>CM027082.1:9152420-10429920 GCA_015343265.1 Pao palembangensis
TCATTGTATAACCCCCCTTTGAGACCTTTGTGTGTCTGTTGTGATTTTATTATATATATATATATATATACTGTATATAAAAACAGTGGTGCTGTTATGGCATGTTTTATTTTGTGTTAGGGTTTGGCTGTATTTTAAATTTTAATAAGATAACAAATAGAATCTACAATTTAACAACATTTTGCAATCTTTGTAAATTTTACATTTTCTTGTTTGCTTTATATGAGAAGCCTACATTGATGTTACAAATGCACATCTGATGTGACAAAGACAGGGTCACAGAGCAGAGGATCTCATTAATAAGGCATGGATTTATTCTAGGACTTCGCCTCAGGGCCCCCTGCTGTTCTAGAAGGGTAATGTTTTTCTAGCGGCGGTGCAGTATTTTGGCTCTGTTTGTTCCTACAGTAGTAGTGTAATGACTTATTTTACAATTTCACTGATGATGAAAGTAGTTTAATATTTGAGTGGGAACCAGGTTCTGCTTGCAGAGCATCTTGTAATTTAAAAAATAACAAACATAATGACCTCAAATTCACATTGACACACTCACACTGTACTGTTTTGTGACACTGCCGAAACAGTAAATATTTACAAATGTTGTGATCCATGAGGTAAGTATGGTAAGTATGCTTGGTGCTGGGGTTCCAGAGCCAGAATCTGTATGTGGACCACCAGTCTAACCTCCACCTCATCTCTCTGTTTCTCTTTCATGTGTGCTGCTTGTTGCCTGGTGCTGTTCCTGTTTACTCTCTTCGCTCCATGGCTCTCTTTCAATTCTGACTCGCCAAATAAGGTAAGAAAATCTTTCTATCTATATCACAGCAAATTACAGATTACTGATAAATGAAGAACACACTTTAGATCATCAAACAATATGATGTGTCCCTCACACTCCAAACATTAAGTTCTACCATCAGTGGGACAATTTCAAGAAAAAAAGACTCATGCCTTCACACACAGTCAGACCTCACGTACATCCTCAACCAATATTTAATTCATTATAAAATGAATCAATATGACAAATGGTTCTTGACTGAAAAGTGAGGCTCAAAATGTAGCATATTGTTTTATCTGATTGGATTTTTTAGACCAGTTCAGTGTAGACACAGTTGTTATAAAAGAGCTTCTTTGGGTGCATCAAGACATTAACAGGCTTATGTTTAAGGAAAGAATTAGCAGAGAAAACAGCTGTTAAAGTAATTTGTGCCAGACTGAAGCTGCAGAGATTGCTTTATCTTTAAGATTAAGATATTGTTTTATCTATCTATCTATCTATCTATCTATCTATCTATCTATCTATCTATCTATCTATCTATCTATCTATCTATAAGTAGCCTTGCAAGCAGACAATAACATTTAACATGTCTTCATAAGTGTTTAATATAATTATATAGAACGCTGATACCATACCCTATGCCGCTTTAAACATCATATCAAATTTAGGACACTAATGCAATAGCAAACCTGCACAGCCTTTATGCCTAATGATGTTAAAATGTAACCACATGTTACATTTACCTTTGCCTTACACTATATTTTTCTAATCATTTTGTCAAGTGTCATATTTTCATAGTAGGTTGTGAATATTTTGTTGCTGTGTCTGTGTGGCTGTGCTGGATTGATTATGAGTGTTTACCCTGTGATAAACTGATGTCTGTCCTGTGAGTAGCGGGACAGGCTCCAGCTTGCACAGTTTAAAGTGTGTAAAAAGGATACATGGATGAGAGATCGGTGATACAGTAATTGAGTGTGAATAAAAGCATACCTTGTTAAAGACCAGAAGCAAAATAATAACAAATAATATATGTTTGCAGCATATTGCTTTTAATATTTACACAGTGGTTGTATTATTTGCCTAAGGTTTTATATTATATGCAGCTTTTTTTTTTTTTTTTTTTTTAATGTGGTTGTTTTGCCAGGCTTCCTACTGTCTCCGTTATTTGCGCTCCCTCTCCAGTAGCAGCGTTTGGCCGCCTGTGTGGCGCTGTCCGCTCTTGTGGTGCTGAAAACAGCTCCGCTCTCCCCCTCCCTCTTCCTCTTCTCTTCATCTCCTACAGATGACCTAATTCTTAATGCTGCTTAAACCAATTTACACGATCTGTTTTTTTTTTTTTTTAAATTTATCCATTTCTTTACAGTTTGAAAAATTGTATTTCTGTCGGTGGGTACCAGATGTTTTTTAGCAGAAAGGGCTTTGATGTATAAGGTACGTTTTCTTTCTAATAAGTGATCACCATGAAATATATAATATATTTAAGAAACATATTTTGATTTAGCTTTATACAATAAAGGGAAAAGGGAAGTGTGTGGGAGAGCGAGAGGCCGAGAGAGAAAAGGAGAGAGATGCAAACAGAAGCTGAAGCGAGCATCACCCCCCGCCCCCCTCCCTTTTCATTTGCTCCACAGACTTCCATACGGGTATTTTGCGTCGTGTGCTTTTTTTTTTCTTCCACACGATGACGTGCGGAGGTTGTATTGACTGGCTCTGTCCACAGGACGGCAACAAAGAGCCTTGTCAGCCACACAGGCTTGTGCTTGTCTGCAGGTGCACACAAGCATGAGCATAGATGCTTCGACACAAAGCATCAGCGAGAGATCATGCAGTTTTTCTACAATACATTTAAAACATCACAATGTACAACTTTTATTATTAAGTTTTAATTATTATTTTGCATTTTAAATGTATTATTAATTCATATTATTGTGTACATTTTCAATTTTTCCCCAAGCACTATTAAAATGAGCGCAATGATGAAGAGACTTAAAAAGTATATTTTTTTTATTTTATAGTGTCATTTCATAGTCACGATAACTACTACTACTACTATTTTTATTTATTTTTTTATTGTTTTAGAGAAACGCAATTGGTGAAAGTAAGAGCGATCTGTCTACCAATGAAATGCAGAGCTGTACAAAGAGATCTACTCTCTCTCTCCCTCTTTCTTTGGTTCAGCGTTGTAACCACCTCAGTGTACTGAACAGCAGAGCGATATGTGCGCACCCGCAAAGCATGATTGCTGCTGTTACAGGCGAGGATGCGTCTTTGAACGATAGATCAATCGCCTTTAATCGGTTAAAAAGAAGCCGTATGATTGTGAGGACACTGGATTTGCGGAACCAGGAATAATGTTGAACAAATGGCAGTTGTTTTTGTGGTGGCATCATTTTATCCTTTTGTGGAATACAATAGACGGACAGACTCGTTACAGCATCCCGGAGGAACTGAAACGGGGTTCTGTGGTCGGAAATTTAGCCAAAGATCTGGGTTTGGTTGTGCCTGAACTGTATCAACGTAAATTGCGGATAACCTCTGACGCTGGTAAGCAGTATTTTACAGTGGACCTGGGGAAAGGCGAGCTGCTGGTGACTGAGAGGATAGACAGAGAGGAACTCTGTGGACAAAGACCGTCATGTTTGTTACCTCTAGAACTTGTTATAGATAATCCCTTACAGCTGCACAGAGTCGAAATAGAAATACAGGATACAAATGATAATTCACCCAGTTTTCTATCTAAAGAGAAAGTGGTGAAAATTGCAGAGTTGGTCAATCCAGGCGCTCGATTTCCGCTGGAAAGCGCACAGGATCCCGACGTGGGCAGTAATTCTATACGCTCTTATCTGATAAGCAAAAATGACCATTTTAAATTGACTGTTAAAACCCACAAGGACGGGAGGAAAATCCCTGAACTGATCCTAGAAAAACCACTTGACAGAGAGAAGTCGTCTGTGCACAACCTCATCCTCACAGCGGTAGATGGCGGGGAACCGGTGCGTTCAGGGACATCTGAAATTACAGTTATTGTGCTGGACATCAACGATAACGCGCCACAGTTTGAGAGACAGGTGTATGAGGCCAATGTCAGCGAAAGGATAACACCTGGAACTGAAATATTACAGGTTAAAGCTACAGATGCTGATGAAGGTCTAAATGGGGAGATTGAATACTTTTTCACGGAGCAAACGACAGATCTGATTTTATCTTTATTTGACATTAAATCATCTGGGGCTGTCGTCCTTAAAGGGAGTTTAGATCATGAAACGGCCGCCTTACATAGATTTGATGTAACTGCTAAAGACAAAGGAAATCCTGAAATGTCTGGACATTGTAGCATTGAAATAAAAGTAATTGACATTAACGACAATGTCCCTGAAATAATTATAACGTCTTTAACGTCGCCTGTTCCTGAAGATTCTGTGATTGGAACAGTTATTGCATTATTAAGTGCAAAAGATCCAGATTCGGGAAACAATGGCAAGGTCACATTAAGTGTCTCTGCCAAATCAGTCTTTAAATTGACTCCGTCGGTTTCTAATCATTATTCTTTAGTGACCAGCAGGCAACTTGACCGTGAACAGAATAGTCAGTATAGTGTCAAAATAACTGCAACTGATTCTGGAAAGCCAGCTTTATCTAGTGAAAAAATAATACTCGTCGATTTATTAGATGTAAATGACAGTCCACCAGTTTTTTCTCAGCCTTCTTATGTTATTTATGTAAAAGAAAATCATCCACCAGGAAATATCTTGTGCTCAGTATCAGCTTCTGACCAAGATTTCGGTGAAAACGCAAAAATCTCTTACTCTATCCTGGACTCTAGAGTGCAGGATGTTTCGGTCTCCTCTTATGTTTACATTAACTCAGACAACGGCAGCATCTACAGCATGCACTCGTTTGACTATGAGAAGCTGAAGGTGTTTCAGATTGAGGTCCAGGCTAAGGACCAGGGCTCTCCGTGTCTCAGCAGCAACGCCACCGTCCATGTTTTTATCCTGGACCAGAACGACAACGCCCCCACTGTTATTTACCCCTCCTCCGCTGCTCTGGGCTCTCTCTCTCATCAGAGGATGCCTCGCTCCGCTAAAGCGGGTCACCTGCTCACTAAGGTGACGGCCGTGGACGCTGATTCTGGCCATAACGCCTGGATCTCCTACAGACTGGCCGAGGCCACAGACGCCTCTCTGTTCACTGTCAATCAGTACACAGGGGAGGTGAGGACTAAACGCGCTGTGTCCGAGCAGGACGACTCCTCCCAGAGGCTGCTGATAGAGATCAAGGACGATGGAGAACCCATCCAGTCCTCCACCGTCACGCTTTCCATCCTGCTGGAGGACGGCCTCCATGAGCCCATCTTAGACCTGCGTCACAAAATAGCCGAGCCCAGCCAGAAAAGCGGCAGAATCACCCTTTATCTGATCGTGTCTCTGGCCTCGGTGTCCGTGTTGTCTCTGCTGACTTTCCTCATCTTAGCGGTTAAATGCATCAGGAACAGCAGAAGCAGCGGCAGCTGCTGCATGAGACGCAGCGACTGTGATGATTACAAGAACCCCAACAGAAACCTGCAGATCCAGCTCAACACTGACGGACCTATAAAGTACGTGGAGGTCCTGGGAGGAGACATGATGTCTCAGAGTCAGTCCTTCAGGTCCTGCATGTCTCCGATGTCAGAGTACAGTGATTTCACCTTGATTAAACCCAGCAGCACCACTGACTTTAAAGAGGTGATCAGTGTTCTGGATGCGTCTTTACCGGACAGCACCTGGACCTTTGAGAGCCAGCAGGTGAGCTGAAAACAATAGTGACAGTATGTGTATGTATTATCCGCCATCTTTAACTGAATTATAATTAATTTCTTATTGTGTCGTAGCGGTTCGCTCCAAACAACCACCATAATTATATCGCCGTGGGTCGCTGGTGTTGTTTATTTAACTGTTTAAACAATATAATGACTACGCTGCTCTTCCTGTGAAACCTTCTCTTTGTTTGAACTATTTATCATCCATATTCTCATTGCACAATGTAATTGTTTTACGCAGCAGTCACACTTTTAGAGGAATTATTCTGACCGCTCTCTGATGAATTTCTCTTCCCGTTCCCATTCATCCTGTTTTCATTTTGATGAGCGTATTCAAACTTGGGGTTTTTTAGTTGTTCCGTATTGGCTCCGTCTTTTTCCTTTTTATCCGTCCTTTAAAATCCTAAAGATGAGAATGAGTTTGATGTTTGTCAGTGAATGAAAGTGAAAACTTTTCTCTGCTTCTGTGCGAGCCGTGACAGACTTTTGTCCAGCCCTTTCTTTCTAAAGAGGGGGAGGCTTCTGTGGCCTCAGTCCGCCCACTGGGGGGAGTGAGGCGGAGGAGACGGAGTCGAGTTTCACAGGAGGCACAAACTACTTTGATTTCCTCTCTCGTTTTCCCCTGAAAGGACGGCCGTCATGATCACTTCAAAACTTCCCAAAGATCTACCTTTTTTAATCTGGTATGTTTACTCTCACACCGGGCTGCCTCGTTCTAACGCTACTATGGAGACGTTACGGTGAACGAAGAGGACTGAAAACTTTAACATTCTCCGCTCCTCGGAGCGCAGCACAATGGACTCCAGACAGAGGAAGCGCTCCGGAGGAGGGAGGCTGTGGAGGCTCTGCTTTTCTTTAGCGTGCCTCTCCTGCGCGTCCGCTCAGCTCAGCTATTCGGTGTCGGAGGAACTAAGCCCCGGTTCTGTCGTTGGGAATATCGCTAAAGACTTAAGCCTCACTGCTGAGGGGATCGTCCAGAGGAGGCTTCGGGTGGTTTCGGACTCCACAACTCAGTATTTTGAGGTAAAGCAGACAACGGGGGACTTGGTAATTAAACAGAAAATTGATCGGGAGCAGTTGTGCGAATTAAGTTCAACGTGTTCACTACACGTTCAAGTCCTCCTGGAGAATCCTTTGGACATTCAGCGCATCGTGGTGGACATTCTGGATGTAAACGATAATGCGCCGCGATTTTCAACCACTAACATTTCTTTGGAGATATCAGAGGCGGCGGCGCAGGGCACAAGGTTTCGCCTGGAAAGCGCGCACGACCCGGACGTGGGGTCCAACTCGTTACGCACTTACCACCTGGAAACGAATGACTTCTTTATGCTGAAGATGGAAACTAAAAGTGATGGTACCAAGTTTCCAGAGCTGGTGGTGGATAAAGCATTGGACAGGGAGACGCAGGCATCGTTTCGCCTGTTGCTCACTGCTGTAGATGGGGGCCAGCCGGAAAAATCTGGCTCAACTCTTCTGCTCATTAAAATTTTGGACGTAAATGACAATGCGCCCGTCTTTAATGAGCCCGTCACCAGAGTTAGGCTATTAGAAAATGTGGCGCTGGGCACTTTAGTGACGAAACTGAATGCGACTGACGCGGATTCCGGCAGTAATGGAGATATATCGTTCCTGTTTAGTAAATACACGCCAGAACGCGTCCTCAATCTTTTCAGCGTGGATTCTAAAAGCGGAGAGATCCGCGTGAAGGGTGACGTGGATTATGAGAAGAACTCAGCGTACCACATCACAGTGCAGGCCAGAGATGGGGGCTCTCCTGCCATGGAGGGCTCCTGCAACGTCATTGTGGACATCATCGATGTGAATGACAACGCTCCGGAGGTCACACTGACGTCACTCACCAGTCCCATCAGGGAGGACTCTGCACCAGAAACTGTGATAGCGCTCATAAGTGCACGTGACCTGGACTCTGGTGTGAATGGGAAGGTTACGCTAACCATTCAGCCAGGTTTGCCCTTTAAGCTCAACTCTGCTTTCGGCATGCATTACAGCCTCATCACTGCGGGAAAACTGGACCGTGAGAGTGTGCCAGAGTACACTGTAGTCGTCAAGGCCACGGATGCAGGCTCCCCTCCCCTCTCCTCACAGACGACCTTTGTGGTGAAGCTGTCTGATGTGAATGACAATGCCCCCACCTTCTCCCAGCCTTCATACTCTGTTGACATCCCAGAGAACAACGGCCTCAACACTCCAATCGCTGTAGTCTCATCCACGGATCCAGACCTCGGTGACAACTCCCGCATTGCCTACTCCATCCTTCCCAGCACCGTTCTGGGCTCCCCCATCTCTTCTTATGTTTATATTAACCCAGAGAGCGGCCACATCTACAGCATGCGCACACTTGATCACGAGCAGCTTAATGCTTTCCGTATTGAGGTCCAGGCACGGGACGCCGGGACGCCGCCACGGACGGCCAACGTCACCGTACACGTGTTTGTAGTGGATGTGAATGACAATGCACCGATGCTTGTGCACCCCTCCTTGCCGAAAGACAAAAGACTAGAGCTCACAGTGCCACCATCTGTAAACCCAGGGTACTTAGTCAGTAAACTTGTGGGGGTTGATGCAGACAGTGGGCACAATGCATGGTTGTTTTACTCTATCGCCTCTGGACCAAATGCTGGCATGTTCCGTGTTGGGGCGCACAGTGGTGAGCTACGCACAGCCCACAAGTGGGCCGAAGAGGAAGCAGGCTCCACTTATGACATTGTGGTCATCATTCAGGACAACGGGGAACCACCGAAGTCCTGCTTTGTAAACATTTCTATCACTGTGGACGAGAAGAGCACAGTCAATGACGCTCCCGTAAGCCCTCGCCACACACCCTTCTACAACCGTAAAGGGATGTCAGACATCACCTTGTACCTCATAATCTCTCTAGCTTGTGTATCAGCTGTGTCTTTCATCACCTTCATCATCGTCATGGTGCGCTGCCTAAGGCACTGCGGACCAGGGCTGGGAGGATCTGACAGCTGTTGCTACGGGCGCCACAGGTCCAGCCGCTACCATCAGAGACCCAGCAAAGATCTGCACCTGCAGCTCAATACTGATGGACCAATACGCTACATGGAGGTGGTGGGAGGCGCCCAGGATCCGCACACACGCACCTACAGGCCCTGCTACTCCACTATATCCAGTCGGAGTGACTTTGTATTTATGAAGACACCCATGCTGAGTCACAACAACACGCTAAACACAACTCTCAGCAGGAAGTATCTTATGAACTCAGCCAGTGAGGTGAGAGATTAAATGGAGAAGCAAGCATGATATTGGTGGGGTTTTCCAGAACTGGCAGTTCTGTTTTCATCTGAGTGTTTGAAAGGTTTCACTAACAAAAAATGTTTTTTTGAAAACAGATTTTTATGAAATCAAGTTCACAACAAATAGTTTTGACTCTTGAGAACTTTTACTCAGTTATGTAGCTAAAGGCTTCGTCCCCATTTGTTGTGCGTAATTTTGTGGTCTGAAAAAACTCTTGGAATTTTGTGTTGCTCATCAGCTTTGGCCTGAGCATTTCAGCATAAAAGTGTGGTCGCTGTCTCTGACTTTGGAGAGGGAAAAAGTCAAATGAAGATGCACACTGTGTTCTAATAGATGGAAATTAGGAGAATAGATGTGTCCTGTTGTGTTGAAGGAAAAGAAAATGTGTGAGGTATGGAAAGGAAAGAGTCAAAGAATAAAGCAGGGGCTGAAAAACAGGAATTAGTGGGGGTCAGTGGTCTGACCCTTGACTTCCTGTTGTCCTCTAAACTTTTGATGATTGGTTCCAGAGCATGCCATCACGAGTCAGGATGTTCTCGCTGTGTCAGGTCTGCAATGTCTGTTTTATCATGAGTCAAAAATTATGTAAACAAAAAAAAATCCAGAACACAGAAAAAATAGAATAATCATATATGTAAAACACAGACCTACTGAGAGTTTTGAAGCAGAGAGCCCTAAAAGAAAAATGAAATGTCTGACAGCGCTCAGCCAGGGTGTGTTTTTATGAAGATTTGATTGTGAGGTGTTTATTTTCTCAAATCTGGGTTACTATTCATTCATTCATTCATTCATTCATTCATTCATTCATTCATTCATTTATCTGCAGACCACAGTTATGTAGTCTATCGGGGGTTTCTTTGGTTTCACAAGTCTTGGGTCAGCAGGGTACCATCTGTTCCTGATCCACTGACACGTGTGCACAGAGGACAACGGGGCCGAAAGAGGGGGGGATGAAAGAGAAAGGAAAAATGGCTTCATGCTTGTGTTCCACAGCGACAGGCTACACAGGCTGCTCCAGCTTTAGATTAGCCGCCAGGGCTCTGGGTGTTTATGTGATTGCGTGCAGGATTGCATGTACAAAGAAAAAGGCATTCGGCATCCTGGTGTGTAATTTTAGCAGGACCCCGGGGCCTCAGTGCCCAATTGTTTGTCACTCAGCTCCCATTCTTTCTACTATCATGTGCACTCTGATATTTTGTTTTTATGCTTGAAATTGGCATGCGCTGTCAAGCTTTTAGCTGTAAAAGATGTTAAACAGTCCTGTCCTGTCCTTGTCATGTTGACACACTGGTCTTCAGTTTTGCAGTTATTCTCTTCCCTGTTTGAATGCTATCAAATATGCAAAGACAGACCTGAATATTCCGCATGATCACGGCCACGTGTTTCCCGTTTCATGTGTACTGAGTTAGGTGGAGTGTTTGGTAAATATACTTTTGTCAAGCTGCACATATTACCAAACTGGTTCATGCAGTCCAGGATGAGCGTCCTGGGGTGTTTGTTCTGTGGCGTCATGTTTGTCTCAGTGTGAGCTAAACTCAAATTTTTCACCTGTATTTATATAACATGTAGCTTAGTTGTTACACCTCTTATTCTTCTATATTGGTAAGTCATTTAGAATTCTACCAGTTAAATCATCTTTAAGGGGAAGCTTTTACATGTGGTGTGTTTAGACTAAAGGTTATCATTTGTAGTGCACTGTAATGACTTCCTCTTTTGAAACAGTGCATCAGCTGTAGCCACAGCTTAGTTAAAGCAGTTACTATTTGTGTATGATAGCAAAAAGGAAGAACTTTGGAAGGATTGTATTTTTCTGCACAATAAGAGGCAAGCCTCTGAGAGATAATAGTAATAATGTTCTTTTAAATACCATAAACACCTCCAGAACATTTTTCTAGTCAAATGAAGACTTTCACATGTTGTTAAACATGCTAAATGTAGTCCAGCTGTGCCCTCATTTCTTTCAGACTGGTATGAAAGTCTTCATGTTGGAGGAGAATTGAGGCCACTGGAACTCTAATCCATACGCGTCTCTCCTCTCCTCATCTCCTTGACTCTTTGACTCTTTCCATCTACTTTGTGCTTTAAAAACCTGCATGAAAAAAAATAGATGTCTGCCCACAGAGGCTAATCAAGTTATTCCTGTGAATATTTCTGCTTGGAATGATGCTTGTAATCACATATATTAAGGTGTTGAGCGTGAGCCAGCGGTGCCATCCGATAATGTTTTTCCCTCGTGTCTGTAGTGGAAGCTGACCTTGAAAATGGCTGGCGTGTATCTGTGAAGGTCTGTGCAGCAGTTGGAATGCCAGGTCGCTCTGTGAATGTTTGTCTCCACTCACTGTCTGTCTCTCTTTTACCGTCTCCTAAACTCCCAGCACACGTGCCCACGTCTTTAATGCATATGCCCTCCTTTTCTGGTTTTATGTAATAATGAGCTGTCATTTCTGGCTTTGCCATTTGTTATGAAGTCAAGGGAGGTGGAGTTTTCGTTCTCTCCTCCTTTATTTTCCTTTCCTTGTGGGCGATGAAGACTACACTGCAACATTTAACCATACAGTTGTAGTCTGGTAGTTTTGAACAAGCAGTATTTACTAGACTAGACAGCAGTCCATTATCATTCTGTCCACCTCACATGTGTCGGTGTCCTTCAGACATGAACCAGACAGTCTCCTCTGTGACTCTCCCATTTAAATTGCTAAGTGATTTCTCGTTTGTTTTTACCCGTTTCAACACTGGAAACTCTTTTCAACACGTGTGCACCCAGTGAGAATACATTTCCTTCTTATTTACATGTATTCAAATGAGTGCCTCGCTGATGAAGTCATGTTGAGTCCTGTCATACTGCTCTTTCTGTCTTGGTCTGTTTTTTTCCTCTGCTCTCTCACTCCTCCTCCCTGGGGTAGAACAGCTCTTTTAATAATGCAACACATCATCCTGCAGGCCTCTCTCTTGGGAGCTCTTGCGTCGCTTAGGCAGTAGAATTTGGAGCCCGACCATGGGATCTATTCACCGCATCGCTGAACAACAAGAGAGGGAAAGAGTTAGAGAGATGGAAAAGACATGATGGCATAGCCAGCGAGGAAGAGATGGACAAGAGTGCTGTGGGCGTGAAGACATTAATGGAGAAAAGCTGCAACTCTCGGAGACAAGAGAGGCATTTATCACTGCAGAGCTACCTTTACAGTGTAGCACTGTCTGACCTCAGCATTCCTTTAAAAATAAGACTTTATTTCCAGTAAAAACTGTTGTTTAAGTCTAGACCTGGAGTACCACACCTTTGTCTTTCCTGATCTACTATATCCTGTATTTTAGACTCCATCCTCCAGCTGCACAAGCGTCTTGTAAGGGCTAAATACACAGATTTACTGGATTGGTGGTGTGTGACCGCAAAGTCCTATTTTTGATATTGTCTGTCCTTAGATTTAGAGTTTTCAATCAAATTTCATAACCAAAGCCCCCGTTTGTTTGCCTGAATGCGGTTGTTTGTGTGCTGATCTGCAGCATTTTACGCTCCACAGCCCTCGGAACAAAATGGACGCTGTCTATAACCCTTTATTGAGCCTCACTGAACAGTCTGTCCAAATCTCAAACAAAACCCCCCAGACACACATGGTCACACTCACATGTGTCAGGCACAAAAGCATCACTCATGCACTTTCAAAGTGACACGTCGGGACCGCCTCAGCTGCAAGTTGTTGCATCAGAACATAAAATTCATGTTGCATCTTCTGTTGTTTTCACAGCAAAAGCCCCCCAACAATGACTGGCGCTTCACACAGGGACAGAGACCTGGACCTAGTGGGTGAGTGAACACACACACGCACACAGTGTTGTTCTGCACTTAAAGACAGAGGGATGGTTAAAGGATGATGGGGGGAAAAAAGGGGGTGGGTGTGATGCCCTGAATGGAGATTGATGACTGGAAGCCACTGATGACACTGAAGTCTCACTGCAGCAGCCTGAATCTCTGCCTGCTTCCAGGCTGCTTTACAAAATGGCTGCCACAGCCTTCCCTCCCCCCTCCTTCTCCAGCTCCCCTCCTCTCTGTGCTTAGCCTGCGCACCATCACTCAGCGCTGCCGATGAAGGACGGCGACCAGAGCTGGGTGGGTGGGGGGGGAGGGAGGAGGATGTCCCATGTTTTTGATCCTTTTTGCTCTCTCCTCATCTTCACCCATCCGTGGGGTCATACACACTGCAAACGGCAATAAGTGCATCGGGTCTCCATGCCAGTTGCGCGATTAAGCGGGCTTTCGTGTTGATGATTGATAATCGCTATCATGTCGCGGGGGCTGAATTGGAGCACGTGCAGCACCAGATTTTACCACTGTGATTGCACAACATGTCTGAGTCACGGCTTCTCTCTGAAATATGCCAGCTGGGGTAGAAAATTCTGTTGCCAGGTCAGGGAAATATACAGCTGCTGTTGTCGGTCCGTCTCTGCGTCAGCTGCAAGAGCAATGTTCCAAGAAAGACAGAGATCGAGAAGATGTTCCGTATTCTTCCATTACCAAGAAATTTCAAATATACAATGATTTTCTTTTCCCGACTGTATAACGTGTTGTGTTTTTAGTCCCCACATGCCATACGGTACACACATAAGATGGACGCCGAAGAGTGGGACAAGGTACTGATTTAGACATAGGAATCCTGTTTATCCTTCTGCCCTTAGCAGCTGATCAGTGTTCAGTTGTGTCCACTCACCAGAACCTGGAAGGCAGACCTGATTACAGATCAGCTGATACGGGCAGAGCGAGACCAGAACCTGTTAGATAGCGCACCGCGGTCAAGTGCTGTGCTGTGTGTAGATGTATCTAACCCATAGCTTCTGTTAGTCTCCCTACAATTTTGATGGGGTTTGTTGATCCATGTGCATAGGCCACAATGCCTGCTGTGGCGTTAGAAAGGAGTGTGACACTTTTACTTTTGCGTGCAGTGTGTTTTATTTTATTTTTTGTAGATCTGTTATGCCTTGTACGTGTGCTAAACATAAAGTCATTTAAGTTTGAGAGCTCTTTCCCTAAAGACTGGCTTACCATGCAGTGTTGCCTTTGATGTGTGTCTGTGATGGTTGTAGCTCAACATCACGTGTGGCCTTTATGTGTTTATCCAATAAAAGGATATAGGATCGATTTCTTGAAAATGCTCAGTAGAAAGTAGTGCAGGATGATAAAGAACTCTCCACACATCAGCGGGAACACCCCGTCACAGTAGACCAAACTTTATTTCAAGTTTAAGATAAATAATTTGAAGGTTCTCGGGAAAACAATGCCGAGAGCCAGCCCGAGAGATAAAACATGACGTATGAGGTCGCAGAGATAAAGCAATTGCCTCGCTAACCAAGGATGTCCCTCTGGAACTAAGTTCACACGCTCGCCTACAGGAAGTCATCATCCTGGCCACAGGAAGTGCTTAACACAACCACAAGCTGTGATAAGTTAAGGAATGCTAATTTAGCACAAATGAGGCGTTCGCTGCTATCTGTGCTGATATGAAGAAGCACAAAATGGCTGCCTCGGCTTGACTGCCCTGTTTCTCATTCGCTGCTTGGCTCAGGACGCACGTTTGCGTGCCTCACTTTGTCCCTGGCACAGAACCTGAGTTTTGGCAGTAAGATCTGGCAACCTGCTCTTAAAAAGACCCTTGTTTTTATGTTACAAATTCCTCTGGCTTCTTCCCTTTTGTGTCATTTGTTTTTAAGTCTGGGATTAAGATGGTTTATCCCAGTGGTGTTTCTTGTTTTAAACTGAGAAGAACACTCCTTTTCATGCGTCATGGATTCAGTACGTACCACACATGCGTCAAACAGTGCTGTTTTCTGAATCCATCACTGCAGCCTTCCCCTGGAACCAAAGGCAGAGAGCTGCGTCACTGCTGTTTCTGACAGTCGTCTTTAGAGCTGCACACCCCAGCAGAGCCTCGCTCCATGACCCTGTAGTTATTCACTGAATGTTCTCAGGTGACCTCTTGCTTATGTTATGGTTGATTCATTGGTTATTCTTTCTGACAGTATGTGAGCAGTTTTATGGTTTAGTTTGGGATTAAGCAGAGTCAGGATTAAAGTGCTGTGGGATCCATTGTCAGGGTTTTGTGTTGGACTGCCACAACCGATGGAATACATAAATAAGCAGGTGAGCATAACAGACCCCGGGTCTGTTGTCTCCCGTGTTTCCCTTGCATACAAATCGACCAACTCTATGCAAACAAGGTTTTGTAGGTGCCCAGAAGGAAACGTTCAGCAGCCCCTGAGCGCTACATGCGTGGCCTGCAGACAGCTACTTCACTGAAAGACAGGATCATAACATATTTATCACATTTACTCTATGGTGCTGCAGCAGAGAGGAGCATACTCTGACATGCATGTGTGTGCGTGAGTCACACACATCACAACAAGTGCACGCTAAAGAGTGTGCTGTTGTAAGCAACACGCCCTGTTTTGTAAACGACACATCCTTCCTATGTTTGCTGAGGTCCCCTCAGGCTGTGTACTTCGCCGTCAGTTGCTTTGCTTTACATCATAAACCGCCAACTGTCAAAGCAGGGCGCTAAGCACATGCGCACGCTGCACAGGGCAAAGGTATTTACAGTTCTTCTCTCCACAGGGCAACCGGAGGACCCGAGGTTGCCATGGGAACCGGCCCCTGGCCCCAGCCTCCAACCGAAGCTGAGCAGCTCCAGGCCCTGATGGCAACAGCTAACGGTGAGTCCTGCATCGTCTCGTTTTCTGTTCTCTCCAGATGACTGTATTCCTCAGCGTAGCCTTTGCGTGGGCGGGCGTTGGCGGGGTTCTACACTCAGGTTCTTGTTGGAGGGCATCTCGCCCGGTTCATTGACTGGCCGTCTGTGTCCACATCGATGTTTCCATGTACACTCAGTGCACAGGAAGCTGCTTGGCCACACTGTGAGCACTAGTACCTGCAGATAAACGGCACAGTTAATATGTTGCACTGAAAAACATGACACGTGCATGTTTGCACTGTACACTCTAATCACATGTGCAGTGTTTAATCATAAGCAGAAGGCTAAAAGCAATGTAAAGAACAGGTATATAATAAGGACCTTCTTGCTCTCAGGACTAAAAGCATGTCATATAGTGTTGACTTGCCTTTTCTGTGGCTCCAGAACCGATACGCTGCTGTACAAGGCCAAACTTCATAGTGTGAAATTATGGAAAGACAAAGTCAGCATTTATTAAGCCATTGTTTCCATTCTTTCTCCATTTGATCCGCTGGCATCACATCCGCACAAACAGCCCTGCCCCTCTTTGGACCCCGCACCAGACATTGTGCGAATGTTTTCCACTGAAGCTCGAGACAGAAGAGAAAGCTCTGCATTGGGCTGGAACACGACAGCAATCATGAAACTTAGATAAAATGTAAAGTCAGCACGACCACGGTGGAAAGAACACACAGTGCATGTGATAAATACTGAAGGTCGTCTCTCCTGCTCAAAGTGGGAGCATTTAAGATGCTAATCTGGCTCATTTTCTCTTTGGAAGCATGTTCAGTTAGCATGATGTCTGACGTGTGCACGACTGTTTATGTAGGCTGAGATGAGCTTCAGGCTGGGGGAGGGAGCGTTTGTGTCTCTGGCTCTGCAATGCAGGGGCTGTGGGAGAATTATGAGCTGAGCAGCTACGTCATACGCTCACTCCCATCCGCACACATCCAACCATTTTATCAGCTTTTCATGTGCTCTTTGAGGGTTTTTTAATTTATCACCTCATGATCTGTTTTTTTAAAAACTGTAAACTTATTTTTAACCATTTTCATATTCTTTAATGTGTACATGTCATTATGGTCATACTAATATTGTCCCCTTCTCCTCTCTCCTTCCCTCCTTTTTCGGTCTCCTTTCCCACCATAAGTGAGTGAGGCCGCAGCCAACCTGGGACCAGGCACCATGGGTCTGAGCACCCGCTACAGCCCCCAGTTCACCCTGCAGCACGTGCCCGACTACCGCCAGAACGTCTACATCCCCGGCAGCACGGCCACCCTCACCTCCAACCCCCAGCAGCAGCAGGCCACAGCCCAGCAGGCCACCCAGCAGGCTCTGCCCCCGCCCCAGGCCTCAGCCCAGCCTGAGCCCCCCAAGGCCGCCCAGACCCCCGCCTCCAAGAAAAAGTCCACCAAGAAGGAGAAAAAGTAGAGTCTGGCCGAGGCGGCGGAACGACCCACACCCGGCCTGACCCGATGACCCCCCTCCCATACCCTCGCTGTTAGGTATCTTATTGCTTTGCTGTCACTCATGCTAGCCACAGTCTAAATAGTAACGACAGAAAATCACTTCTGACCACGTGGACGATGTTGATGGTTCTCAAAAGAAGAGTGCGAATGTGACGAAAGCTTTCACTAGTGTTGATAAATGCATGTTGTGCTAAAGGTCGAGTATTTCTGACTTTATCTTTGTCGATGGGGGATCATTTCAATAGGGTTTGGGGTGTTACAGTGATCTCCTTTTTTTCTTTTTTTGGGGGTAAAATCAATTGAGCTTGGATACAGAGTTTAAATGTAAGAAATCTTGTTGGGGCGACAGTGTTAATCAGTAATCTATTCTGAGAAGAAATGTTTGTCTCTATCATGTCGGATTCATCGTGCTCATTCCTTGAGGTGGTGACGCTAAAATCCTATATAGCTACAATCTATCAAGGTCAAACTATAGTCCTTGTAGCTATAAGGCTGGTATTTTAAAGGTGTTAAGACTTTTTTGCATGCTCTTTAAGGTTCAATCTGCTTATACTAGCTTAGCGTTGCAAACTATGCATTGCAAAAGCAAACGCGGGGGGAAAACACGACGGGTCTGTTCTCCCTCCAATCGCAGGTCAATAGAAATGCACATGTAGCATTTACCTGACAAAAAAAAAAAACAAACACTTTTGTAATCATAGTCTAAAAATAAGTTTTAATCTGATATTTTTATGACCTGAGCATGCACCCAGAGGACAGGGATGGCTGAAAGCAGCGTGGCTCCTTCTGTCCGGGCAGGTGGTGTCGCAGCAGGGCTCGTCAGCTTGTGTGACACGCTCTGCTGAGAACAAGCGTGTCACACTGTTCTGCCACCCCTGACCTCTTCACGCCCAGCTTGTGTCCTCCCCTCACTCACTGCCCCGTCCTGAGAGCCAAACAAAGAGAAATGCACTGTTCAGATTCTGATGAGGAGATCAGATGGGGTAGTAATCACTTCATTCTTTAGGGAAGCATACTGTAGGCGTGGTAACTGTAAGTCCTTAGGAGTTTCTAGAGACTTTGTGCACCACTAGAGTATTTCCCTTCACGCTTAAAGACAAAACTTCGTGTATTTGTTTTCTTTGGGAGATAGCGTTTCAGATTAGCTGTTTGTATAAGATATGAAGTCTCCGTGTTGCTGTCAGTCTGCCCAGCCTCCTGGACAGAACCGCATGAAGAAAGGCAGCTTGCAAGCCGAGTCTAGGGGAGTGGAGAGTGGTGTGGTGAGGGACATCCAGGCTGAGGTGGCACCATCACAACGACTGAGGTGGGCGAGGGTAAAAACAAGTATGGCTCTACCCACTGAATGTACAGAGCAACCACTGTTGGCCCACCCACCCTTTGAACTTTCTCTAATGCACTGACCCTGCAGGGGTCAACAGAGCCAAGCACAGCTGTCCCCATTAGTGAAGAGATACCGCTGCAGAGCCCTTAACAATCTCCATCCACCCTTTTGAAATCAATGGGAAACCTCAGCATCTTTTGGCCTCGCCTCACCCCTGCACTCCCCTGGTCCCGAGAGGCTCCTCTCCCGCTGTAAATAAACACGACATTGTCCCGTCGATGGTATGAGCCACATGTTTGCGTGGCAGGGACCACAATTTCCAAATTAAAAGTCCCTCCACTCAAGACGTGGCTCACTACTGGAATGTGTTGCGTTTTGTTTTTCAAGAAAAGTACAAAAAACCACAATAAAAATAAATAAATACATAAAAAAAAACAATGGATTTAAATTCGAGATGTTCTTCAAAACTTTGTGTTGCAATGTAGTAACTAAGCACCATGGAAGCCAACTAACTCTATAGTGTAAATAACTGAAGTAAAGATAACTTTAGGTAAGTAAAGGTGACACGCGTAGTCTAGTTAACTTGTGATTATGTGTTGCGCATATTTTTGTGTTCATTTTCTCTCTCTGCTATCTTTTATCACCATGTAAAGACACAAAACGTAAAAAAAATATGGAAATGTTTCTAATCTATCCTTCTGTAAGCTCTTACTGTTCTTTTGTGATTTTATCTTGTGCATTTGTGAAAGAATGCCTCTCATTCTCTTTCTGTCCATATGAACAAATGACTATAAATATTATATATGTGTAAGTCCGTCCGCTGCTGAATTAATACTACTCTATCCTGCTGTATTATCTTTCTTATCAAATGCTTAGCCTCTATGCTATACCCCTGTGTTACTCTTATTTTTATGCTAATATTTATATTGCTGTTTTATTTTCTCTTGAACACTGACATTTCAAATAAAAAGATTCTGAAATCATTCAAAAACATCCATGTAATGTCATCTGTTTTTGAGAATTTTTGAGAATTTTTTAAAAATTTGATAATTCTCACGTTATAGTCCGAATTAGCTAGCTTGTATAAGTTTACTTTAAGAATCTGTAGCATATTTCAAAGGAAAAACGCTTCCCAGGAGGTTTTGGCTGCAGCATTGGTCGATTTAATGTGTATAAATAAAAAGTGGGAAAAAATATGGATACTAAATAATACAACCATTGAATAAAACTAGTTTTCTCTCAAGTATTTTTGCTAAAGTATCTATTCTGTAATATATCAAATATACTCGTCTAGCTATAGTTGGGTTATAGTGTAGCATGCAAGTCATAATTACTGTTGAAAGTAATTTTAATAATCAAATCTGCGGTTATTCATCAGACTAGAGAAGTCAGAGGTATAAACAGACACGATGTGTTATGGGATGGTTGCTCTCAGATTAGTGTTTGTGCTCTTCATCTTACCTTTCCTTCCTGTCAGAGATCCTGGGGCCGCTACAGCAGCTCATCCAGGCTCTTTGTGCTTTTCACAAGGTCTTCTACAATAACATTCGTCTCTATAAATAGCCCTGGGACGTCAGCCAGCGTCACAATTGCAGCGGCCTCTGCTGCAGATGTTGGGGGATGGAAAGAGGGAGGAGGAAGAGAGACGCTGAAGACTTAAATATGCCATGCCAATTTGCCATAAATTAGGCACCGTGATACCAGTTAATACAATATCCAATTTTTAGTAGTGACTAGAAATTCAATCAAAAACAGACTGATGGATTTGAGTAATTTAAGAAAATCTTAATTGAATTTATTTTAAACATTTTTTAAATGTATTGGTCTTATCAGATTTTGTTACACGGCAGCAATCTCAAAACCAAAGGCAGCAGCTTTACATACCCAAAATGGTTGACGCTCCCCTCACTGTGTTGTGCTGTTGCCGTGGCAACTGTGGGCCTCAGTGGCTGGATGCTTTCCTCTGTTCTCCACATCTTTATTGCACACCTCTGCAGCGACCATGACTGGCTCCACTCGAGGTCTGAGCTGAGAGACCAGTAAGAGTTTAACAAGACCTAAAAAAATTAAAATAAAAACACTTTCTTCTGGAAAAGTTCTGTCTATGATGCCAGAGAAATTATTTTCATCATTACACAACCACCCGACTACAAGAATTCCTCAGCTACTTGTGGGATACATGCAGGAAACCTGGCAACAGACTGAGACAGGGTCATATTCCAAACATACAAACACACACATACACAAATGTGTGTGTCAGACCTAATGACACACTGTTCTGATCCCAGTTGAGGTCACAGGAAAGCTACAATTGAACTTCCATTAGCGCTGTTCTTGTTTTTAGGTACATGTCGGGGAAAATAAGAGGCTACTGCAGATTTACTGTATCAGACTTGGTGACGTACACGTATACTATTTATGTTTAACTTTAGTGGGCTCACATGATGTTTGTCATCCTGTGACTCACAGAATCTCCGATTGTCCCATCTGTCATCCATTTCCGGGAGGGGAGGCCCAGCAGAATAGTGGGATTGTTCTTTTAGTGCCTCTTTTATTTTCCCCCACCCTACCACGCTTAATTACGCACATTCCTACTTATTACACACTGGGAGAGATAAACAATACACACTACACGGGGCAGAGTAAAGGCTCCAAGAGTGTGATGCTGATCAGCTGTCCAAAGATGTGGTCACACAGTAGGCAGGACCTGATAACGGATGGTCTCTGGACAGTCAGAGCATTAGTCAGACACATGGGAGGGATCAGAACACATCACTTCCTGAGCGTGACACACACACACACACACACATGTTGGCAAGCAGTGAGTCAGAGAAGAATCAAGCATTCACAAAAATGTGGAAGAGAGCTGAGAGCCACTAATTATTTCTCCTCATGCTCTCTGAGGCCCAGAGACCGCCACCCAACCCGGATGTGACGTCGCAGCAGCTGCTGCCGTGGCGGGACAGGAAGTGAGTTTACGCGCCACTTTTAGTCCCCCTCCTAAAGTAGTCCCGCGAAAAGGAAGGAGCGCTCCCCCTCATCTCCTCACACTGACTTCCTTTTTTTCCTTCCTGCAGCTCCCCGCCCCCCCCCACCCGCCAGCACATAGCCAGGCTCATATCCTGCAGCTGTCCCTGCAGTGGGTTGTGTCACCCTGTGTCGGAGGACAGAGAATGCTCTGTGGACGCGCAGCATGAATGGATAAAAACAGATAACGGATTAATCTTTAACCGGGAAGCGACAGCGTCGCTGTGGCTGCACATGCAGGAGCTGGCGAGAGTGGCCTCAATCCAGATGACACACTTTAGCAGAGATTACACGTGAAAGTTTAAAAAAAAAAAAAAAAAAGCAGGGGATGGTGTGTAGAAAGGATTTTATAAAAATTGAATTCTGGCACATTCCAGCCACTCTAAAAATACACCCAACAGCAAACATCAAGCAATATCTAGTCATTTCTTCAGTTGTTCCCTGAAGACTGGCTTTTATTTATCGCATCAGCTGAAAGGAATGTGGCCATCAGGCAGTGTTTAGATCAGTGGAATCTGACTGGGGTAAAAGGACAGCAGCACGAAGCCCGGACTGTTGCTAAGGCTAACACTAGCCTGCTTTAAAGAGACACGGTAATGTGCTGGCCGGTGGCTCGACTAAATCACGAAGACGGAACAGAGAAATGTGGAAAGACAAGACAAAGCTCTCTTTCAAAGCAGCAAAGCCCTTTTTCACTTCATCTGAAAAGCCCCTTCTCTGCCTCTCCTGCCCCAACTCCACTGCCAAGAGCGCTCGCTCCTGTTTTCTCAGCTGGGAGGATGGAACTCAGACAGGGGCAGACGTGGAAGAAAAAGGGGGGGGAAGCAGACTGCAGAGTGTCAGAGGGACATTTCAGGTGAGAGAGTGTCCTTTCCTGGTTTTGCTGCAGCAGGTTGGTAAAAAATGAAAGTAGAGTTCCGCTCGTGCCAACACCGGGCGTCACCGGTCCTCAGCTATGAAGTCAGAGGTCAAGGGTGGGAAATAAAGCATCATGTGATCTGCAGGCACCAATCAAATGGTCCTGAATTTGATTTGCATTCGCTCCACACAATGAAACTGTGTGTTTTGAGGAGATCAGAGGATCCCATCTGGTGCAATGTGGTTTGAAGGCATCCCCTACCCCCAAAACACACACACACACACAAACACACACACACACACCCCTCAACCATAATCCCAATCCCTCTTTAAACTCTGTACACCCAATAAAACCCAAAACCTCCTCCAATCCAGCAGCGACCACACACCCCCAGGCACAGACAGAGAATCTAATCCATTTCCTCCACCACTGCTGTTGTCATGGAAACACAAAATGATTCCACTGTTAAGAGAAGGACTAGAGGATGGGTCCACATTTGAACATGCAATTAAAAAAAAAACAACAAAAAAAACAAAAAAGACTAGGATGTTGGTGCCACTGCACATGAATGGTGCATTCTGGGAAGTATGAACTCTGAGGGTCAGACGGGCCGTGAATCAGCGGCGCCTCACGGCTGCAGCAAACTGACACAGAAGCATGTTGACAGCACAGTTGCGACAGGTGTTGCCACGGAAATGGTGCAGCTGCTGCATGGATATTTCGGACTAATAAGCATGCACCATTGGGCTATTCTCCCCCCACCCTCCACTTCCCACATCTCCTCTCTGTTTCCCGGGATGACCACTGGGAGGGGCCTCCACGTTAAATATTGTCATATGGCGACTTAAGTTGGAAGCTGAGACAATGAAAAATCAGTCAGGACAGTGTAGCAAAGCCGCTGTTGTCATGGTAAGAGAACATAAAAAAGTATAATTATAATTTGTTAGAGGAGCTAAAGGGCAGAGTCACAGGAATCTGATCTTAGTTTTGAAGTTTTCAAATGAGCAGACCTTCACATTTTATTTTGATAAATAGCTGCTTTAGAAAAGTAGAGACCGCACTTTGCAGTTGGTAATTCTTGACAGCTGTTGCCCATAAATCTCAGTTAGAAGAAACTAAGCAGATGAGCTGCAGGAAAGAAAAACATATGTACATGAAAAGTGTTAAAACTGTCCATGGAACATATGACAGAACTAAGCTGAGGTTCAAGAGGCGGTTCAGGAGATGTCAGAAGATGTTTTTTTTTTTTTTTTTGAGAGGGGGATTGTATTGGGAAGTATCAATCTTTGTTAGAATGAAAATGTACTCCAATCAGTTCTCTGTAGCATTTTGCTAAGCTAATTAGCTGATGGAAATGGAAGCAGCTCAGCCATTCACCAATCTGAATCTCGTTGAATTGCTGAATTGCTCATTAAACTAGTTTATCAAACGAGTTTATTCGTGTTTGTGAATAAAAACACTTTTATTTTGAGTTTCAGGGTTTGTTTGTGGGACCTCAAACTGAAAAACCTTAAGGAGAGCTGCATAGTTGTGAAACACCAGGGAATAGTAAGCTCCTGGACTAAACCACATTTTCAGATAAACACAGGGGAGCAGGGGAATCTTTTCTGAGCCATATCTCACGTTAACAGCGGCCAGCAGTGTTGGCGGGATTGAAGAGACCCCTGCGTGACTTCTGGGACAGGTGGGGAAACCATCAGCAGTGAAGCAAAACGTTCACAAACATGAGACATGAAATATTCAAACATAACTGATTAAAAGCAATGATGTGAGAGATTTAAATATATTTAAAAGAGTAAACAATCACATATGACACCGAGAACCACATTTGTTCTAGTTTCTGTCACACTGCAGTCAGACTGAGCACATTTTAACTCTCTCAGTAGATGCAGCATCACATTTGATAATCTACATGAATCATCATTTGCTTGTGTGTGTGTGTGTGTGTGTGTGTGTGTGTGTGTGTGTGTGTGTGTGTGTGTGTTTGTTTGTGATCATCAGTGGAAACGACCTGGAGGGATGATTAATTAGAAAATACTGCAGGATGTTCTGAGAAAAGAGGGGAAAACAAGCTCCAGTGCCCTAATTTGCTGCTCTCATGGCACGTCGCCTCCCTCCCTCCCTTGCTCCCTCCCTCCCTCCCTCCCTTCCTGTGTCTCTTTGTTCAGTCACTCTTCCGATCCTCTCTGCATTCATTTATGCAGTTAATATTTTTACATTTGTGCCCCTCCTTCATCTCTTCTTCAACTCTGCTCCCATTCCTGGCTTTTTTTTTTTCCTCCACTGAAATCAAAAGGCAGCGATCTGACAGTGAGTCCGTGACTCTGCCTTGGCTTCATCCCTCCATCCTTCCCTCGTCTCCCTGTCTGGAGCGAGTCGCATCGTTCGTCTGTCCGTGTCCATGAAGCTCAAATATTCATGCGCCTGCTCCGCTCCGAGCAACAACAGATGATGTCGGGCGGCAACAGACTCCCAGTTTCCATGGCAACCTCCGCCATCCATTCCCCTCCCTTCCTGACTCAGATGGGTGGTAGGAAGGGATGGGAGGAGAACGAGGAGTAGATCCCTTCCACCAGCACAGTGAAAAGGGGAGGGGGGGTTGATTACGATGATGCTGAATGAACAAGAAAATGATAATATTTCTATTAAATATATATATTCTAGTTGGACATGGGCCCACCTGCTCTGGCAGAGCCCAGTCCTGCTCTCCTCCTCGTTGACGCCTCTTTGGCCTCTCATCCTTGTGCAGGGACTTTTAAGCTGCTTACTATAATGCAGCTACACAATGACTCCTAATACTCTTCTTTGACCCCCACCCACCCCCCCACGCAACTGCTCATCCACCCCCCACTGCTCATCCATCCACCCAGCCTGTCTGTTAAATGGCAGACAGGCTGGGTGCACGCTCGCTGCATGAGCGTGCACCCTCTCCTCCTGTACGCCTGCCCCGTCTGTTGTCTGAGCCGGACATCACAGCAGCTTCTTCTGCTTCTGTCTCTGTTTTTGTGCCCATTTCTGCTGTTTCTCGGGGGCTGAATCTGTGAGGGGACCCGACACCACACAGCATGAGAGAATGAGGGATGGGGATGAAGAAAGAGAAAAGAGAGATGGGAAAAACGACAGGACTCGGGTGGAGAAGAACAGCAGAGAGGCGAGAAAAAGCCAACGAGACTGGTGATTAGAGGAGAAAAAGAAGAAAAAAACTGCCGGTGCCGGATTTTCTTTGCCAGCATGAATGGAGGGTAACCATGGCAACTAGGCAGTGGAGTGATGTCATCAACTCCAATGGGTGCTTGACATAGTCGGGATTATTTTGGGGGGGGTTGCAGTGTTTTTCCCAGTGTGAGCCTGTAGTCAGTACTGGGCACTTCAATCAGTCCTCTCAATTCATTTTCTATTTTAGGAATTATTTTTCAATTACAATAAAAGCAAGCTGCAACACCTGTTCTGTTCTAACCATTAACACAAGGATCCAGTTAACAAAGCAGCCAAAGACATCAGAATGGAAAAAGCAGATCTCCGTCTTTCCTGATACAGTGCAGGAGTAAATGCCCGTCTCTGTTAGAATCTGCTCAGCTTAACCTCTAAATGTCACTGTGGATTTAGGCTCGTTATCTTCACTCCAGATTCGACTTCCTGAGCCGGGGTTATACCTTATATAGGACACACTCTAACATACAAATGTGGACTGCTGTGGATTGCCCCCTGAGGAAATCAGATGGCTGCAGACTCAGACGATTTATAGGTCGAACAGCTGACGATGCCGTTACCAGAGAGTGTAAAGGTTGTACATTTGACAGAAAAGAGGAGAAACGATCAGGGAAAACAATCAGAGAGGTAGAGGAAAAACAGCAAAGACAAAGAGGATAATGCCATCATATGGATCAGGAGCATGTGATGTGAGCCCGACTGGTGTAAACAGACAACAGCCTGGGTGTGTGTCTGGTGTGTGGTGTGTGTGTGTGTGTGTTTGGGCTCCCTGAAATTAGCGTTACTTATTTTTAAAAGCCCTCAAGGTTCTTCACACTGTGACTTTTCTCACACTAACATTCAGGAATGCTGCACAAAACGGGACTTTGCCAGAGACAGAAGTCCGTCAGCAAGCCCATCATCCCTGCAGCACGTGATGTCTGCTTTACAACCCCACAACCTGCGCAAGGTTTCTTCCTGTTAAAAGGGAGTTTTTCCTTGCCACTGTTGCTTGTTGGGGGAGTCAGTCCCTGGGTTTCTGTAAAGCGCCTAGAGAGCTTTGATCATAACAGATACTATATAAACAAAGATGAAACTGTTTGTTCCTTTGTTCCTTTTACCAGCACTTCCAGAAACTGTCAAAACACTCAGAATAATAATCACAAAAGTTATAATCCCCGTTTAGACTCACATCAGTCATGTAACCATGGCAACAGAAACAGCTGTGACTCACAAAGGGATTGGGTTCTTGTCCACAGCCTCTGTGCACATGAGAGAGGAAAAGACAGTGGATGTGACTGTACTGAACATCCAAAACCGACAGAAGAGCCAGAGTCCAGTCTAAAGGTGTGAAAAGAGAGAGTGAGCAAGAGAGAGAGAGAGAGCAAGACAGAGAGAGAGAGAGAGAGAGGTTGAGGTTTTATCAAACTACTTGAGAGAGAGAGAGAGAGAGAAAGCCAATAACAGAGAAGGAGACGCGAGGATGCAGATCAGAGGAGGATGAATCCAGGGTGTGGAATGTTTGTGACATTCATCAAAACTTTCTAGGAGACTGCTGATTTATTCACTCACACGTGATGGAGGGGAAGTTAACCCGACCCCTCCACAGACAGACACACAGGCAGGCGGACATCTTTGTTGCCTCTGGGTGACACGGGGCAGCTCAGCAGATGAAGATGTCACTCAGTGGCGTGACGGCACAGCCAATCGGTTGACACATACCGGCCATGCTAATGGTCCGCTAATTGTGTGTCACGTGTGGGGTGTTATACACACAGGCGAGAAATTTGATCAGGATATGATGAAGACATGAGTGAAGGTGGCAGAGACACGTCTGCTCTTAAAGAAACACACGTGGGTTTACCCTGCGGCGGACGGGCAGCGTGGCTCTCAAACCTAGACTCATCCGCGTTTAAGAAACAGGATGTTTGTCACACTGCAACAGTCAGTCAAATCCGGTGTCTTTGGGGTTTAAATAGCAGACATTTGCTTTTTCCAACCAGCAGCAGGACAGCTGAGAAAGAGCCAGTCTCAACAAAATGAGGGGCTGCTTCAATCCTCAGTTCTGAGAAGGAGCAGAGGCGCTCCCAGCCAAGTTTAAGACAAAGGAAACTCATTTATTCCAGAGCCCTGGTGAGGTGGGAGCCAACAGCAGCCAGGGAAATGTGGTGAGAGGTATAACAAATGCTGTTAAAAAGTGAAAGAATGCGTAAATAAGAGAAAGAAGGAAGTGTTCAGAGCAAAACAGCTGATGTGTTGTGCACCTTTTGTTCTCTTCACAGCTGAGGTCACATCTAACGCTCCATCTCTCCATCCCTCCCTCCTCCGAGGAGGTGGAGGAGGAGGGCAGATTTGCTCAGGGTTCACTTTGCTACCTGGAGACCGACGGCTTCTCCGGGCCAGCCAATCTGAGGCTCTGAAAAACAGACCCTAGCTCTCCCATTGGTCGACTGCTCCCAGGAACTCATTGCGCTATCAATGACCATGTCATTGTGTCGTCTGGCAGCACTGAAGCCAATTATACACCCCCCCCTCCTTTTTTCTGACTTCTTTTCTCCAGCAGACCCCTGTCACACACACACACACACACACACACACACACACAAATAAACCTCCTTGGACTCTGCAGTCTGCACACAAGAGACTGGGGGAGACTGGGAATCTGAGGACCTGAGAGCCATAGCAATGAGAAGTTTTTACTGATGAAAGCCTACAAATCAGAGAAAAATGTCACAACTCAAAACAAATTCCAAACACTCCAAAAAGAGCAGATAACAAACAAGTTTATCTCCTCCTCCTTTATGACATCCCAGTCAGCTGGTAGCAAAATTACAATCACCATCAACAAACAAACGCAGCATGACTGCATTAAAATGAAATGCTATTGTACCTGCAACCTTAAACTCTCTTGCTTATGGTCTGTGGATGGAATAAGATCAAATTCACAAACTGAAATTCACAGCCAAATAAGAACACACCTATTGGATACATTTTCGCTGGAATGTAAACATGTAAACAAACAAATGCACACATGCCACAGGCACAAAACACAAACACACACAACCCACTCAGGCTGTTCAGCAGACATTTAGGGGGTAACATAATGGGCACACATGTGCAGTAAAAAAAAAAAAAGCAGCAGACTGTAAATTTCACTTTAATGAGGATGAGGAGCAGTCAGAAGTGCCCTGTGGTCTGCAACCAGAGGAGGTAAATGATGAAAGGAGGCTAATTCTCACCAGAGCTGAGAGGTTTGAGTTGTAACCTCTGAAACACAAACTCGTTATCTCATCGTCACGTCTGCAACAACACGAATGCATTTCTAACTGCAGCCAAGGAGCGTCTACTGAAACCACACGCAGCAGGGTTGTCTTTAAAAGGAGCGCTTCTTTCCATTTTCCCTGGAAAATTCAATCCTTGAGTCCTAATCTTGTTATCAAACGGTTTGCTTCTTTTTTTCCATCACAGCAGAGAACTTTTTCGGTTTTCAATTAAAAAAAAAAAAGACGTAAACATTTCAGCTGGAGCAAAAGCGGCCTCAGCTGACTGCTACAGGGACATATTGGCTGTGTCATCTTGATTTTTTTTTGAATGTGAAACACTGCTGGTTTCAGCTCACTACATTTCCGAACCAAACATCAATCAAATGAGGACTGTGTGGGTGTTGTTACACTACAACTGAGATGGGACGCAGGCATGTACACGAGGCATTAACACCGGAAACCAGTGTTGGAAAAAGGCTCTAGAAGCACACGGAAAGCGCCAGAATGTCTGTTTTTAAGACCTAATCTCACTGTTTATTCATTCTTCTGCTGACTTTTGGCAAATAAATGATAGTTTGTGCTGTGTCCAGGAGTTTTACTGTGCACCATGTTTATACACTATAACTGTGTGTGTGTGTGTGTGTGTGTGTGTGGGGGGGGGGGGCAGCCTCACACAGGTGACGTGATCACTGTCATCAAGGAAAAGAGTCATATTACTTAAGACTTTTTTAATAGTTCCACATAGCAAACAGGATGAATATGTGCACATTCAGTATTCACAGGGAAAACTGAAAAAAAAAAAAATCAAATAATTAAATTCAAATAATTAAAATAATCACATGTAAAAATTCACATAAAAAAAAAATCTTAAAAATGAAAACAGAAATGACTGCAGTCAGGCAACAGCGTATATTCCAGTGATGTTCTGATATCTTACTTTTAAGGCTCGTGCTGGAACAGCATCTGGGACACACCTGGCGCGGCTCACCTGAGTAGGCGGAGCAATATCAACAGTATTGTGTTTGCATAGAACAGATGCTTATGGGTGGTAAATGTGAATAAGACTGAGGACAGACTTTCAGGAACTACTGCTGCAGCTCATGGGAGGGGGGCATTAAGAAAAGCATGCACATACAGACACAGACTGAATAGGAAACATGCGCTTGCCTCAGCAGTTGTCGGGCAGATTTCCAGTGTGCTATATGTTCAGCAGAAGAGACCACAAATGTTTTCTGAAAGCTAGCACTTATGACAACATGGTCTGTACCGTTCAGTAATTACAGACGGCAACGCACATGCACAGAAACACACACAGGGCAAACAAATGTGCACGCCAAACCAAATATAGACATCTTGCTTCAAAGTCACAGATCTCTTTCACAAACACAGAAGCATGTGGACTGCTTAGGCCAGGGTTTTGGATGGAAACAACCGTTTAAAAATAATATTTCTGTTGAGCTTTAACCATGGAAGAACTCTTGTCTTGGTCCAGACCAACGCTTCTTTCCTTTATAGGAATGGACGTTTTACACATTATGGGAGTGTGTGTGTTAGAACTTAAATGTGTTAAACATTTTGTGAAAGCAATGCATGCACACCAGTGTCCCTTTTCAGTGAAGATGACAAGAGAAACACACCGAAGTATTGAGTGTTTTTGGGCCAGAACACCCACCAGTTCAATACCAAAATGTGGCTGGAAAACAGTTGGATGGAAATGACGACGACTGGGTTCGTATTGTTTGGCACTAAACAAAAAACAAAAGACAAACACACGGTATATTGGAAATTCAAACAAATTCAAAGAAATCTGTTCTATAAAAGTAAAAGTGACAACATAAACACGTAGTCGGCTTGCAGCATCAAGGGAAAAATCGGAAGCGCTTGCTGTTTCTGATTCCCAGTTTAATATATATAGTTAAAAAAAAAAAAAAACAAACTCCTGAGTTTATGATCATTTAAAGATTCCAGATGCAGTTAGAGGAAAAAAAAAATCCAGTGATGCAGAAAACCAGACAGGAATAATAAACTGATGTGCACACAGTGAAAAATACATGTTGTGACGTTGGCAGAGAAGGTTGACGATGCAGCTGTAAGAAAAACTTCCCCCGAAAGCCTCAGACGAAACAAGCTGCTCCTGTTAAGACAAAGATAATATAAAAAAACCCCACTGTGTGTCCAGGGTGCCTAACTGGAGAGAGTCAGAGCAGCATCCAGTAACTCCTCCAACGACTCTGCGCCTCGTAATTTAGGCCCCTCCACCTTCTTCTTGGTAGGTTTGCTGGATTTCGGTTCATCTCCCTGCGTCAGCTCTTTGGCCAGGATGTTGGTCACTGCTTGACCAGCTCTTCTGTGGTTGGCTGAGAGAAAGAAATGAGGTGAGTGAGTGAAAGAAACAGCGTGCGAAGACGTTAGCCGTCATGCTCTTAGGCCACACACATATGTCAGTACATGCTTTACAGTGACATAACATCATATATGTGTAAGAAAGGGCCAAAACAGCAGTTGTAAAAAGCCAGAGTTAGATAAAAATACACATACAAACACTGGTCTTAGAGACCATGGTAAGTTTGTGTTTTGAAGAAAACACAAAATCCATATTTTGTTGCTTAACATGCAAACACAACACACAGAAACAGCTATGGCTTCATGGTGTGGCTGTTTTTGCAAGGCTTAGTGTCACATCTGGATCTGTTTGCTCAGCAGCGTCATCCTGAGTGGGTGGGTGGGGCTCGAGGGGTGAAGAAGATGGGACAGAAATGGCAAAGGGAGAATGGATGGCGAGACTGAGGAAGAGGAATGAAAGAGATGACTGTAGCTGAAGAAAAACCCGTGAGGAAAAGATGGAAACTCACAGAGGTGGAGGACCAGACTAATGTGATGGAGTGAATCAAGATTAAGTATATTTTAATTTGTCCACCTGCTCAATGTTTGACCTCCCTCCCCACAGGCGCAACCATCTTACCGTCTCTGATTCCCTCCCTTTACGTCCTGTACCACCTCATGTCTCTGTGTGGGAGTGCAGCAGCCACCATTTTGAACTAAATAGGTCAGTGGGAGATTGTCTGTATGCTGCTATTTTTCTGGCTGGTTTAACAACAGAAACAATGAAGCTAGCATCCATGCACAGGTGTGATGCTGTTAACACACTCAGACACAGCGTGACCTCTTCCTATGCATCAAAGGAAGAAAGAACAAAAGACTGTCACGATGCAAACCAACAGAAACACAAAAAGGACAAATCAAGACCGGCCACACGGCTCTGAGGGAGCAAAGGACACTCAAAAACAGGAGTTACCGAACAGGTCTCCAGAATTAGCTGGGACAAAGACACAATTGAGTCTGAGGAGAGAGAAGAACAGGGCTCACACTCATGTCCGTGGAAGGCCTGGCTTCAGTTGCGCTCATGAGGACGGTTAAATTATCAGCACGTATTTCCATAACAACACTCCTCGGTACATCTGGAACTTTATCCCTTTCTTAGCACACTCTCACATCTGCCCTCTTTCTGATTGCTGCCCATTCCAGAACTCTCCTTCCGTTATAAATGAATCACGTTGTGACCCAAAAATCAAGAAAGAGGAAGAGTGTGGCAGCGTGGGTGTGAGAGTACTCACGAGCTTGTTCCAAAAAAAAAAAAAAATCCAACCTGCAGAGCAAAGCTGTTTAAAGGATGTCAGCTCAGCTCTGAAATCGCTTCTCATCCTCCTCCTCTTGCTCCATCGAGACACCACAGAGGAGGAAGAGAATAGGGAGTAAGAGTCTGGATCAGAGGAGCGCTGCATTCAAGGCAGGAGGGGGAAAAACGGGATGTAGACGTTAAGAAGCAGATTTATATAATGAGAGAGAGTTGTGTAAATTTTCAAATGAGCAGATATAGCCTGGGGGGGCAACACCTGGCAGAGAGGTAGATCAGATCTAGTTCATTTCCGTTTGAATATTCGGCGAGATCGAATGTGTCCAAATACAGACAGAATACGCCCAAAGCAAAACACAGGAAGAACATATTTAAAAAAATTCTAAATACAATCTCCATATTCTTGAAAAATACTTAGAGTTGACATTCAAGCCCTTCCAAACTCAGAAAATAGAGTATTCAAAGCTATGATGGACCAAACAATTTTAAGTATGAATAAATAAGCTTAGATAGAATAGTCAAACAGAATTCAAGTCTACATTGTTTAAAGAATGCGAACATAAAAAAATACACAAATGTGATCTTGTAGAACTTTAAGTCCTCAGAGGAGCCGTCTGAAGCCTGGAAACTGCCTCAGATAAAGGGATAATGTCAGCTCCTAAGTATTTCCAAATTGGCTAAACTTCAGGATATCTTCTTCTGTTTTTGTGGCAGATCATTTTTTAAAAAATTCCTGATTCTTAGTGCTTTCAATACTCCCAGCAGACAAGCTAATATTAGCTTTTCTAACACGTGGCATAAAAACACAGAAAAACACTCAGCATTAATGTGTGAAGGATCAACAAACGATTAGCGATACCGATCATATGATCCACAGTCTTGGCCTGCTGTGTACACAGGGAGGAAATGAGTCCCACAACAAAGGCTTTTTAGGTGTGTTTACTGCACAGAGTCAGGTTGAATGAGGGTGTCCACATGCTGAGAGGGGACCGGTAGCACAAAGAGTGCTGTGAGAATAAATATATCATCTGTAACACATTACACACCAGGAGATGGAGTAATGACTAATGAGAGAAAGAATGCTTTGTGGTGCAGTAGTGTATACAGTATGTGCTGCTTTGGAGTGTAACACAAAATGAGCTGAAATGCATGTGTTTGAGATCAGGTGCTTTGCAATGCTACAAAAAGAAAACAGGTCTTTTCCCCATGCTGTTAAAGTTGGATAAAGCAGGCACAGAAAATGGATGGATGGATATATGCAGTGTGTGATGTGCTTGGTGATAAACTTGTTTTGTATGAGGTCATCTGTGTTAGTTACTACAGCCACACTCACATGACACCATGGTAACACCCATACAGTAAGTGTTTTGTTTTAGGGTGCACATTTGCAGAGACTGCTCGTCCATGGTCTTCATCTTAAGAGGGACTTATACCACCCTCCTGAGGCCACGCTGTGTAGCACACTGCTGCGCCGCAGCAAAGGATTGAAAGGCGGAGGCATGACATCATCCACATCACCATGGGCTACTTAATATTGAGGTGAAAACATGGATGGCCTTTGCCCTCTTGTAATATCTTAGTGAATAAACATGTGACACCACAGTAAGAAACTTGCTGCTGGATTGGCAGAAATGATCCCTGTGTGTTTGTGGACATCTGTGAAGACACACACCATTGTGCAGCGCAGACTGTCTGCAGAGCCAGCGTGTGCGTATTGTTGCCATCCTATTTATCTCAGCATTGATGCTTTGCAGGCCAGTTGGTAATGTGATTGGTTACTCTGGAAAAGGTCATGACCCAGCAGATGGTGTTTAGAAGGGTCATTCCTCTACAGACGGACTCAAATTACTTTACACGTAAAACTCTTACACTACCAGAATGGACAGGATTTAACACAATATAACATAAAAAGTGTGATGTTAGTGCTAAGTCTGTCCTGGGGGCGGGGGCTTGTCTGTGGGAGTATGTATAGGTATGCAACGTATCTGTGCATATCTTTGTATGGGTATGCTAGCATCTGGAGAGTGTGCTTTGTCTGCATGCACTAAAAGGGGGAGCAGACAGACAGGGGTTGGACAGCTGTAGCTGCTGTGCTCTTCAAAACCAGCACACAGCCAGATGAGGTGTGGGTCAAAGGGCACATTGTGCATAGCCTCCGATGCCTCGTGGCTCCCCTTTCACTCACACTACTGTGACACAATAAGCGTGAACAGACTTTGAAAAGACCTTTGGAAGTTTTATAGCACCGGACTGGTGACGTTAGCGAGTGAGGACAGCTGCTAAATGAACAAAGACAGAAGAGGAGGCAGGAGACACCCTTCTTATACATGACGTTTCTGAAATATACACACATAAGAGGACCCTGGAGTGTTAAAAACAAAAAACTGAGTAAAATCAGAGCATACCCGTTCAATATTAAAATAGTTCCAGGTGTAAGACAATTATATCACAGACTTTTTTGTCATCCTGAAGAATAATGAAGAAAAAAAACATGTTTTCACTGGCGGTTCCTTTTGCACTGACTGGCATTATGGTATTCAAACAATACAACATTAATGGGAAAGAAATTATTTGCAGGTTTTGCTGACAGATCAGCAAAACAGTCTTGCGTAACCCGTAACACTGTTTAATTTTGATGTACCGGCTGTGTGGTCCGTGTAAGGCTAGGAAGAGCTGAAAAATGGGAAAGTGAATGTTTGTCTATAGTAACAAGAAGTTGATTCTAGCAAGTCAACAAGAATAAAGCAGTAGTGATAATTTAAGGTTTAATAGGGCTTAAGCGCTAACTTACTGTATATGAACAGAGGAAAATACACCTTTAAAAAAAAAAAAAAAATTAAAAAAACTAAATTGTACTCATGCTGAGCTGCTTTAACCTCTGCTGATGCAGCCTACAACCAGGCTGAGAATGCAGCAGTCCGGATGTGCCTCCTACTGCAGGCCCACAAATCTAGGAACTTTGACTCAACAAAAGCCAAAGATACACACCACACAAAACCATAAAGGACATACTATCGTTGTGCAGGTGTCTGGGTGAGGGCTCTTCAGGTTGCACAAAGAAATGTCAGGGTAACTGGGAAAACATAAAAAAATAATGGGAGAAACAGGGGAGGATCAAACTGGGTTGTAATACATACTGCCGCTTATATTTTCCTCCTCTCTCTCGCCACAATGAGATAAAGGCTCTCTAAAAACACACATGCTAAGGTATTTCCTGTTAGGAGTAAGAGATGGCCAAATAGCATTATGGATGACTGACTGCGTCCTCAAGTGGGCCCCATTTTTCCTCATGCAATACTCCCATTTCTTGCTCCATTCCCTACATCCACTGTTGCCTCGGTTTATGGGAGATGAGGCCAAGCTGTATGCGATTAAAGGGTTTGTTGCAATAAAAACGTTCTGTGCATCACTATTATACCAGAAATTAAGAAATGTCCTCTTTCCTCTGCTAATTACAGATTACAGGCCATAGAAACACAAATAATGGAGTCTGTTAGTGCTTCATACTCAAAAGAGAATAAGCAAAAATCTTGAAAGAAAGGAGGTCTATAGTACTGCTTCACATCTGGCTTCCATTTGAGGGAGGGATTGGGTTACACTGTTCTCCAGCCCCTCTAAAGTGTGAATACTTACCCCCACGTGGATGTGAACAAATATAAAAGCACGGGGCTCTCTCTTTCTGATAATGAGCAATAAACGTGCAGTCTCTTAGATGGTTTCACATCTGTATCCAAACAACGCTGCCTTTTTCATTTGTCAAATCAAAATGACCAACATGCTTTTCATATACATGTATAAAACTAAAGGAATGTTCACTGGGCTGTAACACAAACTGAGTATGTAGGCAACCAGATTACTGGGAGTCCCTGCATGCTCACAGTCTTACAATAGGTGCTGAATGAAAATCAATACAAGGCAGCGTTATGCAACCAAGTCCTCTCATTCTCAACTCCTGGCTGTCCCCTGCAAAAACCCCCACTGAGAATGAAGAGCTAATGAAAAACAGATTTGAATAATCCTGATACTCTATAAACCAGGAATTTATCGCTTCAATTTAAATTTATGTTAAAATTATAACGTGCTGTCTGAAAATCTGATCCTTTTTTTAAATTCCTCTCTACTTTAACCATTTGAAATCAGGCTGACATTGCAGAGAAAAGCCTCCCTCTAAACAAAATGAGTCATCATCTCCACACAAAGAAAATTCTGTGCTAATAGTCAAGATTTTAAAGAACAGAACAATCAGGAATTATAGTATTTGCTCTAGATGGGAAATAATTGCAATATTGGTAGCCCTTCTCTTAATTTGCTGTTAAGTCTTCTGATGGCCAGAGAGAGAAAATAATGGGACATTTGCTGGACACATTTTAGTGGATTTAGGGATCGTTTCTGTCACTAAATACCTGCTTGCCGGGGTCCTCTCTTCCTCTTGAATGCAGCACCAGACTGCAGTGCCTCCAAGAGACCATCCATGATACCGGTTTCATCGTCCTCTGTAAATACAAAATGAAAATGGTTGATTAAATCAATATGTGGACAATATGTGGGTTTACAGTTTTATTTCTGTCCATCTCAAGAGCATGAACCAACATTGCACTCATTTTATTTTAAATCACTGAACCAGACATACACACCTACTTTACAGCAGGAGAGTGGTTAGCGGTTTTCTAAACTCTACCTCCCCCGTTTCTCTCAGACACACCAAAACACCCTTCGGCAGGAGGTTATGTACCACCCAGCCACACCACAACATTTACAAGCATGTCCTACGTTGGCCCAGATAGGCAGTGACCTGTTTCAGCTATTGTCAGAGGACTCATTCTCACATATCCAGATCAAATCAAATGATCAGAGAAAAAACAGATAAAATTGAATGAACTTAGGTGAAAATATTATATCTGAGCATGTGTAAATGTAAAGTACAGTTTGTGTGTGGTCTCAGGGTTTGTTTCTATCAACACTGTTCAATCACTGTTCAGAGTTGGGATGAGCGGCACAACTCAGCGCCAACGCAGATGGCATTAATTATTTTCATGAATAAATGTGACTGGAGACACCAAAGAGTCTGGAAAAGGGGGCAGTAGGTCTAAGGGTTAAAGGTTTATCCCCCCCCCCACCCATACACACACACACAGAGTATTTAATCCTACACTAAGCCATGGAGCAGATGGTCCTTCCTGTCACGTCAGAGTGAAAGTCTGTCACACCCTTCCACAGCTCACCAACACCACCCACTGACCACACCCTGCAACTGCACAGGCAGATCAGGACCATTTAGACCACCCTTTTTTCACACATCTGGCATTTCCATAAATACACACACGCACGCACATTTACAAATCTTATCTGGAAGCAGTGGTTGTACCACACAATGACTGGGCTTAGTGCTGACCAACTGAACTCCAATCTAACATTAGAATACAGCGCGCTGCTGTTCTGCTTATGTGCCCTTGGGCTGCTGTGGTTCATTATGCCTTACTAAGAACTCTCCATTAACAAAGGAAAGCATTGAGTGGTTTGTTAGTGGTTATTAATGAGTTTGGGGTGTTGGGTTCAATCACGTGGGAAAAACATGTGACCATGCTAATAAAGTTAGTAAAAGAATTTGACAGAACAATGGATGTACATATAGTAAGAAAGTTCTCACAGCAACAACACAAAAAGTAATGCTTCTAAAAAACATTAACTCCTGAGTCTTTAAAGATGTCTCACTGGACTACATCTAAATGCACACTCACACAAATTTTAAGTATAAGTTTCTGAGAAACTAAGTCAGCTGCCTCTGATGAATATATGACAGATTTTCCATTTTCTGGTATCTGTTTAGTCTCTGACAGGTTGCTGAGGTGAGACACAAGGCCTCACCCTGTATTTTACTCCTCCGCTTCTTCAACAACATGGCCTAATCTCCTCACAGAGCATATGCTGTCCTTCTCTCCCACTCCAGTTACCCCCCCCCTCCCCCCACGTTATTTCCTCCTCTCTCCTCTCTTGAGTAGAGTACCAGCACTCCTAGTGGCTGTTCCCATACCAGCATGTGGGAGTGTAAACCACGAGTACGTGCCAGAGGCACTGGACACAAACAGCAGTTTTTCTAAAACAGTACTGACACCTAGCTGCATATCTAAGAAGAGCTCTGTCAAATAGCAGCCTGATAATATCTTAACAAGACCGATTAAAAGATTGAATAAAAATGAATCTAGTCTCCTCTCTATCTCTAACCTCTATCGTCTATCTCTAACCACACCGATTGTGTGTCTGTCTGTCCCACATAGGAATGACAAGGCCACAAACTTTAATCAACAGGCAACCTTGCACAGTTTAAAAAATAACTAGGATGTTATATCTACAGAAAGTGACAGCAAGAACTCTCAAAGAAAATAAGGCAAAAAAGTCAGCACGCAAAACGAAAACAAAAAAAGAGAACAGTCTTCCCAGAACAGCCGTTGAATACAAAAGCTGGTAAAATGCAGCCAGTAAAAAGGTAGTAAACAAAGAGAGAAGAAAGACCAGGTGTATGTATTAAACAGAGGGGCATTGAATGACTCTGGGCTACAGAGCAGTCAAATGTGCCACCTGTATGTAAATGATCTGGAAACCAGTAAGGCAAGTCCAAACAGACTCATATTTGAAGGACTATTATGTTCCAGTCCTCCATGTTTAACTGAAAATTTGAACATCCTGCTCTCTGATAAAATACATGTTTACTTAAACAGGGAAGGTTTTCGAGCAGACGCTGTGGAGTCTGTTTTTTGCTGTCCCTTTAAATGAACTGCAGATGGATGCTGAGGGAAAGGAAAAAGAGCAGAGTGGCGGAACAAAAGCCAGAAAGAAACGACAGGAGAAGCCAGCTGGAGCATGGCACACTTAAGTAAAAAGAAGTTTTAAAAAAAAAAAAAAAACTAGACAGAGCCTGCAACAAGCAAATACTCAACAGTTAGCAAAATCAGAGTATCTGAAAGCATAAACATTGGCAGACAACATCTTTAACAAACAAACACACACACAGAGCACAATGGATACAGAACTTTGTGAAACTGTGGGCTCCAAAGAGAACTGAGTGGAGCCACAGAAGGAATGTAGTGAAACTAGGTCACAGTCTGAAAGGAGGAGAAAAGTGCCTGGACATAAATGTGTGTCTGCAAGGCAAGATGTGTGTGCTCAGATGAAAATATATGAATGTGTGTGTTCCACACAGGGCAGGGCTGAAAGTAGATTTTACAGTATATCATCCTGTAAATGTATTATTGGTTAATGAGATTTAGACATCTGCTCAGGTTTTTTTTTTTTTAATGAAATCTCATAATTCGGCACTGGCTGAAGCAGTTCACTGTCTGCATGTCTCCTTGACTGTGTGAGCTTATTGTTGCTTCCAATTGCAGGTCATCAACATTAGATTAACTCCAGACTATAAATACTGATGACTTGCTTCTATCTCTTTTCTTTCTCTCTCTCACACACACAAACACAAACACAGTTTTCCTACAGAAGCATGGACCATGACTGCCCCCAAATGGAATCTGAGGGAAATACACAGATGTAGCATATTTTCTTTTTTCCCAGACAGACAGACACAGCATCAAATGACCTGTATTTATGTCAAGGAGCTGGCTCCTCCTGAGTTTCTCCTCCTTCTCCTTTTCTGCCTTCTCTTTGGCCAGCTTGGCCTTCTTGATCTTTTCTTCAGCCTCCTTCCTTTTCTGGTTGTCCTTCACTGCTTGCTAAAGAGAGACAGATAAAACAATAGCTGGTGTTTGAAAAATAATTATTAGGAAGGATAAACAGGTTATATATATATAATACTGAACAGGAGGAATGTCTACGTATAACCAGCATTATGGTTTTTAGCTACAATAACTAGTAAAATAAATTATATCCCACAGGAGCACTCCCACACAAACACCAACAGCTGCTGTTTAAATGGGAAATAAAAATGTGTCACTTCCATTCATTATTGTGACAACAGAGGAGAACCTCTATTGTCTTCATACTAAAACTACACCTGCACCCGTTTTAAACAGAATCAGCCTGAGCCAGATTATTAACATGAAACACACCAGAAACAAGTTTTTGAAATTGTTGAGGTCGCCAAAGAATTCCTCTGCAGAGACTTTTCTTGGGTCAAAGACGTAGTACTTTCCCAGGTCGGAATACTGCTTCTCCATATTGTTGTGCAGCAGATCTAGCTTTTCATACTGTTCTCGGGCATTACCCACAAAGCTGTGGATACGTGTGTTAAGGACTATTGTTTGTTCGTCAACACAACAACAACAACTGAGTAACATCTTATTTCTGATAATTCATCTAATAATTCTCTTATATTCATTTTATTTCTTTTGGGGGAATATTGTAACCTGTCTTTAGTCTGTGCCTTTGTAAAAATATATGGCTGATATAAAAGAGGATATAGACATCTTTTCCACAAACAGGTCTTTGTTATTTTGTGGAGGAGGGAATGTTTCCAGATCTTTTTCCAAGTTTTTGATCTGCCGGCCCATTAACTCCAGGTTCTTCTGAAGAGTCTCTGCAGAAACTGTAGGGGACATAAGACAACTATAATGATCCAGAGGACCTGTAAACACACATATGAGTCCTGGCGCTTCAGAACTTAATAAAAATACAAATCATAATAGCTACTATACGAGATGGATGCAATGCATAACCAGGCAGGAGGTAGACTGTGATGTAATGTGATCGAATAGATTGACTTGTAAAAGATGGCCTATGTACCTCTGCTGGCCTTTTCCACATGAATCAACTCGTCCGTAAAACCCATGACTTCAGGATACTGCTCCTGGCACACATCAGCTAGGAAATGCAGCAGTGTCTGCTTCAGGTCAGTTGATTTGGTGTCACGCAGCTGAGAGAGATAACAGATCAATTTAAAAAGGGCACTGTGAAAAGGCAATCAATTAAGAACTAGAAAAGCACTCAGAGGAGAGTAGACCTCCACCAAGCAGGTCATTTCCCACATATTGTGACTTACATCTGTAGTATAGTATATATAGGTGGTAGTAATACAAGGTTACATAACATAGTAGGCTTCTTTACGATCAAAGCGCCTTGGCCTTCATTCTTGGGAAGGTTAAAGGTCAAAGTCCCTTTCAGAATATGGAATATCACCAAAAATGAATCATCTGGTTTTTTTTTGGCCCATTATCAACATTTTCTGAAAATGGGTTTTCATGACATTTTCACTTTTCAAGTTATTTTGCTAACTAACAAACAAACACCAGCTGTCACATTACCTCCTACTTTGGCAGAGATAATGATTCACTGGGAAGTTTAAAACAGATGATTTAAGGTGATCACAATGTATTAATTCGTATTACATATGTAGCTGTGTGTCTATGCCATGAATACATTGTACCTTGGATAAGTATGACATAGAGAAGCCAAAAGCCTTTCCATTACGGGAGCCAGAATTCATATAGTTCCCAACAAGCAGGATGATCTCCAGCAGCATGGAAAAGGACTGGCTTTTTCGAAGCTCTTCACAGGCTGCTGTCACAGACACCACATCTGGCTTGATGTTGTTCAGCTGTTCCTCAAACTGCAGCTTGAACAGAATGGCCTGAAGCCTTGGCATAAGTCGCTTTACACCAGACATCTGGAGACAGGAAGAAAGGTGAGAGTGACTTCTTTTTTCTAGTACATTTGTTACCATATAGACTGTGTGTGCTGTTAGTGAATGAAGGGGATTTGATCTATTATGCACTCACTTCATAAATGTACTCATTTATACAAGACATTCTGTGTTTAATACATGGCAACAGTCTCAGTATTTCCATGCATCATTTGTTGCTGTTGTGATTTTCTTTGCTCTGTTTGTTGATTAGCACGTTCAGGTCAGCAGAAAATGGAGTGGCCTTGATTTTTGCACAGACTGTTCTATTTTCTGTGTGTATTTAATCTCACCACAACTCCAAACTGCTCCGACTCTGCCATGTCTTCGTATTCGTCCTTCATCTCACTCAGGACATTCAGCTTCTCTGAATCCGGCAGTTGCTTGATCAAATTCTGGGTGGTCAGAAGTGACAGTATCACAACGAAATACACAAAGAGAACAGAATAACTGCACTGAGCTAAGTCAGTCTCTTCTCTAATACATACTAACTTTAAATGAGACAAAGCATTTGAGGAATGACATAGTTCACTATTCAATATTGTTGTCCCCAAGAAGCAACCTTCACAGTGACTTGGACTTCACTGATCTTGTTTTTAATTACTTGGTTATGTAATCTGTCTTTGTATCATTGCATAATTACTAATGACTGTAACTGATGGAAAACAGACAGAGAGAGAGAGAGAGAGAGGAAGGGAGAGATACAGGGAAATAGGGAACACTATTCATACCTGAACCATAGACTCTGTGACTATCTTCTCATTAACTTCCAAGATAGCGTTCTTGATTTCTTCATAAGGAAGACGAAACGATCCTAGGAAAATGGCTGTATGGGAAACAAAACAAAAATCCCATAATTCAAATGTGCATCTAATCTCTTCAATAAACTTTCTGCAATTCATTTCATACAGGCATCACATAAGACTGGTCTCATTTTGTTATTTACTTACAGAGGTTCTGGGAAATCTTGGCATCAAGAACCTTCAGCTCTTTAACTTTCTTCTTCTGGGGCTGCTTTTCATCTGTCCCAAGCTGCTCCTTTTTGGCTGGAGAAATTGATAAAGAGAAGGTGGGAATGTTGAGATATGCACAAAAAGAATGGCAGCTGTTAGAAATGTAATTACTTCACAAGAAGAGTTGGCCATAAATCACTGAAGAATATCTGAATGAAGAACCAAGCCCCAAAACTAAGGGTGAGATCTACTCTGACCTTACTACTTTTAAATCCCTTCTCAAAACACACCTATTTAACATAGCTTTAAATGTTTGACTGTGTGTGTGGGGGTGTTTTTTTAAAGTCACCTTTTTCATCTAATGTAGTTTATAATTTTGCTCTTTTATCTCAACGTGTCCAAGGCACCTTTGAGAATTTTAAAAGTACTCTATAAATGAAATTGATCTTATTTTTAATCAACACATTCTACAGAACAGAAGTGGAGATATGAGTGATGATAAAGAAACTCTGTGATGGGTATTTGAACTGACACACTTGGCACTGCCCGGACTTTTTTCACTTCCCCCCACTGTGTCGTGTGATAGAGGTGTTTGGACTATTGCATCAGTAGCCTTAGGTTGAACTGCTATGAAATGGCTTCAAGAGTAGAAAAAATATGTCCCTGTGAGAGCCTGGAAAAATCTGGCCAAGACACCAGTTGGCCAAGACACTGTCAGGCATTTAAAGTTTGTTTTCAGTGTACAGACATGCATTTGAAATACATTTGTTCAACACACCCAAACAGGCCCTAACACTTCAAATAAATTCATTCTGGCAAGGTCAGTAATGTGACTGTAAGCATAAGTCAGTCTGTATACGTGTGTGTGTGTGTGTGTCTGTGGCGGGGGGGCGGAGGGCTGTCCACTGGATGAAATTCAAAGTGAAAGATGAGCAGGGACATTGGCCCGGCCATATAATGACCCACTGTACACAACCACGTTAGACCAAAGGTCAGCAGATGTCAGATGATGTCACGGTTGGTCATATGTTCCTTCCAGGATTATCTAACACAACTACACAAGAAATGCAGTATAAATATTATTTCTTAAACTTGCATTGAAAGCCATCCAAATAGTGTGTGTTTTCAACTGTCTTCTGCTATAGAATGCATCTCTCCTTATTAATAACATTTTAAATCCACTGGACTGTCTCCAGTGTAGAGTAATGTGTTGCTGCCTCTATGGTCTGTTACAGTCTGACAGCCTCGTCTCCCTGTCCTGTTCTTTTTACAGAAGCAACAGTCAATGGGGGGAGAAAAAAACTTTCATCTGTGTTATATTCCACCTGAAATTCACAAACAATACAGCACATCTGTTTCCATGGTGAGTAAGATGATCAGAACCTAATTTAAGTACTTAATAAAAGCACAGCTGCTCAGGAAGTAATAATATTATTTATCACAAGATGAACACACTTGACTTTACTCTTTACAGACTTTAGCTAATGCTAAATTATCCTCACTTCAGATAAATGTTCTGTGTAACTGGCTTTAAACCATCTTTCCTCTCTGTATTAAACACATAATTATGTCTTCACCTATTCCCAGAATGACACCATCTGTCAACTGTAGACCTCTCACTCAGGCAGACACTGAGACACCCCCTACAGCATAATAACTCCTTTAACCATCTGTCCATCCTGCATGTGCACAGTGAACTTATGTTTTGGGTCTGTATCACAGGCCAGTCAGACAGTCTGCCAACACATTGAGAATTTTTCTGCTCTCTGGTCACAATACACATTCACATAACTGAGTCACTCAAAGAACAAGATGTGTACATTGTGAAAGTTTTCTAGCAGAGTCCCCGCTAGATCAGAAAATGAAAGCAAATATATTTAATGTGGCAGAAAATTAGCAATCACAGCTGAGGAAGGGACAAGAAACATCATTTAAGTTCAATAGTGTAATAACTGTAAAAAGAAATCAGTGACAATAAAACACTAACACATCATATCCTGTAAAAACAGTGACATGCGTGATTGTAAAAATCCTTTTATAGAGGGAACAATTTGAAGGTAGGCAAATTTGAGCAGTATATGCTCTAAAAAGGGGATTATTAAAATTGTCTCAGACAAAACTGTTGATAACATCATATCGGTAGGTCAGTCTGTGCCTTTCTGAGCTTAGGGATGATGAGACATTGTATACTCGTGAAAGGGGCCTCAAAGAGGTACGGTGCACTCTATCCAATCGAATCACTTTTTACTGAGTTTGTCACAGCTGATTCATAAAATGGGTTCTAGTGTGCACATTGTAAAATGGCTACCCTATGGTTATTATTTATTAGCCAATGGCGCCTCTGCTGGTAGACATGGAGTACTATGTATCGTTACACAGTACTCCATACAATAGCGGGGGAGAAGAGGCGATGATGTAGGCAGAATGCACATCTAACTGGACACAAATACAGACATCCATGTATAAACACACACACTCACACACAGACACACAAATATCTTGTGACAGTCTGAGATAACATTCCAATATTTTACTATCCCAGTTGTCTTTTTATTGCAGTGGAACACAGAGCAGGCCCCTTTTGTGAGAACTACTACTAAAATTGTGACATGTGAGAAGTGTGTTCATTTTATTAGAACAACACCCCCCCCAAAAGAACAGCTGCATGGAAAGCAGAAATGATGTGGTTGTGTGTGTGTGTGTGTATGTAGCATTAAGGGGCTGAGAAAGAAAAGTTAAAAAACAGGCAAAGAAGGGGTACAGATAACCCAGAGAAAGTCACACAGCAGTCTTTTAATTAGCATGGACTTTCTTCCCCTGCCATTCTATTCCTCTATCGTTATTTTCTTTAAAAAGAGAAATAATAACTGGCACATGGCAAGTCTCATTTACGCGGAAACGTATAAGATTTTAGGGAAATCACATTCGAGGGATTCACAGAATAAATTTAGATTCAAACTTCTCTCCTATTTTCCTTAGTTAAAAAAGTCTGTAGAATCTTTAGGTTGATATTTTTTTTTGTATTATTTGTACAGTCATAATCACAATCAGATCTGAAGACCACTAATCAAAAAGGATGTAGGATGAACTGCTGTGAGCAGGAAACCGGAGCAGGAAGTATGTCATTACAGACACAGGGTACGAAACAACTAAAAGGAAATAAACACAATTATTTTCCACCAACATAAAAACAAGCAATGGCAGATGAGGTGACTCAGAGGAAGTGACAAAAATCTACAAATAAACATCTTGAGGACAAAGATATTAGGAGATAGCACTGAACAAAGGGATTTTATAAGACAGTGTGACAACTCAAACTAATGATGAAGATCAGTAAGCACTGACCTAGATAATATCCTGTGGAAAAAAGCAGGAATATATCAACAGACATCAATCAAATAATAGGACAATTTCTGAAGATAATAAAAAAATTCCCAAAAAGTAATTATCATGTAAGTCTAGGAACAAACTGGTGATACCACCTTGTCACTGGGTCAGTGTGTGCATCTCCGCAACAGAGCTGATGAGAGTGTGCGTGTGTGTGGAGGGGGAATTTAATACGTACAGTTCGCTCTAGCCAATGGAATTAATCTCAACTGTATTTACGTCATGGCTGATTCATAAAATGGGGGCTGCTGTGCACACTGTAAAATGGCTGCCCGTGGTTTACATTTATGAGCCAATGGCGCCTCTGCTGGTGCTATGGAATACTGCAATGTGGTATACTTAGACACTGTGGGGGAGGAGAGGTGATGACAATAGCAGAATGTGTGTCTGTCTGGATGGACGGATGGAGTCACACACATGCACACATACACACCAGACCATGGGATTGAAAATATTCTAATTTTATCATTCCAGCTACCTTTTTGTTGTAGTCAAACACAAACATGCCTCTTTTGGGAAAACAAAACTCTACCACTACTAAACATTCCTGGAATATTCCTCCTCCTTTTCCAGGCAGCTGCTTGGCACAAAGAAATCATAAGAAAAAAAAGTGTGCATTTGAGTGTGGTGGGGGGGGACTCACACACGTGCCTACAGAGCTCTGGTTTTAATTACGTGGGAGGAGAGAAAAAACAGAATCCTGGGGAGCCAAGTCATGCAGTGGTCTCTGTTAATGTGTAACAAAGTGTGTTACGCATGTGTGTCTATCTGCACAAAGAAGAGTCTGTTTGTCAGTCAGCAGACCTAACTGTGTCCTTCACCCTTTCCTGTTCCATCTCTATCATTTTCTCTCTCCTTAAAAGGAGAAATGTGGAGAGGGTGGTGATGGAGTCCAGATTTGTCAAAGAAAAAAAAACAAGAGGAAAAAGTCAGACAGAAAGAAATACGAACAAAAAGGCAACACAAACTGCACATACTACTTTCATTCGTGACCACTTAAAACATAGTTTTAACACTCTACCTTAAAATTCTCTTTCAGACCATACGGAGCATTCATGTGGCCTATTCATCCTCTCATCACCGCTCACCACAGTATATTTTTAACCCACTAAAAGCTTACTGCATATCAGTAATGCCAAAGAGCTGAAACTAACAGTACTTTTATTAGAAATCCAGGGCTGACCAAAGTTGAAAAAGAAGTGTCGGTTTTGAAAGTTTAACATTTATTTCCACATTAATATGTGGAGGAGAGGTTTCTTGGAAAAGCATATGAGGTTGCACAATAATCAGAGCAAGGCAAAAACAAGTCTGGTACCAACATCTGAACATTGTTTTTAGGATTTTAGAGGTTTATTAAATATTTAAGGAGAAAAAAAAACAAGAAAAAAACCTTGGTATTTTTTTTCTAAGTTCAGAAGTTAGACAGAAGGCCCGAACTATTGCAAACAGAAGAACAGCTGTGGCTTTAGTCCTTTTAAACTTTAAATGTCCAACATTCTGTCACTGTCTCTGAATGTGTGAGTTACAATTGAAGTTTGACAGAAGAAGAAGGGGGTTTCTACGGTAACTTCAGGACTGAAAGAGACCCTTCATCCTGTTTTTGTGCCATGAAAGGAAACGAGGGAGGGGGGGAAAATCCCGGCTGTGTGTGTATGTGATTCTGTGAAAAGGACCAGATGGCAGGGTGGGGCAGTGGGGAGGGGGGACGGGGCAGGATGTGGGAGGGCATAACCGTAGGGGGAGGGATTATGGGAGGGGCCAGGGCTGTGCTCACTTGCGCACCCCTGGCGCATGAACGGTGCAATTGCAGCAGATTTTCTCTTCTGTGAAAATTACATTATATTTTATTTAAAAATAACCAAATTCTATTGCTAAAATCTTTTTTTGAGATTGTGTAGATAGACGACACTGCACTGTATATATTTTTTAATTTGTTTTTGTTATTTGTCCAGCTTGCAGTGAATAATATAAGTTATATTGCATCTTCCTGATGTTTGCAAAATATTCAACAAGGCTTTTTAATTTTCATCAAAAGACAAAAACACTTAATCCAAAAATGAAATAAATATTCTTTTGCCAAAATGTTACACCATTATTTTCTTATAATACATAATATTTTTACAAACTGCTTTAACCTACAGTTACCAATACAATGTACACTATTATCGTTATAATTTCTATTTGAAAGAAAATCACTACATTGATTATTCAAAAGTTAAGAATGTTAAAGGAGAGCTTTTAACTTGACAAATTCAATTTAAATCAAGTTAAATTCTTATACTTCACTACAGATAAACATAACATTCATATAAAATATACATATTATACATATCCATTGAAGTACCAAAATACAAAATAATTATTTGAGAAATAGTTTCCTTCTTTAAATTGTATCGCTCTAACAAGAGTAAATCTATAAATGAACATATAAAGTGGTGTCCATCTCTGATGGTCCAGCATGTATTTATACGTGGAGTCACAGTGCCCTCCAGTGGCAACTTTGATGTATTACTATTGAGAAGGATAACGCAGAGAAAGTCATGCACCACGATTACTCTCGCACCCAGTGCCTCTTGCAATACATTTTGATGAATATTTTTGTGTGTTAACAAATATGCAACAAGATTAATTTGTTTGGCATGATGTAAAAAGGTCAGAGGAGTAAAGATAGTGTGCAAAAATTATGAATCTATTTGCACCACTTGTGCTCTCTCAGGGCCATTCTGACCTCTATGTTCTTCTGGCCCTGGAGGTCTTAGGCAGTGACTTGCACGGCATATAAATGCCTGAGACACACACTTGGAGTATTCAGCCTGCATTGCTGATGAGGCAGACCGTAGTCAACACACCAACGCAGCAAGTACTACCTTGAACCCTAGATCACACTTGCTGAAAATACACAAACAGCCTATAAATCCCCATAGCAACTAACAGAGGACATTGACAGGACCTTTTCCCTGCCGTACACACAGAGGGAGTGGCGGGATGCGAGTGTGCTTATTAAATCAGGCCTATATCAGACAGTCTCCTTGGGAGAGCAGCAAAGATTTACTACAGCAATTACCCAGGCTAATTACAAGAAAGGGACACTGAGGAAGTGAGCGAAAACTACACTGCAAAGAAGAGATGGAAATAAAATCCCAAGGAGTGAGAATAAAGTGTGAAAGTTAAAATCATTAGAGCACGCAAAGGGGAATGTACCAGAAGTGAGGACGTGACCTTGAGCCAGACCAACTACAAGTACCATAAAGGTGTTCATTAAAACAAAGAACACACCCCAGTTCAGTATTCACTAAAAGTGCTAAATACAAACTAATCTTTTCTGGGGCACTATGGTAGTCAGCATTGCTTTGTTGTTCGTTATTCACAGTGTAAATGTCCTTGACAACACACTGACCTTCAGTAAAACTGCTCCCTCTATGAGGAAGAAAGTGAATTACACTCAAAACTGCCTGTCAACGTCAGTGATGGGTACCTCCCAACTTGTAACGACAGTTGCAAACATTTGCATGCTTAATGCAAGTAAAACTGAGATTAGTGTGTAGCAGCTGTGAGAAATGATCCAAAAGTCTCATGTTATTTGAATATACAGTCAATAATAATAACAAACTCGATTCTTTATCATCCTTACTTAACAAAACACAAAAGCACAAAACAATCAGTTAACAACTGAGTACACAAGGTTTTCCTCAAAAAAATGTTCATCCTGTCAGAAGCTTTGTCATGTCGCTGGGCAGTACTGTATATTCAGGCGCTACAGAAAATCTCATTTAGCCATTTAGCTGAGCGCAGAATTAGAATAAATCTTAAGACAGGGTTTCCATCTCAATTAAAAAGTTAGATGAACTCTAACACATGTGAACCACAGGGCACGTCTTTCCCCAAGAAAAAAAGGATTAGGCGCCTTCAAATATTAATCGTTACCACACTGAAAGATAGCGGCAGAAAATGGGTAAGAAGGAAATGTGAAGAGAGCAATAAAACGCTTGAGTAAATGATAGTGAGGCACTTTTTGAATTCAGCTCCAAGGACTACAAAGTAAACTTGATGAAAAGAGGACAGAAAAACAAAAGTCAGCATGGTTTCATGGGCACGACAGTTTAAAGCTAGTTGCATGGCTGGAGAAAAGACTCATTCTCTGTTAATCCCCAAGTTTCTGTTCCTTTTTCTCCAACCATCCATCCCTTTACTTATCTTTATCTTTGCTTCAGTGATGAGGACAAAGGAAAGCACTCACTACTCACTCCCTTCCTGGTTCCCCCTCCCTCCTTTTCTTGGACCCTTTCTGGGTCTCTTTCGGCGAGGCTCGCAGGCTTGATTAGTAATTGTGACTTGACCGCATGGTGGAAAAATTGGCACACATGCACAAACACAAATGGGATCAAGCTCGCACACACATTTACATACATACAAACAGAAGTGGCAAAGAGGAGAACAAGGAGCTGTTTTACCAAGTCTAATTACACCCTGAGCAAAGCCAGGAGAGAATGACAGGGTTGGGGGGGGGGCTGCCTTTTCTAATGTCAGACATGGCTTGGAGTATACATACACACACTCTTGTAAAAGTGTGTCAGACTGGAGGCTAAAAGACTGCTCTGTTGTAAATGTGACAGATGGTGAAAAAAAAAATAGACAAATACCTTTTATACTCATCTTCATATAGTGAGCTGTAAGTACAGTGATTGCAAATTTGAGTATTTTGGTTTTGATAGCCAATCCTGCCAACAGCTTTTTTAATGTTAGGAAACCCAAAAATAAGACACACCAGCTAACAATCTGCCCACAGATAATTGGCAGCAAAATCACATTTTCCTAATGGCTTCTGTAGCATCGCACTACAGTAGGTGCCCCCCACCGATGACCTACTACTGAGCACTGGGCTGAAAATCAAAATAATTTAAACTCTGAGTCAGTGTGCCGCTGACCTTTAGAAAGGCTAACCAATGAGGTAACAGTGTGCAGAAGGTAGTTGCGTAGCCAGAAGCATCCCAATCCAACAGTGGCCTTAGAGTGAGAAATTAAAATTTCAGATTGCCTGTCAGAGTTTTCCTACCTCGACAACCCTAACAATGTACCATGTTTTTACCAGTAAATGCAGGACATGTAGAAATTACAGCAGTCAGCTGAGGCTTTTGTTAGACAATAAGACAAAATATAATTTTATACCCTTGGGCTGGATATATCAGAGGGGCTTTAGAGCCACAATTACGCTTTATAAATGACAGGGATGAAATGATAATGTTTACCTGTAATGTGCTTTGTCTGTCTTTTCATTATGAAGAGTGGCACTTCACGGTAAAAAAAGGGAACAATTCTTATGGAAAACAACTTTTATGGTAGACTTGTTTGCACTGAGTGAACCTTTAGGTGAATTGAACACAAGTGTTTGGTATAAATAAGTAGCCCTGGATCAGAGTTAACCGAAGCTGCTACAGGGTGACCACACCCCCCACCTCTGCATGGAAAACTGGCGAAAAGCACCCAAAAATGAGAGGAGAAAAAAAAAAAAAAACCTCACTACATACATCGAATAAACTAACAAACAAAAAGGACATTTAAATAGAGAGACAGACGTGCAAATCCTCTCTGGTAGAACATCTGTTTGCTGGCCTCTCCCTGGAATTGGCTGTAGCTGGGACTAGACAAAAGACACACAGTTAAGCACACAAAGACAAATAAAAGCACAAAAACACACACTTAATCTCACCATGTGTTTAGTGTGCCATCAGGGGATTCATTGCCAATCAAACGGCTATGTGAGGCAGGCCGAGCAAAAACAATCAAGGGACAAACAGTCAGCCTACAAGACAGACACGTGTTTATGTGAGTGACGTGATGGGCATGCGTGTGCATGTGTGAGTTCATAACTTGAAACGCACACACACAAAAAAAAATCCTGCTCGACTCTGTGCAGCTCAAAGCAGGGTTCCTACAGGGACTCCGTGTGATGAGATTTTTCTGGGTCTTCTGACTAAAAATGATTGGCATAAAGAGAGTCATCAAGAATAGATGTTTCAGAATCCTGTACTTATACAAACTGCGCACACACTCATTTAAATAGCTGTATAAACACAAATCCAGCTAATTTTCATCTTCTTTCTACCTCTCTGTACTGTGGACCTGTGACCTAGCATGCGTGGGTATATCTAGCAAGCTATTACTCCTTTCTCTCTTGTCTCTTCTCACGGCTCAGCGAGTGTGTCAGTCTGTATTGGCCCTCTTTCAGAAGTTACTGAGAGATGGCAGCAACATTAAAATTTAACCAACTATCGCACCATAGTGACAAGGAACAGAGAGAGAGCAGAGATAGCTAGGGAGAAATACAAAGATATACAGGCATGTATCTTACCGCAGTTATGCACACAGACAACTGCACTCAACATATGAACACTTATTTGAAGAAGGGAGTCAGACGTGATAGCAGTGGATGTCCCATGGTGATGGAGAGTCAAAGCTACACTAGAACAGATTACATCTTGAAAAGCACGCCTGATACAGCGATTGAAGATGCCATCAGTTTAGAAGAAAAGAAGAATACGTGCACTGTTTGGCCACTGGCCTTCGGTATTCATTCTGGCCTATCATATATTCATTAATAAGAATGTCTTAGTTTGCCTCCTCTCCTCTCTGAACCTATCACTCTGTTTTATTCAATATATTCTGACACAAAGCTTCCCCCCATTTCTCTGGTCTCCCACCATCTCTTGCTTTTTCTATTCTTTTCTGCCCCAGTGGACTGTGGGATATCAGGCATTGCTGGGAGGCCTATGGGCTCTTAATTAAGAAGCAAGGCAGAATGAGGCCACAGTTAACAAGGGCAGACATTTGCACTGCTTTACTCGTATGGATCTATAGACAGAGGACCTGGTCGTCAGTTCCAAATACCTGCCCTGAACCTGCACAAATTGTTTTGTAGAAAAAGCAGAAGAAGACATTTTGATTTATTTTTTTTTTTTTTATACAGTCCATGGTTGTAAACAAATGCCACCATTCCTGCATGCTTTGAGATATTTCTCCACCCCCCACTGTTCTGTGGGGTTCTCGCAATCAGCTTTACAGCAGGACCGGCATGTAATGCGCTTGCTGCCTCCAGCCCTCCGACAGTCACTGCAGCTTCAGGGGAGAACGCTACAGGCAGCAACTGCCCGTCAACAGCAAGGGCTCAAAACTTGATTAGGAGCCATGCTGTCCTCTGTGACCAAAGACGTTTGTTTCTCTCTTCTACACAGAACAGTTGAGATGGCAACAAGTGGGGACATAAACAGAACAAATGTATAAAAAATAAACACTCACTCTGAAGTAAGTTGATGTCTTATTGACACGGCATCCCATAATATATTTTCAATATACAGCAATTCCTTATTAAAAATAATGTACATTTTTATTTGCGATTGATTTTGGAAGCACTATCTCCACTACTTTTAGCAAATATAAATTTTGATTTTTTTTTTTTTTTTACATTTGGTTTAACAAAAATAGAAGAGCTCTACTGAAATTCTGTCTGAATGCATATAATGATGACATTCAGTAAGGCAAATATTCCATTAAATGTGGAAATTAAATGTGCACAGAGTAAACCAATATTGGAATTCCATTTATCTGCACTTATATTTTGGCTTAAAAGAAAAAAACAGTAAATAAATGAACCTAAAAGAAACCCCTCTTACTCAGAACTTCTGAGTATCTTCTCTTTTCTGCTACTTCACAAAACACAGCTTACCCACACACACAAACACACGCACACACGTACATACTTTTCAAACATCACAACACTTAATCAAAGGCTGAGCAACTATGCTGAAATCTGCATGACAAGGATTCAATCAGCCGGTGCAATCAAAGGCAGGACATACGCTCGCCCAGCGCATGCTACAATTACACAAAGGGGTGACACACCATATCAAGTCCTGCGTTCGTGGACGAGGAAGACTGTTGCATTACTCAGTCTACTTCATCACAGCTGTAACCAACACGCACAGAGGAGGCAGGATGGAGGTAGCTATTTTCAGAGCTTGTGTGTCTGCTCTCTTCGAAGGTGACTTTGGGCTGGCTAGTGTGGTAATTGGGTACACATACAAATGCATTTTTCTTCCTCTTCCTCACGTTCTTTCTAAAGTCCTTTACCGTCCTGATCCCCTGCTTTCCCCCACTCCGGCTCCGACCATGATTACATTTCTGACATGAGCAAGCGGTGAAGTGAGTGAGCAGAGGAATGAAGAAAAAGTGAGAGACAGATGATTAATTTGGAAACAGAAAGGAGAAGGTAGGAAACAACCTAGCAGTAGATACCAAAATAAAACAAATGCATGTATCCTTTAGAATTTGCCACCTGCTCCAACAAATGCCCACCTACACACACACATATATAATTCAATCGCCAGGGAAGCAAAATAAAAATAGGAAAAACAGGAAATGTCAGTCACTCTGATCTTTTGAGATGCATGCAAATACACACACGTACAAAAACTCACTCACGCACACACACACACGGAGCAATGGCCATCTAATTTCCTCAGACGAGTGACATTTTCTGCTTCTTTCTCTCCCTCTCCTGCACTGTGTCGCTGTGGTGATAAAATTAGCATTCCTCTCCTTCCTTCGATAGCTGGACATGACATAAGGACTGCAGGGACAGAAGTAGAGAGAAAATGCATGAAAGATACAAAAAAATTAGAGAGAAAGGCAGACAGAAAGACAATGTTAAGACAATGAGGGAAAAACTCTGGGAGAGTCATGGGAAAGATGAAGAGCTGAGTCTGATGGACGAAAAAAGGAAATGGATGAGATAAAAAAGCAGATGAGGCCACAAGCAAAAATATTACATATTTGAAAGGCCTCCTTTTCACTGCGACCTTCGGGACTCCGTCATCCTCCAGGTGCATGATGACCTTGTGTTGCTTTTCGTGGACAACTAAAACAACCACTTAGATTGGCAGCTAAAAAGTCAGTCTGTGGCTAAATCCGTAGCAACGGCAAATAAAACGTACTTTTAGAACATGACTGGATGTATGTTTGACAGCCTGGAAAGGAAAACTAATAACCTTTGAGAATCAACAGCTGGACAAATCCCAGTTCAGACCACAGTGTTTACTTTGTGCAAATCTGCTCAGTGCCTGTACCAGTGGGCAGGTGCATTAACATGCATGTGTGCATGTTTCTCCATGGTCACACGGCGGACGGCCCGCAGAGAATAATTAAAAGTCAAATAGTCCTTGGGAGCACATGCAGTAACAACAACTTTAAGGAGAGACCTTTAAAAAAAAAAAAAAAAACTTTTAATTAAAGCATTGTCTGTGTTGGTGAGGGTCAGTGGAGAAATGTGACGCAAAAACAGACAAAGAGATTGAGAGAAGGAAAGAGAACAAGAGTCTTAATCAGACATCTGAAGAACAAAATAATAAGGCTAGTTGACAGCAAATGTCAGCTCGAAATGGGTAGCAGATGGGGAGGATAGAGAAAGGAGAGAGAGAGAGAGAAGAGAGAGGCAGGAGGGGGAGGAAGGGAATAGAAAGCAACATCCAGAAGGAGACAGGTGGTGCTGAAGTGATGGAGACACCATTACCTTTCCCTCAAGAAGAAAAGCAATTCGATCTCTCTCATACTAAGAAGCAACACATTGCCAAGAAAGATATTTCTCATTTCCCAGTGGAAGGAAACAGTCACCAGGTCGGGGGTGGTTGGGGGGTGAATCCTCAAAATAATGGTATACTGTATGTGTATGTGTGCGTGCGCATGAGTGCCTGTTCACTAACACATTCACTGCTTGACTGGGAAAAGTTGCCCTTGAGTCAACCTTGACTGTTGTTTCACTCAACAAGCTAGGATCTACTGATAATGTACTACTAGTATTTGCCATAAGTAATACATAAAGGAATAGAGGAAATGTTTAAATGAAAATCAGAGGTGTTCATACTCTACCTCTGTATGAAGGTCACAGAGAGATGTACTTAAGTACATAAAAATCTTTTCCACGAGGTGTGTTCACGTTTTGCCAAAACGCCTCAATTGTCCTTCTTAGTAAGGGCACCTCGCAGTGACTTCTTCCTCATTCTCTACCTCCCCTCATCTCTCCAGTTACACGAAGTGAGTAATGGCAGGAGCAAAAGATAGTGGCAGACAGCTATAAAGGTGCAATTTGCTCTATTTTCTTGGGAACTAAATTCACTTTTTGTCCTGTATTGCAATGTGTTAACATTTAGATGGCCATAAAGAAAGAGAGAGAGAGAGAGAGAGAGAGAGAGAGAGAGAGAGAGAGCGAGAGCGAGCGACAGCATATTACCTGCCTACACTGGCTGCTAATGATCCTTATACACCACACAACTAACACACTCAGAAGCAATAAGATGAAATATAGCTACTAAGAAGCAATAAGTGCTTGTATATACTTGCATGTGCATGAAACTACACAAAAATCGTTTGGCCCGATGAAAAAAAACACTAAAAACATAAAAAAGGGGTAAACAGAAGCTTAAATTACAAAGGCTATATCGGTACCATGAATGAAATTTACTCAATCTGAGTTCCTTTATGACCTTTCCTTTAATCTGCTTTAACTCCATAATTGTTTCAGTTTTGTGTACATGTGTTGTTTTTGTATCCTTTCTAAATCTTTTTCCTCAACTGACAAGACTTTTTTTTTTCCACTCGCTCCATTTCTTTGTTTCGTGGCTCACCTCTTTCATGCATCTCTCTCTACTTCCTTCACTAGTTTGGAATTTTTCTCCCATACTCATCTCACCATTGCCACTTTCACAGCAATGCATCCACTTTCTCTCCTTCTCCATTTCCACCACTCCTCTCTCAGGGAGCTAATAGCCTCCTTCTTTGTTCTTGCTGAACAGCGGGGGAACAATGGTAGAGTGGGGCTTGTCGTTGTGGCAACAGGCATGAGATGAAAGGGGGGGGGGGGGGGGGGCAGGAAGGGAAGGAGGAAGACAAAGAAGAAAGGGAGCGAGAGTAAGCACAGAGGGGATGGTGGTTGTTAGCTGGGCGGCAGGGAAGCGAGCACCAGCTAATTACACTTGGGTCTATGCACACCGCAATTAAACCCTGATGCTCACATATGCTGCCTGTGCTCAGAATATCCACCGCCTGCTCCGCATACACAAAGACCTGCTCTGCAACATCAGAGAGAAAGAGTAAGGAAAAAGGTGGTAAAGAGACAATAAGGGCAGGAAGGAATGAAAGGAAAAATACCTGACAAGCATGTGGCTTTTTGAATCAATGTCACCGCTTTCTCAAAGCTTAATCACAAAAGAATATACAGGTAAATACCACAAAAATCATGACATGAACAATCTATGAGGTAGTCAATGAGCTGTTCATAGCAGCACACTATTAACGAGCTCTGGTTCCATTGTTGACATTCTGCCTCGGTTTTAATACTGTATATTAATTCTTCCCCTCAGCAGTATTCCTCCCACTCACACGCCATCAGCACATCTCTATCTAATCAATTCATCTAGCACCATCTCTCAACAGGATGATCCCCCCTTCATTCTCTCTCTCTCCAGAGATGAAGAGGTTTAACTTCACACAAATTAACAGAGGGAATTCTGAGGGAGAAAAGGAGACGGTGGCACAAATGTGGGAGAACGAGAAAGTGAGAAGGAAATGAGGGGACTTAGAAGCAGGTCACGCCACCCTGTAGGGAAAAACGTATACGCCGTCTCATAAACATGACTTCTTAGCTTCCTCCATCCATCTATCCGTGGCCAATGGAAACAGTCTCTTCCATTAACACACATCTCAGAAAAACATGTGTTCTGCCACGTCTACCACACATCCATTTTATTATTCATGCAGTTTAATGCTCGCCCAAAAAGTGTGCATGCGTGGGTGAAGAGTGTTGGAAGTTAATGTCAAAGAGCAGAAACATGTCACAACATATGTGAAGACCAGCTGATGTGTTGGTCGCATTAAGCATTCAGGGTTAACAGAAAGCCTGGCAAAGGATGTGCATGTGCAAACAGACCAGCGCATACACAAAAAAAAAGCTAAACTTTACACAACAGCATCAACACACACACACACACACACACACACACACACACACACACAGGCTGCCAATGAGGCAGATGAGGAGTGAAAGGAGTCACATTAAACAGCCAAACTTGTCCTGTTTCGCTTTCATAGCCCCAATCCATTTTCATAATGCATTAAAACCACCGCTGAGAAGAGAGGGAGACATGGAGAGGAAAAAGATGAGACGGGTGGGAAGGGGGTGGGGGGGCGCAGAGAGCGAGATAGCAGAGAGAGAAGAAGGGACAAGAAATATTCTCAAAGTAATCTAACATTAGTCGATATATGAGGGTGCAAGGAAACAAGATAAGGATGAAGAAAGTGGAGGAGTTAGAAGAGAGAGCTCATTTCAGAGGCAGGATATGGGAATAGAAAGTGTCTGATAAAGGCACAGACAGATTAGGGAGGTGGATAAAAGGAGACGAGATGTGCTGATAAAACAAGTAAGGATGACAGCTAGATATGGGGAAGATGATTTAGTCTCAAACTTTGTGTGTGTATGAATGCACATGGGTTTCTTCATGCGTGCATGTGTTTGTACTGCTCACTGTGTGTGTGTGTACAGTGGATAGGGGCAGGAGGATCTCTCTCTTTCAGCACCAGCAGGCTGATGAGAGTTTGGGGCCAAACAGCCTAGAGGCAGAGCTGGCCTTGTTACACCAGTTCTCTCTTGGACACAAACAGACAAACAACTTCAAATTTCAACCTTAAGCAGCTGTTGCTACTGCAACAAGCAGAGAATGTTAAACTTCCAAATGTGAATATGAATGCTTAAATATTTAGAATGTTGTTTTATTAATAAGTTGTGGTTATAATCAATTAAGTTACTATGCACTTATGGGCCAAATGCAATTTGGTTTGTTTGCACTATTGTACAGAGAAATAAAACTGGCTTCCGGTGTAACAACAGCACTTAGTTTGGGCAGTTTAAATTTAACATTATATTTAACACCTCACTGTTAAATTATATGGTGAACATAAAAATAAATCAAAAAATGCATTTATGGACAAAATAAAATAACCATTTTCCTTCGGCACTTTGCAAACATATTCATCATGACATTTTGACAGGAGACCAAGGTCTGTAACAACCCCAGCAAGTTTACTTCCAAACAACACTTGTCACTGATGCTGATTTGCTTGAGGTACATGATCCATCACAGCTTTATGTCTGCTTTTCCCTTTATGAAAAACTGACTACACTGTCATCACTGCAACTATGATGCATTTATGGCTGGAAGAAAAGCCATCAAAAGCACAAGACTTGATATAGCTTCAAGTCTTGTGCTTTTGCATCACAGCTGTTGTATATTTTCCTAGAACTGAGGCTTCTGTAACAACTTCCCGTGTCATAACAAGCAGCCAAGCTGGACACGTTGGACTAATATGAATAGAATTTAAGAAGGCTACAAAGTAAGACAAACATAATAATGATTTACACAAAACATGCTAGTGTTGCCAGTCACATATCTAATGTCTTTTTACTTCAGATCAAAACTAGAGACCATGAAAAGAACTGTGTGATGGGACAGTAAAGAATTAAGTAGGGAGTGGAATAGAGGCTGGGGGAAGCAAAAGCCTATCTCTTCCAAGTCAGTGGTGCAAAAGCTATCACGCACACCTGACAGAGACAGAATACTGCCAATAGTGCCGAAGGGAAAATGAGAGAGGGAAGGCAGCAGACAGTAAGAAATAAGAAAAGGAGAGGAAGAAAAAAGGAGAAGGTGGCTAAAGAATGGAGACAGCACAGAGTGGTGGAATGGAGGATGGATAATGATGTGCAGTGATCAGATGGCTACTGCTTGTTTTGATTTAAATGTCTGTTTGTATGTGATGGACAGAAGAAAAAGGAAGACAAGCAGCAATCTATTACACGTCTTAAGGACAATAGAGACACTGTGTTACAAAAGTGCAAAGAGCTCCAGCAGCCGCATGCTAAAACTTTGATCAGGCATTCATTACAACAGTATCATTACTGTCTGCCTGACCAAATATCAGCACCCACCTGAATGAATCTGACAGGTGGCGAGAACACACAATATCACAGTTGAAGAAACAGAGATGTAAACAACCTTCACTCCATTTTCTTCCAGTGAATCGCACAAGTTTTTCTATTTAATTTCATCTCTGTAGCTTTATCCATCCAATCATATGCACATTTAGAAATGAGCCATTAAATAGGTTAGTGTGCAAGAGGCAGGGAAACTGAAAGCATCTTCTTAAGGACAATGGAAAGCCATTAACTGCTCATCTGAAAGCACACATACAGCAGAGAGGTTTGAGTCAGTCATTTCAGCTCCCTGACTTCTCCATTCACCGCAGAAATATAATAAAATACACAATACAGGAAGATGGACATTCAGAAGAGTACATCTGAATGGTACAACATTCTTGAAAATGTAACAATGGTATAAGGATCTCCACCACTCCATCTTCAACAAAAGTACCGCAGAAAAAAAACGAGAGCCCATAAAAACACAGACAGGACACTGGAAGACAACAAAAACACAAGGAAAAGGGCAGCAGACAAAAAGAACAGAAGTAATCTGAAAGACAGAGCAATGTGAGAATAGGCCACATGAGGGGGTCATCACAAATAAAGACAAAAATACATCATGGATGGGAGAATGGAGAGAAAGAGCGGATATAATAAAAGAAGTGATGAGAAAGTAAAAGTGAGGAAAATCATTTGAAAATGATGTCTCTTTCTTGGGTTGGAATAATCCTTGCCCTAAATATACGCTCAGAGAGTGTGATATGTGTATGTGCATGCATGTCAGTGGATCACACACCAATAACATTACACTTCTTAATTCCTAATTAATCCTCCTAAACTGGATTATTTCACGGAGCATGACAAGACCAAAATTCCACCCTTCATTTTGGTGCATGCACGTGTGCACACACATGTCCTGCCTCAATTACCCGGCACAAAATGACACCGATGGGGTCCTTGGTCCACTGACATACAGTAAATTATTGTGTTAGGTGGTTTAGTTTACAAAGAGACAGTTGGTGGGGAATATGTGCTTACTCACATTACACACAGGTCTCCAGACACACAAGGCTACGCTTTGAAAGCTGCAACAAAAACTGTCCCATGTGATGACATCTGCATGCATGCCGCAATCTCTGATAAATACAGACTATTATTTGTATGTATTATGTATGTCAAACATATTTTCACAGTGACAACTACTAACTCATTTTAATCAGTGTATACACAACAGTGTGTTTTAGTTGGTCAACTATCAATGATTTTCATATCATTTATATCCTGTAAATTTGCTAATTTGGAGATGGGGGATCTTTAAGATGATGGTGTGCCCAAGTTCAAAGTGAAGCTTAAGAAAAAAAAAAAAAAAAGCTAGGTACATCATGAACAGCATGAATAGTTAATATGCAACATTGTAGTTCATGTTCTGTGGGTTGTTATGTGTTTCTTAAACAGGACAGGATGGGGGTACCATCCACAGAGGGCTCGTTGAGAAAGGGGGAATTAGCATGCTTTCATGCCTTCGACACCTCAGTGAAGTACCGCAGGACCTGTTGGTGCCTCTAAGTGCTATGCAGCATTAAGCAGACAATCTCTAAGGAGGTGCCGTTTCATCATGCGTGCATGTGTGCCTTTTGACTGACCACTAAATGTGTGGGGTTCTTTTAGCTTTAAACAACCCATCTAGAAAAAGGAGAAGAAGGCAGAGAGCTAACTGTTAAAATAGTCAAGCAATGTTTTTTTTTTTGCTGTGATTTTTTTGCTCAACAAGGGATGTTAAAACAGCGCTGTCATTTCATAAATCTCTAACAGTTTCAACACAGACGTTTGTGGCAAACAACACAGGACAAGTCACAATACGTGATCGCTAATACAGCCATCGCAGCCGTACACTGTGGGCACCTGAAAACCTAAACTACGACACAGCTCTCTCACTTTTCTCAGGTTTCTCATTTTACCTCAGCTCAGTCTCTATCGCTTCAATCACTCGTGTCACTTCACATCGCTTCCATTTTGATCATTCGTCATGTCTTCATTCCCTCCTTCAGTGCACTCTCCGGTCATACACAAATCACTCCTGCCTCAATCTGTCCTTCCGAGTCTCATTCATTCTCTTACTTTCTTCCTTCACTCCTTCCTAAATAACACATTCATCTTCCCATCTATCGAACCGAGATTAGGTTCCATCCATCTGGATCCCCAATCCTGATCTTTCCTTCATAGCAGTTCGTTATTAAAAGTGATCTTGGTGCTATGATTCCACCATCTTATTTCAGTGCATATCACATTTCAGTTTATTAGTTGGCAAATACAGAAAGAAAGTCAATCACCATCATGATTGTTGTCCCTAACTAGTATTAGTTGAGGAAAAAAACATATTTATCAATTCCAGAAAGATAAATATCTCATTTTACTTGTTTGACTAAGCCAAGCTGTCAAATTCAATCATTATCTGAATAACTTTAAATGCTGCCAGTGAGAATGGAATATATTAAACCTTTTCCAAAATTAACCTCAATAGAGAAAACAAAAAATGGAGAAAAAGTGGAAAACCAAAAAAATATATATATAATATATAAAAAATAATATATACCTATATAGAAATATATATATATATACATATATATTAAAATGGTCAAAAACAAGATGGGAAATTATTAGAGAAGTCAGCAGGGGTTAAGTCTCCCCAGACTTCATTCGACTCGAGATGGAATTTTTGGGAATCTTGCTTTAAATCAGACTCCAATTTTCCAGCCCACTCAAGCACTAACTGCTACAAGTTCCACTAACTCAGATCAATACTTGAAGTAACTCCATTCACACAATGACAAATTATTGCTATTGCTTTTTCTTTTCCATTTTAAACAGATAAAAAATGAAGAAAAAGCACACGCACGTGTGTGTGTGTGTGTGTGTGTGTGTGTGTGTGTGTGTGTGTGTGTGTTGGGGGTTATCTATGCATTATTAAGCATACAGAGTGGAGGTTTTAGGGGATAAATATGAAAGTGTGTGTCGGGACAACCTTTTCCCTTCAGCTTCTCCCGCCTTTTCCTCCCTTTCATTACTTACCCTGCTTCCAACTTTCCTTTCCCCACGAGGATGGCTGCATCTCTTATTCAGTGAGGAGGTTAAAAATTCAAAGCTATGAGAGGAAAAAACTGAGGGAGGAAAAAGTGTACCTGAAAATGGTCAAAATGAACAAATGTCTTCAGGGAGTTTTCTCAAGTGCTAATCTAGGGAGGTCCTTGCTTTGATTAGACGCGTGTGTGTGGGTGTGAGGGGTGGGTGGTTGATGTGATGGGAGAGTAGGAAGACGGGGGAAGTAGATGAATCAAGAGGGAGAGAGCGCAAGAGAGAGAGCAGGAAAGGGTGCAGGCATTCACAGTGTAGCACAGAGTGTGGTGAAAAATTAAGGTGTCTGCAGGGTGAAGCAGAACCCACGTCTGAGGGAACACGACACACATACAGAGTAATTGAGCAGGGGCTTCATCACACCATGTTCATACATCCATGCACAAATGAGCACAAACGCGTTAGGTAAAACTGAAAAGTCAGCAAATACGATACACTAATTAGTCACAACATTATAAGCACCTTTCTGATACAGAACTGGTCACTTAGGGCCAAACACAGATGGAATATTCTTTGGATTGCATGAGGACTGCCTTTGAATCCTCAGACTGATCTACTAGATTTGGTGCTTTGGTATGACATTTGAGTCACTGAATCGCCACCGAAAAAGGCCCAAATCTGTGGCTAGCAAATTGTGTCCAAGCAACAAAGGTCACTTTGAAAATGTCTGTCCAATTCTTGGCCCTTTTGCTAATTTAATAAAGCTTGTTTCATTAAAGCAACATCCGCATAAATATCATGACCACCCAAATATTTTCATTTCATGTGTCAGTGGCTTTAATTTAGTGGCAAACATACAGAATGTTTTTGTAGCCCAAACACATTTTCTTTCCTGTCATATTTCACACACAGTTTCTTTGTGGTATCAAAGATTAAGGTCAGAAAATGAAGTGAAGTCTGGTCCACCGGGCCTGCAAATACCATTGCTTTCTCGTATAAATGTCACTGGGTTATCTCAACTACCAGGGGTAATAAAAGCTGAACAGGTTACAACACACACACACACACACAGACACACGATAAGTAATATAAGAAAGATGTGCCAAATAAGGGTAAAGTTTGATGGATGGATGGATGGATGGATGAGGATGAAGGATGAGTTGAGTACTGTATGTATAAGTGTCCGGAAATATGGACCAAGTCATCAATAAACAACCGAATCCAATAAACCCCAATTACCACTTAGTTACTCTAGGCTGCTGCAATGAAAGCTCTGGGTTTTAAAGGACATTTTAGAGTGCTAGTGCTGCTGTTCCTTTCGCCTTTATTAATTTTACAACTTGCTTCATCTTCACCCCTCAATAGTCCTCCTTCCCTTTTTTGATGGCTGCTCTTTCATTGTCTCTTTCCATAAGATCTGCTTTATGAGACAGAGAGAAGAGAGAAAGGGAGATCAGGAGAGGGAAGAAGAAAAGGAGGAAAGGAGATGGGGTCTAATGTTTCTATCCTGTCAACTTCATCTTTGAAGCTGTTACTCTCATCAGTTTCTTTTTTGTTTTTCCTATCAGTAACATCAAAGTGGGCAAGGTCTACTGCATCTGTGTATACTGTATGCGGCTATACAAGCTTGCCTGGGTGTGCGTCACTGCCCTGAGAAATGAGTAGCATATACTGCAATCGACACAGAAGATGCAACTGAAACGCTATCAAACAGTTAGTTAGCTAGTTAATATTTAGCAATACAATTCAAGTAGATCCTGGGTACTCCGAATACCATTTTAAGTGTTGGTATAAAGAGACCAGATGGTTAATTGCATTTGTTTCTTTTGAGATAAAATGTATCTCATATGTATTCATCCATGTAAGAAAGTAGCGTGTAGAAATATGAGGCAATCACAAATGTGCATGTTTTCTGTGCTGCCATAGCTGCATAAAAAAGTGCTCCACACTCTATCAACTAGAGTATAAAAAACTTTTGCTGCTGCTGACTTTAATTCACCTTTCAATACAACCCTGCCACAGCAATGCAGCCTCCAGTTCAAACGACATAACCTTGGACTAAACACATTATGTAAATGTATCTGACTTTTAAACAAAATAACTTTTGGCAGGCACACTTCACCCACCCTCCTCATCGTCACCCCAACAATGTACTCAGTCCTTTTCTCTACTCACTTTTCACACACGACTGCTATGCCTCCTTACCTACTAATCTCATCATCAAATTTGCCGATGATGCTTGAGCTAATCAACAATTCAGCTTACATCAGGGAAGTACAACATCTGGAAAACCACAACTTGGCTCTCAGCACTGAAAAGACCAAAAAAATGATCGCAGATTTCACAGAGGTGGTGGTGAGAGTCACAAACTTAAAAAAAAATCTTGGCTGTGACTGTGACAGGGGACCCATCCTGTGGCATTAACGCCACATCAGCTATCAGGAAGAATGTTTTTACCCAAAAATGGGAAATGGAAATCACATTTATATTTCCATACTTCAATCTGCTGTTGTTATGTTGCTTGGCTTGACTAAACAGTATTCAGCATATATTTGTGATACATTTTTAGATGTAATGGCACCCTATTTTATATTTTTGCTATGCCTGTTAGAGATGTTTGAATGATATGTTGTTGTGATGTTGTTATCAGGACTACAATACAGTATTCATAGATTACTGTATTGTAGTTGTCAGCTAAAACACTTTAAACTGTCTTGAAATGGTGGCCTTTTGAAGAGAAGTTATAAAGCAGCAGCTCTGTAGGTGAGCTGTGGTGTACGGCTTAAACAGTTACCATTTGGCAAACTGATATTGAACAGTCTTAATTTGACAGTTTTAAGATGTTTTTTTAGTTCCTCTTTACACATAATACGCGTATACAGTAAGAAAAACAGAGGGGGTGGAAAAAGACTGTTGCTGTGCCCAAGATGAGCCAATCAGGAAACACCAGGGGGCGGAAGGAGTGTGGGAGTAAATGTATATAGACCTTTATTCTCACATCCTTTCTTAACCATTTATTTTTCCCCTCTTTTCCTGACTGAAAGGCAAATAAATCAAAAACACAGAGGTACTTCGTATCTTATACAAGCTTTGCATCTTATCAACCAACCCTTCAATTAAAATACATATTCATGTGTACACTCACAAACATTACACATACTCACAACGTACACACTCCCGCAGACGTGCATACAGAGACGCAAACAAAGGTTGACTGAGTCAGCCATCATATCACTGGAAACATTTAAATGGTAATGGTGTCGGGATGAGAGACTGGATTGCTGGCTGGCTGTCGGACCAACCTGCTGGCTCGAAGGGGAGTTGAGTAAAGCGAAAAATGCCTATGCCGTTTAAAAACAGGATAATCTCTAAAAAGAGAAAAGCAGCAAGGGGATTAGGCACACATAGCGGTAATGCTCCAGCATGAGTACACTTACCTCATTTGCATGTCAAATAGAGGAGACTGATATGACTAGGGCCACATGGAATGAAGAGAATGACTGGGACAAATACATGATTGAGTGCGCATGTACGGGTCTGCTTGTGCATGTGAGTGCGCCGTTGCAGTGAAAGCCTATATGAAGACACACAGATGTGTTTGAACCCGATAAGGCCTGATGAATGAGCAACGACTGCTGTGGCTGTTCCTCAACCAAAAGGAGATGGCGAATAAGAGAAAGCTTCTGCCACATTCAGAACACAAACCTTATAAAGCTTATAGATTGAGGAAAGCCATATTACTGTTTAAGGCTTAAGAAGTGTAGTTGGGATTTAAAACTCAGCACTGGCACATAAACACGCAAATCAAACAACCTATAAACATCAGTTCTTTTCATTTACAGCTTACACCTGCACACTAAAAGGAAGGTTTATTTATTGCTATATGTGTTTATGTGATCATTTGTTGTCTAGCAAAAAGGTCACCAAAGAAAACTGGATGAAAGTTTAGAAATGGCTGCATCTGTCTAACAGAACAAATAAGAAGGGATATGAGGAAAAAAACTGGTTAATTTTGCTGGCTCCCTCTCTAGCATTAGTGACCCTTCTGCTGCAGCCTCAGCCTGAAAACTGCATGATTTATTCCCAGGCATTTCCTTTGTGGGCTTCATGAGTACAAGCAGACAAGACAATTCATACTTAAAGTTAACAAATTATATGCACAAGCTATTAAGGCAATATTAAATCAACACAAGCACATGGAAACACATTTGTGGGTTGTATCGTGTACCCATTCCTTATTTAGTCATCTAAGTGCTTTATTAGTACAGATTGCAAAATGTCTCAAGAGGCTGCAGTGCCTAGTCCACACATCCCATAAACTGTGATCTAAAACTGCTTAATTATCCACAACCTTGTACAAATAAAATGTTTTTTGGCTGTGGCATAGAGGAGAATTAACAGTGGAAAACAAACATCTTAAAATGAGGTTGTGGCAGTAATTATTATAGTCAGGTACAGTCAGAGGAGGGTAGACAGGAGCTAAAAGAAAGATCTGTCACAGTAAATAAAAAGACAGCTTAACCACTTCTTCCTTGTGGCATTTTCCAGTACTCTTATTGATGTGGACATTTTCATTTCAATGACAATCTAAACAAGAAGCTCCAGCGGAAACTATAACAATGCAACTCTGAGTGAGGTGAGGACTCTGACAGAAGACACTCCCCAGCCTCTGAACTGAAGCCTAACCTGAACCATTAACCTAAACCCAACTGTAACCTTCATCTTAAAACCACATCTTAAACCAAAAACAGGCCCTCATTTTACTAGTTAAGTGTGTATTCTTGACCCACTGTTTAGCATGTACATATAAGAACACACACACACACAGTACTGAGAAGGAAATTGATTTCTTCAGAACATGGTTAGATCAAAAGGCTTATTATAATTGGTTTGTAAATGTGGCTGAGCCCACTCTCCCACCCACACTCTTAAACACATGCATCAGCACACAGACACCCCTGCACTGGCAAATACACACTCATTTCCTGTCTGCATTTCATAAGAAGTGCATGTGAATTAGAAAAGCACGTTTGCTTTTGATTCTGTGTTATGTGGCTGTTTTGGGAAGAGTCTCTGAGGTATTTGGAGAAGGCAGGCTACGCCTATCTAAGTCAGGTGATGATGTTCTACAGCTACAGAGCAGGATCAAACCAGTAGAGATTTAAACACAGAAGGGAGACTGTGAAGACTGGAAAACTGGGATAGGAAAATGATCTCCACATTATGAGGATTAATAATCATATATGCTTCAAATTAATCAGTACCACTCCCCCTAGCCCTTCCTTCTTTTTGTTTCACCCACTTCTCTCCTCCTCCTCTATTCATCTCCCTCTCATTTTTTTGCTAATTGGGCTATCTGAGGCACCTGCTATCATAGGCATGTGAATAAGAGAGAAAAATATAGCTCAAGACATACACAATATATACATATACAGTATATTGGTTCTGAGGTGTTAATAGTATCAACAATAATGGAATAATAAAGTTTCCCTAGATACTAATTGAGTCAGTCATTTAATTAGTTTCTCTTCAACACACAAGTGTTAAGCAGCAAATCTGTAAAACATGCCCAACCAAATTCTTATGGTTTTGGCAATAAAAGTGCATCCACCTCATTTTAAATCATTTTCAACTGCATGTGTGTCTTTTCATATCTGTCATGTTTATCAAACAGACAGAATGGGAACATGGAGGATAAATGGCTTAAACTTAATAAACATGGCTTTTCTGTATTGAGCTGGAAATACTCAATTTGAAACTAACTGCAAAGATAAAGAACAAAATATAAAGTCATCCTGAGTTAGTGTGTTTCACTTCCTCTTACACCAAGAGCAAAAAAGAGTTCATCCCTGACCCTGCCCTAAGCAGATTACCCCTGCACCTCTGTTTTCTGCGTGGGTGTACATATATGCATACCCAGCTACACTCCTGGGCAGCTAATAAAGAAAAGGAAAGGGGGTTAGGAAGGGTCAGGGTGGTTTGGTGTGGTGTTGACCTGTTTTTGCTGTGTAGCACGCAATGAGATTTGAAAGGCGGCACAGAAAGATGCGGGAAAGTAAATCTGCAGAGATGAGGAGTGAGGAAAATGATACAGAGGTCAGGAATAATGCTTGAGGAGTGTATTTCAACATGTGAATGGGTGTGGGGTTAGGTCTTTATCTACATATATGTGCTTAATGAATACTAAACTACACATTTAAACAAACAATACTCAAGGAAATTACAACTGTGTTTGAATGAACATTCACACATGCAGTAATATAACACACAAGATGTTATCTCTTACTGTCTTAAACATGGACACTGTGTAACCACACAGGCCGACAGAGAGACAGGTGTGGAGCTATGAAAAGGCCATGGTGTCTTCAGTCAGCTCTGAGAAAAGGTTATTAGACATCAACAAGAGCGGTCGGGTGTCTTAGCCAATAAAAAGTGGAAGTAAGAGTGCACAGGCCAGGATGGTATTGTGGGTGGACGGGGCGTCTGAAGTGACAAGGAGAAGTTTGGAGTTGACACAGACATGAATACAGATGGGACATCTGCCATAACCAACATCAGCTTGCATTAGAAGTTAGTCTTCTATGCCTGTGCAGCATTTTACCTTAGGTATAGTCATTTACTTCATTTATGTGAAATAACCTTCAGATCTCACCCTATGGTCATTGGCACAACCTTGGGGTGAGATCGAAAGGTCAGATGTATGTTGTCTGTCTATGATTTACTGGTGCACTGGTTCTGAAATGAATATGGAGGAGGCTGAGCAGAAGGCACAGTGACACTAGGACAAGGTGATAGGAGTGGACAGGTGTGCGTGTGTGAGTGTACATCTGTGTGTCAGCACATTGTGCCAGGACAGCAGGGGGCTAGTCAGAGGATATCAGTGACCTTCTCCTTATCCATCCCCTCTGTGTCCATCCATTTCTCTGTCCCCCCAGTACCTATTCCTATCAGCCACCAGTGAGCAGTCTGTCCCAGCCTAACAAGCCATGCTTATTTTGGAGCAAGCGCACCAACAAACACAGATATGGGTGGTTTATTCATGAACTTCATTGAGATTCTGTTCTGATACTAGTGAGGAATAATATAAACGTGTAATGCGTCCTCTAAACAAGGGAGAAAAAGGAAGCTCGGAGAAAATCTGCACATAATGAGGGAAATGGAAGTGTGTTTATGCCATTCTTACCTTTAGTGGCTGGTGCAGTAGAATGGACATAAGCCATTAGTCAGGACAGGAAACAAGACAGGAGGTGGGGGTGGGGGGGGACAAAGACATTGTTGATTACTGGGAATCACGACATGACAAAAGCAGCAGGGGAAAAAAAAAAAAAAATTCACACACTTACTCGCTGTCTGTGAGGAGAAGGCCAAGGTAAGTTTGGCAAAGAGTTCGTTGGTTTCAAATTTGTCCTCTTTTGACTGGATCCAGAAACTATCTTCAGAAAGGTCCTCAGCCCCAAACTGAGTGAAGGAACAAACAGAATGTACAGTGGGACAAAGGACATCAATGGAGACAATGTTTAGAAGAAAATGCCTTCCAAACTTCTGAGATTTAACAGCACTAATACAGCAAATATTTTGCTGTATTAATCCCTGTAATACCTCTAACAAAATATGCAAAGGCAGAAAAATAATTGAGAGAAGCTGTGGCATGGAGTCCCTACGGAGCCCCTGCTATAGGGTAGACTTTACTATGATGTGTTTAGTATTCTAAACCTGTTACCTGGGTACTTGTTAAACCTGTGAACTCTAGGAAGCTGATGTAAGTTGAGGTCACAGATAAGTTGATTTATGCACACTGTCAACCCCAAAATAGGTTTATTTATTAAAAACAGCATGGTGCTTTTTCTTTAGGATGTTTTTCAATATACATTTTTTAATGTCTTACTGCTAATGATACAGAGAATAAGGTAGCTTAAATTCTATACACACTATTTCACAAAGGCTCTTGAGCTTTAAAAACATAGGTAAAGAAAGAGTTTCACATTTTCCCTCTGTATCCCTGCTGTTTCACTTACTCTCCAGCCATTTCTTTGTCTTAGTGTTTCTTGCTCATTCTCAATTCTGGTCACAAAGCACAATTAACTTTGTACGGTTCGCCTTCATTTTCCCAGCATTCTCATAAAAGGGCACAAGAAAGATGGAAAATGAAACGGACTGAGCCAGTGAGAAAGCAGAAGTAGAAAATTTACAGATATCAGTCCTTTCATTATGGACAAAGCCCTCAGGGATGGGGATGAAGGATAGAAGAAACAGACAAGAGGGAGGGAAATGTGATAGGGGTGAGCTTAAAAAGTAAAAAAAAAAAAAAAAGCAAGACAGCAGAGAAAAAGGATGAGACCAGTAAGAAAAAAGTTAATTTAAATTACAAAAGAATACTGTCCTTTCTAACAGCAATTTAATTATCTTTCACTGGTGCAGTTAAAAGAAGAAGGCTTATTAAAAAGCAATTTCTGTGACATCCTTGTCAAACACTTTCACCAGCCAGAGAGAGAGAGAGAGAGAACAAGAGACACAAGCTAAATGCTGATGAAGTCTGCTGAAGCCATTAAATAGTAGCTTAAGGCTAAAGAAAGACAAGGGGCCTTTTTGATGTTTTAACCATCATGGATGAGAGGGAGGAGAGGAACACGAGGCACATAGTCATGAGACACACGTATGCATTCAAGTCACTTCAGGTCAAAAGTACTATTGCTACTCAACACAGCACATTTACAATCTGACTGAATATTATTTTCAATGGCAATGTTTACTTATACACAAAAAATTAGAATAGAGATTCGATGGTCCAAAATTCACACTTTGAGGGTCCTGTATGTGACGTTCCTGCTGTAGCCTACACCCTCGCACAGATGGCATAAGTGTAAACTGCTGCACTTGGGCCTTAATTAAAGAGAAACCCAGAAACAAAAGTAACGTATGCAGCACACGACGTAGGTCCATTTTGATGAGAGGACAGGCAACAGGTACATATGAGGTAAATGTGGGGAGAGGGGCGAGCAAAGGAACGATTCGACAGTGTTTGTGGAAGGAAAAGCTTCTTCCTTTAATGTTTTCACAAAAGTTGACCAGAACTTTACTCCACGTCACAGTGAATTCATTCTATTTAACTGCTTGATGCATGTACACGCACGTTCAATGGGGTCAGTTTGCGTTCATGTAAACAGAAACAGCCGCACAATAACTTTATTCTTCTCTGCATCGGACCAACATGATTCTAATGATTCTCAAGAACAGCTTTATCAATAGGGCATGCTGTATACACATGCTTGTGCTGACGCAAATGCAACACACAGAATCTGTACTGACCTTGGACCAGTTCGCTCTCTTTAGCTGGACTTCAGGTTTATATTCTTTCTTGGGTTTAAGCCCAAAAGGCAAAGCAGGGGGTGCCACGGCAACCATTCCAAAGGGTGGGGGTATGCCTGGGCCTGGTGGTGGTGGGGGGATACCAGGAAAACCAGGTGGGGGTGGTGGGGGTGGAGGTCCCATCCCAGGCAAAGGTGGAGGTGGTGGCGGTCCCGACATACCTGGTAGGGGTGGAGGGGGTGGAGGTCCTGGCATCCCTGGTAAAGGAGGTGGTGGGGGAATAGCTGCACTGCCTGGTAAAGGGGGAGGGGGTGGGGGAACAGGAATGGTTGCGTGGCCTGGTAAAGGTGGGGGTGGAGGTGGAGGAGGGGGTATGAACCCTGCATTCTGGCCAGGAAGTGGAGGGGCAGGCGGTGGAGGGGGCAAACCAGGTGTTGGCACAGGAACTGTAACTGTAACAACTTTATCTTTAGCCTCTTCAAGATCTTTGGAGAGCTTTTCAATCTGCAGAGAAGTAAAGACAGCATGTTACCGTCTGGATTTAGCTAGCCAACCTACCTACTGTACTTACATTGCTGCTGCCTATCTACATCGTTGTGATGCATGTATTCATACAACACAGATTATAGAAATTGATTCTTATAATATTATCCTATGTTGATAATATATAATTTTATATTTCTTTACTCAACATTCACTGCCATTTTTGCCATTTCAAACTAATGACTGTGCCAAAAGGGATTAGATTTGAAACAATAGACAAAACAAAAGACGAAAAAGAGTTACACGGAGAGGGATTAAAGTTTGGGCAGAAATGAGTTTTTGGGGAGAAAGTGCCAAGAGACAAACATTGCAAAGGGATTTAAATCCATAGAGGATTTCAAAAGTAAAAGTTTTGAGAAACAGAGGCCAAACTTATTAATTAGAAATAGGGACGAGTCTTTGTTTTTGCCCATTTCAATATGAGACAGTAATTCCACCCAAATCCATAAATATTTCTAGCTAAGTATAATAACAAAAGGAGAAAATAATGGATTTTGAATGGGAATACTTGACAAGTAATTAAAAATTTAGAGTACAAGTACAGAAGGAAATTCTGGAACGCTTTCTATGAATGTAAAGTGTAAACAGTGTGCATTACTGTGTAAATGCATCTATATGTAACAATCTTTCTGTACTGCTTCCTTCTGATTTGCCATGGGGAAAGGCAGTAAAAGACATAAAGCGCCTCTGAGGCAAGCTTTCTTAGGAAGGCAGCAGATAAAGAGTTGGGCATAGCATCACACGCTTCCGCACTGAGAGATCCCTACATGTGAAGAAATCTTCGATGGGCAGCGTCTCAAACACAGAGGAAAGTGAGCCATCGAAGTGAGATGAGCTTGTTAGATGGCTGACTGGTGAGGCTGTTAATATGCTGGACAACTGTGTGTGCATGTGTGTGTTTGAGCTTGAGTGTGGGGAGATGATGACTCTGTTGGCACTGGCCAATTGGATCACCATTCTGAACACTGTTTAATGCTCTTACTGGAACACACAATCATCATGTTGTAGCTGTGCACACATTCAGGGCACATACAGACTGTTGTGGGTCACTTGGTGTGTTTGTGAATTTAGATGTTACTGAGGAAGAGTCCAGCTGGTGTGGCAGCAGGACACTGACAGCTGAACAATCCTAATGTTTGCCTCCCTACTGCATGGCTACACATGCACACACACACACCCTCCAAAAGCTCTTCAAAGTTGTGAGGGCCAACCTCACTTTGCAAGTGAAATACATATTTTGGTCCTCACTACAGAGCATGTGCAGAAACACACACAGACACACATTTGCTTTGTGTATGTACAATATATTGGCTTTAAAAAAGTGTTTATTCCATCTCCATCCACTCACTTTCATCTATGGTCTTTAATCATGCCCCAATTTCTATGTTTTTATTGATTTTTTTTCTTTAATCTCTGAAAGATTTGGCTTAGTCTCACAGTCACATTATTCTTTAAATAAGTTTTTTTTTTTTATACCAGACTAGCAGTTGGCTAAACCATTTATGGACAGCATCTTTGCAGTCACATAAATGCCAATGCCACAGGACTGCAAAAACGGTTGAAAACCCTTTGGTGTGCAGAGAGAATCCTCCACCATCTAAATTCTAATGATTGAGTTCATAATTTATTATTAGTGGTAAAACAAAAAAAATTACATTATTATTTGAGTTCTTATTTGATATAAGAACACCTATTTACTGCACAGAAAATCCAAGAGAAATCCAAAAGCTTCTAGTTGGCAGCACCACATTTGAAGGTGGGTGTGTACCTGCTGTTGTAATCTTCTTAGTTGCTGCTGCAATCCTTGGTTTTCCTTCTCTTTCTCCAGCCTCAAAGAGGTCTGTTGTTCCTTCTCTTGGCTCAAATCCTGCAGCTTATGCTCATAGTCTCCCTCTAGTTTCTTCAGCTCTACCTGCAGCTCTTGACGTGCCGTCAGCTCCACATCCAGCTAACACACAAAATCATTTGACAACGTTAGATTCCATTCTATTCTGAGCTTGAAAATGATGCATTCACACTGACTTCTTCCAAAGAAAAGTTGCCTGTCATACAAGACTGTACTGTATATTGTGATTTGCAGAATAATATGCTGAAAACTGGCAACATGGCAATACTACCACTGCCACTGGATCTGGAGATGAGCATATTCTATTAATACCAATACCTTAGGTTGACTGGTACCTATAAAATAATAATCTATAATACAATGCATCTTGAAAAATAATATATTTGACATTAAAGTAGAACTAAGTAATTAAACAGCATTTACTTTTAAACTTTCACATGGCAAATCACAGATTACTGATGTCACATTGAAGTAAACTGCTCTTATCTTTTAAATACAAACTAACATTTATATAGTTCATTGATTTCTTTTTCCTTTTACTTTAAGTACATGTAAGTAGGGATCCAAAAACATATAGGGTTGTTGAATTTAGCAACAGCAGTTTTGTCACCCTCCCCGTCAGTGCCATGACAACACCACGCAATTACCTCATCATACAAAATGAGCAGATGGTGTCTGAGTGGTCAACTAAAACCAATCCCAACAGAGGTGTATATACTCTTGTGAGTGCTGGACTGACATGATCATATACATAACTGTGCCCTTTTGCGTGAATGAGCAGCGGCCGGTGTCAGCTCCCTCTCTGCAATTATCCTGTCACTGGGACAAAAGCATCACGGTCCTTGTACACTGCAATCAAGGTATTTACCCACTGGTGGAAATATGTGTGCTGTGAGCTTTTTGTTGCCTAGAGAGTGTTTGTGGCCTGAGTGGCTATCAGACCTGTATACAATCATGTGATAAAAGAAAGTACGCCATCTTGGTTTTACACATTCAGTCACTGTGATTGTGACCGAGGGCCTCAACTGTTTACTTTTTCAGCCTCTTTCAGGCATCAGTGTCATGTAGTATCGAGCTGTTTCAGCCAAGCCTTGGCAGTGTAACAGTAAGACTTATTTCACTAATACTTTGAAGAGTGGTTCACATTAGACTCAGTCCAAATCATCAGTCTCCCGCCACACTGAACTTTATGGTGGGTGGCTGATGTTTAGATACTCTTACAATCACAAGTAAAAATGTTTACATGGCATTGTGTGCTTTGTGAATGAACATGTTTGTCACCTTCTTCTCCAGCTCATGGGCTTTGGCCTCACTAGCTTCCACCTTGGTCTGATCCACCATGTTATCTATGGACAAACACAAAGGATTGTTGAGTGGAGATTAGTAAAGGATACAACCAAAAGACCTGCTTCAATCTAGCTGACAATATAGCCACACACATAATCTTAAAGAGAGGATGTATTTTATTATCAACTGTCCTGAAAGTGAGAGGAAAACACATGCTGAGCATCAGAGTACACTGGCAGAATACCTACAGAGTTTACAGGTCAAAGTCTATTCAACAAACTTGTGCAAAGAAACTACTAATGAAAAAGACAATGTCTAAAACAGGGATTGGCAACTGGTGTCTAAGAGAAGAGTTTAAAAAAATCCCAATATCAACAAAGCTTTTAGTTGCACTGATAATATATTAAGTAGGTGACGATAAAGTATGATTCCCTACAGTTAGATAAACTATTAAGTAAGGGAAAAAAAAATGAGGAATCTATTTTGCAAAAAGGAGGTTCACATTAAAGGCACTCACAACAATACAACAACCCAAATACAATTTAATGTGCATTAGTAATGGAAGAGAGGTACTTCTGTCACAGTGGCAAGGGTAAATGGGACAAACTTGGAATAGAGAGCACTAAGTGAGCTAGAATGTGTGTGTGTGTGGTGGGGGCGGGGACTGTGCTAAATTTCAGAGTTCAAAGAAAAACACTAAATAATGCATGCAGGGCAGAATTGGGCTGCTTTCCACCGATAATAACTCTGGCAGCCTTAAAGGAGGGCAGCAGGCTTGCATCCATAAGAGTGTGAGTGTGTGTGTGTGTGCGTGTATGTTCTTACTTGCTTACTAGCTACATATTGAGTACAAAAATCTTCATTCTACTAGTAAAGTGAGGACATTTTTACTGGTCTGTTTGAGGGTTAAGACTCAGTTTTAAGGGTCAGGAGGGTTAATTGGGATGCTTAGGGTTAGAGTAATGGGCTGGGTAATTATGACTATGCCGATGAAACTCCTCACAAAGATAGAAGTACAAGGATGTGCGTGTGCATGCATTTCTGTGTGTCCGTACACACGGTTTTCACCCATCACAGTTTTAAAAATAATAACTGACATGAGGTGGGTAAATGTCATCAGAGAGAAGGATGACAAGCCCTGTTTGTCTGTGTCCTGGTTGACCAGCTTACCGATCAAGGCTTCGATGTTGAGGCTGAGATTTCGACACTTAAAATCAGGGTCTGCTCCATTCCGGTGAAGCACAATCTGAGCAATGCACTCATCTATCAGTTTGTAGTACTGGGGCCTACAGGAGAAGCAGGGAGTGGTATGTTCAAAAGAAAACAAAGGACACAGGAAAAGAAAATGTAAAAAAAAAAAAAAAAACGTAAAATATAATGATCTTATACAATAGTTGTACAAACATACCTATGCATACATATATTCATATAAATGGCACAGAATGACTGGTGAGGAGCAAAAAGGTCTACTTGTTCAGACAAATATTTGAACACGTATACTGTGTCAATGTCTAAAACTGAGATTGGCTGTTTGTTAGTGCATGACAGAGTGAGGAACTTGTCACAAAGATCGATTGTGTGCGACTGTGCTAGTATGAGAGTCTTGATGTGTGTCCAACATTCCATGTCCGATCAGCTTCACAAAGATACTCAATTTTGGAGAGGCCTGATTCCCTGACCCCATTAGATGCTGCAAGAATCTTGAACTCAGTATCTATTCTGTCTATATCCCAACCCTATTCATCTCTCTTAGTCACCCTGCCTTTGTTTCACACATATACCACTAAGTCATTATAGTTCACCACTGTTTCGACGAGCTCAGATTTATCGGTGGAGCAAGAGAGACATCTAGTGTCATTACAGAAAATTGGATGTATGTGCTTGCGCAACTAAAAATCTCATCCCAAAATGGATGCCGAATAAATGGGATGAAATTATTTGTTGAAAAGGAACATGTTTACATAGAATGCTTGCAGAGTTGTTGGTACCGTTCTTTTTAGATATAGCCAAACCGAAGAGAATTGGGACTGGCCATGAATAGAATAGAATAGAATAAATGTTTATTACCCCACAATGGGGAAATTACAGTGTCCCAGCAGCATACAGAGCAGAAATAAGAAGTAAATAATATACAAGATTATGAGAAAATATAAATAAAATAAAAAAATATATAAAATAAATAAATATATATATATTTATAAAAGTAACATCCTTGGAAGATTCAGTGCTTTACTAACACGCTGAGGGAGGTTTTTTTACCTCCTTATATTTTCGACTGTTATTTCCATGATTCCGCTCCTTACATCACTCCCACATCTAATTGCTCTCTTCGGACTGCAGATACACAGCTAGACTATAGGTTTTCATTGGATTACAGTATCTGAATAAAATCATTTGGGTTTAGAAACTAGTCAAGCCAAGAGACTTTAAAAAAACTAATAGTTTTGTTTGTTGACGTCATATTGCAGCATATCGCAAGTCAGAATTTTTAGTCTCAAGAACAGCGAAATGAGACAAATTGTTGTCTGTTTGATTGTGAAAGTCCATATGCATGATCACAAAGGCCGCATCTACTAGTGTTTTTTTATGTGAAAGCTATTGTTGCACAATCACAAATGAATGTCTACCTTTATTCAAAAGAATACAATATCAACTCAAATCTGAGATGTGGTAATGGAAGAGTGTGTAGTTTCCCATGCAAGTGTATTGATACACTACCTGGCCAAATAGTCACTGCGGATCAACAACAAGTGCTGCATCACGGACAGAAAATGGTTCTCAGCCTTGGAGTCCTTCACTGTATTGACTAGTATTTCAAACACTTCCCTCACATCACTGGAGCAAAAATTAAGGCAGAATTAACAGGATATGAAATTTTAACAGAACTGTAAAATCCTATATATACAACATTGTCTTATATTGAAATAATATCCATTCAAACATTGTTTTAACAACTGTTTTACTTCCCAACTGTTTTACAGATGGGAAGTTAAATCATGTGTGGTCTCTGGGTGCCATCTTCTGGCAGAAATCAGAACTTCACATTAAAGGCCACAATAATAAACAAAAATTGGTAAAAATCCACTTTGACACTTAATACAGCCATATCCAGTTTTAGATATACGTATATGCTACTTAGCTCCAATTATATGCATTCTTTAATTAACTTTAATATGTTTATGAAGGATAGGCTCCAGCCAATGTGGAAGTGGAATGGAAGTTTATGAAGGTTAAAATTTTATTTAATTACAAAACACCTAAAAGTCATAATGTAATTAAAAAAACTCCAAATAATTAATTAATTAATAATCCCTTCACTTTTCTAAAGCCACAGTTAAGGATATTCCATCTCAATGCGGATGTCTTCGAGGCGTGTTTTAAGGTCCTCAGAGTCATCTTCAGCTTGCTCCTCAAACACTGTGAGCTGCACCCTCAGTTCTTCATTTTCTATGCTCTTTACCTCCTACAGGGATGGCATGAGACGCAAAAGGGAAATGCTGGGCTTTTTTAGCAAAAGATGGATTGGAAAATTTGAAAATACAACCAATTTAAGGACAGTAATGTGTGTGTGTGTGTGTGTGTGTGTGTGTGTGTGTGTGTGTGTGTGTGTGTGTGTGTACCCCCAACAGTTTTCTGAGTCCCAATCTTAATAGTTCAGAGCGAATATGAATTCTGAAGTCAAGCTCTTCTCCTCGGCTGATCAGAGCATTGATCAGCTGCATGCAGCCACCCTGGCAAAATAAAATGGCAAAACAGAGAATTTTTAAGAACAGGTTTGCCTCGCAAAAGCAAAAAATTGTGTTAAATCGCGCCTGTTTGTTTACAACACCTTCAGAGCGATGTTCTGACTGCTCATGCCAGTAATGAGAGGCTGAAACCTCTCAATGTCTTGTTTCTCTGCCTCTTCTGTTATGGCTTCCAAAACACGCTCATGACTACAATATAATAAAACAATTAATAAAATAAAAATACACAATACATAAAAATACATAACACACAAAAACACACAAAACTCAGGTAGAAACTCCTAATTACCGTACTAAACTCATGCTTACAGGTTCTCAGGCTGTTCCAGAATAGAGATGGCCGAGACCAGTCTGACAGCATCCACCATCATATGAGGGACTTTCGGATTTATGGCCCTGACTAGCAAAGGAATTCCCTCAGCTGACTCCAGCATGGATTTCAGCCCGTACTAATGGAACGAAAGACAAAGATATGTTAACATTTCTCTACAGCATTAGGATAGAAACAGGCTATTATTTATTCACATTACAGAATTGACCACAATCACTCTAAAAAAGGATATTGAAAAGTAAATAAGAACAGGATAATTGTATAGCTGGTGGTATTACTTATAAATATCAGAAATAATGTAATATTCTGATTTAGTTAACTTACTTTGTTGTTCATAAAGGCTTTCAGGCAACGGATGATCTCGTGTTGACATTTCACTCCCATCATTCTGGTTGTTGTAGAAGAAGCAAAGATAGGAAGAAAGTTACAAACACGGCTGTGGATGATTCACAGCGTGAGCACAGGTTCTTACGAGTACTCGTCTTTGTCCTCCTGTAGCCTTTTTAGCAGAGACAGCAGCAGGGCCAGACCATCATCCCCAAAGTTCTGCACCCAACTGAAAGAAAACAGAATTTAAATATCAGGAGGACATGTGTTTTTGAAGTGTCACATTTTTTGACTATTTGGTTAGCATTTCTGCTATATGACTTTCATTCTGCATGTGTTACCTGACGGGATTATTGTTGAGTGAGACTCGCAGTGATTCCAAACAGCTCAGTAGCTGTGTGTCTCGGTAGTCGGACTTCAACTCCTGGATGTACATGACAGCTGATTTGGTGCTTTCTTTCTGATTTTGGCCCTAAAAAAACAAACACAGCCATAGGGACGCACAACATGAAACTGTTTCATCTAAAACTAAACACATTATACACAGCCTTTAACTCGTAAATCTCAATTTGAAATCTGACTAGCAGAAATAATGGTTTATTTCACAGTAAAATGAATTGCCATCATAATGATAATTTATCATTCATGCACATCAAAAGTAGCAAATTATACTTGTGTGGTTGTGATATATCATAGTAGTTGTAGTAGTAAGGCAACAGAACAGCATAAACACAATACCTGATCAAAGAAAAGTGTAAAGTGTTAAACAGTGTGGAAAATGTTGAATTTTTATACAAACAGTTTTAGAAGTGTGGAGGTACTGGGAGACCATCTCTCTTTTGATCATAATGTCTTTCTCCCTCAGAGGCTGCTGCTTCTCCTCATTCAGGTTCATATCCAGCTAGAGACAGGAAGAAGACAGAAATAAGCAAAAACAGTGAGATGGAGAGACTTTAGCTCTGTTTTGGGATTGGACGAGTACACACCCATAATTTGTGTGTGTGTTACAGAATAACAGAAAGCAGAAAATGAACACACAATGTACTAATGATGCCTAACCCCTTAACTGTATCTTTCACAATGTTATGTGTGCTGATAACACAGGTCAGTAGTACATGGCTTTATTATATGTTTAAAAATAAATAAATAAAAGAGTATTGCTTCGCTCACCAGCATCTTTTCAAAGAGTTCCAGGATGTTTTCATCGGAAAGATCCTGTAGCATACCACTCTGAGAATTCATCTCATAGTTGGAAGCTGAGGAGTGTCGCTGACCAGATATTTGGCCCGTTTTTTCCTTTTTCATCCTCATGCTGGTGAAACGCTCCAGCTGGGTTTGCAAACAATAACACAGAGGTGAAAAGTCAAAAGGTAAAAACACAAAAACACCGTCAAACCACACAACAGGTTAGTAATCCCTCATCAACAGACACGTTGAACAAAACTGCAATCCTTAAAGGAAAAGTTAAAGAAATCATTTTGGTTTTGGGTATTATTGATTTATGATGACATGTCAATAATGTCTGTTGATGTAGTATTCAAGAAACAAGACAACCAAGGCTTGCAGACACATGAACACTTGAGACGTAGTTAATGAAGGCAGGCACAGGACATGACATACTTACTATAAGGGATTTCATTCATCCTAGCATTCATTTTTAGAATAAATAAATACCCAGAACATTTATGAAGTTTGTAAGCCTTGATGCAGAGAAATATCCACTCATAATGATGTTATATCATTTGCCATGAAAAGTATTTTCATAGACAAGTTCATCTTCCAGCATTCAGTGGACAAACAAAGCCTTAGCAACGTTTGTGTTACAATGCAGATACATGTGACAGCATGTTTAATGGATGACAAACTGGTCAGATGCAGGGCTGATGCAGGGATGAGCCGAGTACAAAGGTAACACTGGCGTGCGGGAATAAACCTACCTCGTCAGGAATCAGGCGTTTGAGCTTCTGTAATGGAGAATGAGTGAAAGGGAGGAAGAACACCACAGAAGGAGAAAAATTAGACATGAAACAGCAAAAGGCAGTGATAAAAGGGAAGCAGATTGAGAGAAAGAAGAGTATAAATTACACAGAAGTACCCAAAGCAATCTACAGCGTTCAAATTTGGTTCAAATGCAGGAGAGCGGGAAACATTCTACAGGAAATACTGAAAAAAATGTATCACATCTCCCAGACACACATTTAAAGGTGTAAAACACAGACTGGCAGAGGTAATAAAGATGCTGGAAAGGTAGTAATTGGATGTCACCGCTGACTAAAAATACAATCAATTCACGTTTGTGGCCACTAGATGTCAGGCAAGGATAATCCAAAGGCATTATTAAATTCGATATTCGGTTCCCAGTGGCACTGGCTATGATCCTAGTGACACTGGTTATGATCCCATCCCATTCTGGTCAAGCAGACTGAAGCAGGTTGGCTGTAGCACCAGAGAATCTATAAAATCTGCATTTACTCACTAGTGAATATCAATATGGCTGCTGAGAGAAAGCTGTGCATGCATTTATTTCTAAATTACAATTACCATTTAATTACGTTACTGGCTTTTTAAATTTTCTTTAGGGGAGAGCATGGGAACCAATCAGTTTCAATAATTCAAATGCAATACTTTAAATGCAGCAACTTTACTGTATTCTTCCAAACCTGTTAAAGTTATAACAATCAGCTAGTCTGATATGGCTTGGATATGCTACAGCAATTTGGGTCTAAATATTTTTTGGAAAACTTTCAGCTGTTTTTTTTTTTTTTTTTTTTTTTTTTTTTTTTAAACATCAAAAATCATGAATAGATCATTTGAAAAATCCAAAAGTCTGTTCTTGGCAGATTGCACATGGTGATCAACTGTCATTCTATATCTGTCCACTTGGTGGCCACTGGACCGAAACCCCAACTTTTATGTCAGCGTCTTTTTGAAGAGCCTTTGACTGCTAACATCCCAACACACCTGCGAAAATGTCAACGCAGCTAAGCAAGAAAACATTCTAAAATGTTAAAATTGTTGCAGACAAGGGAGGTGAAAAAAGAAGACCTTATGCAGTTGAGGGTGACACTCTGCACTGGGGTCAGCAGGTGGTACCAAACAGGTTGAACACAAGGATGGTGGATATTTATGATTTCTCACTGAACTTCCCTTGAGTGTGAGTGTTTGGAGGATTACAAAGAAGGATTACAAAGATTCAGGTTGTGAACTAAGCATTTGTGTTGGTTTGTTTGGTAAAACATGGTTTCACTATCACTATGGTACTCAGAAAACCTGTCACACTGGTACAAGTATCCGGACTAGACACTCCTGATAGCATTATTCAGCGTTATCACATACCATGCACTGATATTTTGAGTCCTTTACAACCCTCCACACTATTCAAACTCTTATTAGATTTGAATTCAGGGAAGTTAAAATTATCTTTCTGCATGTAAACAAATCCACTATTTAGGTGTCCATTTCTCAGAGTATAATATACAGTATCATAAGTTTTTTTTCTAACAAATAAAACCACAAATAAATCTCACAGGAAATTATATTTAGAATAGAATAAAAAAAGATATCCACAATAATTCCATAATGACATTTAATATCAATACTTGCGTTGGATTCTACAATGGTAACTTTTAACAAATTTGTGCATCTGTATACACACGCTTTTGACAGTGAAATAGTTTAATCATGCATAAACTGATTGGTCAAGTTATTTATCAGTCTGTCATCTTTCCAATGGCCGAGTCTCAAAGAAAATATAAAAGGCTGCTTCACAGCTTTCAAACATTTGCTTAGCTATGACATCTTACTTTGTTTTTTTTTTTGTTTTTTATACACACACATTCTTACAGATATGTCACTCGTGTTTCTGAGCATATGCTGGGACAGGAAGTTGTGCAAAATTGCATACAGGGTGCTTCCTTATTTAACCAACAACCATTATTACTTGCCCTTATCTCTCTTTCCCACCTTTCCATTTATTGTGCGAGGATGTTATATTCTTTTTTCGCAGACCCCGATCTCAAATCGCAGACTGCCTGCCTGTTTTAAAGGCCTGGATATTTGGAGCGCCTCGTGCAAACCTTTGAAACACGACAGGAAACGTTCCTCAGTCATGGTGCTTGTTTTGGTATCAGGATCGTGTCATCACACTGTGAGGCAGCAAGTGGTTCCATCCACTAATATGGCCGGTCTATGAAAAATGGCCTAGCCACTAACTTTTATAGAAAAGTTGTTGTTCTTAGATTTCAGTAGGTGCTGTTTGACGACAAGAAGTTTGTTTTTTAAATGTACAGTTAAATGGCAAACAAACAAAAAAGAAAGTCTGTATGTTAACTCCTGATTCGCTAAATATCTGTACCTAATCAGTGAACCAGTGATCTGTTAAGAAGAGAACCAGCTGATCAGAGGTGACCCTGCACTCCGTGGGCTGGCCCTAACTAACTGGTCTCCACGCTGGTTCCACAGCTTAGCTCTCACAGTCAGCTCAACGATCCTTTAGCCCACCAACTACACCTGAAAGAAGAGAGCCAGCCTAGAGAACAGTGTGATCAGGCACACTCACCACATTTAAATTACATTTCTGCAAAACAAATATTTGCATCAGACATGAATTGATTTGATTTCTACTCATCTTAGAAGCCTCAAACTAATCACGCTGCAAAGAACAGCGGCATGTTTAAGTTGATGCAAATGCATGCAATTTTAAAATGAAGTACTGACTCCACAAGTTTAAAAGAAGTGCCTACCTCATGTAATATTCCACACAAACACAACACTATCATGTCACTAACATGTCACTCAGCACATGTGACTGAAGAAAAATGATTTATTCCATTTGTTTGAGTACTGCAGCCTTCTATCCACGTCAGCATGTTATTCCAGTAAAATTCATACAAACCCAGATGATGCAGTTAGATTAATTACTCTTGCGTGACCTAAACTGGTCTAAGTAGTGTGTTCTGCAAACTTAATCTGATTTTCCTGAAGATGGACAACTCTGGATTTGTGGTAGAAAAGCTGTTCTGAGTTAGTTCTACCACCTCTAACTCTAAGTTAAGCATCTTCATCACAGTGATAGTTCTATTCACCATGGCAACGGCATCAGTCAAAAACTATCCCCTCTGGATATAACACAAACCTGAACACGACTGTGAAAAAGAATACCACCACAAATAGGAAAATCTGTTAGACAACATGACGTTTACTGTTAAATCACCTTGGTGAACTAGCACTGACCCTAAAATTCTTAGCATTCCTTTTCCATTAGGCGCAACCAAAGAGTCCTGAAATCCTTTGAAGATGAAAACAAAACCGTAATATTTTATTTTACAGTTCTCCTAAGGAGCTGACCTCAGCTCTTATTTTCAGCGACAGGGCTGTTTCTTGTTGAGTTAAATGTGACTCATCCGCTCATGTTAATTTTCTCAGTGTACACAGATTCTTGTTTTTCCAGCTTAAATAAACTCTCATTCTGTGCCCCTGCTAACACCATCAACCACTCCAGTTTCACACTGGCACACTCTAATAAGAAGATGGTGCATGTCTAGCTGTGTGTGTCCTGCATGAATATACACACACACACACACACACGGATGAAAAGGACAAACAGATCCTGTCTGAAGGACGACGCTCAGTGATTCTGTCCACTTGAGTCAGGCTGTGACCTTCACACTTGTGACCTAACTGGAATTAATTCATTGAATGATTTTTAGATGAAGCAATTTCTGAGGTGGTTTCCTCAGGAAGGAGATGAGCTGCTGCACATATTCACAGACAGGCACATCTGTTATGCTTAGAGGAAGGTGTTTGACTTTGCAATTAATTACACCATAAATTATAAACGCGGCTGTAGATTTGAAGCCTCACTTGTGCAAATGTAATGGTTAAGCCGGTGTTTAAAAGTGTAAGAAAGAGAGGAACAAACTGTTGCCTACTTTGTCTTACACTCACTTAAATTTAGCACAGAGGTAATCTCATTCTCAACTATAAATATATTTAAAAAAAACAACACAGAAATGCATGCCACAAATACCAGTTGCTTGTTTTCGCCTGCATGCAAGACACGACCACTTCCTACTGAGAGTATTGGTTGTTTTTAGAACTGCTTAGTGCCAACAATTACTGCCATTCTGCACGAGGACTCTGTTTCTTTTAGGTGTCGCCCAGACGTAGCTCTGCGCTTGCCTCCTTGGACCACAAGTGGAGAAATTATTTTCAACCGAAAGCCACTTGAGGCTGAACTGAGAAGATTGAACCCGGAAAAAAGTCCCTGCCCTAATTTTATGATGAATGCAGACAACTGTCGGAGCAACTGCCGCGACAACAAAAGTTAGTATTTTCTAGCTAGCTTTCAACTTATTCCGTTTAAAACGGAAACAACTAGGGCAATTATTCAAATAAAATACCCAAATTAATAACTCCACATGTTAAACTTCGTTGGTGTATTTTATAAAAATGCTTGTGTGATGGAACAAAACTGTTGTGCACATGATTTATCATTGCTATGTTGTCTCAAATACTGCAGCTGAATTCTCCGAGTCATCTGGGTGGATGTTGGTTGGCATCCTTTAAGCCAACCAACCAAAGGCATCGTCATAATTAAGAGAACTATAATCCATCGACTGCAAAACCAACTTAACTGACAAATTTAAAAAGCACATCTCGGCGCTGCGGTCTGATAAATATAATTCTCATTGTCTCCCAGGCGACTGTCTTAGGCAGTGATCCCTGGTTAATCCACATTTTGCCTGACTGCTTGATTGAGTCAGCCTGTTTATGTCATCAAGATTCAGAGATGCTGATCCTTTCCATCTGCAGCCTGAACAATACAAGACAGCACATCTAGAAGCACAGCTAACGTGTGTTTACGCTAAACATCTTAAATAATACAACATCATTGTAGGTTAAACAATGACAAAAAAGGCCTTCTATTCCATTCAAATAGAATAAGAAAGATGGATAAATTGTAAGTATGAATGCTAACTGGATCCTTGCATTCTGGGCCAAAACAATGGAGATGAAGTTTCGCCATCACAAGTTCACAGCAACCGAATATCTGCAAGAAACAAGAGGACTTTTAAGTCCTGATGAGAAACATTCCATTTCTATATAGTAAACTAGAGGATATATCTGATCTCAGATACTGTATATCTAATCTAATTGAATCTAATCCCATTCAAAATGGAAATGTTAAATGAAACTATGTGACATCTGGCTGGCTTTTGAGGTGCTTTAATTTTCCAGAGGTCAACATGTCTGCAGAAAGCAGGTACTCACTTGTGCATTTTCTCAACGGTTCTTCAGAACTGCTGAAGTAGCTGTTTCAACACCTCATTCAAACCATGCAGTTTAAACTGCAACCCTTGAGGTAACTGCTGTCACCTTAAAAAATGCATTCGAGCACAGTGGTAAACATCCTAGACAGACAACTACAAATGGCCATTAACTACAGGGATACTACCCACAGGCAAAAGCTTCACTTTCAGTCAGAACCAGGATAACAACTGTGAAAATGCCAAGAAAGTTTGCTTCCCATTCCTAGTGGGCAGAATGGACCGACGTTTACATCTGTCAGTGGAATTCTAAATGTGTCTACTTTCTGATGTTTGCTCACTGTTAATGTGATTTTTGGCGAAACAAAGGGTTTGATTTAGAATCATCAAAAAGGTGCCAATCAGAGATATAAACTAGCATAGCTCGATAGCTAGATAGCTAGATAGATAGATAGATAAATACTTGTATTTCTCAAAGTACAAGTCCTGTGCCTCCAACCTCCAACGCCCTTCGCCTGTTCTGCAAAAGGCAGTGAGGAAGTCTAACTGGGGTTTCTCCAGTAATTGCTTACTCAGTCAACAGATGTGTCCACATTTCTACGGTTACCATTAGTCTGTGATATCAGTTTCCACTTGTTGCTAGACATGATCGGGCAGGGGTTGAATTACACAACAGTTTTCCTGACTGAAGCATCACCGCCGATGACCACGACCTCTCTGCCCCATGACACCATATTGAGGAACACCGGCTGACAAACCCAGGCTGACGTCATGAGAATTAAATCACTTCAAGTAAATGTGTCAATTTCAAAGCCAATAGTGAAATTTTAGGTTGTTTTTTTTTTTTTTGTTGTTGTTGTTTTTTTGGAGATAAAAACTTTTTGTTTCATCGAGTTAATCAATACATGAGAAACGGTGAGCTCGATGTATGCTTGGGCTAAAGTGTGCCTGTGAAATTTGCAAAACGCTTCATTTCAAATGATTTCTTAACACTGTAAACTCTCAGGTTTGTATGCAAATACTCCAAATCAGAAGACTACTTCCTAGTGTGTTGGACGACGTGAACCAATACTCCCTCAAGTGAACACAGAATGCACCAGACTTCAAGACCATGCCTCCAGGTGCTGAATGTAATTTCCAGGTGTAGTCGTTGGTAGTCTGCTTTGTAATTTGTCCCCCCAAAAAATTGCAACAGAGGCATTATCTGTAAGTACTCAAGTTAACAAATTACAACAACTCATAGTGAAACCTGATTGTACTTACAAATTTCTTCTTCCCATCTCCATCCTCATAGTTTTTCTTTGACTTCTTGTCTTTCTTCGGAGCAGCTGCTGATGCAGAACTCCCCGTGTAAGGATCCATAGTGATAAATTAATCCGTTTCTTTGAGTGTGGCGACTGCACCGCACTGAAATGTAAAGAAAACATAGCAACAAGTGTTTTCCACCGACCATGTTTTGAGATCTGTCAAAAAGTTAACTGTTAACTAATCCTAGGCTAAGCTAAAGCACCGGCTAACTAGCCACAAGTGATTTGGTAGACAGCCAACAAGACCAACTCCTGGCTAAGCCGTCTCTCTATAAGGGAGGGAAATTCAAAGCACAAAGCCTAAGTCTTTCGGACATCAAGTAAGGAAATAGACTGTTAAGTTTCTACATACAAAATTGCTGTTCATTCGAGGACTCGCGCATAAAACAAAGAGAGGTCTTACCACTGCGTGCGTTAAGTTGCGAAAGTATGAAGCACTCACTGTGCTAAAGTGCTAACTTTAGCTTCGGCTAGGCTAGCTAGTTTGGCTACAGTTGGTAAAGTGTCTCCGGTGGACAAAAACTCTTCCGACTCCCATAAACTGCTTCACCGTCTACTGCGGCGAGCTGGCGTTACGGACGACTCGGTCCGGCAGCATTTCCCAAATCAGGTTCCATGATCGCTTTAACTTTATGTAACTTTTTAATCTGTGAATGACAGCAGTGAAGAAGAGTCCCTGTACGACAATCTTCCTGTTATGTGGTATGGCCAGAAAAAACGGGGGCGGAGCCTGATCGCCCTAGCTACACCTGAGAGGGTTTTCTAACGTGACTACACACGTGTGTATGGACAAAAGCATTCAAATTACACTTTCTGAGAGGATCCATCTTTAATACTTAATGGTATCTCTGCCATAATACAGTCGGCAAAGTTCAATTAACCTAAAGTCGAAAGCGCAGTCTATCCAGTGAGACTGTTTGACGCCTTCCACTTTGAAATAAAAGGCTGTATTATGCACTTGTGCCAGTATTTCACTTTATTTCAGTTGCGATGAGTACCTCCTACAGCTCAACAACAAAAAAAAAAAATATCTCGAAATATTCAAACGTGACAATATTCTCCAGACTCTCATAACAGTTGCTGACATTGAAACACATTCTTTTTTTTAATCACAAGATGTTTTTGGAAGGTTTTATAGAAATTTAAGGGGGAAAAACGTTTGTTGCACAAGCAACAGGGTTTGTTGTTTTATTTGTTTGTTTTTTGTTTGTTTTTGGGGTTCCTTTCCCTTAGAAGGATGTCTTTCTGATTCAAGAAACCTGGAGGCCCTTCAGAAACAGTGGGCTGAGGCTGCTGTCAGTACACGCCACGCACAGTCATTCTTTTCAGATAAAAGATCTTAGATTTGATTAGAAATTAGGGTAGAATGGCACAGCATTTAAGTCTATCCATTTGAATTAGTTATGAGTTTTAGCGTCAAGAGATAGGATTTCAGCACATTGCCTGTTTTTGTTAACAAGCATTCAGGGAATTTTAAAAATTGCTGGAAACAAGACAAGTACATCTAAAGTTCAGCGCACTCGATGATCAATATTTTTATTCTTTATTTTTCATGATGCAAGGACTGAAATTGCTGGTTATTAAAGACAGTTGTGGTCTTTTATCTCTTTACCGGCACTCCCCCCGTACTCACCTTCTGTCTGAGGACCCTATTTCTGCCTGCTCGGGGACCTGAAAGATCTTTTCAAGGGTTGCAGATCTTATTAATTAAATAATGAGCATCATTAACATTCTCTTCCCTGCGGGACAAGCAAGAATAATGATAAACTCTAACTTTTTAGCCTGCATTTTATGCACGCTTTTGCGTTGTCATATTAATCGGACTTGGAGCGCCACCAAGTGGCGATAGACACGATAGTCCCTTCAGAGTTGAGACGGGTTGTGATGTAACATATCTTATATTCCCCTCTAATATTATATATGCATTAAGAAACACAGTTCACACTGAGTGGCGAATATAACATTAAAACATTCGATGTTTATTGCACTAAATAATCGAAATATGAAGGCGCACAGCGCAATTCTTCTAAATCTGCTGAATGCATCAGTTCAGCTCCTCCAAAAATCCGTGTGTGCATGGTGCTCGATGATTATAGCGATTATAAGCCCACTCTAAGCAGATACAACCTCCCTTCAGCAATTCCTTATTTTTCTCTGATCCAGAAGATATTTTGATTATCTTGTAATTGCTGCATTTATCTCATCAGCTGAAAACTAAGTATCAGACGAAGCATTGGTTAGTTGATGAATATTCATACGAATATTTTGCCCCCCTAAAAGTTTTTAACATTTAAAAACTAAACACTTGTGTGCGACGTTAGGGTTAGGGTTTGCATGAAGCACCTGCGGACAACCGCTTGCGCGCACAAAGGATTACAGAGGTTCAAGTGTCTGACTTGGAATGTGAACGATGTTTTCCAACAACAAGATTGAAGAGGATTTGCCCATCACTGCACACTGAAGCTGACAGGAGTCTGGTTATCGCCCGGCTTTTGTCATAAACTTCAGGATCAAGTCTCCTTTGCGTTTGTTTGCAGATTATGGAAGAAATGTTAAATTAAATGCTAAAGTGCACGGCCCTGTGGTAAAAATAAATAAATAATAACCTCCCGATTCATACTATAGTATGCTCCATATCAGCAGCTGTTTCAAACAGGCGCGGACGAGAAGACATTAAAGCTCATTTGCATAATTATGTTGGGCCTACAGTTTTTCATTTCATCACCTCACAATCGACAGAACGGTGGAATATTTTGTCCTGATTCTCTTTTCAAGACAAGACACGATATGTACATTTTTTATGTATAGAATATGTGATCACCCTCATGCATGAGTCACACGACTAAAAGAATCATCTTACCGAAGCCATTAAAAGCATGAAAATGCGTTATAATGCATTAACATGATGACAGAAATAAGAAGAAGGTTGGTTTCCAAAGAAAGTTTACGCACAGGGTTGCACAGTTGCAGATGATTTATCATAATAACCTTCTGATGTGGAAATATATTTGTACACCTACCTATCCACACTTACTGAACTATATAATATATATATATATATATATATATATATATATATATATATATATATAAATAAAATTTGGTGCAGTTCAGGGGTTTTGAGATTTGGTCTGTCCATTATTCCCATACGTGCGTGTCACATTTTGAGAGAGAGACTCCTTTCAGGGATCCAGCCTACTTGTAGGAGGTCCGGGCCTCTCTCAGGGATCTGTCATATGGCATGGAGGCGAAAAATGAGTTCCGGAGCTGGCAGTTGATGAAGAAGACAATAAGCAGCACCAACAGAAAGAGCAGCAGGCACATGACTATGTAGGTAACCAAGTCCGGTTTGTGGAGCTCGCCCTCCCGGAGCCCTCCTCCCCCTCGGCCGGTGGTAGGTCTCAGAAGACCGGTCACGCTCACCGAGCCGCCGTGGGAGGCGTTCAGTGAGGCGGGGCTTTGTGTGGCGGATTGGGCCATGAGCGCCAGGTCGAAGTCTGGGCTGTCGGTGGAGTTCAGGATGATCTGCCTCAGCATGGCACCCCGCGGAATTACCGGCTGTGTTAGTCGGCTGAAAGATGTCAAAAAAGACAAAGTTTACACCCTTGTTCAAGTCTTGGTGTCTTATCTTATGTAAGGATAAAGAAGTGAACGTGCAAGTATTCAAGTTTACATATTTCCACAAAAAGAGAAATACGCACGAACTATTTGAAATGACTCACTTTTGTGTGCGCTGCGAAGAATTCCGCAGGTGGGCTGGAAAAGACAAAACCCCGGCTCCGCATTCCTCAGCGTCCCCAGCTCTGTCCGCTCCAGCCCCACTGAGGAAGCCCTGTGGAGATCCGGCACGGCGGGGGCTTTACACGCACACCTCGCAGACCATATGCGGCCGATATTTACCACGCGTAATTAAACCGGTCCGATCGGATCAGCCGCGCACGCGGGGCTCCACGATGGAAGAACGCGTCAGCCAATCCAAAGTCACGGGTTACATCCAAGCGCGTGTGGTGAAACACTGGGTGCGTTGTCGCAGGCGGCTGTGGCGATATCCGAAGGATTCTGAAGAGGTGCTGAAGTTCGATTGCGATCGCTGTTGCGCACACGTCCTCTTGTGCGTCGCGGTGTGCGCTACGACACCGCCATTGCCTGTGCGCCCTGGATAAAGCGTCGCGTGTTCTTTTTAACAGTCCACACAGACGCAGAGATGGATGTCTGTGACCGTCTCTGTGACCTTACGAGATCTTTAATTGAGCTCCACTAAAAATGAGACAGAGTGATGGAAGTCACAACACGGAAACGCGCCAACTCCTTCACAGTTGGAGAGGGAGAGAGAAAGAAAGGGGGAGGGATTGAGGGGGAGAGAGAGAGAGAAATTGCAGATCAGGCGAAGGGCGTTGGAGGTTGGAGGCACAGGACAAAATGTATCACTTTGAAAAATACAAGTCGCCATCTATCTATCTATCTATCTATCATCTTAAATTATTTTCATACACTTATGCAAACAGAGTCAGAGCCACTTTTAGATTATTGTGACAGTGAGAGAACAAAAAGAAGTGTGAGACTGGTGAGGTTGTGCAAGACCTCTTAGAGGTGATTGCATTTCAGAAGGGGTCTATCAGGTGGTGAACCTATAGTCGATTTTTTTTTTTCAGAGACACTTGCAAAAGGACCCGGACTGCTTTTGAACCCCGCATGACCGCAGTCTGTGTTTAGAACATATGTGTCTTTAGAACATCTTGGTGAAACAGAGTTAACATCAGTGCGAACTGAATACAGGGTGCCAAAGATGAAGACTGGAAACCAGTTTACCCTTCAGTACATGATGCTTCAGACATGAGCATACATACAAAGGGGAGGACCTTGAAAGCTCCACTGATCTACTTCATATTCATCTGCACCTGTGCTGCTACAAAAGAATGGCTGGCAGGCAAAGAGGGCATGCTCGCACACACACACACACACACACACACACACACACACACACACACACACACACACACACACACACACACACACACACAAACACACAGGGAGAAAGAAAAAGGAATGTATTGAAATGAACAGCAGATGCAGGACACAGGAAGATGTTGTGATGCACATTAAAATATATGTTACATGACGCTTAGGTGTACCTGGATTTGCTAATTAGGGGTAACCCATGACTATGGGCCATCTATACAGAACTATCAAGTGTAATCCTCCACCATTATAGTCTTAATTAAGGCCCTTAATCAGCTGGATGCTCCCAGCCCTACTTGGCACCAGGCTTTACAATCAGCTCACTCTTTTGTGTGTTTACAGATGAATAGGATCACAGCGTAGCCCCTGTTCCTCAGTGACTAGGTTTAATCTCATCTATGGCTCTTATTCCCTAACTATAATTTTTTAATGGTTTTTGCCTATGTTGTCTTTTCTCCCCCTCTCCTCCTCAGGTCTCTACCTCCCCACTTCTCCCTTCATGGCCATTTCTCCATCCCTTTTTGCATCTTAATCCTTTTAATCCATGAAAAAAAAGCAGGGGGAAAAGACAACTCAACCACGAACCACCAAGAGCTTAAAATGAGAGAAACCAGAGGAACATTTCTGAAATTCAGTGGTGCTGAGATAAACAAAAGGGAGGTGAGTTTCCCTAAAATAATCTTTAGGGTTCCAATGATGAGACAGAACCTACGCGAATGGCTGGCCACAGATGTCAACATAAATTATGTGTGTGTGGCTGACACACACCAGCATCACCTCCTCCTCTTCCCCTCTCACTACACACTCAATGATAAAACACACACATACTCTCATCTGCACTGTCAGCTAACGGGAGAATTGGGTCTGCCCAGGGGTTGGGTTTTTTTTTTTTTTCCTTAATCACACTTGTTTCATTATTTCCAGGAAGCAAAGGATCAACATTTTGAAAATCCTTCCTCAAAGCCTTCTGCCTCGTGTTCACATTATAAAACTTCACTCAATTCATTACATCACTTCAGGAGTGAAGATGGATAAAGACCACAAACAAAAGCAGCGTTAATATGCACTAGCAGCAGTGTTTGCTTCTGCTGCCACTTCTGTAATTCCTACTCCAGAGCCTGCTGTTTGGTTTATTTTTCAATTAATGGACAGTTATTATTATTTTTCACAGTTACAGCCATCTGTCCATGGACTCCTGTTGAGATCAATTCCTAACAAATCGTCCAAGAAACGCATAAAACGTCAACACGCAAATTGTCAAGGCACAAAAATATACAGTACATTGCCATTTTCTCCTTCAGTTGCCTTCTTATCTTTCTTAACCCCTGTAGAAAAAAAATCAACCCAGCAAAATAGGATTTCCTTCTGCCAGCAAGCGCATCAAACACCCCCATTGGCAAAAATCAGACGCTCTACAATTAGTCACTTGATTATCCCGCCAGAGCACCAAATGCTGCTTCCCATCTCTGGGAGGCGTGAAAAAAAAGACACAAAATTTCCTTTGCAGTGAAAACTAGAAATAGAGGATCAAAACGAGCAGCAGCTGTACTGTAATCACTGACACGCACTCAAATATGCAAACCTTATGGAGCATCCACTGCATATGAGCAAATACATCCGGCAAATGTAGACGTTACATATGAAAAATGCTTCCATCTAGACATAAATATCATTGAGACTACAGCACATTAGTGGTAGAGTTGATGCTGTTCTGCACTGTGAAATATTCTGCATGAAGTGGAAATTTAAATCTAATGATGCCATACAGGGGAAATGTAAGTAGAAATGCCAAGTATAATGATTATATAAGTATGAGTAAAGGCAAGTTATTTTCCTCAGTCATTATTGTAAATGAATGATTTTACTATTGGTTGCTATGGAGACAAATTTAAAATATTTTATTCTGAACTTTAACTAATGACAATTATTCATTTTAACAGTCTGTAATTCTTTTTGTTTTTTTTTTTCTTGAGTGATGAATGATAATTACCTGAATAATTTGTGGAAATAAAATGGCTCGCTAATTTTGATACTTTAAGCATTTCCAGAAAGAAAAAATGTTTTATTAAAATCACCCTCAACAATTTACTCTGGCACAAGATTGAATCAGTTGTAGTTCAAGTAGCTTAGATTTGACAGTCTTATACATCTGCATTTTATAAGGAAATCATTTCAGGGTTGTTATTAAGGTCAACGATGGGGCGGGGTTTGGAGAAGACAGATTCAATCTAAGTAAATGGGTGAATGTCTGAATATAAGGAGGATGCTTCTGGCCCTGTAGTCGTGCAGTAAAGAAGAGATGCACCCCTGATGCCCCAGGCAGACAGTCTTGATAAAATGGATGACAACAGAGTGCAGGGAAGGAGAAGAGTGGTGAAGGAAACAAGGACATCAGGAGGGAAATAACAGAATCAGTCTTTCCCTGAAAGACGGAGAGTTCACGTCAACGTCTGAGTACATGTAGTGCGGAGGTCTTCTTCCTGTAGACAAAGGCAGCACTAACCTCTCAGTCAGTGTGGCACAAAAAATGAAAGTAGACAGGCTGAGGCTCTTTCAAGACAAACAGAAAATGACATGGAATTTACTACAAGACATGGTGAGAGTGAGTGAGTAAACCGGCGAGAAAAGCCACAATAGAGAAGAGAATACAAAAAAAAAAAACGTTGGTCAGAAGATGAATGGCAGAGCAGCTATGGTTGGCCCATAAAAGGGAAACTATGGTGTAGATACATAAATACAGCAAGGGGGAAATGTTGCCGCATATGAATAGCAGCAGAGCTGGAATTGTTATAAACATAACTTCCTCTTCTTGTCTCACTTATTCTCCTCACTCACCCGCAGCGTTTGCATAGAGTGAATGAGTGACTATTTACAATCCAGGAAATGCTGCGGCTGTTCCTGTATCTCATTCCATCAGCATTATTCACTGTTGTCCGGAACACAGCGACAGATACTCAACACAGACCATATTCTGGAAAGTATGAAGACACGCCACGGCGCTAGCGTGAATAAAAAGCAAAAAACGGCTAAAAGGTTGCCGCGAAAACAATTTTCTGCCTGTGATTTTGGTTTTGTTCGCCTTGCTGTTATGTGCTTCCCCCCATTACTGCTCTGTCCTCACAGCCTCATTAGTCTCAGCAGCCTCTGGGTCTAAGAGTCATCAACCTCCACCACCACCTATGTCTGGACTCCACAGGGGCTCCATCTTTCTGCCATCAGACATGTTCGATGCCATCTGTCACACACTCGCCACACAAAGCCGAAGCACAAAAGACCAACAAGTATATCCGGGTACCTACTTCACTTGTGAATTCGATAGATGCTGCGATGCAGCGTTCTGTAAAGTCAGAACCATTGATTAATGAGCTCCAATTGCATGCTGAATAAACAGAAATGTATATATATATATATATATTTTTTTTTTTTTTTTTTTGGAAAATGCGGCTGAAAAGAAATGAGATGCAGGCCTGAACCACATCTGTGCTGCTGTGGCAGGGACTCGGTTTGAAGAAGTTCCAAACTGCAACAGAAAAATGTACACATCACAGTAAGAACTGTCCTTTCTATCAGTACGAAGTGATTCATATTGAGGTGGTTTGTGAAACATTAAGTTAGCAATCAGTCTTAAAACAATACAGAGTTGTTTGAGTCCGAACAACCATCAGGAGAAGCGTTTTTTTTTTTTCTTTTTTGTTTTGTTTTTTGTTTTTTTATTATTACATGTCATGGTTTCCTGATAAAAGGAAACATTCATCCAACACAATAGGCACACCTGACACATTTATCTTGTGTCGTGCATTTGCAATTAAGAGTGCAAGTGTGGCTGTGTGTACTCTCATTTCTCAGTGCATCCTCAGGGGCCGCCAGAGCCACCTGGAAGGCTCGTCAGTGAGTTGTCATATTAATCCCTCCATCCATCTCGATCCAGTGTGCCGTGGCTTTCAAAAAATAAGTAGTCGATGGGGCTCTTTTACTGACAGCCCCTTCCTTCTGCACTCCATCAGCCCAGTGACTGTTCCAGAAATTAAATATTGGCATTTCACCAAAGATGGGGACCCAGTGTCAACAAAGGATTAATGTTTTTTTTCAGGCTATGTCAAAAAAGTAAAAAAATAAAATAACATTACAGAATCGCAGAGGGAATTCAATACCTCTATTGTGGTGCGTGGAAGAATTCACAGTTTAAATAGAATGTTTATGACAGTCTGGTGTATGAGCGTGCATGCCTATGGGAGTATTTACACTTCAGCGAGTGTGTAATATGTGCAGGTTTCTGGCACATACAGAGCATTAGAGTGTGTGCAAGCCTCTATCAACACAAGGTCGTGGCTGGCTGTGTTCCTAAAAAGCTAGCATATTGCAAACACATTTCTTGGGTATGCGTGCACATCGTGCTGTTTGTGTCACTAGTGGGCTTAGGTAGTAGTCATGAAGAACGCTTCATATCTCCTCTAAATCCCTGGAATCCCTGTCCTCTAGGGGCAGGAGGTCACGACGCTCCGTTCTCTACTGAGAGAGATAAAATAAAATAAAATACAGAGGAGGTGGAAGGATGGGATGGTGGTGCCGAGGGGAACATTATCTCTTTAGGCATCGTCCATCTGAAGTCAGTGTATACTGAAAAAAATAAAAGGAACACTTAGACAACACAATATAACTCCAAGGCGTTGTAGGGAGGTCATACAGGCACGTGGAGGCCACACACACTACTGAGCCTCATTTTGACTTGTTTAAAGGACATTCCATGTGTTATTTTATTGTTCCCTTTATTTCTTTGAGCAGTGTAGTATTGTATAAGGAACTGTGTCAACAAGGGGGTGGGGGGGAGGGGTACCCCAAAAAACTTCTATCAGAATTGTGTTAGTGTAATACAAAGCTAGCGAGGGTCAAATTTAGACCATTCAGTGTGTTCTTCAAACTGACATGTTTATAATGCTTTCTCTTGGAGGAATGAATTCAGATAGCAGAGAAATGCTTTTTTTCCATTCCTTTTTCACTACTGAGCGAGCGCGTGGCAGCAGATATGGGTTGGTCTAAAGAGCGGTCTACCTAATAGTGATGCATTTCATGGTCTATTTCACTCTGAGTACATCCATTGACATTTTTTAAAATTTAATTAGTGATATTTCACAAAGTGATCCTGCACAAAGCCGATGATCTTTACCATTTCCTCTTTTGTCACTCACACATTCACTTTCTGGAGATAAAAGGCCTGAATCTAATCTGCCTGAGCACAGCCTACATTCTGCACTGGCTGATGACCAGAAAACCACCTTTCCCCGCTGTAAGAACAAGGATTATAACTTGATTTACCACTTTATCAATTCATTAAGTTTTACTTTAAAAAAAAAAAAAAAAAATCAGCTTAGTCAAAGAAGCTCCTAACTGAGGGAATTATCTTCCCTACTTAATCAAAAATAAAGTGAATAAAACTCCAAAGTTATACTGTACTTATCAAATAGTCAGATTGTATGAGTCATGGTTAATAATGGCCATTAAACAGACTCCTCCATGCAGGCTTTAAATGACCCTGTGTGCATGTACCGGCGCTGTTTTGACAAAAATGTCACAAATCGAAGGTGCACTGACATGAAATGCACCCGTGACCATATATGGTGTGTTTAGGTGACAAGATTTAAACAATTTGTTGGTGTTTGTGCAATGGCAGACATAACAATAAAAGGGAGCCTTTTAGTGACACCTTGAGATAATGCAGAGAAAGGCCTGCACATATAATGTGTAATGGAGCCACTTGGCCTGATGACCTTCTAGATACCCGACACGTTATGTCATGTCTTACACGAACACATTGTGTAAATCATAAACACTGCCTGTTGAGTCTGCAGCAATGGCATCTCTCAATCTCCGTGATGAGCTCAGTTCATCACCTCTGCTTTTGGTTGTGGCGAGAACATGTTTTTTTTTTGTTTGTTCACCTTTTATGTGTTTTCCGTGATATAATTGCACTTAGAGATTGGTGTCAGTGTCTTGACAATGTCTTTAAAAGGACTATGAATATAACTACCTTTGCGATGTCCTTGCGCATGTGAGTGCAGTTGTGTATACTCTGGATGAGCATTTTGAGAGCACAGTCCTTGACTGTTCAGATGTGGAAAGGACATTGTTCTTGTGTGTGCATTTGCATCTCTGGGTGTGTGCGCCTACCAGTGCAAAGCCACGCAGCTTCAGCTTGTTCCATCAGCACAAACATGCTGTGTTCCTGTGATTAAACAGTCAGTTCAGGGCATAGTCTCTTTAATTGAATGATCGAAAAATATCACAATATACAAGATTTTTCTGTTTTAATTATTATTTGAGTACAAGTTAAAAATACCTACATTTTTTTGTCCATCGGGTGACACAGACTTAAATCCTTTGTAGTTTTTCATTATCCTGGTATGAATACAGATGATAGTTGCTTTTTATTCTGTCGCGCAAAGCACAAATACATTAAGACACAGTGAAAGCTCTACTAAATATTTAAATATAGTTTGATTCTGAAGAACATGAATGTATTAAAAACAAACGTCAGGTATCTCTTAATATTCAAAAACTAATATTCAAAAACTATTTAAAACCTTCACATTTAATCAAAGACTTTAATGGCAGTAAAACATGTAGCTGGAACTCCTACATGGATAATGTGGGCTGAAATACGTTCATTCTTTTTTTCTCCTCCATTTATAAAAAGATGAAAAATGTGCTCTCTCTGCTGCAGCTCATGTGAGCAAAATCACCCTTCTGGGTGATTAAGAGAAAGGCTTTACCTGATAACATCCCTGGCTGTGTATTAAAATCATGTGCTAATCCACGAGCTGTCCTCTATTAAAACCTTCCATATCAGAAGAGCCCGTTTCCACCTGCTTCGAGACAGCCTAAAGTCAGCAGTGTCTGAATGATTGCATCGCTGTGACACTCACCCCCATTCTATCAACCTGCTTAAACAAACTGGTTGTCAGCCCATCGAAAGATGCCCCTCCACTCGAGCTGGATTCTTTAAAAGCCACCAGATCTACAGGAGAGGCAATCTCCCGAGATCCTTCACGTAGTCTTTACACGGTAAACATTGCTTCTGGAAAAAAACTCCAGTTGAGACATTGCGGGACTTAAGGGTTTAGCTCTGTTTCACTCTGTACATTAATAAGGGGAGAAATTCATTATTTCCTGGAATATTAAACGATTTTTGCACACTCACACTGGGTCCTGTACTGCATCAGACCATACTGAGTGCTTCCTCCCACCTCCTTCACTGGCCTGGACTCTAGCTCCGAACCAGCATTAACAGATGTGCCTGATGCTGCTTCTCGTTAAAACCTACATTTAGTGAAACACGTCATCATGAAAGACAATTTGGTTTACAAGAAGTGAGGACACAGTGAAAACAGGGCAGATAACTCACAGGATACTTTGAGTGCCTCTGGGTTTCATTTGGTTGACATATATATACATATATGTGCCAAATTTGAGATAAACAACTTCAGAATTCACCCACGAGGATAAATAAAAGGCTTTGGAGGAGAGTAACCCAGTCCAGCTTGACATCACTTCAAGAGCTTCCTTTCCTCAGGCTATTAAAGGGCTAAATCCACACTTGACATCATACTGTATGTTATTATTTTTAATAATCTGATAATTTAGTCATTGTATTTTAAATTTCTTTATTCTTATATTTATATAGCATACCGTATATACTATATATAAAACCCTTTGTTACAGTAATAAGAGTTTACCTTGTAAGTATGTTCAATAATGTATGAAGTGCAAAATCTTATTTTTGAATAACAACAACCCTCTAAACACGATGAAACCTCGCTGAGTCCTACTTAAGGGAAGTTATTTGATCACATCAGTTGTAATAATCCAGTAATAAAACTGAGGCATTTTAGCTGAACAAGGTTTCAGCCTTGTTCAGTGTGTCTGTGATGTGCTGCCATTATTTGAGCAGACTTCTTCGTGGGAGCTCATTCCATCCGTTCAGGATTAATGTATGATTTTAAGTGACAACACGGAGACAAACACAGCCAGTGTATTAAGACCGAAGAACAGTGCTTTGCCCAGAAGAAGCTATGAACAAAATGTTAAGTCATCAAATAAGAGGATTTGAGAAAAAAACTAAAGCTATCTCTAATGTAAGAGCATCCTGCTGCCAGTTGCTGAATCATGACGATGTTGAAGACCGGAGGCTGGGTAGAATATAAATCATTGGGGAAAGGGCTGCAGTCAAAATGCAAAGTAGTTTGCTGCTGTAGGACCAACAAACTGTAACTTCAGTAGCCTTTATTTATCTACCTCCACCTGTATTTTGTAGTTGTACTCGGTGAGGCGAGTAAGCAGATGGTCGTCCTCGCTGCGAAATTGACAAACATCATCCTCTCTAATTAAAATTACGATCGTAAAGGAAGGATCCCTGTATCTCCTTGTAGCAGGGCCAGACAAAAACAAAATATCCATGCAGCTCTTGCAACAGACTCCGATTATGTTACAGTCTTGTGACATATGGTATCTTTGCATCTCACACATTTCCTTATCTCAAACACCGGTGATGCCTTGAAGGGGAGATTTCCCAGCTGTCCTCATAAAAATCCGACTTCCTGCAGTTTAGAGCAGTGAACAGAGCGAGGACAAACCGCATTTTGGATATTACAGCATTTTAAAGAATCCAAGATGGGTTTTTCACAGACTCTTTGTGTGGCAGGGAAACAATGATACCCATAATATCCACAATAGCCCAACAACAGTTTTCTAGGTCATATTAAGGTTTATTGTCTTGTTGATGTTCAAGTATGCGCGAACCCTTAAGGTTTGCTTCAGACTTTGTATGTGCTATCCAAACGCTTGCTTTTGGCGTTATGTGCTTGAGACACTATCATTTAAATGATAATATTAAAGGAGAAGTCTGGATATATTCAAAGGTGATTTGTGGTAAGACATTCCACATGGAAGCCTCCATAATACAGGGAATGCAATAACACCTCTGAGTGATTATTAATTTAATAATTAGATAGACTGGTAAAAAAAGGGACGCCGAGTGGTCGTCATAGAAGCAAAGCTGACCTTTTAAGTGTGCGTGATAAGCAGCTGTAACCCTTCCCAGTCCCTAAACACACAGGCTTCTCCAGCCCCCCCTCCTCCAAACAGGCAATGGCTCCATTTCCTGGCTGGAAGGCTGGTTAAGAGCTGGAACCAAACAATAAGCAGCTCAGTTCCACTGCCCTCTGTCATCCAAGGCGGGCGGTGGAACTGTGCTTTCTTTAAAGGTGTTATAAACGTGGGCTGGTTTGCCAAAAAAAGCACCGACGTTCCGGGACTCCACAACCAGAACCATGTCTGTCTCAAAACAGATTCAGTGTCACTCCTTCACTGATTTCTCCTTCCCTCCTCTAGGGGGGTGATATCTTTTGGCAGCAGATGTGGGAGCCCTCTTTGTCACTCTGCCTCAGTCGTTTGCCCTGTGGTGTCTCTTCACATCTCACGCTGCTTTTACGCTCCTGCTCATACACTCTCCCCCACCCCCTTCAGCCTGGAAGCATTAGCTTCCTCTCCACTCTCACTCCCCAAACATGTTACCTTTAATTAGTATCCTGCTGTCAAAACAAACACACTGGGCTTACTTCACCTCCGACCCCTCGTTCAATTGCACTAATTGCAATCTACATTTTACGGTTTCCTTCAAGTTATCCCCCATGACTTTTTCGGTCAATCAATTTCCCCCGATTCTATCTAGTTTTTCAACTTTCTCTCCCTCTTTTCTCTCTCGCTCCTCCTTGTGAGTCCCATCAATGTCTCATGGTGTTCTTGCCAAACTTGTCACCAAGTTGTTGGATGAGAAGAGCCAGTTCCCCGGCAGCCTGGGACTTCTCCTCCAGGAGCTCATAACGGAGGCTGGAAATATCTTGCTTGATTTCCTTCAGCTCACCTTTAATACAGACACACCCAGACAGACGGGGAGCGTTAACGTGAGCGTTCACAGACGTGAATGCAAACAGTACAGTGATTGTTACAAAATCATCATTCATCAGTATGTGTCCTCCTCCATGCTGCTAATTGTATGTCCTGTACTTACTGTATGTTATAGAATACTGGAATTAGAGAATATATTTATGAAGTTTTTTAGTTGTTTACTGCATTATAGAGTCAAATTAATAATAGATCATGTTGAAAAATATGCTGCAGGTGAAAGTCAGCAATTTTATTTAAATGCTTGATAATAGGCATAAATAGTTTTAATATAGAATGCAAATGTGATGGAACGAGAGCAGTGGACCTAAAAGGGTACTATGCTTAGCTACAGTAATTGAGTATATATACTTAGTACAATTCCATTACTGCACACACAGAATTCTACAACACACTGTGTACACACACGTACACCCTGACCAAACAGTGAGTGTGGGCCTTAATGGAGAGGCTGTTTTCACCTTCATTGACTTCATCGCTCTCTCGGTCCACTTGAGCTTTCAAGACATAGCGCTTAATCAGGCGCTTCATAATTTTCTGTGGAGAAGAGAATAGGAGACCATTAAATAAAAAAGAAGGTGCGACACTGGGTGGTGCGCAGATCTTGAGTATTGATCTGCAGCCATTAAAGGCATTCTGTGGCAGCTAGCAGAGCTCAAGCAGCAAGCAGACAGTGAGAGGTGCAACAACAGCTGCACCAGACAAACATCTGAGACACCTCAGTGTTTGGTGTGAGTAAACAAAGGTATAGGTTCGTGTGGCTGGGAAAACCACAAAAATCTGCAACTATAAACCCAGCTGAGCAATAAAGGTTTCCCTCTGAACAAAAGGTGAGCATTTCGTGTCTCCTCAGCGCAATATTTCACTCTCACTTACAGAGTGTCGGCTTTCGATCTCCCTCAAACAGCTCATTAGTGTCATTTTCAGGCTTTGACTCTGCTGCTGTCTGTTATTTCCTTTTAGCCACCCATTCACTCTCTGTTCAATCACTGAGTTCAGTCGATGCCCTTTCATTCAAACTCCTGTTAAATGTTTTCCTGTCTGATCCTTCCCTCTGTTGTTTGATTCCCCGTCTCCTTCCAGGTCTCCTTCCAACTTCTTTTATCTGGTATGCACTTTGACTTGATTCCATTTTTTTTTTCTTTTACTGACCTGGTATCTGGTAGGGTGTTGTCTGGATTTCCTGGGGATGAACTCCTCTCCTGAATGTGGATAAGACCTGAAGCGCTCGTCCTGCTGCAACAGACAGAAAAACAAACTGTGTTAACATCATGTCAAGGCTGAGCAATCGTTAGTGATAAAAACCTCTGAAAATGTGGAGGTAAAACATCTTAAAAAGAACTGACAGGACTTATTTCTATCGTGTTTTTGTCAGTCCAGCAATTGCAGCAGTGTAGAAATACTGAAAGAACTTTTGTTCTCTTTCCGTGTTGGACCATGACCTTTGACATCCTACTAATGACACAAATAATGAAGCATATTGTATCTGCAGAAAAGATCCAATATCTGACACTATTGATGTAAGTCTTTGTTGTATTGCCATGATATCAGCTCCTTTTTTCTATTAATCAAAAACATTAGCTATACAAAAGAAAAAAAAAAAGAAAAAAAAAACGTGATGCAATTTTAGGTTTATAGGGCCTGTTTTTTAGTCCACCAATAGGGGGCAAGTGAGACACACGTTTATAATCTCACACCTTTAACAAACAACAGCTTAGCCTTACAAACAAGTGCATGTTTGCACTCAAAGGGAAAAATTTCCATTGAATTTAAAGTGTTTCAGGATGTTGATTTTAATTCGCATGTATTGTTTGTCCGTACAAACACTTAAAAAGTATAATTCTTAAACACTGTGCTGAAAAAAAGGGAAAAAAAAAACATCTGTTTAAAATACAAGCCATATATCCCTATACCTGACACATCGTGTTCTCAGAATCAGCCGCATCGTTTATCCAGAACTGATCCTGAATCATGAGCGGGAACTACCACACCCACCACAGCATCTTTTCCCCATTCTACAACAATAATGTGCTTTTCTGCCCTCTGCTGCCTTCATGTGTCATAAGCTTGTTTTAATATGAAATTATTCTACACATAAAGCATCTATTAACAAAAATACTTTAAAAACAAATAATAGTATCAACATGGAAGTTAACTCTTTTACACAAATGGTGACAACAGTTAGAGCAGAAGGTTGAAAAGAAAACAAGAACAAAATTGATTCAGAGGAACCAAGCTCCTCTCTCTAAATCTCACTAGAAATTCCCGGCAGAGCGGCGTGGAGGGGTGTGAGGCTCAGCATTGATCTCCTGCTGGAACCTGCTTGGCTCCGCAGCTGAGCTGACAGTGCCGCAGAGATGTTTAGGAGCTCACGGAGGCAGCAGGGTGTAACCTATCTCGTCTCCATAAGAAACCTGTCCACACGTTTGAGCAGACACAGGCAGATCTGATGCTCTGACTAATAGCTGAGTTGAGCCCAAGAATCACACGGGGGAAAAAACTTGTGGGCATCCTCACTGATAAGAGTCTGTGCTAAATGGCCTATGAGATTTTATTCACGCACAATATTCTTCTCATCGCACTGATTTCATTTAGGTGGATGAGTATATAATACTTTTTGGTTTTTTTTTGACAACTACATAAATGCAAATTGACTAAAATTACAGTTACCTTGAGCCTGCAAGCCAAGTCGGGAAATTTAAAAGCTTGTTTCTCCTGTTAATGTTTCACTTTGCTGGTTTAATGCCTCTCGGAAATCATTTAATGGGGAGCAAATACTCCTATGTGGAATATGCAGCAAAAAATAAGAAACTGTGCAAAAGGAAAAAGAGTAAATTTGTGAAGAACTGGACCAAAACTGTCATGGAAACCTGTTTGGTTCCGTTCAAGCAAGATAAAATCTGCAAGATGTCAGCAATTAATGAATGTAAGAGAACGGTTCAACAACATAAGGAAAATATATCAAAACTCAGTTCAGAGGGGGTTGGTTGACTCACACGTTAGTGTCTTACCTTGGTCTGGGATTTTAGCATTCCCAGTTCCAGCTCACTGGTATGGTGGCGGTTTTTGGCTTTGCAGACTCGTATCAGACAGGATTTAATGCGGAGCACCAGGTAATAGAAGGACTTTGGGCTAGGAACCAGGTTGAACGGGGCGGGGAGGGTTCGGCCCTCGTCGAAGTAGGAGAGCCACAACTTGGCTCGTGCAAATTTCCACTCTACATCAGCATCCTCCTGAGGAAACAGAATGAAAACTTTTCATTAATAAAAAAAAAAAAAAAGTTTGTTCCTGGTGCAATTTAAATAAAAACAATTAAAGTGATCTAACAGAAAAATGTATCAATTAGCAAGAAAAATATTGAAGAGAGACGGACGAGTGAAATAAATGTAGAATGCAACACTGCTGACCACAGAGAACTCAGCATTGCTGACACAACACAAACAACCGATTAACTCTCCTGCTCTCATCCTTTTTCTTGGGATGTTGTTGAAGGATAAAGCAATCTCTTTTTTTTCTCTGTTCAGATTTTGTGTCACAATGTTCCCAGTCCCTATTACCCTGTTTAAAAAAAAAACAAAAAAAACTGTTTCTGAAAACGTTGCATTAAAATTCTGCTGTTGTTTTGTGTTGTGCTTTTACTTAACACTAATAACACTATATTGATCATTTTTGGGGTTCCTGGTATTTTCACTCTCTTCAATCCTCCCGTAGCCACTGAGGAGATCAAACCACAATCCTTATCGACTTGTTGACAACATCAAACCCTCTGATTCCTGTACCTCTATCTCCTGGTACGAGCTGTTGATCATGGCAATCAGCATGTTGAGGAGAACCACCACCATGGTGACGTTATAGACCCCATACAGGACGTAGCCGATGTTCTCGATGAACTTATGGTCGTACTTTAGCACCACTGAGATCACTTCAGAGAGCCCGAATATCGACCAGAATAGAGTTTTGAAACTCTCCTCCACTCTGCAAGGAACCAGAGAGAAATGATGAGTGAGACAGTACTGGTCAGTAAATACACACACACACTTATCTCTAGCTATGTAGGTGTTTTTAATAGATGTAATATGTTACCCCACTCCCTACCATCCCAACTGACCCTCTAAACCTAACCTAAACCAAATACCAACCTCATCCCTAAAACCACGTTTTAACCCTCAAACAGTCCTTTGCAGTTTTGAGGACCAGCCAAAATGTCCTCACTTCACAAAAATGTCCTCGCTTTGTTAGGAGAATGAGAAATTTGCTGCTTCATTTGTTGCAAATACAACTATACACACACACACACACACACACACACACATCAACAGACACACATGTAATTAACCATTTAAAATACTGCATGCAAAAACAAGTTGGAAAAAAAACAATGAATAACCTTCCATTCATCATCCATCTATTCAACTAGTTTTTACTTAAATACAGCAGTCTTAGTTTTAAAATTCTATTTCTCTTTTTATATTTAGTCTTTTTCCTGCAGTCAGTGTGATTTAGGATCACCCAGTGTGTGAGATGAGATAAAACAGCTCTACATTTGTGAGACCTGACTTTGAGGCATACTTGCGATGGTAAATATTCTATGCGAGTCAGGGAGGAAGTAGCCGCTTGGAAGGATGGCAACCGGGGCTGGAGGAAGAGACTGGAACTGGATCTTTAGCTTTCTGATCTGGCATCTTCCAAATTCAATACTTTTAAAGACACAGTTCCATTGGCCAGCGTGGAGTCACACAAACGCTCAAAGGCGAGAAACAAAAAAACATGCTTACATACTTGAGAAGGCAGAGTCAGATAAAAACAATCTCAGATGCTCTGCAGTTCCACGCACAAGCCTTCTCATCTCTGTAGAGACGTACTGTTTAACCTGTCAGACCAAGCCTGTGTGAGTGTTCTCTTCAACTTACCTGTAAAATGAATAGGTGATAGCAAAAGGACGACCATCCTGCAGTGAGGTGTGAGAAGTCCCCCCTGCACAATCAGTGACTCGTGCAGCACATTAGACTAGTTCTTCCCTGACTCATGTTCTCTACCAGGATATTAAATACTACATGTGAAATTATTAATTCCATTACAGTTTGTCGAGGATATACAGCGTGTATTATCCTCATGCTGCATTATGTGCACAGTCACTGCTAACAATCATGTGGGCATGCCAGAAATGTAATTATATTGTGAAAAATGAAAGAAATAAACACAGATTGCCATATTGAGTGCTGAGACACGTGTAAACACAAACATCTTCCAAGCCACGTTTTTGTTCTTCTGTTATACTTGGCTCAGGCTTCACACCAGCTGCCAAGACTGTGGCAGTGACCTCAGGCTGTTATCAGAAATGCCACCCTCTCACTCACTATTCGCCTCGCACACGTTTGCCAGCGTATTCTGCAATCAAGTGAGCTCAGGGAGGTGACTGCGCTCGAAATGGCTTGAAAACCATTTGTTTGAGCCCTCTCCCTTAAAATATATGTCATATACCTAAAGCTGCTGGAGAAAGAAGAAAACAACCTTAAAAATATGTAACCTAACATGACAAACAACAGAGACGATAATAGTCTCTAGGAGGTATCCAAAATTCCTTCCCACGCGCGTGAAACGATTGCTCTGTTTAGATTTCTTAAAATACAAATGGACACTTTTATTCCAGGCAACATTAAGGGGCTTCCAATTCCAGACACACGCGGGAACAATCCCACAGCCGTGCTGCGCGCTCGCTCTTGGGTGTCACACACTGCTGCTTTCATATAAAGCAGCCTCCGATAATATGCGTGACAGTTCTCTGATTGGCAGCTGTACTTCACGTGACTCATTCCATACGATGCCTCGGTGAATGCACTGCATCAGACTCCTTCCAGAATGGATAACGCTGACTCGCAGGCAGCCGGCGGTGCTGTGCGTAATTAGTTGCTACGCTCACCTGGCTGTTAATTAGCTGAAATCAGTGCGAGATGTGTGTCTGGGAAGGAGAGTAAATGAAAACGCGTAAACTGCATCCTGTGAGTTTGACGGCATTGTTAAACTGTTTTCGCTGTTACTAAAAAGCAGGTTGCAAGTCAGAGTGGCCGTATGTGTGTATTATACGATGCCCTGTTAGTGAGAAAAAATGAGTACATGAGATGGCCAAACTGCTGGATGAAGGGAGACTTTGTTTCTTAACAATGAGAGACTAGATCCTTATCAGCACATGTGTGTGTGGTTGTGTGGTGTGTGTGTGTTTGATGACAGCATTGAACAGGCAGTGATTCAGCAGGGACGCTGCGCATCTGGAGATGGATATGGCCAGTGTGTTATTATCTATAATTAAGACTGGCAGTTCCCAATAGGGCGCATCCAACATAATGACTTTACACACACACACACACGCACACAAACGCACATATGCGTCTGTATGTGGGAGACTGGTGAGTCACCCTGGCTTTGCAGCCTCAAATCAACCTCTAACCCCCTCGGAGATGTGTCAGATTTTTATGTTTTTCTCCATTGTGTTCGCTTTTTAAATCCTCTCCCTAATCTTAAGCCTCAGTTTTCTTCATCTTTCTCACCCACTTTCTCATTATATTCCAATTTCAATTGCCGCTGCTTTCATATCTCTCTTTGCATCACTCTCCTCCCCTCCACACTCCCTCTCTCAAGCCTTTTCTATCGTTCGCTTTTAGCTATTTATGTCACTCAATCCATGCGTTTGGCTCACACATTTCTATATTCATTTTATGCCCCTTTTCCTCACTATTTAGTTTTCAGAAGCGTTCTAAGATTGAACAAATGTAAATGTGAATATCTGCACTCAGGCTCCTCTTCCGTTTCCTCCTTCTGCACCATCACAGCATCATATATCTGGTCTCTTCATGGACATAAAACAGCTTAAACACTAAACTGAATTTAACCTTCTGTCATTATGGTTGCAGCATGGCCTTGCACACACCTCTGCAAATAACCCACAGATGCATGACTACTGTTAATAAGGTATAAATTCTTTTTTTGTTATTATTTAAACTTGCAATGTAGTGCAATCTGCAAAGCAGCAGGTGATATATATGGAGGATGGAATATGCAGAATTTAGTCACATCTTCATGTTCTCCCAACAGATGTGGATGAGGGATTAATGCAGCACAACACAGAAAGCCTCGCCATGCGCCTCAGACCGTACTGAAGTGGGGTATCTGTTTAAACGTACATGCCGTTCGTCACTGTTGAAGAAAAAGTGGACGTGAACCAAACAAAAAGTCATGTGGCTCTCATGAGTAAACGTTTGTTTTTCTTTTTTTTTGTTTTCTGAGTGTGTGTATGAGTGTGTGTGCATATTTAGGTGGCAGATGGCGAGGAACAAAACAGAGGAAAGAGTGCTGTGTGTCTGCAGGCAAGTTACGAGAGAAATGTTATTAATCTGGGAATTCAAGACCACAAGAGCAGAAATTAAGAATATTTTGATTTATACTCAGGCTCCCCTGTCTCTGTTTATCTTTTAATAATACACAATACAAAATAATGAGTTTGTTTTTTGTTTTTTGTTTTTTTTTAATTCTGGTTGTGTGATATCAATCAATCTGGTAATTACTTTAATTGTATTTTATGATGTTTTGATCTTTTTATTTACATGAAAACCTGTTAATGAAGTGCTGACAGAGTCAATTGCCAAAGCAGCTTCTTGTTGACTATGTGAAAATATAATCTGCTCAACACTAATTTTATATATCAGCCATTGTTTATAGAACTTACATTAGAATTGTAGGGTTTATATATTATTGATATATTCAATCGTGTCTTTTTTATTATTCTATATTAATGGAACAATCAGTGCTAAACGTAATCCCAAAACACTTGTTTTTTTTGTTTTTTTTTTTTTTTTATTACAACTAACTACACTTATAATTTCATACGTTAAATTGCTTTTAAAACATCAAGAGACTGACAGGAAGTTCATGTCAGATCCATTAGATTTATGACAGTTCTGAAGCTCTGTAATGAACTGACAGGGAAAAGTAGTAGTTCAGAACTGACCACCCTGAAAAACGAAGAAAACTGAACTCTGCTGTCCAATTATATAAAAAAAATGAGAATCTCACTCTGTTGCTTTTTGTTTGTTTGTCTTGTTTCTCTCCACAGGTCACTCCTCCTGTGTGGAACAGTCTTTGCTCACCTTGCTTTTCAGATAAATCATGTGCAAAAAAAAGGCCCCTTTAACTTCAAAATGCTAAGATTTGCAGAGTGACTCTGTCCAACGATAGCACAGATTATTGCGGTATATAATTTAAAGTAGACATTTCGGTGTTCCTCAGTGCAGTCGGCCTGATCTTGTCTAGAGTCGCTCCACATCAGTCTTGTTGTTTTGTCGGTTTGTGGCTGTGTCCCCTTCCGCCGTCAGCTCCTTTCCATTTACATTGAATTACACGACTGTGACCTTGCTTCTAATCTGATATGCTTCCTATTTTACAGTCTCAGTGCTCATTGTGTTTTTCAGCTCAATAATGTTTTACTGGTAAGAAATGAAGCTCTGTGCTGCAGAACGACACATCATGCAAGTCACACCATGGCACAGCGAGGAGAGAATCCTACAAAGAATAAATCTATTTGTTTTGATCAAATGCAATGATTCGATGAGCTTAGCTGCTGCAGACACATTTTCGTGTTTGTGAGAGATTATGATTTATTTTATGGTTGTTTGGTAAATCAAAACAAATAAAACCTGAAGAAAAATGTGAAGCTAAATGTGAGCTATCATTTCCCTGAAATTATGAAATGATATTCTTCCCTCTTCTGCATCTATATTTCACAGTTTCACTTTAAAATACTCTAGCTTAGCAATGTCCTTTTCTTTTTGCCCTAAACAGCACACAGACATCTGACACTAAACACTTTCCTGTTCCATCCTCCGTTCCCTGCCTTTTCTTCCCCTGTCATCTTTCACTCTCTCTCTCCCTGCATCGCTGCCATGCTTGGTTGACTAGGACATCAGACATCAGCAGTGCTGTCCAATCAGCACCCAGAGAAGTGTGTGCACATTCATATTTGTTTGCCCATCAAAACACCTGCTAAAACACATGCAGCAGACAAACAGCGAGAGTGACGACATGCGTCCTTTATATGCGTCCTCCCACAGTGCAGTTGCAAATTTGGGAAGATAAATGTCTCAGCCACAAATAGCGTGCATGTATCACGTAATTGTCTGAGTATTTGTGCCTCTGGGGATTAGCTCTGCATGGCTATTACTGTTCAGTCTTCATTAAGCCATATCCTGCTGAGGAGTCACATCCATACGTGTGTTTGTGAGTTTTAGTTCTCCCATAGAGTCAGTGTGTATAAGAAGACTTGGTTCCATCCTCAAATCCCTTTCTGTGTTCTCCAGTCTGAGAGGGTCCTTCTTTAGAGTCTTTACCTCCACCTTGCTGCCAGCTCATCTTACTGTATCACAGCTATCAGACCACTTCTTTCTCCTCTGCCCTCCATCAAACACTGGCAGACAGCTAACAAACTCACACACGCGCAGCATGGGCGCACACACACACGGCTGACAGAGGGAAAATAAATAAATGGAAAATTGTTATTTTTATGACGACCCAATGCACGCCACCCATGGCGAGACCAAATCGCAGCAAAGATTTCACACTAGTAATTGAAAAGAGCAGATCAGGACAGTATGCATTACAAAAGAGACACAGAAATACATCACAAAGCACGTGCTGCAAATCCTAGAAGACGTTTAAACATATAACAACATGTGATTCGATTGACACAACAAACAAATGACGCACCGTGCAAAGGTATTCATGGGTAATTTATCTGAGGATTAAAATATTACAGAACGCAGATGGAAAGATTCAAAGCTAGACTGACCCCTGGTGGCGAGACTACAGAATAAGTTGTTTCTCACGGTCATCGATTGTATTGATTTCATTGATTTTATTTTAGTTTTTTAGATAGGAGTGTTAAACGTTATATTTTGTGTTTGATTCAGGTGGCGACTGCAAATCACTAATGTCCATTTTAAACTGAAACTCTTTGAAACTACATGTTCCTGTACGTCTTTCTGCCCATCAGTGCAGTCTCAGGCTGCTGCTCTGTCTGTCAGCTTGTTATACAGCCTGGATCTTTGGCTCCATGTGGGCCAATCAGACCCAGCAACCTCCGAGACCACTGTGTGCAGGCTCAGCAGTGCAGCTACTGTGTATGCAGTCCACAGCAAAGATGGTCCTTATACCACCACTCTCCTTACCAGTCATGGTGAATGACTTTAAAAATCAAAAGTTTATAAATGTTGGTCAGAAAATGGAGCAACTGCTGAAATTTCACGTCCTTGTATATGTGTATCTATATAAATGAGAAGCTGACGTCTTATGGAAATGCGAGAGTGAGGATGACAGAAAGCTTCCAGTCTGACCTTAATGACGATGAAGAGCTGGGCTGAAAGATGAGTAACACTTTTCAAAAATACGAGACAACGAGGTAGCATCACTCTGTGTGCAGCTGATGTGGAATGATGACAAACAGATAAACTGAACGCAAGGAAGGAGGCAGATGCTTCAGATGCGCTAGATGCATTTATGGCTATGGCATAAATATTTTACTCCTTTGAGAAAAGACTTCATCTCCCAAAGCTCCTCTACGTCACTTTATACTTCCACTAATGTAAATACAGTAAAAAATGTTTTGATCAACCACCAAGGAGAACAATTATAGTTCCCCCAAAAAGCAAACGTAAAATCCTGGTGATTTAATTCGGTGTGGAATGATTTTGTTGAAGGGAGCTGAATTCTCTTCTGACCCACAGTCCCGAGGCAAGCTATAAATTGATCTTCTCTACTGATAAAACACCATGAATTTAATATACTCAGAAATAGTCTCATCAACCAAGCTACATACCCTGGAGAGGTTGGCTCCTCTAGCCTTGTGCAGGAATTATAAGAGTCATTTACTCTATCTTTCCTCTCCATAAGCTCCATCTAATCACACAGTCACACATTTCCCCCAGATGCTCTATAACTCACGTGGTGAAGGCGGGATTGTACTTGGCTCCAAGGTAGTACGAGTACAAGTTGAACATGCCGATCATGAAGGCCACAAACACCATGATGAAGATGACCATGAACTTGAAGATGTCTTTGACCGTGCGACCCAGAGAGATCTGCAGCGGGCCGAAGCTCTCGTTGGCAGGCAGAATGTAGGCGATGCGTGAGAAACTGAGCACCACAGCGATGGCGTACAGGCCTTCTGAGATGATCTGTGGGTCAGAGGGGCGCCACTTGTTCCTGGCTGGAAGAGAGAGAACTACATTATAGCTTTAAAATTAACTGACATGACTGTTTATAACACTAATAGGAGGTTATGTCAGCGCACATGAAAGAGATGAATGGAGAGACAGGAGGAGGAGGAAGACAAAGCACGGTGAAGCAAGCACGCAGAGCAGGTTAAGTGAGGCAAAAACAGGCTTATTTTGAAATCCATCCACCTTTAAGTGCTGTAGTAGATTTAAAGCTATTGCAAGTACGTAAACCTGCCATTATTTAATTACCTGTTATGACAGAGTTAGACCACCAGATGGCATCACTGATGAAGCTTCCCTGAGTGAACCACTCCGGTGTGAACAGTCTAGTTAGAAGGTTACAGGAGAAACTAGACCCTCAGGGCTTCACCTCTGGATCATCACCTCAGCTTAACCTTGAAGTCCCATTGTTCATTTTACTAAATACAGCAATCACGGTATCACAGAAAAGTACAAAACCAAAAGCAAAAATAATGAAACTAAAATCTTTTAAATCAATATTATCCTGCTTTGACAATTCTGACGCAATACCCAGCTATTATGTGATATTTGCTAAACATCTTAAATGTCAGAACCATTCCAAACGAACAGCGTTATAGGTTCTAGAGTGAACTGAAAATGTAAATACAATGAACGATTTGTTTTTGCAGATTTGTAAGTGCTATTGCCCTATATGGTGAGGGGGCTTCACATTAGTGCAGCTTATATAAATAAAATTATGTGTCATACTTTGGATCGTGCCTGAATGTTTCACTGTGAAAATGTCAAGTGCCACGGAACCCTGGCAGCAGATTCTCCAAAGCAGACAACAAGCAGAGCTGGTTCAGAGAGACAGCACCGAGAGGAAAGCCCACAGATGATTAAACAGCAGAATGGTAGAATCCAGGAGGGGCCACAAGAAAGACAAGGAAAATCAAGGAAGACTAAACAGATGGGAACAGAACAGAAGGACTTATAAATGCAGGGAGGGTGAAGACCATTGGAGGGGATACAGGTGGCTGGGCTTGAACACAGAAGGAAAATAAGAGCAGAGCAAATACAAAATAAGACAGATGGATGGATGGATTAATGGATGGATGGATGGAGGGACTGCTTTGCTGACATCATCGACACTCAGCATTCCTGCTCACCGTAGGTGAAGTAGGCGACTTCCTCGGGCAGCGATGCATTGCTGAGGTCTTCATCTGGCACGTGCATGTCCACGTACTGCTGGGCTTTGGATGCCTTGAGGAAGGCCATGAAACGTGCTGTGAAGGACGCCACGAAGATGGACAACATGCCAAAGTCCAGCACATTCCACAGGTGCATGACGTACTCTCTGGGCCCGTCGCTCCAGATCTCCTTACACTCAGACCAGATCATACCTACGGAACGAGCAGCCTGTCTCAACCCGAGCATTCACTCAGATAAACGCCTGCCACATCTTTTTCCAGGTAGGAAATATGGCGGTATTACACATAAACAAATATATTAAAAAAAAGATCATAACATGCACCTGTGCTAAAAGGAGAAAAATGAGCGGATGGGATGCAGCTGAGTTCTGACAGATATTGCTATTTATTTACTATTTTATTGGTTGTCTTCCCATTACTGTTTTCTATCTCTGTTTTCTTTCTTCGTGTCCTCTCATCCTTTCCATCATTCGCTTCCCTTGCCGACTGGTCTCATCTTCCCTCTGTGCATCTACTGTAATATCACCTCAGCAACGTCATCATGTCTGGGTCATTCTCTAAATCCCTTCCTGACACTCTCCAGATTTTCCCATTCTGACCCAGCAAAGTGATTTACTGGGTCTGTCCTGCATTGCATCCCACCATGAAACTTATATTTGATACTGACAAACCAGAATGAATTTCCACAGCCACAGCCTCAGCCAGTCGGTGTGGTGCAGCATTCTGCCCAATATCAAGAGTTAAAATGAGTCCATAACTTTTGCACAATGATGAAGTTGAAAAGAATTTTCAAGAGCAACCTGATTTAATGGGTGCGTGAAATTACTCACCCAGCACCCACTTCATGATCAACATCTCGGTCCAGGAGAACTGGGTGGTTTTGACCCTGAACACCTGTCTTGGGTGGTCTGTGATGGTCTCATTGGGCAAGTTCTTAACACCCTCAAAGCGGTCGGAGGCGTTGACGACCAGCAAACCCAGGAAAATGGTGAATGAAACCGCATGAGCCACAAACTTCATGAAGGGGCTTCGTAGAATCTGACCGATCTGGGGAGCGATGGAGATCAGAGGAAATTAGAGATTAGACACACCTAAAATGTTAAACATGCCTTTTCTCTCTTCACAAGTCACAACTGTATTAATTTTTTTGCAATGAAAGACACCAACTTCTTGAAATTTTAGACTGTATGAAAGCATGCTGAAGCATTTTTAGCAGGAAAACAACAGCTGTTGTACTTCTTAGATTGGCTTAACCAGCAATTACTGTCAGGGAAATAATATGTGGTTATTATTGTGAAACATATGGAAAAAATGTGATGTAAGGTGGCGCTGCACAATATTCTCCTTTTCATAAATTCAGAAAAGACCCAGAAAAGCTAAATCTATGCACAGGCACAGACATTTCTCACCCCATGCAGACATGGCTGAGATCTTGACATGTGCCGTTCTCTAAACCTGCTGCGTTCAATATTAAGTGGCCACAGGATGTCTCTACTCCCTCCGTGGACACTGACACATCAGATCCAAGAGCTTTTCCTTTGCCGTGCACTGTTAAAGCTTGTGGCAAGAGGTCGCTGGGTGAAGTTTAACCCTGCCAGCTAATAACGCTGATGCCCTTCACCCACTAAACGGGATGGTCATCCTAGATCAGACCACCTGGAGACGGACCGCAGGCGTGTCCGTTTTATCGATGTGTTGGTGACATGGACCGGAACGGAGGCCAGTGTGCAGACTGAATTAAAAAACAGTTTTGGTGTGAAATGGAGAATCTCAGCTGCGGCCGCACAGGAGCTGCAAAGGCTGGTTTTATTCCCAAACATCTTTACCTGGGGGAAATAACCTGTGCAGACAGGCACCTACCATCTAATTATGAGAAAAGGGCCTTAGTCATACAGTAAATGAGCTCTGTTTCTCAGTCAGATGACAAAAACACATTTTGGAGTCTTGTTGTGGTCCTTTAAAAGGCTCAAGCATGTCTACAAAAACACAACTGGCCAGTTATCAACCAGCTATCGTCCATTATTATTATTATAGCAGCTCTGCACCAAAACCATTTGTTGTTTTAGTACCACACTGTATTCTGTACAATCATATTTGAACACATATTTATGAGGTTTGAGACAATACGAATATTTAATAAAGATGTGTTTCAATTCGACTTGTTTCGACCATCAATCTGGATTTGGATCTTTCAGTACAGAGAAGAGGAAATGAGCCTTCCTCCCCGAGTTGGATTGTTTCTTTGTTTGCTGTCATTGTAGCCTAATTTCCTTAAGGTATGCCCCCTTCTAGTATTCTAGAATGATACACACAGGGACACACACACATTTTAATCCTTGTCTTTCCAATTTTCTTGATCGTTCCGTGCAGATTTCCATCTCTTTAATGGGGGGTCGTCGACACCCCAGATGGGTACTCAAAGTCTTTCATTTCTCAGGTTAATAGCAATGGGTACACCAAAATCAAAATTGATTTTCATTGATTTCCTTGTTTCGATTTTTTTAGTTGGGAACTCCCTGCGACCCAAAGTATGGATAAGCAGGTATAGAAAATGGATGGATGGATGGATGGATAGTTGGGAACAGTGAAAAAAGCAGTTATATAGGCCATTTGACTCTGGTTAAAGGTGATCATATCTCTCCTGCATGACTGGATTTGTCATTCTTGTCATTCTCTTTCTCTCCTGTCTCCCAAATTGATAAACTGTCCAGCAACTCATTTATTTTTGGTAGCTGTGCACTTCAATTACCCCTTGTGTGGAGTTCTCATTTACAACGTCCTGTAAACCTTTCTAGCTCATCAGATTTTTGAAGTCTTTGCTTGAGGGCTGCTGTTGGTTTTACGATCATTTTAAACACGTTCTCTGACGAAGCACTGGTCAATCTGAATATCCGAGCATGGCTTTAATTGGGGCTTGTGGGCTTATATAAGAAGATTCTTTTACACAGTCATAATGAAGGCGTAGATTCAGAACCACTATATCAATAATCTGCTAACCTTGCTGTTTGTCATAATTTTTCAGGATTTATCCTTAACAGCATTACTGCTACTTAGTAGTACTACTACTAATAATAACATAATGCATATGTTCAGTATGAGCTGTAAACAAATAAACCCTTCGGTCTTCTGATAACCGCGCATTGCTTTGCTGCAGAAAAAGAAAAAATTGTGAATTACAAAAGATGAGAATTCGATTAGACCGGCAAACACACATGATTAGGGCCAGGTGAGTCTGAACACACATCGTCTTTATCTGTTTCATTATCACCCGCATTAATAAATCATTTTCTTTTGTCAAGCTTTATTAATTTCTTCTTTCTCAGAAGAGCAGCCTGTGCATTCATTTACTGCTCAAATCCTCCATCATGCACATGAGATCAGGTCACTCTCTCCATCTGAGTAAGCTGAGCAGCTAATTGATAAATGCCTGACATGCACCTCTCGTGGCCAGACAGGTTGTCAATGCAGTGAAGTTTGTTCAAACAAAAACAGCTTCTAATGATGAGGAAGGGGATTAACTAGGTCCATGAAGAGATTAGCATGCTGTGTGTGTGTGTGTGTGTGTGTGTGTGTGTGTGTGTGTGTGTGTGTGTGTGTGTGTGTGTGTGCGTGTGAATGAGTGAGGGAGCAAGTGAGAGAGAAAGAAAAAAACCTGTGTCTTTCAGCAAATTAGAATTTGCATGAACTCAAATGTGGCCCTCAGGCCAGTCGAATCAAACTGTGATTACATGGCGCTTTTTAAAAAAATGGGAACTTGGAAATGTTTTGGTTAATTTGTACAACTGCTTGGTCCCTATAATAGCATCCTCAGATTTCTGTAGTTAAGCATTTGATTTGGCTAAGTACTCATGCAGAAGCCGGAAAAATGTGTGCAAGGACCAGCAGCGGTTGTATACATTCTCATGAATGTAAACATTCATGAGAATTTGAAGTCTTTTATGGAGACCCTGTTACAAAATGTGCATCACTAATTTCTGCAAGATGGAATAGTGCAAAGTTAATATAGACATTTTGGATGTAGTATGATGATAATAAAATCAAAGCTGTCTTCTGTACGCTTAGACAGCCATGTGATAGCTACAGTAAATAGTGAGAGCTGGGTTACTGAAGAACATGTTTTCCATCCAAACCTCTTTCATTACCAATTCCACTCCTTTGCACGGAGACACATACGTATTCGGTGTGAAACTGCAGGAGGAGGTGGAGGAGGTGATGGGCTGCTACTGCTCTCAAGCTGGCTGCAGTTGTAAGTAGGAGTCATCAAAAGTATGATTCTGCTGAAGAGATGGGAGGGTGCTGAACCAAGGCGTCCGTAATGTTTAAAATGCTAATCATATTACATCCATCCCATTGAAGCAGGTGATGCGTTCCATTGCTGGCTCAGTAAACTTGCTGGGGCGGAAATTTAATGCTTGGTTCTCTTTCCTTGTAAGACGCTTCCTCAGTCCAACTCAGGGTCTAACAGTGTATGCAAAGGTGATATATCAGAATTATACAAACAAGGTAGAATTGCTAATGCTTTCACTGGCCAGTGTATCAATGTGCGACAGGCGCCGTTTTAAGCTCAACGAGCACTGAAAATGCAAATGGAAGATGCATTGGTTGGAAACGATAGAATGATGCTCGCACCAAACACCGGGTACAATGCAATCCGACCGGGATGTTTTAGTGTGCTGTTATGTAAATATCATTAATTCTAATGTGTTGTAAACATTGCATTAATCGCACAGTTCAACTGGAAATCCCACAGAAATGTAAATGACCTTTGTACCCAAGATAGACACTAAGTGAGTGGGTACGGATTCATATAAGCCTTGGGGAACACGTCATACATCCAGTAATTTTGTTTTCTTTGTGCAATGACTGGTGAATTTTCCCAGGCCTTTCATCACTCTTTACAGTTTATTCAGAGACTAAGTTGAGCACACAGACACGAGCAGCACGGCTGTCCGCTGTTGCTCATGGGCAATTTATGATAAAGCATTACGGCTGTTCGCACTGATTAAAACTGTCTGAACTGATACGATAAGGAGGTTTCTTCAAATCTCTGTGCACATTAGGGAGTGTGCAGATATTTTGACTTTCGCTGTCACTGGCAGTCATTTATCAGCCCAGACAGCATAAAGAGAAAACACAACAAAAAAAAAAGTCAAGAAAAAGAAAGAGAAGAGCTCATCCAGTGGCACGTGCCCTGAACTAACACAGTGCAGTGCTTCATCATGGACTTTGTGCAACGAGACGTTGCAACTTTCAGACAGATGCCAGAAGCCACTATTGTGTTACAAACTGTCAAATAAATAGGATTTGTGCGGGTCTGTGTGTGCTCTGCATTCATACCTTGCTACATGGCATTATCCAGTAGGCGATAGCCAGGAAAGGCAGGCCTACGGTGACCCCCAGTACTGTCCAGCACTTCACTCCGATAGACTGCTGCCTCAGTCCGGGGAGGTTCTCGTACCAGATCGTCAGCAGCTGCTGCTGACAATTGGGATGTGCAACAAACTGGAGAAAACAGAAAAGAAATATCGCAGAGGAACAAACAAAAGGAGGTACAAAGTGTTATCCACTCGCTCTTTGTATAGACAATTTAAAAATGAGTTGTGCTTCCTTACAGGTTAAACTTATTGGATAAGACTTGATTATTATGTTGATTAAGTAACTCCAAGAATGCAAAGTGACAGGGGGAACGCCACCACCAGAGAGGAAGTAATCGGTGGGTGTTTTGTTCCAGTAGGAGGAAGGATGTGGACACATATAGGGTGATCAATGGCCAGTGGGAGGGCACCTAGTTTAGCAATCACACACTGCTTATTTGTTCACAACAGGCTAGCCCTGAACTCTGTTGATTATGCCTTTGTTTTCCCTCTCCAGCACGCCCTAATCCTCCAGCTTTGCGTAATCAGCCTGTCAAGACATAAAGGCGGCGTTTGTCTGAGCCAAAGACTGACATCCTCCACTCACATCCCTGATCCAAACGTGCTCGCGTGTATGCGATTACTTATCCATTCAGACGGAAACCACCACAAATTATAGGTCCTAAAGAGCATAATTACCCAGGAGTGACCGCTCTACCAAGCCACTGACTAGACACACGAACCCAACATGTGTCCATCAACTCATAGTCATGCTCCATCCGGTTTCCACTGCAACTTGTCTTCATTAAAATTAGCAGACTGGCCATTGGTCACAGGACACAAATTGCTGCTCAGGCAGGTTGTGCACTGTAGAGCACGCACGCACACACACACACAGACACCCACGCACTCCATATCCAATTAACGTAAACAGGCAGCACATAAAGGTCAAACAGGTTTATGTCTGTGCGTGAGAGCATGATGGGGGAATGGACAAGGGATGTAGTTTGACACTGTGTAAAAAACAACTCTTTTTAGCAGAAATGTTAGCTCTGGAATGCACATTCCAGATTGGATGAATGCAAAGACATAACATTCATTCCATTTTCCATCATTCCATTTCCGTCTAAAATACCGATCTACGACAAAGGTTTAAACTAAACTCGAAACTTGGATCCAGTCCCATCTACCCCCCTGCACTCCTCTGTCATTTATTCTCATTATATAATCATATAAATACATGAATGTCTGCAGAATAGCTGAAACTGTTCCTAAATGAGCAGTGCTATATATATTTTGGTCCGGTTACCTTCTTGACTTCATACTTGATGGCCAGTTTGACACGGCTGAGGCAGGGTCGGTTGTAGGGACTCGGAGGACACTTGTCCACGTCGCCGTTCAGTATGGCCTCCACTTCCTCTGTGTTTCGACAAAGGTCCAGCACGCCCACCACAAAGTCCTTACACTGCATGGACAGCTTACGGTAGTCGTTCTGCATGAGGCAGAAGTCGACACCGATAATTCAATCAGGAGGCACAAAAAGGGGAGATAGAAATGGAAATAAGTAAAATAGTTCAGGAGAGAGTTTAACATGATGTGACCTTTGAAATGATTTAACACATTGTCTCTGTTTCCGCTTTAGAGAATTATCTAGCATGAAACTTTGACATTGGAAATCTCAACCCCTTAGACACGTTTCCAATTATATTAGAGCTTGAGTGTAACACAACCCAGGAAAATTTCCTCATTTAGCATATATCTAAAGCAAAGCCTAAGGATTTCTCACAAACTGATTAATAAGCACGTACTTGAGTTATCATAATAGCATTTTTAGCATTATTGCCAAAACTGTTATAGTGATACATCTGTCACCCAGCTAGGGCAAATTGCTTCTATGGACTTGAAAATGGGATGAGAAAACCCGGTTTTCCAAAACCATTCCTGCCTCTTTTTAACACACTGCACTAAGAAGAAGGCTGTTGGGTTATCGCACTTCTTCTGCTCACTGATGCCTTGCACAGTTTACTGTTTAACAGTGCGATGCGCCATTTCATATTTGAGCAAGGCCCCCTCCTTGGGAATTTAACTGTGTGTATGTGTGTGCTCTGAGATGGACTGACATTTGTCTTACCCAGTGACTGCTGGGATTGGCTCCAGCTCCCCTCCAAACTGCCCCCCACCACCACCCGCCAAAAAAAAAAAAAAAATCTCTGGATGGATTCAAACTGGAGAGGAAGATCAAATCACATTTACAAATGATCCCTGAAAAAGTCTACCAGCCTCTGGCAAAAGCACTGAGGCTCTGACACTTTTGACACTTTACTGTCTTTTTATGAACTGTCTACTCTGTTGCTGAAATAAAATTGATATGTGTGCACATCGAGCTTATAATGGACTTTGGTTCATCAAAGTGGCTTCCTGTGAGTTTCCTCTTTTTCATTCAGTAATGTGCACGTGTTTGTTGACATTCAGGTAAAGGCTAGTCCTGAGGTTAATATATGTATAAGTTGGACGCCGTAATCAACGACACACGTCCATAACACACACACAACAGGCGCAACACACACTCAGTGTAGGTAACATTCAAATCAGAATTCAGCACGTGCAGCATAAACCTCTAAGAAGGAGATAAAGGGGATGATAAATGAAGACAGACAAGTGTGACATTGAAGAATGCTTTTAAATGAGTGAAAAGGGAGTGACTGGAGAAAAGAGGTGGAGAAAAGCGTGTAAGATGAATGGCTGACAAGGAGATACTAGAGCAACGGTAAAATAGAGAATGATAATTAATAAGAAGCATGATTTGCTCCTCTGTCTAACACAACATTTTAAGAGTAAGGCTGCATCGTGTGATTTATATAATGTTTTTAATGTAGTAGCAAAGAACTTGTGTAAACTCATGAAGGAATAATGTTCTCGGCTGAGTTCAGGAGAATTTACTGCTTCAAGTTAAAGTACATGTGAAAAGTTTCAGACTTAATTAGGCTGATATTCATGCAGCATATAAAAATAAATAAATAAATAAACTACGACTTATTAGAGTTAAAAGTTATCTGTCAGAGTCCTGGAAGATCTCTGTTTGGCTCTCGGGCACCGTCAAATGAAATTAAAGATTGATGACAAGGAACAAAATAAAGTGAGGATAATGAAGTGGTGATGCAACAGATGTGCTCCAACATAAATACAATCCCTCAGCTGAGCCTCATTTGCTTGTTGGGAGATAAGAAATGGATGACGAGCATCGTCTCAAACGATGATGAGCAGGAACAAAAACAGTGATGCTGGATTAAAGAGAAACAAATGAAAGAGTGGAGAACTGAAGTAACACCTGAGCCTGGATACCAAAGTGCTACTGACTTTGTGGTTGGAAGGTAGGGGGTGGGTGGAGCAACACACCAAAAAATGACCACATCAACATTACTTGTGGGCTGCCACTTTGCCTATTGAAAGGATAATAAGTAATTTAATGATTATTTTAAAAACATTTCTTACATATTGTACATCACAGACATTCCCTAACATTTGATTCTAGGTAGATCTCTTCCAATATTCTCAGTCTCAGCAGTGAGGAGAAATCTAAAGGAATTTACAAGACTAATGCTGCAGGAACCTGAGAGTGCAAAGCTACAGCTATACCTTCTAATTTATGTCCCTTTTCTCAACATGAATAAAATCATGTGGTTGTGAAGCTCTGGGCATTTATATGTGAAGAAGCATGCAGTTCTTTACCTTGAACTCTGTCTCAATGTTGGCCAGCCTTGCTAGCTCGTTGCTCAGCTCTAATGCGGTCAGCACGGGGTCTTCGCTGCTGAGAGATAGGTATGCTGCACTGGCCAGGCCCTTATACGCATTCATCCTGGAACGGGAGTGGCTGAACGAGTCTTTTTTCTGCTTTTCCACACACTCCGAACATTTACAGAAGTAGTCGTGTGGCCTTTCTATGCGCGCCCCCTTTGTCAAAAGTATATGGACTATCTCATACTCCTGGCAGTGAGCGGCCAGGATGATGGGTGTGACGTCATGGGAAAAACGAGTCCCGTCCTCATCGTAGGCGTAGAAGTCGTCATCGCGCATCTCTTGCTCCAGAGGGCTCAAAGCCAATCGGAGACCTCCCCCGAAAGCCGGATGAGCGAGAATGGCTTCAACAATTCGAACGTAACCCTTGGAGATCGCTAAAAGCAGACCGTCCCCGATCCTCGCCAAACCATCCTTCTTCAGGAGCAGCTCAGTCACTTCTAAGTGCTCGTTGGCCACAGCAAGCTGCAAAGCGTTCTGACCCATGTAGTCCACACAGTTAAAATTAAGGGTTTTGGATTCCTCCAACATTTTGCGGACCACAGGAATGTTACCATATTCAGCAGCGTCCAAAAACCGTTCTTCCTCTGCTGTGAGTGGCGAGCCGCGTTCATTGAACATGTAGGCCGGGCCCCGTACTGCCTGGCGACGCCCCTTTTCCCTCAGCGTGGTGTGCCGGCGATGCATGGCTCCCACCCTGGAGACAGCAGAGAGGTAAAGTGATGGAGAAAGAGGGAAAATGAAAGATAAAAGTGAGACACAACAGCTCTACTCTCAGGGGCAAAAAGAAAAGACAGTGTCATTACTCACTAACTGATGGTATCAAAGCCAGGACAGTCATTACTGTCCCCTCACGTGGGGCGATCTCCTTGGACAGAAACTGCCCAGACGCAAGCAGTTTTTCATGAAAATTTCTCCCCTGACCCCAGAGTCACACCCACTCGTGCGATATATCATCCGCTGGCAGAGCAATTAACCGCTGTCAGGGTCAAAGCTCATGTGGCCGACAAAAGGGAGATGAAGCTGTCACCTTAATTGGTGTTGAGATTACAAATTCAACCTAGCCCCAGTGGTCATCCAAAATCTCCAACCATAATCTGTCAAGGACTGTCATATATATACACACATACAAGCATGGATTTACATCCCACTCGTTGCTTTTTCTTCATGAATGCTGGGTTTAGGAGAGAGCTTTGAATTTAAGAGTACAGATGGGACTAATCAATAGTGATTTGATTTGATTACATACATAAAGTTGTGACTAAAATCTGTGTGCTGTATGTTAAAATAAATAAATGTACCTTGTAAATCCCCAACACTCTGGATTCACAAGACTTTAGCATAGCATTACCATATGTAAAGGAGAGTTGTGATCCAGGTGTGTGTGTCTTCTAACTTTCTGCGCGTCGGTAACTGTGGGCGATACGCACAATAGTGGGGGGCGCTGTGAAAAGGTGAAAATTGAAGCCTGTCCGTGGCGGAAGCGTTCCCGAGGGCATGCAGTGGGAGTGGACAGTCTGTTCATAAGGGCATAAAAGGTCAGAAGCTGTTGATTTTCAATTTACACATAATCAACTATGAGCCTGGAAAACACTGTCAGCAACATCAGCATCACAGCCTGGCATAAATAATATCTGTAAAATGTCACGCACATGGTACACGCGTCTTTTAGATAGTATGAACAATAGTGAACAGATTTTTTTCTTCCTTCTGTAGGGTGCAGCTGCGTGCATGTACACAGCACAGGTACAGTGTACTCGCAATCATGTATGCAAACACCGAATGGATTACCCATAAACGAGGGGATAGGCTGCCAAGAGCCCATTTAGATAGTCAAGTAATGAAACGCCATTTTCCATCTCCTTCTATCATCCTCACCATCCATCTCTCATTGTTTGTGCTTTTGTTCCTAAATAGAATTTCTGTACAGAATTACGATCGCAAAGATATGAGGAGGCAGACACAATGGAGAAGGATGGATGCAGAGAGTTTGCGTGCGTGTGGCCGCGTGCGTGCGTATGTTTGTATGGCCGCAGAATATTGTGTTCCTAAGATTAAAGGCTTTATGATACCGCTGTGTATGGACCGCCACAGCCTTTTGTTGAAACGGTGTGGCAGACTGTGACGTCATTAAGACAGTTCCACAAGAAAAACATCAATCTTCATTCAATCCCAGGGGAGCCACATCGCTCCTATTTCACTGTAAGAACAGCTGAAGAATGTCTGTATCTGAGTTTACAGTGTGCCGACATCGCTGCCCACACTAACTGCATATTTACTGGACTTCTGTGGGAATCAACCAAAAATTGTTTTCCGGAATCGTTGATTGTTGGAATTAACTTATTTGGCTGAATGTAGCCTGGAGGCATAGGCTCAGCTGTTACTGACTTGCTGCTCTCATCCTGATGCTGCATCACACTCCGACACAACTGCAGATCACTCAAACACCCGTATAGGCACCAATTCCTTTTAACAACCAAACTGTCAGAGAAGACAGAGACAGCCTTGCACCGTCGAAACAGAGTTGCAGAGATCCACATCTATCCATCCAAGCTGGAGTATTTCAAGCGATGTCTGGACTGTATAAAATACAGCTATGGAGTAAAAAAAGCCCTATAGTGCATCTATTGTCATCTAAGATGTGTGACAATGGTGCAATCAGTGGCGAACTGACTGGCCACTGACACTCTGAACACTTGGCCTGTGTGTAGCTGGAAATGATCTGTAGGAAGAAAAGAAAATGTGACTTCTCAGACTAATAATAGCAACTGTGGGCCACATAAATGCATTGTGTAGTTTCCTTTTCAGAAAATGCATTGGGACTGTCTACAGAGGTCCCTGCCTGCTCCACAGCAGTTCCATACTAAATCCTTGACCTTTCCCAAACATAACTTTATAATTTGGCCATCTGTCCATAATCTACTGCATCATTGCTGATTCAAAGCAGGAAGTATGACCAGCCATTGTGGCAAAAGCATGGATGAGCACGTCTGATCAGAGGGATGACGCGTAAAGACAACAAAACAAATGCATAAATCACATTCATTTACACATGGTTTTACCTGAGCATGCAAACGCCACACAGGTAGAGTCCAAGAGCGCTTTACTGTTATCAGGCATTACTGACCTGAGAAATAAATGAAACAATGTCTGATGGAAAATGGAATTTTTTTGATGGAGGAAACAGAAACTTTCAGACGCAGCAGGAAAAGCTACAGAAATGATGGCGCTAGAATTTTATGAGTGCACACACACAACTGAATGTCTTAGCAGAATTAGACTCTCTCCCCCCCACTGCCATTATGGAATACACACATGCACACTCACACACACACACATGTGCACGCACACACGCACACACAAGGAGAAGACATGTGCACGCAGTCTTTCATGCAGCAAATTGCCAATTTGAAAGATCAAAGTCGAGCTCCACACCATATTTCTCCTGTAATGAGAAACAGGTATGATCACCCTCTCTTTCACATGCACACACACCCACTCACACAGGTGTCCAACATTTGTCCAGACTAGACGTTAGCCAGTGCATACATGCTTTATTTCACCAAAGGACCAGATCAAACGCAAGGGCCTGTGGAAACCTGCACTCCTGCACGGATTCTTTCCATTGTCACGACTGATGTGCTATGAATTGTGTTTGCATACTGGCCTGTATCCAACCGTGTCTGGAGAGCACTCCCCGGTGTTTAACATAAACATATATGATGTACAGTCAGTAAAACGTGAGTATGTAAAATGGCACAGGGGTACAAAAATGGCTTTCTGTGTTTTATGTGTGAGAGGAAGGTCAATGTAGAGTTTCATGTGCAATTCCTGTTGAGTGCTCCATATGCACTCCCATAATGTAGCACTGTAAAAAACGCCCATGGGTAAACTAATTCAGACATGCTTCCTATAATGTTAGTTGAATGTTGTGTGCATTCACAAGGGACACACTAACTACAACAGCAACTCTTACTACTGTAAAAAAAAAAAAAAAAAAAAAAAAAAAATTCCTAGTACCACTCTACTGTAACATTGACCAGGTTTGTTGATAAAACAATAGGTCAGTCCCTGATTACAGAGGTGAAACCATCCAATTCTTGATTTTGCACCACTCTCCAAAAATGGACTTGGATTTGTTGTTGAGGGATTTCCATTAAATAAACAACAACGGGCTTTCTCACGCACGTCCTTTGCCAAACACATTTGTAAGTACTGGCATAAACCAAGCACTGAGCCAAACGCGTAATGATGCGAAAAAGAAAACTACTTGTGTGTGAATATACACCGATAACTCACGTGATGTCGGAGCTGAACTCAGAGATGTGCTCAACAGAGTAATGGTTCCTCTGGTCCTGGAGTTCTGGAGCCCGGTGGAACCCCTCTCCTCGGTCCTGAAAGCGCTCAGCGTTCGCGTCTCGTCGTCCTCTCCACTTGGGGAACGGACCATCGTAGTGACCGTAACCCGCATCTAGCCGCACGTTTCGCCGCGAACGAATCGGAGAACCAACGTCCTCGGTGTCCTGAAGGAACTTTGTCGGTGAAAGGTGTGATGTGTCCCCGGGTGTCCGATTCTCCGGAGACGCATGAAGGCACTCCGGAGAAGCGAGATAAGGCGGGTCTGTGTCCCCCAGCAGCGGAGAGGCAGAGGAGAAGAAGTCTAAGGGCCGCGCAGAGGAAGGTGAATCCCGGGGAACACAGACAGACAGCGGCGGGGAGGGAGACTCAGAGAGGTGCCCTCTCTCCCCGCTGTCGCTTTCATCCCCCTCGTCAGACATCGGAAGAGTTTGTTAGCAGCATATATCACAAGTATTTTAACCATATGTGACGGACATTAAACGATGTTTGCCAAAGTTTCATACGCACAAGTTTGTGAACCACGGCGCAGCAAAGAGCCGAGCCTCCACCTTTCCACAGGAGCGCGCACCAATTAGAGAACGTCGAGAGTGTGCGCGCAGGGCGCCGTCCTCGTAATAAGGCTAACAAAATGGGGGAAACAGAATCAACAGCCAACATACAGTACTGCAAGGAAAATGATGGAGGAAGAATTAGAAATGTGCTTCTATAGCTGCATTTAAAGTCCAGCTGCAGTGATTTATTCAAAACTGAGGGTTTGCTTGCGAAACTAAATTACCCAGTTGCTCATATTTTGTAGTCTTTAGTTTGGAAAGCCTTTCTTTTTTTCAAACTCATCACACACTTTCTTGCTTTCTTGTAACTTCCTTGTTTGTCAAGATTTGAGTTTAAACTTTTAAAGCGGCCCCCCCCATGCTGCACAGCGACAAGTTCTAATGCCGAAGTTCACTGAAGTGAAGGGACAGAATATTTAAACGGGTTAACATTTGTTATATTTGTTCTTTTTCTTAACCTGCAGTTGCAATGACTGTCAAAATACATTGAGTTCTCAATGTCTTTTTCAGCTTGAAGCTGGGAGATGAATCAGTGGGATGCAGTGTAGGTGTAATTAGAGCCAGACAAGAAAAGACAGAGACTTCCTGAACCCTGCACGGACAATAAACAGCTCTTGCCCAGCCAGCGCTTTGATCCACACACAGAACAGACTGTAATAAATTGATTACCGTGCTGGATGGGCACTGGTTTACTGGTGTCTGATCAATTATTATTAAAAACCTCAGAGAATTCTCTGAACTATTAGTGAATTTGACTTTATTTTCTTGAAGTATTTTTTTTTTTCCCAATGGTCTTTTCGCTTACTTCGGGATCTTGAAATTGCTGCACTACAATGGAATGAGATGTACATAAATCTAGTTTCTGTGAAATGAAGAAACCAATAAAGCAATGAAACAATTTTGTTTCTCTGCACTGTGTGATGGGTTTCAAATGAAGAAATTATTAAAGTCTTGAATAGCTGATTCAGAAATGAAGTATAGCTACAAATGCTGAAATGTATTCCATTTAATAATTGATGTGCAGGCTTCTGTAAATCATCTTGTTAAACAAAAGGATTAAGTTCAGAGTCTCTTGTGCTACAGGAGCACATGATCGCAAATATGCAACAACCTGAAGAACTCTTTTAGAAATAAATATTCTTGGCACGTAGCGTAAGTGTGTAAAAACAGTAAGTGTGTAAAAACAGTCAAAATTTGTTTTGCCTAATGTTGCTGAGATGATGGATGTTAGTTTTGGAGTGTTTCCCTGGACAGTCAAGCTGTATGACCCATTCCAATGATCCGAGGAGCCAGTGAAAAGCTTCATTGATCCTGTTGCCATCTCTCCACCCAATCCTGTCAAAATGTAATTCCAGGGCACCTTTTGCATGTATCCGTCAATCAATCAAATCTTGGCTCATAAAAACGAGTCTTTCATTAAAGTATCTATCAGATTACACTGCTTAAAGATGAAGAGAAAATTAAATCAATACTCATGTTACATTCAATTAATAAAGATCTATAAAGGTCAAAGAGTGTCAAAAGATGGGACTGTAAATAAGAATCAAGAACAGGAGTCAAGAACAGTGGGTTGAAACTATCTTATCTATAGCTGACACTGCATCCAGCTGATAATGTAGTTGTAAAGAGATACATTTGACGATAAGCTGCACAACTGGTAGCAGCAATCTTTCAGATAACAACGGATATCAAAGAATGTCTAACAAATTTGATATCACATTAAAAACTTTGGCTCAAAATCTGATTGTGTATTGATAGAAAAAAATAGAGGATGGAAGAAGAAGTACTTTAGGGTCACAATCTCCAAGCAGTAAAAATCAGAGGGGAGAGTGAGCTGGTGCTAAGGCAGACTTTCTTATGTTTCCAGCTTCATCCCCCCCCCCCAATCATACAATCTATTCTTGGTTCAGTTAGATTATGTCTAGGTGCTGGAAGATGAAACCAGTTCTGTGTGATGGCTGCAGTAGATGGGCCATTTTGACAGTGACAAAATAAAAGTTTCACACTTGTTCGTGTCAGCATGTGTGGCATCTGGACAGAAAGTCCACGTGTAAATCCCTAAACCCTTTACGTTGTCGGCCTCGTTACCAACCCACCATCACTGCTGCTGTGACTGACGTTGTGTTTTCCACGCAGATCCAGACTGGGAGCTGGTGCCAAAGAACATACAGGAAATACAGTTTCTAACTAAAAAACAGATTGGTTAGAATGTGTGTGCATTTCCTGCAGCTTTACAGGCAAGTGCTAAAAGATATTCAGTATGTGCTAATCACTTATGTTTGACAGTATGAAACACTAAAAGAATTTGAAAAGTGAAGTCTGGTTTTATTTAAAAAAAAAAAAAAAAAAAACAAAAACAAAAAAACAACCAACTCCCTCCAGGTCTCATTTCAGACTCACTGTTGTGAAACACAGGAACATCTGCTTAAATACGACTGACAGTCGGGTGAAATATGCCACATTCAACAAGCCCTCTTTAGGTTTGCTCCACAGCTGGGTTTTCCCATCAGACAGACCAAGCAAAATAAGTGCAAACATGTTATGTCCAGGAGCTTCATCAGGGTTTAAAATATGGACAAACTGACATCAGGATTCGTCAGCGCCCGTCAAACCTTCTTGTTTGATTTATCTGAGTGATCAAACGAAACTTCAGAATGCCACAGTTGCTCCATCGTTTACAGGTGAAAATGGTAACCTTCATGTCTTCCTGACATGGGTAATCGGTATTTTACTGTCAGAGGACGAGTGGCAGAAAAGCCAATCCCTCGCTGCCTCATTGGTCTTATGATCATTCCATTGATTATTTTATCAATGTAACTGGAGCACTGCCCTGAGTGTAATGGAGAACTTTAATGTCTCAGTTTTCCAATATATTTGCAGGCATTTATCAAAAAAAAAAAAAAAAAAAAAAACACATTTCCAAGATCCAAGGACATGTATAAACTCACTGGAATGGAATATATGAGTTTGCAGAAGTGAACCTATATACATCCACATCATACGTTGTTTCACTTATGACATAAGAGCACTATTATTGGGATTTTATGCATCAAATGAAAAACAAAACAAAGCAGTAATCTCTTTGCGTTAGTACATGTCCACCTTCACAAAACTCAAAGTCACATTGGAAAGTACTGGCAAGTGTGTGTGTCTGTGTGTGTTTCTATTACAGTATTTGCTCTTGGAAAAGTAATTCGGGAGATGCAGTTGAAGTGGAACAACAACCTCATTAATCTCATGGACAAGGAAAGAAATAAAAACAACTGACTGAAGTTAAAGAGATCGCCAGTGGATTAGTGTGAATGTGTGAGGACTCCCAAAGCCGAAGAGAAAAATGTCCCCTGTCAGAAAAAGGACGACTGCTTTGTTCATTTCAAAGATAAACAAACCTGTCACTCCTTCCTCGTCAGCAATTCACTCGGAAGGGAGTGTTTTTCACTGTGGAGCAGGTGTGGTGCTTCATGCCGCGGAGGTGAGATTTGTCACGGGCTCCAGCCAGCAGGGCACCTGAATCAAGGAGGCCTGATTCACAGAGCACATCACTGGAGTAATACCTGCCACTAATTACCCCCACCAGTGGCCTATGCCTATGGGAGATTGTGGTTTCAAGGCTGCTCCCTCAGCTGGAGCCAAGGACGTATATGGGAGGAAAATCTTTAAAGCTGCTGGGTGTTGAAAAAAAAAAAAAAGAGAAAAGCCAGCAGGGAATCACTGCTATTAAATGCTACATAAATGAGAATTTAATTGCCCACAAACCCAGTGTTTTTTTGCAGGACGAGGTGAGTAACAGGAAATGTTTCATTACAATGTACAGTGCACTGAAGACCACAGCTGAAATTTCTGTGCAACAGTGTGATAACGGACTACAGAGGCGCTGCACCGACAGGCATGACAGATGAAGCAGCAACGCAGCATGGTGGAGGTGGACACCAGCAGGTCAGGCTGAGACACCGTCACATTCTATTTGGAAAACTGAAATAGAACTTTGAGGTGTAAAAATCCACACTTTTAACAAACACTTAACCTTAAATTCACAGACTCAACACATTTTGCTGCACATATGCTGATTAATTAACCAGGAGTTTGAAAATGATGCTCTCAGAGATCTTCTCCCAGGCTAGTGTTGTCTCACACTAGTCTCACGACATTCAGCCTCAAGATTCTTGGCCGAAAGCCTTGATCCAAGTCTCATCTATAGAATCGACAGCCCTTGGAAGTCCACGCCGCAAATCTAACATAATAAATAATAATATGACGTAAAAAAAAAAAAAAAAAAAAAGAAAATTAAAAAACATGGTAATCAGCCTGGTCAATTCAAAGGCTTGAAGGTGAACTTGAGGATGGAAATGGAAGCTGAAGTGACACATGTTAACCTTTGGAATCAGCTATTCCCTCGTGGCCTTGGAAATCCATGTCCGCTCCAAACACGTCTGTCTTCATTATTCCAGTGTTAGAACATGTCATTGTGCTGTCTCCCAAGCTGTTATTGAACTAAGGTCAGATCCAATCAAGGGAGGTAAAACAAAACCAAGTGGAGGCAAGGCCCAGTGTGGGCATGGAATGACAACAAGGAAAAAGAAGATAATTTAACCACTTAAAATTTGCAAGTATTCAAAGTAGTTATTTTAACATATTTTTTACAGCCAGTAACAATTAATGTCACCCATGTTAATGTACAGGAATTTCCTCAAATTATATTTTGTATACAGATTATATATATGTGATTGTGTGTGTGTTTTTTTCCCTGTGTTGAATGCAAATATGTCATGCAGCCACACTGGCATATTCAAATATAATGAAAATATTAGAATGGTCCATTGGGCTTATATTAAATAGGAGTGATTTCTATCAATGCTACGCTTCAGTATTAGACTCACACACAGAAGCATTGGCCCGATCGCGTCAGGCTGTGCTCCACTGCCGACCTCGCAGAGTGAGAAAGTATCTTGCAGCGAGTGCTAAAATTCAAATGAGATGTCTGGGCTTTCCCAGCCATTTAAATCAGGTGAAATAAATGCCAGCTAATGATCGGCCCTGTATATCCCTATGGGCTCTGCTTTACGCTAAAATTATTCATGAAAACTGCAACCGTGGAGAACATTCTATTACTTTTTTTGAACTCAACCTTCTGCTTTACTAACTACTAATGAAATGGATGGTAACTGATAACACGCATGACTAGAGCGGATTACTGATCTTATGAGCTGATGTAGAGATGTAGGAGAAAATATCCAGAGGCGATCATCCACAACGGTGGAGGACCATCAATGACCACAGGCAGTGATTACATTTCAACATCTCCTCAGAGGTTTGGAGCCAAAGTCTCAACTTCTCACTCCGCATTGCCAGAGCTGCAATACTTTGCAACAACCCATCTCCACAATCTCTTGTAGAACATTTCAGGAGAGCTCAATCTCACCCTAATCAGTTAAATAATGATACATTGATGAGGTCCTGACAGTGTTTGACCTTCTCCAGAAATCCACCAGTTATGAGTCCTTCATTTTATTATTGATCGAGCACAATGGATTGAGGAGGATTTCACTGTCTGGGGACAGTCCTTATGCATGGGAAGCAGTTTCAGGATGTGCACAGCAAAATCCAGTACCATCCACCATGTGGGTGTAAAGATTGAACTGAACCTCAACAAAAGCGTAAAAGGTCCTACTAGTTAGGAAGTCTTTAAGATCTTTAATGCAGTGACAGCAAATGTTATGAAAACAAGTGTGTTCTTATTTTATGAGCAGAGGGTTTGCGCAAATGACCGGGAAGACTGTAGCGAAAGCACCACATAGGCGCACTGTTGAATGTGTGTCAACAAAGAACCCCCACTTACACACACACACACACACACACACACACACACACACACAAACACACACCATAAAACCTGCATCATTTACTTCTCATTCAAGGTCCCTTTTCTATAAATTTTATACAAAGCAATGAAATATACGTGTGTGTGTGTTTGTGTTTAAGAGAGAGAGAGAGAGAGAGAGAGAGAGGAATGAGCTGAGGTATGGTAACAATATGGAGGATGTGCCATCAACAGCATATCAAATACAGAGCTGCGGCTGTGCTCAGCAAGCATGCAGACCTGCACTCATAACCACTGCAGCACATTTCTCACAGGAATTGTTTCCGTCTTGCAAAAGAGCAGCTCAAGAATGTCTGAAATATTCATCTACAACACAAACAATGTGAGCAGCTGAGTCACAATTGGCACAATTTGGCTTGACTTGAAGTCAATTCAATACAACACATGAATGACTCCGGGTAGCCTCAAAGGGAATTACTGAAAGGTTATTCTGTCCCCACAATCAGGTATACGAGGAAACGAGGAAGTGTGTGAGAATTGCCCGGCTTATCTACCAAGGTGCAGAACAGCCACTTGTCTCTGCCGTGTGCTCTCTCTCTCTCTCTCTCTCTCTTCCTTTCTCTCATCTGCGTTATGCATCCTGCTGTCTCTAATCACAGCATTTCAGTGACACTTAACCTCATTTGCAAATGTGACATGTGAGGACAGAGCCCTGTTTTGTGCGTGCGCTGCAACCACACACGTTCTGCTCCAACTGGTTCGGGCTCTGCGCAGACACTTCTGAATGTCGTTATTTTCATCATGTTGCTCAGTGACGGCAGGAAATCGAACTTCTGCCAACCCTAAATTATCACACAGGCCATAGTAGACGTCCACAATAAACCATACAAGTGAGAATTTACCAAAACAGAGCAACAAAAGGCATTTGTAAATCTGACCGCAGAGGCGACAAGTATTGATGGCAACAAAAACATTTCAATTTCATTCTCTCTGCTGGACGACGCATGTGCACGTATTTGGTCCTTAGTTCAGATTTCACCCTGAAATGTTGCTAATATTAGCAGCGCAAACACACATGTATCTATTGAAGGTTGTATTGATTGACAGAGACGCCAGTAGCCTAGTAATAATGACTCAAGGCGCTGGCGCTCTGGGATGTCAAACGTCTGACATTTTAAGACAGAAAAGCTCAAGTCTTAAATGCAGAAGCGCGGGGAAATAAAGTACACACATTCAAGCAGCAAACAGGACTGCTGGGTTTTTAGCAGTAAGTCCTCAGGAAACACAAACTCGAACCAGAAAATGTTCCAGAAAAATATAAGCCGTTTTTTTAAATCAGTTTAAAAAAATATATTTTACATCTAATTTTCAAAAACTGGGTGAGGCCAAATCTTTCAGACATCAGAGAAGGAAACCCCATCCAGCACAAGCGTGAAGAACCAACCAGGCCGAGAGTCCAGCAGGCTAAGGGTCATTCCCACTTCTTCGATTCCAGTTTGATTTTTACTGTCATCACTGGGTGAATCTTCTTCCACCTCTGAGGCTGGTCTTCTGCTAACAGGCCAGTCAGAGAGTATGTGCTCCACATGTGAGCACGTGTGAAAAGAAGTTTGAAAGTTGGGCGAGGATATTATTTAATCGCGTCTTCTCCAAATAACGGGTCAGTGAACTGGCAGATTTTAGGAATGAGGTCAACTCTTTGCTCTTCTCCTTCATTTGTAACTAAATCCTCATCTCCGTGACTAAACTTCCAGATGACACCGTGATAGTCGTCCTGATTCCTGATGAGGACGGAACCGTCTGCTGGTTAAAAGTGGGTTGTCTGAATGGTACAAGAACAATGACTGTGCACTGTGACAGCTACACGCTCAGAATGCTGAAGTCTGACTAAACTCCCGAAGAACATTTCTGTAGTCGTAAAATGGAATATTGAATATTTAAAGCTATTTGTCTGCTTATATCTGATGAATGACTGGAAATAATAAGAATTTAATTGCACCGTTCTGTGGAATGACAATAATTAAATTTTTAATTGTTCTTTCTCTCTTCTCTCTTGCTGAACAAAATATCTACACAAACAAACAAGTCTAATTATCTGAGTCTTCCTCCTTTAGTCCCCGTCACCAGTGTTTTTTAGGCAGTGTTTGTTTATACTTCACATGAGTGGACACGGAAGAAAATACAATAATTATCCTCAAAAAAACACACACAAAAAAAAAAAAAATGTACATCATGCAGATGTACATGTTATTAGACCCGTCTAATCAGTTATTAGACCCGTCTAATCCATTACAGGCATGATTGCACTGCATACACATTAGAAACAACGGTCGCCATCGTGTTTAGATGAAACAGAACTTCAGGGCTTTAGATGGCTCTCGAGTGTGTGAGAGGTTTGCAGATCAATAAATCATGAAGTGTTCAGTGAGCACCAGCAGAAAATACCAGCAGAAAGGCTTTTTCATAGATATAGTAAAATAATTTCCATCACAAAACAATTCTTCTCCCTTATTCTTAGTTTTTTTTTTGTTTGCTTGTTTTTTCAGGTGAGGTAGTAGCTGCAGGGAGCAGAAGTTCTGCAGAGACACAGCTCCTCCAGGATGGCACATTCATATATGCCATGGCCAGAAGGCTTCCAGGGTCCTCCAGCACAGCATCAACAATGTGGAAGACGCACCAGGATACTGGACAGAACACCAGGAAAGATAAAGCAGATCATCTAAGTGCAACAACCCAGCAGCAGGTGCACTTGGAGGAACAGGAAGAGCACTGCCAGGGCCCTCCAAAATGACCTCAAGCAGGCCACTCCTGTGTCCACAAAAGTCCAGAAACAGACTCCATGAGGGTGACATGGAGTCATCAGATTCACTATCAACGCCTGACCCTTGTATGGGTCAGGTTCACACAGAGCACATGTGACGGGTGTGAGAGCGCCTGGAGATGCCGTGGAGAACATGCCGAACATACCCTAATCCAGGTCCGGGAGAAGATCCCTCGGAACATCTGTCACCTCAGCAGGAGATTGCTCAGACATTGCAGGGAGTGCCAACAGGCACGTGGCAGCCACAAACTTCACCGAGCCACGTTATGAGTTATCAGCCTGTGGTGTCATTTTTTTTTTCACTCTGAGTTGGAGTCTGGATTCGGTCCTCAGTGGGTTTATGATTTGAGTTAGGTCTTTATCACCTATTTCTCCTTGTTCACACAAGGGCCAAATTTAATTAAGTTAAACCTGCAAACTTTCCCGTAATATAAAGTTAATATCTGTAAGGCTTCAACATCCTCTATTATCAGGAGGTCCTCTTAATGGCTATACTATAGAGATTACATCATAAAATACTTGCAGGGTCAGCTAACAAGGGAGTATGAGCAGAAAATGCATTTAAAATGTTTTTATGTATGTAATGTACTTGATTAAATGTGTAATAGTGAGTTGAAGTCATGGTGAAAGCTAAAGAATTGCCTTGAAAACACAGGACAATACTGCTCTGGACTGTGTAGCATAACAGCTGCTGCTGAACTTTGGCAAACAGAGCAACAGTGGACAGATATTACCTTTATCGTTTAGGCCTCAAGAGTGATGCAGATATGAATGTGAAAATAGGCAGAGCTGTCCAAACAAAGCATGAGCGTGCTCATATTAAAAAGATGTTTGTGGACGTCATGTTAGGTGGTTAGATGTAGTTTGATGGAAGAAGCTGATTAACGTTGGGAGATATCACTGTTGACAGGAAAAGTCCGTAGCTATGGAACAGGCTGCATTTATATGTGCTGCTGTCAATTATTTTGCTAAACTCACAACCGCATGTGCTTGTTGACGGTGGTCAAATAAGTTTAACAAAAAAAAATAGCATGTTCATTTTACTTTGATGGGGGGAAGTACTAAAATAGAGCTTTTTAGCTAACTGGCTGGTTCTTTATCAGTTACTGATTTTATTTTCTTTTTCTTTTAAATATAATTGTGTTATTGTTGCAAGAAAAGTCATAATGGTTCTGCAATCAGAGGCAAAAGGGGACCCTTTGGTTCTTCAACATGCTGATTCAATTTCTAACTTCTGTAGTGCTTTTACCTTGAAATGATCCTCTTGTTATTGACTCAGGCTCAGGTTTACTGTGATGAATAAGAACCGACACTCGACCGCACCAGTTTCAGCAAACCATCCTCTCAGCAGAAGACCGTGAATGTTACAGCCACCTATTTTATTTAGCCTCAACTGGTGGTGCAAGGTTTGAGTTACAAAACAGCGTTGTTGTTTTCTGTGTAAATAGGCTAATAGGATCATTTACATTGACCCAAGATTCTGCAATCTTTGAATAGAAAGGCCTTTAATGTGTGGGAAAGCAATGATGCTGATACTGTGCTGATACACTGCAGAGTCAAATTAGCTGGTTTGCTCATTTGGAGGGAAAGAGGGAACGAAGGGGTCTGCGAGCACAAAGTTTTAATCAGCTCAGTAGTGCTTGGAGTTCACTGTAATCAGTGCAAATGCTCAATACAGATGTAAAAAAAAAATGAATGCAAATTCCTTCTTCATCCATCTGCAGTAAATGAGTGGTGGTATTACAGCCAATTATTCCAGTTCAGGGGGAGCAGCAGCAATAACTACAGGCTCCATCAGCCAATCACAGCTCTGATTAAAATGCACGCGTACACAGGCACACCTGAGTTTGGACTCTAACGTTTTACTGACAGATGTGTTTTGCAGCTTTAACGCAATAAAAACTGGAACTGTGTATCATCGTTGTCTAATCATTTCCTAACACCTCCACCTGCATGCTGGAGTATTTCTTGTCCATTTAGGCAGCTGTCCTAAAGGGAGTGAAATAACAAATATCGGTTTGCTGTCGTCTGATTTGAAAATGCGGTGAACAATTTGTGAACTCCCTGGCTGCTGATTTCAACTTTTATTGACGCACACATCTTTGAACAACTTCACTCCCATTCTTCTTCACTTTTATCCGACGCAGACATTGAATTTCAGCCATTTCCTCTATATTTCTGGCAGAGGTGGGAGCTCGACTCGCTGCAAATGTGAGTCCAGCATGGTGGTTTCCTTTGATTAGGGATGAAGGCTGGAGAGTATGTGAGAAAGGTGGCGCCTACACATAAACATGCACAAACATAAACGTTTCCCTGTGGCAGCTAATCAAAACTATAGACATGCTAAAGGAGAAAGGCCACAGGTATGTGCGGACAGGTTGCTCAAATAGAAGGTAAAAGGGGTTTCCGTAGGGTTCCTGGAGTTATTTCTCTTCTTTTTACTTTAAGACTGCAACATAGGGGTTGCAAAAATTGGATTTCATTACAGGGTATCCATTAGCCACTGACTCACAGTTTCCAGCCCAGTGGTGTGCACCAGTATGAATAAAGCAGCAATGATGGTGAGGAAGAAAGGATTTGGTAGGAACAGAACAGACTTGAGACCTTGAACAGATGTGTATTTCCTGTCTCCTCATGCCACCCCACCCTTGATCCTGGGGTTCATCTTTCCTTCCTCCTTCCCTTCTTGTCCTCCTTCCTTTTGTATGGTGCTGACTCTCACCTTGATCAATAACCCCTCGCTTTCCTGTATTTGCATACCGTCTGATCAGTCTACCAGCTCAGACCAGCTCTGTGCCAGTCAGTTCACCGGTGTGCAAAAAGGTTTTTATATTAGCTGTATTCACTATGCAAATGTTGTATACATTCTTAAAAAATAAACTAAATTGTCTTTTCTTTGCTACTAAAACTATCCCTGACAGATAATACACTGGCCAAATAAATCTGGAAGTAAACATCACTGCAGGAAAGGCTTTGACTGGATTTGTGCCCCTGCGGACCTGCTCCTGCCTTTGACTATGAAAACAGTGCGCTTTACTCTTTAAAACAGGTTGTTTAGTTCTGATTTAAATGTATCCTTACCGCATCCTTTAGGCTCTTAAAGATAATGAGAAAATTGCTTCTCTATTTTTAGAGGCTTATTTACAATTTCCCCTTTAGGACACACTGAATGCACCCTTTGTCTGCTCGTGTTTTGTCTGGATAAATGAGATATTGTAAAGTCGTTGTTATCTTTCAGCGACTGATGAGACCTTCATTGTCGTGACACCCTGACAGGGAGGAAAAATGAACACGCTACCTTGTTGTGTACCTCTTAGCTCGTCAGTGACAAGGCTTGAAAGTCAGCGGGAATACACACTGTCCCCTGAGAGGCGCAATTTCAATGCACGAACAAATATCCAATTTCACTTGGCAGCTGCTCAGTTCCGCTGGTGTCTTGCTTTAATATTTCTTCACTTTTGAAAAACACAAGATTAATTTAATTTGCACACACTGCGGGGATTGCTGCTTGCACCATTCTCACACACACACACACACACACACGCTTACACACACTGTCACTCCACAACAGCATAAACAGACTGCAAAGTCAGGCGCATTCAAAAGCTTCTGCGGTATGGATTATTTAGAAACTATTTTCAGCTCCGCAGCGCCGTGGCTGCCAGTGGAAGAAGAAAAAAAAAAGTTTTTTTTTTTTTTCAGGCTGGACTGACAGTCAGCAGCAATTGATTCAGCACTGCAGCTTTCAGAGTTATAGATTTCTGAATCTAATATTTATGATAAAGGGTAAAAATCTGCTGCAACTAGGCAGCTACGGTTAAAAGTCTGCTCTCCTCTGATAATATTCACTCCTCTGAATGTGTTATGTGGAGTCAGAAATCGTTTGTGTCAGACTAACAGGAACTTGTAATGACCCTCTGGTAAATACCCGCATACTCTCTAAGCAGAATAACACAATCAAAATACCACAGCCCAGCCGTAGTAAAACTTTACATTTTGAATGAAGTTAGATGTAAACTGATGTCTGACCAAGGTCACGGAACTTTCCGAAGGTAAAGATTCATGTTGCACTTGTGGCAATTTTCTTCTCCCCGAATATTTACGGGATCTAACACCAATGTATCCAATTTCAAAACACATATGAAAGTGGCCCAAATAGAATTCGAAAACATCTTCCTCCTTTACACTTGCATTCGCTGTCTTATGGTCTGATTCATGACTTTGGCTTCAAACCGTTATCCATCAGGCTCTCGTACATTTCAGCCTCTGCATTCTTTGTCATTTGTCTCTCTCACCGCCACTCAGCCGGGCTTCTAATAACATTGTTCCACTGGGGGTAGATAAGTGTGGATGCTGTGATAAGAAGCTGGGAGAGGGAAAGATGCAATCTGTCTCCATCTCCTCCCACTGTCAGAGCAGTTCTGCTTCCACTGGTGGGAACCAGCATCTGATCTGTTGATGTGTGGCGCTGCGTGCTGCTTCCGTTGATTACGCTCAGTGTAATCTACAGACTGTGATGCTATTCCATCTCCTCCCTCCTCTAGAATAAAAGTTGAATGGTTTGTTGGGAGGGTGGCCACGGGATGGTGGCTGGCCAAAGTTTTGGTAAGCACGGTAACGGACTGGTAAGCACAGCGTAAGCATTTTAATTGGATGTCAAACATAGCTTAATTAATTAAACAAGCCCCATCAGAATCCATTTAATGCCTTTCTATTCTTCAGTTCTTTCTGTAAGCTGTTTAACCAACACTGTTTGGATAACAGCAATGAGCTTTTCAAGACCCAATTAGTTACTGAATTGTTTTTTTTTAACCAGAAGAATCTGGCCACTATTCATGTATTGATCCCACTTAAAGCAGCACAGCGTACTGCATTTACAGTCCCACTGCAAGCAAATATTAAATTTGATTGCCATTAATCAATTATAATTAATTGCCATTAATTATATTTTACTATTGTAACTGTTGATGTTAAAACCTCATGTTGACTTGAATTAGGCACTTAATCGACCAAGTCATTCAAAATTTGCTTATGATGAAGGTAAAATGGTAAATTGCACTCATTTCAACTGAATGTAAAAAGATCAATCATCATCAAATAAATAAAGACAAGCTGAAATAGCACGTGCACGCTCTAACACACACATTTTGGTCTGTTGATTGTGTATCCAGTCATTACTTTCCATATGTCATTAAATTTGGCTGAGTAAAGTCACAACACAGCTAACAGCTGCATTAATATACATTGATGAACTTGATCACAATAAAACAGTACTGATTAAAATACACAAGTCACGATTAGATGCTGGCGAGAAGAATATTTCTTGTTTACCAGGACCCCGACGAAGCCTTTTGTGTGTTTTCACCTCCGCCCATAATGTCATTACTTTTACTTCACATGTTAAATGAACGTATCACAGGAAACATCACCAAGCTCAGAAAACAGGAACAATCTCCTGGTGAATAAATAAAACACATCTTCACAGTATATGGTGCATTATTCAGACCCTGACACTTTTCCTCACCTTGCATCCGTGTTTCTGTGTCCCTCCTGACTTTCTACACTGGACAGTTTTATGATCTTCAGATTCTTTGTGGACGACTGACACTCCACCAGCTGCTCCTGCAGGCTCTGATGCCGTCTTTGTTCATTTATTTGTGGTATTATTTTATCTACCGAGGCCTGAAACCGAAGCGCATAACCAGATTGCAGATTTGATCATCTGTCCTTAACTATCCTGGAGAGGGTCAGCAAATCTTGTCAGCTGTCCGGCAGCACCTGCTCCCGGGATAATTGCTTTTAGAAAGACTGATGTCCTGCAAGACTCTTCCCTGCTTACCACACACACACAAGCACACACACACAGGCATGCACAGGGACACACACACACACACACACACACACACACACACACACACACACACACACACACATCCTTGCAGTACTCTCTTTGTTAGGACTTTTATAGGCATAATATATTACCGCGGCCCTTACCCTAACCATCCCGACTAACCCCTGACCCTAACCTTGACCCTAACCCTGACCTAAACCCAATTCTAACCCCAACCTCAAAGCCAAGTTTTAACTCTCAAACAGTCCTTTGCAGTTGTGAGGACCAGCTAAAATGTCCTCACCTCCACAAAAAGTCCTCACTTTGCTAGTAGGATGAGTATTTTGGTTGTCAATATGTAGCAAATACAGGAAGGATGGCCCCCCTGACCCCTCCAGGTCTCACTGTCGCTGCCGACGTGAGCACTGACGTTACCCAGAAGGACGAGGGAACCCTCAGAAGGAGCATTCTCTAGTACTCCCGCTAAGGACTCCAAAAAGGGTGGATACGCTGAACTGCTGTTTGGGCCATAGGCATAAACAACAGTCAGGATCCGTCCCCCCACCAGAAATGGTGCCTTTCTATGGACATAGATCAGGGAAGCAGAAGCCAGACAAATGCAGATAAACATCTGAGGCTGGGGTTAGAATTGGGTTTAGCCCCTTACCCATGGGCTGGGTAATACCTTATCCCTATGAATGCCCTCACAAAGATAGAAATGCATGTGTGTATATGTGTGTGTATGTGTGTGCGTGTTCTGCTTGCCCATATGTGTGTTCTTTAGATGAATTTATTGGCTCCGTTAACTGTAGAGTAATTAATGAATCCACTGTGCATCACAGGGGAGGAGGAGAGGGAGAGAGGGATGTGAAAAGGGAGGGGGAAGACGAAGAAGCTGTGTTTAATTAGACCCACACACAAGACTGACCATCCTATGGGAACAGAATCTGCTGGTACTATACACACTCTTACTCCAGTTATCATTCTGTTCAGACAAGGAGAGACAAATGGAAAAAGGGATAGAACAGAAACTAGAGAAAAAATAGAAATAAAATGATTGGCATCGGGGTTCCCTGCAGCTAGAGTACGAGCCAGAGCATTACAGATGTGCATTTAAAGCGACGATTTACATTTTCACGTCACATTCATGAATCTATTTTGCTCTGATTTGTGAAAAATTATCATGAGTAATGTGCACATCTGCTGAGAAGGACACAAAACAGGAGGACGATGACGTGCAGCAACCGAGAAGAGAGGAAAATATTCTGCAGAGCTCAGGTCCAGGTGTTCAGCTGCTCTGACCGGCCTGAACGCTGCACTCATCTGGCAGCCAATTACACACTGACAGACGGAGGAGAGGAGGGAGGCTTTCTGAAGCCTCTGACACCATCACTTTTGGGCCTGGACGGTTCAGAGCTGTTTGAAAACAACGCAAACTGCTCCAGCTTTGGCCTGATAACTACTGTTTCCAGCTCCTTCAGTGACGCATGAGGGAAATTTCAAACACGGAAGGTAAGAGAAGATGATCAGAGAAGAAGGGGAAGCTAGGAATCAAAAACAGAAAGAGGGTAAAAGAATAATATATAGCTGATAATGAAGTGAAGTGACTAATAGAGGCAAGATGACATGCCAGGACACAAAGAGATAAACAATCCATATTTAAACAGTTAAGAAAAAGAGAAAGTTCATCCTAAAAAAAAGAACAAATGATGAAAAATGGAGGGGGAGTTCAGCTCAGTAGTGACAGACATGAGCTGCTGCATCAGAAATCATCAGGGGAGACAAAAGCCACTCTGTACGACACGCTGTTATTAACGCACACATGATTTGATGCAGCCGCACAAACACACACACACACACCGACGTCTGAGAAGTTTGTGAGCACTTGCGCCTTGGAGACGAAAAGACAAGGATGGAGTAAAAGAGTTGGCACGCAGCAGAGAGTGGAGAGCAGCAGGAAACCAGCGAGAGCAGGAGGTGACGGAGGGCGGTAACTATGGCAACCAGGCCTCTGCTGACAAGTGCCTAATCAGTGGGCGGACAGTCTGATCGCCAGGGTGATTCCCTGGAGATGTGAGCGTGTCGTCCCTGCAGAAGGCGACGGCCGAAGAGTCACTTCTTAAACAGCCCTTTAAAAAGACGTCTGCACTGATGCTGATTGAGCTCTTGGTTTCTCAGGGAAGCTGAGGACATGATGGACACGATGCTCATTTTCTGGACTACATATAGAATGACGTTATCAACAGGTGTCTCAGGGTTTGGGGTGTGATAGCTAAGGACTTGTCAATAATCACAAAATAAAATCAGTGTTTTTGTTTTCAAACACACATATACATGAATGGACATCACCATCTCTCTCCGTCCCACTTCCTCCACCTCTAAGGTCCAGACTGCAGTGATCCAGCCTGAAGTCTGTCAGGAGTGTTCCAGAATGACAAAACGAAAGAACGAAAGCTCTAAATCTCCGTGATCTTAGATTTGGATCTATGGCTATATTTGATTTCAAAAGGAGACATTTTCTCAAATGTGGATTATATTTTGTCACATGTGGATTATACTATACATATTCCTGTAAAAGTGTCTTTGTCCAGTTTCTATTATATATTTTTTTTCTCATCTTACATTTTTTAAAGAAAGTTTTACTTATGAAAGTTTTATGTCCATAGAAGGTGCCAGAACTGAGTATGCTGAGGACTGAGAAACAGAGGGATGACAGTTACATGCAGAGTTAATGAGTGTGAGAAGGTGTCACCAACATTCAAGAAACAGTGCAAGATTTACTCTGTGGGAATTTATCACACAAACAAGTTAACTATTTTCAGCTGCATCCAGAAATAAACAAAGAAATGTCTCTGAATATAAGAGAATAAGAGAATATACAGCACGTTCAACTAGACTCCGACCAAAACTCCAGTAAAGTTATAAAACAATATAAGTTTTGACCGCAAGGAGGTCGGGTAACATTATTAGCGTCTGCATCTAACAAAACACTCACCAAGTGTTAAGATAATGACAAGGGACATGGCAGCTTTATTCAAAATTCAGAATTCAAAATCAAGCATTTAATGAGACAATATTTTCCAGTGGACAAACACAAAATTAAAAGAATCTTTGGCTGGAAGGCTGAAAATAGGTTTTCTGTAGGTTTGGACTGTATGTAAGCCTTCTCTTTACTTAAAATGTGATTCAATAATGATCCACATATGCCGCATTAAATTAGCATTAGAAGAACATATAACGGTACGTGAATATAGAGATAAGGAGTGCCTACAGGCACAGATTTACATTTTATATTTCAGATTAATGCATACTGGAGAGCAGTTTGATGAGCTGTCAGATTAAGGATTATCAGGAAGTGCCATTAAAACTGAGCAGCGTCGTTCCACTTAATGTTCCCCCATCAGCTGTTTGGAAAACTGTCAGAGAGATGACTACCAGGAAAGTGCAGGGAAAGGGTGAGGAGGAGAGAGATAAATGGATGGCAAAGAAACCAGACAATTACAAGCAGAGAGTGAGAAGAAAGTGAACTGTCAAAGACTGGAGGGTGAAAAGAGGCAAAGGACGATATCAGAGCAGATTTATAGACTTGTGTAGGCTATTCAACATCTTATATTGCAAACGTTCATCTTCCTCCATCAACCAGTTCTATAGCTGCCATATTTCAACACTGCCCTCTACAGGCGGAAAGTGGAAATAGACCTGTAGGAAGGAGAAAAGGGATAAACACACAGAGGTGTTATTTGATACTTTAGGAGACTTAAAAAAATGCAGCTACACCTAAAAAACCAATGCAAAAACCGCTGGGCTGAAAAATATCCCATTACAAGCTGCAGATAAGGATGCAGAGGGGGTCCTTAAAATTCAATTGCTAAATGTCAATCTGATTGTGTAGCATTCACACATTCACACCATCCCCTAACCTCAGACGCACGCTGAGGTCTGAATCAATTTTCAGAACAAGAGAGGGAAACATTGCAGCAAGCCAAACTGCTGGGCTGTGAAAAGGGAGCATGTACAAATTCAGCTGAAGAGAGAAAAGTCCCAGTGAAACTCAGAATTCAATATGAAGACACTGGGAATGACTAGTGTGATCTGCGTGTCAAATATAAACGCAGGCTTATAAAAACTCCTGACACAATAGGACAAAAAACCCATCTGTGCTGACGACTGTGTAACGGTTAACAACACAATAAATGTGCGTAAATGTCAGCCAAAAGGGATTACGTGCACAGCTTATGTCACATCATCACCTCTACAATTAGAATTTACATGTCTCATTTCATCTTAAAAGCGTCTCTCAAGAAGTAGTTGCTTGTATCATGTATCCTGTTTCTATACAGTAGATGAGATGTCATTTCAGATAAAGTGAGAACCATAACTAACTTAAAAACATGCTGTCATAGATGAGTTTTGAGGTGTGAAATTTCGGCCACATTTTCTTTTCAAGATTTTTTTCTTTTGAATTCCTAAATTTATAAGACTCATTTCACAACAGCATAAGCCTTAAATCTATGTTTTACTGTACTCTAGCGGACAATTGTGGTAACTACAACGCCAATTACAAGGCTGCAGCTAGTAGTTAACATAAATTATTAAATGAAATAATAAACAAAAATATTTGTGTTTTTACATTTGTTTGCTATTCACAGTGAAATATTAAAATTTAGCAGAAAAGAGCTAGTTGAGAGCAGTTGCTGAAATAAAATAAAGATCCTCCCGATTTCAGTTGGAGAAGGAAAAAGTTCAAAAATGGCAAGTTTAGATGAGCGTAACATAACTGCAAAAAAGTGAAAAAAAAAGAGGTATGTATCGAGATACCGGGTTACATTTGAAATATTAGCTATGAGATTAGATCAATTAGTGATCATTCTAAATTTCATGAAGTCTGGCCTACGTGAGGGTTGAGATCGCCTCACTCCGAACTTTAACACTTTGTGTGAGTTTTAATTGGATGTGGAGAAACTCGGTGGTTAATATAAAACCAGCTGATCCGATAATTAGAAATTGTCAAAATGTCTTCATTGTTCCCGTCACTCATGGACAGTTTCATTCGCCGTCTCTCATGGGTAAATATGTTCGGCTCATTAAAACACCTTAATTCTAGTACAGGAGATGAGTAATGTCTCTAAGTGTCTATGTGTGGCCTGTAGGCTATTCATGAGACTCTTGGCACCTCTGTAAAGTCTTTATCAGGGGAAAAAGAGCTAGCGAACACAAAACATGCAATGGCAAAAGAATAAATAGAAAAAAAAATTACATGCCTTACCTTTTAAGATTTTCATTTTATTTTCCTGTTAGTTTGTCCTCTAAACTCCACCAGAAAACATAATAATTAAAAATAAAAAAAAAAAAATGCGTCCACACGATGTTGACGCGAATTTCTACAGACATCCACAATCATACGCGGCACAATCGATCACAGGCTCCTGACACTCACCATTCAAGTCATAAGGTCATCCGTTTACAACGAATCAGTTAATATGACAACAGCGCCCTCTGGTGGATACAGGTGGTAAAGTGCTATTAACTGTTTTGACCTTGATTTATTGTGGCTTGTTATGCAAATACATTTTTATACTGATCCATCGATAAGCTATTTAAAATAACTATTTCATTCTGCATCAGTACATTAACAAGTCAAGTTATTCTATTAAATTATTGTAAGTTTATGGTGTCATCATATACGTTAAATAAGCAGAGCAGTAATGAGACCAGTTCCAACCTGCTGCATATTTTAAACCCGTCTATTTGCACAAAAAGTTTAAAGAAAAAGAAAAGTACTTTAGTCCAGTACAGTATTTTAAACTCAAATATAAAATATTATATAGATACTGTCTCAGAACTGTCACAATTGCTGGATCTGCACCAGAGTGTTTAACTTTCCTTGGATGCTCGAATACCTGACATTTTTCCCTTTTAATTTCATCCTTTGACAGCGTTGTACAAAAAAAAGCTGTTCAATCCAGTAGATCCATGAGAGACTTTGTGTTTGCTCATTCTTGTAGAAGCACAATTGATTGAAAAGCTGCGGGGTGGCATTTAACTTTACTGGGAATCGGTTGAATCACCAAGAAAATCACAACGCTAAAATGGTTTTTATTGATACAACAGGTAAAATCAATTCAGTCAAGCAGGACTGACCAAAAAAAACAAAAAAACACTAAGTAAGCGAGAGATTGGTTTTTCTTATAGGCTGATATATATATCTAATTTATTTCTTTTAAAAGGCAGAGAACATAAAAAAAAAAAAAAAAAAACATTTTAAGGCATTTTAGAAATGATTTGAGTTGTCTTTGGAAGGATCACTGGACTTCATATCCTCTGTTTTGGAGCTCTGTTGAAATAAGTATAGTAATAGAAATCATGATGTTTAAATCATCAAAAAAAACAACTCTTCAACTCCTTAAAACTGTTCAAAGGTGAAACCTGTCCGTAGAGAGCCTGTCTGGGAACACCTGACAGTCTTACCTTGGACTTGAAGAGCAGGTTAATGACGCCTTTTGAGCGTCTGTCCGCGGTTCGGTCAATGGTCCCACAGACCGACATGCTCTTACTGTCCCTCCTGGATCTGGTGGTCTCCACCTCCTCTATGCCCCCCACCACTGCCAAAGACAGACCTACAGACGGGGACAGTTTTAGTGTTACCAGAGGGAGTCTTTGCTTCCTTCCCCTGATTCAGTGTTGACTAACAGAGGTCTGGCAGCTGCTCTGCTGATGGAATATGTGCTCTGGAAACACTGGCAGCACTGCAGCTATGCTCAGCCAGGCTGGGCAGCTTGGAGACAGTGATGCTAATCAGACACTGTGTAAAACACCACGCTCCAGCCCGTTTTGCATGGCACGACGCCAGAGAGTCCTAAGTGAACTGTGTGTATATCAATTTAAGCACTGGGCCCTATAGTCGATGTAGTAAGTTATAAATTGGAAAGAAAGATTACCCACAAATCTTTCTCAAGTCGCAACTTCCAATTTCGACTCACTGTGCTCACAGATTACAGGAGTAACTCAGCGTATTTGTATCTTACACACCAGTGATGGCAGGCAGCGACCTTGAGTTTGCATTGGTCAGCAACACGGTCGCTTCATTCGGCTCAGACAAGTTGGTGTCGCTGCGGAACTCCTGCTTCTTGGACAACTAGAGGGAGAAAGAGATCACACCAACTCAGCAATGACAGTCGCAACATAACCCCGTCGCTTCACTTCCCTTGTGTTTCCTCCTCTCCTGTCTGCTGATCTGAAAAGCCCATCTCACCCGTCTGCAGTCCAGCGTACTCGTCCGTTCTCTTTCCTCAGTGATGAAGATCATGCTGCTTCTCTTCTTCTTTTTTTTGCTCTTCCTCATTTTGACCTCAGTGTCTCCCACTGTCACCACCATCTCCTCAACTGTGTTTGAACTCACGCTGCCGCTGGAACGCTGAAGGATCCAGGATGTTGGAGACTCGGGAGCAAGGTCCCTAACAGCGGGAAGGAAGAGGATAAGAAGTTAGTTAAAGGAGTCAAAATCACCACTTGCTGGCCGTTAGAGAGGATACACCTTTGGAGCACTCGGGCATTGACGTGAACTAAATAACGCTTGAATGGAAAGTCTGTCCATGCTACCTGTCCACATGGGGCTTGGTTGGCATCAGGCATTCAGATCCCTGCTGTGAGGAGATCGAGATGATGGAATGACGAATGGAACGCAGAATGGAGCGAGGTCGGGAAGACTTCCTCTCATCCAAATCCGGCTAGAAACACAGAGGCAAATCCCCATTCCAGCCATTATGACACTGTTCAGAGGTCATGTGTAACGTAGGAGACATATGTCTTCAGAAAAATATTTTAAAAATGTCACCATTTTGAATGCATAAGGGCAGAGTCAAATTAGTAGTAGCAAACATACTTAGCTCTTGGCACACAGGCCAAGTATTTAATGTTCAAAATCCCACTTCAACAGTCTTTCTATGAAGTATTATAAAGCACTTTGATCTTACAAATTTGCCTGGTTCAGCTAATTTGCGGCACTAATTAAGACATCTACCATATTCATTTTGCGTCCAGCCTTGCCGAAAGTGTTTAAGATCACAGTAAAACACATTATGTCAGTTTAAAAAGGCATCTCACCCTTTTAATTCCCCCTCTCATCTTCCTATTGAAAACTCACCAGCTCTCTCACTCCATACTCCTTCTCCACCTTCTTCTTCAGCTGTTTGAAACATTCCTCCATACGCTCGTGGAAAGGCCGCAAGTCATCAGTCACCCTCTTGCCGTGGAGAGAGATGCCTCCACCGAGTAATGGGATCTATAAATACCGTAAATGTTTATGGTGCCAACAGACTGGTAACATAGAATTCACACGAATTTATGTCTGCTGCATCACGTTCACCAGAATGTTGTAACATATTCAGTACCTGCCATGCGATGAGGTCCTTGAGGCGAATCAGTTTATCTCTGTCCTCTGGGTGCTGCTGAGTGTACTCTTCTGTAAAGAACGCCTGAAATACAAATCATATAAAAGCCGCATTTCCCGACTTTCCCTCAGAGAGTTAAAGCATATAAATCTTATCTTACATTGGATATTATGACCCCCGGTGAGCTGTGGGTGAACGCGACTGATATTTAGAGGCATGGATACATTGAGAGGTCGATGTGATTTACTGCAGTTTACACCCCGGAGAACAAATGGTGACTGAGATTTAATGAATTTTAGTTAATTTCTCATCTGAAATGAATTCAAGCAGTAAAATTAACTTCATTTCATAAACTACTGGCAGTGAAAAGAAGTGGAAAGAAGATCTCATATACATTACTCCTATGAATCCTCTGAAAATGAGAATGGAATTGTTATTTTATTTGGATCAAAATGCCACATAAACAAAAAATAACAAAAAAAAAAAAACATTTATACATTTAAACAAGATAACAATAAAACACCAGAATAATGAACTCTCCTGGAAAACTTTTTTCAATTTATCTTATAGGAAATAAATTACCTTCTCATACTTGGCGAAGCCGCCCATCACAGCTGGGTCCACGATGCCGTTAAGCAGCATGGAGAGCGGGTTGATGGGAAGGCTCCAGTCCGCCTGGTACTGGTTGATCATGGTCAGAATCTTCTCGTTGGTACACTCCATGGTCTCGATGGCATTCTCCAGCGGGGACAAGGTGGTCTGCACGGTGATTCGCAGGGTTACAAAGAACAGGTGATGAGCAAAGACAAATGGAGAAAAATAAAAGTAATAGAACAGAAAAGAGGCCCAGCAGCATACTGACGTGTTTGATGTCAGTGGCCTCAAACCAGCGCAGGATCCCAGGGAGCTTATACACAGTGGTAAAGGTGGTCCGTTCAATCCACATGGACTAAAGTGAGGGAAGAAATCAGTCCAAAAACATTCATTTAACAGCTTGCTCCAACAACATATCGCTCAGGGAGGAAAAAGCTAATGTTAAATGATGGGTAACATTTTGATTGATGATGTTGACGTGGTGGATAATTTTAAAGCAGATTGGCTTGTTTTGATATGCGGCACAATGTGTAGAATCCACATTATATAAAACATTCAGCTTCAGGTTCAGACTGATTATTTTTCAAGTGAATGCAGCCGTCACCAAAATAAACAAGCTCCCAAGCACCGTATGGAGATTCCACTGAAAGATGGATGCAGGGTTCTCAGCAGAACCTCTCCCCCTGGTGCTTGAATGAATTATAGGTCAGACCCGGCGCTAGCATTTGCCCCCGGGACTCCACTATATGTCAGTTTTTACCGCACATTCGCATATCCTATATATGGAATCTCTACAAAATGGCAACAGTGAAACAGTTTCATTGTTTGTAGAGGCCATAACTCACAGCGAACTCATTGTTGGGGTCGACTGGTCCTTTCCTCACAGGTCTGGAATAGTGGAAACGCTGCACATAGTTGGACTTGTAGAAGCTGGAGGTGGTGAAAGACGAAGAAATTCTCAGGCAAAGATGAAGCGTGATAATAAAAGAGAGGCAATTGCACCTCATTATTATAAAATGAGTTACATATGCTTTTTACTGACTTGATAATCTGGTCAGGGACAGGTTTGTTCTTCAGCCAGGGGGGAATTTCAAGAACTGGCTGCACTGTGAAACACTGGATATCTGATCCGGATTACTCAGGAAAGATAAAGAGTATTCCTACATAGCGTTGCTGTAATACGATGAGAGCTAAATTAAGATAAGTGTTAGGATGTGGCGAGGATACACTGAAGTGGAGAGTTCTTGATATCATCTCCTGGCATGGTGGTGGTGTTGAGGCGCACAGCACTGGGGAACTGGCTCATCAGCTGGTTCTGAAAGTCCTCTCTGCGTTCATATTCTTTGCCACGATGGATGAAAACTTTGTTCTGGAGTTTTTCAGAAATTATTTGGTGTTAAAATGTTACATATTATCAACATTGCGCCAATTTAATTGGGCATACTTTTCTGGAAAATCCCATGACTTATTGGTTCTGTGTAGTATTCAGTGACATGACTCTAATTTTCTTTGAATTTATCAAACCCACAATGCTCCCATTCCTTTCACCATGAACCCGCAACTGTGAGACCTTTAAAACGCTCAGTGTAAATAAGGGCGGAAAAACAATTTTTCATGCTTTTTCTAAATTAAAACAAGTAATTTTTGCAGATAAAATGTGGCAAAAACAAACCCTGAGGAATGGAGGATAGCCTTGTCCATAGTAGCCCACTGCAAAATAGTCTGGCTTTGGCCTCAAGATCTTCATAATGTTCTCATAGAACTTTGCTTGTTTTTCCTGTACAGAAAGAGCAGATCTGTTGGGATAGAATATCAGCTGCTTGCTCATGACAAAGTTATCCTCAATTAGACTTGCGGGAAAAAAAATAAATAAATTGAAGAGCACAACAAGGGCATAAGCTATTCAAAGTAGATCTCTCTGTGTCAACTGGACTGAAAGGTTTCCTTGAAAACGTTTCGCCCTCTCTCCAGAGAGCTTCTTCAGTTCTAAGTTTGCTGGGGCAGAGCTTGAAAATATAGCCCTGTGGACCATTGGCATGTTAATGGCCCGGGTGGTCACCTGAGAGTCCTTGGCAGGGTGGTTGGCAGGGTCGTTCATCTAATTTCGGTTGGGGTGCTTCCCCTTTGTCTGTTGGGTCACATGTTAATGAGTCTCCAGGTCTGGTCAAACAGCGTGAATGTTTGGAATGCTGACGAAATGAGTGGAGAACTGCATTGTAGGTGGGTGACAGAAAGTGCCTTAGTCCACCACCTCTGTTTAAAGATGGTTTTTCCAACTTGACGTGGATGGCTTCCTTGACACCCCTCTCAAACCAGCGATCTTCTCTGGCCAGCACACGTACTTGACTGTCCTCAAAGGAGTGTCCACTTTCTTTTAGGTGTAGGTGTACTGCTGAGTCCTGTCCTGAAGAGGTGGCACGTCTGTGTTGGGCCATTCGTTTATGGAGGGGCTGTTTGGTTTCCCCAATGTACAGTTCCTTGCATTCCTCCTGCACAGTATAGACAACATTGCTTTGTTTGTGTCTTGGTGTCTTGTCTTTTGGGTGGACCAGTTTCTGTCTGAGTGTGTTGGAGGGTTTGAACTGTACTGGAATGTCATATTTTTGGTGCTGTGACGTTTATTTCTTTCCTCCTCTTTGCTCACAGCATTTCTATCCCCTACCTGTCTGGAGTTTCAGAAAAATTCAGGAGAATCTTCCAAAAATATGACATCCCTCTCTGGAGAGAGGGCGAAACGTTTTCAAGGAAACCTTTCAGTCCAGTTGACACAGAGAGATCTACTTTGGATAACCATGACCTGGATGAGTGAGAATCTACACAGGCATAAGCTATTGTTTCTATCACCACATAAATTCACCATAGCTGGGAGAATCACTGCTGCACTTATAAATACTATATAAGCAGGAGAGATCTTTGAATTATTGGGGGAAAATGCAATTTTCTCAGGGGAAGGAAAAGCAAGAACAAAATGAAGAGGGCACATTGGATATTTGTTGCTGATTCAGCCCTTTATAATAAAACAAAAAAAAAAAAATTCTGCTGTGGTGCCAGATGAAAAAACAGATAAATAAAATAGCAGTCAAGAAAACCAAGGTCAAAAGGCCTTTTAATCCATATTTTCTTCCTTAGGCTGAGTTTTCTATCGCTTCATTGATTCACTTGTAATGAATTCATCTTGTATAAATGCTCAAACGCTTGACAAACTCCAGCATTACCAGTGTCTTGCTGAGCAATTCGTAGTCAAAGATCTCATTTTCGTACTGTTCCACCAGTTCCTTGCAAAGGGTGATGGCCTCTTCCCACATCTAAACAGGAGGACAAAAAGAAAAAAAAATAGTGTCCTTCACTGCACCATCTGCTAATGAAAGAGTCGCCGCTGTCGTGGTTGAATCATGGGTTTTGTGAGATCTGTGTTTCAAGGTTTCAAAGATCTAGCCTGTGGCTGCTTTACACAAAACGAAGTGCTCACAGAGAGTAAAAATAAACTGCAACCTCGCCTACAATCTGTCAAAATAGCAAAGTTTAAAACACTAGAGCCTATTTCTAGTTTGTATAATTTTAGAAGAGGCTGACAGCATTTTCCTTAGAGCAATAAACCTGTCAGGACTGATGTTATGTTCAATGTATATCAGTTATATCGAAGTATACGCGATGCTTACAACTGAAAGAATAGTGTTATACTGGAAAACATGCTGACCTTGCCCTTGTCAAAGTAGTCAATAATGGTGTCGTAAAGTGTCTCTTTGAGCTGCCGCTGGGTTTGGGATCCATGGGACTCAAACTGGGGGCCGCACATCTCATCTAACCACTGGTATGCAGACAAAATGGAGGAAAGGGGTGCAAAAATTAGATGCAGCTGACAAAGAATAAAACTTCACCGAGTTCATTTATCATTAGGTTTAAAGGGGGAGCTTAGTTTGGTGCAATAACTCAACATTAGTCAAAATTAGAGCATATACCAAACACAGCACAGTGTTCGCTGCATTATGAACAAGATGCCGTTCAGTCTTCTTTACATAATGAAAAATATGAATGAAAATGAAAGCATGGGCGTACAATGTCATCTAAAGTCGAATCATGTTTTGTTTGGTTTGTTGGTAAATGCAAGGAGGAGATAGCAGAGCAGGTAAAGACAGGCTGAAACGCACAGCCTGCTTTTTACAATAGTGTTAACATGAGCATGGCAGGACTGACACAAGTGATTAATGAAAATTATTAAGAAGCTTATAGAGTTCAACTGCTGTGATATATAACAATTTTAATAGAGAGAGAAAGAGAGACAGAAAGGGAGAGATAAAGGGAGAGAGTCTTCTATTACTGTGATCCTTAAATTGTCTCATAATGGAGATAAAAAGACAAAAGTGCATGGACACACTACACACAACCTGCACAAGGCATCACCATGCAATAGACACACATTAGAGCTTATATCAATGCCAGAGTCACAACGACAATTTATCAGCTAATAAAACATATCAGTCAGCCATGGCAGAAATATACCCCATTAAGAAGTTCAGAGTACAGGGTTGATTAAGGATAAAATATATTGTTACAGGCATCCTACCTTGAGCAGACGAGAGTGAAGCAGCAGCGTGTAGGCTGCCTCTGTGTAGTTTTCGCCCTCCAGGTGAAGATCTCTCAACTTGTAAAGGTACCTGTATGACCGTGCAAGCACACACACGGATGAACAATTTAAGAGCACAAACCCTAGATATCCGTCCACTAGATGTCACTGTTGGGTATAATTAATACGGACGAATTAATCACAAGCTGTCATTGGTTTATTCTGTTTCAAACACACACACACATATATGCACACACACGCACATAAACAGATATAGTTTCATACACAAATGCAATCAAAAATATAATTTTGTTGAATTAAATATGTAATGTAAACGCTAGCGAGTGGACTTTCTTTTGTTTTCTAATATCCTGTTTTCTCTGTGTTTGAAGGGAGCATTCTTGGGCAGGGCTCTAGGCAGGACTTTGTTACTTAGGTATTGATGATAAACCAAAGAGCAGTGACCAATACACATAATTCCCTACGCTTGGACAGTAAAGTTTCAGAGTAATCTTTCCTCTTTGGGTTAAATACCATACTTAATAACTTTGAGGCGGGGCGAGTCTGGCATTTAAAAATCTTTTTTTTGCAACAATTAATTATTCAGCTGCAGTATATTTAATTAACCCTTAACTGTTATCTATAAATTCACTTCCCATTAACCTCTCTCGCTCACCATTTTTCTACATGTGTCTGACATTAGCACTGCTGTGGATCACCACATCTTGATAACTTCCCAGCTGTGCGCCAACTGGATTCTCCCTGGCTGTATCTGCATGTCAGATTGACCTTGGGTACAACGCTGGCTCCTTAAAAAGGCTCTTCAAATGAGTACGGGGTGAAAAGGTTTGTGATGACAAGGGCAGACGGATGACGTACGGAATGGGCGAATGACGTAATACATGTGCTGTAATGCATTTCTACTTATACTTTGACTCTGGGGATTAAAAATACCACATACATGCAAAGTAATTCACCACTTCAGCCATAGTTTAAAAATACTGGAGCATTACAGGGATTTAAAATCTTTTTCTGTGGGAACTGAATCTGGTTCATTATATAACATATAACATACTTAGCTCTTAATCATGTAATTGTATTAGTTTAAACAACTTGGGTGCGCAGATGAATCAGCAAGCATAGCAAATATTACATTGTACTTTCCACAAGTCGGCTGAGGCCATTGATCAATTAAAAAGTGGAGCTCGTATTCACACAGACACATAACTAATTACATCTATTAAGCAGCGCCCCCAGTCACCCCTACCCCCGCTGTCATCCTGTCTTCCTCCATTCCTCCCTCAGGCCAATCCGTCCCTTTCTTTCCCTCTACCTACCCCCCCCCACCCTCTAGTCAGACTAACAGCTGATCCCATGGCTTTTGACATTAATTCAGTGGAAGTCTTATAATCCCTTGTCAGATTATGGAGCCACACAGATGTGGGTACACACCCAGACACACACACGCTCACATGTACTGCATATGCAGGCACAATATATTCAGTATTTAAATACCTGATGTACATCGCTTCACGGTTGATATCTTTGTAAAAGTTCTGCAAAATAAAAAACAAAACATATTGTTAATTGCAACAATATTTTTTTCGTTCCATGTGTGTATGTGTGTGTGTGTTTGTGTGAGAAAATGAGTGCATATTATTCTGTCCATACAGCCTGTATACAATCTGTGGGAATTAATTAATGACATTGCAAAGAACACAACAGAGCACAAGAACAAACTAATACCCTCGAAAACACACACACGCACAGGCAGCTTGCTTTTTAAAAAGGTCAAATGCTTCATTGTTTGCATAAATGCATTTTAAGACAATTTATTGTTTGTTTTTATTTGCATCCTTTCGTCTGTCTTCTCAAAAAATGCTTCATCCAGAGCTACAATACAGACTTATCTTTAACACGTAGCTCCCCAGTGACAGAGCTCCAAGTCTTAGCACGCCACACCGTTAGTGTGATATTATCAAATGTTCCTTTAATGTGTGTATGTTGTGTGTAGGTGCATCTTTATGTGTGTCTGAAAGTGTGTGTGAGCTTGTGAAGATAGCCTAAGGGGAGTATGGATAGTTAAGTGCAGAACTCCCTGCAACCCTGCAGCAGGGATTTTTTTTTTTTTAAAGATGGCCAAACAAATGAAAGAGAATCACTAATGGGCGACAGCCACAAGCTAAATCTTAAACACCTTTTGCCACCTTAACCAGAATCTTCTCCTCCTCAGGGAAGGAATAAAATACCAGACAGAAACAGACTGACAACCATCTGCAAACAATGGATTCACCGAAATACATCAGCAATATCCCTAAACATGAAACCTCCTGGAGAGAATGAAAACAACAGCAATATATCAAAAAGCAGATGGCTTCACAGATGGAATTACATAATCGACTTAGCTAAGAAGGCAGTCACAGGTTGAAACGGATCTGTTACCAAACCTGAGAATAACCATGGGAGAGAATCTTATTAGGAACTCACAAAAGAGGAAGAATATGGGAAAAGAAAAGGGCTGATGCAAGGCTCTGTAAATAGACACCCGACACAGGGATGAATTGTTTCCTTGAGATCAATCAGCACACAAATCAAATGTGGACAAGAAATATAAAAACCTTGATAAGAAAGTCAACACATTAAACTGATGTCTCCTAAAGAACCCTTCACTTGGTGTAAATGTTTAATGGATTAAATAACAGATTGGTCTTTATGACCATTTATCTGTTATTGCAGTAGGCTTTAATTAATAATGAGCGTATTAATGTTTCAGTTGTGTGTGATGTAAAAGGCATTCTATTCTATTCTATTCTATTCTATTCTATTCTATTCTATTCTATTCTATTCTATTCTATTCTATGTCTGAGTCTGCCTTTCTACAACCAAGTGGACAACATGAATTACATGGGTTGGTGCCTTAGAGTGCACACCAGTTTGACCAAAGACATGTCTCGGTTTATGAAGGAAAACTACAATGAATATAAAAAAAATAGAAATGTGGAATAGTTAATAGTCCTAAAACATTTGCATACCAGAAGGTTCACAGTACAGCTCATCCGGTTGTTGCGGCTGTCGTCGCTCATCACGGTGCGGTAATCCAGGAGACGGATGAGGAGTCCCTTCACCAGGGCCACAAAGTGCTGCACCTGTGGCCTCAGAGCTGGCTTCTCAGCAGCACAGTCCAACAGGCTGGCACCGAAACGCAGACGTTAATCACTTCGTGATAATATTTCTCTATAACACTGAGGTATCAAACATAGGAGGACTAGAAGAGAAAACACTGAAGGCAACTGAGAAAAGAGCATCAGGACATTTTCATTTAGAAACTTCAGTGTCACTATTCTACTTTAATTATTAGTCTGTATTGTCGTGTGTATTTATCTCGGTTTGAACCTACATGGTCTCCAGCAGTTGCATGTATCGCTCATCTCCTCCTCCACCTTCCACCTCGTGGTCCAGCTTAAGAATGATCTCATTTTCAAACTGCAGGAGAGGTAGAAAGAAAAAAAATGAACAAAAGATGATGAAAGAACTGAACGGACAGGGAATATAAGAGAGGAAGATTCATGCAAGCACGGATACCATATTGTCAGTCTGTTTTACTTTTCTATGCAGTGTCACAGGAAGCCAAACGTGACTGCCTGTGTGTGTTTGTGTGTGTGTGTTGTCTGTCGCTCTGCAGAGATTTTTGTTGATAGTTCTGCACATAGCATACCTGCACACAGAGTTATTCTCTGCTACCTGTATTTATTGACACATTTCTGTATGAAAAGTGCTACCTTGTGAAAGTTTCCAGAGTGTGCATGTTCACAAGTGATCATGTCAAAGAAGATGGGGATGGTGGCTCTTCTCAGTTCTTCTTCAGGGATCAATGTCATCTCCAGGATTGGACCCACTATGCCAGGTATGAAACAGATCTTGTGGTTGCCTAAAAGATAAATCATAAACGGATACACAATCCTTTTGTCTTAGGTCCTGGTATTGTTTATATTTAAGGATGAGGGACGCATAAAAGCTTTTTTCACCTAGTTTGTACCACATATCGCGTATAGCAAAGCCAATGAGTCTTCTCATGTCTCCATATCTGAAAAAAAGACAAAAAGAAGCACACTGAACAGGCCTTGCCTGCCTAAGCAGGAAAACAGACTATAAATCACAATTATAGCTATAGAAAGAAGGTGTATAAATGATGAAATTATGCTGCCCTGCTCTCACTTGGCCAGAATCTTGTTCCGTTTTGCTGGCGAGAAATTCTGAAGCTGCAGAGACTCCTGAGTAATAAATGCCACTGCCAAGTGGAAGTAGTTATTCCATAACTAGGTGTGGAATAAAATACGTTAGGCAGATGAATAACTGAATAACAGAATAACAGAATAGATGACATAAGACGGCTGCAAAAAAGGTACCTGCACTTCAAAGTCGTCATTATTGAGGAACTTTTGGTTCATTGTCTCTGCGTAAGTATTGATGGCTCGTAGGAACACTCTGATGGACAGAACATATACATGTTGGTACACTCTCCAGCAAAATACAAGTGTTATTTCAAGTAAAACTAATCAATCTATCCAATAAATCTTCTATGGAATAGATTGATTGATGAGCAAAAGACACGTTAAAATGACCTTAAATAAAAGATTCATACCAAAAAAGAAAGGTGGATGGGATCATAATTACAGTTAAATGAATACCTGGACTTATCCAGCTTTATACAACTATTTCAGACAAGGTTGTGATCACGATAGCAACAGAGTGGGCAACACCATCATTGTGTTGTGACTCTTGTGCCTCCTGAAAGTTAAGTACTCTGTCTGATCCTAGCCTTCGTGTCCCACAGCTATCCGTCATCATTATTCAGAGTAGACTACTGTGCCCTCTACCTCACCTCCTGCTTTTGTTCTCTTTCTTTCCCTTCCACCTTTGTGTCTCCCTGTGCCAACCTCAGCCTTCAGACTCCCTATCAACCTGTCTTTTCCTCTGACACAGCAGTAGCCCCCAGCTCACAGCACAGAAAAAAAAACTGCACCTTTCACACCATCTCTCACACTGTCACATCAGTCATTTTCATCATCGCTGCTCTGATCCCAGCTTTACTGTCTCTGCCAAATCCCTGCGAGGGGTTGTGTGGATGCAGGAGTTAATGTGAAGACCAGCAGTTGCTGAAAACAAGCCTATGTTAAGACTGGAGCAGCAGACTGCTGATGGTTTTTGGCATGTTGCGGTTTGGTACCTGTTCTGTACCATGATCATGGCCATCCAGTCAGAGGGATACACATGTTTCCCAATCAGGTCCTTGAAAAGAAGGAATGACTCCATCAGGAAATCCTGCAGAAAATGGACATGGGAAAGAAAGAATGTGTGTCTCTGTACTGACAAATCGAGATGTCTGCAAGTGTGTGCAGGTTTATACTCACCACCAAATCGGAGGTTCCAGTGAAAGTCTCTATATATGTTGTATAGTGGCCATCATCCATTTGACTGAGTATGGCTGTCATGCACGCCACAACTCTGGACTGCACGGTTGTGAGCGTAGGAGAGAAAGCAAAGCACCATTAGGTTCTGGAGGCATTTAGGTTGTTAGAGCATTGTGTTTATGGCTGCTTTTAACATCAAAGAAAACCTCACGTGTCATTTGCTAATTTTAGCCACAATTTACACCGAGATCCAAAAACCACTGGTATACACATACGCTGGCTGTAGAACTGCAGAGAACTAGAAAACAGGCCAGAAGCAATGTTACCTGAAAATAATCTGCATGCATCTGCATGTCATCACTCCAGTATTGTTTACACACGGGCAATTATTAGGAACAAACAGAACCGAGAAAGCAGAAGAATCACCGTCTGCATCTTCTTAGCTGTTCTGTAATTTGGCTTCCCGTGTCAGTTAAAAAAATAAATAAAAAGTCAAATGTGACAGAACACACACACTCACAAAAAAAAGAACATGCAGTGTTAAATCGAACACCGCATGGGGGAGCAACAAGAGGTAATTTCACACCAGGGACAAAATGCCTGAAAGTGAAATTCAAAAAAAAAAAGTTATTTACAAAAACAGACACATACGCATTTGTGTGTGATGTTACAGCATAATTTGAATATAAATCATTTCAAACTGCAACATCACTGCAACATCAAGTGCTCCCAATTTCACGAACAGATGCAGCTGGCAGCTAAATAACTACTCTCTGTCTTTACCTGAAAAGGACACACTGCCAATTTTGTTTGTGCTGCTTTAAATGACATATTAAGTCCCCTCCCCTGTGTACCATCAGCGAGAACAGACAGCCACACGCACACACACAAACACCCACACACACACACAGATTCTCAGGAGTGAGAGAAGGAACAATGCATGTGCAAGCAAAGTACACATGCTATAGTTAAAAAATATTTCAGATACGTAAATAAAGGTATGGCATCTATGTAAAGAACAAAAATAATGGTGACCTTTTTTTAGGGTTGAGAGAAGAGGAGGAGAATGACACATATACTATGTGGTTTATATCAGTGTTGTCTTGGTTTGTTCATCATAAGCACCTTGTCTTCTCCCCAACAGTTTTTTTAAGGAATGTGGCTGATGCACCTGTACATCTGCCAGGGTCAAATTATCCCCCCAGAGGGGTGGAGGATGGTTGAATCATGACACAGAGATGAAAGATGATGAATGGCTTATTAAAGAGGAAAGATGAATGACCCTGAACGTGATGACAGCTTCATCGGTTCAAAGTAAGCAGAACATGTGTGGTTCTGCTTTCCTGCATATCAATAGGAGAACATCTGAGTCACAGATGTTGACAGTCTTATTTCTATGTAAGTACACAGAAGTTGAAACTTGATTACATCAGTGTCTTCCAGGTGATGCGGAATGTTTTTAGATCCTTCAGCTTTGCTGGAGTGCTGAGACACCATAGACTCTCAGCACACTGCTCCTTTTTAATCTCTTCCCGTCTTTGCTCTTATACCCATCAGTGTGTGTGTGTGTTCCATCACACGTTCTCAGCTTAAGAGTGCTGTGAAATGAAATCAGTATGATACTTAAGCAGTAAGTAGAGCAAGTAATAGTTCCTACAACGCAGGATTAAGGTTTGGAGTGGAATGCCTGTTTCTTTAGAAATCATTCGTGTCAACTCTTCTTGGAAGTGAGGAGGAACCCTGCTCATTTCCCCTGGCCTGCTAGGAAACATGTAATTTAAGGTAATTAAACTAGAGTAAATTACAGATGAGGTAATATACACCGTACCCTAATGCCTGCAGACCTATGGCTGCAGGTGGATAGGTGGTTGTTCAGGTACATGGCACAATTTTGATGGCACCTATTGGCTCAAACCATAGAAGATATCATTTTAACCACATGTACAAGAGATAAAGAAGTTTGGAATATACAACATGCAAGATTTTATTAAGGAATGTAACCTTTCAATATGAAACTGCAGCATTATATATCAGTATATGCAATATGCCTTGTGTTTGACTTGTTTGGTTATATCTGTACAATATTTAGAATCGATTTAAGTACTGCAGTTGCATGTCTGTTAGGATTTTTGGAATCTGCTAAACTGGCACTGAGTTACTTATGCAGCTCTAAATCTTTCACTTCCATTCTTCCCGTCTCATCCCTCATTGCTTCTTTGGTGTAGGATGACGATCAGTATTAGAGGATTAAGGCCACACACACCCACACACTCACCGAAACTCCTGAGTTAACTGGTTTCAAGTTCACCCTGGTTGTATTGACAGGGAGACCACATGCTGTTTTGGCCTACTTTGGTGTAAGTGGCCTTGTCTGAGGATGTATGGCCTCAATCTTCTTTAACCCTATTCAAACAGAAAAAAAACCCAACACAAATCCTTTCTGATGCATCACTAACCAATTGTCTTGCATCTGAGTGTGTTCCTGCGACAATATGACATGCAAAGACGTATGGGAATAAACGAAAAACTTACTGAGAAGTGCAGTGAGTGTGACAAACAGAGATAGAGCTCTGGCCTTGTTGTGTCAGAGGCAGTAAAGAGACAAGTGAAACAGGACACATAATGCAGTCTGGGATTTTGTGGTTTCCTCTGCCTCCTTTCCCACAATGCCCCCTTACCCTTCCATTTAGTCTTTGAATTTAGACTCATGAATGATGCATTAACAGGTGTACTAACTATGTAGCATCACAATAATATATACCTGGAAATGCAGCTGTATACCATCCACCTTACACCCATAACCACTCTAAAATGTGATATTCATTCCCTCTGCAAAATTCATGAGCTAGAAGAGGAGTTCTGTGACATTTAATTGCTGCTAACAGTGGCAGCAGCGATCATCATTCCATGTCCCTGGCCAAAATAAGATGAGTAATACCCTGCAGTATTTCAGAAAAACATGGATCGTGCCATTTCTTCTTTTAGAACTCATTTACGATGCAGAAGTTTAAAGTCACTCTGAAAAGTTAATTATCCCTACGAGATTCCCAAAGGGATAAACAGTGAAACACAATTGATGCACTTAATATAATTTACATATAATTCATTTTTAAATTAAGACAGAGCATTAAAGCATTAACTTTGACAGCCCTCATTTAAATGCTCTAATCAGTCAGCTGAACACGGGGAAATGTTTCAGGGACAGCACAACTGTCACACATTATGGCGTCCCGTACATTCTAAAGGGCAAAATTTTAAAAGAAATACAGTAAAGGAAATCCAGCCACACAAATTAAATTCAGCTCACATTGATTATAAGAATTATGAATTCAAATATGTCAGTGTTGGGCTTTTGCGGCTGATTTACTGTGGACTTTTCTCTACACTTTCCTCCAGTTTTCCCCCACTTTCCCTGTCTGTCATTTGGTGGCAGCACTCTCCCAGGATGGAATTCATTACGCAGCTCTCGAATATAGCTATTCACCATTTTTTCAAAACACAACACATGAAAACATAGCCTCACTAGACGCCTGCAGCGCCCCTGACTGTACCTTGACAGAGATATCCACTGACATGCACACATATACGCGAGAGAGAGAATATCAGGTATTCTCCTGACACCTGGAGGATGAATTGAGAACAGAGGCAGGATTAAAGAGTTAGATGGATTGGGCAGAAGTGCAGCGTGTCAAGATGGATGTCTGTCTGTGGCGCCAAGAGAGAACGGTAATGATCATGTGTTTGCATATTTCCTTTTCAGTGTGTGTGTGTGTGTGTGTGTGTGTGTGTGTGCTTGCAAAATATCCTTGGGGAAAACAGACCAATCCATCCTCAGGCACCAATTTTTCAACTGAGTTAAAAGAGACACAATCAGCTGGTACAAATAGTGAAGAGCAGGTATACTGAGGAGCAGAGGTTAGAGCAAGTAGCAGAGAAGAGAAGAGAAGAGAAGAGAAGAGAAGAGAAGAGAAGAGAAGAGAAGAGAAGAGAAGAGAAGAGAAGAGAAGAGAAGAGAAGAGAAGAGAAATGTTTTCCTTCTCACTCTCCACTCCAGGATTAAATTACTGAAAACCTCACCACATCAGCAACAATTCCATGCATTGTCATTTTTCAGCTTTTGCACATACATCACACTCTGTCTCCTTATGTAATGTGCACAAACACACGTTCATGCATCCTTTGCTAAATTCCACTGAGGTCAATTGAAAAGCAAGGTGAGCCATCCACTTTGCAATGACGCATAGATCACTGGTTATTTTCAGTTGGGAGAGGGGCCAAGAAGGACACTCACATGGACACTGCACCAATGGGGCCATTCAGCAAACACACGCACAAACATATACACTAACACACACACACACACACTTGTAGACATCTAACATCCAGTTCCTGTTTTGCTAAAATGCTAAAATGCTTTGCTAAAATCTCATTCATTTTCTTGTAAAATAAGTAAATGTGGGTTAAATATTTTCCTCTTTCCTGATGCATGACAAATGAGGAAATTAATTTGCTAATTTCCTGTCATGCAGAAAAAGACAGAGGACTTAATTAAGCATTATTAAAACCTGATAGCACACGGCATTTAATCTCATTTACTCTTCAATTCATGTTAGGCTTTTGTCTTATTTGCCTTCAGAAACATTGTCAGCAGCATGAGTAGGAGCAGATGTTGGAAGTGGGTAGGATGAATGGAAGAAGGAAGGTGGGACAGTCAATCACAGGGTGAGATGAAGACAAACCACGATCTACCGAGGCTAAAGTGAGGCACAGAAGAGGGAGGACAGTGAGCAAAGAGTTCTCAGAGGAGCATGAGGGGATAGATGGCTGAGTGAGAGACCACAGTCATAGAGGCGGGGGAGACAATAAAAGACCATTCACATGAGGAAGAGGAGATAAAAATTGTAATTGATTGTGTTTTTATGTGTGTTCAGTGTGTGTTATCCTGGCTCATCTCCCTGAAACAGACGCTTTAATGCTGCCAAAGTTTTACTGGGTCTACCACCACGCCAGGGTCAATGCGCAGAGATAGAAAGGGAGAGAGAGAGAGTCCACAAAACCAGGGCATGGTACTGGATTATCCCTGACTGGATGAAAAAGAAAGACTGTGGAGGAATTAATGACATAGTAACAGCAAAGCAAAAATGAAAATGTGAAAGTGAGAAGGTAGGGGTGTATGGGAGAGGAGAGAGGGGAAGAGAGAGAGAGAGAGACAGAGAAAAAGAGAGAGAAACAGAGAGGTAGAGAGAGAGGAGGGATGATCGCTGGGCTATGTGAGCGTGCAAGCCAGCAGTAACAGAATGAGAAAGAGAGAGAGACAGCGAGCAACACAGAGTCTTTGGGAGAGCTACTGTGGACTAAAGGACTAACAGAGACATGACAGATATATTGACAACAAGGGTGATCAGAATCTTATGGATGAAGGAAAAGCATAAGGTAAGCAACCAAAAAAAGCAACAAACTACAGGGACATCATTGTATCAGTAAATGGATAACAATCCAGTGTTTTTATTCTAGTTAAATAGACCTGATATGGAATCTCTCCAGCCTCCTTGTCTACAGCTAGTAATGTATTTTCAGAACCCATTGATAAATAGAACATTGCTTTGGAGTAAGGTTGGTTAGCTGAAGGGCAGCAGTGATGGTCCTGCCTTGCTATTGACTGAATTTTCACGTTAACTTCTGAAGCAAACACATCAACTTTAACAATTTATCTTTTTTTTTTTATAACTGACAAGTTAACAGCAGTGTGCAGGTATTACAGGGGGGCTTTTGTTTTAATATATAATATAGTCTGACATCTCAAAACTATACAGGAGAGAGAGAGAGAGAAGGCAAAGCAAGGTTTTGTGTGTGTGTGTGTGTGTGTGTGTGTGTGTGTGTGTGTGTGTGTGTGTGTACATGAGTGTGTGGTAGGTGAATAATCCTGTCCATCTGTTAAATCTGTGTATGTGCGTGTTAGCTGTGCTTCCTAATGAAATATTAATTATGCTTGCTTTTAACATTCACAATGCTTTTGCTGATGTCAGTGAGATTGTATGAGCATGAGTTTGATTGCTATTAAAAGCCTCTGAACAGCTAGTGTAGCTTTAATATGGGATTATATTGCAATAGCCCCACTCATATACTAATGCGCCCTGTGTGTGTGTGTGTGTGTGTGTGTGTGTGTGTGTGTGTGTGTGTGTGTGTGTGTGTTTGCTCAATGGGTCATCTGAGAGAGAGAGAGAGAGAGAGAGAGAGAGAGAGAGAAAAAAGATAGAGAAAGAAGGAGAAAGATCCACATTAGGCTGTGTGTGCAGTGTGTATTGTATTTGACAAAAAGAAAAAAATATTTTTATATTCAACCCTTATTTAGTGATATATTCAAATTTTTACATTAAAACTTACTTAAAAAATATTAAATTAACCACATAACAGCAGTTTTGTTTAATAACTGTTAAATAACTCCCCTTAGATTTCTTCACATTATTCTTACTTAATTTAACTAGCATGTTCTCTTCTCTTCTCTTGCTTATTTTAACTGGATTGAGTTAAACAAGCTCGAATTCAGTTTGTTATACTTTTTTCAAAATACGATACAAGATAAGGCATGCTGAAAACCACTGCAGCTTAACAAGACATTGCTCAAAGGGGAGAGAATGAAGATTATTAGGTAGGCCTACACCAACCACGTCAACAGGTTATGAGAATATTGTGCACTAAACACGATTCCATTAGTTTATGAGAAAGTAATAAAATATTGCACATGCACAGGATGGATCTTTAACACTCAATACTAACCAGACAATCAGTGAAACTGTAATGAAAAGAGAAGAATGAAGGAGAAGAAAGTCAAAAGGGCAAGAAGATGGATTACGTAGATGGGGGAAGGGCAGCAGGAGCACAGGGGATGGAGACATCGGAGGAGGAGAAATTGAGGGTTAATGATAGAGACAGATTGGACAGGGTGCACAGACAGAATAAGTGATGTGTTGAGAGATATGAGACAAAAGGAGAGGATGGAGGGCAAAGATCATCGTTAAAAGATGAGTTGAAACGACATTAAACAGAGTGAGGGGTAGAATGACTCGAATTAGAAATAGTAAAATGCAATAATCCACATGTGTGGCCAAGGATCTGCAACTCTAAAACAGACATATTCGGAGCTCGTATTAGAATCTATGTTGTGCAGATCTAAGCACCGGCATGCTGGGAATATAATGTTTTGCAAGTGGCTTGTTCTTCATGTTGCCAAGTTTTCTATTTTTGTGGACCTTGCTGTGTTGATCTGGGCAGGGCAACAATGGGTGTGCTGGCAAAGATTCACAGCCACACTGTGATTTTGTTAAAACTTTGGAGGTGAACAAGCACATCGGGCCAAACCAGGTTGAAATGCAGCACAGGTGATGGAGAGCTACTTCCCTGTAGATGTTTGGCCAATAGCTTCTGCAATCCATTCAGCTTCCCACACATAACGCTTTGCTTATCTGGCATAACAGACATTTCTCCAAAAGGCTAGATGACTTTGCAGACAAAATGAGGCACTGTTCTGAGAGCCAGTGACCAGAACTGGGACAGAATTTGTGATAATGCCGATGTTGTTAGCTCCATATCCTGCCCATATCCTACATACCAAATTTTATTTGTTGAAATGTAAAAAGTCAACAAGAAGCATTAACATTTGCACTACAGTTGCACTGTTCTGATTTTGTACATTAGTGCATTTATTTCAAGAGACTATATTTTAGATTCTGTGTTTTATGTTGCACCTTACACCGAAGCAAGTTCCTAGTCTGTGAATTCTGTTCACTAACAATGGCAATAAACCCCTTTCTGATTCTGATTCTGATTCTGATTCTGAAGGAAAAAAAAAAAAAAAAAAAGAACCGCGCATAAATGCTTATTTGGGAATTTTACTTTCTCTTTTTATTTCTTACGGACACCTCTGATTTAAGGATGATAAATGAGTTGAGTTGCAAAACTCTCTTCAGGTCTAAACTGGCGTTCATTTTCTCACATCTGGGGTGTTAATGAACATGAGGCTAACGTGTCCACGCTGGTCCACAACAGATCCCTGGTGATGTAATTATTATTAGGGTTTTTTTTTTTTTTATCCTTTTTAATTCCATTTTTCCATCCTGCGTCACTGCCTCCACACGTCACGTATGTTTGACCTTTCTTTCTCAAACCTGCTACAGATAAAGAAACAAAAATAAATAAATAAATAAATAAAGGTGCTTGCAGTGTGCTTCTTTTCCTCTTACAGTACTCTAATAAAATTTTTTAAACCCACAGTATAAGTTGGCGGGCAAATCAACTTAACTAGATTTAATTTATGAAAGGGCATTAAAATCAAAGCTATTATAAATCATAACTGATACTCTAAATGTGATTTTTATTCTCTGCACAGAGTTTTAATGTTTGAGCTTCAGTCGGACACTCTCATCCTTTTTCTTGAAGGTGAAAATCTTTTAATGAGTCCTTTGAGCATAATTTGTGACAAAAGAAATAATGTTCTCAGCCAGTTCTGGTCCTATAATCAATTAAAGTGTGTTAACTGTGTGTTGGAAGCTTGAAGCTGAATTGACTGAAGGGTGAAGAAGACTATACATGAAACAATTAAACCTGATTATGTCTTTCACTTTCTATTTGATTTAAGAAGCGTGAATCCCAGTGCTGCATTGCTCTTGTGTTTATCTGTGTGTGTGCGTGCGCACGTGTGCTTGTGTGCGCATGTGTGGTGAGCCTTCATCACAACAAACACTGATATCTAATTTATCTAATTAGATATGCCTTCTGAATATGATTATACTTGTTTCCATCCCAATTGAAATAATGATTAAAATTCCTTCTTAATTTAACCAAATGCCCAATAAACTATATAGGTGTCTGTAAAGTCATAACAAAAGCAGCACTGATAGTGGTAGTGGTAATAATACAAATAAGAAAAATAGAAAATGTTGAACATAGAATTGAGATAAAGAAGCATAAGCTGTAAAAAGCAGAAATGTGGAATATAAAGTTAGTCAGACATTGATAGCTACCATGTAAAGGTGAATTTTTACGAGACTTGGTAAGAACACGGAGAGCTCTGTTCACCAGGTTAGTGTAAAGGTGAGAAGGTGGACATCAGAAGATCAGGGGTACAAGAGTTTTGTGTTTTGTGCTGACAGAGTGCAGATGTAAAGGTCTATTTTATTCACCAACACAGACTAAGCAAGTGTGAAACGTGTTGATTTCACATAGCAAAACAAAATGTTCTCCAATTAATTTTCTCAGCCTCCATATTTATTCAAGCGTGCTACAATGATGAGCTGTTTAATTTATAATCTGCAGACAGCCTGTCTGCAGATTACATCAGTCTTTAACCATCACTGAACTTTTGCAACAAGTCACAGTGGCGTACTTCATAATCTATCAGCTGACTGTGTGACTAAGCAGACACCTGTGGTAATATCTTTCCTAATTCTGCAAACGTCTCCCAAGCCATTTTAAGATGACTGAGTTTCTACTATGATTCATCCTGATCCCATTATAAAATATTTATTTCAGTGTGCATCATGGAAAGACATCATGCATACAGATTTGCAGAGCGCACCTGAAAAGCAGATTCATTTCATGCCAACAATGACTGCTGCAATCAGTGGCCGTTAAGTCAGCCGCTCAAGGCTTCATTGGAAACGTGCAAATTTTAAAAGGTATGTTAAATCTGAGAAAAAGTCAAAATAAAATCACTTTTTTAATTATCCATTCGATCACTGAATGAAAATATGAACTACAATGACCTACAGTAACTGCAAGGTGAACCCTCTCTCAAGTGGGTGAGAGTGAGTGAGAGAAGCAGCTGTGATTACAGAGCAGAGTCTCACTGAAACACACACACACAGACACACACACACACACACACACACACACACACACACACACACACACACAGTGCCCTGCTGAGACACTGCATTGAAAAGCCCAAACCCACCAACTGACAAATTAAACTCATTGCATGTATAAACAGATTTCATGAGAGAAGCTTGTGCCCTGACAAGAATTCCCCTGTTGTGTTTAAAGGAAGTGTGTGTGTGTGTGTGTGTGTGTGTGTGTGCATGAGTGTCTGTGTGGTGCCAGATGCTTTAACACACTCGCACTGCTTATAGATTACTAGCAAGTGGTCGGTGCAGCCTATGAGACATCCTTGCTTTTAATGTCATCACACGAATCTTTCCCTTTATTCTGGATTAGATTCCATCACATATTTAGCTGAGGAGAAACAAGCCTTTGCATTGTCGCCCTGAACATATACGATTGCATCAATTTCATCTTCACCTTCTTTCCCTGTTGTCTCCCTATAATCCAACAACTTTTATGCACCTCCCCTGTTCCACATATAGAAAGCATCACCTCCCTCCACAATGGATCCCGAGGCAAAAGAGGTGTGATGTGGGCAAGAAAGTGAGATTAATTATAGAGACAGAGGGGTGGGGGTGGGATGAGAATGAAAAACACCGCAATTCAGACACATAATTACAGAGTTGGAAATAGGGGTGGGGTAACAAGCAACCACTGGTAATGATGAAAGATGGGAGGGATGAGGGGGTAATGTAAATCATTTAATATGCATTGGAGGTGACAGGAAATTAAAGGACTACACAAATATTTGGAAATCAGATGCACTAAAATCAGCTTTAGTTGATTCATCAGTTTCCTGAGGCAAAAAGCTCATACAAGCACATTGAAATAGCGCAGTCTGTACTCTCTCACAAACACACACTTTTTCACCTCACTGGCACCAGTCCTCATCTACATTTCTTTCCCCCCATATGGTGCATCTCAAATAACTGCAGCATCCTCTGCAAACTGGCAAACTGTTAGACACACAGAAATGCACAGAGAGAAGTGGGGGGGGTTAATAATGGAGAAGAAAAGGAAGCTCGACAGACTTGAGGGTCAAAATAGATGTGGTTACCATTCTAACTAATTATAAACAGTCTGTATTCTCCGTTAGCCATGCGTTAGCTGCAAGGCAATAAAACGGTCTCAAGACAGTGGTATAAATAGCAGCAATGTCACTGAGGCAGATACGGCTTTGATCAAGCCGAAGATTAGGACCTTACATTTCAAAGCTCTGCTATCTCTTATTGAAGCTATTCAACACAATCTGCAAGAGGGATTTTTGCCATGAGCACTCTCACCACTGACTGAGATAAGGCAACATGGGGTGACTGCTGCTATTTCTTTCTTGATGTGACAATATTTAAAAAAATATTAATATTACTTGACATGCTGGCATCTCAAGATAACCTGCTGTTTTCTTTCAGCACTACACATTAGATGCATCACCTATCAAAACTAAAACTAAAAGTAATTGACAGAGGTTTTTTTTTTTAATTCTTTAAAAGTCAAGACAATCTCGCTACAATTAGAACATTTCAAATGCCAAGCCATTTCCTCACTGATTTTTAGACATTTAGATACACAACATTTTGCATCATTTCAGCACTTGTAAATGAAGCCTCTGTCAAGGCGATTTGTCTCAGCTGCTGTCTGTGCATCACAACCTCTCTCCTGCAGCATTTTGTGGTGGAAAACAGGAAACTGATGACTAACATTTGTCATCATAATCTGACACATATACAAAAAATTTGGGTGATGTATAGCTTCTTCATTGACAGATGAGGAGTGTGTCACAACCTGGTGCAATTAGGAAGCTCATAATATAGTTGCTGTCCTCTTGCCCTGGCTTCACTTGTAGTAGGGATCAGAACATGGAACTTGTCCAAGTTTTTTTTCAGCTGTACAGAAGGTCCACAGTCATAAGAGAAAAACATAGAAAGCATCTGAGCAGACTGTGTAACATCAAAGGATACACAATCCCATTATATGCTTATATGTTTATTTAAAGAAGAAAAATCATTATTTATTTTCCCCACTGGGTTTTTTCTTTCATGTACTTTGCCAATATGAGCTAGTGCCATGTCATAAATACCTCCTATGGGGAAAAAAAATCATATGTACTGTTATTATTATTCTGCATAAATTCTATCAGGTAATCAAAAGTGTCAGTGTAGAACTGTTAAAGAACACATTAAATAACAGTTAAAAAAAAAGAAAGAAAAATCTTCAGTATTCTACCATACTGTCTCTTCTTTAAGAATGAATTAACCCTTAATTTAATAAAACATTACTTTGTCAGGTTAAGGTTAGTTTGCATCCTTTGCATTCATAAATTAGAAAATTACATTCTTCTGCCTAAGATATGTTAGTTTAGCCTTCAGAGAGAAGCAGCTTGCTGACACACCTACTGTTCTATTAAGATAGGTAGATTGTTGTATTGATCTGGCCAGTATATGTATTCAGCTGAGGTCAAACCTTTGATTTGGAGCTTTGCCTTCCTGCTATCAATGTCCTCTTGCCAATTTTGCCTTTTATTCCACATTGTCCTTGGCCTCATTTCTTCCATCATGTGTCTCCTTCATTGCCTCTCCAGTTATCTCTCTGTTTCTTTCTTTCTCCAGAGTGAATCCACCATGCCCCGAGAAGCCATTCAGCTCATCAACTGCAGGCCACTGGCTAGAAACTGTCAAAGTCATAAAAAATATGTACCCAAAACAGTAAAGAGATCATTAATGAGAGGTCACAGAGTGTACTACAGTCTTATTGGATATTGAATTCCTCTCCTGAGCGGGGGTGCGCAAACTCTCTAAAATACTCTCTAAGCTGGAAACATTCCCACCTTCTATTGGATAAATAAAGCAACTCAAGTTTGCAGATGCCACCACTGACCTCCATCCTGTTCAGCTCCTCGGGGGGCTGAGCAGATCTGCTCAGGATTATGGGAAGGAGGTTGACTGACCCAACCAATCCAGTGCCTGCGCTGGGGATTCCCCTGGCAGGGGGGAGATGGGGCCCACTGTGCAGTATCGGGGTACAAACATCTCCCAGGCTGCGGACTCTTCCCTCCATCAAACAACAACACAGCCAGCCGGGGAACACACAGCAGCTATCTGCTATGGCAGCAGACAGAACACAGGCAGTGGAGACAGTTAAGGTTATTAGAAGTGAAAGCAACAATCTGCCAGTGACCAAAGAGACTTCACAGAACGAGATCAACAGCCTGACGCAGGACGACATGGGGTCTCAGGGATCGGGCAGTGAAGTTTACTGCCAGATAAAAACTATACAGACCCCAAAGGATCCAAAGGCAAAAAGGCCACCTCGGTATACAAACGGCAGTGTGGTGGCCTCTGACATGGTGGGAGGGGTTTGCACCGACTCCACAGAAAGTAAGGACCTGACCCATGAAAGGAGGAGGGTACAGTCTCTCCGTGTGGAGGGCCATCGCTCGGTTTCAAAGACAGGGAGTATTTGTACAGTGCATGCCACCCCGCCACGGCCCTGTCGGGTGATGGCGACTTCGCCTCCGCGCCTTTGTGGGACATGTGGGAGGAGACGATCTCAGATTACAACCTGCACGGGAGCATGTCGCAGGAGGGCTGCCAGTCAAATAACAGTTAGTCAGACGTTACCAAATCCTCCACGGAAGCCTTCTGCTCTCAACCAGAGTCTGGACTCTCAGACTTGCAACAAAAACACAGACTCGGTAAACACGGCAAAGCCAACGTCACTAAAGACAACTCAAATACCGCAGCTCTCACACACCATACCAAAAACTCACAGTTCACATTTCAACCACACGTCACACACTCAGACCAAAACAAAAGACTTAAAGCAGCAAACAAGGCCACATTCTGCTGAATTCACACATTACAAAGATTCAGCTACACAAACATCAGACATTCCAATGGAAGAAACAAAGCGGATGCAGTTATCTGATAAACACAGCTATGACAAAATTCACCAAGCTGAACAAACGTCAGTCATACGCACCCCATCCCTCCCTCCAAAAAACTCTCCTAAACAAACACATTCTATTGCGGTAGACCAAACCAAAGTCGCACAGAAGACCACGAATTCTCCCCAGAAGACATCTTCGGTTCGAATCAAACTCAAGGACTACGCAAAAAAGAAGAGCAAATCATTTGACGACCACACTCTGCCTTGTAAAACTCATGTGAAAGCACAATGTAATGGCGCTCCGGGGGGACTGTTGAGTGGCCAGGCAGGACCTGCTCCACGTGGGCTGGAGAACCAGCTCCAAAGTGTGGAGGAGAATCTAGTGTCCAATCAGGAGAAGATCAAGGTGCTTCTCAACGTCATTCAAGACCTGGAGAAGAGCAAGGCCCTCAGTGAAGGGTGAGTACACGAGCGCCGCTGAGGGAGATAAAAGGCGTAGGAGGGAAGACATGAAAGATATTGAAAGAAGAGAAAAGCTAAAATTGAGGATACGGCATACTGGAGAGATACAGATGTTAACTGCAGTAGGGAGAACTGATGTGTGAAAAAATTGTGCGATAAAGAGACAAGAAGGTGTCAAGGGAGGGCAAAATACAGAGTATGTTTGACTTTCTAAAACAAGCAGCAGACTTTCAATAGATTTTAAATGTCAGACAGGTAGATAGAGGATTACCATCGACAAAAATGGCTGGCGCTGCGTGTTTGATGCAGCCTTGTATAGATATTTGACACCTGCCAAACCTCTAAGTTCTTCTACTGTTTTTCAATACCTTCAAAGGTTGTACTGCGCACGACAAGAGCATCCCCCAGAGCTGTCCTACTGCCTGCTCATCTTTTTTTCTTTCTCTCTTTTATTCACAAATCGCTCATCTCCTGCTCCAAGTACATTGCTGCTACCAGCTTCACACACTCTTTGTGCAAATTTACTTTCTGGACCCATTTATTTTCAGTTGAGGTCCTCGACTTTATCCCCAGCTATTTAACCCATCGGAAGCTGTTCATCTCTGTCCCCCACACATAAAAACCCACACAAAAGTTCAGTCACTGTTCATCTTTCAGTCCAAATCTGCAATAATTATGCCGAATGGAATCGCTACCTAAGCCAAGGGGCAGTGAACACAATAGCCTGGTCATCTGTAGTCTTAAATCCTAACTTTAGAACAACCAGGTGTTGTATCTTGTGAAATTCAGTTGTATTTCTGTACTGTGGAGAAAGGCCAAACATTCCTAGCAGACACAGCACTTTAATCACATGCCAGTCAGCACAACAGCTTTTCACTTTACAACCACTTTCAACTCTTGTTCAACCAATATAACACACTATCCGTCATGTTCTTTTGAAATCCACACCATTTTCTGGGGAAGCTACATGGTTGAATTCCGCAGCCCCACCACAGATGGTTTTCTCAGACTCCTGCTGGTCAATAACATAACAATAATGATCGCATTGTTATTTTTTATTTTTTTATTTTTTTACCTTTGACAATCCCTGGAGAAAACGCCTTACATTTCAGCACTGAGTGCAAGAGCAAGCAGTGAAAGAGAAGCTATATTTACCCTTTTTAATTGTCTTTTATGCTTTCAGCGACATCTAATCGTGATCTATCCACACTAGTTCAACAGTAGCTTGTTAAGGGTTTATAAGTGGGTGTTAACGGTATTTTTTTAGTCATCAGTTAAGCTTTCCAAATGTTTTATGTGTTGTTTTCGCAGCCGCAGCTCATACAGAACTGGTCAGGACATAAACAACTGCCCCACCTGCCAAAAGACTGCCTGCATCATCTACAGGTAATCTGATTGCCATAATGAGCTTACTTTACATAACTCCCCAGAGACAACCCATTCTTGTCATGTAAACACTCATGGATATTCTCCCACGCTCAGCTTCCTGTCTTCTATCACCTTAAAAAAAAGCATGTCTCTTCTTCTTTTTATACATTTAATCAGCCTTTCTTCCTGTTGTCTCTGCAAAGTTCCATAGCTCAAACCACAAGCATAATCAGAAAGACCACAATTAATCCATCTCATCAATATTCACATGAATACATGCTAGGAGGAAGATATTCTCTCCAAGAATATTTATTTGCACACGTGTATCCTGGGTAAACACACAAATTAATTCAGCATGTAAACAATGCATTTTTGCTGCTTCTCTTGTCCCTTGTATATGTGACCTCAAAAAATAACTACATTCCAAGATCCTCTGAAACTCACAAAGCTGAGGCCTCATAATCTGACACCACATACTGTAGTTTAATCCACAGGCTGCCTGCACCCCGTCCTTCTGGTTTCATCTTTTCATTATGTAAATAATATCATCTTTCGTCCCGAGCATGCTCAATCCTACTTTCATTTCAAACTTCAATCAAACTGGTTTCTTCTCATCCTTGCCACAGCCTATCTATTGGAAAAGCTTCGATAATCACCTGTTTACCACTAAGCACAAATCTGCAAAACCTTGCTCTACTCGTGCAAGAGGGAAATGGAATTGTGCATTTCACAAACAGTATGCCACTGCCACAAAGAAAAACACACAAAAAAGTGACAGAAGAGGGATATTTACCTGTAAAAATAATAATATAGCCTTTTAAACTCCTTTACCATATCAGGCACTCCTTGTGTGTGTGTATATATCAGATAAAATCTGTTAGCCTGTGGATATTTTTGCTTGTTTGCAATCACATCTTCACAATCTTTCTTGTGTGCTACAAAGGATAAAGACACATTTTACCGGGTGTTTATCTCCCTCACTGTCCCCACTTTACAAAAAAGACATCCACCTCACAGCATCACCACATGTGCTGCCCTCCAGCATTGTAACTCTCATTTCTCCTGTTGTTTTCATCTCTTCATGCACTTCTCCTCATCTGACACACTCCTCACCTACTGCAGATCTTAGTTATAATAGCGCCATTTTTAGATCAGTTACTTGCTATAGCCCATGCGGAAAAACTGGCACACACTAATTCATATATTTATGTACATATCTTTACAAATATACCTGTACATTCAATTTAATATCACCCTCACAATAATATTGGTTTGTATTTGCAGTGGTTTGCACGGTTTGCTTATTAATAATTTCGTAATTGTTTAATTCATTATTTAGGTTCTTGATAGGATTATTTGCAGCTAATCTATAAATCTAATTACCATAAAGTGTCCTGAAGGGTGCATTACAAATGATTAATTTAAGCAGCCAGTGCAGTTACTCAGAAAATGATTTTTTTTTTTAAATGTGTCTTAAAAGTACATCTTTACATTTAATACTTAATAAACTTTAATAAAAGGAATATTCTAAACAAGAATATATTCCAATACATGTTTACACACTTATAGTTTTAGGTTCTACAGCTTTGTATGCCATTTAGAAGAAAAAAAAGTTAAATAACCCTCACTGTGCTTTGTTAAACCACAAATCCCAAAATACAACTACATAGAGACTAAACATTACTATAAATGAATTTCTTGATACAAGCGAGTTTCAATTCCAAACAAGTTCATGATTTAAATATTGAGCAACTTGACCTACTGAGAGCTTCTTGCTCCAGGATGCTACATGACAGGACACAGTGCAATTAAAAGATCCAGCCTTTTCACTTCAAAACTTGCCTCATCTTCCCGTCAACGCAACTGTATAACTAACATTTGAAGACCCAAATTCAACAATTGAGAACTGATGCTGGATTGTGCTTTCACTGATTTCTAACCAAAGGCTGTGACGTGACAACTCAAGCGAAGGTTTCAATGACTTAGATAGTTAAGTGGGAAGTGTGGGCAACATGAGACCAGACATAGATGAGTTCAATATATAATGTAAAAAAAGAGAGCGAGATTATATTTTAAATGGACAGGTGCACCTCAGTGTGTGTTTCAGCAGTAGACAGAGAGAGAGCGAGAGATAGACAAAAAAATATCTGTACGTACAGTTACATCTCATTTGTCATTTATTCATGAAGAAAGCTTTTACTTTCTCATCCTTTTGCTTCTTTCCACATTTTCTCTCTCTCCCATACTCCTCCTGTGGCAGCTAAAATCTTCCTACCCTCCTCTCTCACCGTCTCTGGTGGCTCTCATTCTCCCTTTCTTGCTCCTCTTCTCTTTTATTTTTTTCCCTCCTTGCAGTGAATTCACTGCCCTGTTTCATTAAAGCATTGTCTTTTCTTTCATTTTTTCTATCCCTGAATTTCCCAGAGGACACATAATTCCCTGCTGCATACTTTGAGCTGGGAAACCTGCAGAGATTAGATGTCAGAGGACTACCTTAGCTTGGATGCATCAGGATCTACATTTGTGCATGTGTGTTCCTCTTTCCTTGTCACATGTAATGACTAGCAGAGAGAGAGAGAGAAACAGATACAAGAAAAGAGAATTTATGAAACTCTGAAAAAATAAGACGGGCCTGATGTGAGGCTTGAAAAGTACAAAAAAGTTGAATCAACTTTAACTCCAATTTGCTCTCCTTTTAGGAAAAATGTGCAGCTCTCTCTGTGGTATTGCCAGCAATTCACAATTTTAAATTTCCTCACACCTTTTCTTTAACTTCTCTGTCTGCTAGTCTATCTTAGCCACCTAATCACCACCTGAGCCACATGAATACATTTGATTTGATTTCAAACCTTCTCAACTGCTAAATACTGCTCTCTTGTCTTTATTTTCTGTAGCGTGGAGCATGATTTCCGACAGCAGGAGGGTCGATTGCAAGGTGTTATTGAAGCTCTGGAAGGGGAGTACGATGTGCCTGCTTCAACTCTGACCAAGCCCACGCCAGCTCTGTCGTCCTCTTATCGCCCCAGCACCAAAGGCCGTGTGAAAAAACTACGCAAAAAGTGCTTCTGGTGGCTGTAAGGTCTGGGAGATATCCTTCCGACTAGAAGACATACGGTGGTCACAAACAGTAAGAGATTTAGGATTAACCTGTTTTGTTTGGATGTGCTGTTGCATTTTCCACGATGCATCCCTGAAAAAGACCAGAAATATGCATCCTTGCTACTACGAAGAGAAAAGGCAGATAAAGACATGACGCAGAGACCTGAGCCAGCTGAAAAACCTCTTTTCTCTTTCATTCATCAAAGTCGGTAGATTCTGAAAATGAGACTTCAGATGATAATTCCTGATTTTTTTTTTTTTTTCACTTGTGAAGCCCATTTTTCCATATTGCCTTTAGAGCAGAAAATATGGCCACTTGGCTGAGTGACTGTCGAGACGTCTGGATAGATGCATTTATGAAACTGCACAATGGAAAAATACAGCAATAAGCAAGGGACTCTAAACTTTCCTGAAAATCAAAAGACTCGACAAAATTTTTGTATTTGGATAGTTTGGATAGCTTGGACAGCCATACTCTGAATGTAACAACTGAACGACTGAAAGGATGACAATGAACCACAAACTAATGAGACCTCTGAAAGTGAAGACTCGTGTGATGGATATCAGGTTTGGGAAAGCGTGGCAGAGATTATAATAAGAACACATTAAGAGACTGACTAGTTCTGTCAGATAATTAAATATTCTGTCAATGCTGACGGACAGATTGATTCTCTCCTTTTACAATTCAAAATGGACGTGTTTAGATTTGAGTTGAGCCTTGATTCAAGGATTCTCTCTCTCTCTCTCTCACACACACACACACACATACACACACGATTTATAGTTATAAGTGTATAGTTGATGGTCTAAATTATAATTCTTTGCACACATGCAAAAAGCTGCTCTGTTATAATGCAACACAGCATTGTCTCTCATATTAAAATAACATTATGTAACTTAAAACAGCAGAATTAATATGCTAGAACTGAAATTCCAGTTAATTCCAGGGAGAATCTCACCTCTCCCACACCCATGGCTCAGTAAAACACTGCCCTTGCTTTGAAGTTTTCAGTTTGTGCAGGTTTCAGTATAAAACGAAATGTGTTACAAACTTTGCTTTACAGCACGTGGCTGAAAAGATGCTAATGCTATTACAGTCCTACAGTCAGAACGGCAGTGTGAAAGATAAAAAGGGGTGAAGACAAAGGAAAGTAAGAGAAGAAAAGGTCAATCAAGTGTGACGTGACAAGTAGGTCAGAGTTTATAGGTACCTGCATAGATCTGTCTTGCCACTGTTGACCATCACTTATTCAGTCCATGTTGACAGACTAATTCTGAAAGCATGATTCTGGCAGCAAATGGCTGTACCTTTCGCTCAAAGAAATACTTGAAATACTTGTTGCTGTCATGTAACTTGAGCCAGGAGATGATAGCTTGGCAACACTGGGTTAGTCTGAACTATCCATATCTGTGCTCCGTACTTTTTTTTGTGTAAAATCCCAGAGTATGATTGTATCTTGTTGGCTGATATAGTTATCTGGTCTCTCACAGCTAATCTGAACCCTATGACAGTAAAGCAAATGTATGTTGTGAAAAATCCATAAAGCGTACAAGCTCAGTGTGCATGTAAAACAGCGGTGTTGAACTTGGGCTGCACAAAACATCTACATAATGCTGCTTTAAACAGACCCAATCAAAGCTTGTCCAGTCAGTTTTTAAACATTTTCTCTCTGCAAACATGTGATAAAAAATATGGAAGTAAAATACAAAGTACAGGACTCTCCACGATTTAGCAAACTTGCTACTTGCAGGGCAAGTTAACCTGGGTCAAGACTGCATTTATCAATGCTTAACACAACCAGCAGAAAATTATAATCTGAATCTGGTCGAAGGGTTCTTGAATTTCAAGAGTACAATACAAATTAAGTATATAATTTTACAAGCTCCCACAATGCCCTTGTCTACCTTATCTTAATCTTCTATGTAAAATAAAAGTGTGTATTTTGAACAAAGTGTGCTCTTCCTGACATTTTGTGCTTAAGAGTGAAATAACTTGAACTAGATGTTGATTTTCTTCCACTCGAAATGGTAGACAAAGGAAGGAAAACAATGAAAAAAAGGTTCAGCCATGTTGAACTCATTCACATGAATGTTGGCATGCACTCACGATTAGGGCGTGCTCTCGACCCATTGTGATGACTGTCCTGTTGATGATCCTCAGCAAAGACACCACAATATCCTGAACGTGTTGAAAGGTTTCCCCCTGAGAAAAACCAATCACAGTCACAACCTTGAGACAGACAGAATCTTGTTACTAAATGAAAGGACAACTGGATGGACAATAACATCTGCTATCTGAAACCATGCCATAGGGAGAAAAGCAACAACAAATAGAAGTCAAAGCTTTACTTAAGCTGTGAATAGGTAAATATGTCACACTGATGTATTTCATTTTATTTTGTTTTCCAAAAAACATTGAATATTAGGGCACTAAATTCTATATCAGAAGGTTTTGTGGGTGTGGTAAGTGCATACAGATCTATTTTATTATTCCTATCGTTCCCCTGTCTTTATAGCCACTGTTCTGTTTACTTACCTCCGTCTGGCCAAGGGACAGCAAAGGGGACCAGCTGCTACCAGTCTGTCCATGTTTGTGCTGGGACCTGTCCCAAGCCGAGTTACTGATTCTTTAATTATAGGACATCTGCACTGACAACTGTTACCATATTGTTCGTCTAGCTCATAAAAGTCAACAAAATTAAAATGCAAACCATAGATAGTATTGCAGCTTTCCGTGGCAAACAGCAAATTTACTATAGTACAGTATGTAAGTCATAAATGGTGTATTTATATATATATTATATATATTTTGGGCTTGATTTAAATTGACAGAGATGATCTAAAAAGGTCTAGCTAATGACATATATGTAAATGAGACAAACTGACTTTAGCATGCTGGTTAACACAACCATCCTGAGAGTCATCACTCATAAACACACAAGTACAGAAAAAAGTATAAAAACACACACACACACACATTGTGCTCCACCAAATCGGTCTTTGTAAATTGAAGCAGATATACCTGGCCAGTATCTCAAATTTGTGCATGTACCCTTGCATGCATGCACATTGGCTTGCCTGGTTTATAAACTGACAGCCACAAGAAAGAAAGTAGATCAATTTACATTTCATTTAAATTTGACTCACACAAATACACAATATGCACACATTCTGGGCAGCAGCTGTCCTAAAAAACCCGCTAACTCTATCCCACTGTAGATATTCTGGTCTCCTGGAAGCAGATTCTGAGAGAGAGGTGAGACACAATCTCTTTCTCCTTTTCTCTCTCTCTCTGTCCCTCTTTCTGTGTATCCTACAGAACACAAAAGCGTGGAAGTCGATATACCCTGCTCATTTATTCCAAACTGCAGACTAGCGTGTTCATTTCTTACTGGCAAGCTCATTTAAAAGAGCCAAACAGAAAACATTGTTTGTGGGATCAAGGAAAAAGGAATAAAGGCTCTGGCAGGACATGTCTTCTGTCATTGTCTGTTAGTATCCTTTCTTTATTGCATGCAGTGCATACACACTGCCGTACATGCATAAAAGTTGCCCAAAGTTTTACTCATAAATTCAACATAAACTCTCCCGCAGTCTTGAGCATCTGTCTAGTGCGCCGTGGTATTCCTCCGCCTCTTGCTCTCTGGTTTGGAAACAGCTGTAGTGTGACAGCTTAATCGCCACCCTCGGCAAAGAGCTGAGAGCTGGGTGAAATTTAGAAGAGAAAATAAAAGGAGGTCGAAGAGGTGAAAACTTCTTCCAACACTTGTGTTTGTCATTTCACCCTCCTGTATTTGCTTTCAATCACCGGCTCTAGTTGCTTATGAAATTCCTCTATTCTACGCTGTTTCTACGCCCTCTTCCATTGCACCTCCTACCTGTTTCTCTACGCCGCTTTTCAACTGGCACCAATCCATCTCATCAAATTCAATGCTCTCCATTCATTCCTTTTCTAATTCTCTCACTCTCTCTCTCTCTTTTGGCTCATTCTTCATCAGTCTTATCTACAGAAACATAGCTGCAATAAGCTATACCTTCTCTTCAAAGAGTCAGCAGGCTGTCAACAACTTGCAGGAGCAATTAAACCTCTCTGCTGGATATTGGTGAAGTATTTGTACTGCATATACATATTAAGCATGCCTAGTTAAAGAGACAACTGGTTTTTGTTCTAACATGCAGCAGCACACATTAAAGCCAAGCAATTAGAGGCTAATTGGTTATGGCCGACTTCATTGCATAACAACATGTATTTGCTTTTTTCAGGGTTTCACTGGGGTGACACAGAGCCTGGAGTTGTGTCAGGTTCAAAACGAGCAAAAAAAAACATACTTGTATGTATGGCCTAATATTTATATACTCTCATTTAGTGCGTGTTTGAAAAAGGTTTGTAATTTATTCAAACCAAATGCCCTCTCACCACATTGTCCATGCTCAGGACCCTCAGGATGTTGTTGAGCAGCTCCAGGCTATTTCTCCTCTCATCATGAGGCCCGTCAGCCATACTGACCAGCGCTCCGCTCAGCTCCCTCAGCATCATGGGTAACAATACATCACGGCACTCTGAGGAAACAAAATGATGCGTGAGAAATATGTCACCATTTCAACCATGTCAGGCTCCTTACATCAGGTGCGGGAGACAGCTTTACCCACAGAGCTCTGACTGATACCCTCATTATTAAAAAAAAAAAAAAACAACCTAAAGACCTGACTGCACGGCAACAAGATATCAATCAAGTGTCTGCTAACATGTCCACTGATCTGTCTGCCTCACAGTCAACACATTAATCACCAGGGCTAATGTCTTCTCTTTCTCTTCTTTCAATTAATCCTTTCAAATTTTTATTCAAGTGATGATTTGGTGACCCATGTGATGCCTTATCAATCATCAAAGTACTTTAATATAAAGATCACTTTTGTTACTGTGAGCCTTACTGATCATAATGCTAAATCACTGTTGTGCTTGGTGGTGGCTGATATTTTCCTGTTGATACAAAGCCAGCAGACACCAGAAAAACAACGACATTTGATGTGACTCAAGGCTTGTTTGTCTGATTCATTTCTTTCTTTTCTTTTCTTTTTCTAAACACAGACACGGTCCAGAGCTAGAGGAATTACCATAGGTCCTGTTAACAAGAGGTTAATAATGCAAACATTTCACAATTATAAAGGGTAATTAACCCATCCATCCTTTACTGAATGTTTATTGAGGTCTTATTCTTTCACACTTTGTCCACTCTACCTCGCTGTTGGTGCAGCAGGTTAAGGGGAACATTAAAATCTCATTTGGGCTGGTAGTTGTTTTGTCAGTTATTAACTGAACCGAACTCACGTACTTGCTGATTGGGCCCTACGCACAAAACACATTCCATCAAACAAAAACTGGAGATGACACTGAGCAGGAAAAGTGAAAGTATACATTTCACCTTAGCCAGTCTTAAACCCTGGACAGTACAGTATAATAGTGAATCATCCTGGTCCGTGTCCTTTTAAGAGGTTGGTTGTTTTAATGCTACCAGATTTGTATTTGACTTGAAAGCTAAACCTGTTTAATCCATTAAAGCAGAAACTCATCATCTTTTGTCCTTTTGCACAGAAAAAACAATGTGTTTCAAAGCAGTACTGTGTGAAAGAGCTTAGGAATTAATCCATCTGCCTTCTGGGAACTCACTTTACCATTAAACCTGCGGAGAACTCTATTCCCTGCCGAAAGACCAGCTGTTTGTTTTTATTATTTTGAGGACAAACATAATATTTTTGGGCATAAAGGATATCAGCTTAAAATGCGATGTGCAACAGTCTGTGTGATTTTGTCCCAAATCAATTACATTCAAGTTTAAGTCTCTATTTTATTGTTTTCCTTACTGCAACACAGTTATTATACACACACAAATTTTAAGTTTGATGGTTTGAATTTCCTGCACACAAGCTGATCATCTCTGCTGGACCTCAATAAACAGAGGTGGGGGGATAGAGACTCTTTGTACATTGATATATTTTCAATATTTTCAGTTGTTTGGATTAAAAAAGAGATTTCTTTGTTTTTTGCTTGCAGAGAGGAACATCTTCCTTTCAGTCAGCATTGGCTTCCCTTTCTGATTCCTTAAAAGTCAAAAAGCTTAAAAAAAAAAAAAAAAAAAAGGAAAATCCTTTTTGCTCGGTCGCACTCAGCTTCAGACTTTAGCTGATCTGTGCGGGTATTATCTGTTTTGATTTTACCAAGATTTTTTCTTAAAAGCTTCTTGAATATGAGCATCAAACATGGTGAAGCACCAGATGTACTGGTAATACTCTTCCGCACTTAATGCCTTTAGCCGCTGGTGCAGAACGCTGCCTTTATCTTTGCAGGTAATTCTCAGTGCTGTGCCTACCTCTGGAATTACACCCGGAATGTTCATATCCGCTTCACTGTGATTGGCGACTTCTCGGAACTGAACCATGGGGTAGTTCCCAGGATTAGGTAAATCTTGAAAACGGTATTTCAATTGTTATTTCAGCTCTGGTATGCACAAGCTAACCGCATTCTGTGAAGAAATATGTATTATACGGGCACAAGACTCTGCATACTTAAATAAGTAAGTAATATTCTTCGAAGAAAAAAGGCATGCTCTGAATGTGAATGACCTTGGAGATTCAATACATTGAATAAATGCTTCCTCTCTAGTTTTATAAAAGCACATACTCTTACAAGGTTGACTTTACAGGATATGTAAATAATTTTAATATTATTATATGCAGAGCCACTTGAAGTCATTTGAGTGGATGTTGTGTCTTGAGTATAATAACCTTCTTGTTTATGATTACATTGTCTCATCAGACACATTAGTTAAGCTTATTTGTGCTCAAAGGCCACAATCATTGCCAAGAGCTTGCTTCATGACACTGATGATTCCTTTTCTGTTATGTCGGCAATTTTAATTCAGTTGTCATTGCCTTAATTACTCTAATGCAGTCATGTCATCTTAGGCATGATTGTTTCCTGACACAACACAAATGCATGTGCTGTACCCTAAATGTCTTTTTGCGCTGCATACCAATGTGGAATCCTTTGCTGGGATTGCCAAAGACTAACCTCAGCAGTGTCCCTAATCCCTTGTCCCTTGAACCATTTTTGCAGAGAACTGTTTGGTAAAGCCTCCTGGCAGCTGGTTGGAAAGGGAAGACACCGAGTGAGAAGCTCAACTGGAGGCGAGGATGAAAGGAATGGTGACAGGAGAAATCAAGAAGCAGAAAAAAAAATACAACAACGACAATGGGTTTTCATTGATACAGTACTGACACACACACCAAGAATTGGTCAAGTTTTATAAAAAGTTACAATTAGGGGCTAAATCTTACATTCAGCTAAAGGTAGGAAGCTCAGTGCACAAGCATTCATTCCCTAATAAAGAAGTGTCTGAATGCACATTTTCCAAACAGCATTAATGCACATGTTATTTCATCCTAAGGTCCAAAAGCCTTGCCTGGGATTTCCTGCTCTGCCAGCCCATCACACCTCTGCCAACAAGATCCTTCACTGATGCTTTAGTGTGTTGGCCCAGATATGCTTAAGCCAATCAGAGAGCTCTCAAGAACTTTTAGAACAATTGTTGCCATGGCTAACATTGTAACAGTTACTAGCTAGCAGCGCTACTTGTGCATCCACCCCACTGGCTTTGCTTTGGGTATAGGTCCCTTAAGGTTTCAGACACCTGGATGATTTACAGCTGCTGCATGTGATTTTGCATGCAGTGCAAAAAAAAAAAAGCAAGCAGTAAAATCAATGTGGAAGACCGCTTCACCAAGGGGGTTCTGACAGACAAATGGAAATTGAGGTATTGCGATGCATTTTTAGTTTTTCTCATCTTCACCATGATCCAGTGCAGACACAACAAATATTATCAGGCACACCAAGAGAGCCTAAAGCAGTGTTATTTTCCTGGCCATCTCCCTTAAATTATTATTATGAGTTGGCATGTATTTATCCAAGTGTGGTTTTGGTGCTTGACTGGTCTTTTGTTTATTTAACAATTGAAAATGTTCTTTTTCTTCATTTTTTAAGAATTTGGCTTGTTTAGATTCAGAAGCTAGCCACCACACATGAGACAGCTCTTCTGGCCCAGCGCGACGGCTCCCACTTCCTCTCTTGCATTTTATTATTTCACAACAAAATGCATGAAACTACGGGACACCAGGATTGAATGTAATTTATCACAGGAGACATGCAATCAGAGTTGTCCCATTGGTATCCATCTTTTCATCTTAACCTTTTCTCCGCTGGTGACGCCTCACTTTGTGGAAACTAGTAAATGTAATAACAAGGGAGTTTGTGAGCACAAACTGAACAAGAAGGGTGCTGGCTCAACGCCACGCGCTCTCCCACTCGGTGATGAATAAAAGGTATCGCTCAGCAGGTCTGTGTGGCTGGCTCCTGCCTTATTATTCCTCCATCATTTGTTCACATTCTTATCCCTCTATTTTATTTTTTTTTGACAGCATATTTTGAGCCCTGTAAGGTATCAGTGCCGAGCCATCATTACAGGGTCGATGTGTCATCAAAGGTGGAAATATGTCTCAGGTATCATTTGTAAAAACATAAAAATGGTTGAATAGAGGATATATTTTCCATATAGGTATACTGATATTCCTCACTTATATGTGAATTAGAATCGCTCCCCCTGCCCAAAAAAAAAAAAAAAAAAACTGTAAGCAATACATTTTGGATGATAGTGCTGAACTGAATGAACATGATACACTATGGTTTTTTTATGCCAGAACCTGCATTTTTTTCCTGTCAAAGAGCAAACGCTGTCAGCAAAAGGAATATAAACGCAATCAATAAAGGCTGCTGCCTGCATTACATTTCCCTTCACAACTTTAGCCATGTATATGTAAAAGAAAAATAACAGCAGGTGGGAAGGTAATCAAGGAGATATGGAAAGTTAGAGTTTCAGACACAACTGAAAATTGTTTTACGCCCTGATATCATTGCTTTCACCAGCTGCAGCTTGAGAGTAATCTCATTTTTCTTTCCACCTTTCGCTGTGTGACTTAACCACTAAGTGCTGGCCCTTATTACAGTGAGACTGACTCACTTGCTGCATCACTTGCTGCATCACTTGCTGCAGCATTTTTATCAATTTAACCAAGTTGGATTTTTATCAATTTAACCAAGCTGGATCAGTGAGAGATGATGCCTCTGAATGAGCCATGACTGCGACCCATGCTTACTCTTCTGTCCTCTCAAAGGAATTTAATACATTTCTGCCCTAACCTATATGTGATTTCACATTAGATTTCCTATAATATTGTTAAAATTGGATAACAAAATGAATGTTGAAGTATAAAAACACTTGTTTCTTCTCTGCCGTCTGCTATGATTATCATTATCACCCACTGTCAATAGGGATATTTTAGAAACCAAACAAATTACAGACCAACACACATTAGACCAGACTGCAAGAAGTTTGATAGTAGAAAGTCCTGGCTTGTTTTTTTTTTAATGCGAAATTATATTTTGTTGTCATATGCACATTAAATTGTCTGATTATATTTGGTTTCCAAAAGAATTTTAGAGTAAATGTGAATTTTTAAACAGCTCTAACTGCCATTTCTCAACTGTGTTCAGTGCATAGAAACAAGCATGAATCTAAATTTAAATGAGATGGAAGGAGAGTGTGGCAGATGCATTTCACTGACGGATTAAACTCCGTTCACTCTGCTCCATTAGTGCCATCCATCCCTCCTGTCTTTCAGCTGTTCAACCACAATTTCTAAAACTGCAGTCTCTGGAAATCAACAATCCATAACTTTGAGCTCCATATTCAGCATCATGGTGGAGGATTATTCCCTTGGATCTTGTCAAAGACAGATGTCAGATCATAATTATCCAAAGTAGATCTCTCTGTGTCAACTGGACCGAAAGGTTTTCTTGAAAACATTTTGCCCTCTCTCCAGAGAGCTTCTTCAGTTCTAAGCTTGCTGGGGGCAGAGTTTGAAAATATAGCCCTGTGGACCATCGGCATGTTAATGACCCGAATGGTCACCTGAGAGTCGTTGGCAGGGTCGTTCACCTAGTTTCAGTTTGGGTGCTTCCCCTTTGTCTGTTGGGTCACATGTTAATGAGTCACCAGGTCTCGTCAAACGGTGTGAACGTTTGGATTGCTGACGAAAAGAGTAGAGGACTGATCTTCTCTGGCCAGCACATGTACTTGACTGTCCTCAAAGGAGTGTCCGCTTTCTTTTACCTCCAACCTTCTTCAAACCCTCCAACACGCTCAGACAGAAACTGGTCCACCCAAAGGGCAAGACACCAAGACTCAAACAAAGCAATGTTGTCTATGCTGTACAGTGTCAGGCGGAATTCGAGGAACTGTACATTGGGGAAACAAAACAACCCAACACAGACGTGCCACTTCTTCAGGACAGGACTCATCAGTACACCTACGCCTAAAAGAAAGCGAAGATTGCTGGTTTGAGAGGGGTGTCAAGGAAGCCATTCATGTCAAGTTGGAAAAACCTTCTTTAAACAGAGGTGGTGGACTAAGGTACTTTCTATCACCCACGTACAGTGCAGTCCTCCACTCTTTTCGTCAGCAATCCAAACGTTCACACCGTTTGACGAGACCTGGAGACTCATTAACATGTGACCCAACAGACAAAGGGGAAGCACCCAAACTGAAACTAGGTGAACGACCCGGCCAACAACCCTGCCAATGACTCTCAGGTGACCATCCGGGTCATTAACATGCCGATGGTCCACAGGGCTATATTTTCAAGCTCTGCCCCCAGCAAACTTAGAACTGAAGAAGCTCTCTAGAGAGAGGGCGAAACGTTTTGTTATGACACATTGCAGAACACAGAACTTACTAGAACTTAGTCTTTCTTGCTGCCAATCTGTGCTGTAAATACAGTATCTCTCGCCAAACAAGTTTAATGGAAGAACTTGTCAAAGTGTAACATACTAAACTATTTCCAAGTAATGTGTCTAATGGGCCAATAATTAAACTATTTCCATCAAGTCAAACTAAAGAAGCAAACATAGGGGCAGAGTGACAGGTAGGACCACAATTATTAACCCGGACAAAGATGCAGGATTAACTCCAACCCCGTAATCCACACAGTGTTTTCATTAGTAATTACATATGTAGAAATTAGTCTAAGGATAAGGTTTCATGCATAAATATTTTTCTCGAGGTCAATGTAACTTTGAATCTGGCACACCAGAGCTTATTTGACAACCAAGCAACCTGTTACACACACGTCCAATCTCCCATGCCTTGAGCGGCAGTTAAGCTGACAGCTTTGAAATTACAGCTCAACCAGCTCCTTTGAAATAAGCCAAAAGAAATGTGTAACAATAAATACAACTCCCACTGGTACATGCATACTCTTCCTCACCCTGAGGGCAACCTTACATACAACATAATTCTAGTAAAAACAAAACAAACAAAAAAAAAAAAACACAAGCTTTTCAAAGGAAATGCGGTTATAATGACTGACCTGTCATATTAATTTTAATAACAAAGTAAATAAGTGAATTGCTGAAGTGCCTTCACCATGCATGTGCAGCTATGTTCACGAGCATTACAAATAGAACCTTACATGACCTGTCACTAATGATGATTAGTAAAGAATTTGGGGAAAACTGAGCTCAATCAGAACTGATTGAATTGGGTTCCTAATAATTAACATTACATCATTGCTTCATATTCACCAAGTACTGCCCTGCTTCTCTAAAGTCATTACAACACAACTATACACAGATGTGAAGGAGACAAAAGGCAAGAAAATGCAAGAGACTTAATCAGATTGCTGTTGAGCCATAAAACCTAGACAAGAAGTTTTATTTTCTTTATTTTTGTTTCTTTTTGTTTCCCTTACACTGCAGAGACACTAAAGCATATGGGATTTCCTTTAATCTGTTCAATTTGCATCAAGATGAGCCACATGCCTGCGGTCTTCTAGCAGCTGCGCAGGCAGAGTGGTGGAAATGACTGAGAAAACACAGCCTTAGTGGATAGATTCTAGTACTTTGACCAGATTTGGAGCATAAGTGGGCCATCAAAATGACAGTCATCCTTCCGTCCCACTGCTCTTTGCTCTCTGTGACCTTTGGCCCTTCTCCCCACTCCACACTCACAATCTGTCACAGGGATCGCCTGGTGACATTATAATTTGTCTAAATTGAGGCATAATGCGCCACATCAATTTAATTTAGTCTCAAAACCAGATTAACCCGTATGACATATGTAAGATCCACAGATCACTGTCAGATTATTTTCTTCATGTTCCCCGTAGATTATTCTTTGTGGCTCTTCGTGAATTATTCCTTGTAGATCTTGGTTTTTCACTTATTTTCTGAAGTAGTTAAACTTAGTTAATCTACCGTTTTTTTGTTTTGGTTTTTTGTAAAACTGTTTCCTAGCGCCTCTAGTGATTTTTAGTTCGTTTCTCTAGTCGTTTTTGAACAATAAAAACTTGGACTGCAACTGTTGGGCCTTCTGCTTCCGCTTATGGGTCCAGACTCTGTTTCAAACACAACAATTGTGTTTGTAAATTATTTTTACAGCGTGTCCCAGCCAAGAGCTGTAATCCTGAGAGTTTGATAAAACAAATAAATAAAGTGGAAAAAAATAAAAGATTAAAAATTAAAAAAAATTCCAATCACTTGAAGCACTACCTGGGATGGAATTATCCAAGCCAAACATAAGGCTGTAAAAAAATAAAATAAAATAAAAAACAACTGTACTTTCTAAGTCTTAGGTTAGGTTTCATTCATCACAAAGTAACTGAAATTACTAATTATAAAGGCCAGATCTCATCTTTGATTAAAGCCTCAAAAACTGTATTGTTTGAACTGTATCTGCCATCTTCAAATATATTAATAATAAAGTAAGAAAACTTAATACAGTTTTCCTTTTGTGACATGTTAAGGTGTAAAATTAGCTGTTCACTGAGTAAAATACATGTTGAAAATAAATCCAGTAGATGGTGGTTGCATGTCACTGGTAAAAATAAAGCCTGGTGAATTTATAAAAATTCTGCCATGCACAAACCCCCTATGCTCGTCAACACTGTTAGTAGCTTGACAGTTTTCGAAGAGTGAACACGATGGGTCTTCTCAGACAGACAGATAGACAGACAGGTTCTAGGTATTAAATATGTATTGCAGGACCGTGATAGGACACAGTGAGCCATTAGCTATTATGAATACATTAAATGACAGTGCTGCATATTTCTGCCTCCTGGCTAAATGACGCTCTTACATACAAACCCTTGTATTAGCATCTCAATAGTCAGATGCATCTCAATTAGACTGAGTGTCAGCCCTCGTTTAGTGTAGCAGGAATCGAGATGGAAGGTAATGTATTAATCAGGAAATAAATAAATAAGTAAATCCTGTGGTAGGGGAATGCGAAAGGAGAGCAGAGGATGGGCTGTGGCTGACCAACAGTGCTGAAAGATGTAAGCAGGCCTTAGAAAATTTACTTTGGGGCTGTAGCGGCAAAAAATAGGGTGGGTCTTGCACAAATTCACTTTCCCTTAAGTTATTTTCTATCCTCCCTTCACTGCCACACCTGTTCTCTCCTCTTTCCTGTCATCTTCATGCTTTTAAATATTCCTGATTGTTTAGCTTTTATTTTTGTTTCATTTTTTTGTTCGTTTTTGTTTTTTTACAGACAGACATTCAGAATTCAGAGATGAAGTCCTACATGGTTCTGATTCCTGCACCTCTTTCTCCTGTTGCCTCCATCAGTTGCTCCACTGGTACTTTTATTGCTTTCTCCCTCCTTCTCTTTACTTCCTTTTCTGGTGACAGAGTGTAACAGTGTGGTGACAGCTAGCCCGAGGGCCAAGCCTGTCGACTCGCCCTCCAGGGAATCAATCATCTGAACCCAGATCAATAACCAAGGACCATATCGTAGAGCTGCTCCAGACTTGGCTGGCAGCCATTGACTAATGAGTGGACTCTCTGCGACACAGAGCAAAAAAATGTCTTCATGGCAGTGTACACTTTTAGTAAACACTAAAATGCACAAATACACTCACAGCACAATCATGTTGTCATTCTGAACCATATATCAACAAATATGTTTGCAGGATCTGTGTGAAAAATCCATTTAAGTACTGGTAAGTACACATCTTTGTCACTAAAACAGGTGAGCACAGCTCAGCAGCCTAAATTAGTCACAGAGCTTCTTGTTTTCAAGTTTGTAATCCAGTGTCATTTTTCAGACAACACTAGAATAGTCAGATTCTCCGCTGACTGTTCCCTTCATGAAGAGCACATTTTCACATGTGACAGACATGAGGTAGCCTTCAGTGGATGTGGGGAACATTCTCACACTTGCAACATACTTTTGCATGACTCAGAATGGCACCAGGATGTTTTCCAGATCTTAAGCAGACTTTGATGCTATTGAAGGGCTTTGCCATTCCTTAGAGCCAAATCTCTAGGATTATTGTACTGTTGCATCCACCACTGGCATGTGACCCCATAGACAGCCCAGTGGCTGACTTGATTCATTTCTGATGGGCTTAAGTTGTCAGTAACTTCAATCCTTCTGACATTATTCATTTGTCAGTGAGTAACACTCCATAAACAGTAAAGCTTTTCCGAGTGGAATACTTCATTCAATGAGATTTGGAATGTGTGTTTCAAGTGTTACCTTTGTTTGGAAAAATCAGAATGGAGGCAATTTTGTTTAATTTCAACAAATGATGTTGAGTACCATAAAGGCCAGAGAATAAGCATTAATACTGTTGTTGGCACTTGCAAATGCAAAAGAACACACCTGTAATAGTAATATCTGCAATATCTGTATTGTGATCTTATTTTTATCATCTTAAATCTTTACATCATTTTTATTTATTTGACTTTTAGCTGAATCTGCAGCAGTTTGAATTCAGCGTAAATAAGTGAACTGATACTTTGATAAAATAATGAAACATAAGTCTAGATAATTTTGCATAAATTAAATCACTATAACCTGACTTCACGTGTCACTTCTCATCTTCACAACATGACTGACCTTTACACACTGTTTTTTTTTTTTTTTAACCAAGAAGATTACTCTTTCAGCATTAATACTGAACAGTTATCCACAGTACTGTATCAAAATAAAACCCTTAAAGTAAAACTTCTGGTCATAGAAACAACAATTCTATTGTGTTGGAACAGCTGTATGACAGACCTTTGAGAGGAATATTTAACCCTTTAACCAACTAGCGGCTAATGCTAATGATTTGGTTAGTCTGCCCTTGACTTGCTGCTCAAGCATGAGGAAAATGACACACCTTGTCTCTTGAAGAGTTCGCTCTGGACAATTTCAGTCATGGAAGCAACCTTTTGTTTCTGGAGCTTCTCCAGGGGGATGCAAGAGTAAAAGTCATGAAGCAACTGACTGCAATGAGAATGAAACAGAAAAGGGAAAATTGTATTTGTGAGACGGGGGGGGAAGGGCAGCAGCAAAAAATGAAATAGGTGTGCTCAGTAGATGAGTGCAAAATGAATGATGCAGGCCTAAACATGTTATAATGAGACATCCCCATGCCCCCAATTCAATTTTAGAATAACTAATCGGGTAAGCTGCAAGCTCTGATGCTACAAAGATTAAATGTTCAGTATGGCAAAACCAGTCTCTGTTGGCCTCTCCACTTTTTCTCCCTAAAATTAAGTCAAAATTTGCAGATTCAATTTCAGTGAATGTCTGAAAGAATGGAACGTCCCGCCTTTGGCCCCAAGCACAAGCCCAACAGAAATGTTTATTTAAATTTTGCTGTGCATGAGCTGGCAGGTGGACAAGCCAGGCGCAGAGGCTCAGCGCAGACTTATCAGGCACACTAATCATTTCAACTGAATTTAATTAAAGCCCCAAAATGTCAGCCTATTTGCTCATCAACATGCAAAGGACACAAAGAGCTCACAAAACAGATACATAATCAGCAGCCATGCTGTAGTTTCTGGATTTAAAAATGAAGGAAACGATTTAAAGTCCTCATCCTTCACAGTACATGTGTTCAAGACTTTCAGCAGCTGCAATCAGTTTAGGTATGTTATGTTAACAAGGTACTGTATGTTAGCAACACCAGAGAAGATACACATATGTAAACGTTCCTACAGTAACTTCCCCTCATCACTTTTCTGCCAACGTGTAGTTGCTCTACACTCTTTTGCGATTCTGTGTTGACATTGAGTAAATCAAGAAGAAGATGAGGATAATCAAATTCATTAACATATGCACACACAGAGGAAAGGGAAATTAGGGGACTGAAAATCATCTTCCGTGTCAGGAAGGCATCAATTGAGACAATTTCATCATTGCAGGAATAATAAGGACAAACAAAAACGAACGTGTTTGAATGTGAAATTTCCATAGGACAAATAGCCTGAAATATGAAGTCAAACCAGGGAGGTCAGTGCCATCGGTTTATCTCTTGAAGCAAACAATGTTTTCTGTGTTGAGTACAGGGGGCAAAGTGAGGTTAAACATCCCTGCCCAAGTAATTTCGCTCTCCAGAAGGCTGACAACAAACAAAAGGTTCAAATGGGTTTTGTTGACTCTTACACCAAAATTGTCAATTTATCTAAGGGCAGATGGGAACGGCTAGTGTGTGTGTGTGTGTGTGTGTGCGTGTGTGCATGTGTGTTTTGTGCTTGCAATCTTTGGTACTGAATACCAAAATCTTTACTCTACTAGCAAAAGTGTCGACATTATTGGGAAGTGAGGACATTTTAGCTGGTCCGCCCTACTTCAAAGGACTTTTTGAGGGTTAAGACTTAGTTTAAAGATTGGAGTTAGAATTGGGTTCAAGTTAGGGTTAGGGTACGGGGTTAGTTGGAATGTGTAGGGTTAGGGGCTGGGTAATGCATTTACGTCTATGAAAGTCCTTACAAAGATAAAAGTACAAGGATGTGTGCGCGTGTGTGTAAAGAATGTGTGTATGTGAGATGGACACGGGGTTTTTAGAACACATGAAAAGGAAAATGATGGTTGATGAACAAAAGGGACGCGCAGAATTTGGTTCAAGGTGATAGTAAATGCATGTGCTGTGTATCCACTCTCGTCTATTGCTTGTTGTCATTGTTGTCGTTGTTTCATGTTCAGGAACTGCTTGAATTGAATGGAATTGAACTGAATTGCCACCTTGGGGACTAATAAAGTTGTCTGAATTGTGAATTTGAGTCTTAGTGATTATCAGTATTTTCTTTTCGTCTGTGCACACCTGAGGAGTTTGGCATCAAATACTTTCTCAACATCATGCAGGATGGTTGGCAGGTACTTCAGGGCAGCGACCTGACGAGACACAAAACACAAGAAAGTACAGCTCGATTATGGTGATAAAAGCTCGAACATCAAGGAAATGGGGCATTAAATGCTGATGGATTTTATCTTGGCAGGGCTACGTTGCTTAACACTTCATGAGTCAACCTGGTAAAAGGTCTTGGTTAGAGATGAGAAAGGTGGAAAGATGACAGATAAAGTAAGACAAGAATGAAAGGAGAGGTGAACATGAAGAGAAATGATGTGTGCTTACCTTGAGCAGAAGAGTGGTGGAGTAGTCAGTTTTCATTAAGCCACTTATGGACTCAAAAAGACTCCTCAGCGACTCCTCAAACTCTGCCTGCTCCTTCCCTTCATACAGTCTGTGGTGAGGGGCAGAGACACAGAAATGAATGGAAATGCAATGGGAAAGGAAAGAAATAAAAAAAGGAAAGAAAGGATGAAAGCGGGAGGGGACTATCAGAAAACATGGTATGACATGAATAGCAATGGAATGGAGGCAATGACGGAGCTGGCAGAGCAGACCGTGCTGATAACTGAAACAAAAGAGACTCACGTTGGAATAAAAAACAGAGACGGCGCTCTTTGCATGGCTTTGTTTTAACCTGTAGTGGATTATATGTCAAATAATTCACCTTCTGGTATTGTGGTTGTGGGTGACATGCACATTGTCACTTTAGCCACAGGGATCTCGATTGATTGATTGATTGATTGATTGATTGATTGATTGATTGATTGATTGATTGATTGATTGGTATGCGGAAATGGATGTGTATTTAAGTGGTGTAAATAAACTCATGCACGTTCGTGCTATCATCTGAGAAACCGACTGAAGCTTCTGATTTCACAGTTTCCAAAAACTGTTATTAGGAATTTCCGTAAAATCTTACATTGGCTTAATCGGCATGGACAGACACACCAATTAAATATGCATGTGAAATTATTAATGTATCTTATAGTAATACCCATTGATTATTCTGATTAGAAAAATCTCTCCATCAAAGGCAATGAAAATCTCTCTGTATAAGAAAATGAAATTAAGATGTAAATACATGCACAAATGTGCTAGCTATTATCGGTTCAACATTCTTTACCCAAAACAACCTTTTCCCAGCTATGTCTCACATGGTTCCTGCCCATGTTCCCACTCCCTCTGTATGTGATTTGGTGGCGCTGTTAATTACAAAAGAAAGTTATGACTGCTGAGGGGAAGGATTATCGTCTGGCACACATCAAATTTAGCATGTGGGGGGAGGGATTAGTTGGCTGCACAGAGGTATTATCACTGGACTCTTTGCAGAGCACAGATATGATTAAACATGCATTGTCCTGCTAAATCCATCAGTCCTGTTGGTTGGTAAATGTGTGCGTAATCACCGGTGTGTGTGTGTGGGGTTGGGTGGGTGGTGATCAGAGGAGGGATTTATATTTCAATTTGTAAAAGAAAAAAATGTACATTATTCTAAAACAAAAGGCATTCAATTGCTTTCTCGTAAACATCACACACTCCTGATAGATCATCTGTAAATATGTAGGCTGTTTAATTCATGGTTACCGAGTTATCTCCTACCAGTCAGTGATAATAATGAAAAAGCCTCACAGACAGAGTCATAAATTTTGGTTTAACCAGGATTACCAGGACTTAACTGCTCAGTTTTACTGAAAAGCAATTTAATTTTTCAATCATTCTTTCCAGGTGGAGAAGTAGGATGTGAAAATTGTAGATGCCGAATGAGCTAAAGTCGTCAGGAGAAGGTAGTTGGGAGGCAGCAGATAGAAGCGAAAGCGGAGGAGAAAGGACAGTAAGCTTTAGCAGCTCAGAAACACTCAGGGGAGGATTGCGACTGAGGCTCAGTCAGTCCAGAAGCAGTGGAGCAGTAATGAAATGCAAACATCTCAGCTAAACAAACAGTTAAAACCTACACTCAATTATTTTTCAGATTTATTTACTTGATAAGCCTGTTATTATGATATCTCAGTTTACTGTTTAATGCAGTTCCCACATCAGCACAGTGGTTGTCAGAAGATTCGTCTGTAATTTTTTTTTTTTTTCTGGTGTTTCCTGATTACTCTCAATCCCCCTGCCTGTTCCTGTTTTATCATTCAGATAGAGAGTTTTGTGTTTAAAACCTAAAAAAAGTTTAAATTGCAGGACTTTTGCAAAGAGTTCACTGGGCTGTGTGTGGTCCTTGATTTTCAGGATGCTTTAGTTGCGTCAAAACCGGCCTAAAATGAGATTCCATTTGTTTCCACAAAACTTACTGCGAGTAGAGCATCCGTGAGCGGACAATAAACTTGAAGATGTACTCCAGAGCTTTGAGAGTTCGGAAAATGGGCTCGCACTGCTCCCCCCGACTGGACACATCCAGATACCTTTTCAATACAGACATTAGCTTCCTGGAAAAGAACAATAGGAGAGAGAGATTTGATTTGAATTGAATTGAAATGAACTGAAGAAACAGACTGAAACACAGAATGAAAGTGTGAGGAAGAAAAATGCCATGAAAAATAATGAGGGGGAAAAGCATATCATCTTTGAAGTTCCACAGGTTGGAAGGTTAAAACAACTCAATTTTTCACTTCTGCTGCATAGAATGAAAAGAACAAGAGGACGACAAGAAGAAACAAATATTATTTTACACCTCAACTGATGTCCTGCTCATCTAACTAAGTTTTATTTCCCTGAGATGCAGGATTAAAAAAAACAACAACAACAACAACAACAAATGCAAAATCCAAAGGAATCCACACATACATAAATATTTCAGTGTGTCACAGCAGTTGAAGAGAGGTGGTTGGCAGGCGTTTCAGGCCAAGTTTATGACCTACCCGCAATTTCTTTCACAGTTTTCAGTGGCATTATTTTGACAGGTGGCGATATGAACATTTTCAAATCAAAACATCCGCACATGCTGTGACCATTGGTTCTGTTTCCATCAAATAGTGACATGGGTTTCGACCACTAACCGGTTTAAAGCCACAAAAGCCACTTAAATACTGAAAGACCCCTTTTGAAATGATCTGACCACTAGTGTCTGGTTCATCTGGTCCTCCCTGGCTTTGTTTTGGTGCTCAGCAGCGCAGGAGGATTTATTGCCTTTAAAGAGTGAGAGATGGGAAATACTGAGAGTTTTACATAACAACCCCGGGGCTGATAAGCATTAAGCTGCAGAAACCCTCTTAAAGACGGTGAGTATTGCCACACTGGCAGGGGAGCGATGGAGTGACTGAAAAGATGGAATAAAGAACAGTTTGTTCTTTACTCCATTACGGGAAACGGTTCACCAAGGAGGAGAGTGGCAGGGATAATTGGCCAAAAGAAACTGTCAGGATGAAGAAGAAACAGATTCAGGTGGGACAAGATCAGAGGTCCCACCTGTTTGATGTGATTTTTAATTTCATTAAACAACTGTTTCTTCGTTGTATAAATGTTTTCTCTGGAGCCAGCAGTAATCAGTTACAGTCATTTATCAGTGAGTTCAGAGCAGACAGATGAGTGTGTTAGCCAGCCCCAAGTGCTCTAGCTAAAACCCTGAAGACGCAGTTAAAACTCTAGCTGGCCACAGTCAGACTTTAATTGTGCTCAGTCATGTGTGCCAAAGGCCAACATACACACTGACCTCCAGTGGCAGCTGGATAAAATGCATAATCTCACTGGATCAACACCACAGGTCAAGTTAAGCAAATGTGTTTTATACGCTCTGCAGAGAAAATCAGAAATCTGCACAATTCAGCATTTTATCGGGCCAGTCACAGCACACTGCCATGTATCCCTGCAATGCTCCATTTTTTTCTCACTGTCTGACAACCACAAAACCGCTGGTTTGCTTGATTATACAAAATTGTTGAGATTATCTCAACATGCTTAATAAAGACCGATTTGTTAATGCCAATAGTTTAAGGATTTATTACTTCCTGTTTTTTAAGTGCGAAATAATTTTTAATGGTTTTAACCTTCCTCTCCAGCGGATTTGCAAAGTGAAAACAAAAGACACAGTTGTGAAAAGATTAGAGCACTCAAAGACTCAAAGCGGGAGATAACCTACTTGTAGGCTAATGTTGCACTGAAATGCTGCTTGATGTAGGCCTCCAATACTGTGTTGAAATGCTGGAACTTTCTGTCAGCGATGAGGCGGATAATGTATATCTGACAGACAGAAGGGAATAGCAGACACTTACACATTTTCACAGCAGGAGACGTTGTTCACAGGGCAGGTATAAACTCATCTGATAGCTGTTTATTTGGGGAAGTACGGATGGGTAGACAAGAAGATGTAAGGCTCAATATTATTGCAGAGAGGTAGTCTGTCAAAAAACCTAGCTGCTCGACAAGGGCAAGAACATTGAGTCACACACTGAGTCACACACACTCAAGCATTTGCTGGGTGAAAACCCAAACAGCCACTCACCAGTGCGTCAAACACAAGGATGTCATAGTCGTCAGTTTGAGAGTGTTCCATCATGATGTTGAACAAGGCGTCCAGAGTGTCCTGCAGAAACTACACCAAGAAAAAAAAGACTTGTCCAATTAAACAGTCCATTTGTCAGTCTGGACACTTCTGGAATGACATTTCTCTTCACTCTACTGACCTTGACCACCTCCTCCCCATCAATAATTTTGAGTTTCTCCAGGTTTTCTTTGAGGAGTTCCGGCCGAGTCCTCCACTTAAGCAGTCCCAGCAAGCCCACTAGAGAGGAGAGACACATACTGTAGAGCACCTCCGGCTGAACTCTTTGATTCGCCTTAGTTGTTTACTTGATAATTAATGTTGCTGAGAACAGTCTCCTTTTGCTTTGCTCCATCTTCAAAATGATTTTTAATCATGATACGTCTTTCAGTGTTCTGTAGTGTTGGAAGCTTCACATTTTATTAATTTGTGTAAATTGAGTAATTTAATTAGTAAATAAGAGAAATGCAATTTGTTTAATTCTCTAATTGTATTCTTGTTGAGTCTGTGACAGGCTCATTCAAAACTTTTTAAAATGTGACTTCCATGTAATTATGCATAACTGTTTGATTTGTACAAATATGTGTTGTGTTTACTGAGTAACACAAATGTTGCTATGATACAGATAATCTTAGTTAAAAAAACAAAGTGGCAACAAGTCTTTGTGTGTGTATGTGTGTCAAACTGGTGATGGCAAGCATTGCCCCACCACACACACTAAGCAGTTTTAGATACGTTAACCTAATTAAGATCACTGTTAATTGTCTGTATGTAACCTTTCCTCTCACACCAGCCTCACCTCATGATTCACGCACTGTCGCCTCTGTCACTGTTTATTCCTAAACCTAAAAATATCAAAGGTCAGAAAAATATCACCTGTCTTTAATTATCATTATGTTTATGGTGGATGGTTCAGCATCTCACATCCATTTAACCCAAGAGAAGATGCTGTGTGCACTGGACCAGCGATGTTGTTCTCTGCCAATTTCACAGCCTATGACTCATTGTCTTGGCTTCCCCTAATCACTTTTACAGAGGAAGATGTTAATTATTTTCTTCTACGTGTCAGGTTTAATTTCAAACACCTACACACACTCACAATTAACATGTACTGCATTGGTATTTTCCCTCAGGACAATTATTTGCCCTTCAAAACCCTCTAGGGTATCCGAACAGCAACGCAGCATCAGAAATGACAGCTTTTTAATAATAGAAGACCTCTGACAGAGCCCAGACACCATTTCAAACCTACCATTCTGGGTCAGTTTAGTGGAGCAGACCAGAGTGGAGATAGTGAAGCTGTCTCTGGAGCTGACTGAAAGACCGCCTACGCCTCCAGACACGCTGCTGGAGCTGCGGCTCAGACCTCCTGACGATCTGTGGGGGTCGTTGTGGTGGTGGCGGGTTGAGTGTAGGGACAAGTAGCAGTTGACATCCTCCATACGCTTACTGTCACCCTGCACGGACAGCGAATCGTCAGTGTCGCTAGCAGGCCCGATGTGGCGGAAAAGGGGTAGTTCCAAAATATATTAGTCAAAATCTGTAGCTGCAAGCAGAAGAGGAAAACAGCAGGAGACACTGCAGTTTCCTCAGCTTACTTATTTATCAGCTCAACCCAGAAGGAAGAAATGACAAGCAATGACTGAAGAGTGCAATTGTACAGAAATAATCCTTTCTGATCAGACTGCTTAATCTACTGCAGCATGTAAATTTATAACTTTGGGGAGAATAGTGATAGGGCATACATTACAAAAAATATAGAATATAATAAAAAATAACCTATTTCTTTCTTTTTGTTTATGTCATCATAATTTAGTTATTCTCTCCCTTTGCTCCCATTATCATCGCTTTAATGCCAAATCGTGATGAGTGAGTGGTTGAAAAAGCAGTCAGATTAAGGCCATGAGTGATGAAGAGATATGCAGGAATAACAAGAGACAGTTGAGAAAGAGGGCAAAATGGTAGCATTAATTTGTCCGTTGAGTGAATCATGAGTAATTAATCTTCTTTGCTTTTGGCATTCAATCAATAAAGGATTCGATATTAACTCTGACTCATTTGGCAGGAAATTGATTTGGCTTTGCTCCACCTTGTCCGGTCAGTGATAATCTCCCGTCCAGACTCACTATTCTGTACGCTTGGGTTCACTTTGATTGAATAAAATGAATAATTGAATGTGAATATTTCAAACAACGAGATATTTCACATAACAATGAAGAGAAAATATAATTCTCTCAGCGCTGCATTATTACTTTTGTTAGAACACGCTTCCCTGACAGCCTAACAGTCTTATCATAGCAGACTTGGACTGGAATTAACCCCTCATTTGTTTTGTTCCTGACTGAAAATTCAGATGTCTGTTGCAAATTGCGGGGTTATTCGTGTTGATAAGCTGATCCTAGTATTTCAGGCTACATTAAATCATTTTATATCTAGTGAAGTTGGGATGTTTTCTCTTACATCATCTTTATAATAATGTTTTTACAATTTTTAAATTTGGTTTTGGTCCAGACCTTAAAGACCACGAGATCATGCAGCCCATCTTGCAGAACTGTTCCATCCTCTTTCATCAGACGCACGAAGGCCATGGCAAAGTTCTTCTCGCTCTTGTCCTTGGCTAACGGCCACAGTGATGGATGTTTACACAGCGAGAGAGAGACAGTTAGAGGAAAATAACACATCAGCAAAATAAACATGAGCGGGCCAGAGGAGGGGAAGCTGATGATTTGTGTGTAATGGTAGCTCAGCTAGTCTTCCAAACTGTATCCAATTATCTGGCCCTTTCAGTGTCCTGGTATTCTCAGCAAATCAGAGGAGAGGGGTGACAATGACTTGCGACGGCAAGACAGCAGAGGGAAATGGGCTGATACTCACACTCTTGGGAAGAGCGGTGTCTGAACATGAAGCGTAAATGAATTTTGTGCATCTCCTCCAGAGGGACTGCCACCTGGGGGACAGCTCAGGGTATTATATGACAGAATCGCAGAATACAGACAACACTTTCTTTGAATTGTATCTTACAACTGTTTTTTGGGGTTTTGTTGTTTTTGTTTTTTTTTTTTTTTGGTGGTGTTGTTCTTAAAATCGTGAAGAAGTAGGGAAAGTTGCAACTACCACCAAACACTCAGCACTTATAAGGAAATTGAAAAAGGGTGCAAGTGGATAATCAGCTTGTGATCAAAACGGATTAAAAGAGGATTGAAAACAATCTTGAAAATAAACATTTAGATGTGAACACACACCTTAATGGTCTCCATCCAGCGAGGCTGTTTGACTTGGTAATAGATGACAGATCTGTACTCGCTGACGGGTTTATCCCCTGCTCCGAGACAGATGGAGTTCTGTGAAGGACGGAAAGACAGAAAAGGCGTTTGACGCTGGGCTGAAGGTTTTCAGGAACATGTGTGTAACTGAGAATTGAGGGCCTGGAGTGTGTGTAAATTGCAGTCCAGCTTCAAATGTGCTCACTGGCTCGTGTTAATTCCAAATAAGTACTTCGCACAAAGTGCATCTCGTGCACCTACACACAGACACACACACACTAAGACACAAATATACAAGGGCTTTCCTGTCTCACTGACCTGTATGACCTTGCCCTCCTCATCACAGACCCACATGATGACCTCGACGTTTTTCTGCGTGGTCTTGTTGTATTTGTCGAAGTCTCCTCCCTGTAACGTGAGGTAGATGTCGTTGCGTACGTCTCCAGGCATTATGATCTCTGGGAAGCCCAGTTTACGGGCCACTACGGTGCTGCGATCCACCAGGTGAGGGTATTCTTTCCGGATCTGAACAATGTCACCTACAAGAGCCTTCATGGTCACCCACAGTCCTGAAAGAGGGGGAAACTATTATTTGATATGACAGTTGTTTATCTTTTTTTTTTTTTTTTTTTTTTTTTTTTGGACAAACACTGCAGCTTTTGGCAAGTTCTCATTTTTTGGAGTAAACATTTACTGTTTCCTTCAGTTTCTTTGATGTCTTTTTTACACTTCCTCTGCCATACCTTCAGAACTTTAGAAGTACTTTCACAGCAGAGGGAAACAGCACCGACCACTCCATCACCATAGTGATGAGTAGAATTTTGACGTTGGAGTTGTTCCATACTGACTCAATTTAAGCACAGTTTAAACCGCATACATGAGGGGGGTTTTATACTGTGCATCAACTTGTAAACATCAAGTAAAAGCAATCAGAATGAAAGAGATGTGGAAAGTGATTGTTTTTGCGAGCAACTCTACAATGTATTCATAATGTTAATCAGAAGTTTCTGTCTTGCATTTTCATAAGATGTGTCAAACATCGAGGCAAAATGACAGGCAAGATGCAGGTACTACTACTAAAAAAAAGATTCATAAATTTTGTAGAAAGAATACTGGCTTTCAAAGCTTTCAAACAAATTACTTGTGAAAGTGCCGGCAAGGAATGGAGAAAAAATGGATTGGAAGGGTTGATCTAGTTCAAGTCTAACTGCATACCTACAGAGAATCGTGTGTGTGTGTGTATGTGTGTGTGTGTGTGTATGTGTATGGAGAGATTAGATGTGTATAAAAAAGCATCTAGTGGCCTCGGGTACTCCTTCCATATCTCCTTGTCCTGGGTGCTCCTTTTATATCTGGGTTATACCCCAGGCTTTCATGAGCAGGAAGGAGATAAAAGCTGAGCAATATAACAGCACAGCCCAACACAGTGTTACAAGTCAGTGGCTCATATCGGGTCTGTCAAACCAGCCATAACCGCAAGGTAGTAGGCATATATATTTAGTTAGGGTTATATATACATATATATATGCTTGTGAGTGCATAACAGTACCTTGCCCACCACTGTCGCCTCGTGATGAGGTCACTTTGTTCAGTAGGGTGTGAAGAAAATCATTCTCAGCAACCACACTGGTGATGGGCAAAAAACATACACAGTTTAATCTTAAAATGCAATCATTATATATTTTAATAATAATAAGGCACAATCTGTAAATACATATTTTACATTAGTGCTGCAAGAGTTAGGAGGAGGGAGAATGCTAAAGTTAGAAGTGGCAAAACACATACGGGAAGAAGGGGATAAAAAATTGTTTCTCCTCATCGCATTCGATCTTCCCTTTAATAAGATCGCTGATGTCCATCACTGCAGAGACAAAAAGGCATCAGGTCTCTGATGACAAAAGGAAAATAAACCACTACAGAGTAATTCCTGATGTGAATTCATGCCATGTTTGGAGAAATTCCATGGAGGTATATTTCAGCCAGATTGAAAAACAAAAGACCTTAAACAAATGTGAGAAGTTATCACCATCAATATTTTAGTTGCGTGAGCAAGGGATGATTCATTGTACCAGACAGCTCAGAGGTGCAGCTGTGGGTAAGAAAACCCACAGCAACTGCAGCAGAAGGAGCAGACAAAAGTGACCTTCAAGGAACTAAAGTGTCAGTCTTCTCTGTCATTCTACATAATAAAACAGTTACTAAAGGCTACTATGCAGATAATGCATATAATAACATAACTAGTAAGATAATAACTACAAATAAACTTTATATATTTTTTACCATGTGGAGTGATACATTAGAAAGCACTCTCAACCAATATATAAACTGCATTGATGTTTCTCATGTACCCGCCACTCCGAATGGACGTCTCAGTCCTTGTGTCCATTTCTTGTTGTTTATCTCTTTCAGTTCCATCCTGCCCACTCTCACTATCTGGCAGATGAGGTAAATCTTTTCTCTGCTCAGGTCTTTGTTTCCCAGGTCCTTTAAGAAAAGTCAAGAAAAGTCAAGTTTTCAAAGAGAGAAAAAGTGAGAGAGATGGAGGAAGTGGGAATAAGAGAGCAGAATGAACAGATGGAGAACAGAGAGCAGATGGTTTGGGGGGTGATAAAAACAATCTAGTTGTCTATGAGGAGAATACTACAGAGATGAGAAGATGAGATAGAGAATAAATCCATACATAAGTGTCGCGCCTGAAGGCTCAGAAACAGCGCGATAGTGCCCCCTTTTGGTCACTTACGGTAAAGACAACTTTTAGATTGTTCAGCATGTCGATCTCCTTGGGTAATCCCTTACTACCCCAGCGCACCAGGTAGTTCTCACTGCACCAAACATGCAAAAACAAATGAAATAAAGCATTGTATTCCTTCAATTGATTAATGTAACTGAGAACAAAATCGTTGATAAAGTACTGAATATAGAAAGAAAAGGTAATAAATCAAACTCTTTAATATTTTTAATTGAGGCTCTGAGACTCTGTGAGTGGGTGGGTGGCAGGACTCAGCATCAACACTGTCAGACAGCATGTAGCGCTGCCACTCACATCAACCACCCTATTATTTATCTTTCCTGCGTTCTTATTTTTGGAAAGCGATTGTTCCAATCCAGCGGGTTCCAATAATTGCAACCAAAGGATAAATAAGAATACAGCAAGAGGAGAAATTCATGAACACAGGAGGGGAGAGAGAAGGGCAGTAAAAGTGACACCTGATGATGGTCTGTTTGATGGGGTCATAGAGGGACATGAAGAGCTCCGAGTCCTCCCCTATGCGGCACACAAAGTTGCGGACAAACACGTACAAGCTGTGGGTTGGAGAGGACTGGATCCTCGCTGAGATCCCACTGTGGTCTGTTTGGATGTTTGACTAGTAAAAGGTACAACACGACACATCTAAGACCACCAAAAACGTACACACCAGCTGAGGGAAGTAATATGTACTTTTGAAAAATAAATAAACAAAACCATAAAATATGAGCAAATTCTAAATAATAGTTACGGTATTGATTAGAAAGCTAATTCAAAGAATTTGGGGAGCCTCTCCTCTTCCTGCTGCCACTTCTGGGACTTGGCTCACCTGCTCCTCCTTGATGCGTTCATTGATTTTGATTGTGGCCTCCTCATGGGCTCGAAACAGACTGATTACACTCGCCCGCTCAGGGTCCAAAATATTACCATTCTCATCCCGAACCACCTGGTCCAGCTCCAGGATCCTGTAATGGGACGCATGAGAGGTGATAATTAGGTAAACAAAGGCAGAACAAAATGGTGATGGGCGGAAGTGGAGTAAAATTCTGCGGAAAGATGGTTCCTGTGCAGACATACTTATTGCCGTAGTCTATCTTGGAGGTGACTTTCTGCTTGAGCTCCTTGAACTCATCACTTGGCAGAGTGCCGGAGAGGAGCTGCGAGCGCCATTCCATCAGCTCCCACATCAGTCTCTGTACCTGCTTCACGCGTTCTGTTTTATTAACCTGGACATGTGAATGCACGGTGTTACACTCACGCACAGGCATGTTCAACTTCACTTTCCGCTGTTCTTTTACCACAAAGAGCTGCCTCCATATGCTCCCCCACTCTCTCAGCGTGGTGGTCACCTCCTTCACCAAAGGCATTTCTGCAGCTATTACCAGCTCCTCGTCTCTGCAGTCAGACGCATGAAAAATTCAACAAAATGGTGCTTCAAGCATCATTTCTGGAGACGGATGGAGCTGTTCAAACACACTCACCCCCGTTTCTCAATGATGACCTCCTTAAGGTGGACAAAATTGGCAGGGAATAATCCCTGGCGAAAATTATCGAAGAAGAAAATGTATTTTTACTGGCAGGTCCTCAAAAAATCCCAACATTATTTAACATGGAAACATGCAGTTTTTTTTTTTGTTAGTGCCACCTCGATAACAAATGAGATGTATGATTTCTTACCTGTTTGGCTTTATTTCTAGCCAAGTAGCCTCTGTACCATCCTACAATGTAAACCAAGCATTACTGAGCTGCCATCACATTAAGTTAGCATTGGGAGATGGGGATAAGAACAAAATATGATAGAGATGCATAAAACGACTTAATATTTCTATCCAAAAGTCAAATGTAAACTAAATTACATTCTACTTTAATAATTTAAACAACATTGATGGAACTGATTAAAAAACAAAAAAAGAAGGACCGGTTTGGCTGTATTATGTTTAAAATATATATAAATTGTATTCTTACCATCACAGAACTCTTCGATGTGGACAGTATCTCCAATATCAAGGGTCAGCTGCCTCTCTCCTTGGCCAACAAAGTTCCACTTAACTAAAGGCACAATGTTGAGGTGAGAGGAAAGCTGCTTTTATAAATAAATAAATAAGAGTATTTCACATTTGTCACTAAAACGCTCTGCAAAAAGCTTCTTAATCAGCTTCTTAACTCAAACATGACTTCACAAGACTTCCTTTCTTCTTCTGCACTTCCTGTCTCGTAATCTTACATGGACCAGAAACACATGCATTTTAAATCCAGTAAGCACAGTTAAACTATGTCTGATTAAAAACAATCACTCTTCTGCTTCATTCAAAGTGATTTCAAAGACATTGTGAATGTTTTTTTTTTTTTTTTCCAAAGTCAAGCCTTGTGTGTGAAGCACTGCAAACAAATATACTAATAAAACTGCCCTCACTCACTTGTGCTTGATGACAGCTGAACCTTTACAGAATCAAAACATTTCCTACTGTGAAATTAATATGTTCACACCTACATTTTTTTTATCCTTTCAGAATAATTCCTATATACTTATATTCCTGTATACTCTGCAGAATATGCACTTTATCCTCTGTTAAATTATGACTGGATGATACGTTTAAGAACCTGATCCCAAACACAGTGCAAATGTTTTACTTACGCTGAAGTTGAATTCTGACTAATGCTGTAACAGCTACTCTGTTCGGATGTGCACATGCTGCAGTTTTTAGAGGGCCATTCGCACCTGCTCACATCCTGTTCAAGCAGGAAGTGATAAATATCTATTTATTTATTTCATAGTGCGAGTACTTTGCTATCACAGCTAATCACAGGCAGACTACAAACATGCTGTGCAGCTACAGTATGTCTTCAAAAGAGGCCCCCAGCACAAAGTGATCTCATTGCATCAGCAGCAGCGACTTACCTACACCGTACCGCTCGGAAACAGCCTTCGTCCAGGGAGCCATGACGACATTTAATCTGTTACGTCCACTTGTCTGATTCACCCCGTTTCTCTGACTTATTTTATAGTGTCCTGAACTTCAAATTTCTCTATTTTCTTGCAATGAAAGCTACAGGCCCATCCCCCTCAGCCTCTCTTCCTCTTCTGTCTCTCCTCTTCCTGACTTCAGGCGGTTAAGGGGAAGTGGGTAAATACAACAAGGTGGAGTTCTGTAGAAGCAACAGGCCTGTACAAAATGTATGCATTGACTTTTTCAAGAAAGGTAATCAAAACCAAAACTGAGCTGTTTTGGAGACCTATTTCAAAATCTGAAAAACCATCATAGCAGAGGCCATAAAGTGCACAAAGATGCTGAAATGGTTGGCATCACACTATCATTTGCCAGCTCCCACTGTGATCAGATAGCCCACTTTACTCGCTCGTCTTCGTGCTTCATCCTTCAGGCCGGCTCCGAGTCAGAGGAAGCAGCACTCCAGGAAATAGCTTGGAGATGTATTCTTTTAACCTTGCCTCACCCCTGCTTCTGGCCTCTCACCCCTGCATCCTCACCTCACCTACATTTACTGATTAAACCAGAACATGTGACTGTGAAAAGCCACTTCGCTTTGTGGGGATTTGCTTGCGTTCACATTCAAAGCATCTTGAGTACTAATCCAAATTCAAAGTTGTAGTCTGTAATTATATTTCCACTTTTCCACAGTGACTCCCTGTTATGACGTTTACCTCACTGAAGTCAAGCTGCAGTATACTTCAAACACACCTGAAACATGAATGCACACGAATATGCATAGACAAATCCTTTCCTTCTTTGCCTTGGCATATAAATAAACAGTACAAGAACAGTTATATCAGGAATTGTCTTGAAAACTGACCGCTGGAGTTTATCATCTGGAAGATCTTATATATATTTTAAACATCTGGGGAATTAATGCAATGACAGTGTTAATAAGGTGCCAAGGCGATGTGCAAATGTGTGTATGTGTGTGTGTGAGAGAGAGAGAGAGAGAGATAGAGAGAGAAAGAGAGAGAAGAAACAGAGATAGAGAGAAAAGGAGAGGAAAAACTAATTAAAGTGGATACAGGAGTTGAATTAATTCAGAACTAATTACAATATTGAGAAGGCCAAGCAAACTGAAATAAAGCCAGAATTGGCAGGAATTAATATCAAACATAAAAGAGACGTTATAGTGAATACTGCTGCTGCGAACATTGAATTGGCATCTGAAAGGGAAGAAATGCCACAGTACATGACAATGAGTTGATAAAATGATGTTAGAAATGGATAGAAACAAGGATGTGTGTGTGACCTACTGGGTCAGGTTTGGACAGCAGGGCACGGATGGCTCTGATTCGGACCAGGGTTCGATCCACCGGCTGTTCCTGACTCCCCCTGCTGTCTTCATCCAATAAAGTCTAGATTCACAGATTCAGAGAGTTCCACTCCCGCACAATGCAACTGATTTTAGCAGTTTAGTGCGAGGAACCTGCTTTATCGCGGCAGCTGGCACAGAGCAGTACAAGTAAGAAGGTACGATAAGAAAATGGAACAGCTATTAAAGTTATTTCACTGCTAAATTATCTCACAGAGATAGAGAAGAATAATGGACGCAATGTAGAGAGAGAAGAAAAGGAAAAGCCTCACTGTGGCTGCCTCACTTTCTCTCTCTCTCTCTCTCTCTCTCCCACACATCTACACACCCATTACACACACACACTTGATGAGCGAGGCGCGGTGCGAGGCGGCGTGGCAGACGTGACAGAGAAAAAAGGCAGTTCTGAGGTGAGTTGATGAATTTCTACATTTAGTTCTCTAAAACAGAATGAAGGCATCATCAGACATGAAGGCATTTATTGGCTTCTAGCATAATGAAGCTTAATAGAGCATTTGTTCAAAAGAGCATAGTAATAACAACACAGCAATGTTTTAAATCCTTATCTGTAACAAACGTGCTGAATTAGTTGTGCCACAAACCTACAGCTGGATATCATCTCATGTCAGCATCAGATTAGGAAACTTCGCTGTTTAGTTGTGCCAACATTGTCTGTGTAAAGTGAGGTAAAAATGTGACGGACAAGCCATACAGTGGTGGTTACATATTGATTATGAAGAGACACACAATGGCAGATGCTCTTGCTCTGACTATTGTGCAATTTATCCGTCAGGTTACTGTTGTTCTGTAACCTTATTTTAAATGCAACCATTCATGGTGGTGGAGAGTCCACAGTGGTCCGAGCAGATTACAACAGGGGTCAGTTCATCAGATTTCTGAAGGTGTCATTTTGTAAATTAAATGTATTAAAAGTTGCCTATCCCCTAACTGGGATTCCCTGATGACGTTTTAAAAATTCAAAATGTAACATTCAGAGTCAGGCACACAAACAGATCGATAGGTATTTATAGATTTCTTCTTCTGTGACTTTTATGTTGAAAGGTTGCATTTCCATAGGTGGTGCTTAATGTTTTCTGTAAAAAGTGTTCGCTTGTGTGTGTTTACAGTTATTTATTCAACTGAAACACTGTATGCTTAAAGGGTGATGTAACAGAGGTGCACTAAGGTCAGGCTGGCTAACCAGCACATCTGTGACACGGCGACACACTGTTAATATTTATCCATATTTAATGTGTGTGTGTGTGTGTGTGTGTGTGTGTGTGTGTGTGTGTGTGTGTGTGTGTAGTACCTATCTAACTCACAGCCTGTTTCAAGATTGATGTTTCAAGATTCTCCAGCTTCCCTCTACTGGCCATGACCTGTAACTGTTACCAAGCAACAACCCATAATCCCAGCCCACATCTCTTCCTCCGTCTGGTCTCTCTGGAAAAAACAAAGACACATAAAAAAAGCGGGCTCACAAACGCACACAGGCCTTTGTAAAAATTCTGAGTTAAAAAGTCACTAGAAAAGCCGAGAGAGTGAATGAGGCACCTTCTGGGTGCCTGACTTAGAGAGTCATGTGGATGCTATTGGCAGGAGTGGTTCCATAATATGACATTTGCAGTCTACAATAATTAAAATTTGGCTAAAAATTGGTGAATTAATAATAAAAAATGAGGATTTTTTTTTTTTTACACAAAAAAGACACAACCAGTTACTGTAAGTGTTTTCCCCAGCAACTAAGCAATCATTATTAAATGATTGAAGACTGCATGAAATCACTGGATCTATGCAGTCCTGCTCCCAGTGCACCCTATCAAATGCGGTACCTCCTACTGAACAGCAGGGGTCAGATAAGCAAAACACGTTCACTGAATGAATGAAATTTGATGAAAAGATTATGTCAGGCTCTGTTGATAATTCTGAGCTCATCTGAATGTTGAGACAATTTCCTCACTTTGTGTAAACACTGGCATACGTGTATGATTACGACGCTCCGTTTATTTGTATTAAGAGTAAACAGATGTGTCCGTTCAAAGAGCTGCAAAATGAACACTTGGTATTTGGAAAATCTCACAGAATCAGACAAACCAGGCAGTGAGTCTGAGATGAGATGAAATAACATCATTACTCACCATGCCTGCTCGAGAGCCACTGATGCAAGTTCTTTTCAGCCTGCCTTTCATCTCCATGACCGCATCACACTTTTCACCAGGCCTCTCGCTGAGTAATGGCTGATCTAGAATGAAGCCTTTCCTGCACATTTGAACCGCTTTAGTCCTGGAAAGAAGGGGCCATTCATGACAGAACACTCTTGAATGCTGATCACTTAATATTTACAAACTGTTGACCTCAGTTACATGCAGATGGATTCTTCAGGCCCTTGAAATTTTAAACCAGCAACACAACTTTGCAGTCACGAAACAAAATTATTTTGCAGCTACAACTAAAGTGAAGTAGCATTTACATCTCTGTCACCATGAATAAAAGAAACGTTTGAAACACTGTTTGACTCTGTCAATATTAATATAGCGTTATTATAATGAGCAACGATTCATTTAATATGAATATATTATATATCATATTAAATCAACATGACTATGACATTCTGCTCCAGTTTGCAGACTCTGACTTTTCTTTGATAAAATAAGTTAAAACATATAAAAGTCAGCTCCATCTTATTTACACTAGTAATAAGATATGATATAATATGTTTGTGTTTATTTACAATTTTCACTACGATTTTCTTGCATTAATATGTTGTTTCTGTAAAAAAACGAATGAGATTCTGCTCTTCAGTGGATTCATTCTAAGATGCATTTGGCTCGTAACTACTGAATTTTCTACAATCAAGTTACATCCAAACATTTACAAATTAAGAACATGAACAGCAGAGAACATGGCTCAATATGAAGTAATAAAGATTACATGTTACACTGAGGGTTAGAGTTACATGAGGGTATTTGTAGGTGGCGGTAAGTTGAATCAACAGAAAAATCAATTGATTAAAATCAAGAAAAACAAGTTCAATTTTTTAGCTTTCATTAAAAAAAATGCAGTGAAAGAATTTGCATTATTAAACTATGCCAACCAGGTCTATTATAAAATTATAACAACAGTAAATCACAGTTCAGGGATTTCAAATGATGAAAAAATAGTCATCTTAAAATTCCTGAAACAATTGTTTCAGCAGCACCTCGATGCTCACTCGGGGTCATCCATGATGGATGTTTACGCCGTTGACCGTCTTGTCCTCGGCTGCGCCAACACAAACATGTTCATCTGTCTTGATTTCAGCTTTTGTCACAGATTTGTTGGCTAATCTACAGTGTCTACATTGCCAGATGTACTTTTGCATGTCTTATCGACAAACTCAAACTGACATTTACAATAAATATACATTTGGCAACTTCTTTAAAATTCATCAATCAGACAAGCAAGACTTTGAGCTTTGGAATAGGAGTTTGAATCAGTTCTGCTGACAAGCCTACTTGAAATAATGTCATATGAAGATTAATTTTATCTGAGATGAAATATCATTTCATTTGATAATCTAATAATACTATACTCCAGGTTTTATAGATGTTTTTTTTTTATTTTTGCGATTTGCTGTATTTATACATTTCTTATATTTCCAAATAACCATGGTTTGAATACCGACTGAAATACTGAAAGCATTTTGTTATAAATCATCTTGGGTTTGTGGGTTTTGCAATGCCATTGTTTGCTGTACTAGAGTACCTTTAATTCGTGTATTTAGATATTTAACAAGAAATTAAGGATAAATGTCTGTGCAAAATTACTAACTGTTTCTCCCGTTTGTCCACAAGGTGGCAGCAGAGCCATTAAAGATGCCGCTGAGGCCAAAGGGATCATTATCATACAAGCAAACGGTTCAACAGATGTCGCAGACATTGTAACAGCCAGCTAAAGTGCTGAATAACAGCGTTTGTCAAGAGAGAGATGTCCAAATCCAACCAACGTCTTGCCAGACTTTTTCTTTTTTTTTTTTAACTGCAATGCTGATTAAATCAAGTTACTGTAGTTTAAGGTCCAGCAGGAACAAAACAAAGTCAAGTGAATTCACACTTGACTCACACAGCGGAATCCTGGAAGGAGGTGGGATATTGTCCAATCACTCACGGCCAAGATCACTCAAATCACATCTGAGCACTGAGACATCAAGATTAGATTATTTCTATTTTATTAAATAAATGGGACCAGCCAAACACTGACTAAACACATTTAATAGCATTATCAATCACAATAACTCAGCCCTCATACAATAATTGATATTTTACTAAAGTGAGGACCATCTGATTGAAAACTGAAATGGAATAAATAGCAATGCTCTGTGAAGTGATGATGTCCTCAGAGTGAAACACCAGAAATAATGTTGTCAAGCATAGCGTTGGGTGTCCTCCTCTCCCTCATCATCCTTCTAACTGTTGGTGGTAATGTTCTCGTCTGCCTGGCTGTCTGTGCCTCTCGACGTCTCCGCTGCCTGACCAACTGCTTTATTGTGTCGCTGGCTGCGACGGATTTGCTGCTTGGCCTTCTGGTCCTTCCTTTCTCTGCTCTCCTGCAGCTGAGTGACGAGTGGCCTCTTGGTCCGGTATTCTGTAACTTCTACATCTCCATGGATGTCATGCTCTGCACTGCCTCCATCCTCACCCTGCTGGCGATCAGTGTTGACCGCTACCTTGCTGTAACCATGCCTCTGAGATATGCCTCACTGGTGCTGCCGTGGAGGGTTGTGGTAGCCATGGCCAGCGTTTGGACAGTGTCTGTGGCTGTGTCTTTTTTACCCATCCAAATGGGGTGGAACACCATCAATGGGACAGTACAGAATCAGGGTCCTGGCAGCCCAGAGAGGAAATGTCGTTTTGAGCTGAACAGACCGTACGTGCTGACTGACTCGCTTCTAACTTTCTATATACCTCTGATGGCGATGTGCTGGACCTACTTCCGAATTCTAATCATTGCACGGACACACGCCAAACGCATCATCAGTACCCGACCCACTTGTATCACCAGCTACAACTGCAGGAACACGTCATCCACATTGGTTTCCAGTGTCTCAGCCATGACTCTGCGAGAGCACAAAGCCACCGTTACACTGGCGGCATTGATAGGAGCTTTTGTTGTGTGCTGGCTGCCATATTTCATTCTTTTCACAGTACTGGGCTTGAAGGAGCATCCAGACCCAAGCTCAGTACCGGAATATTCCATTGTGCTGTGGTTAGGTTATGCCAACTCAGCACTCAACCCTATTCTCTACGGAGCCCTCAACAAGGACTTCAGGTCGGCTTATACGCATTTGCTGAGATGTCGATGCCCGTCTTACAGTGGCTGCAGCTGTCGGAATCTTCCTGATCTACCAGCAGGTAAAGCTGCAGGAAAGATCCCAAAGTGTGCAAATGCTTTCGAGCCCAGTTGGCTCCTTATGAGTTATTTCTGAAAAAACAAAAATGTTGAAACCACTGTGAGAATATTTGCTTTCTCTTTGTTTTTACCCACGTTTTTCTGTCTCACTGTCCCAGGAAGAGAGGAGTTTACTGAGATGGCGCTGCTGTGTGAGCACATCCCTTCTAGGTGCACAGCAGGACAAGGCAATCAAGCCATTGTGCTTCGGCAAAATGAACAGCAGGATAGCCGCAGTCCTATTCACAAATGACACCACATCAACAGATGGAAATAGCAATAAAAGGTAAGTCGTTGCTTCATGGACTCAAACCCAAAGTGCCTAATTTTTAGTTGTAGATCTTTTAAGCTTTGACATTGATTGTGCACTCTTATGTTCCTGTGTCACAAAAAGGTGAACGCGATCAGTCACACAAACATGCAGTGATGTCTAACATGGCTTCCTGTCTCTGTGAGCAGATCACACATGGGTCTGGGCTGGTGAAGTGGATGGAAAGAAGAGACTCTGAAGACACATAACTTAAAGGCTTTTTTGGAAGCCTTTAGAGTACCTGTGGAGACACCTACAATACAATCACCTACACATCCTGCCAGGTTCTAAATCACTAGGTCATATGGGAATATACAGTACTTATGATGCCAATAAATTTGCATTGAGACCATTTTGCTAATATCTTCATATGTTTCTCCAGTTAAAACTGCAAAGAGATACTTTTGTTATAAAACTGTAAAGGCTGTGATTAAGTATCAGTAGTATTTCGAGTCATCTTTTATTTCTCAGCTGTTGTGAATGCTTTAAATATATTCATCACACAGTTATTCCACTATTTGGCCGGAAAAATAGCAAAAATTGACAGTTTCAGTGAAAATGAATATTTTTTTTTAAGTGTTACTGCAGCCGTTTCCGAGCGCCGGCACATTCCTAAGAGTTTTCAAACTGCATGATCACCAAATTATGGCGCTGCTGTTCCCTTTGGTAAAGTAAGTTAATTTTGTTGGTTTGTTTGAGGGGTTTTTCTTTTTTTCAGCATAATGTTCTTTTACATTAAATAATTGTAGAAACCTCATTTTCTTGATCACTATGTCTTTTTTTATCTTTTAGCAATCACTCCACCCGCAGACCTGGAGAATATTTTTGTTTGTTGTTTTTTTAATAAACCTGAAAGATTACTAAAGTCAGATTGTGCATCCAAGTACAAGTACAAGTATTAAAATAAAGCAAATAAGTTAAAATTGTTCTAAAAAGCTATGAACAAAGGAGAGAAAAGATGAGAAAATGTGTGTTTTTCTGTTTGTGTCTTGATATTTTATGGCCATGTTAATAATGTGTATGATGAATTCACTGATATAAATGTATTGTAGTAAATAAAAATATGCTTTTAAAACCTTTTTAAAGGAGTTCAGTTACGCAGTGCCAATGTGCAGATCAATCAAAAAAAGTCATATAACACTATGGTCTGTAGTTAAACATAGCTAGAAATGATCACGTGATATAATAAAGGAAACCTCATGTGAGTGTAAACAAAAGTAAAATGGACCCACTTCATCACAACTGTCTGCACATATTGCCTGAAACTGCTGCATTAACACTTGACCTTGTTCACACTTCAAGCAATTTCCATGAAGACTGATACACGATTATCTGCATGTCAGCACGCCACAAACTGATGTAGTGATTTACCGTACAACACACTGAACCACATGGAAATATTTGGCTTTAAGGATACGTTATCGGCTCCCATTTTTTCTGGACTTGATTAGCTGAGGAGCATCATACATCCACGGACATCTTTTGAACACTGAGTAATTCCCCCTGAGTAATTTAACATTTGCTTTTTTTTTAATCTTTGTATCAATAATTGTGGCGTCAGATAAGAAGTACTGCCTATGTAGCCCTATTGTTAGAAGGACAGGAAGTGTGCAATCCTTATAAAGTCAGATACAGCAAAGTGTTTGTATATTGGTGGCTAAATTTGATTCGTATTGTTGTCAAAAGAGGACAGAAGATTCGGTAAGCAATGCAAGTTTTTCACTCACACACAAAGACGATGGAAACAGGTACAGACTTGGACGGGATTCTGCGGGTTCTCCGGTCCTTGGTTGCTTCTATATTTGAAGCAGACACTTGCGCTAACTATTTGCACCCTGTTGCTGTTTTTCCCCCCGTATTTCAAGCACAATATACCATTCTATTATAAACAGACATAGAAATGATTGTTGTCTGGAACATTGCACTGGAACCCACTGCAATTTCCACCCATTGAGTGGATATTTTGGTCTATAGGCCACAGCACACTATGCAGAAATGGGAGGTGGAAAAAAAAAATCAGGTGTGGTAAACTTCAGGGAACATACAACCACAACCAGCATTTTCTGGATCTAAACAAAATTGCACAGTGAAAGTTTGATCCAGCCAGGAGGATGGCATTGTTAGGAACATCCCCTGCACTACATCACCAAGCATCCTGAGTGGGTGATGTCATCCAGCTGGGTCACCCCTTGACTGAGATCTTGTTTTAGATATTTGCTGAGAATTTACTGACAGATAACAGCCAGTAAGGAGAATGTCTGGTGTGGGAATCGTTGCTTTCATCTACTGGTGCACAGTGACAGCAGAATAAGGGTCACTTACCAATAATCACCAATCACATAGTTGAATCCTACCCATGTACTTTGTATAGTTTAGGTGTATTTATTATCAGAAACAAATCCAAATGTACAATTAAATGCCTTTAAAAGTGGCTTTAAAAACAAAACTTACTACGAGACGACTACGAGAACAATGTCCTGTTTATCTGAAAGGCATTTACTAAGCTTTCACCTTAGAACACCTCAACTCCTTTCCAAACTTCACGTCTGAAAGTAATTACAATTACTTCTGTCTCCACTAACCACTGACATGTCAGATAATATGAAAACCATTACTTATTCAACATGTAATTAATCTGTGAAAAAACAAACATATACATATAGTCTTGAATTCATTGTCACTAGAAATATGCAAAGGCACAAACACATACATACACATATAGCACACACACACACTGCACTACCTGTGTATAAGCTATCAATCATAGATATTGCCATTATTCAACCCTGTCATCGACAAGCATGCCCCTCTCCTCTTCTCTCTCTCTTCCTTTCCAGTCTGTCTTTGTCCCTCAGTCTCTCTTTCTCTTCTCGCTATCCTCTTCCTGAAACACTCACACACAGAAGAGAGAATCATGAATCATAAATCTTATGAATGCCATCTACAAACTGCTCAACGCTATGAGAAAGAGAGATGATTGATAGATGTGAGTGACAGTGGTGAAAGCAAAGAAGATGGACAGAAGGTAGCATCCAGCAACACTGAGGTCAGTAACTGCAGTTCAAGGGTCAAACAAATCAAAGCAGGCACAATATGGCCAAGAAAGGAGGAAGAGGAGAGAGATGAGGGGGACAAGGACGAGGAGGAGGACGAGGACGAGGAAGTGGTTGAAGAGAAAGGATGAGTAGGAGGAGGAGGGCGTAGAGGGGTTGCTGCCACAGCGAGGCTAAAGCCATAACTCATCTTTTATTAAAAATAATGAAAAAAAGTTAATGAGTTAATAATATCATGGAGAATGAGATAGGAGGTGAGACAGAGATGGAGGAATGGACAGGAGGACAGAGGAAAGGAAGGAGAATGAGAAAGGCAAAAAAACAGCGATGTAAAACAGAAGAGGGTCAGCGTGCATTTCGACACCCTTTGCTTATTTACTCCAGTTTTCAAAGTTCACGTAAGAACCATTAGAGAAGCAGGGACAATCAAGGTGATCCCCCTCTTTCTGCAGACCTAAATCCCAAAGCTTGCCTGGTAATTAAAGGCACTTAACAACCAATTAACAGTGATGAGCTAAATTAGCAGGATATTGTCTCCTTTGACTAGACTACCGCATTACCAGTGCATCGAAACGACGATGAACAAACCTCAGCTGTTCACGTTTGCGTGTAGGCAAATGACAGATTAATTACTATTAAAACATCAGCATCTTAATGAGCTTGGAAACAATTAGAGAGGTCGTTAGCATGTGGAGAACGGCTGAGAGCAGTGGGGTGGGGGGGGGTGCAAAATGGGAGAAATCTTCATTGAGAAGCAATACTGATTAAGTGGACGTATGGTCGCACTCATCGCCCAATATCCGCGGACCTATTAAATGCATGACATCATCATTTGTCTTTTCTACCATCAAACTACTTTTTCTTCCACTATTACATATCCCCCTTCTTCTCCACGTTCCCCAACTCTCAGTTTCCCCTCTCATAAAAAGCCTCTCTCACTCTTCTACTCTTTTTTCCACATTCACACTTTTTCACTCCCATTTCCTCCTTCCCTCCTTCATGCTTGGGGGGCACAGTCCTGTGAAGGAATTTAATATGCAACTTTTATATGAGAAACCAATCGCATACGTCTGGGTCTATTGGGCTCGCAATCTATCGGCCCGGACGGCTAATGCAATAGAGAGTGCCGGGGCTATTTATCACACGGGGAGCTATCTTTTCCTCCCTCTCTCTCGCTCTCGCTCTCTTTCTCTCTTACTCACTCTGCCCTCGCTCGCTCTGTCTTTATTCAAGCCCAGATTCCAGGCTGCCACTAAATCAGGCCAACTATGAGCTATGGCTGCCCAGAGGGCAACTTCTCTTTTATAGGGGGATTTAGATTTTGTATCCACTGGTTCCTCAGTGGTCGTTGAGCCTGTACTAACGGAAGCTATAAACAAACAAAGACAACAAGTAAAATGTCCCTCTATCCCCACTGTAATGATCATGAACGTGTAGACAGATATGGAAGTAGGAGGATACATAAACCTGATGAATAAGATATCGTGGGATTAACAATGATGCTGCTTGTTTATGTGTATACAGATAAAGTGACAGAAAAACATACGAAGACAATACACATGCAGTGATAAGTTTGAGTTTATCGCCATGTTTGAGAGTAACATCCACAATGTATTACTAAAACCAAGCAACTTGAGAAGTAATGTGCTGAGATACAAATGTGATGCTGTACAGAGGAAGCCGCCACCTGCAGCAATTAAAATGCCTCAGAAAACCAAATTCATTTCAACAAATTAGCCACATTACTGGCCACTGTGTAATCGCTGATGGCAATTAATAAGAAATTAGTCACAATAAGCCCTACGTATATTAACATCTCACCTAGGGGCCGCGGCTGGAAATTAATAACCAGAGATTCATCTCTCTTAATGTCTTTCTGGCTCTCTCTCCCCACACACCAGTATACATGCACACACACACACACCTATGCCTACCTATATTCTTCGTGAATCTCCTGACTGATTTTGTTTCAATGGGAATCATTTCATATGATCCACAATCTGCCCATGTCAGCTAGCCAGCTTCCTCTTTATCAGGGTGTGAAACCCCCCTTTAAAAACCGTCTGTATGTGTGTGTGCGTGTGTGTGTGTGTGTGTGTGTGTGTGTGTGTGTGTGTGTGTGTGTCCATGTGTGTGTGTGTGTATGCGTGAGTGTGAGTGTGTGTGTGTGGGGCGTATGTATAACAAACAGTTTGTAAACATGGACATACAAAGAGCTTTCCCACACATTGTGTTATTGAAAGACAGTTTGCGTCTGTATGCAAGTCGCGCCACACAAATGGGAAAGGGGCATCGGTTAAGACTGGGCCCGCCTCTAGGGGTCCTCACACCAATCAGCAAAGCGCACCAAGAATCAATTAACACCGGTGGGAGGGGGCAGAGGGTATGGCATCGCACACACTTAGACACACTCACATGGTGCATACACACCCACTGCCCACACACATGGTCCTGTCTGAGGAAATATCCATCAGCTCACACATTGTGCAACATGCCGGTGGGTGTGCGAGTGTGTAGGTGCGTGTGCCCATCCCAGTGTGCATCGGTCTCTTATGGTGTGAGGTTGGGGAACAGATTGGGGGTCAGCAGGGTGGTCAGGCCAGGGTCACCCCCATCTGAGCTGTGTGTGTGTGTGTGTGTGTGTGTGTGTGTGTGTGTGTGTGTGTGTGCGTGCGTGCGTGTGTGCGTGTGTGCGTGTGTGTGTGTGTGTGGGTAGCCTGACCATTACTTCCAGGACTCGCTGTCAGGCAGAAGTGAATAAGATGGATGGTGTTGATTCATACTGCGAATTCATTGCTCCCCCTGAATCCATAGAGGATAAATACATCCACAGAAATTATGAAGCAAGGGACCAAAATGAGCATCTCACATTTTATAATACTCTTTCACTTTTTCTCTCTCTACTTCTTCCTTTTTTTGCTGCTACAGTATGGGGACAGCTGCCGAGTACATGAAAACCATTCATCATTGCATCATTTACCATAAAATTATTGACAGGAAGGAGGGCCAGGAGCTTTATTGGCTGCGCTTTACAAGGTTGGACAAAGAGAAAAGTCATACTGCAGTGGAAAAACATAGAAACTTAAATCAATAATAAAAGACACCCATGTTTTTGGAACAGTGTGGATGCAGAACAGAGACTGAGGCAGCGAGACAAGACATTTCCGCTTTGACAGACAAAACAGAACAGCCAAATAAAGCAATCAAAGAGCATCTTTCATTAGCCCATGATTGTTTCACGGCAAAATTCCACCTCTCTCTACATATTGCTGTCTCCATCTGTTAGCCCCTTTCCACTCGTCCATCCACTACCCCCCTCCTTCCTCGTTTCCTCTGCTCTTCTGCTCCTCTCTGGCCTTCCTACCCTCAGGGAGGAAAGGTGATCTCCCCGTGCTGGTGTAAGTGACTGGTATTAGTCTCCTTCTCTGTCTGTCTGTTTGATCCCGGCACTAATGACTCCACAGGGACTGAGGTCTGATAATGGTAAATCAATATAGAGAATAGTGCTCTGGAGTGGCCTCACTTAGCTCTCGCTCTTTCACGCCTAAAAGCAAAGTGCCCCACTGTATTTGTGTCTGAGCAATAGAAGGGGGCAGACTGTGTCTACAAAAGCTACAAAATCACTAGAACTCTTTGGTGTATAGTCAAGAATTATTTTCACAATTCATAATTAAAAACAGGGATATTTGAAAACTCATAGGCTTGAGTCTTCTTACCCACCTTGACAACAGTCAACAAAGTAATTGGTGGACTCACATTTTAAGTTCAGGAAGCATTAACATTAATGTATGGCTTTATGATTGCATCTAATAGGCCGCACTCTTGTGCCTGGGGCCAGACAGGTGGGGTTGGTGGCATGAGGCTGGTGCCCCCGCCCCTCCACCCTGAGGGGCCAGAAGGCCCAGCGAAGCAGGGGGCTGCAGTAGCTCCCTCTGCCAGACACCAGAGCACGATGGCTGGTGGCAGCTGGTCCTCTGTCCCTCCCTCCCCTCCTCCCCTGCATGAGCACCCCACAGGCAGGCAACAGGAGGGGTGAGGAGGTCAAGAGGCAGGAGAGAATGGGTGGAACTCTGGCGACATGCAGGATAATCGGCTTTTATGAAGCGGAGAGAATCCAGGCAGTGAGAGATGGGAAACACGGGTCTGACACAATGCAACTGACTACATGCAGTAATGAATTAACACATTAGCGCCACATCCAGGGGCGTTCAGGAGCACTCAGCTGCTCTCAACACAAACCCTCAGCAGCACGCCCCCTGTCTAACGTGCACGCACACATAAATCAGTCTTAAGGCATTAAAACAAAAACAGTCACACAGACTTATTAATAGCATTAGTCATTCTGTCGATGGCGGGCGCATCTGAAAACCATTTACTATGATCACTGATTAAAAATGTCTGTTTCAAAGCAGCAGTCAAACTTCAGCACTCAGAAAAGATAAAGGCAAGACAATGCAATGAGAATCCTGTCTAAACTCAAGCCAGGTGTTCAATTATCATCAGCCCCAAATGATCCCCATTAATCCTTTAACTGTTCTCTCACATCTCAATCGCAGCCATCCTGTTTTGCCCACTGCTCGCCGTCCATCCCTATAATTCTCTGTCTGTGTGGTTACTTTATTCCCTTCTCTCCTCCTCTTCCTTTCCCTCCTCTTTCTCCCTCCCTGACTTTTAACCAGCGTGTAAGAGCAGTCATGCATTCAACCATCAGACAGGAATACACGGTCTACCCTTGCACACCGAGGCTTGGCGTATAGGTTCCTAACATGAGTTTGCTGTTCACTATCTACCATATCAAGTTATATTTACGTGGGTAAATGTGCACTCTGATACCTGCAGGGAAAAAGCTCCCATGACTGATTTGTATACAACCAAATCATACCAAACATCTCTCCGTTGTTTGCTCATTATCTCCAACCTTTCTGATTACTAACTTTCAGGATGCCGCTTTATTCTAATCTTGCTGTATTTACCAACCCATAGATTTGCAATTTACAGCAACATCATACATAATTTATCTGCTCTTAGAAATAATGCGGGTCGTAAAGCACACAGAGCAGTAGTGCAGTGGCAGTCCCGGGATGACTGCCCTCACTGGGTCCCTAATGGGGGATCCCATTCCTCTCTTCTGATCCAACAATCCCACTGAGCATGTCAATATGAAACACAATACTGCACACACACATACAAAAACACACAGGACCACAGTGGGCTATTCAGTTCAGTTCAGTTTTATTCCCTCCATTATAGACAGTACAGGCATAAATTGATTGGATGGTCCTTTTCAAGTGCTACATGTGCCCCTGAATATATGCATGGTGTGTTGTGCAAAAAAAGTGTAAATTGTAGTAAATCAAGTCGTCCAACACTAAAGCACATTTTCTCCGTATTACACTCAATGCGAGCGTGATTTACGAGACATCTTTTGTTCTATGTGGACTGAAGGAAGGGAGGCTAAAGCTTTGTTTACCCAACTTTTTAAAATCCATAGCCTTGTAAATGTTGTCAGATGGCCGGTGCCAGTGTCTTTCAGCTTAATTCTACCTATATTAAATAGTTTAAATATTTCATAAGGGCGGTTTTTAGAGCGAGGGAGGGGAAATCGTTAGCTGCGGTAAAGTTTCATTAACTGGTCCCCATTTCGCTGCGAGGCAAACTCATCTTCTCTTATTGTAATAAAACAATCTCTTTCTCTCGCTCTCTCTCGGTTCTGGTATCCGCTCATATCCCTCTCTCTACCAGCCCTCTCCTTCTCTTTTACGTCATAATAATACACTACATCCCTTTTAAATGCACTATTACTTACCGCTGCCTTTTCATATTGTAACATCACGGGCACTTTAGCGACAATATAAAAGCGTGTCATTCATTATTCAGAAGCAGCCGGCCTCGTCCCCCTTTTAAAAAGTCAGGCGCGCTGCTGAAATTGATAACGGCGAAGAGACGCGCAATAAAAACGCAGCCCCCGGGTACCGTGCGGCAGCCCAGACCCCCGATTATGCAGATCAAGTGGTAATTTCTCAAACAAATCGCACTCTTTCACTCTTTTGTTGTCGTTTCTTTCTGGACTTTTTGAATCATAGTGTCAGCTTTTTTATTGCCTCTGGAAAAAATGAGGATTGATGGGCAACTTAATTGTTCATGCTCTGTGTTTAAGAAACGGCACCTCGATATCTAAGAAATAGCCCAAATTCTGCCTTTAACGCCTATGTCTTTGTGCATGTTTTGCGTTAACTTGTTGTTTTGCCTTCTCTTACGGCAATGGAGTGTTCCGCACATCAACAAATCCAAAAATGGCAGGAGGCATGGGCAGAGGCTTCTTTTCTGTAAGCGGTGTCGCGGCGCTATCCCAGGAGGTCAAAGATAATGTGCCATAATCACTCATAATCTTTGGATTACACCGTTTTACTAACACTCTGCAACCTGTGGGACCCCATTTGCTCCGTGCAGGGTTGGATGGACTGAAGTCGCTGTGGAGGACTCGGAATGAAAAGATAATATTGCAAACTTTGATGAAGCGCATTAACGAAGCACGCGTCATCCCACAGTGGCAATCAAATTATTACAAGCATTTACATTCATTTGAACGTTTTTGTAGATCAAAAACACGGCCTTGGATTCTATTCAAAAAATGTTCCCGTTTTTTCTTTTAATCAAGAGAAACATAAAAATGTCCATAAACGTGACAGCTCTAACAGACCAATTCTCCCCCATCAAAAGCCACTGGTGAGCTCACATATGGCAGCGTGAAGCAGCCAACACCCAGAGTCTGTCCATATTGCCAAACAAACACCTCGGGCCTTGTCCAATCTCATATTGCCTCATAAGACTTTATTGTGAAAGGAAAGACCATGGTGAGTTTTAAAATATATATTGCAGAGTATAGGTCTGTCTGTACATCTCTGTTTTTATTTTATGAACTAACCTTTTCAGATTTCTTAATTTTGAGTATTGGAGTATTAAAGAGTCATCTGCATTGAAAAGACAAGTCCAGACACATACGCTTTAAGAAGGAATAAATATAAATATATATTTTTTTTCAGTCTTGACAATAAATTGCGCGCCGACGAAAGTAAAGATTTGCGAACAGGTTAAAGTGATCCTTTAAAAGCCTATAAATATAATCCTCGTTGTCACTAAATGAATATATTTGTCATTAGTGGGTTAATGTATTGTAATGTGATATCTTAAAAAGCCACCTGCCGCTTCCAAACGCGATGCACATTTGTCTGTCCCTGAGACAAGTTAGTGAAAATGTGATTATCCGGTCACTTTGGGCGCCTCTTACATTGAATCTGAGCGGTAAGCAGCTCTTCCAAAGCCCGACACTTTATCTGCGGTAGCCCTTGGCCTTCGCTTGTCAGGCCATTTAATGTGGTACTGGGTACCAGGAATAAAATACGGCTACGTAAAGCTTCGCGATGCTCAAATAGGTGCTGGTGATTCACTCTGTTCGACGGGGCGACTCTCCGTTTGCTTTAGCGAATTGGATCACGTATCAATATTAAACAACAGAATATGTTTTAAAGAAAATGTTTCGCTAAAAAGTTAATGACGTTGAAGATGAGACTGATGTTACTTCTTTGCTGTAGGCTACTTGTTATTCGAATGATAATCCAAAGAAATTAGTGTTTTTCGCGCGAATTCATGCAAACTATATGTATGAAGAATAGCGTAAACGACAACACAAAAAATAAAGAAATCTTAAGAGGCTGTTTTGTTGCTTGTCAAGAAGAAATAAAAACTAATCGACTCGAAAAAGGCATAATTTTCTCAGATCATAATCTATGTGAAGTTTTTGTCTTTATTTTTAACTATATTGTATGTCACTGAAACTTATGAGTGCGAACACATTTATGGGGCTGAGAGGAAAAGTGACAAATCACTAACAAAACGCAGTTTGGCTGAAACGATTAAATATTGGGTGCTCAACAAGAACCATTGATCTTCAGCGAGCCTTGGTGCAATGTTCCTGTTATTTATTTATTTTTTTAATATGCCATATAAACATTTATATGCTTTTCACTTTTTCTCAGTTATTCCATAATGAAAATTGATGACTTCAGCAAATAACATACAACCAAGAAATAAAAATGCATATCTGGACGCAATAAAAGGCTAAAGTCTGTCTTTAAGGGAGATATTGGTTATTGTGCCAAATCCTGGGCCTAACTCCATTAACGTTCAATCAATCATTCTGGTACCAGCCAATAGATGGAGGAGGACGGACGGAGGAGGACGGAGTTGTTGGACGCAGCATTTTGACGCGCTGAGGGGAGGACAGAGCGTCATATCTCTCCGAACGCCCATCAAACTTTGAGTGCAGCCTATAGAGGACCCAGTCTTACGGAGGCCTGCTAGAGGCAACGAGGACGCGCAGGACTCTTGGCAGACGGCTGGACAGCGATGGAGAAACGGCTGGTGGTGCCTTTTGGTGACCTTGCTGTGATTTTGGCCTGAAAACTTCTTTATTTCCCCCTCCTCTTTTTTCGAAACAACGACGAGGATGGAACAAGCCCCCAGTGCGCCGAGCCCTCCTCCAAAGCCGGTAAATCACGAACCCATCAGCTTCGGCATTGACCAGATCCTGGGAGGCGGTACGGAACCGGAAAACGGGCGCACGGCTGGAAGACAAAGTGGATCCGATTCAAGCAACGTCAGTGACGGTTATTATAGTTTAGGGAGCCCGACTGCGGCCAGCGCACCCTCCTACACCGCGCTGTCCATCTCCCTCTCCGGTATAATGCCTTCGGTGGAGGCATCAGGTTCATACGCGGAAAACAGAAGTCTGGGCAGCCGAGGAGTTATTCGAGTACCGGCCCACAGACCCATGACTGCCACGGGACCTCCGGCTCCCGTTCAGAGTGCAGTCACTGGGTTTGGAGGGCTGTGTTTCCCTTGGATAGGAAACCGATTCGCAAAAGACAGAATATCAGGTAGGTTATTGTTGCTTTAACTGGGCCCCAATCCTTATTATTTTATTTTTACTATTTTAACTTTTCGAAAGTAAATGTTGCAAAACACGTCACAAATATTCCGCTTTATCATATTAAACAACAAACAGGATGACTAGCTAAATAACTGTGCGCTTGGATGATTAATATTAATATTGTCATAGCTGTTATAGCGAATATTTTCGACTGTTACCAATTTGACTGTATTGGTTTTATATCAAATAACCCTCCACAATTCTTGTTAAAATATAATTAAACCCTCCAAGACCTAAAATTTACAAGTTAAATCAGCTGACAGATTTAACCTCGTGAGCAAAAATTATTTTCATAAAAATACTACAATCTTAAATATGAAGTAAGGAAAGGGCAAAATTATTTTCCATCAATAACAAAACGGTAACTAAAATAAAAAACATTTTAGCAGCAGAGGCCTTTAATGCAAAGATTGTTTACTGTGCTCTCTGCATTCTCCGGTAATTAACAAGTTCACTGTAAGACGTCTAGGCTGTTTATTCTTTAAAATTGCACTTTTCGCACCGCATGGCCAGACTCATATTTCATAATAAATTTAATTTCACATTTTTCACACAGCCTTACACGGTTTAAATAGGGAATAGATGTCAAACAGGGCGGATTTCTGTGATATATGACCTTGAATTTCCATACAGAAGGGAGTGTATTTTGTCCGTTTGCTGCTACAGAAAATCTAATGTTTCTCTCACCGTTGAACTCTCGTTTTGTCCGCTTCAGCAGCTCTGGTGCCGTTCGCGGTCACACGACGAATAGGACACCCGTACCAGAACCGAACCCCTCCAAAGCGGAAAAAGCCTCGGACCTCCTTCTCCCGAGTCCAAATCTGCGAGCTGGAGAAGCGCTTCCATCGGCAGAAGTATCTAGCCAGTGCCGAGCGAGCAGCCCTGGCCAAGAGTCTAAAGATGACTGACGCACAGGTCAAAACCTGGTTCCAGAACCGCCGGACTAAATGGAGGTATGAAATTTCACACCTCACACGCCAATATAGCAGCCATCTTTCATCACGCGTCACAACCAGCAGCCGGTTTCACCGCGGTTTATTGTGCTTTCTGACTTAGGCCTACCTGTTCTAGCCTGATCAGAAATAGACTTTTTGTACTTTCTGCGTAAAATTTACGGTCAAATTCACAAAAACTGTGGTTTAACACCAGCAAAACAAAAACTATTTTAAAAAGGCAAAAAAGAAGCATAAAAGAGAAATTTCATCTATTTCTTTTTTCGTTTCTACGTAATAATGCTCATCAATAGCATTATACTAGGAAAAGTTAAGTTCTTCCTCATTTCTTGCTTGTTAAACCACGGAAAGGCCTAAAAGATGGTCTTCTTTTTTAATTTAAACTATTTCCTTCTATCATTCAAATTATTTCCGGATGTGCATACATTTTAATGCATCTTTTTTAGGAGGCAGACAGCCGAGGAAAGGGAAGCAGAGCGTCAGCAGGCCAATCGCCTCATCATGCAGCTGCAGCAGTCCGCCCTCCAGAAGTCCCTCGGCGAATCCGCGGTGTCGGACCCACTGTGCGCCCACAACTCCTCTTTGTACGCCCTGCAGAACCTCCAACCCTGGGCCGAGGACAGGGAATAGAGCCCAAAACCTATCTGGCCAGTAGGCTATTTCTGTGAAGAAAGAAAACTTCGATCTAGCCAACATGACTTTCTCTGATCCATGAAATGGACAACGACATGTTTGGACCAGAAATACAGTCGTTTGAGTGGATGAAACCACCCCAGAACGGTGAGTGATGCCTTTGTTGGAGCAAAGAAAGATTGTGAAATCAATCTTTCAACCTGTTAAAAGTGAGATTCCAACAAGGAGACAGGACTGGTGTTCCCCACTTTATACTTATTCTTTCTACTAGAATAAGTCACTTGCAGTATATAACTAGAAAGAAAAATAATCACTTTTTACTTTATTTGAATTGTAATGTGTTTCTGAGTTTTAACCACATAAACCAAAATGTATTCACAAAAATGCAGATTAAAAAAGTCTGCTGGTTCCGTTATTTTTCTTCTTCTTTCTTCTGATCTTACATTCACCTTTATATATGCAGAGCTACTGTAAAACCACCATAATCTGAGAAAACAATGCCCAAAATTTAGGGAAAACACTTTTGTAATCAGCCCCCTAAGTAAGAAAAGTGAAGAAAACTTGAAAAAGGCTGTAAGTCTAAAGGCAGCAACGCATGCTCATTAATGGCGGTGATTTCCTTTAATATGCACATTATTTTATATTATTTGTGGGCCTTGGCCTCAGATTAAGGGAAAATGTTCAACTCTTTTTGTACCCAAATTGTATATGTGTGAATAATACTCTAAACCATTCACGTGGCTCTTTTTCTTCTTTATGATGCAACATTTAAAAAAAACATTTTTTTCCACACAGTAATTTAGAGTTCTAATGATAGAAGTTCGGGTAACCATGGAAAAACATGAGCAGGCATGAAGTAGCTGTTTCTTGAAAAGTTTATTGATAAATATAATGATTTTTTACAATATTTCAGTTCATTTAACTCAGAGTTTTTAGCTCCCTGTTTGTCTTCCTGCCAGTCTTTCTTCATATGTCTTGGTACATTTGAGGTGAGCTGCAACACATCTCAGGAAGGAATTTTATTACAATACTGGGAGCACAGTGAGTGGACATGACAGTAAATCACTTGAAATCTTTTTCTTTTTTGTACTGCTTAATCTTGAAAATGATGGCTCCTGTTTGAATCATGGCTTCCACTCCTTCAGGGTCAATGAAGAGTTTAGTTTTGTCTTCTAGATCTTCTATTCTGTCTCTGCTTCACAGTGAAAGGTTTGATCACTGAGTCAATTTTTTATTTTATTTTTTTTACAGACAGGGCCTGACGACAAATCTCCCAGCAGAAATATAACTTGACCCAGACTAATGTCCGCAAAATAAATTCACATGCTAGGAAAATTACGCATTTTTTTTTTCCAGGCAAAGGGAAAGACTTTGCCGTACGCCAAAGACAGCACACTCACGCAAACACATGCATGTCTTTGTACCTGCATCTCTGTACCAGTACACTCTTTAAAATGTATTTAATATTACAATTATTTGACAGAAAGACACGGTCTGGACAAGGATCACACAGACAAAAAATGATTCTAAACAGTGAGATACAAAGACACAACATTTATATATATACAGTCAACATTAAAACACCTGTGACATCACTGGAACACAGATTCTGATCAATTAGATTTTTTTTTTTTTTTTTTTTTTTGTAAATGAGGTTGGATGCTGCACCTCTGCAGTTTTAAGAAGTTGTGCACTCAGCGATAGTATACAGCTGCCATTATTTTATGGCATAGTAATTAAAGTATTCTGCTTTTGTCCACCATGCTTCACAATATTGCTCACAATTGTTGTGTTACCACAGATGGTCATCATACTAACAGCCGTTATAGTATAAGCTTCATACACAAAGCTTGAGACAGAGACCAAGAGGGAAAAGTGAAATGAATTTCAGAGACATTTTTCTAAAATCAGCAAAAGTTTGTTGACATGGTATCTTACGTAAGGTAACAGGACAATAGCACAATTGCAATTGTACGTGAAATGGTCCCATTTCATAGCCCTCTTTATTTCACTTCTGTTTGTTTTGTTCTCTTTCCTCTTTCCCAGCCGTTGCATTGTTCTGAGGTGTTTAAATGACATTTTCAAAGAGTTGAAGAGACCTCATGATGTTTTCATCCTGCACAAAGAAGACAGAAAAATAAAAAGCTGGCTAAAAAAAACAATTGTCATTCAAGTACTGGTTGATGCACAATTATGACCACTAGTGGGCAGTGAAGGCCTGTAAAAACACCTTGTGCATGTTGAAGTTGACGTGAAAAGGTTTGGTTATCACTACATAAATAAGAAAACTAGCAAATTTAGTAGAATGATTATCCAGACTGTAACTCCACATAAAAATACCTCTTGACAAGAAAGGATGAATTCATCAAGAGTGACCACACCATCTCTGTTTTTGTCCATTTTCTGTACGGAAAGATGCAAGCACATTTCAGTAGCATTCACAAAGTGCATTGTTTTTGTTTTGTTTGTTTAAATTCACCAAAAATGACCATTTCTATCATGAACAATTCCTGTAGTTTTAATAATTGCTGTTAGTATACTGTATGTCTCCCATCCAGTGGAGGACTTGGAAATCATCTCTGTACTTTACACATGATGCCTGAAATAGGTTTTTAAAAATATCTACAGTTAACACAACTTTATTGATCTAACTCATTGTTTGTGGTTTAGCCAGTCCGTGTGCAGCTCCATTTAAAAGCCCATAATAGTGAGAAGAAGGATACAGACTTAGAAGAATCTGTGAGAAGATTGATACTGCTTATAGATACACAATGGCACATTAGCTGAAGAAACCACAATCATTAAAACACAAGCTATTTTCTCTCAGCCTCTCTTGGTCCTGGTTCTGGCTCTGCAGACTCGGGTCTGCATATTTTAGATGTTTCCAAACGAATGATTTACTGACATTGTTGTTGATGTGCTGATGGTAATTCCACATCTGTTGCCTTTTGTGGGCTGTGGCTTTTGTGAATGCTCTTCAACTCTCATTTGCTCTTTAGCCATTGTGGATGTGGTCATGATTACATCCAGATTTACGTGCAGATTGCTGCTGTCCTATTAGGTTATATGTGGTTAGCTCATTTTTTAGCGAAATTACCAGTAATGGCGTAGTCTTTTTTTTTTTTTTTTTTTAATTAAAATTAAATAATAGCCTGGAGCAAGTTACCTGAAAGAAGGCATCCACATGCTGCTTAGGTGCATCAGTTTTCAGGACAGGGTATGTGTACTTCCCCATCATATCATATATCGCTTTTACAATATCTGTCATTTCCTGTCAAACAGATGAAACACATTCCGACATATTTTTTGAAAGTACAAATGAAATGTGGTTGTTAATTTCAAAAACACCAAAAAAGCCGACTGAGAAACACCTCTTTGTTGATATATCCATCCCTGTTGATATCATAAAGGTTAAAGGTCCACTGTAGCTTCTCAGTAATGGAGCCCCTCAATAGGATGGACAGAGCTGTCACAAAGTCCTGATGGAGGTAAAAAAAAAAAAAAACATGAATAAAAATAAAAATAGATGAATTCGAACAAAGAGGGAAAAAATGTGGGAGCAAACCTCAAATTTAATGGAGCCCGTGTGTGCTGAGTCAAATGCATTGAAAAGGAAGTGGGCATAAGTGCTGGCATCTGTAGGAGAGGAGGAAATTACCAGTCAACACAGTGACATAGACAACTCACACACAACACACATTCCCTCTTTTCACCTCCATGTGGGAAGAATTGGGAGTATATTTGCTTGAATGTTTCCTCATTCACAACCCCACTGGGACACTCCTAGAGAGAGTGGAGAGGATACAAGTTACAGATGCCAAAATGAGGTAGACTTAGCATTTAAGATAGGGTTTAATGTAAACCAGTAGAGATGAGACATTGAGGAAATTTACTTTGTCAATATCATCGGCTGAATGATTATATCTAATATGGAATACAACTGGCTGCAATTACACAACCATACCACACAGCAAGAGTGTCGCTGTTGATGCGTCAGCATCAAATCTGTCTGGGCTTTAAACCACAGTCTATTTGAAATCAGAGTCTGTTTGAAACATGTTTGAATCACAAATTTATATACAACAGAAACATAATCTCATTTAATGGTGTGCAAACACTAAACCATTTGAAACAAAAGTGGGGTGAACAGGGACACTTACATTCTTAAAGCCCCTGTAGAGCACCTGAAGCTCTCTTTTGCTGAAGTTTGTTTGAGCCTCTAGTTGTTCAAGGCCCTCAGGTCGATGGCAGACCATGGTCATCTCCAAGTCATCATCGATTTTGTCTGCAGAAGTATTTAAAATGCAAAACATTAAGTATCATAACAGCAAATAAGTGAGGAAGGACTGATGTTCTCAGACACACACAAATGCTCAGTGTCAAAGTAAAATAATGAGCATTTCGTCAGTTATGGAGGCGTGAGGAAGGAGACAGTTTGAGGTCAGTCCTTCATCTTTACCTCACCTGGTCTTTGATTAACAGCCCATTACTCTCCCCCTGGAGGGGAAAGCAAAGTACTGATGAGAATTCACTACGTGATGAAGTAATCATTATGCACGGAGTAAAATGCAAACATGAAATACAGACAGTAGGTGTAGCTTTCAACAGTCATTTCCATTTGATCCTGATGAGTGTTTGCACTGCAGTGATGGAAAGAAAGTCGTACGGATGCGTGTTAATGCATTGTGGTGGTTGAGATTGCTGGCTGCATTAAGCCGACTTTGCCACCTAAATAAACTTTAAATGCCTCTATTTTATCATTTACATGGAATGGACAATAATTTCAAATGTCCACAGAACTGCATGTCTGGAATTTATAGATACGCTGGAAGAGATAAAAGCAGCTTCTGCTTTAATGATGTGTCACAGCGTGTAATGTTCACTTCGTCTATGGCGATCTACATTTTAGAGCATCAAGAGTCTTGCTAGAGCAAGACTTTTAACATAAAGACCTCTAAATCTTTATAGAGGTTTATCACCCTGAAAGCCTATCAGTCCTCTTCTGCCACAGGTAATGGTAGTTATTAGGTTTGCATTTTTATGGTGCCAATCAGAGCCAGTTTCACCTCAGTCAGCAGTCAAGTTATTCACTCACTATCCGACATTAAGTTCAAGTAAAAATGCGACCATGTAAAATGAATTAGAATTAAAATGCCAATTATGAACTTGCATTACCTTAAAAAAAAAAAAATACATGTAAAATGTGTCCTTTAGTGCAGGTGACAAACAAAAACAACTGAACGAAATAATGAAATGTTTCCCAGTGGCAGAATATCTGCACCATTACATAATGCACACAGCTGCAATGGCTAACACCAACAACTGTACAGAATGTCTCATCTAGAAGGCCAATGGTTAAACATGCCTCAGACTGTAGGCACCATCCATCCATCCATCCATCCATCCATCTGTCCATCTTCTACCGCTTATCTGGGTAGGGTCGCGGGGGCGGCAGCCTAAGCAGGGAAGCCCAGACTTCCCTCTCCCCAGCTACTCAAGAGTCTACCACAAATAAAAATTGACTAAACACTATGCAGGCACACAAAACCACAACAGGCTTCAATACAACAGCTGAAAGGACTGAATAAATTGTGCACTTATCTTCTTCTGCTGACATTCCGTGACTAAACATGTTCAAACACAGCGTGTTCTGAGGATGCAGAGCTGTTCCTTAAAGATGATGCAACTTAACTTAATGTAAGCGAAATTCTCCTGTGGTGTATAACTTTGCTGATTGGTGGTGCTGGATTACACCAATAGTAGATGGAGCAGTGTGACTCACCCTCTACACTGATGACTCCCAGGAGATGCAGGATTTTGATGACCCCACAGCACAACAGAACGATGACTATGGTGTGCCAACTGTTGTCACTTTGCTGTTCTCTTTCCATTCCGATGCCTTCCTCAGTGCCTCTAAACCTTGAGAACGTTGAGTTTTGTAATAAACTTATTCTAAATGTTCAAGCTTGTTTGTCTGCATCCTTCTTGTCCAACCAATTCCCAGTCACTTTGACTCTCTTCAGCATCCTCCTGTATAGTTAGATCAGCACTCACCTGCCTCTCTCTGTCTCTGCCTTTTTATCCCCCTTCTGTTCAGCTCTCTGGGACATTTTCCACCCTGTATTCTGACCTTTGCTCCATCCTACTACCCCCCTCCCTCTCCTCCTCCCCCAAAATAAACTCTGTTCTACACCCAATAGGACAACCATTGTGTCCTTCACTCTGTGGGAACAGAGCTTTCACTCGAGGGTCCTTAGCACAGACAAATTGTGTGACTGTGTGTTTGTGCGTGCGGAAACAATTATTATTCCATTAGGACAGACAGTCATATAGAAAGTTGAATTTACTACAAAGTGACTACTAAACAAGGCAGCATTATTAGTATAAATGCATAGTAATAAATATAATAAAAAGTAATAAAAGTATACACGCCACTCAGTGTGAATAGGTAATTGCAAATATAGATTTCATATAAACTGTAACGCACAAAGGATTTGTTGTAATAAATAATAATTCCAGCAGAGGGCAGAATATACACGTACTGAAACAAGCGCAGCGTTATTAAAGGACATGTGACAACTGGAAAAGCACTCGGAGACGCAAACCGTCGCCAAGCAGCTCATTTCCCTACATATTGTGACCCAAAACAACCTTGAGCGTGTTCATGTAGAGGGAGCAAGTGTTCCAGCGTCCTCTCTTCCTTTAATGGAGGTGTTATATAAAAGTACACTCCCACAGTCCAAAAACATGCTTGTTAGGTAAATTGAGTAATCTAAATTGACCATAGGTGTGAGTGTGAGTGGTTGTCTGTTAGCTCTGCGATAGGCTGGCGACCTATCCTTGACATCTGGGATAGGCTCCAGCAGACCCCTGCGACCCAAATGTGGATAAAGCAGGTACAGAAAATGGATGGATGGATGGACACATGCATTAATAACATGACATAGTAGGTTGCTTTATGATCAAAGCCCCTTGGTTTTAATCTTTGGATGATGATGAGAGGTCCCTCCATTACAACGTAATCATTTTCCTTGGCCCATTATGTACATCTGCAAATTTCACTTAACTCTGTTCATACGTTTGAGTTATTTTGCGCGCAGACTGTCACATTACCTCCTCCTTTGGCAGAGGTAATAAAACAATCAAAGCTGGTTTTATAGAGTATACTCTGACAGCAACAATGAGATGTGTAATACATGCAGAAAATACAATACATTAGTAATGTATTTATGTAAAATCTAGAATAACCTAAACTAACAGAAACTGGAAATGAATCATCAGTGTGAAATAAAAAGAAAGTGCTTTCATTTTGTGGACATCTGGATCCATTTTCTAAATGTGAGCATCCACATGAATTGTGGCCACTAAATATGCTGAAGTAACTGCTGACTTACGAACTGTTTGATGCAGCAGGGGGTTCTGCTGCATCAAGAGGCTTCCCACAGAGTCGTCAACAGAAGGCTGGCTTTATTTACTGCTGTGTTACCTGCAGCATCTCTGTGTAAAATTAAATCTAGTGACAAGGGTAATATTTGATTTAATTTGTCATTTTTTGGCCTTTATGAAGCAAATGTGCAAATGTGATTTGATTGAGATGACTGAATATACTGTATATTTAAAGTAATAGGTAATCAGCATTAAGTAGCTGAAAGTAATCAACAAGCCTGTGTGTTGCACTGCGCAAACATGATAACAATGACTACACACTGTGGAAAATACTAAACATCACTGAAGAAGACAACAAAATTTTCAACTGCGAACGGAAATGTTTGACCTAAATAAATGCACGTGGGTCAAAAGTATGCATTATCAACACTTTTGACATAAATCATATACCTGCAACAACATTGAACCATGACAAAGAAAATAGTTGTGCAACAAGGCAAAGTGAAGGTCATATTTTTGGTATGCTGTTGGCGTTCTTTCCGACTAACACTTCAAAGTGAGACATCTTTGTAGTCCTGCTGGCACGCTGGACCTGTGCCTGTTGGGCCTGTTTAAAAATCCATTCATGGATATTAAGGTGTTGATGGTGCGCTTCTGTTTGTTATGGAAACATGGATGGTTTAGATCTGGCAGATATTTTTGGGAAGGAAATCTTTAAATCCAGGCAGCCAGGAAGAACACTTGTGTAGCCTGGTATTAGAACAAGTGAATCAGAAGGAAGCACCCAAACTGGTGACTTCACTTCCATCTGTCTACACAAGCTATTATAAGCTCTCTATTTTGACAGTGACCAGAAGCTTGAAACTTTCTCTTGAGGCTTTATTTGGTGTGTTAAGCCTGAACTGTCAAGAAAAAGGAAAAACTGTCTGTCAGTCTCTGCCGAAAGCAATCTGTCTCAACACACTTTCCTTCTGTTGCCCATGAGAACTCCTCACTCCCCTGTCTCTGTCTCTGCCATACCCTCTTTTCTTCTCATACCATGTCCTGTAATCCATGCAAGAGAGAAAGTCATTTGCATAATCGGAATTAAATTAATCTGCTATCCAGACATACACGCAAAGTCGGCCTCTTTTTTTTTTTAGAGGTGGTGAGTATCATGCTAAGAAACCAGCAGCTCTGCTGGGCACATGCGCTCCATGTTGTAAAGGATGAAGCATATTGTAAGAATAGGCTGCAACTGTCTTGTTTACAACACCAAAGCTTTGCACCATGATCATTTTTCACACGGACCAGTCAGGCTCTCTGTGTGAGAAAGTTCCATTTTGGATTGTCAGTAACGCAGCCACTGGATATGAGACCGACAGGACCAGCAGCTGGCTGACTTGAAATTACTCTGACACAGAATTTACATCATCTGGACAAAAAGAAAAACGCTCAAAAGGTTTGACCAAAAATGTAATGACATGCAATGTGAATTCTGCAGGTCCTATAGCCGTTTTCCTCAGACTTAATTTAAAATGTCATCAATTAATAAATCCATTAGAAAAAGAAATGAATAATACAGTTCAAGTACTGCCAAAGGGCATGTTTGTGGCAATTAATAAAGACAGCCAGCAACTGTAATAACAAGCCCATTTGTCATTTGATAGCTGATTCTAATCTGATAAATGCCTTAAAAGTTACGTTCAGGTTTGTGAAGGTGAACACATAAATCCCCTTCACAGCAATTCTTTACAAATGAATGTGTCACTGTTGATTATGTTTTGAAAAGACTGAGTCACAGTCACGTAACAGCAAGCCAATATTGATTCTTGAGGAAATAACATGTCTAGACTCGGAATCTGCACAACTACACATGAATGCATGCACACACACAAGAAGAGAGGAGAATGATGACTTAATAAGCACCTACAGCGGCTAATGGGAGTGTGGGTGATGGAGAAAGGGAGCAAATGAGTGAAAGAATGGAGGCATAAAAGAGACAGGAGCAAGTGAGAGAGTGAGAGAGTTATGGGAACGTGGGTGCCAGGAGCAGATTGTGGTGGCGGTGTATTGGAGTGCAACAAGGAAAATTAGAGGAGAGATAAAGAGAAACATGCGTGGAAGGGGGGCGGCGAGAGTGAGGAAAAGGTGGAAACAACAGCTGAACGGATGTGAAATGTGGAATGAGACTAGTAGAAGAGGAGAGTGAGGAGGTGAAAATCAAAAAGTGAAGGACAGAGCCAATGTGCTGCAGAGAAGGGCTCGGAAACAAGATAGAATTCACAAGAAGGGTAAAAAAAAATGCTCCACGAGAATTGTCAGGTGCCATTGTGAAAAAGGATGAGGACGACAGGGGTGAGCTGACCAAACAAGACAACCAGTAAGAGATCTACTACTACAGAGAGACCAGTCGGGAAAAAAGACAAAGCAAGTGCTGACCAAAAAAAACAAAAGAAAGAAAACAAGCAGCCTTGATGAAAACAGACAGTTCAGACAAGAAGGCCAGCAAACGTCTTTCCTTTCCTTTCCTTTCAGAGCACAGCGATGGGTCGACGTTCAGGGGATCAATCATCTTAGAATCTAATCAGACAATATTACAGCCTGATGCTTCTCGCCCTCCCAGTAGCTGTTGGTGTCATGATCCCGGATAACAACTTATCTACAACGCCACAGAAAAGGCAGCTGCACACAGGCTGCCTCTTCCACTCTAATCCTGCATCCCAAACACACACACGGGGACAGAAAGATGTACTGCCAACACAACACCAGAATTATAAACAACCCCCCCCCCCCCACCCCCATATATTCACAAAAAACTTTTACGTGTTGTGTTATTACATTTATTGTGACCTGCTACTCTATACCCCACCCCCACCACCCCCAAAATGGCTCCAGCTTTACATCTTAACAGGAAATTTGGAAACAGGCATGCTCGTTTTTATTCGCAGACTTCTACAGCGTGAAAGCAGACACAATCAAGGCATTGTTTAAAATAATAACAAATTCATGCCTATTATAAAGCCTTTTGGGAGATGATGTTTGAGTTTCCAGGCAAGGATGTAAAAAAGCACCATATGTCCTCACTGGGAAGCTATCCTGCTCTCATTTTCACTGGGAACTAGCAATAATCTGCCTCTACTAATAACTTTAAATGAATGCAGGCAGTTATCAGGGGTATTTTCAGCCTGGTGCTGGTCCCATGTTAATGTGTGCCCAGTGGGGTGGCCAGTTTGGATTAGTTAGAGAAACTGAGTTTTATCTGTTTTTATACTGAATAAACAAAACATTTATAATAAGCAACAGGTTCACATCTACAGTGCATCTTAGTCACGTGGCCATGACTGATTTAGGAATACCCCAACCTAATCACCACCCCCGCCCCAACACTCCACCCATCCCCAAAACTGACATCTTTTGTTGCCATGGCTACCATGCTTCCAAGGTAACAGCAAGATGGAAAAGCAGTGTGTGAGCGGAGTGACAAATACCTTTGACATCAGTGTTTACCAGTACATGCAGCCAGACAAAGCCAGATGCAGACACACACATACACACACGCGCGCACACACACTTATAACTTTATTGTAAAATAAAAACCACTACTCTTTATAGAACACCTGTTGGTCTTCCTCTGCCTCTTGTCATACTACAAAACATGCTTCTTTAACTGTATGTACTTTGCACACAGACACACACATACACACGCATATGCACAGGCGCACGCACGCACACACGCACGCTATGTTACATGCACACACACTAAAAGCCTTCTAAACAGACACTGTTTGCATGTGTCCAGGTGTTGCTGCAAATATGAGAGGAAACATGTTTGTCTACACATGTCCATGCATCTATGATGGTGCGTGTCCGTGTGTGTTTATGTTTGTGCGTTCCCTCACCCCTGGATGGCCTCCTCTGCTTGGTCTGCATGGTCAGCGTACCCACCACAGCGCCCATCTTCGCAGTCGTCGTGGTGGCGGCACGTCTGTGCACTGAAGTCTGTGTCAGTTTGGCACGTGTTTAAGGCTGGGAGGTACGCACACGGTCTCTCGCCTTCTCCCTCTACTCATCCTCCTCCATCCGCTCTCAGCAGAACCCCTATTCCTATCATTCGCTCTTTCATGCTTTTTCACGCCACCTCACACTGCTCTTCCTTCCCCCTCTCTCGCCCTCCTCTCCCCCTCTCCCTCCCTCTCTCTCTCTCTCTCTTCTTCTCTCTAGACGATGTTCTCTCCCTCCCACTTTCACCCACAAACCAAGAGGCTGGGTGAAGGAATATGTGATTCATTTTGAAAATGTTGATTTGGTAAATTATTAATTAGGTAATATGTGCATGTTCATTGATTTGTAAATAATGTTGCTGTGTGAGTCACTGGGATGAATAAACACAAACATACACTGTTACATTTCCCACCAAAATGCTCTGGCTTTGTGCTCCGGGAGGACAAATACCTAGATAAGACTGAAATACTTGGCAGGTAAATATAAATTATTGAGTGAAGGAAAAACACGTGACGAAAATAAGAAAAAGCCTCGTGCTTCGTTGACGAAAAGGCCACTTCCATCTATAAACTCCATTCACTTCATCCATCATTCCTGTTCATCCATCTATAACACCCCCACACACACACACACTGACAGGATGGATTACGGAATGGAAGGGCCTGCGTGTGTTTGTGTGCGCGCATGTGGTGGAAGGCTCAAAGGAAGGAGGGAAGAGCATTCTGGAAGGCAGCAGGAAAATGAGGAGAAAACTGAGATGAAATGCAGGAAAAAGCGAGGGATGAGGAAAAATGAGATATAACAGGGCAGAAATGTAGTGGCAGGTGACAAACTGATAAAGTGTCACATAATTTTGCAGGACAGTGCGCTCCTGCCTCCATGGGACACGCATAATATTGAATCATTATAACTGTGGAGGTAAGACACAGAGAAGAACACAATAAATGTACCACAGAAATTCCGTTTAGAACAGCAGTGGTGGAGGAAGTATGCAGATATCTCACATATCTCTACATACGATCGAAAATGCTTTTTTTTTTGCAAAAGGGAAAATACATACATTTTTAATCATTTTAGAGCTGCCATGCTAGTGTCATTTCACACACGCACACATACACACACACACAAATAGGAATCTGCATGGTTTTACTGATTGCGCTTTCATCCACAGCCTATATCTATCCATCTCTGTCTCTTTCCTTATCCGCGTACATGTCTCCAAGCATACAACCAAGTCTATACTCGGGTTATCTCTACCCATAAATCCTTGCAAATGCACGAGCCGAGTGTTCGTGTCATTTCAAACACAGCTCCCGACTTGTTCTAATCTGGAATCTCCATCCTTCACCGTCTCCCTCCGGTCTTTGGCAGGCCCACATTCACACCCTGACAGAAATGTTTCTCCTTCAAGTAATCATTTTAAAGTCTGTCTGCAGAGCAAATAGAAAGTGTGTGTGTGTTTGTTTTTGTCTGTGTGCTCGTGTGTGTAACGCTGCTGCTGAATTGCCCGGTGTTTCCCTGCAGGCATGTGAAGAAATAGCTGCAGACTGTTTTACAAGTACCCTGTCACAAAGGCAGAGAGGTTAAGAAACAAGCAGGGAAACAGTGAAAGTGAGATGAGGTAGGGCCGGAGCACACAGAGAGGGAGCAAATAGATGTAGCAGAGAGAGAGAGAGAGAGAGAGAGAGGAAAACATTTTTGATAATTAAAAGATGAAGCTGAAAAAAGGAGGAGGAGTAAACACACCAGGAAAGCTTCCAGCTGGAGATTACAGGATGCTGAAGAAAGCGAAAGAAAGAGGAAAGAAGTGAGTCGCAAGAGCCAAGGAGAGTGGGCGAGGAGCACCACAAGAAAAGGCAGAGAAGTGGGACAAGAAAACACTGAATCGCGATAGCAGCGGATGGAGGAGCAAAGAGAATGAGGGGGAAATGTGGAGGAGCGAGCGTGAGAGAAAAACTCCAAAGATCTCGATTAAGATTAAACAGTGGAAGCTTGAGCAGATCAGCTCAGCCCTTGAAAGGCAGCGCAAACTCATCTGCACATTCACTGTAGACCTCAACCATCTTCCTCTCAGTTAACAGTTCAGTTAAAGAAAAATCATTTCCAAGACTGTCTCCACATGGTCTTGTCAGCGCACAAGGACCGGGCAATTACTCATCAGGGGCAGTGTGGCTTTCTAAAGAACACGTCTATTAGGAAAATCAATGCCAGTCAATGCTGAGGTCCAAATGACTTCTCAACAGATACTTAGCTGTGTCTTTATGAGGTAACACACAGGAGCCACTCGTGGTCTCCTATCCCATTATGAAAAAGGAAATATTCAAAGGAGCCTCCACTGTTGATCTAGTCATCTAAGAAGAAAGGGAAGATAAACATGGAAATTATAAATACAGGATAGAAAGGGCTGAGTCAACAGTACATGGAGGATATTTTGCAGAATATGCTGCAAAAGAAAGCAACAGATGTGATGAAAAGAGGACAAGAATTGGCATTCCTCCTCTCCAACACTATTCCTGTCCTGCTATTCTCAAGGTTAACTAGTGTTACATGTTGTGAGGCCAGAAGACACACACCAGTACACAAGCACAAGGCAGAAGGAGGGAACGGCGGAGGCAGATTGGAGCGGATTAAAGGGATATTCGCCTGGAGGGAAAGCAACAGAAAGAACAGTAAGTTCATTGGCTCTTGCAGGGGCTGAGAGGGATTGATTTCCAACAGAATTCAATCACTGAAAACAACCGAGAAGAGAAAATCATTTATTAAGTTTTCCTTAAAGTGCCAACTTTTTTTTTGTTCCAGCACATTAAATGTTGGACTTTGGCATTTTTCCCCCGAGTGTCCAAACAAAATACGGTTAATGTGTACATAATTAAACAGAAAATATTGCTAATGTCAAAGAAAGGAAATAGGATGATACATGACAATTGTCCTCAGTTTTAATCTTTTCCGAGTCCCTTCACTTATTGGGAAATTGAAACTGTATGTCTTCTCTCTGTCCTTCTTTCACAGTTGAACAGATTTTTATTTCTCAGAGGTAACGGAGACTTGATGACACATGGTCTCTTCAGTCCCATAACACTCTCCCATTAATTATTAAAGGAAAACCTGCTGGAAATGTGATCTCTAATTATGAAAATGTATGCAGACCAAAATCACTAATATCTTATAGTCATGCATTCAGAATGATAGTGTGTGTCGTGGTTGTTCCACAAACTGCTGAAGACAGATTTTGGTCTTGGATGAACCTTACTCCGTGTGTGTCTCTGTTAAGTGGTCACAATTTCATTTATATGAAGTATTATACAAATAACTATGTGTGCACCCTGCCAACTCTTGTCAGAGCTAAATAACTGTATATTCATCATCTGCATTTCCTCTCATTGGCTGCAGATTTATGAATGTCTGGAGGCAAAGCTGAGCTTGCCATGGAGATAGATTGCATAGAAAATGTTTATCTCTGAAGAACTGAGAAAAAGCAACTTAGCTATACAGCATATGTATATATATATATATTAACATTTAAACACTGAAAGATCCAACTCATCCAGGATCTTAACTGTGTCTTTCTAAAATGGTATTCTATAGAATATATGATACACTGTAACATAAAATAAGACTTAATACTATAATTTCTTCATCGTTCAACAAGCTTTAGGCAGTAGGATTATCCAGAAACATATTTTCATGTTGCCATGCGTTTAATAAAGCTATTTTGCTATCCTAATTGGCCCTGCACTTCTTTTGATGTGCAGGGATGAAAAAGCCTATTAAAGGGTTCTCTTCTCCCCTCAGCTCTGAAGCCCCGCAGCAGATGGAAACTTTGAGCCAAACACACCAGAGTACCAACATATACTCTTTTTTTTTTATTTACATATTCTGCCAGCTTTAATCTAAAACTCAAGATGAAAGCTTCAAACAGTTCTTGAGAGAATCTTGAAAGAAGCATCTTCTGTGTAAAACTCTCCAAACAAGAAGACGAGAGGGGTTCAAACGAGAACAAGACAAGAACGCAGCAAAGGCGGATAGATGGTCGAAGACCAAGAGGAGAAAGAGAGGAAGGGCACTCATTTTCAAAATGAGGCAGGGAGATGAGGAAAAAGTGGACAGGATAAAGACGGGAGGAGAAACAAATTCGTACAACAGAGGAGTTTGAGGCAAATCAGTGAATCCGGAATGTACTCACAACGCTTCACTATTTCCACATTTTGTTATGTTAGAGCCTTATTCCAGAATGGATTCAATTAATTTTTTTTCCCTCAAAATTCTACACACAAACAAAATTCTACACACCCTTTCCCAGATTTGTGCCTCAAGACAATCCTGTCTCAGATGTCTGCACACAAGCCCTTTGACTTCCTGCTTGGTTTGTGCTCTGACGTGCACTGTCACCTGTGGGCCCTTATATAGACAGACCAATCTACTGAATTAACCACAGTTTCATCAGTGGAAACAGGAAGCACCTGAGCTCAGTTTTGTGCTTCACAGCAAAGGCTGATTCATTCAGGCTGTTGTGTATTGACTCTTGAGGAAAAAAGTCAAGTTTAATCCACTTTGGACTGTAACATAACAAAATATGGAAAAAGTGAAGTGCTCTGAATATTTTTTGGATGCACTAAATGGAGAGGCAAAAACAAATGGAGTTAACAGCCTCAGAGATAAACGTGTCAGGAAGAGGCAGGTTTTATAGGTTATAACACACCCACTGGGAAATATCTCACAGAATATGAGGGGTTTGAGAACACTGACACTGAACAAATGTGTTTTTTGGCCTCAGGTGAGGCCAGACTCTGAGACAAATTCCTTTATGGCATTTTACAGTATGGCCATATGACCCTCAGGACACAAGCTAATATCTCTGCTTTCTGTCTGGAGGAATCAGAGCTACATGGTTTAGCTGCTAAACACCTGCTTCCGTTCAGAGAGCAACTCTCCATACCTTGTTTCAGTCCGTTCATCAGTGCCAAGAGAAATGGACTATTTTTTCTGAGTACTTTCCTAGCAACGTGCTGTGTGTGCACGTTTTGTTCCTGGAGATCAAATGGACTCGTGTCTTGCATGGTTCCATGCTCCAAACTGTCCATGGGTGCTTCAGAGTGTTACAGACCTATAGACTAAACTAAAGTGAAGCTTTCCAGCATTTCTCCTGCTAAAACTCACCCTTTGTTTCTCTAGACTGTGAGTATGAACCTGAAGAAGATCAAAATAGGTTAATGGACACATAAAAAAGGAAAGGTTAGTTTTACTGTTCGAAAATTGATTTCATGTTATAGACTGGATATTTGGTTTGATTATTTTCTTTTGCGTAATTTATTAATCGTTGATTCATTTCCTTAGCCAAAGAACAGTTTAATATAGGCTTTAATGGAAAAATAGCCCAAATATGAAATTTTTGGAGTCATTTCTATATTGTTCCTGGCCTGCATTCTAGTTTCACAATAAATCAGAAAGGTATTTATGAAATGTGAACCCAGCGGTTGAGAATCAATGCAAAAATGCATACAGTTAACAACAGTGACTGGGTCTTAAGCTAAAGTAAGTTATTGTCAGCTAAAAACAATACCTTTTTGAGAGACACTGAAGGGAAGTTATCGGCAAGCCCAAGACGAAGCATAAAGCTGGATTATCTGTGGCGTCCGAACTCATCTGACCAGCAGGTCTGTTCGCAGTATCCACCTTAGGATCCACCTTAGGATCCACCTTAGGATCCACCTTAGGATCCACCTTAGGATCCACCTTGGGCAGACGGTCCGCTTGTATCTTAGAAAATACTCGTCATCCCCCAAAACCCGTGTCCCATCTGGCTGCTGTCTCACATTGGACATCAGATCTTCCATGCAACATGAATCCTGCCCTGCTTTTATTAGGCCATTTTTATTTTTTTTTACACGGCAGCAGATGGTGAAACACATACACACACATTCACTGACACTCATGCTGCAGCACCCCGAGGAGCCATCTCGCCTCCTCGCTCAACTTTTCCTGTTTTTCACTCCCAATTTTTACTCATCTAACACCAGCTTCCTCACGCCCCAAGGGTGCGCTTGAAAGTAGCTTTTATTTAGACCTTACCTAACTAAAAAGAGGCCTTTACTACACAAATGTGGCTCAAAAACTCACCTCGGTTTCATAACAATTGTTCCCTTTCCGAACTAGTAATTGCAAACATCAGATTGTCTCTGTATTTTCTCTGTCAACTTTTTTTTTTTTTTTTTCTTCAGTCTGTGGAAAACATCCACCTTGAAATACAGTATGTGGAGAGAGCTGTTGCCATGCAATGAAACAAGCTGCAGATCAGGAATTAGAATAAACAACCCACGCAGGAGGCTTCATACGTGTGTTATCAGAATGGCAGTAAAATGTTTTTACAGCTGAATGTGACTGCAGCGTTTACAGATGTATATAAATTACAGACGGCTGACACACATTTTGCTGTTGATGGGATTCAGCGTGCGTGTGACACATAGACTGTTTTACGTGCGCAAACGAGCTAAGTTTATGGTCCATTAAGGAAATTCTACATATTTCCCTCTGTGTGACAGCGTGACAAAACACAATCTGACTCCTGTATTCTGTCTGTCTGTATGATGCAGGTCTGTGTCTGCTTGCAGTAACAGGTTTAAGGTCAACAGACGCACGACAGACCGCAGCCAAAGGCTGACAAATTACGCCACAGTGATTAACCACACACTCCGCGGCCATTGCCGCCACACTCAAAACCAATATTTCAGGACATTTTAGGAGTGACGTGAGAGCACATGGGTAAATATGCAGCTGCGTGACGAGTGTTATTACAGACACACAAATATTGTAGTCACATCAGGGAGGAGTGCCAGTTTCCACCTGTCAAACAGTAGCTGGACAGACAGGAAGCAGGGTGGTTTGGGGAACACATGGGTAAATACCATCACCTTTTATAGGCATTGTCAATGGCACACACACACACACACATGCACACACAGACACATTTTAATTTCTATATCCATCACGCATCGATGCCGTGAGTCATGAAGCACAATGGCTGACCTTTTCTCTTACCAACTCCTTTCACATTTAATCCAATCCCATAATACATTTGCTGTGCAATATTCATGGTTCTGAGAGTAGATGTGCATTGCTCTAAGATAAGGTACAAACATACAACATGACAAGGCCCTTTCACATGTGACAGTCACATGCAGGTGCCAACAGGTACTCTCTCTCTATCTCTCTCTCTCACACACACACACACACACAGGGAAAAAAAATTTATGAATCAAAAAATAATTAAAACAAAATCACAAATATCTTACCTTTGTGGTAGTTCACCGGCTTGGATTGCATGGAGAATGTTCCCATCACCAAACCCATGTTGACTTCTAACAGCAGACAGGTTGTGTGTGCCGACAACTAGTGTTCTACGGTGCAGGAGGTGTGTGTTGTTTAATTAAGTCAGTCCATCAGCCAGCTGTATGTGTGCGGATAGAGATATCACTTCTCATGCTGCCTTACACCCACAAAGATCTGCTGCTTCTGCTCGAGGGTGTGTGTATGTGTCTGTGTCAGTGAGAGCGAGTGAGTGAGAAATGTGTGTGTGTGTCTGTGTGTGTGTGTGTCGGAGAGAGTGAATGAAGTAGAGGGCATACATGCACTCTGGAGCTACCTTTGTCTATGTTGTCACTGAAGCTGCCTCTTTTACATCTCATCGATCTCCCACACTAGTCTCTTCCCTCGCTTACTCATTCCCTCTCTCTCTCTCTCTCTCTCTCTCTCTCTCTCTCTCTCTCTCTCTGGGCGTCCCCTGCCACCAGTCTGTCATGCGATCAATCCCTCCATGCCTCTTTACATATCTGACTCTGCTCTCTGCACTGCTTTCTGTTCCCTCTTGCCCTCCTTTTTGTCTCAGTCACTCTTTCACGTTGTCTGTCCAGCAGGGAGAGAGGGAATGCACACTGTTGCACAGGAAGAGTCGGAGACAGGGGGAGAGGGGTGCATGTGGGAGAGGAGGACAAAGAGAAACAAGGAAAAGAGGGGAAAAGGGGGAGGAGTAGCATGGGGACAAAGACAAATATGTGGGACTCACAACACGGGCAGCAAAGTGAGGAGGGAAAGAAAAAATGGTAGAAAAAGAACGACATGAAGAGAGTAAGAGGTGAGGGGAGGTGGTGGCGGGGTAGACTGATCTGCCTGGCTTTTGTTCTTCAGCACATAGGTGTTTTAAATGCAGAGTGTGTGCCTTCACATGCACAAATCTGGCCAAACAGTGTGTGTGTGTGTGTGTGTGTGTGTGTGTGTGTGTGTGTGTGTGTGCGTGTGTGCATGTGTGTGTGTAATTTAGTCATTATTCTGCTGGCTGCTAGTGAAATAAAGCCCCCTACATCTGACACCAGTTCCTTTGCTGGAATGCAGCCTTCCGTATGTCAACAGCGTGCTGTAGCCAGATATGTTTTTGTGTTCTCATTAATCCCCTCAGCCTCACGCACCCTCTGTACCACAATACGGGTGGGGGAGAGAATGACGCCACTCCGTGACACAGTCTGCCTCACACATGTACTCCTCTGTCAATCACACTTCACCCTTCGCGACCCAGCATGCGACACCCCTGCTGTCAGGATTGGCAAGCTCCTTCGTCGCCGATCAACTACGAACCCTATTGAAATTCCTCACGTGGCCTGAGTTGAGAAAACAATTTACAGCCATCATCACAACGGCTGAGCTGAGGTCATCAGGGCCAGTCATCAAGTCATTAGGCTTTTCTATTCGTTTAAATCTACTGGCTCCGGTACAGCCTGAGGATCAATATTAGCAAAAGAAAGGGAGCCAAGTATGTATTTGTGTATGTGTATGCATACATTTGTGTGTGTGTATACAAGCACATTCATAATGGCTTTTCACACATTCAAAAACGTCTGAAGGCGTACGCGTCACCTGAGAAAGACAGGTTCTCGAATGACAGCAACACTACAGACGCTGGTTAAACTCTAAATATGAGGAGAGAAGCTTGTAGTGATGGTGTTTAACTTCAGCAGAGAGGTTACATGCAACACTGTCATTGCAGAGAGGGCCATTGTTTGATCAAGCAGAAAGCCAGTGAGTAAAATGTCTGACTTTGAAAAGCCGGGGAGGAAAAACCAGGCAGCTTTGAGCCATTTCTGTTCAAATATTGCTCAGAAACGTAGCTGGACAGATGTGAACTTGAGCGACTATAACAAAGACCGGGATAGCAGGCCACAGCAGATTAAAGGGAGGATTTTTCATAATCACAGCCATTCATTTTTCATGTGAAGAGGAAAACAAATGACATTGGTATTGGTAATGCAACAAAAGTGAAATTTTGAATAATGAGGATAAGAATAAGGATTGTGGTCAGAGTGGTTTGTCACCAACAAATGCACTCACTGGCAATTTAACAGAATTAGAAATTACAGTGTTTATTAACAAAAGACTTCTAAAATAAAAAAAATAATAATAATAATACAAATACAAAAGAGAGCTATTCTTGACCACTACATTTCTGGTGTGTATTCACACAAGAATTTTCTAGCCCTGGTGAATTCTGGCCAGGACCAATTTTTCAGGGTTGATTTACTTTTCTGTGTGCGACTGAAAGCATGAATATTAATGTCAAGCCTTCTGTAGCGTCTCAGCCTTTAGAGTCTTCAGCAACGTTTTGTCTTGATTTAGATTATTACAAGTGTAAAGTGCTCACACAGGACATCTTAACACCACCAGTGTCGAAATGGCATGTGTAAACAGGTACGAGACAAAGAGGTAATGTACTGGAATAGTGAACATAGCCGGGAGGCTGGTAATGTTTTTCTCTGTATTTACTGGGAATTATGTACATAACAGCAACAACTGACAGTTGGATATTAGGTAATGCCATTATACAGTTGCCTTGTGTGCCAAAGATGAACATTTGGGGCCAGACAATTAACTCTAGTGATTTCTTTAAAAGGTTCACTTCATTTAAGATCAGGGACCGTAATGGTTTCCACTTTTTTATTTTGAATATACATTGTTCCCTTTCTCACTTTCTTTTTAGGTTTTTATTTACTGTATTACACTTAAGCTTCTGAAGTGCAAATTGCAATTCCAAACTGACAAACAGGGTACAGCCTGTTACATGTTGTTTTATTGACTAGAGACCTTGTTTTGAATTTGCGGGATAAGGATTGAAAACTGGTGCATCTGGTGAAATCTGGTGCAGATGCATTACATAGAGCAAGGAGGTACAGTATATTTGCTGAATCACTCATTGATTACTATGATTGTATAATATTCAGGGAATATTGTATAATATTCCCTGGATCCAACAGTTGGACATTCCTGTGTAATTAAATATTAATTCTTCTTTGTATAAATCTCCATCCTTCCACCAGGTTCCTTCAGGTTTTTCTCAGTCATTTTGGTTTAATGGTTTAAATGAAAAGATTAATGATATTAACCAATGGCAGAAAAGTAAAAACATAACCTTTACTGTTGCGCGCACCTGTATGTAGCGCTGTGTATCACTGTGAGTGCCAACTTAACTGTCACTCATCATTTATTAACCAGTACACAGTGGAGCACTTAGATGGCTGTTAGCATGGAAGGATAGGTCAGGGGGGAAGCATGGTGTCATCATCTGTGTACTATCTTCCCATTTCTGTCAGATTAAGATTTTTTTTAAGTCATTCCCGTGATGTGCTTGGTGTACAGCACATTGGATAATAAAACAAAGGGTTACTCTCTGTCCGCAGTTTATAGACAGTTTTATTGGAAAATGTTGCAGGGGTGACAACAGGAGAGACAGGGCAAAGAGAGAGCAGAAAAGTCTGAACAGAGGACAGGGGTGAGTGAAATTAGACAAAGGGGCAATCGCGAGACAGATGGAGAAGTGAGGGAGGGAAACTTGATGTGTGGAATCTAATGAGAGCTGAGAATTGGAAGGAAGACAGACGGGACATCAATGTGGAGGAAAGAGAGGAGGGAGAGAGGAGAGATAGAATAACAGCAGAAACAAAACAGATGGAAGACAAAAACAAGATGGTGGGGCACAGAAGACAGAGGAAACAGAGAGCTGTGTTCAAACAGAGATGGGTGTAGATACAGAGTTGAAGACTCAACCTGGTCATTAATTGAGTGGAGCGTTCTCAGTTATTGGAGCTAATTTAATGGGGTGCAGACTGGAGGGAATGAGCTCAACAGCACTGACATGGTGTGATGGTGCTGTCGTCAGCCATTTTCCTGATGCAAATAAAACCAGTCACCTCTGCCTCTGCCAAATAAAACAGATGTGATGGCAGTTGAACCAACAAATAAAGTCTGAGCTACACAACCAGACTTGGCCAATCACTGTGCAGTCAGGGGGGAGACAGGGATGAAGAGGTTTCACCTCTGGATGCTCGGTACGGTGCTTAAAGCATCGCTTAAAGGATCATTTCACTCAAACTTAAAAGAGCAATACATTCTCAGCGACAGTCCAGATTGGTAGGCCTGGTAAGCATTAATGATGTGTAAAGCTCAGTTAGATGACAAGAAATAAAAAAACTATTCATTCTAATTAGAAATCAATGGGCTGTTCTGGGTGAAATGAAGGGAAGTTGCTCCCCATTAAGATGTAATCACATGCTAATTACTTCATATAAAAAATACTTATTACGTTTTTTTTTTTTTAAATCATATTATATAATGTCAATATGAAGCCTTCTTAGATTTTAAAACAGCCATGTGAGAACTTTGGGAGCATTGGGATGTTTAACACGGAGCTCAGGAACCAGTCTTGGTGATGAATCTGCACTGGGTCAAGTTTTCTCTCAGCAGCAAACATTTCTTTCTCTTTTCAAGGTCCTGGATGATGTTTTTTAGTCCCAGCGTGACTCATAGATTCCCTGTAGCACAACACCCACATAGTAAAGACATGAAAAACCCATATGCATATATCCTGTTTGGACCTGGAGCGTATATAATGGGTATACTGCACATATATATAGACCGACACTGTGACCTTGCCCATAGGTGCTGTTGTTCTCAAGCCTTGTTAGCCTCAGCTGCTATTACTGGATGTAGATATTTAGCACATGACACATCAGGGTTTTAGCTTCTTACACAGAATAAATAAAAATGCAGTTTACATTTCTGTTAACAGCAGTTTTTTTTTTTCTTCACTTAAAGTACCCCAGTGGTTTGTGTGAAGTGAATATAAACATCTTGATCAACATTCTTCCTCAGAGTCCCTGGTCTCCATTCTCTCCTCAGTAGAATGTTAGAACTGTTAATTGTATGCAGCTCTGGAATTGATTAGAGCATGGGCAGGGGAAGAATGGTGTCTTCTCCCCGAGAGCCTTTTGCATATAAATTAATATGCATTATTTTTTGTATTGAACATGCATTGGGTCCCCTCTGGCACATTTAAAATGACATGATGGCAGTTTGGAGCAAGAATATCATGCATATTCAAGCTTACGTGCACAATGCACACAATCCTCTATGCACTTCACCTGATTTTTCTCGCTTTCCTTCCTCATGTGTCCCAGCATTCTATCGTCTTTTCCAAAAAATACAAAAGTGCAGTCACGTCGCCTGGATTTAGGGGGTGGAGGAAACATCTTGGTAAGAAAAGATGGATCTGCTGAATAATTCATTAACCAGTTATGACCAACATTTCAGAACTTCAGTTTTAAATCCACCTTCCTATTAGTCATCATTCATCAGCCATCAGACGAACAGACGGTTCATTAAAAAACACTTACAGACGCTGAATATTTAGTGATTAATTTCTTCAAGACTGAAGAATTTGCGTCCGTTTTGACAATGTGGGTTTTTACTATTGACGTGCAAGGAAGAAGAGGAATCTGGCGCCATCTGCTGTCTAAAAGTTAGAATCGGGGACCTTTTTTTTTGCAGTTTGGAAAGAAAATTAAATCCTGTCTTACCTACTTGTGCTTTTGCCATCATATGGAATCATGTATCTCAAGTACACATTCTGCAACCAGGACGTGACTGTCTAACCTTGCAGAGTGCAACTGAGGACGAGCTGTGTGTACTAGACAAGGAGAGTAAACAGTCTGGCGGAATAATTAAAGGGTTTTCAGAGACGACATGCAGCTGAAAAACATTCAAAAGAACTGTACAAAGTCACAGATGAAGTGAAAAATGCTTCAGTCAGTCTGTGTAGGGAAAAAAGGCAAAGCTACAAAAGATAAGATAGAAAAGATTTCTGTGAAGAAGATGCAACTGGTGTTTATTTACTGCTCTCTTTGTCAGGTAGGCATCATTAGTCTGAAGATGTATGAGGGTCTTAGACTGCTGAAGAGAGAGAATGCTTTTTATATTCCTTCGGGGGAAAAAGGAACAGACCAATCCTACATTATTCATTATTCGTCGTCACAAACCATACGCGGATGTTATTTAAATGTTGCACACTAAAATTTGCACTACTTGTATACTGTACACTCTGCACTACTCTGCATACACAGTAACCACATCCACTGGACATCTCCATGTACATACTGCACCGAACACATTTTTTGTTTTATTTATTGTTTTATACTGTGATGACCTTTTCATATTTCTATATATTGTATATATTTTATATACTGTACTTTACCTTACTTTATTTTATTCTATGCAGGACAGTCGTAAAAAAGCATTTCACTACATGTCGTACTATGTAGGGCTTGTATGTGACAAATAAATGTAAATAAATGTATAAATGTAAATTATTAATTCAGAAAGAGGACACTATTAAAACTATTAGTTTTGTCCAAATGAGAGAACTTGGACTTTTTATTTCTATTTCTCTTTTTATTAACTAATTGTTCGTGAATTTTCCTCTATAATTCCGTTTTATTTTAATTAACGAGTTTATCAAGCGTTTCAAAGTTTAAACCAGTAGAGGTCAGTGTTGGCCTTGTCAGGATACACACCTGAGTCCTGTCTGTAGGTGCGTGTGTTTGTGTGTGTGTGTGTGTGTGTGTGTGTGTGTGTGTATGTGTGTGTGTGTGTGTGCATAGACACACACACACACACACACACACACACCTACAGACAGGACTCAGGTGTGTATCCTGACACATGGGGTGTGTGTGTGTGAGAGAGAGAGAGAGAGAGAGACAGACAGACAGACAGACAGACAGACAGACAGACAGACAAACAGACAGACAGACAGACAGACAGACAGACAGAGAGACAGAGAGAGAGAGATTGCTAGTCAGTGTGTGTATCTGTATGGTTGGGTGTCTCTTTTATTTTTTAAATGTGTGTTTACTATTTAGAAATGTTAAGTTTATTTATTTATTTTACATGAGATTTTCTTCCAATAATTAATTTGTTATGCAATCAAATTAGACAGCATGCTTTTGTGTAGGTGTGTGCAAAAGATGGAGACCTCGAGGCCAGTTCTACTCCCTGTGACTGAATGCCTTAGCCAGCCACCAATGTGGATGTGTGCGTGTCTGTGTGTGCATGTGTGTATTTGAATACGACTTTGCTCATGTGCTCAATTGAATTCTTTGATGTTTCCTGTCCCTTTAAACATATTTGTCTTCTTTAGCGCCGAAGACCATTACACTCCGTGTGTGTGCGCGCGTGTGTGCATGACCCTCCAGGCTGGTACTGTGCTTCATACAGTTTCTGAAGCATGGTTTTGTGTGCATTTCTTGCACTGCTTCTTAGGTTCAACAATACAAAGGCACCAACATTAAGCTCAGAAAGGAAAACACATGCTGAATGCTCACACACGGGCACAAACCACGGATGCAAACAAGCACACGGTAAAAATCAAGTAAGCACTAATTAACAGGAGTAAAACTGCCCCCTTCCCGTCAGCATTATAAGCACACAGCTCTTCCTCCATGTTACCAAACAGAAACATTTTATTGCTTACATTCTTGGGCATGTAAGCAATAAATTCTTGGGCATAAGCACATACACACATACACACACACACACACACACACACACACAGCTCTATATCAAGTTTAATTCTATTAGCTGCTTATACCATCAAATTTGTCTCTTTCACTCATCCCTCTGGAGAACGAGTAGGACATAAAAACACAAGAAAAACAAGGTCAGCTGCATAAAAGAAACAGCTGAATGAACCAAAGATGAAAGATAAGTGGGTCAGATTTGTAGTCTCTGTGTTTATGTTAATTTGTGGCCATATATTCTACATAGCTGTTCATAGTAAAGTAGAAGTGCATTAATATCCTGAGAGTATTAGTGCTGGTAAATTCATGCAGGAGAACTAACAATAAATTAAACAATTACATACAAGCACATGATTGAAAATATTCTCAGGCTGAGTTTTTTTTTTGGTTTTTTTTTTTACCTTTAATGAGAGTTCCGGTGACCAGTCTGTGCAGGGACAAAACAAACTTTACAAATCCCTGCTTGCAGCGTTTTGCGCACCCTGTCATCTTGGTATGACCAGGGACGCAGCAGGAATGACAGAATCGATAGTTTCCCAGTCCGGATCAGTGGCTGAAGCACATCTATGTTTTCATCAATGCGGAACTTCCTTGTCTTCTTCTGGTGGAGTGCATGAGACCAGCAGAGTAGATCGTGCTCTTCTTACTGTGTTGCTTTTCACCCTGCTCAGCTGGAAGGAGGGGAAGAAAAAAAAAAACAGAAACAGTGAGCTTCGCTCGCCTTACCACCCCCCACTCCTCCCCCACTCTTTCCATATGCTTCTGAATGTATCTGAAGTCGTGACAGTTTTAGAAAGAGGTGTATATATATATATATATATACGTATATATACTGTATATATACAGAGAGAGACAGAGAGTTGGGGGCAGATAAAGAGGGAGAGAAAACAAACAAATCCTACATGTACAAGTAAGAGCTTCTTGGAAGTGCTCTTACAGTACAAGTTCCTGAGAAACTTCCTATACAACCTCCAAATCAGCCTCTGGGTTCAGGGTGATAAACCAATCTTGTGAGCCTCTCTTCCTCTTCTCTCCCTCTGCTCTTCTCCTTCCTCCCTCCTGCTTATCAAATTCATCCCTTGTGTTTAAGCGAGGATCTGTAATCCACTTTCAGTACCAGTGACAATAGACAGCTCCCCACAATGCAGAGAAACACCAAGCTTGTTCTCTCTTGCCACCTCTCTCTCTCTCTCTCTCTCTCTCTCTCTCTCTCCATATATATGTATATATTTCACAGTGTAAATGAGCTTCAATCACCATCAGTTAACACATCTGTTCATTGTTTTTTTTTTTTTATAAGCCTTTAATTTATTGATTTCATTAACCCCAGCCCAAACTCATCAGTGTCCTTCCAAAAAGATTACAAGACTGACTAAGTAATGGATGACACATTGATCTACAATGTGATTTATTGACCTACATACCTATAAACAAATTATGAAACAAATGTGAGAAATGGAAGAAGCTGAGTGAGGAAAGCAACAAAAAAGAGCACATACAGTACAAAGGAGAAGGAGGATACCAGAACATAATCTTATCTAATAATATCTGAGCTATATTTATTCATATGGTTACTGGACTAGGAGGTCTAATGCAAAATATGGGAGGAATCCAGCAATAATGGGAAAGATACTGTAGGTGGAGAAATGGGAGAATAAATGCAAATAGACGTTACACTGTAGAGGGAGAAGAAAGAGAAAGACGGAGAGAGGAGTAAGCAATGAAACAATAAAAATGCAAATGGCAGGGGTAAAAAAAAAATAACAGAAAATGGGGAGCATCGACTGAAGAGGAATGAGCTGTGCCAAGGAGATGGGGTGTAAAACTTTAAGTCCTACGCAGTCTCCGGAGATGCTGACATACAGCACACTCGGGTTCACGCTGCATGAAAGAAGGAGGAGAGAAGGAAGAAACACTGAGAAAAGCATGAAGGAAAAATAAAAACACAGAGAAAAACAAGAATGCTGATGGTTTTTGGAGGTTTCACCACTGTTTCGGCTGTCAAGCATGAAGGAGATTACTGTGTGGGGGAATTTGCATAAACATGCTTCTCTATTACCGCCCCCATTGTTCATGATTAATGAGATTAGGGTTGCCTCTGCGCACTGATTTAAAGATGTAATAGCACATAATTGCTCGTCTCTTCCCGAATTAGAAGCTGGACTGTTTTGATCTTTGCTCCTGCAAAGATTTGCTCAAAGTGATAAAACTCTGGAGAATGTACCTGATGAGGTGCTGTGAAGATGCAGACGCCGATGATCGAGAGAAAATGTTGAAAGATGAGATGACAAGAAAATTGTTATCAGGCTTCATGGAATTAGAGTGATTAGGGTGTTTAAGTACAAACAAAGAACACTGGCTTTAAATATAGAGAAGGAGAAAATAACCTTATAGAAAACCAAAATGGAAGCATTGGAGGAAGAGAGATGTAAGAGAGAAAGAGAGAGGGGGTGGAGTTGGACAGAAAATGAGCAAAACAAAAAGAGAGGAGATTGCTTTGAAAGCTATAGGTCTGTCAGAATTGAATCACAGAGTGCCAGCTGTACAGTCTGATAGCGCTTTGGCTCTAAATATAACACTGAGATGCCCTGATATGGACACAGTAACAGCCACAAAGATGGAGGGAATAAAGAAGGTGTCAGAGCATTGACAAGAGAAAGACAAAATGCCCAATCTGCGCACATGGTGAGCTGTGTTTTTACGTGGTGGTATTTTGAGGAGGTCCGAAAGTGTTTGCCTGATGTGATAACAATCCACACACGCTTATCACAAGCCCACAGTCAGAAGGAACAAATCACATCATAACAACCTTGCAGCATCAAAGACCCATCTGTCCAGACATGGCAGCAGAATAAGGCCACTTTTAAAGCTCGTCAGTGGGTGTCAGCGGGAGGCTGGTGGCCCTGCAGGCCTGGAAGTCGACTCCAGACCCCCACTCAACATGAGCTGTGGGACGCTTGAGGTGTCAGTAGCAGTGGTGAAGTGACAATATCCCCTCTGGGTGAAATGAAAACCTCAACACATCATCCACCCTCTCCGCTTTCACATCTGCGGCTCCGTTTCCAGAAAACTCAAGAGCCACTGCAAGAACAGAACATTGTTACTGTAAGACGCTGTCACTGACACCCCTTCATATCTACAGCCGACTCCTCCCTCTCCTCCACCACTCCAGTCCTCCCATGATGGCCTATGTGTAAGGATTTGGAGGGAAGCTTGGCTTTATTAGCATCCAGTGTGGAATGTTAATTAACCCAAATGTCATTAACTCATGTAAACAAAAAGTTTTGCACACACTACTCCACCGAGGCATGGGCATCATATGTGTTGAGGTGCGTGTTAATAATGGAGGTGAGTCTCCCTGGAGGTTGTAATGAGAGTCTCATGGGTCCAGCTGAGCTTCTCAGGGCTATAGTTTTTATGTAAGATAGTTACTGTAGTGCAGGACTGTAATGTACCCCTCCAAAACATTAAAAAAGCAGGAAAACAATTCTTCTTTTGAATAAATGATGTCATTTTGGTATACCTAAAGACCCAGCATGAATTAGGTCACTGCAAACATTTTACCTTCAACTGTTTTGAATAAATACTTTAACTGAGTATTGAATTAATGTAATGAATAGACATGTGCAAGTTGCAAGCATTGATTAGTTACAATTTAAAAAACAATGTTCAAACTCATGTTTAAGAAAATGAACTGACAATAAAAACACAAATTGGGCTGCTTAAAATGAGAGTATGTCCTGCTGTATGTGTATAGTTTATATTCTTAGATTATTATTATTATTAGTCACAATGGTTAGAGACATGTCTGTATTTTAACCATTGCTACACAGTTTAGTGGTTTACTCTGTATGCATTTTCCATATATGTCATTCAATTAAAAATCATAATCTGATGTTTCTTTTTTGGGTCACAGGTGTATTCCTCCTTTATAAACACAATTTCCTCCCATACCCTTCTACTGAGTGACTGAAGGCACCCTGAGGAGCTGCAAAAACTGCTGAGCGGTATATCTGATTATTGAGCTCCTTTTGTTAAGCTGCTGACACTTCTTCTTTTTCTTCAGCTTTTTTTTTCTTTCCTCATGTGCCTGGTTTGTGCTAAATGGAAATGTAAGCAGTAATATGATTCATAGTACTTTGGAAACCTCTTTGTATGCACATGTGCAGTAGCCAGTCACATAAATCTGAAATGAAAACAGGCTGTGGATCCCTAGAAATGGCTGCCACCTAGAGTCCATTGACCAGAAGGTATGAAATGATTTTTTTTTTTTTTAAACCCAAACAATTGGGTTTAGTTCCAGAAAAAAATAACCAAACTAAATAATGACATACATTTAATGTCACACGCAGAGACAATTGAGTGACAATAATATAAACATTTATTGTCTGTACAGTCAGAAATAACCCATGGGCAGTCAATGTCCTCAATCCCTGATAGAAAAATACATTTGCTGCACCACAATCACTCGACATCCTCACATATTAAGTAGCAAAACAACATTTGTGTTTAAGTAATTGTACAAAACAAAATAAAAATATATGACAGTGTAAACATGACATCTATTAGGTATGTAAAAGTGTACATTGGTGTTATATTGGCATATTTTTATATTATCATCTGCAAAAATACTAGTGATTATCTTTATAATTATCTTTTTTTAAATATCAATAATGACTGTGTGCAAATTTTAGAACAGAAATAAAATCTGGATTCTGTAGATGTGTGGGTTAAAAAAAAAAAAAAAAAGGTCTTTGGAGTGTCACATCTTTTCTCATATTTGGCCTCCCACCTAAAAATCACATCAGCACAATAAGCAGTTTTAATACAGAGAATGTTCCTTTAGTCAGAATCCATTGAGGCAGACGAAGCTTTACATCTCAGCATTTCACACAGTGTTTAAAGGGGCAACAGATTCAGACATTCCTCGATACAAGCAAAATATCAGCATCACGCCTTTTTAAAGCAGGATTTATTGGACCTTACTAAAATGCAAAGTCAAGTTAGCAGCCATTTTATTGGTCACTGGCCTGACCATGTCTTCTGTTCGTGAGGTGAAGAGAGGAGCTGATAGATCAGGAAAGGAATCGTTGGCCTTGGCATGCAGATGAACTCTCAGCATCATCTGCTGAATTTGACAGTTAGCAGCTGGCTGCAGTTCATGGCGATGTAGCTTGGTTAGTATTGATGACATCAGATGAGTTTTCCAGACTAGGTGACACGAGCCTGGAGGCAGTCTGGCACTGGCCTGTGCTGACTGCTGAGGTGTAGGTTGAGATGGTCCCTCAGAGGCGTGCAGCTACAGATGGCTGAGAACAGGGGGAGAAACGAGGACGATGCACAGGATAGACAAGACGAAGGAAATCATTCCTGCTCAGATGCCGGTAAACCTGGTACATAACATTTCATAAAAGCCACTATGACCCTTACTTGATCCTTATTGATGAATGCAAACATAAGAGTGTATACAAGAAAACATATGGGTTGACAATGAACCATATAGGACTGTTTCGTATATGGTTCATTGTGTTGTGTCTGAACTACTTCATACCACTGTTACCTTTGTCAGGACATGGGAATTCCAGTTTTGTCTGCCCTGTACACAGTGTGGACGCCATCTGAGCTGAGACCATTAGAACCAAGAGTTTCGACACTTATGCAGACTGGGAAGCTAAGGTCCAGATCCTCCAGAACACACTGCAGAAATTAAAAAAATATATATATGCATTACACATTATTATTGCATGGAGGTTATCTTGACTGCAGCGATGCACAGCTAATAAAGATCATACATGTATGTACCTTGGTGCAGGCGGAGCTCATGACAGATTTGTAGAAGTCTCCATTGACAATCACCTACAGGGACAAGAATCTTTAGGTAAAAATCTTTCACTAAGAATTCAAACATCACTTTTCCTGAGCTCTGCATACCCTGTATCCATACACAAACATGCCATTACTGCAGCCCAGCTCGTCCAGCGGTGGTCTCCCCCACGCAATCAAGAGGCTGTTCTGGCCGATTCTTTTGATGACCTCCAGAGAATGAACCTGAGCTGGAGTTTCTATCATTAGACACAAAAGTGAAACAAAGGCACTCTGATTTCTGATACTGTAAACGTGTTGTAATTGAAGCCTAGTGGAAAGTTGATAATAAAGTATGAAAACTACATTAACAAAACAGGATTCAAACGCAAAACAAGATGCAGTAGGTCACAGTCATCTTTAGCATTATACATGTACATTGTACTTTTAAATACATGTATTACCCGGTTTGAGTCTTGTCATCGTGGACTTTTTCACAGCTGCAGAGGACTTTCTTTCAGATTTGAATGACTTCTCAGGAGTGCAGGTTGCAGCAAATAAAGGTCCACCGCACTCAGTCGCAGCACCGTAACTTTTATAAGGTGTGCCAAAGTAGTTGTTCCCTGGGATAGCTGTGTCTGAGGCAGTGGTTTCTGGAGGAGAGTCAACAGAGTTTGTGGACTTCAGAGTCGTAAGCTGGAACTCTGGAGATTCGGTGTGAAATTCAGAGTCGTTGGTTTTAAAGTGATGGCCTGTAAACAAATCTGCAGAATGAAATGCATCTGCATTATCAGATGTCGGTGACTTGTTAGGTAGGCTTGGAGCAGCTGACAGTGTGACAGATTTTGTCTGTGATGATGCACTGAAAGTGAGGCCCTCTTTCTTTCTCTGAGATGTTGGGATGAGATCAGCAGGAGCTGAGAAAGAATGATATTTCCTGGGTTCCTGTCCTCTTCCAATGTTCGCTGGAATCTGGAGTCTTTTCACTGAAGGTGAAAAATCTTTAGTGCAGAGGATCTGAGAGCTGCTTCTTAGGGTCTTCTGCAGTTGCTCATGTAGGTCTACAATCTTCTCGGGACTGCTGAGCCTCCTGCTTGAAACGACACAACTGCTGGCTGTGGGTCTACCAGGACGCAGGGCGGATCCATGAAAACTGTTTGGCTCTTGGGAGGACTCCCTTTCAGTCTCTGGATGATGGAATGTAAAGTTCTTGTGTCCACTGGTTGTCGGGAGTGGTCCATCAACAGAAAATGAAGGCTGAAATGATGGTGAAATTACATTTAGGAAACACAGATTATGACACAAAAACCAGGAAGTTTTACACAGTTTGTTTGCACATTATTCACACAATCAGGAAAATTGGAAAAAAATCTCCACTGTCTTTCCCTCTATGCTCCTTTCACCTGTGTCCAATTGGCACATCTCAACTGCAGCCAAAGTATCAAGCATATTTCAGCAATTAAAATCATTTAAGCTTGAATAGACACATTTGTTTCTCTCACCTGCGTGGTGTCCAAATCTTCATTCAGACCTGGAGCAGCAGGTGCTTGCATTGCTTGGACACTGGCATGCTCTTCCAATGGCTCTGATACTTTGAGTGAGTGATACTGAGTGATACTTTTAGGGTAAAACTGGAACTTTGAAACAGATTCTGGTACAAATTCATTGCTACAACCCTGACTCTTTTTGTCTGGTGTGAATGCGTTGGAGTACTCCTGCAGGGCATCATCACGGAGCAGCTGCTCAGCCTGCTGCGTGAGTGTGAAGTCCGCGCAGCCATGTCTGTGCATGGCCTTCATCATTTGAGCCAACAAGTTGTTCCTCTCCTGGCACTTAATCACCAAGCAAGACAGCTTGGCCTGTGTTTGGATTTAAAAAAAAAGCACATCTACGTTAACTGCAACTGACAGTTACTAATATATTTATTATTTTTTTCCTTGCCTTCAGTGGAGCCATATCCAAATCCATCTGGTTCCTCTTTTTCAGGAGTGCATCGTACTGCAAACAACAACAAAAAAATAAATTAACGCGCACGCAAAGAAAGATCTGTCCCAAAGCCGCCAACAAAAGGTTACTCACTTTAGCCTTGATGTTGCTATATTGTGTTTTGAGTGAGACAAGGTGAGTGTTTAGTTCATCCTTGCTCCCTAGTGCTCGCTTCAGATTAATATATTCCAAGTTTAGTTCCTCTAGAGCAACTGTCTGCAAAGTGTTACAGCAGATTGATTATGACATAAAGAAAAAAAAAATACACTTTTGTTTGAGATGTAAGGAAGCAGACATGCAGCGTGTTCACTTTGTGTCATTTCACCTTAGCTTTGAGTTCAGATGTAAGGGTGTTGTACTGCTCCTGGATTTTTGTTGTTAGTGACAGAGCTTCCTTCTTCTCCCTGAGCAGGGTTGTCATTTTGCTGCGCAACTCTGTCACCTGAAGCAGAGAAAGCACACAAGTACAGATTTTATTGAGCCCAGAAGGAAATTTAATGGGAGAAAAAAAAAAAAACAATTGAGCTGATACAAATATGAAACATATAAAGATGCCCCAAAAAACTAATCAATAGGCAAAGCGGTCAAGTACTGATGGAGCAGAGGATTTGAAAAAATAAATATCTGGTTAAATACCTGTTTTATTAGGATGTCGTTCTCCTTTCTGTCTTTTTCCATCCTACTGACGGCCTGTCCCAGCCGCCTGACCTCGTCAGAAGCTCGGGTTGCTCTCGTCTCTGCTTCCTCCCTCCTGGTTTCTGAATGACACAGTTCCCTCTGCAGCCTCTGGGTCTAACAATTCCACAAAGAAGTTCAGTCATAATATAAAATATATTCAATAAATTTAAAATTGTGAAACTTCTACCAAGCCCAAAATGTTTACATGTTGGGGAGTTGTGAAAACTCACGTCTGAATGGCTTGAATCCAGTTCAACTTCCGCCCTCTTTAGTTCTGCTTCCAGGGCGTCTACCTCCCTCCGTAACTCGCTTTGCGCCTGTTTTTCATTAAAAACACATCGTGAACATACACACTAATCGAGGTTAATGTGATAAACAGATCTTAAACTTTTAGTACCGGTATGCTGGATCCACTGTGTCTATTTGCGTGACAGGATTGTGTACTTAATTCCAGGCTTTGTGGATGCAGATTCGGCTTCTGTCTCCTCCCTTCAGTCTGTATTTGGCTGGTTTGAGCACCATTGTGTCCAGTTCTTTCTTCTAGTTGTCCCTGAAGCAACTTTACCTGCTTATCTTCCTTTTTCATTCTACTAATTGAAAGTTCAATTCTTTCCTTCTCTTCTCTCGGAGTGCTAACTAATTCCATTAACGTGACACGGTCTTCTTCTGAAGCGTAATGTGATTTTTCTTCATCTCTCTGTTCCTTCAGACACTTCAAGGAGTTAGTTAGTTCCTCTTTCTCTTGTCTCAAAGAGACCACTGTCTGATTTAATTGGTCCCTTTCTGTCTTGAAACTCTGTATTAGGCACAGAATTTGGTCACTCTCTTCTTTTCTATGAGAGAGAGTCTCTAACAGGTTCTTTTTTTCCATTTTCAGATCCGATATAGTCTTAATCAGCAGCTCTTTTTCCTCTGCCGTGTCACTTGTAGACCTTATATACCGGTCCCTCTCATTTTTCAAACCACGGAGCGCCCTGGTAAGCTGCTCTCGCTCTTGTTTTAGACCATCCAGAAATTGAGAGATCCTATCTTTCTCTTCCTTGAGTCCCCAAACTGTCCGAGTTAGCTGCTGTTTCGCTTCTGTCTGGGTCAGGACAGACAGAGCTACTTCTTTATGCTGTTCTCTGAGAGAATTGATGCTGTTGGACAACTCCTCTTGTTCTATTTGAAGACTGTGGATTGAAGTCGACAGTTTTCCTACTTCATCAGTCAGTAGATTAACACTGGGACTGTTCTGGTGTGGCTTGTAGTCATTTTCCAGGTGACACACAGGTGGTGAAGCAGAAGTTAAAGTAGGTGACTGTTGCTCTGAGAACATTTCAGCAGCTTCTTTTCTGCTACTCCACTGAAAACATTGTGAAACTGTGTGTTCCGTGTGTTCACTTTGAGGTTGCGATCCCAACGGTTCTTGGACCACCTGCTCCCCCTCTGCTAGCGTTTGCTGAAGCTCCATGATAGTATTAAGATCATCCTCAGTCTTTTTTGTGAGTTCTGTAATCAGACAGCCTTGTTCCTGTCTCTCTTGCTCCAACCTGACTGTATCCACCTCTAACTTGGTAATACGCCCCTCCAGCTCCGTCTTCTCCATGTTGATCTCTTCTTCTCTGACCTTAATGTGCGTCAAAAGCTCCTGGATACGTTTCGCCAAGGCCCGGTTCTCCTGATTCAGGGCATGTACAAGACCATCCTGTGTGAGGGAAAGGCTTTATTTTTAGTACCTTATTTAAACTCTTAGGCGAGGTAGAACTACAAATCATGCAAATTATCTCTATATAATTTTAGCTTTAAAAAACATTTAGAAATACTACATCCTCTGTAACATACCTTTATAGTTCTCTGCTTCAGTTCAATCTCTTCATCTTCTGACTCATTCTTAAATAATTTCAGAGTACTTTGTTTATCCATGGTCAACTGCTTGTCCTTTACAGCCTTTTCTGGATTCTCACATTGTTCTTGAGTTGCTTCATGATCCTCAATCAACCCCAAGTCTCTGTACGATTCCCACAGGGCATCCGACTCGTCACTCGTGTTTTCCTCTATGTTTGGGATCCCTCTAAAGCACCACGCATCCATTTTAAATTCATCTAGTACTTCTGTAGTCACAGAAAAGGGCTGTAGGTTGGGAGTGGTCTTGGAGGAGAGACAGCAAGGGTTTAGGAGGTCATTTTTCAGTGGAGATGTTGATTTGGCAAATGGGTGATCCTCCTTCTTGTTTATTGTGCTCTCTGCTGTAGCCTGCTGGCAAGTGGGTGGAACTGCAGAGGCAAGAAGCTCCCCCGCTGAAGTTACATGGACCTGTGATATGGTAGAGATCACAAGGTTGGAAGAAGTTTTTTTTTTTGTTTTTTTTTGTTTTGTTTTTTTTTTCATGAATGTAAGGCTGCCATGAAATGCAAAAATGTTTACAAAATTTTAGATCTCTATCTTCTGGATAACAATTTTGAACAATACTATTCCTAATATATTTTGGTTTATGATGAATGTGTCTGTTCATCCTCCCTTTTTGCCCTATCTCTCTAATCTCTAATCTTTATCTGACAAGATGGTTATTAGCAAGAGGATCCTTCATTTGATGCCTGAGTCTTTTTCTGATAAATGGGCATTTTTCATTGCCATTGTCACAGTAGTTGCTCTGAGTTTTGGGTTTCTGTAAAGCACCTGGAGACAATTTTGACTGTAACAAATGCTGTATAAATAAAGTTCAACTGAATTGAACTGATCATAAATCAGCTGAAAACTGAAATATAAAACAGAAACACTAGATATTGAAACATTTCTCACGTCTCTTGAGCAGCACTCTGAGGAACATCTTCTGGCACAGGTATCTGAGAGTGTGCTGGTCCCAGGATGGCAAGTTTGGTCATCTACATTCCAGAGTATCTGCTCGAGTCTGTGGTTCTCCTCTCTCAGCTTTTCAAGCTCTTCATTCAAGGAGCTTTCAGACAGCTTGAGCTGGTTCACCTGTGCCTTCATCTCCTCCACCTTGCGGCTCAAGACCTGGTTGTTCTCCTGAGCCTCCCGCAGTTGCTCCATCAGTCCTCTCCGCACCGTCACGCTGTGGTCTTCCCTCTCCAGGAGCACCCTGAGATCCTCCTGTAGGCTCAATATAAATCCCTGCAGCCTGGCTTCGGTTAAATCCCTCTCTGTTTCAATGCCTCTTCCTGCTTCTACCTGATCTCCTGTCACTACATCGTTAGCCTCTCGTTCGTCGCTCTTGATTCCCACACTTGGCTGCTGTTGCTTCCTCCTATTCTCATTTCTCTCCTCTTCTCCCTCACCCTCACCTCTTGTGGAGGGGAGCCTCTCTCGATTTCCCCACTGTGCTGGTGTTGTATTTGCAGTGATTCTGACTGCACTGATTGCAGCTGTACCTGTGGCTGCACTCACAGTCATGTCCAGTAGCTGCTTTTCTAAAGTAAAAATGCGTTTCTGTAGACTCTGCTCCCTGTCCAAGGCCTGGTTAAGCCTCTGCTGCAGTTGGGTTTTGAAGGTCTCAAAGTACTGAGACTGAGAACTCATCTCGTCCTCTTTGGCCTTCAGCTGCCTTTGACAACGCTGCAGTCGATCCCTCCAAACGTGCTCAACTCGCCCTTTCTCCTCTGTCTGAGTGCAGACAAACAGAAAAGAGAATATTAGAACAGAAAGCTGACGAACAAAATTCTTTTTTTTTTAAGAATTTTTTTTTTTTTTTTTTAAATTGGCAATTTTCTGATTCAGACAAATATGGTTATAATAAAATGATAAGAATGAAGCTTTACTTAAAAGTATGTAAAGTGTATGTAATGCACATATAAACTGCAAATCTGATACCTTATTAAGATTTGTTTTGTATTGGGATACGTTTGTAGATGTAAGGACTTCCAAGTCTGCACAGACACTTACCATTACCCCGATCTCCTCCTTGAGCATGCGGAGTCTCTGGTCCAGCCTCTGGGAGTGCTGAATGCTGCGCAGGTGGGAGTCAGAGGCAAGCTGTAGCAGCAAACTCCTCTCTGGTCTTTCAAGCGCTCTGATCCTAACACCACAAGACAACAGACAAACCCATATTGTATTATCTCACTCCAACTCCTTCACCCTCCAGCTGCAAACCTGTTTCAGCTTCGAGGTCCAAACGCAAATAGACAAGTGTGCAGAGCAGTCACGGGAATGGGATACGTGATATCGCCTTGGCCAAAAGTGAGCATATGGCAGTGTGTGTATGTGTCACTGGATTCCCCTCTTCTATTGGTCAATCACCTGCTCCTTAGGTAGCTTTCAAACAGGACGGCTGAAACATTATTCTGCTCCAGGACCTTCACTCTGTTACTCAGAAAATGCAGATCCAACTCCGGGTCAGTGTCTGTATCAGAGGTAACAGAATTGCTGTTAGCCATCGCGCTTAATGGGGACATGCGCCTCTACACCGGCTGTTCACAAGCTGAGTTTTACCTGTAACACAGGACCTGAGGTCATTCACACTGTGAGAGTTTCGTATAAAACATCACACATTATACAAACAGATGACAATACCTTAGTGAAACATGCAAAACAGCAATGGCCTCATCTATTATTCACCATGTCAACAGCTTGGTAGCAAGGATGTCTAGCATGCAACTCTCAGGTTACCTCACCTAACCATTCTGTGTCTGCTCACACCTTTCACAACTCTTCACACATGATAAAAATAGAAATACAAAATTCAAATCCTGTCTTAAAATGTATTTATATTATTTAACAGTAACTGCTGATAAAAAACATCTGAACAAATTCTTAAAACTCAAGCTTATAAGTAAACTAGTAATCATGCTGGGCTAATGTGTAACTAAATAAATGGCCGTACTAAACACTGTCTAGCTACTGTGTCATGGACTGAATGCTTTAAAAAAAAATTTTGGTTTTGTAATAACTTTGCTGACCCGTAAAGGTCAGCAAAGTTATAAGCTATAAACAAAGTCTTATAGGAAATGTTAAATCCCAACCTGGACTTGTAGCAACGCTGCTTGAAGTTTCTTGATGACATCAACAAACTTTCAGCTTGTTCAGCAGCAGTTCTGTGAACTTCGCTGTAAATGACAGACGTCGCTAAAACCCATGTCTATTCGACCGTCCACTTGTTTCATCCTCCACAGCTCTGTGGTTCATCTCATCTCCTCCCTCACTGGTTACGTCGTCCACGTCTCTCTTTTATAAATCCTCTGATTCATTCATTTTCCCTTATAAATCCCTTTTCTTCTCACAGAGGAGTTACATTTTCAGGTTCTCGCTCCAGGAACCACTACGATAGACGTTACTGAATAATCTCATGTATATCTGCTAAGTCTTTTCTTTTTTTAAGTTTGCATTCCAAGTAAGGATCTTCTGCAAAAGTGCACATCAAAAAGGCCATAGTGTTTTCATAAACAATCTATAAACGTGTAAAAAAAAAAAAAAAAAGGTTGTTTCATCTTTGCTGGCCTCCGCAGCACCATGACACCTGAGGAAAAACAAAGATTTTATAATGTTTCATCGTTAATATTATTACTCAAGCTTTGTTCATTGCTTTAATAACACAAAAGCAAAGGTTACCTGATGTGGGTCTGTGATCTCTTGAATTAAGGCCAAAGAATAAATGCTAAGGAGAAAAACAGAAAGAGGAACAAAAACTAAAGAAAAACAGAGAGAAAGTCGTGTTAATACCAAAACCGCATCATTACAATATGTAAAATTCCGGATATTGTTTTTCAAACCAATGTGTACCTTTTCCTCAATGTCCTTTATTTGTCTCCTCTGCAAGTCAATCCTGTCCTCCAGCTCTCTAATTCTCTGCATGCAAATAAAGATGTGCTCAGATGAGCCAGTGTTCAGGTGTAAAACTCAGACTCAGGCAGAGCTAATATAGTGACTTGTGAAACAACTAATATTAATTGTAATTACTCAAAATACTCAGCCTTTTTCCCATAAACACTCTGTTTCCATGGCAACTCTGATCAGTAAGAGCGGGCTACCATGGAAACTAAAGAGCAATTATGCAAACTGTGGAAGTTTCTCCATATCACTGATACCGAAGCAGCTAATAAACAGCTTTTCCAATTTATTTGTTAATAAATTTACATGGGCATGGAAGAATAATCCTATCATAGCTATTAATTCTGTTGACGAAAATAAAATGTTTTAGTTTTAATTAAGGAACCACTAAGCAAGCCAGAGGAATTAAGTGAGGAAGAAATAAACATGTTTATTACACTTGCAAGATTCCTTCGCCATAATTAAAAATGGATGATTTACCACAACATTTATGACTGTTTAACAGAAAGCATGCATTAGTCAGTAAGAAATGGGCAAGTTATTAAAATCTGTAACAAATAGTTTTATAGCTGATTGAAAAATGTTAGTAACTGGATTGATTGATGGATTAACAGTTAGTGTGGGGTGCAGGAGAAAATTCCCGTGAGGGACTGCGAGTGGAGGGAAACATACATGCACACCTTTTCACATATGCACTTACAGAGATACAGCTTGCACACACAGGGATACTGCATCTTTTTCATAGCACCAAAAGTCTGGTGGGTTTTAACACAGAGGCCAGGGGTCATATCGACAGACGCAGGACGCAGTAACCTGACTTGATTTGTTTTCAGCCTTACCTGCTGGGCCTGCTGTAAGAGCTCCATTCGCTCCTGTAAGATCTGACTGTCAAACTGCCTGCTCTGCCGGAGAATCTGACGCCGCAGCTTGTCCACAGCTAGCCTCAGCTCCTCCCTCTGCCTGTCTGTCAGTGATTCGGCCACCGCCTGGCATGCCGGCTGCTCCTGCTGCAGAGCGCTATACAGCGTGGCTTCCAGTTCCTCGATCCTCTGCACAGCCATCCACAAACACACGCACACGGAGGTAACAAAGAGACAGACCATCACACACAGACATGCAGATGCACATGCAAAACACACACAGGCATGCACAATTACGCACAAACAGATACACAAAAACACACACAAACAAACATACACTAATGTGACTATGGCAGATATGAGAAACACTGTTCCACTTCATACTGAGGGACAGGCTTGATTCTCACATGGTAACGTGATTATATTAACACAAACCAAATTCTTATTCCACAGATGAATTTCAAACAATGTTACCATGAAAATATCAAGCATCCACCAGCACAGTACAAAGTGGGACCATTACCACAAACTGAAATACCAGTCAAATAACATTGTTAGAACTGAATGGAGACTGAACTGGTAACTATAGGTAGCTGGGATGTTTACACATCATTCATTCCAATATATAATATTACACCTATTCTGTGACAATTGACGCCTCGATTCAACCTCATCCATCTTATCTAAGTAAATGAAGGTCATATACAGTATGAATGTTATATATTTTCCTACAAACTGTAGAGAAACAGTGAATAACCTTCTCCAATAAAGATGTCAGATATTTCAGCCAATTTGGTAGCACAAAATCTTGATAGATCTTAATTTCCAGAGGTGAAAGATGCAGTATCCCAACAAAATGTGATTTATTTTACCTTGATGAAGCATGTTTTTCATTCACAATGTTAAATTGGATTTCAAATGTTCGTGTGTCATGTTGGAATGACGAAGGTGCCATTGTTAACCCTTATACCTCGTGCACAACCTTATTTAATGCTACAATTAAAATACTCTTTGAAGTTGTCAAATGGAGCAGATCAGACCAGTGTAGGCTTCGTACCATGTAGGCCTGGTCCAAAGCTTGTTTCCTGTAGTCCAGCTCTTCCTCAAGGAATCCCTTCTGCTTGCTGAACAGCTCCTGCATCAATATATAGGAATTTATGATACACTAAATTATGGAGTAAAGTACATTCATGTACGAACTAACAAAACGGCTAAATAGAACGTCAACTATTTCAAGATTACCTTGTCATTTTCCAAGTCAATCATCTTCTGTGTGAGTGCAGCCTCAGTGCTGTCTATCTGCTTCAACCACTACATTGGAATAAAAAGAAAAAATACAAGTGTTACCAAATGGTAAAACAGTTCAAATATGTTTGGGTGAATTACAATCACCAACATGTACCGTTTGTGCTTGGAAATAAATAGGTGTTATGACACAAAGTGTCCGCTGTGTGTCAGTAAAACCATCCATTCTGATTGCTCTCACCTTTTCACACAATGAAATGACTGTCCCTGCCTGGATCACAGCAACCTGCTCCTCATTTCTGAGATTCTGGAGAAAATAGAGCAGGTTTGAGGTAATTCATCACTACCCAAGAGTTTATTTCAATTTGCAACTGTTGGTGTTTATGTGACTTTACCCCATTATCTCCCAGTATATCCAGTTTCTTCATTAGCTCAGGAATGATTACATCCTATAAAAGTTAGACATTGCTCAGAGGATGTCATTTAATGATGGTGTATGAGTGCGAAGGGCTGTGGATGAGTTTTTACCTTGACTCCCTCCTGATGGCAGTAGCTCTGCAGCGCGCTGCTGCTGTTCTCAGGAAATGCAGACATGTGCAGATTGAGGGCAGGAGATCGGCGCTCCCTTTCCTACAGAAAGTGTATACAGTACCATATAAACATACACGATCCCATTCATGCCATGTAACAGACTGCAATGAGTGGCGTTGCACTGTGAGACGCACTGGTAATGGGAATGGAAAGGGAGGGAACGAGGGATTTACTTACATGATACTGAATTCATGGTCAGGATCTGCCAAAATGAGGGAGTTGCAAACCAATAAACTTCAATGGGAAAGTAAAATAAACACATAGGGATGCAGAACATGCTGAAACTCAAAATTTAAAATGTGATTGACATAAACTGCCCTTTGACTTGCACTATTTCACTATAACCATATTGCAAAATTAAGATAACTTAAAACATATTTTTAAAAACAACCTCCAAAAATCCCAAGTTAGGTTAGGTTGTAGACCTTGATTTAATACCACAGGGAGGTTCACTAAACTTAAATGTCGACAAAACGTAGAACATACAAGTGAGACAAGGAGGAATTGAAAAAAATGAACTTAAATACATTTTATTCTTTTAAAAAAATGGAATTATTTCAACACAACATTCTTCCACTTAAAAAAAATGTTCAAGTTCAGATGAGGGTGTATGGACACAGCTGCCATGCAAAACACAGATGCGTTCAGAGGAAGGGAACAGTATGCATGTATGAGTCACTGTATGTAGGTCATCTCTTTGGAACTGAGACTGCTGTTGTCGTGGTTCGGGGACAGCTTGACGTTGGGATAGTCTCTTACTTCTAGCTCCAGTATCCTAAATTCCAGTAGCTCGTTTTGATCTCGAGCATCCTGAACCTCAGCCTGCAGGCGAGACTCGGCCTGCTGTAAGGCGCACATCTGCAGACACACAGATCTTTGTTCATTCATCTACCCGATACTAGCACTCCATACCTAAAAGTTCTTTTACACAAAAGATTTTGCACTATCACCAACTGTATTTGCCATTTCTACATAACAAAATAGTCATGCCTGAAAGAATGAGCGTGCAATCTACCTTCTCGTGGAGTTCCTGGTTGGTTTTAAGCAGATACTGCTTCTCCTCTACCCACTTTGAATCCTGTCACAATAATCAGAAACAATAGTGACATCAGCAATGACACAGCAACAGAAAAGAGCCCTGAAAGTGTTGAGCAAAGGCGTAAGAAAAAAAAAAAGTCAGATGGTAACATTTGAAAATGACACACGAAAAAGCACCATAGTTACTAAGAATGCAATAATAGTTTATTGATCCTGAGAAATAAAGACCACAGCTGTAAAGATGGGAAAACAAAAGATAAATGGTCCAGAGTGACAGAAGCAACAAAAGGCGATACAATAGAAACCACAATAACAGAGCAAACTATTGCACCAGTGGATCATGCAGTTTATAGAAAACGTGCAATCAACGACAAAGGAAAATAAATTTCAAATGACGTTCTGTGTATATGTTAAATACTTAGGGTACAGAATAAGCATATACTGTATTTTATTTCATTTAGTCTTGACAAAAAAAAAAAAAAAAAAACCGGAAAGCTCACACATTGCCGAGTAAATTGATGTTTGTCCTTAGTAAACTAAAACTGACATCATCAGGCTCTTAAAAACTCAGCTGTTCAGTCCTGAGAACCATCAGTCCCAGTGAAATGCCCAATATGAAACAGAACCAGGAGCAGGAAGGACAAGAAGGTGAGGAAGAGCATGCAGCAGGCACAGAGCTGTGATTTCACACATGCAGCAGGCATCATCACAGGATTCTGCGGAAGACCTGGTCAGCACAGCGCCAGCCCAGGAGCAGAACGGCCAGACAGACATGCAGAAGGGCCAGTGAGAGCAGAACCAGGGAGCTCCGTTCACGATCCCGAGTCTTTGTTACCTGCCCCCTCTCAGCCAAAGCCTTCTCCAGGTCAGCGATCTTCGCCTGGCAGCTGTTGAGCTCCATCTGCAGCTGCTCGCGTGTCTGCAACAGTAAAGATCGGCTACCAGGTTTCAGTGCACCACATGTATATTTCTGATGTCCAGTCATATATTTACTAAGTAATATCTTAATTTTTTTGTTTCCAAAAATGGAAAAAAAGGAGCAGAGAGTTAAAAGTGTTACTACAAACCCTGGCCTCCCGCTCAGCATCCAGGGAACCCCCTGTCTGCTCCTGGAGAAGGGCATAGGCCCGCTGTAGGGCCTGGTACTCTCTGGTCAACTGACGGAAACGAAGTTCTGATTCCTCACGTGTCACGTTCTATAATTAAAAAAAATATATATATAGATGTTTTAGATATGAGCACAATCAGTGTCATCAATCATCAAAAAAAAAAAAATCTTTCTTACCTCTTCCAAATCCTCCTCTGGTGTTGCAGGTGTACGGTCAGTGAGGTCCGTATTAAAGGAAGTCAGAGAGGAGGTCTCAGAGTCGATGGACTCCTCATCAAATCCAAAATATGTCTCCACAACATGCCTCTGCAGATAAGAAAGCATAAAAGAGAAACCTACACTGTCACATGTCCAGTCTAGGAATATAGCAACAACACACACCTGACATGTTTTGGACATGATTTCAGACTAAATGTGTTTAAGCAAAACAATCCATCAAGTTTCTATTTGGTTTTGAATGTTTTTTTCTCTTGTGTTAATATTAGCAAGAATTTCTCAAAGCCAGATACTACTATCTAGTCTTGTATGAGTGGAAGTAAATCCAGAAGGAGCCTTCTTTGTGATGCTAATGTTAATGTTTTTAAATTGTTCTGATTAACTTACCATCATGTTTATAAGTCATCTCCTGGCAACCCGAGAAATAAAGGCAGACCAAAGCACAAAGGCAAATGAATGCAGAAAAGTAAAGGATAAGAAGGAAGTACTCGGACATGTTGCCACGAAGCAATATAAATTATAAAGATCCTCCCAAAATACTTAAAAGCCAAGCTATAGAGTTCCAGTTTTAAGAATGTGCAGGAAGCCCTACTTTCTTGTTACTTTCAAATTAAATAAAAAAATCAAAAAGAGCTATTTATGGAAAACAAAACTGGTATTTTTTATTTTTGTCTCCAAGCTCATTTATCCAGTTTCTGCTTTGAATTCTCAAAAAAGAAACGGAAATTTCCAGGCAAAGGTCCAAAAACGGAGCCAGCACGTCCAACCCTGCATCCACCTCGCCAAGGTGACAGACTGATTCCAACAGGAGAAGGAAAAAAATATCTAACACGTATCAACAAAAACTCCTCCTCCTAGCAACATCTAACACCTCAACATGAGTCCCAGTGGACTTCATTTGAAACACACACACTCAAACACTTGTACTGCATACTGTTCTCTGCACAAATAAAACATGCAGGGTTGAAATGAATAGTTGATGTCCACAATATACACAAAACAAGACAAAAAAGAAGATTCAAACATCTATGGGTTTGGTTGATTCAACAACTGAGCTCATCTGCTCAGCGTTATTTTCCCAGCTGTGACGAATACTGACATTATAATCTCCTGGGTGCAATTAAACACAAACATACACACACGCAAATACACTCATCTGAAAGTGTTCAGTTAACCGCTAATAGATTAGTTGCCTGGTTACGCAGTTTTGGAAATTTTACCTCATTTACGAAAACTTACTTTGGACATTTTGAGAGGTTTCCTCCTGGTCTTTTTGCTCATCACCAATCGATCCCGCTCCTAAAGGCAAACACACAGCAGGTCATCATCTCTAGTTTCTCCCTGCTAAGATTAGATTTAAAGTAGGTAAAATATTTAGCTCTCTGTATCTGAAGAGTGTGATGTAAAAGGAGAATGTACGAAAAAGAAAAACGCACTGAGGAAAAAAGGCACGTAGTATGCGTTTGATCCTGGTGATATGAGTAAAATGCGAACCTGCGTAAGCTCATCAATGATGCCCCGTTGCTCAGAAACCTGCAGTTTGAGGAACTCCACTTCGTGTTCCTCATGGGCATGGCTCAGGTCTGTCAAGGAGCTCGGCCGCTTTAGCTGGGACTGCGTGGAGGGCTGCTGTGAGGGAGGCCGAGGAGAGGCGGCTTTTTCCTTCTATGAGAAGGAAATGGAGAGAGACAGAGCAACATTATGGCCATCTTAGGTCTTCTAGAGGCCTGCGCTGGGAACAACGACCAAAATAACACAAGAACTGGAGGTTTTAATGTGTAGCTGTGAGTTGCGAAGGGCAAGCTAATTCAATTAAATTCAATTTTATTTAAAGTGCCAACTCATAACAATGTTATCTCAAAACACTTTACACGTTCAAAAAGAGAGGTCCCAGGGCAAAGCTCCACATTGAGTAAGCCACTGGCTATCACAGTATATTTAACAAATCTATCCCTTCATGTAGCCTTTTAACCCACTAGGATGAGAGTCCATCATCACGATGGGCTCTCATTGATCTCAAAATCCTTTTTTTTTTTTGATGGATCTTGCTTTTATTAGCAATGTAACAAAAAATAATTTGTTATCATTGTGCACACATGTTAAGAGCTCGTCAATGTCTTATAAATGCACAACAATTAATACTAACTTTAACAATGACGTATGTGGATCTTCTGTACTGAGAAAGCACATTAAACATTCTTGCTCTATTTGTGTCCTTTTGACTAAAATGATTTTTAAGTGGAGCAGTAAATCAATTTCTCACCATCTCAGCATTTTCGCGGCTCAGGTTCTTCAGCTTCTCCTCCATTCTTTGCAAAGTTTGCAGGAGGTCATCATTCTTCTTCGACAGCCGCTTGTTCTTCTCAAACATGGGCTTCATCTGGCTCTCTGCCTCTCTCACCCGCTTCAGCTAGACAAAGAAAGGAAACAGAGTGAGGAAGCACAGTCATTTCAATTCCTGCCATTCTGCATCCAGCAGAGGTAAATAGGAGGTCAAATACTTTGGAAATCAATGCTATTTGTTCATGGAATAATATGTGCTGGGGTGTATGCATCGCTATGATACTGTCTGGATGTAAAAACTGGCAGTTGCTCCTCACAAGTTCATTCCTTTCATCCGCCAGCAGGGCATTTCTGTCCTCTAGTTTCCTGATGATCGAATGGAGCTCTGCTATCTTTAGCTGGAACCTCCTCATGTCTCGTTCCTCCGTCTCCTGAGGGGCAAAGGGAACAGGAGAAGAGGAGGAAAGGAAAATCTAAATAAAAAGGGAGTGCATGCAGGCGGGAGCAGGTAGTTGAGTTGGATGGGAAAGAGGAAGTGAATGGAGGGGGGATAAGATGCCATGTTGCACAGCACATTTCCAATATAACTGGAAAAAAAACAATGTTGTCTATTATATAACCTTTATTCACAGTCTACTCGCTATATTAAAAATTCATACAGATATAATTGACTACGTGTGACCTTGCATGTTATACCTGGTTGCCGTGCAGGTCTGGGTTGTCTCCAAGGCCAGGCATTACCTCCCTCTTGGGACTGCCATGGTTGTGTCTTTCAGCCTCTCGTACGTGACCCAGCTGCTCATCCAGGGCTTCTTTTTGTAGCTGCAGCTTTTGAGTATAGCCCGCCTGCAGCCCAAGCTCTTTCTCCAGAGCGCACACTACCCGGTCCTTCGCTTTCAACTCATCCATCTACAAGAACGTTGCGAAGGAATAAGGTGGTAGGCAGTGGAACAAGTGAGTCAGTGAGTGTTTTGAATTCAGTGTCACTTCAGACCTGCATAAAGAAGACTGACAAGGTTATAATAAAAACACAGAACTCTCTCTGCTTTTTAAATTACTCAGCCATGAACACTGTACTCATGTACATAAAGATAGAAGGTTCTTTTTTGGAAGAAATGAAAAATATTAATTTATGTTACTCATGCTAGTCTGTACAGCTTTGGTCTGCTTAATTCGTTCTTACTCTACTTTTTTTTATTTCTAACAGACATACTGTATTTTATTCTGTTGAAAACTAGCAGCCACATAAATGCAAGATAAAAGACATAGTGTGTATTGTGCTGTGTTTTTATTCTCACCAGCCGGCGAATGTCTTTCTCACAGTCCCGCTTAATGCGATGCACCTCATCCTGGTGCTGTTGGTAGGCTGTACGTAGGTCTGCTGCTTTGGCTTTATCTGCTTGTTGAGCAGTTATAAGAGCCTCTTCAGCCTGCTTTCTCGCTACCTTCTGCTCCTGGATCTAAAGGAGGACAAACATACAAGACCATTACACATGCCACGAGTTATCAAATGGCAAAGACAGTGATACTGATTAATTCACAAATGTTCTTGATAGACACTGTTTATCTGGAAGGACTACTATGGAAAAATATCTTTGCAGAATTCCTTTCCACCACACTTCCTGTTTTTCAGCAGCAAAATTACCAAAGGGCTTTTCATTACACACCCTTATCAAAGTTCAAAACTGTCAAGCACACGCCCAACAACTTCACAAAGCAAAGGCCTCCGTTTTCATCCAAGAAAATGTAAAAGCATCGTCAAAAACATATTTTTCTATGACAAATGATTGAGGTACCATGTGAACATGCTAGAACCTACCTCCTGCTGCAGCTTCAGCCTCTCCCCATCAAAAGCCTTCCTGGCCTCCTCCCGGGCTTCTCCAAGAAGAGCAGTTTTGAGTTTGTCAGCCGCTCCATCCCTCAGTGCGTTCACGAGGCCCTGGAGTCTTTGCACCTCAGCATCTCGGATCTTGATAGATCGGGCTAACTCCACATCATGCTGCCGCGCCAGGCCCTCGCGGACAGCTGCTATCTCGCGTAGCTTTTCCTCGTGGAGTTTGGCTCGCAGGTCAGTGAGCGCTACTGCATGTTTGTGCTGCTCAAGCTCCCGAGCCTGCCTCTGCTCCTGGAGCCGCTCACGGAGCTTACACACCTGGACGATCAAGCACTCATGATTATATCGCACGATTTGCAACAGGCAGAAAGGTTATGTTGCTTAGGGGATTGATATTTGCTCTGCATTGCAATTGCACGTGTTATTGGTTGCTTTCGAGATTATTCATGTTCCTTAGATAAATGAATCACGACATTCACACTTGTACCAGTAGGAGCCTCTGCAGGTATTATATATGTTAAAACACTCTTTAAAGTTTGATCTTTTGCACAGATAGATGACGTAAGGCTAATGAGATTGAATAACACTGCGTATGCATTATTTTTGCTTTCTAAAAACATGAATACTGATGAATAGATAATTATGGTGTACTCTCTGGGTGATTTTAGGTTTATTTAGTTATGAATATTCCTCCCCCTCACCTTCCCTCGCTCCTGCTGCAACTCTGACTGGACATCCATCAGCTTGGTCTTCAGCTCCTCATTGGTTGCCTGGGCTGAGTCAGTCATCGCCTCCGGTTTCTCCAGCTTCCTTCCCTTCCTAGAGGGGGGGGCCGCAGGAGGCGTGCCAGATGACATAGCACTCTGGCCGTCCAAACAGGACGAGCCCAGAGTGCTAAGTGGCGCTAAAAGGAGGAGAGCTAGCCTCTGCTCCTCCTCTCAGCGAGCATCACCATCAGGCCAGGGCCAAACCTGCCTCATGCTGGGACATTTCTGAAAATGAGAGAAACAGAAAAACAAACAGAGCCACTGTGAAAATATATGTTACACACCACACTAAAGAATATGCTGCTTCCCATATCTAATCTACGTTCATTCATGGATATATTTACCCAAACACTTAATCTCAGTAGCATGAAGTTTTATTATATCAAATGTAAGGTATCTGAAAATTAATGTAGAACATTTTATTCAAAGCTTTTCCTTTTGCCTTCACAGCTTCTCATCATGGATTTTTATCATACTTTCACTCCATTTACCAAATGTCATTTTATCGATTAGTGCAATACAATCCAAGTCTCAGCTCTTTACAGTTTAAGGAAAAGTATTTATCAAAGAACCCGCATTTCTGATAAGAGCAGTAATATTACACAGAAAAGCCAACATGGTGTTAAAGGCTGGTCATAAAATGTGATGGTCATTTTTTTGCTGTTTTGTAATCATGTGTTTTATCGAACAAATAATTTGTCTAATTTACATTCTAAGGTAGAGCCAAAAAGGTTGTCATAAGGAAAAGTCAGGCTGCACTTGTTTTAGATCTATATTAGTTTTGTGTACTAGATGTGCACATTCTCCACATTGAAAGAGGATAGCTCCAGTCTCTTCCAGGAAACAAACTGTAACCAAATAACTTCTTAGTCTCTTAGGTAACCATCAAATTAAAAATGCAATGGTGGCAGAGCCTAAGTAACGGATGTGGGTGTGCACATCCATAATTTTGTATGTGCACATAACCAAGCACTGTGTTACTATACAATATACACAGATGGTAGTATGTGTTACCAAGGCAACGCTTTCCCTCATAACCTCTCACTCTCTACTGTAAATCCATGTTATTAAATCTATTGTAAAATGAGCTACATTAAGAACACGCACATACTCGCTCACGTGACTTAACCGCTCCGATGTGAGCCACAGTTGACTGACAGATAGAGATGCAGTGAAGCTGGAGGGCAGAGAAGCGTGCACGTATCGTTACACAACACGCAAAGAGAAACGTTGAAAGGCAGCGGAGATGAGCGAGAAGAATCAAATAAAGGATGGATGGGGATTAAAAGTATTGTAGAGACAGGAAGAGAGAAAAAGGCAGGGGCAAATATGGACAGGGTTAGTAGCGCAACTAAACAAACCTTCAATCATTAATGCGCTTTGCTTTGAATATTTTCCGACCGCTCTTGTCCCACCTCCCCCACGTGGAGGCGATGGTGATGCTACCAAGCAGGGGTAATCAGTGCCCTCGCTCTCATTCACAGAGAGGAAAAAAAGCAACAGAGTGAGATCTTTCATACGCAAAAAGCACAGACCCAGGCACACACTCTCTGAGCCCTAAACGGAACAACAAGAGACAGACATTGCTTGCGTCCATTTATCTTGATGTAAAAGCCAATAACAGACATGTATTTATACAGTAGGCCAACATAGTCTCCTCATATGCATTTCATTTGCTGGTGCCAGTGATTCAAGTGTGCCTGGCTTCCTCAGTCTGGATGTGTTAGTAATTTTTTTTTACATTTATTTTCACACATGCATATATATATATATATATATATGCCATCAACTCAGTTTCCCACAAAGCCTCCAGGAGCCATATGTTCCCAGGCTCATGAGCCACAACTTAATGTTGTGACTTAATAGAGGAAACTGGAACATTTTTATAAGGGACACCGGGAAGCTGCCACCACTTTAAAGGTTGACAAAAGCAAAAGCAACACTTAAACCTTAATTGTTGTAAGATGAATATTTCAGCACGTCAGTAGTGTGTTGATGAATGCAGCAGCAAGCTTCGTTTGGGCAAAGAACAGAGCTGATTCACATGATGACGACTGCAATAATCAAAATACAGCGGAATCATTGTATAACAAAATACCTGGTTACCGCTGGGTGATGGTGAAATACTGATCCCTGCTAAGGAAGCTTAACAGATTGTGAAGCAACACACAAAAACAATACTTTCAATCAATACACACGCTCCCCAAAACAATAAATAAATGTTGAGGCTACCAAATACATAATAAGGTTAATTATTAGTCAGGTTTCTTGTAGCAATCAGTGCTTGATAGACGACTCTGCAAAGGTCAAAAGCTTTTTGTACCCTCAGAGATGAGCTTCCATAAAGATACAAAACAAACACACTTACTCTCTTGCTCTCGCTCCCACACACAGCACTGAACATTAACTAGACTTCAATGAGCCCAATAAAAATCATAAAACTAAGCACTAAAAGCTTGTTCAAACCACTGCTCCCCTGCAGACAAACCGTACAGATATGTACAACTGTTTCCATTACTGTATAAGTCACAGTTACAGTACACAAACATAAGTCTAACACTTGCGCACATGACCTAAAAACAGTGATACCAAAAAGTGACTACGAGTTACTGACCCCAATGACTAGTCAACCCAAACAGATGCTCAAATAGCCTCTCTGCCTTTGTCTCACACACACACATACACACGCGCACACACACATTCTTTTACTCTGTCATGGAATGGCCACTCTTAACTTACCACTAACTGCATTCATTGCTGGGAGTATTTAGTGTTCTGACATGTGCTGTTCACTACAGAGCATTTACATGAGTGAATGTCAGCAGTAATCACCCTCGTACCCACAAACGCATAACAGTGCAATTCTGCAATCAGTACTGTTATTAACCTTTTCTCTCTCTCTCTCTCTCTCTCTCTCTCTCAGACTTAAAAAGGCAAGTTTCTATGTATTTTTTGTTACACACCACAGGTTCACCCATCGCAGAATACAAAGGATGAACCCCCCCCAAACCCCAGTGTACTAAGTCATTATTTCATTATTACATTATTTATATTGAAGGATGCTAAGACATAAGACAGCATGCATGGTTAGAGTCCATGGGGATTATCCTGATAGCAGCAGGTTAGGCGTTAGTCCGTATGATGCTGCGAAAAGCTGTGGTATTGATTGAGGGGTGAAACAGAAGTGCTGACTGAAATTCAGCATCCAGTGATGTTGCACCCAACATGCAGCATCTCTATGATGTTTAGTGTATGTGTGTGTTCTGGTAAAGGAACTGTTCATAAATAATAAATGCTACTTTAAAGGCTGACAGGAAAGTGGGTGAAGGTGTGTTGCCTTATAAAAAACTATTATATTTTAAATAAGGTAGAATTTGAAAATCGTCTGTAGAATGTATTTATTGGATTACGCCATGTGAGTCATGATTTACTTTTTGCTTGAGAACATAAAACTTTCCATCTGCATGGGGTTGAGAGGATAATGGCTTTTAATTGCAGGGGAACTGCTCCTTTAAGTGGCCTAGTAAAATACAATGAACACTGCACACGGATAGTTTACTCTCCAACTATTTTAGAGTTTGATCAAACAGAAGTGATGTGCAGCACATGTTGATTGTCCACTTAGGCAGATCTACAAGCCTCCGGGTGGCTCACAGAGCCGTCATGACAGACCGCCCGCCGGTAAACAGCGGTATGAGCAGCGGCTGCACGCCACAGTTTGATAAGGGGACACTGGTGGGGTGTGTTAGGATCTCTTAATGCTCTCATGAACTGTCAGATGGGGGATTACAGGGTAGAGTGCTACTGAAAAGAGTCGTTTTGCACCACTGATAGGCTGTTCAGGTTCCCAACCACACCCCACGGCGACATGCACGGAACTGCTGCAGCATCCTGGAGCAGTGGTCTGATGTCCTTACACTGCCCCGCCTAATCTAACCTGTTTATATGTTCATATCAACCCATATCATGCAGCATTTCCGTGACAACGTGGAAAACACAGATTCCGGGTCCCTCTTTCGCTTCCAATCGGGAAAAAGCGATTGTTAAGAACGACTATCGGTCACTCGATCCGGTGATTATACTTCTACATTACAAGCCGGTCAAAGACTCAGTATGACAGGGTAACGGTGCAGTCAAGATCCACCTTCCTGTCTGGGTCTATACGAGGAAATGTCACAGTCGGTTTTCGGGAGACAACAAAAACTCCCCGCCTAATATCAGGTCGATTACACACGAAACACCGACGTCGCTTTGACATCCGCAGCTAAAGAGTCTACAAACGATGTGCCAGAAGTTGTGTCAGTAAAGAACTTACCTGAAAATGGAGCGCTCTGGTGTCGAAACGTCACTGTCGAATCTGCTTCACATCCAGGAAGGGAGGATGGTCTTCGGTGCAGCGGAGAACCGCGTCAACTCACCTCCAGCACAACGGAAATGGCACCGAGCTCGAAAAAAAACGGACGTTTCACACAGTTCCAACAGCGACAGAAAGTCCTAATCTACCGGCGAGATCTCCTACAACAGCTCGGATCCAGCTTCGGCTCCTCTCGCGCCTCACGTTGACGTTCTGCTTCACGCCCACACGCGCACGTGCGTGTGCATACACACACTTGACTCTAAGAGTCGACGTCATCCGTTCCCACACATCAGCGTGAGGAAAACTGCATCTAAATAAATAAATAAATAAACAAATCCGTGTCGACGCGAAAGCGGGGAGGGGACAGAGAAAATGCCTGGCGGGCGTCGCCGGTAACGTGAAACAAGCGCGACACCTGACTGCGTGTTCAAGGATGACACCGCGCGCTGGAAACGCGTGAACACGCCGCAATCGAGGGGGGATACGTACGGACGTACGTCAGAACGTAGAGAGCAGGAACCGCACAAAATGACGATCCAGATTAAATTTACATTTCTGTTTAGAAATGTACTTTGTTGTTCTGCGATGAGTGCTGTTATTTGGTTATTGTTTCAAAAGATTCTGATCAATCACGAGATTGAGGTTTATGGGAGACATTGCCAAGGCAATACTAATTATCATAATATGCCGAATAAAATATCATAGATTTTCTTGTTATTACTTTTATCAAACTCATTAAAAGCTTTATCATTCAAAGAGCTACATCCACGTCATGGTAATGACTCAACTGATCACAGAAGTAGGTGAAATAATCTGACAATATGAAAGTGGTGCGACTGTGACCCAGATTCTGGATTATTACTTACGCACAGCTGCCTGCCTGTGCGGCTCCACACTGCTCCTGCCTGTCTGCAAATAAGCAGGACCACATCATCAGAGCTTCCTGTGGCTGCAGCATATGCAGCACATTGCTGCAGGGCAGCAGGCCATAGGAAGTGCAGGAGAGCACATAAACATACCATGGCCTCCTTGTGGGATTTATTCAATCATCTGTAATTCAGAACCCCAGGGAGTCTTTGTCCCGTGGACCCTAAACCATCCTAAATAATGGTTGGTAGGGTTCCTGGTGAGGTCAGTAATCATTAAATGATAATCAGCTTGTGGTTAGAGGCAGAGATTGATTAGCAGAAGGAGGAAGAATGCGTGCCTGTTTGGTGTTGGTTAATGAGAGTTGGTCATACGGATTTTTTTTTTTTGGTTGTTTGTGTTCCCCATAAAAGAATAGAGAACATTTGATTTCTACGCATCTTTATCTCTGTTTTATTTCTTTTTGTCAGATGTGATGTAGCGTCATGATGAATAATGATTAACAATTACCAACCTAAATCTATGATGCACTAAAGAAGGAGAGTCAACCACAGGATGACCACTGAAGACGTCTGTCCTGGAAAAATCTTCTCCCATTTACCAGAAGTGGTTTCCATCCAATCTGTGAGATAATGACTAATGTAAGTACCTCCTGTTTTTATTAACTTTACATAATCATATTAGTTTTTTGCATATCCATATGTGCTATCTATAATAAGCTTAACATAATCATGAGTGGTCATCCTCTTTGCAATTCCTCAGTTTTTGTATACAATTAAATATGTCTTTTTATCACACAGTATCAAAATAAAATGTTTTATATTCATACAGTTGTGTGGGTTAAAAATGAGCTTTTATGTTATTTAAAATTTAATTCTGCTGCTGTCAGAGCTTGGGGAGCCAACTTTGAAATATTAAAGGATCCATTGTGTTGCAGGAAAAAAAAAGGTCAGGGTTTGAAAAAACGGAACATTTTCCCCAATGAAATACAACACTGACTTTCAGACTCAGTTGACTATTAACTTAAACCAAATTGTCATAAAACCCATTTAAAGCAAAGAAAGTAAAATTTCACAAAGAACATGAACTCAGTAAAGTTATGAATGAAAGTCATTATTCACAGAATTATTAATATTTTCCACCTTTCACATACTTTTCCATTTTTCCATTCAAACCCCAAATGGCAGCAGAGCAGGACAAGCTGGCAGCTGAAGAGGGTTTGTAACACAAATAAATAGTTTTCCCTCTAAAAGTATCTCATCAGTTAATGACTAGTTTTGTTAGAGCTTGTAACAGTAGCACTGGGGTGAGGAACTACATTCATTTCTTAAAGAATTATTTGGTTAGATCTTTTAAACATCTACAAACCATGTATCCTGGTAATCTACAAGGGTGTCATGGTCAGTTTTTTTACATACACCTTCAGGTGCAGGAGAGACACATCATCACTGATGTAAACTGAGGTGTTTCGGGTCTTTCAACATGAGACATTCTGGCCCATGCGACCCAGCCAGGGTTGATTAAGCCCCAGTTTATGTCTAAATGGCTTAAAGTCCACAGATCACCCCACAATCATGTCAATTGTCAACAGTCACCCCAAAAAAAACAGTGAACCTTGTTTTTATTTTTCAGTCCAGCCACATGGTCAAAATTCGTATATAGACCAAATAACATTTGCTAAGAGATTTGTTTTGGGGACATGTGGACTCAACAAACGCATTACCAGTGTTGCCTAATTCAAAGCTGCAATGGTGAGTGCTTGTGCCACTAAACCCATTTATAGGTCAGCTTTTGAAAATAAAAGTGTGCATTTGAGAGAACAAAACCAGTACAGGGGTCTCCTTATCCTCTCAAAAGGATTTCTGTAATCCTAACTGAGCTATTTACATAACTACTTCAATGCAACTGCAATTACAGTGCTCATTTCCTTCAGTTCCCACAGTGTGGTATATAATCTTATTCCCAGATCTTTCCCCTGGGTTCTGCTGATACATTTAATTGTCTGCTCTTTTGTCCCCCTTTTGGAGCATTAATCTTTTCCATTCATTGTCTGTTTCCAAGTGTTCTTGGTGGCAGGTTAAACTGAACAGATTAAATTGATGTAAGGTTGTTAAAAAATCCTTATGAAAAGAAAAATAAATTGGATAGAGCTGGATAAATAAAATTTGTTTAGATATACTGCCATCTCCTGGTAGAAAATTTTCATGACAGCACGAAAATGATTCGACGGTCGATTAGTTTTGACTGAGAAAAATCTATTGAACGTACTACCTTACAACCAATAATGTGGCTTGGAAAACAAAATTGATCGGTGTTGTCCAATGAAAACAATTGGAGAGGAGGAAGTGGGCGTTAATGTGGAACAACAGTGCCGAGTTTTGGAGTTTGATCATAAACAAGTAGGGGGCATTCATTTCTTGTTTTTTTTTTAATTGTTTTTTTTTTTTTACAAATGCAGAGGGGTACTATGGCTTTGGATGGCGGATAATTTAAGAAATTGAGATACCGTTGTCGGGGAACTTTGCCTTGGAGCCTTTGTATTAAATATTTGCTTAGCAAAGGTGAGCAGACAAAAACATTAACATATTTTATGGTTAGCATTAGCTGCATAACCACTGGTTATGTGTCTTAGCTTTGTCAGTATCTCGTAGTAAACAAATACTTTAACACTAAATGAATGTTGTGTTAACTTGGAATACGTTGAAAAATACGTTGTTGGGATTGTTATTGGGAGAATATCTGTCAGCTCTACTGGTGTTTTAACCCATGGTCAAGGGGTTTTCCAACTCTGCAACTGGATACGTCTGAAGACAGTGAAGATATGTCCTTTCCCAGTTTAGCTAGCAAGGCTTTGTCTAAAGTCCAATGTTAACCGCAAGCGTCAAGCCACAATGTGTTATTACAGTAAATAATAAAAATAAAACTCAGCTGAATTATCAAAAATACGAAAAACCAGGCGTCTTTTAGTATCAGGTAGGTAAGTCGCAGGAAAAAAAAGGGGGAGGGGGTGATATTAGTGGTTCGGTTCTGTCAGTAATTGCTACATTTAAGTGAAATTCTTTCAAACTCCGTGTGTGTGTGTGTGTGCGTGTGCGTGCCTAAATACTATGTCATAACTGACCTAGATACATTTGTTACATGTTATAATTGTTTTTGTTTTGTTTGTTTACTTATACCCCCAATTTAGACCTATGAAATTAATGGGAAAAAAATCTCACGTCAGTTCATATTCATTAATCAGTCATTAATTATTCTATTTTCCCACAACATATTACAAGGGTTTTTACCATGAGATAGCAGGATCTCTAAACGGACCTGGTGTCAGTGTCATAATGAATATGTGTCTATTGATCTATTGTGTACAGTTTTAATTTTGTCCTTCAATGGTCTGATCTATGTCCGGTGTCCTTTCCAGTAATGGAACCAGTTCATGATGACCTAGCAACAAATAAGTTTGGTCCCTCCTCTCCCTCCATCATGAGGCCAAACACATCCTTATCCAGCTCATCTTTTTCTTGCCCTCCTCCAACAAACTCAGGCCTCCCTAAACCCAAACCCCCCCTGCTGACACCACCAACTACCCCATCTTCTCCCTCAACTGCCATCTCAAGGCCTACTCCGCCTCTTTCATCTCGCTCTTCCTCCCTGTCTACACCACCAGCATCCCCTCTCCACCAGCCAATCAGGAGTCCCTCCACTGTGGGCAGGTCTCAGCTTAATGCAGCAACAGAGAATACCCTGCATGACTCTACACACGCTGGAGCTGCTGCAAAACCTTCACAGCCTCATCCCCCACCTGAACAAGGTGAGACATAAATGTTCCATGCTGTTTTTGCTGTAATCCATAAAGGTTTAGTGACTTTTGGGTCGTGTAATAACGGTCTACACCTGTGTGCAATGTTGCAAAGCAAAGAGTTGGGGCTGATGGTGCTGAATATAACAGCTCTTTAGACTATGAATAACTATCACAAGAAATACATCTCATGAAAAGTAATAGATTACAAATAATTTTCTTTGTCTTTCGGAGATAGGCGGGGAATATAGGAATTTATGTACAAAGATCAATTTTTAAAAACAGGCTTTACTTTTTGAGTTATTCCTATAAGAATGATTAGCTTTTCACCCATTTTTGGGTCACAATCCTTTATAGAACCGCATAACAAAATAATGAATTGTTCGAACAAGGCATGTTCGTGTTTGAATGTTTGTGCTTTTAAGAGAAGTAAGAACAATATGAACAGCTAGCAGAGTTCAGAAGGCCATTCTTATCAGGGCAGAAGCTGTATCAGGAATGGCCGGGCTCATGTTCGTGCTCATGGATCAATCCTGTCCTGTCATAGACCGACAAACCTAACTGGATGTTTTCTACACGTCTGTGTTACAGTTTATTTTCTCTCTGTTTTTTAACTCTAATATTTTGTTAACTCAAATGTTTTGTTATAGATAATAATTACAAATAGATCATTTTGTAATAGATAATTGAATTAGTGGGTGTAATATCTGTACCTGATCAGATTTGTGCCTTTATTATTCACAATAACCATCAAAACCTCTGACAAGTTTCAAATTAATATTTTATATCTCCCTAAAGAACCTGAGGAAGATGTCAGCTTTGAAGACCTGGAAGAGAGAGCAAAGTCGGGAGACACAAAAGCACAGACCAAAGTCAGTGTTCATTTACTTTTTGCAAATAGTAACATATTGTGAGCACAAAACACAATATGATCGACTGTTATTGACTGTCATAGTAATACTTTAATAAGACAAGATATTACCTTCTAAATTGGGTATGTTTCTATTTATCCAGATGGGACGTTACTTCCTGGCTCTGGCGAAAGAAAGCGACGAGGAGCTGAACAACTGTACAGCAGTCACGTGGCTTATCCAAGCTGCTAAACAAGGTCGTAGAGAAGCTGTCAAGCTGCTACAGCAGTGTTTAGCAGACAGAAAAGGTAGAAACATCTCCACCTGTTTGTTGTTTTATACTGCTGTTTGCAAATCACTATGAAAACGTCTTTCTTAAGTGAATGCTGAGAGAGTTTCCCTTCTTTAGCATGCACATTGACATTTCTGTTTTTCAGGCATCACTCTAGAGAATTTTGAGGAGGTGAAGAAATTGTGTACAGAGACACGGTTCGAAAGAGGAGTGAGGAAAGCAGCCCTGCTCATGTACTGGAAGTTGAACCCAGACAAGAAAAAGACAGTGGCCATTTCTGAGATGCTGGAGAATGTTGAACATGTGCACACACAGCCAGGTTTAAAAAAAATAAAATAAATAGTTTGGTCGTATAATTTTTAAGAGGCTACGAAATAAGAACTACTTTTATTTGTTATGTTCTTAATCTGGCAGATCATCAGGCAGCTCCTGGCCCACTAACGAGCTCTGCCAAGAAGCAAAGGAGAATCTTGGAGACGATGGTCACTAGTGAGGGTATGTGTGGTTTAAAACATGGCCTCTTTTGTAGGAAGCCTTTAATGTCAGTTTTGGTTCTTTCTTTGTGGACTTCGTGCATCTCCTGTGTGTGTTTTCAGCCAGCTCACACTTGAGTCTTGATGACTTTGTTGAGATGACTAAGAAGTATGCTCAGGGTGTTGCTCCGTCACCAGTCATGGCTGCAGCAGGAGGGGATGACGATGATGATGACGACGAAATGGTCGTGAGAAATCCGGATGAACTGCCTTTGCCACAAAAGGTGGGAATCTGCAGGGATGTCACTGATGACTGATGTCCAACAGATTCTTTTACAATTCTTTAACACTTCTGAGGCTAAAATTACATTTTACTTGTGATGATTTATTTATTCTGTGTTTATTTGTTGAATCATTTGCAATATTCCTTCCAGTAAATCTGTTGATTTAAAGAATTCCTTTTTGGTTCTTCCCTTAGATGATTAAGTTCCCCCTTTACGCTTTACTGGAGATCAAGGAGCACCTCATTGACTGGGCATCGCGGGCTGGCATGCAGTGGCTCAGTGCTCTGATCCCCACACATCATGTCAACGCACTCATCTTCTTCTTTATTATCTCTAACCTCACAATCGACTTCTTTATCTTTGTCATCCCTCTGCTGATTTTTTACCTCTCGTTCTTCTCCATGGTTATCTGCACCCTGCGTGTATTTCAGGTCAGCGACTATCAGACGTTGCCATGTTAAATTATTTGTTTTCACACTCTTTTACCACTCTTACTTTTCTGAAGTGTAAAGTAAGAACATTGTTTCCTACAGAATTCAAAAGCCTGGGAAAATTTCCAGGCTTTGACCAACCTGCTGAGTCATTTTGAACCCAGTTTAGATCTCGAACAGGCTGAGACCAACTTTGGATGGACACATTTGGAGCCTTATCTGTAAGTAATTTAATATTTACTCAAATCTACATGATTGCAGAATTCTTCCGTTTCTTCACTATTTTTATCTGATGTAAAATTTGCTTTTGTTCAGGTTTTCTTTGTGTTGTAATGTCATGCAGTGTGTGCTAAGAAAGGTGTGGTAAAATAAACTGTGCAGATAATTGAATTATAAATACTTACTGGAAGGAATTTGCTGTGTTCTTGTGTGATGAATGTCTTCCATGTGTTTGTGTTCTCAGATACTTCCTGCTCTCGGTGGTTTTCGTGGTTTTCTCCTTTCCTGTTGCTGACAAATCTTGGATTCCCTGCTCTGAGTTGACAGCCGTTGCGCTCTTCTTCACCGTCACTGCCTTCCTCAGCCTCCACGCCTCGGCTCAGCTCTTTGCTCGTAGGGCCCTCCTCACCGAGGTCCTCTCTGGAGCGTGCTCTTTCACTCTCCTCCTGCCAGATTCCTTCTGGTTCCTGCGGATCTTTGGGATGACGTTCCTCACTGTGCCTCTAGGAGACGTAGTGGTGCTGAACCTGGGGGTGCCATGTCTGCTGTACGGCCACCTTTTCTATCTGCTCTTCTGTATGGCTCAGCTGAGAGGCTTCAAAGGCACCTACCTGTGCCTGGTGCCCTACCTTGTTTGCTTCACCTGGTGCGAGCTCACCTTGGTGTTTTTCAATAACGCCACTGCTATAGGACTTATTCGCACAGGTGTTGGCTACTTCCTCCTAATTTTTGCAATGCCCATACTGTCCCTGGGCCTAGTTGCTATGCTCATAATTCAGTTTCTGCAATGGTTCTTGGCTCTGGAAGTGACAAAGATGGTTGTGACGCTGACGTTGTGCTTCGTGCCTGTAGTTTTAAAGCTTTGGACCCGCTTTAGCTTCAATCCAATTGTGGTTTTACGCTCCCTGTCACGGAGTAGTGTTGTGAAACTCATCCTGGTGTGGCTCAGTGTGGTGGTGCTCTTCTGCTGGATGTACATCTTCAGGTCTGAAGGCATGAAGGTGTATAACTCCACTTTGACGTGGCCCGAGTACAGCAACCTCTGTGGCCCACAGTGTTGGAAAGAGGCCAACATGGCCCAGACTCAGATTCTCTGCTCTCACCTTGAAGGGCATCGCGTCACCTGGACCGGACGCTTCAAATATGTCCGCGTAACTGATATCGAGAACGGGCCACATTCGGTGATCAACCTGATGCCAGTGTTTGTGGGGAACTGGATGCGGTGCCTTTATGGTGAGCCATACCCTTCGTGTGAGGAGGCCACAAAACCAGGCAAGCCACAGCCTCTGCCTGCCCCACCCCCGCCTTCAGAAGATCCCCTCTGCAAACTGAAAAAACTGGCCAAGCACGAGTGTCACATCAAGCGATTTGACCGGTATAAATTTGAAGTCACCATGGGCATGCCGCTGGAGAGGAAGACCAAAAATGGAACAATCGTAGAAGACGAAGACGCGACTAAGGACATAGTTCTGAAGGCAAGTAACGAGTTCAAGAATGTGCTTTTACACCTAAAAACAGGAAGTGTGGTGGAGTTCAGTACCATCCTGGAGGGACGTTTAGGCTCCAAATGGCCAGTGTTTGAACTGAAAGCAATTCACTGTTTGTCGTGCGGCGACACCAGCGTGACCAGCCGCAAACAGTACAAGATAGAGCACGACTGGAGGCGCACTGCCCAGCAGGCTATGCAGTTCGGCTTTGACTTTTTCTTTAACCCCTTCTTGACCGCTCAGCTGGAGCAACACTCAGAGACGGGGGTTGAAATGGTGACTGTGGTCCAGGAGGTGAGATAGACGGAGGAGAAACCTGTGGGGAAAAAAATAATATATGATCACCATAATACTGAACAATAATGTGACCGATCATGAATCATTCTTCTTCGGAAGAACAATTCTTATTGTGCAAAACTGCCCCTTCACAGTATAATTACAGTTTGGTGATTATTTAGTACTGCAAGGGAGAATTTATGGTGTTCAGACTATTCAAATGCTAATTAATGGAGCATTTGCTTTATAGCCTTTAAGCCAAAATGTATTAGAATAGATCATTTAAAGACAGGAGCTCTACAAAAGTGAAACACTGACTCAAATGAAGGAATCATTTACTGCCCAACACTAAAAGTACAAAAAAATAACTTATGCTTTTAAGGTTTGATTGATTATGCCTTTCATTCACTTAAAAGTGCATATATGTGCATTTTTGTTTCACTTGTTCCTTATACAAAAACTATGAGGGTCCAGACATTTAACGCTGTCACGTTTGCCCCCAGTGGAAAATGATTTTCAAGTGCTTCAACTTTAAGATAAAATCAAGTTTTGCCACCAGTTGTTTAACTACACAGAAGCGTGTACGTTTTTATTTATTAAAAATAAATTATTAAGATTTTTTCTGCTCACTTGTTTCTCTTTCTTGTCTTTCTCATCATCTCCACTGTGCATAGATTTAATATAGTATCTGCCATCCCTCATTAAGTTTAGGTTATGCTCATACTGATAATGTCTGTCCTGTGTGATCCATAAATGTATTGAAAACTCATGACTGTCACGTTTTTATTGGACCTAAAGAGCATCTCGCTCATTTTGAAATAACAGTGAGATGTGGAGTTTTCATATTTTTAGAGTGATTGTTCTCCATTTGATTACCGCATATTAACACTAGGTGGCAGAAAAGTGGCCCTTTAGAAGAACAATTGTATAAAATCTATTACATTAACAAAAAAAAAAAGACAAGCGTACGTCCATTGGATGCAATTTTGTTGAAATCTTTATTCAGAAAAGACATTACTGTAACTGTCCAGTTGACAGTTATCAACATTCATTAAAATTAAAATATGTGAACCAGCAAAAGTTCCAAATGTGGATTCAAACCAACAAATGTTCTCCAGAAAGACAGTGAGATAAAAGAATAAAGTGTTTAAAAATAAATGCATCTGTGCATTAGGACAGTTATGAGGAATTTGAACTACTATCTCTCTTGCTGTGGCGTTGGAGGCAATCCCCGATACGGATGATCGAGTCCACCACCAGATTATCAATGTGAAAGAACAAAAAAAAAAAGAAATCAGTTGATATATACAGACATAAATGAGGCCCTTTGATTTTTTTTTAAGCTTTTAGAGAACATTACTTAGAATATTCCTCATTCCTGGTCACAGTTTCAGCTGAGAAACAGATTTCTGCATGTCTTCATTCATAAAGTACGTGTATGAGCCGAACACCGGTAAACATGCTTAAGTGTCTACAGACACAAATGAATGTAGAAGAGCTCGGCCATTTATGGCTACGTACGCTGCATGGGGCCTTTGAAGCCTTTGTACAGCTGGGATCTAAACGGTTAAGAAGGCAGCCAAGTCAGTGAATTATAAATACCAAGGCTAAGTTGGGTTTTCATGCAGCATCTTGTGTGATTGTAGAAATAATTTGATAATTTGTTATATGTTTCGATTAACATTAAATGGCAAGCACACAAACTGAGAGGGTGAAGTGATAATCGGACGCGTCTGAGTTTGTCCTCATCCTCAGCTCTGTTGCGAGGGTTTCTGCCTTAAACACAAGGACGGAAAATGTCCTGTTGCATGTCTGTCAGGGAACTCCCTGAACCTTTCGTGCCATACTGTCATGTTAAACACACATAACACTCACACCATTTGCATCATTTTAAAAAGAAGGTACAAATCAGAGGTTGGGAGGATAAACATAAATGTGATATGAGTGTCACTGGCTGACAACCAGCAAGATTTTTGTTGGACAGAACAAAAAAATAGGCAAACTTCAATAGGATAAATATAACTTCAATAAAAATAGGCAAACTAAGCTTCACTTCAGTACATAAACAGAGTGCAGAGGAGGTGGTGAATGAGGGCAAAAAGGATGTTTTCAGCATACTCATTTTATCAACTGACACCCCATCGAAGCACAATCCGCAGGTTAACAATCGAGAAAGTCACCATTTTACAATCCGTAATCCACTGTGTAATCCAGCCAGTTCCCTTTTGAGCCCTTTAAAGGTCCTTTCAGTTCTGGGTGGCTGGGAGGAAATGAGGAAGTGTGTCAGAACGTGTGTGTGTGTGTGTGTGTGTGTGTGTTAGGCATATTCCTGTGGTCATGGGTCCAAAACTGTACATTCTGGTATAATTGTGTGATCAGGTGTAAACTTGTAACCACAGCTGACATCAGTTCCTCTCAATGCATCTCAGAGTTCAGTTTGTCCTGGAAAATGTACAGATTGTTGGTGGCAGCGATGGCGATGATGTTCTCGGTAGGGTGCCACGCCGTATGGAGGATCTTCTTGGTAAAGTCCAGGCTGTCGACGCTGATGTCATCCTTACGGCGCTTCCCTCCGGCGGCGCAGACCCTTCTGGGCTTGAGGACAGCCCGGGGTTTGCTGCTCTCCCTCGATGCCTCCAAGGTCACGTCACGCTTGGTGTTCCGGTCGAACATACGGAAGAAGTTGTTGTAGGCTCCTGTCATGATGACGCTGACGAGCAGAACAGAGACTAGATCAGCTGCTGCACCCCTATTTTCATACATGACACTCATTTGGAGACATGTTAGACGTGCAGCAGTACCTGTCTGAGCCGTTCCAGGCACACTCAAACTTGTCGAAAATGCAGTCGTTTTCGTAAAGGGAACACAACTTACTCCGAAGGTAATCGTGCACCTACAGGCGAACAAGCAAGATCACAATTAGCACAACGGTGTGGAACGCTCCTGAGCGCATCGCGAGTAAAGAAGAGAAGAAAAAGAACAATGTGAGGGATACCACAGCCAGAAAGTACAGCGTGAATTAACATTTAAATGCTCCGAGGACACGATATTAAAACATGCACACACATAAACACACATTTAGTGGATCATCAGTCTCCTCTTTTGTGTTTCCCTGTCAGCAGTGTGTCTGCACAGTCCTCCAACCTCTGAGCTCCGCATTCGTCTGCTATTTTCACATTCTGCGTAAAGCCAGCAGTCACCTCTGAAGCGATAAATAGTGAAGCTGAGCTTGGCCCCAGGTTGTATATCAAGCTCTGTGGGCATATCCCCATCACCACCACCCCCCAGCGGTTCTTTCAGCTTAGGGGGAAATGACACACTGCCAAACTGCCAGCCGAAAGCTGAACGTATAGCCTCTATTTTTTTTTTTTCCCTTTCCTCAGGCTCACACGATCTCTGATTCACATTAGAGTCACATCCCTTGTGGATCTGCGTGTCTTTAGATGAAAAAGAGCAATCATCTATCCATCTCCTGTTAAGGGAGGGTGTGTGTGTGTGTGTGTGTGTGTGTGTGTGTGTGTGTTCCCTGCAGACGTGCAGGGAGAGGAACACCAGACAGGTCACCAGTCATCACTAATCCTCCCATTAATAACGTCTCATAGCTCTGAAAAAAACCTTTTAACACATCCCAGTCGAGCCATCACCCCCCCCGCCCCCACCCCCGCCAACCTCCGCCCCTCCTCACCCTCCCTCGCTCCGTGCTGCATTGCAGATCTAGGTGTTGGGGGCCGTGTAAAGTATCCCCTTTTTCTCCTACTTATTTTTATGACTTCTATGGCTCAGCAGCCTAAAAATAGCATCGATGCTTTTAAGCCTCACACACACGGAAGCGTAACTGCTGTGACACCTCTAGGTGTTTACAATAAGAGCCAGTGCCAGTTTATTCAACAGTATGTAAATTATGCATTTAATGTATCAGGTGTGTGCCCTTGTATTTGCTACATAAATGCTACAAAACGAACAGAACCATTTCATTATGGTGCCATGTGATGGGTCACACACCTGGTACGTCTCCAGAGGTTTGCTCTCCATGTTCAGGTCCCACACTTTGGCAGTCAGGTAGTCTCTGGTGAGCAAGTAGCGACCACTATGGCTGAACTTGACATCCGACACCGAAGATATGATCTCGGAGAAGAAGGAGCGAGCGCTGGGGTCTTCAGGCTCCTCAAATACTGCGGAGGGAGGAAGAGAGAGGGAGAAGGTGAGGGCAAGATACGCAGAGGGATTCATTTATTATAATAATAATAATAATAATAATAATAATAATAATAATCACACTTTATTAATCCACACACAAGTGGAAATTAAGCCTCTGCATTTTTCCCATTACATGCATGTACAACACACACTAGCAGTGGGCAGCCACTTAAGGCGCCCGGGGAGCAACAACCAACAACTACTACGGGGTTAAGGGCCTTGCTCAAGGGCCGCATGTAGATTAAAGTCACCCAGAAACTCGCAGGCCACTCATTGCCTATCACTATATCACATGACGCTGTTTTCATTATCACTTAAATGATCCAGAACTCGGATAATGATCAGATTTTTAGGGCCATGTAAACCTTAAAAGCCTGGGACAAGTACATTCAAAGGCGCATGGTGGTCCTGCAGGCAAAAACAGGGCCAAAGAATGCACATCTGCGTCAGATATGGTCAACTTTTCGGCCCTTGTGGAGAGATGAAAAGAAGACGCGTGTCTAGGCAGGCGTGCTCACGTTTGGAGTGTTTGTCGCACAGCGCGGCCTCTCTCATGTCGCACAGTCGCAGGGTGCCTTTGCTGCTGCTGTAGACGAAAAGGTTGCAGTGGTGGGGGTGAAACTCTGCCGCTGTGATCACCTCGGTCAGATCCTCCATGTTGGCTGGCTTAATGTCCACAATGTCTGATTAAGATGATCACAGAGAAACAACAGAGGTTCTGGAACCAGCAGAGATTACTTTATATTTATTTATCAGGTTTATTCAATCGAGTCTGGGGAATTCCAGGGGAAACACACGCTCAGGATCACCAGCCACGCAAGACAAACCACAGTTATATGTAAATCTATCCAACACAATCTAAATAATTTAGAGGAAATAAAGCTAACCAATATAAAGATACCCCAGGGGAGTCTTTGGAAGAAAATAAATCCATATTCATATAAACTGCAATATTATAAATCCTGTCTGGGTCAGAGACATGACTGTACGCCATCCCACTGAGTTGGATTATAACTGAGAGTGGGGCTGAAAAATTCATGCAGCCTTTGAATTATTCATTAAGCCACATTTCTGCTCCTCAGGAATGATATTCCCCTCCCCCAACATTGTATTTTCACAATTTAGACACAAAAAAATGGGTCTGGTATCTGCATGTGCACGAGGGGACTGATTGCTGAGCGCGTACAGAGAGCTATAGCTTAATGCTGGCCAGACTTATTAGCATTTCAACAACTGCCTCCTGCGTGAGGGTCGGCGCGCCTCGTTCCCAAAAGGATACTGAAGCTGCGGTCTGTGATGTCCAGGTGCCAGAGGTTGATCCGCAGGTCATCAGCCGACATGTAGGTCTCGTAGTCGGAGTTGACGGAGATGGAGTTGACGTGGTAGGTGTGAGCGTTGGCGAACACTCTCCGAGGACTCACCTCCACCATCAGGTCCATGGGCTTTAAGACCGGGACCTTGAAAACAGCCATCAAACCGATGAACGGCGGTGACGGAGACGCAGGCAGTTGGTCGAGTTTAAATAATCCCGGCTGTATTTATTGCATCCCTTGACAACAGTGATTATTACCGCCATGACCCTGACTTACTAAATTGGAGAGTGATTAATTACACGGTTTGTAGCTAATTGAGCGGTTTTTCACATCTTGGCATTTACAGTAGCGCATCAATACATAATTTACATTTGAATCTTTAAATGCGTTCTTATTTGCATAAAACCCAAAGCACATGCGAAACCAGAGCGTGCTACGGCAGATTCAGGCATGTTGCTGCTCTTCTGCACATCTGGAACTTGATGTTTTCACACATACACATATGCACCGTTGTGCCAGTGACCTAATTTGGCACATGCAAACCCATCTGTACCGACTGGCCCAGTTACGTTGCATGACTGCATGCATGTCTTAACGTGTCAGCTAAAGAGATAGCGGGATGGATGAGACAGCTATAGGAGGTGTTACCTGCAGAGAGGTGACAGTGGAGATATCCTTGATGTGACCCTCCTCATCCTTCAGGTTGTATCCCTCCGGCCGTTTGTCTCTTTCGCTTACCTTCCACAACTTGATGGTCTTATCTAAGGAGAACAAGGGTAAGAAAAGGAAAGAAAATGTCGCTATTATAATTCAAACTGGGTTAAGAAAAGTGTTTTTCTACGAATGAGGGGCTAAGAACAGTACTACTTTCACATCGTCCACATTCCTCTGTAGAATGTATGAGTGTCTGGGGTCTCTCACCATTTGTGGACAGGAGGAAATGTGCAGCATTCTGCTGAGGCAGCCATCGGATCTTGTTGATCTTCTCTTCAATCTCCAGACTCTTAAGGTAGTCAAACTCAGGCTCGTGGCTCTGGAATGTGCTGTAGACATTGTACTCTCCCTGGGAGAATGGCTCTGTCTTAGTCTGTGAAAATAGAAAAGAAAGATGTGCATGGATATAAATGTGGGCTCGCCTCCGCCCGCCTTGATCATGTGATGAAATGAGAAGACGATTCACTCTACATAACAGCGGGAGGTTCACCTGTCCGTCAATCATTCTCAGACTGTAGCTGCAGGGGAACTGTGCATGATTACCAATTGCTTTAAAAGCTGGGTGGAAAATGCTATATTTGTCTGTGATTTTGTGGTGTGTGCTTACTTCAGGTTCCCTCTGAAAAATGACCACTCGGCCCCCTTTATCTCCTGTAGCCAAGAGCTCTCCATTGTGGTTAAACTCAACAGTGGAGATGATATCAGCTGGGGAGAGAGAGAGGGATGGAGATAGAGACAGACAGAGGACACATCATCACTCATTTATATAATCTGTTTATCTGACAGTAAACTAATAGAGTGAAGAGAGCATTTACCCAGTTAACAGGATTAAACTATGCAAATACTGTACATTTATAGAGTAAAGCAATTAATTAAAACAGCACTCATATATACGTAAGCTCCAAAAGAAAAAAACGTATTTTTGCTTGCACATCATAAAATCGAAACACACACACACACGAACATATACGCATGTGCGCACACAGACACACAGACACACACACACACACATAATGCAAGTGATGATTCACTTCAACTTGCAAATCTTTCGAATATTTGTGCTGGTGTCCACATCACTAACTTGCACCAAAACAGTGTGACTCAGTGACAACTTCAGCGTGTTGTTGCCACTGAGCACTTACTGCCTTGAGAGATGGAAAATAACTGTGAGGGCAGGTGACAAAAAATGTCAGTGTCACGGATGTTATTTTTCCTCATAAGCCTGAAATTAACCTTAAACTACAGCCAGATAATTTATTTTGCATCTGTTCAACACTTCGGATCCAAACGATTTCACCAAGTCCAGGCAGCCAGAGCAAAGCTGCTGCGGCTGTTGGTTATTAGAACCACTTTGTGTTGCTTCTACTCTTTCCTGCATTGATGCTAGGTTAGAATGACCTCTTCCCCGCCTCGCCATGGCATATGGTATCAAAACTGACTCCAACATTGTTACTGCTATCCATTTAAAAGGTTGCTCTGGGCTCTTCTAGAAAAGAACAAAATACGGGAGACAATAAACATCACGAGTAATAAAATGAGAACCTATTTGTTGAAGTGAGAGTAATTCAAAGCTGGTGCATCCTTATTTTGTGGTGGCTTTTATGATGATGGGAGATGGGGAATTGCTTCGTTTTCCTCTTTTTCTTCAGTTCACCACCACCATACTTTCTCAGTTCAACAGTTTACATTTATTTCCTTCTCACAGGCTTTCCATCCTCTCACATGCTCCTTTGTCATCTCTCATCCTCAGGTTCGCTCTCTTTTGCCCCATTTCACGCTCATCTCGTTTCTGGTTGTCCATCCATGTTTAGCCCTCGTCCCTCCCTCCACGGTCTTCTGCCGGCAGGTTAGCGAGTACGTCCAGTGGTCATGATGCTGCTGGTGAAAGAATCCATGAGGGAGGTGGAGGTAAGAGGGATGCCGTAACAGAGGCGGCTGAGCGGTTGCCATGGTAACAGGCTGAGCCAACCAGAACATGTTAACTGGCATTCTAGGTGAAGGAGGAACTGGAAGCCTCGCAGAATAGATGAGTGTGCTGGAATAATTATGGTGTTGTGGTGTACATGTTGGCTCATAAAAAAAAAAAAAAGGTGGCTGGGGCGGTAACATAGCCATGGTCAACATAGCCAAGCAAATCCAGCAGATTTAAAAATATCTGTGTCTTCACTCTCGGTGCGTTGAGGAAGTGCCAAGCAAAGCAAAAAGCAGCACGCCAGGCTGCTGAAAAAAATATGGTACACACTCTCAACCTGAAGCCTTGTTATCTTTTTGTGATTCTCTCATTCTCTCCACCCTTACACGCAGAGCTTGCAGTCACCTGACTCTCTGATGCTCTCAAAACAGAACATAATTAAAAATAATAACAAATAAAACCCTCCAACAATGCAAAAAAAAAAAAAAAAACCCTGCAGAAACTAAAATAAACATAACAAGCTATATATTAGCATCATAGGGTGGATGAACACTACAGCATAGTCGTGTCAATGGGGGCTTGGTGTTACATTACAAAACAACCTCAGAGAAGCACAAACATGCACGAATGCTGCAGGCAGCAAGGAGATCAGTACAGAAGAAAATAATGTGTCATTTGTAAATGGATGAAGCAATTTATTCAGCAGATATCTCAGTGATGAAAGTGAGAAAATCAATTGCTACCAATTTAGAAGTATTTTATATATATATATATATATATATATATATATATATATATATATATATATATATACACACTAATATGTTTTTAATGAATAATGCCGTGAAAGAAGAGGTTTAAAGATGGTGTCACCCATTTAGAAGGTAACAGGTGGATTAAAGCCTTCAAGGATTGTGCTCATCTGTGGTCACAAAACTAGACAAGGGAGGAGAGGAGGCGGGGAGGGAGCAGACATCCTATAGTCCCAATTATAGATGTCTTAGGTCTGGGTAAATACAGGCCATTAAAGCTCAGCCAAAAAACACACGCTCCTTAAAAGCAAAGACAAGCCACCACTCAGCAGGAGACGCATACGTGTGTGTATGTGTGTGCATGTGTGTGTACTCAATTACCCCGTGGAGAAATAAATGGGCTGGAGGAAGAGACAGGCGAGACAGCCAGAGAGAAACGTTAAATTGATCTCTGTCCTGCAGTTTTCGGTGTTATCCTTTAAAAAAAGACTGCGTGTATTTGTGTCAGTGTCTCCCGTGCGCACGCAGGAAACACGATTTAAGCCCGGCAGGAAATCGGCCATTTCCACCCAACAGGCATCAGCACAATAGCCAGGGCTGGTGTGAGTGTAATGATGACACACACAAACAATTAGACGCACACACAGTGCTGGTTTCAGTGTGCAAAAACCTCTTCTGGATGCATAGACTCTGCTGTTCACCATAAATTGGTTTCAATCATAATCAAACGCAACTGTGGGTTTGTAACCTAAATAAATATTAAAAGCTTAGTTGCGTTAAAGCCTGTCACCCTAGATTATAAATCAATGCCTCATAAATACTGACATGTAATCCTGTATTTAGAGGTTTTTCTCCTCATTTTAAAACCACCGTCTAATCTCTTTGTGTAGAGTGGGGATGCACTAATCGGGCATTTTCAGTCGAGATACACGTAATTGATCTTCATCGTCCACCAGTGCTGTAACGGTCTGATATCAGTGTAAAATGAATCCTACTGTGTGGAAGAGATTCATCATTCTCTTGTGTTCAAAGAAACAACAGTGAACAGCCGGCTTCCTGTCTTTCTCAAAGAAAATCAACAAATGCTGAACAATTTATAAGTACAATGAGGGGAAAAATGTTAGTGTCTGCACGACACGTTTCCCTTTATCTAAAATACAAGTAAGTACGGCAGGAGATGGGGTGTTGTCAGGTCAGACTATTTAAAGGAATCTTCACACGCGCAGCAGCAAAAAAAAAAAAAAGCATCAAAAAGAGATGTGATAAAAATAGAAAAGCATAATAAAAGATGAGGCAGACAGGCGGAGACAAAGTGACGATATTTAAAACATCCAGACTCACGTGAGAATTCACCTCATACTTCTCTCACACACACGTCTGAAGACACACCACCATCCTCCCACACCCTCACACTGGGGTCATGTGACGCATCTGTGCGAAACAGAACTGTGCTTCTGGATAGAAGAGGATAGAGCACACACCTTCAGTATATGAGGCGAACGGCTCGGGCTCCAGAGAAAGGGTAGTGATGTCGGAGCACAGCACCTGGATGGGGCTCAACATCCTGGGGGAGGACTCCAGGGTGGAGAGGGGTGGACGGGATGGGCGGAGCTCTTCAGGCTATAGCCAGGAGCAGCCCTGCAAGAGGAGCAAGGATGGAGGGGAGGGAAAGGGTGGGAATGGGTGACAAGGAAGAGCAGAGAGGAAAGTCAGGGAGGAGGGGTGGGGACTGTGTTACTACACCTTACTCACATGGCGGGTTTGTCAGCCTAGCAATGCACAATGGAAGGAAAGAAGCAGGTGGGAGAGAGCATTCTGTGGGTAGAAGTGGAAATAGATCTCACATTTTCCCAGGATGACTGACAGTCAGACAGGTGAGAGCTCACACAGGTGTAAAACGTATTGATCCATCTTTCAGTTTCACGACACTCATCACAGATTACAAACTGCCAGATCGACATCTCCACCCCAAAACACCGAAATTATGTCAAGTAATCGTGTCAGATTAAGACAATGTTGCATGACTTTTTTAAAAAAAACTGCCATTTTAGGGTTTTAACACTGATATAGAATGATCTCGCTAGTCTTTTTCAGTTGGAAATGGTGCAGTGTAATTGTTAGAAGAAGGAAAGGCAGGAACACGAAGGTAGAGGTAGGTTAAGCATTCTTCCTCTGTTGGAGTTAAAGGGTAAGGAAATCCCCACGGGAAGTCTCCAGACACAATGTTATATATGTATGCACCACCACCCCACCCCAGTGCTCACACACAGACACACATCCACGCATACACATACCTGGGAAAACAATAAAAAAAAGACACTCACTATGAACGCAGACAGACAGACACGAATATAAATGTGAAACAGAAAGACAGAGATGCATGACAGCTAAAAGGAAATGTCCTAGCACAGAAATCTACTGCTTCACTGTAAATGTCTCATAAACACACACACACACACACACACACACACACACCCAGTGTACACACAGAGGCACATTGTGCTTGAACAGCCTTTGGAGCACTGTTGAATAATTGTTTGGCAGACATGCTACTTCAGCACTGGGCAGTGCTGCAGGTTGCATTAAAGGGCCTGTGGGGTAGGAGGGGAGTTAGGCTGTGGGGGAGGGAAACAGGGAGGAGGAGAGGGGATGATGTGAATATGAAAGAAAAGGTGAAGGGTGTGGGTGCGTGGGTTTTTGATTTTTTTTTTTTTTCTTTGAAGAGCCAGGAGATAAATCCTTCTATTTATTTGGGTCACCTGCTAGATTTTGCCTTTTGGTGGGCTAATTGTGTCCTGGTATAAATCCCATTCAGGCCCAGCGTGTTCAGCACAGCGTGTCCAATTCGGCATGACCTCTGATCAGCAATTCACCCTGAATAATGACTGTCTGCCTGGGATGTGCAGAATAATTAATACTGCCATTATTAGTGGGCGGAGACAGCCTGTCAGTCATATCAGCCAAGCGTGAGAGTACGCATGTTTATTATCACAGACTGTTGCTATGGTGATCATGAATGATAGATGGTAGTGATGGTTTGAGATTGATTTTCTGCCAGTAATCCTATTCTGAAATGGGCAAACACACTTGGATGTTTGCAAGTGAAGATAGGCCCTGGTACGCCAAAGAAACAAGCACAAAGTTGCGTGAAGTGCTACGCGGTGTAGGTACACACGTACACACTCAACAGGCAGCAGAAGGCGTCCCCCGTGACAACAATGTGGGCTTCTGCGAGAAGGAAATGATATTACAGCACAGATGCAGGAAGAATAATTTCCTCTCCAGAGGAGCACAGATGAGCTCAGAACATGGAAATGACCCCTAAATGTTAATCTGGTGTTCTGGTCTGAGAGGTATGGCAGATCAGGGATAACCAGACAGGCAGGGGAGGTCTCTTGTGTTTAGGTGGGATTAGTGACTCAGCTGAGATTAGAAGAGGGTGATAATCCACCTTTTTACAAAACACCCAAAAGAATGTCCTGCCCCACCTGTGATGAGATGCTGCAATACGGCATGAGTGGTACCTGGTAGTATAAACTTAAAACAGGCCTCAAGGGAGGAACTATATATCATCTCAAACCACATATGGTAATGCTGCTGTCAGGTTGCTTTCTGTCTTTCATATTTACATTCATGCAAATATCTTAAAAAAAAAAAGAGTAGAAGGTAAAGAGGACTTGTGATGTGAAATCTTGCATTTGGTGTTTAAAATGCCAGAAAAGTCAACACTGTTCTGACATACAACCGCGATAGCACCATTGATGGTTGACTGGACTTCAATGAAGATTAAAGGATTTTTTTGTCATCTCTTTCATTTCTGTTCCCCACGTTTTTTTTAAAGCACAAGACTATAATGAATGCATAAAAGTGTAGGACAGAAAGAAACAGAGGGAGGAGAGGAAAACTTGCTTAAGACGCTTTAATTGTGCAGTTCTTGCTCTGTCTAAAACTATGTCTGAAAACAGATCAACACGGATTTTACAGAAGATTAGCAAATTAAGCCTATCACACACACACACACAGACACACACATACACACAGTTTGAAATGCACACTTAGAGGGAGGTATGCTTAAACACACACTGTGATGTATTCAGGCAGCCCTCATCATCCTCTTACCTTCGGTCACATAGTTGTGGTCAGGGAGGAAGCCACGGTGGTTGAGTGTTGAGGAGGTGTCAGTGTCTTCGCCCATCTGCAGGGGTGAAGGGAGCGCCCGTCTTGTTAGGGCAGCGTGGCGGTGGCAGATCGGTGATGGAGGGGGTGGTGGGGATGCCAGCCAGCACAGTGCCCATACTGCTGCCCGCCAATGCCTTCTCAGCACAGGGGCGCAGAGTCGGGCATCCTATCCTCAGACACGGATGAGGGGCAGCGGCGGAGGAACTGGGCTGGCCCCGCAGAAGGGAATAGAGTGAAATTATGCCGAAACCACTCCCAAAATCCAGATGCAGACCTGCAGGACAGGATTATTTTAGAGTAATTGTTTGCAGAGGCAATGGACGATCGTGGGTTGTGCACACAATCCTTGTAAGGAAAAGAAAAATCCTCTAATCCAGCTGCTGCACCCAGGTTCGGTCACACCAGTTTACTCTCATAAACACACACACAGCCACTACTTCTTAAAGGATACCCCAAAAGAAATAGATAGATAAATAGATAGATGATGAAGAAGAAGAGGAGGAGGAAATGGGGGAGGGGAGAGGGATGGGTAGACCCTCTGGTTGGTGTATCTGCAGTGTTGCTTCTTCTGCAGTGAATTCACATGGATGAACACACACGCATAAACACATACACATACACATACACACACACACATACACACACACACACACACACACACACACATAAACAGCAACCAGATACACACACTCACCTTCTCTCTTGCTGTGGTTTGGGTTAGGTACTCCTCTGCTCCGTGGTGTAGAGGTCTCCAAGGTTTCTGTCCCAGTATGAGGAGGAAAATCCTTCAGGTTCTGCGTTCTGCTGCAGTCTGAGCATTGGCGTATGTATGAAAGGTAGAGAGAGAGAGAGAGAGAGAGAGAGGGAGGGGGAGGGAGAGAGATAGAGCAAGGAGCTGTGTTGCTGCTCTGGTACGTGTGTGATGCGTCGGGCCAGGTCCCGCCCACTCCTCGACACAACCAATCACCGCAGAGCGGAGATCAGGCTGACCACTGGCAGGCAGCAGGTGATTAGAGATGATGAAGCAGAGAGATAGAGGAGTGGCAGACAGCGCGGAAGTGGTGGAGTCTCCTATAAGCTTCTAAATAATGCAAGAGAAACACAGACTATATAAAGATGAAAAGAGTTTCCGGTTTCAAAAGGGGAGGCAAATATGGAAGTGCTTTCCCTAGTAGGGGTCTGATACCGCTGGATGCACATCAAGAGTGAATTGGTCTCTCCGCAAAACTCCTGGTGCCAGGCTAATTTGGCTAGTCTTCATCTGATGATAACATTTTTAATATGCATATTATCATACAGAACAAAAATACTGCTTCTATGTTAGCAACAAAGGAGTTAGCATTTTACAAAGACTATAAATTGATGTTTGGATGTATGAGTCAATGGATGGATGAAACCGTGTCACTAGATATAGGCCTTATAGACGGAAATATAAGGGATAATATAAAATAAATGCTGAAATGTGTACACACACACACACACACACACAGTGATGAGCTGCCAGTGACAGTTGGTGCCATCACCACTCCTGGCTGTCTGCCACCAGGCTTTACATCCACCCCCCCCAACAGCCCCCCACACCTCACAGCAGGGAACAGGAAGAGCTGTTTATCGGACTTACTCCAAGACTCTCACTATAATTTTTCTCCCACCCATAAATTACCAGTGATGGGCAAGGTTCCACACATCTCTGCCCTTCTAACTGCCCCCCACCAGCCCAACATCTACCACAAAGACCCTCTAAGCCCACCCACTGTTCCCCAGAAGCCGTGTTGCTGCTATTCTTGTGTCTATTTATATATTTACCTAATTAACCAATAGAGGGCTTTTTATTGAACATGCGATTAAATTAGGTTTAGTTATTTCTGAATTTAGTTTTTTTTCCCCTTTTTGAAACATAAACAGACGCAATCATCTGATCGAGAATCTTTAAATTTAAAGCGAGGCATAAGGTTCAGAAATTGCAATTATTTCTAGAAAAGAAAAAATTGCAGCGAAACAAGTCAACTAGAGTGCACAAACATTTTCACCAGACTCTTTAACTGTCCTCTCACATTAAAACCCTCCTCATTATAATAATAATCACACTTGGAGGACAGCATTTCCACCCCTGCCTGCATCAGCTTGGTGCAGGTACAGTAAATCCAGCCCATCATGTCCATGTTAACCTCTCATGCCTGACCGTGCACCTGTCTCCCACAGCTGTGACTTGGCCTCAGACAGGTTGTGTTACCTTGGTGACAGTGGAGCGTGACCGGCAAGCATCTCTGTCACTTTGGACCCTTCGCACCGGAGTGAATCTCACATCACTGCAGTCAACATATGGTCAGGGCGGTGCTCCAGAACCTGTATTATACATATAGACACTTATAAACAACCTGTTTCTTCACAAATATCTAGTAGAAATTTTAGATTTATGGAAATTACTTACAGATTTCAGATTGTTACTTGAAAAAGTTCACCTATAAAAGTTATCGAAGTGGGACTGTGGAATCAAAGGTTGTAGATCACTTCACATTGAGAGCTGGTGACAATGACGACGGTCGCCTTCATTCATCAACACTGCTGATGAGCTCCATCAGATATTGCAACGCTGGTGAGTGTCTGTTGACCTGCTACTCCTGTCTCTTCCTACCCCCACTCAAATATGCAGACACTGGGTTGCTTAGCAACACAAGTGGAGGCTATGGACAAACAGTCAGACACTCATTCACATGCAGACGCACTTGAAAAGCACAGGAACTCTGGAGGAAAAGGACAATGTTCTCTCCATTATTTTCGATCATCAACAATAAAGATGAACATTTTTTAGATGTTCATCCCAGGAACCCTCATGGGCTACTCCTAGCTGGGCACAAGCACCAGAACAGGCATGTGTCAACTCCAGTACTATTTGGTGATTGTGTCTGATTAGTGATGGCTCTTAGCTGGCAGCCATGAAATCGGCATTTCCAACCAGACAAAGAGCTTTAGAAGATGAAAGTTAAAAGCTCTGCAGCATCTCGCCTATTAGCACATTAAGTGAGCGTTTAAATACAGTCAGCAGACGATGGATCAACTCTCAGCCTGGAGCAGGAGACTGAAGTGTAATCCCCTGTGGAGGTGGGGGGGGAGAGACGCTACAGTAATGGCAACCAAATCACAATCCCTGGTGACCAGTGGGAACGGAGAGATTAAGAGCTGCCTTGGAGGGTGATGGTCAACCCCTTTACAACCTCAACAGAGAGAGAGAGTGAGAGAGGAAGTGTACATGTCAATAAAAACGATAAAATGTTTGAAAATGCACACCCTTTACAGTTGGAAACTATTAACAAATAAGAAATGAGTGCACACTCAGTCATCTTATCCTGGAGTAAAATCATCTGTATGACATTTTTGGAAAGGCGGATGTAGTAACTGCTGTCAGGGGGATAATTCCTCTAAAGGAGGATTATTGTACGGAAATGGAATGACTGGTCTCGGGGTGAGAAGATGGGGGTTGAAAGAGAGTTTTTTTTTTTTTTTTTCTGGCAGCCACATCCTCGGGGCAAAGAGAACAAACTGAAACATGGTGGCAAAATGGTTAAAAAGCACATTAGAGCCTGATCCCTGCTGGCAAACAGCCCACTGATGTTATCATTGCCTCAGCGGGGTGGACTGGAGCCTATCCCAGGCTCTACTGGCTAATGGCAGGAAACATGCTGGACAAGGTGAAAGTTTTCCAGTGTTGACAACAATCATGCACACTTTCAGACAGAGAAACAGACTGAAGGCTCAACTGAAATCACTGTCATACCTGGAGTATAGGCGCTCATAAAAACATCAATAAGCCGTCGTGGTGTGCAGTTTGGCCAACCATCGTGTTTGCTGCCCGCCTTTCTGGGGTAAAGCTGCTTAGAAAAGAAAGAAGATTACAGATACCCAAATTTACAAACACAAAACACTGCAAAGCCTCACACACATACACATCTATTTGGAAACCCAAATCTGTACAGATTTGTTTCACATGATGGTTTACACTACTTACATGGTCCATTTCCCTCAGCGGTGCTCTGTGTAAGTCTGCAGGTTTATATATGAATGATCCAGTACTCTCGTGCATGTTGTGACCTCCATTAACATAATTGAGACGGGCTACAATTCGCTTTAGTCTTTCGGAGTGATCTCTATTTGAAAATATAGACGTCACAGTTGGTTGAGCATTCTGTAAACATTTTAATAACTGTAGGGGGATAAGAAGAAAGTGAAAAAGACATCAGGTGTGCCTCAAGGGAGGGAAGGTCAACGAGGAGGGGGTCAATGAATGCAACTCCTCATTGAGCAAACCGACGACACACAGCAGCCAGGGGAATACATCAGCTTGTCCAAGCCTCCCTCATCATCCTCCACACATCCCACACATGCCAGCCATTGTTAAGGTGGGCTTTTGTGTGTTCAAAAAAAAAAAAGAGTTTGTAACACAAGTTGTGCTTCAGGAAGATGTATGTTATTTAGCGGTGGAAAGACTCCAACTTGAGACTTTCAAGAAAGACTGTGTAAAACCATCAATTTGACGCTTACATGATATAAAAGGACTAATGAATTCTGAAATCATTAATGTACACGCTCACTAAACTGCAGGTGACACATTTGGCTTTGTCCTTTAAGCACGTGCTTCAATATCAGGGACTGGACAAAGTGCATGACAACAAATGGTTACATCAAGGGACATATTGGATGAACTGGCATGTAAAAACATGTTGACAACTTAACTTATAAAAAACTATAACTCATAAAGAAACATATTATAAAAAATATCGTTTCCCAAAGATTTTTTTTACAGTATCATGTGCAGACATCGCCCCCTGGTGCACAAAACGCATGTTGCAACGATAAGAATATACTGCAGCTTGCATTTGGGAGCTGTTTTTGTTTTTTTTGGGAGGGGGTGTATATAAAGAAAAAAGCAGAATGAGAGCTTTATTGCTTTTAATAGTGGGATTGCTTTATATCTAGGAAATTTAAAACTAGGTACATATGTTAAGCTGCTGCAAATTAATTAGGGCCACAATTTACAACCTTCATGTGCAACAGCTAAAAAAAAAAAAAATAATAAAAAAAAAAACATATTTTTGCCAGTTGTACAGTCTCTGGAATTTTCACTGGTCTCTCTATATAAATAAATATTCATTTAGATGAAGTGTTAAAAAAAATACACCACAAAATACAAAAGGTTCCTTGCATCTTTGTCCAGTATTGAACACAAAGTTTTCGATTAAATAATGTGGAGAGTATCGTTTCATTTTGATTTATGCACACATGGTTTTTCTGTAAGAAGACAGTTGATATTATAAACAAAATAAAGTTATGAGCAGCACATAAACAGTCAGGTAACAGGCACGCTTTTCCTATCTTGCCATGCCATATGAAACTCTAATACAAACACATCACTTTTACGGAGAACTTTTTTTTTTTTTTTTTGCAGTTCTGTTAACTCCCAAAATATGCTCAGGTCTAACATTTTTCATTCTGAATGAGGCCAAACTAGCTGATTATATTGAGTCAAGCAACCTTTAAACACCTAATATCTGGAACTTGTTCTCCAAACACAATTAAGGTGCAGAAATTTTGTTTGTTTACATACTTTCAAATGGGATTCGGGACAATATCAGAATCCTGCTGATCGTCTGTGTAGTAGGGATCACCTTGATGGACTCTGTGGTTGTGCACCCTGAGATTCCCTCTGTGAGCAAATCTCTTTCCACACTCGTTGCAAGCAAAGGGCCTCTTCCCCATGTGAACGTCGCGTTGGTGGGCTCTCAAGTTCCCACTACGGGCAAAGCGCTTTCCACACTGAGAACAACTAAAAGGTCGCTCCCCTGTATGTGTGCGGGTGTGCACCGTAAGCTCAGAGGGAGTGAGGAAGCTCTTTTCGCAGAATTGACAGGGGTGCAGCCGGACACCTGTATGGCGCAAAAGATGTCGGCGCTGGTGGGAGGGATAGGTAAAACTCTTGGTACAGTATGGGCAGGGGTACGGTCGTCCGCTCCCTGCAGTAGTTGCTGAGCTGCCAACAGTGTTTGAATTACGGACCGCCAGCAACTGCAAATTTGACTGTCGTCGAAGAGGATCTCTGTTCCCAAAAGGTGTGACCCGCCGAGAGCTACTGGTGGGGCCCCTCCCACCCCGGTCATCTCTTTGTCTCCACGTTGACTCAGTAGAGGAGGCTTGCAGTTGAATTTGCCGCACTCCCCTCTGCCCCACATCCTGGCTATCCGCTGGGTTGTGGTTGGAGTTGTGGTTCTCAGGTTCCTGGTCCAGAAAAGGGAAAGAACCGTCTGCTTCATTACTGGTCTCATCAGAACCAAAATCGGGTTGGAAGGAGGTTTCAGCGTCAGTGACGTGGTCAGGTGGATCAGAGCAGCTGGTGCCATCTGCCTGCAGATTCTGCAGACTGGAGACCCCACTGTGGGAAGCATCCAACCGTAATAACCACTCTGATGGATGAGCCTGGCTTGGATCAGTCCTGGGCGAGCAACGGCCACTTCGGGAGATGGAGAGGAAAGGAGATAAGGCTTGATCCTTGACAAGTTTGTGCTCTACGCTGCAGCTGTCTTGATCCCAATGAGACACTGTAGAGGAGGAAACACATTGGAACGCACATTCAACGCTAAAGAATTTCAACATGATCTTGATATTAAACAGAAATAAAGTGGCAACTTAGTCACTTACATTTGACCTTGGCTTGTGAGACTGTTGGGGTATCTATCGGTCTCTGATCCACAGCAGTAAGGTAACCCTCAGAAACTGTAGGAGATCTCAGGACAGACTGTAATCCAGATTGCTGTGAAGAATAAAAAAGACAGAATCTTAAAGATGCTTAGTCCAAAGCAAGGTTTACTCTACAGCCAAGCTTTGAATCAGGAGTCTGTAACCTCAGGTTTTAATGACACTGCATCTCGGCTTGTAACTTCCTCTTTCAGTTTACTGTGACCCTCCAGTGAGTCAGTGTGAGATGATGATTCCTTTTCCACATTTAGTCCTATAAAGGGAAAGCAAAGGTGACAAATGCAATAAAAATTAGGTCCTAACTGATATAAGTAATAAACAGCTGGAACCACAACAGAGATGTTACATGAATACTACCTGAAGCTGGCTGGCTCTGCTCCGGTATGTTATTCTCTCTGTCACCTGAAGACATCTGCCCCTCCTCGGCCCCTCCACCCCTGGCCTTCTGTCTCTTCTCGACCTTCTCCAGCTTGCCTCGGAGGATGGAGATCTCCTGTGTTTTGTGCGCTAGCTCCGCCTGCTGTTCACACAGGCTGCTCTCAAAGATCTTGGCGATCTCGCACACAGCAGCAGCCAGCAGCGAGTCCATGACGGTCGCCAGCTGAGCGTGGAAAGCGCCCCTCACCGACTCCATTCCTTTTCTGTTCAGGTTGTTTTGTTTTAATGTGGACTGCTGGACTCCGCTGTTTTCTTCTCTATCCGACCTCACAGGATTACAGGGAAACCGTGTGTTTATCAACACTGTGGCATCAATTAAGTGACACGAAATGCTGCCATACTAAATAACTAACGTTACACAACTGTCCGTCGCAGTATTTCTCTTACAAACAGCCCAACTTTGTTTTAAAAAAAAATGTTTAGCACGTTCACCTATTGCTTTACAGTTGTACGCGTTGGCACGAGAGAATGATTAGCTAGAGTGCAAATGTTTTCAAGGTTTAATGAAAACATAATGTTACACGACCGTATTTGTATACAACTGACATATAGCAGTTAGACAGCTTATTTAAGATAAATCTGCCTCTGATATATTTGCCTAAAGTAACAATTAAAGCGAGCGTGTAAACAGACACAAATACGGTATTAGCTTAGCCTGTTATTGCTAGCATTTAACAGTACTAATTACGTTGGAAAAAAACAACAAAATATGACCGGCATGATCTTATGATTCTTGTTGGTTAAATACGTTCACCGACGAACGTTAAATCAATGAAAAAAATGTTGAAGTTACAGTCAAAGATGGGAGACTCCCTGTTCATAGTTGGTGTCTGTGACGACAATCGAAACAAATCTCGCGATAAGACAGAAGAGCGCATCTTAATTAAAAAAATAAAAATACAAAAAAGTAAAATAATTTGGGTTTTTTGATTGCAGTCTGATATCGATATTAAACCACGGATATACTTTAAAAAAAAACTCATAATGTGCAATAAATGCATTTTAATGAAGCGAATAAATGCAACACTAGCACCTATAAAACTACAAGAAAGCATAAAGCATATGCATTAATTTCTTTCTTTAAAGTAGATACTAATCTTTTTTTCTGAAGAAATATAGCTACTAATCGAACATTTTGGCTTAATACAACCCTGAAATGAATGTGCATGCAAAGTCCTTTAGTAATGTGTAGTAGTATAAAATAGGTACAATGTAAACTGTTTACATTTTATTAGATGTGACATTTGACTAATTAATTTGGAAAAGGTCATTTTAGCTTTAAGTGCAAAAGAAAGGAGCCAATATTTTAATGCAGGTCAGTCCAACATAGGGCTTGAAAGAACTTCACCTTTACATCAAAAAGGAGCTCAGTGAATTACACCACCTAAAGAATAAGATTGGTACCTTGACTGGGCCTTCAGTAATGATTACCATTGTAATTAATCAAAATATTACAATAACTGACAATGTTCAGAGAGGTGAGGTTAATAAACAGATCACTCTAATCATAAATCCTTTTGGTTATGGAGCTTCATATGATTCTGAAGCCGACCCTCAAACAAGAAACCTTTTCCACAAACCTTGCAAAAGTGGGTCCAGTTCTTGTGCTGCTTCTGCACATGCTTGTTGAACTTTACTTTTGTGGAGAATTTCTTTCCACATTTGTCGCACTGGATCATTGTGCAACACCTTCTTCGGTGCATGCTGAGCTGACTGCGATAGCGGAACTTTTCATTACAAAGCTCACATTTGAGGGGTTTCTCTCCAGTGTGAATGCGGAAGTGTTCGATCAACATGTATTTGCTTCTTGAGATCTTCTGACACACCAAGCACACATAACCCTCATTGCAGCTTGTCCCCATTGTGTGCCACTTTGAAAGCAAACTTTTATGTCGATTACGTTTCTTTTCTTTCTCGTCTGGACTTTCTGGACTGGATGGTGGCGGGCTCTCAGACATTGTCTTGAGGGGCTGCTGGAGTTGATTCTTTGGAGAACGGGGTTGATCATCTTCAGTTATGTTGGTTAAAGGAACGGTTGAGGTTTTCTCAGTGGAATCCACTTGACCTTTATGAATTCTCTGAATGTGCACTTTGAGTGCCTGCATGACATGGAATTTTTTTGGGCACATTCTGCATGCAAACGGAGTTTCGTCTGTATGGAAGCGAATGTGCCCGTTTAACTTTGACTGTGAATGAAAACGCTTTTTGCAGTAGGAACAACAATGCATTCTGGTGGATCCATGTTTCTTTGATGGCTTGTTTTTCTTATTTAGAGGGGCATCATCCTGCTTTCCACTTGGTACAGTTCTGTTTCCTTCATCTGGCTGACATTGTGAAGGTGTAGCAGACTCCGCTTCAGTTTTTATTAATTTGACTTTATTACAATATAGACTATGGGATTTAAGAACACTTGGATCAGGAAACTTTTTCTTGCAACCGCTGCATTTGTTTTGGCATTCAGTGGAGTCGGACTGATTTGCTGTGGATTTGCTTTTCTCCCTTCTGCTCCTTAAAGGACTTTCTGGCTCTTCTAGTGGCGAGTCTTTATTTCCTCGTTTAAATCCTTTTGCTCTGTCTCTTATACTAATGGAGTCTTTCTTGAGGTCAACAGTGTTGTTTCTCACTGGTGATTGTTGAGCTTCTTCTTTTTGGTTATGGGTTCCCCATCTATGTCTGGTAGGCATGTGCCTCTCTGATGAGGAAGCTATGAAAGTGAAAGAAAACATCGGAAAGTCACACACAAGCCCATCCACAACACCCTATTATCTTGAGATAAAATAAATTTAAAAAAATAAATAAATAAATTAGCCAAATAAATTAGGATGATTTTTTTTTTGGTTTGTTTTCAAACACATCTGATGGTCTTGATCTTTTATTTTCTCAGATATTGGACTGGTGTGGTTTAACTCTTACCTCTTCTACCGCATTTTTTTTCAGGAGTGATCCTGTTATCCACCTAAAATATAAAGACTTGTTATAGTTCCAAACATTAGTAGTAATTCCAAGGAATTCATACAGTCATTGATGAATGAATTCAGGTGATGCTTCATGATTGAGATCATTTTACTGCTGTTTTAGTTTTTTTGCATGGACGGTAAACATCTAATTATCAGACTCAGTTGTTTATGCTAAATCACTGATTACATTTAAGGGGATATTACTGAGTGTCGAATATATGTCTATCTAATATAATGGTATAATAAAGGGAGAATGCCAGCAACAAGGAACTAGTGGCAGCCTAAGGTAATGTCACTAATTAGAAACCAAAATTAAAAACAGTGTCAAAACAGACATAAATATTTGAGATCCCAAACTGGTTAATGTTTTTCGAATGTTATGACTATCTTTTCACTTAAAAAGTAAAAGGATGAAAACACACACCTCCTGCTTAGTAAGATGAACAGGCCACAAAGGGATGTACAGCTGACGTAGTCTTACACTGGGGCATATGCCCTCCTCGTGTTTGGTTACAACCTCACAGCCCAGTGGAGCACACCAATCATCGGGTACTGCAAGCAACAACACAAAATAATGTGCAATTATAAATCTTTCACAGAAAAAGCAATGCAGTGCATTTTGTAAAACCAACGCAGTGCATTTTGTACATTTCTGAATTTAACACTACCTTCAAAATCAATCTCAGGGATTTCAGAAGTTTGTTCACTGGCAAGTGGAAAAGCTTCTGGCCCTTTCCTCAAATTATCTGTCAGAGTTGTGGTCTTGTCTTCTTCTCCGTCACCTCCACACATATTGTCTTTTAGCCGGATTTCTAATCTCTGTAACTTTATTTTAAGTTGAGCAACCTCTTCTCCCTTCTGCGCCAATTCCATCCGATGGTCATGGAGGCTGTTGTCAAATATATTCATTATTTCAAACATAATCGTCCTCAGGGCCGACTCCACGGTAGTAGTCAGCTGGGCCCTGAATTCTCTTGTGAGACGATCAGACATTTTTGAAGATGGTGGACACAGGGTTATAGATAGTGGGGCCGGGAAGACACGAATAACTGAAGATATGCTGGTCCTTCAGCATTCCAATGTTCACTTATAACCTAGAAAAAATAATAGAAAACAATAGATGAAAATGAAAAAGCCAGGATACATCAATACAAGAAAAATGAGGTTTAGGTATAGCTCTATAATTCTATAGCTGTGTTTCTATAACATGCAGTTAAATTCTGTACAAAATTACGTACGATCTTGATCCGTATCAAGATACCCCAGCTTATCCTTTGACGCCTGACACTACGTAACCAGACTGTAATTCATGACATGAGTTGTTAGAAATACAGTGAAAACGGTGCCACTTTAAGCACCAGTCAATTCTTTCTATCTAAAGTTAATTGTATTCAATAATAATACACATCTTGATCTAACGTAGTGCTAAATATGTACTAACTACTACACTAATACTACATAGATGCTAACTATCTCAGTATATTAATTCAGAAAAGAGATACAACGTGCACTGGAAAACAGAGCCCCACAAAAATACATTAACGCTACATTTATCTTTGTTTTTTAAATCAGAAATACTGACCGTTGATATTCCTTGGACGAATGCTACTACACAGAATCACAGAAACCGAATGCTATGACGAGTAGCTGCTATCATTCATACACAATACCTGAATATGAAATTAACTGTGTAACACCAGTCTGCGGACAATGATCTACCCGCCATTTAAACGAGGGCTGCAAATACTCGTTATTTGCGACAATTACGTCATCAAAACGCGCCAGTGACTTAAGGCCGCAATATAAGGACCATAACTATTTTGAGCATATACTATCAGTATTTATTTTGTGTATATGTGCGTAATATACATCTTATAGAAAAAAATAGTTTTCTTTGTATATGTTCTGCCCGTTTCTAAGGCAACCAATAACTAAGCAACCTTAAATACCAAGGCAGTCTTGTTTTGTTGTTTTGGCAATAACGTTTTGTGGAAAGATCGCCCTGATAACTGAATACTAAAAAGAGGAGGGCCGTAGAAAATTTCAACTGAATATTGTGAAAGCTTTGGTATTCAAGCTTAATACATTTCTTAAAGACAATACAGGAAAAAAAGATTAATCCGTGATATAATTGTGTTTTATTGACATGACATATATGTGAGTCAATGATCCCTCTAAGTACTTCATCTTTAATTTAATTGATTTTTGTAAAGATGTAGTAGTAAAACAATGGAATGATCTTCTTTAATGACCTCAGGCAAAGGTATTACTGTCCCAGCCAACATTGGCTGCATCCATATCAACAAAGTTAATATAAATCCTGAAACAGAGAAGAGAGAAAAAAAAATTATGACATTTCATTGCACAACTATCATGTACATGCATGTTAGTGTAAGGTCAGTACCGGTTAGGAGAGATGCCCAGGTGTTTGTTGAGCAATCCACACAAGAGTTTGGAATATTGCTTGTTCTGAGCTCTACTAATTTTGCCAATACTGTGAAGGGAGCAGAGAGCACAGGGGTCACCTTTTCCTCCAAACATCATCATCTGGTCAGTGTTGATGTGTACTGCAATGTACTGCAAGAGAACAAAATACAATATTTTCACCAAGTGGTTATGGATGCCGGTCTTGTGAGGATACATTCATTTTGATAAACCAAAATTCTAATACTGTTCACGTTTTAAACTCCCCGCCTTTATTTGTAGAACATGTTCAACATTTTAGACAAACGTGACATCCGAGTGTCAACTCCCTTCACCACCCATCACTCCATTGTTTTGTTTTTTAAACGGAATGGATCATTTCAACACGTGATAAATCAGTCTGTGCGTAAATACGCCACAAATCTAATTTTATTAAAGCAGAAAACAAGTATAACTTCAGCTCTAATATAGCTGTGTGTCAGTACATTTAAGGATTTAGGTGCTATCTTATAATTTCTTGCGTCAAGTGACGTTTTTAAGATTTATTTTTTTAATACCGCAAACGAGGGATGGAAAGTTGCGTGTCTACCTGTGCAGGTTTCTCCATGGCTTTGGCCAGCTCATTGGTAGCCTCGGAGAGCAGAGCAGCAGGCACGTCGCCCTTGGCTACGTTGGTATTCACCACAAACATTGGCATGATTAACACCGGTTGCTCTTGTCTTTCCACTCGTAAAAAGAACCGACTATATACCTATGGAACTGACGAGTCTGTCAACGGGCGGAAGTAGTCTTCCTTCTACATTTTACATTTGTGCACAGACGTGTACCATAAATACAACAGCGCACCCCTCGGTTCTGGATGACATTTCCATTGCTTTATTTCAGTACGGCTATTACACTGCAACACATAGTTAACACTTGATAATGAAAAAGCAGTGACACAGATTTTTTTTTTGTATAAACACTGAATAAAAATACAAAAAGAGATCTGAACAATATTGGGAGAGCTCCGAGTATATAAAGAGAGTATCAAGTAATAAAATGAAAGTTGCGACAGCGCTCAGGTGTCGGGTAATTACGGTAGCCGGCAAACGTTGCGTTCACAGGAATCGCTGGGAAAAAGCAGGCGACGGAAAACAGACAGAAGCAAGGAGAGACAGCAGAAGTTGGGTGTAACTGGGTCTCTTATTCAATTAAAATTAACCCCACATACGGTGACTATTTAAGGCTATCGTTAAATTAGCCATGCAGCTATAGTCATACCTCATTCCGACGTTACCGACGGACCGAAGGTAAATATTGCAGAATGTATGTACAACTTTTGAGAATGAAGCATTGAAACTTCTATCAAGATAAGCTGAGGTCCGCAGTGCCTCCCCGGAAGTGCCCAAACTTGAAAAACTGCTTGATCAACGTTGAAGGATGCAAGGGACAGCTCGTTTCCTCTCGTCCACCAATTTAATCGAGTAATAGATTAGGAATAGGAAGGAAAAGGTTGATAACCTTGGAGATAAACAGAACATACATTTTGCACATTCGTATCTGATTTGCATGCATAACTCTTGATTGCTTAACCATTACATAATAGCCAATATTGAACGGTTAATGTGATCATCAGTTTATACATGCAAATCAGATACGAATGTGCAAAATGTATGTTCTGTTTAACAAGAACAACGGCAGAAGAGAGAGAGGGGAAGACGGTGATGGCCTTGGGTGATTCATGCTGCAACCATGAATGTCACAATGACCCCAGTAACAGTGAATTCTGATGATCATGAGGTGTAATGATCTGTTTTGTTATTTCTTTTATTCTTTATCCATTTAATCCATTTCTAAGTAGTATATTAGCATCAGTATGTAGTGTTAGTTATGTAGACAGAAGTATGTTAACATTGGTGTATTAATAACACTGTTAGCATTACTATGTTCTCTCAACTGTTTATGAGCTTTAACATGTTTAAATTATATTAATCTGGTTAATTGATTACATTGCCTGTAAAAGCATAAAAAATTAAGTCCTAAAAGTGTTTGATTTGGTAAATGTCATTATGCTTAAACTCATTGAACACAATGTACAGTATTGTACTCTGTAAAAAGTGAATATTAAGAATGTTTTGATGCATTATTAATGGATGTCATTGTTTATGTTATTGGTGACCGGTGGCTGCTCATGGTTTTGGTTTATGTAATTTAGAGCTAATAATCTGAGTACATAGTTGAGATTTACTTAGTGCCTGCATTTTTAAGAGAGCTATGAGGTAATCAAAGCTGAATGTGGAAAGGAGGGAGGTCAGGTGGAGTGTGTAGATTAACCAGTGAAAGATAGAGGGAGGTCCTGTGGGTTGAAGCAGAATGTCATGTATAAAACTGGCCGCACAGAGATGCTCAATGTCTTTTTCTGCACATCCAAGACATCATCACTTTCCATGCCAGACCCCGACGCAGCAAGAGGATCATGCTGGGTTGGCTGAAGTTTGTGCTTTTCAGCACCGACGTTTGGAAAGATAAACAGCGCTGAAGAATTGGATTGGGAGCACCAAAACAAGCAAGAAAGTAAGAGAAACACAGTAAGCAACATTGCTGATTGCCCTGCTGAAGAAATGAAACTGGAAGTCAAGATTGTGAACAGCAATAACAGCAACTACGACAACAACAACAATGATTAACGACTGAACACACCATCTGCCCACTGAGAAGCAGACGGGGCTTTCCCCTTTTCACGCCCCAAAACTGAGGCCTCAACATCAGGAGTTGCCCAGTGGTCAGGAGAGTGACTGGTTGTGCAGAAGAGACCAGGTTGCGTCGGCGGGCACCAGGCCTCAGTCTTCAAAATCCTCCAACGGGACATCCTCCCTTCAGTAAATGCACTAAAACACAGGTAATCATGAGCAGCACCGATGGTTGTTATCTATGATTTTCTATCTTACTAATGCATAACCATTTATCTTTTAAACATATAACCATTTACATGTAATTTGCATAATCCCTTAATAAAGCAGCACAAAAGGAGAGGTTTAAGTCTGATCATTGTAGATATAATCATCATAAAACACTACACTAGATTAATTCATGCAGATTGAAACATTCCAAAAGTAAGGTTAAATCCTGGTGTGAAGTTAAACACCAGGTGTCGCGATAAACACCCGTATTTTTTAAATTAGTTGGTGTGGGAATAAACACCCTTTCATTTGATTACAACAACATAACACTGGTGCTGAATGAATAACAGTCATAAACCCTCACCAAAAGCATATTCTCCATCAGACAAAGGTGTGTTTGTGTGTATCAGACACAAGATCTGGGTTGATGCAGCTCTAATTGGTTACTTTAACCCCTAACTAAAATATTACCCTTATAGCTGTCTGTCTGCGGCTATTAAAACCTAATCTAGCATTTACCAAGTGCCCTGATTTATCAGAGAGGAGCCATCGCAGCGGTTGTGATTGAAGCAGATATTCAAACCTGTCTAAGCTGCACAGTTCTGAAGACTGCTCAAAAGAAGCAGGGTATACAACTGATGAAGATGGTCAGCAGCTAGACAAGTCCTCTCAACACCAGCTTAACAAGCTGTCACGCGTAAGTTCTCCCTGTGAGCTCAGCCTGATAGGGCAGCAGGGCAGCCCAGGCCCGTTATCGGAGAGCTGGATGTTTGCTCCAACGTAGGACTAAACTCAGGAATCTAACATTTCATACTCATTTAGAACAAGTTGAGAACCAAACACAAGTATGGGCTGGCCTGGGCTGGGCTCGGCTGGGCTGGGCGGTGGTGGAGAGATGCCCCGGTGATGGTTGAGCAGTCCACACAACATTGGAGTACTGCTTCTTCTTGCTCAAACTCTAAAAGGAGCAGAGTGCACATGGGGTCTCCTTTTCTCCCAGCGTTGATGTCTACAGCAATATACTACAAGAGAAACACACAATATTACTATAAACTAGACAATTATAGAGAATTTGTTTCTGTGAGCCTCTGGCTGTTTCCTATCTCTGCTATATTTGTTCAACAATCCCCCTTTACCTACACACACGTTAAAGTGATCACTAAAAGAGATATCTCGATGGGTAGGAAGGATTTACAGGACACCTGTTCTCAAAAATTTATTTTGACCACTTAGAAAGCGACTGGTATTGTTGTGGGTGGGTTTATTATATTCAAGGCATTATTGATATATTTTTTTGGTACATTTTTGTAAGATTGCGTTAAACAGAGTAGGAGAAACAAAGAGTTAAAAACATACCCAAACACACAGAAATCAGCTTCTGTCAGTTAAAATGACCATTACATTTTGTGACTCCTAATTGCAGAATCCACCCAAGTATTAACCAGTATATTTTATGAAGATACTGAAACAAAAGATTTTTTCCAATGTATTTTCACAGAAGCACTATGGACTGATATATGTGACTGGCTTCACATTAATATTCACCTTGAACACTTTCTTCAAAAGGACATTGTTTATGGTTTTGTTTCAGAGAACAGAGTAGGATTTCTTTTTTTTTTTCTTGGAAAATTATAACAAATGTTAAATAAATATGAAGTTTATTCCTAGATTTTATGCGTTTCACAGAGTTTCTCTTCTTCATTAAAGCTTTTAATAAAATAAAGAGCAAACATGTAATGTAACTGTTTGAGAAATGTGATCTGCAAAGAAATCCCTATCATTTTGCGGGGGGTTTTGTGTTCTCTTTTTTATTTTCATTTGTATGTTTTTGTATTTTCAGCTTGTACTTTATAGGTATAATTGTCAAGAGAAAAGCGGTTTCTTTTTTATAATTACGTGCTTTACAGCATTACGTGCTTACAAAACCCGTTTGAAGCTAGTATGCCACAATGTTCTGAATTTGTAGATAATAATATGATAAAAAATATTAATATCTATGGTCACCGCAGTAATTTCAACGGATGTTAACCATCCCGAGATTTCGCCGGAACTACGTCATCACCTCGCGTATATGGCCAATTAATCATTATGAATCAGGGGAGGCGGAGCTTTTGCGTGCATATAGATTTTCAGTAAATCGGTGAAACAAATTATTCAAAAGAATCAAATTACTATAGTAAATACATCATAAAGGGTCGATAATCAGTAAAATAAAGCGGGCGTAGTACAACAGCGTTCCTATCCGCCCTGGATGCCATTACCTTGGTATTTCTTAGACTTTCATATATCGTACGGTTTACAAAACAAATTGGTTTTATTTAAGTATAAAAATGTGAAAATTGGCACCAACACTACTAGGAGAAGAAGCTTAACTATATTGTAACCCATTATAAATAAAATATCAAGTTTATGTTGCGACAGCTCTCAGTTGTCGGGTAATTACGGTAGTGGGCATGTGTTGCGTTCCCAGGCGTCGCTGAGCAAAAGCAGGCGACGGAAAACCCAAGCTGGGAGAGAGACGGCAGAAGTTGGATGGCGCTTTCCTTTGTCGCCGTGCTTCTGTACTGTTGTCAAAGCTCATCTGTCGTCATTGAAACCACACAGTCGGCTGCTGCATCTGTTATTTCACCGGACTTAATCCTGCATACGGTTCGTATGAAAGGCTATCGTAAAATTAGCCGTGCTGCTAGCGATACCACTTTCTGTCGTTACCGACGGACAGAAGGCTTTCTGCTTCTCTTTCTCTGCTAACATTATTTTGTGTGTGTGTGTGTGTGTGTGTGTGTGTGTGTGTGTGTGTGTGTGTGTGTGTGTGTGTGTGTGTGTGTGTGTGTGAGAGAGAGAGAGAGAGAGAGAGTGTGTGTGTGTGTGTGTGTGTGTGTGTGTGTGTGTGTGTGTGTGTGTGTGTTGCAAGTTATCTCAACAAAACTAATGCCGCAGATTTGAGATTTAATAATTCTCTATTGCAGTAGCATGTTCGTATCGTATTTTATTCTGTGATAACAGATAATATATCAAAATGTTTCAGGCTTGAACCCACTTGAAGAGTCCTGTAGAAGCTTATTAATATTAATGAATCAAGTTCTTTTTAGTACCAAATTCCATAGACTTGCAGTAAGACAGTGTATATGATTTTACTGTGTACAACTTTTGTGCGAGCTATAGCAAAATTGCTCCTCTCTCAGTATATAGTTGCTTTGACACAATATAAATGTTATTACATCATCAGGTCCCATCAATCTGTCGCCAAAGATGATGGAAGAGTCTGTTTCCACGTTTGAAACTCATCTGACGGCTGTCATGGACAGTCTGATCCGGGCCTCCGTGTGTGAGATCACCAAACTCTTCCAGGAGACGGTGAACGATTACCTGGTGGAACTATCCCTCAGCAAAAGGGAGAACGAAGCTTTGAAACTGCGCCTGAGGCTCACCGAGAACAAACTGAGAACCGAGCGAAAGTATGGGCTGGGCTGGGCCGTCCAGCGCCGCAACGCTGGACTGGCGGCGTCAGCGGAGGAGGTGGATGGAGCTGGATCCAGACAGAAAAGAAAAGTTGAAATGATCCGTGAGTATTGATGATCACATATTATGACTTGTACAATGCTCTCTTTGATGCAGATGACGTCGTCTAAAACAGTATGTTTCTATCATTTTACAACGGTATGATTGTGTATATTAATGTTCTTGATGTTGAGTCAGGGTTTATGTGGAGACACACTTGTTTTGTTGGAAACCATCTGGCATAAGCTGCTGATCTCTCCCTCCCTCCTCCTCTCTCCCTTCCTCCTCCGCCTCCTCCTCCTCTTCATGTTCTCTCCCTCTGTCCTTCACCTCCCCCTCTCCTCTCTCTCTCCCGCACTCTGTCCCTCCCACTCCTCTGTGCTTTTTGTACATTCTCTCCCCCTCCCTTCCTGCCTTACTCCTTTCCCTCCCCCACCTCCTTTCGCCTCTCTATCTCCTCCCCTTCCCGCTCCTCTCTCCTTCACGCCCTCGCCTCCTTTTTGCTCTCCCTGCCCCCACCGCCTCCTATTTCTCTGTTGTTTCTTTCATCACGTTGCACACGCACACCACCTCCTCCTCCTCCACTCTTCTCCCACTCCTCTTCAGCATTACTGTAATTACATTCTGCCACTCCACTCTCCTCTCCTCTCCTCTCCTCTCCTCACACATTTGGAATCTCTTTGTTTATTTTTTGCCTATCATGTCCTCCCTTCGCTGCTACTCCTGCTGCTCCTTCACCTCGTCATCAACTTTGGCACCAACCCGTCTTCATCTTCTTTTTCGTCTCCACAGGAGGCAAGTCAAAGAAGCGACTGACGGCAGCCTGTAGTAAAGGCTGGCCCGGAGCTGTGTGGGAGGAAGAAGGAGGTGGAAGCGGTGGTGTGGGTGGAGGAGGAAGTGGAGGAGCTATGGGGGTGGTCCAGGGAGGAAGAGGTGGAGAGAAGGCCAGGGAGATGTACCTGATGCAGTTCCCAGGGGATGAAGAAGATGAGGGAGGAATGGCGGAGGATGAGGAAGGCAGCCTCAGCGTCGAGGGGGAGGAGATATCCAACATCAAAGAGGAGGTGAGGGAGACATGCTTCCTCAGAGGGAGCGGAGTAGGAGGAGAAAGTCACTCAGAATCTCAGTAACTGCTCAGCAGCTTCATATAGATTGAAAAAGAGAAAACTAACACCAAATGACTGGGCTTTTGTTCTCATTAGCCATCAAATTAATGTAGCGATGAAGTTCAAAAAGAGATTGCTTTCGGATTTGGTGTTGATCTGCCACAGGAAGCTATGAGTGGCTCCCTCCACATCTTTAGTGCTGCACGCTTTTAGGTAGAAATGGTACTTGTAGTTGTGTGAAGCTGGTGCTCTGGCACAGTGCAGATCCACTCTTCTCTCAGATGTTAGGCTACTCGTTCGGCATGTTCTATTTATCATTGATAGGTCCCTTTTTGTCACCGTGATAGTGATGCTGTAATTCTTCTGTTAATTGTCAAATATTTTGGTTCTGGTTGCAGTTTGAGCCAGTGGAATCGTATCAGCCAGCATCTCTGCAGCTAATCAAGGAGGCTCTGAAGATGCACACACCCAGCAAGAATCTGCAGGCTGCTTCCAGAGCCCAAAGTGACGGTAATGTGTTGCAGAAGTTATGATGCTTTTTGATTAGAGTGTACCTGCTTTTTTATTTTTTTTTTTTTTGCACAGTTGCAGGCACATTAGAATATTGCATATGATTTTCAGATGTGCAATCATAAACAGAGAATAGCGAGGGTCTCATCAGAGGCAACCTGTTTGAGTGTGACAACAAGAGGAGGATTATGGGAGATAAAATTCAACCCACAGAATGCACTGTAAAGCAAGTTAGCATATCGAAGACCTGGTTAAAGTCGATCAGTATCATGTTATTAACTTAAACTCTGATTTTCTGCTGCAGATTCTGTCTACTTGGCTTAAAAACAAACTTTTCCAACAATTAGGCACAAAATAAATGATGTCTTATTCATTACCGTGTAAAATTGCAAACATTACCCTTCAACAAAAGCTGTGTTTCCCTTCTTAGGAGACCTGTCTGATCATCCCCCAGCTCTTCATACAGAAGAGAAAGAAGAGGAGGCCTGGGATGTTGATTCAGCAGAGCCACCAGAAGGCATGTGTGTCGATGATCTCAGGGGTCTGGAGTCTGCTCTGAGGTCCGACGGAGGCCGCGAGGAGACCGCCATACTGGCCTCCCAACCTGTAGGTACAGACACAGAGGTAGTCCGTGGCGGCAACATGAACCTGGCCCCAAAATACATTGGTCTAGACGGGATGGAGCAGGACGGAGAATCGGCACATGATCCCCCAAACCTACAGAGAGACGAGCAGTCGGGACAGAGCGGGTCAAAGGACGCTGTAAAGCCCGGAGCTGAGCAGAAATCAGGGTGGGCTAAGAGGCTGAGAGAGAGCAAATCAGCCGGAGTTTTAAGCGGAGATGAGTCTGCCGACTTGGGGAAGTCTGAGCTCTTCCCTAATCCTTCAGCTCCTGAGAGTGTAGGGGAAAGTGGAGGGGAGGAGGAAGGTGGCAGGGATCTTCTCCACTTTTGCCCTCAGTGTGGAGGAGCCTTCACCACAGAGGCTGAGGTGGAGGACCACCCCTGTCCACTAGGTGGCTCTCAGTTACAGGGCAGTGGTGGTGAGGACGGGCTTTTTCCTTGTGCCCACTGTGGCAACACATTTAGCCACGCCTGGGCCCTGAAGAACCACGAATGCGCCTGCGCGGCAGAGCGGCCACACTGCTGCGACATCTGTGGAAAGCGCTTCACGCACTTGCGCTCACTAGAACGGCATCATCTGGTTCACACAGGCGAGAGGCCTCACCGGTGCCCCCAGTGTGGCCGCTCCTTCAGTCGCCTGGGCAACCTGGAGCGACATCAGCGCATCCACACGGGAGAACGACCGTACGGGTGCGAAGCATGTGGGAAACGGTTCAGCCGCGTGGAGTACTTGAAGAGACACCAGCTCATACACAGCAATGAGAAAGCAACACTCAAATGCTCCCACTGTGGCACCGGCTTCAGCGACGTGGAGCAGCTCAAAAACCACCAGTGTTTTTAGAAGCGCTGTCTCAATTCTGTTGCAGTACCTGACGCAAACATCAGTTTTTGTCGAATGTGGTAGAAGTACGTTGATGAATGTTAACTGCTTAATACTCTTTTCTTCTCTGTGATTTGGGTTTGCCCGTGTTATTATGAAATCCAATAAAAGCCAAAATACTGCAAGGGAAATCTAACGACTATAGTTTATCTGTGAATACCAGCACATTCTCTTACTCAAGGAGGGGATCAATCATAGCCAGCGGTAAACAAAGCTGACAGGAAGTCAGTTGCACATGTTGTTTCTCTACTGGAGGAGAAAGAAAATCGGTCACAATCGTCAGCAGTTATAATCTGATTTTTATGTACAAGGCCTAACGTACAAATCTCTTATTTATTATGATCATTTCATTGTACATTATTGTATATTTGTATTTCAATAATGGAACATTTGTTTTTCACTACAGCTGACAATTTTGTACATTTATGTCATCATTAAAATAAATATTTGTGTCCTTTCGGTCCTAGAGGGTCATATATTTCGCAAATACACAAGAAGGAGTGACGTATGTCAGGGACGTTGTTCAACGCATCAGTAATCTTTTCTGACAACATCCGTTGTTTCTGTGTACAGTCACTTTATTTTTCTTATTTAAAGCATTTTTGTCAGTGATACTGCAGATAGGAAGGGAAATTCAGTTAATTTTCATCGCGTTATCATGCCGTTTAAGTTATTTCATAACAGTCTGCAACAGCCTATGTATGAGTTTCAGTGTTGAGATTTCTGCTGGACTGGAGAGGTATGACGCAGAGATTACTGTCAACAATATCTTATTGAAGACGTTTAATGTTTGTTTTTTTTATTATTCAATTATAAATCAACTAAAGGGCCATCAGAATTCCCTGCTGCAATGGAGAAACAGGGTTAAAAAAAAAAACCCAAAAAAAAACCACCTCACCAGGACTGCAGCTATACTCCACTGTGATGTGCTAATGCACTGATGACGATAAAGATACTCAACTTTCTGTGTCTGCAGGAGACCAATAGAGTTCCCCACAGCCATTTCTAGTGATACAGGTGTTTTCACATATTGTTGACAACAATAAAATCATATTTCTCATTACTGGAAAGGGTTTTTGTGCCCAATCAAAGGAATAAACCAGAAATGAAATAAGGTTTATAAAAGTTTTTAAGGAGATAATTTGACATATTTAAAACACGTGTTTTTAACATCACATTACAGACTATATTTTATTCTAAATATCAGTTTGAGCTTCATAATATCTCATTGTCTCCTGGTGACAATGTTGAAGAAATAAGCCAATTTCCCTGCTCACTGGCAGGGAATCGCCTGTTTTTATAAGCTATAGAAATAATATTTTTGTCCTTCGCTATTTAAATGATTTCCACGGAAATTGGAACCATCAAGTGCTGTTTTTGCTCGAGAAAAATTCAAATGATTCCAGCATTTTGATCTTCACTCACACTGCCCATTGAACAGACTGATAGAAGTGGCCAGTCTTTGATTCAAGATGTCCTCCAGTGCACTTACAGACATTTTCTTCAAGTCGTAGCCCCTCACTGAGGCTCTCGCCTTCACGTTTACTGGTACAATCTCCCCTCCGCTCTTTGGGTCATTTCTTCCAATTGCAGCATATGCAGGAAAAAAGGGTTTCATGGAAACTGGGAGTTGGTCACTGAAGGATGGACAGCAGTAGGCTGACCACAGGTACTCAGGAACTGACACCCTGTTATTGATCCACCGATCATTGGAAGTATACGGTATGACACCAGTGATCACATACATCGACCCGTTGCAGAAGGCCTTGAATTTCTCCAGCACCTCTTTCTCCAGCTGGTTCCAGGGCCCAGAGTTAGAACCACGTTTTTGTGGAACAATGTTGGTGAGGGTGAAGGTGGCTTTGCGGTCTTCTTTTGTCTCCTGATGCATGCTAGGATTGAGATGACCTTTAGTGAAGCTGGAGTTTTTGTAATCATTAAGCACCGCCTGGCTCTCTATCACATTCTGATCCACTTCTTCCACAGATTCAAAGGCTTTCATGTCTGGAGAGGCCCGGGAAAATGCCAACTTCAGGATCGAAGAAGGAAAAAGAAATGTTAGGGTTCATATGATAAACTAGCATCTTGCTTAGCGTTTCCGGTCTGATATAAATCTGCTTCTTTACTGATATGAAGCTGCATAAAATAATAGAAGCAACGTCAGATCTAAAGTGATCAATTTGTCCTTAACGAAACTTGCCACAACTTAGTTACCTGTGGTTCATACATCCAAGGCACACTGGGTCGTTTGCCGACTGCTGGTTTGAGCTGGTAGGCTGAGTACAACGGAGCACGGTGCTGACGGTGATACAGGCTGGCAAAACGGTACGCGTTCTTGTAGCGTTGGCATATCGGCTGGTACTCGGGCCCGCTGATGCCCCGCGGTGGAGTGCTGTTGTGGAAAAAGTCAAGGCACTGGGAAAAGTCGTTACTGAGCTCTCCGAGAACCAGTCCACCGAACCAGGCAGCCAGAAGAAGCAGGTCTGCTGTGGAGAGCCGCAGCATCTTCCTTCGGATCATCAGGTGGCAGAGAGCAGCAGCCTGGATGGAAAGAAACCTGAACACAGAAACGTCTGGGTCCTTTTATACATACAGTATATGATGAGAACAGCAGCCACGTGGGCGGTTTCTACCCAAACTTCCCCTGTTACATGGTCAGACAGTTGTCATGGAAACCATGGCTTCACATATCCTGTTTTCATCTCTCAGCTGAGGTGGAGACGTTGTTTTTCTCACATCTTTAGTGCTTTGGTGGCAGTGAGGAAACACAAGCACTCAGCTGAGCACCTCACCTAAATTTCGGCCCCAGGAGAAGCTCACTTGTCTGACTAGTGCAGTCGTATCTGCCGATGTGCCAGAAAACACACATCTGTGCAAAACATTACAGGAACTAGAGGACTTCTTGCTTGGAGCCTGTTGTAGAAGTCCACTGCAGACCGAGGTGTCAGTGAAACTTCGCACATAAAGCATCATAACACAGAGCTCCATCAGTGAAACAGGTCTTGGTATTTTTCATTTAAAGACTTTATGTAATTTAATTTTCTGGGCTCCAGCAAAGCTTTGTCTTAGCTTTATATTCATACAATCCATGAACTAAGTTACACAAACAGATTTCTTTTCATTTTCCAACCCATTTTCATGATTTCATTTTTTTTTTCTTATTAAAACTTCCTTCTTTGTAGCAAACAGGAATATTTCGGGGAAACACATTTTAAAGTTTTTCGAATGACTTCTCACCATTCTGGTGGTATTTCCAGCTCTAGCTCCAGTTTTTATGGTATGCACACTTCATCATTGCAAAAATCACACGATTATGCTTTTTCTTGTTTAGAGAAGTGACATCAGTCATATTTACTGTCAAAATGTCATTGTTTTTTAACATGGATATAAAATTAAAACAAATTCAGGTTCATAACAAACAAGTACAAAAGTGAAATAAGAAACATTGTTTAGAAAAATTGTATTTTTTCTTAAACTTCATTTGTATTGTAAATGAACACTTCAAACTCTTTCATTCACATTTTTCAGCGGCATACTTTAAAACATCATATTCGTTTCTATTTTTATGTAACAACAGCTACAAGTAAAAATAAGTTTACATGTTATTTGCCTCCAAAATTTAGTACAGTGGAAGTTTAATAGCTAAAGATGGAAAAAAGTAGAAGTACCTTTGTTAAAGTATACAGTAATAGAGTTAAAAGTTACACTTGAGTGGTGGAAATTTGTAATTTTTCTCTTTAAATATACCCAAAGCAACCCTTTAAATATAAATAACGCATTAAGATCACAAATTTATCACAAAACATCATGCAAATTTGATATTCAGTAAATTTAAAAATGTGAAAGAGGATCACAAATAAAGCTATCAGGAACGACAATGAGTAATGTTATCTTTTAATCGCTTTAATTGTCGCCATCTCTGACTTATCAAATCAAATCAAACTTTATTTATATAGCACTTTTCATACATAAAATGCAACGCAACATGCTTTACGCATTAAAGTAAATTAAGGCTAACACAAGTGTACATGTGTACATGCACCACACACATAATCCCCCCAACACACACACACACACACACACTTAAAATTAGGCTTGGCACTAAGAGGCCCACCCCTAGACCCTCGGGAGGTGCCATCCCAAGGACCATCCCCACCAGGACCCATCCTGAGGAAACCACTGGAGCTAAAATAATAAAAAAGAAAGACTTAGGACACATATATAGGACACATAAAAGAAAAAAAAAAGATAGAAACATGAAAACATAAAAACTCTCAGTAAATCATAATGAAGTAAAGATTTATGGGTATGACACTTTCGGCTGAGGTCAGTGATGAGTAAAAATGGATCTTTATTTACCGTCATGGGTGTGTTATAACCATGTAGGCTGACCGAGACTAGTTTGGGTTTCGGTATCACCCAGTGAGAAGATGCTGAGTCTTAACATAACCGTATTTAACCCTTTTCCTTCAGCATTAACTAAGCTTTCAGCAGTCAGTTCCGCAAAGTTATTTTGAAATAAATACACACATAAACAGTTTTTTGTTTGTTTGTTTTAACTTATTCGTATTAAATGAGTATATTTGTACTTGACAGCTTGACTCAAGTCTTGGTTTTAAAATGGTTGGTCTTGGTTCTAAATACGATTGTAAGTGAACCGGTTTAAGCAAAGTCTTCTATGTCTCAACCTGAATAGACTTTAGGAGTTCTTGGTGACTAATTTCATTACTCATTTCTTACTGTCTGTGTAGATTCTCACTCATCCAGGTCATAGTTATCCAAAATTAGATCTCTCTGTGTCAACTGGACTGAAAGGTTTCTTTGAAAACGTTTCGCCCTCTCTCCAGAGAGCTTCTTCAGTTCTAAGTTTGCTGGGGCAGAGCTTGAAAATATAGCCCTGTGGACCATCGGCATGTTAATGGCCCGGGTGGTCACCTGAGAGTCCTTGGCAGGGTCGTTCACCTAGTTTTGGTTGGGGTGCTTCCCCTTTGTCTGTTGGGTCACATGTTAATGAGTCACCAGGTCTCGTCAAACGGCGTGAATGTTTGGAATGCTGACGAAATGAGTGGAGAATTGCACTGTACGTGGGTGACAGAAAGTGCCTTAATCCACCACCTCTGTTTAAAGATGGTTTTTCCAACTTGACGTGGATGGCTTCCTTGACACCCCTCTCAAACCAGCGATCTTCTCTGGCCAGCACACGTACTTGACTGTCCTCAAAGGAGTGTCCGCTGTCTTTTAGGTGTAGGTGTACTGCTGAGACAAAACTAGGTGAACGACCCTGCCAACCACCCTGCCAAGGACTCTCAGGTGACCACCCGGGCCATTAACATGCCGATGGTCCACAGGGCTATATTTTCAAGCTCTGCCCCAGCAAACTTAGAACTGAAGAAGCTCTCTGGAGAGAGGGCGAAACGTTTTCAAAGAAACCTTTCAGTCCAGTTGACACAGAGAGATCTACTTTGGATCATTTCTTACTGGCAGGTTTGACACCGCTGCCGCGTTCTTGCTGTCACAGGTCTGTGCGCCTAAATGATGAGTAATCTTGTTTTGTTTTGTTGTTTTTGTTTTGTTTTTTGACTGTAAAGGAACACAAGTTCAAACACTGATGAGGTTATTCCCTACAAGTGCACCGAGGGTCGTTCTCGCTCCCGACAGCAGTGAGACACACCGTACCAGCGCGCTCTTGTGGAGCGCGTCGCCGGTTCGGAGCCTGTCCCAGCACGCCCTCTGTCTCTGTGAAAAAGTTTTTGCTGTCAGCTTTAGACCACACCTCCTCCTCCTTCTCCTCTTCATAATCGCTGCTCGGTGTGACTGTTGCCAACCCAGGAGTCTTCTAAAGAACATGTTTCCCTCTCAGAATGGCGGAAGCGAGCGCGCTTGAGGAACTGCAGTCGGAGCTCACCTGTCCGGTGTGTTTGGAGCTCTTCCGCGATCCCGTCATTCTCGGGTGCGGGCACCACTTTTGCAAGGTGTGTATAATCCAGTGCTGGGAAGCCAACGAGGTCTCCAATTGCCCAAAGTGTAGAAAATCGTGCGAGCGCAAACTGCGCCCCAACTCGCTGCTGTGCAACGTCGTGGAGAGCGTGCGTAAAGCCAGGACCGCGGAAGCTGTCCCGGCGGGGATCATTGGATGGGACGTGGAGAGTGCGCTGGAGGAGTTGGAGGAACAGGAGTCGGGCTCCAGTATGAACAGCATGGCCTCCTCTATCGGGCACTGGCCGCGCATGGGTTTGGATATGTGCGAGGAGCACGAAGAGAAACTGAAGCTCTACTGCGAGGACGATCAGCTGCCAATCTGCCTGGTGTGCGGAATGTCCCGGGACCACAAAAACCACAACGTCATCCCCATTAACGAGGCTTTTGAAAACTACAAGGTGAGAGAGCCTTTCCTGGTTGCCCGCTTTCTTTAAAATCTTAGTCGGGGAGTGCCTGCTGGTGTTATTACTGCCTCCAGTCTAGCAACATTTCCTAAAAGTTAACCTACAACGCTTCCTGCTCCTTTCCTGTGGCATGGCTGGTATTTTTACAGGACTCCTCATTTGCCCGTGTTTGGTTGCTTTGTGTTCAGGAATTCCTCAGAACTCCGTGAACTCTGCTGAATCCTCCCACTGTTTGAAATGCCTTCTCAGAGGCCTCAGAGGTTTTTTTTTCTTTTTTATTTAAAACGGATTATTTTTAAGTTTGTGGGTCAGAGAGTTTCAGTCAGGTTCCTATGCATCACGGAATTCCAATTTAAAAGAACAAGTTCTAGTTTGTTCCCAGCCTCTCCAATCTATAACCTAATGTGCCAACTCTGCCTGTAACCATGGTTTTCATGTGTGTGTTTGTGTTCACAAACAGGACAAGCTGTCGTTTGCTCTAGAGAGGGCAGAGGTGCAGACGGAGGAGGCCACACGCTTCCTGAGACAGACCAATGAGAAGATCCTCCTCATCAAGGTATTTAAAAGTGCATTTCTCTCTGTGTGAACACAAGGAAAGAGCTTGTTCGAGCTCCTCTTAGTCAAACAGGAATTTCCAGTAGAAACATTCTTCTGCATTCCTCCACCTGTTGGATGACTCACATGAGCTCCAGTGACACAAGGGCTTCTTACCCAACCTCGTTTGAACGTGATGAATTTCACGTTTGTCCCGCAATAAAGTGTTGAATAACAATCATTCACAGGAAGTCATGTTTGCCTTTCCCTCAGAGTGACGTGTAGATGCACATCCACAAATGAACACACACCCAGACAAAACCGCGACTGCGGGAATCAAACCCCTGCCTCACCTGACTCCTCTCATCTGTTGTCTGTGGCCGTTGTTGGGCCGATTTAAACGTGCTAGCAGGCAACAGATACGCTCCTATCTGTCCCCCGTGCTGCGCCAATGAAAACATCTGTCTCACAGTATTTCCTGAGCGTGCTGCGGTCTCGGTTTGACCCGATTTAGGTGCACATTCAGACATTTTCACTTCTGTTTCGCTGACATTAAGACAGGATATAGGTCAGAGGGGACGTTTGCCAACTTGACATTTCCTGCTGATCAAAGTTCCAGCTGTTTTTAATAGCAAATAATTAATTTTTGTTGCTCTTTTATTATATATTTAATTTTTTTTCCCAGTTGCCTGCAGTGGGCGTGTGAGCACAAGTTTAAAATGATATGTGGTTGTGCCTATGGAAGGAAATGACAGCAAGGATCAGTTATCCCCTGTGGCAGCTGAGAGATTCTGCACTCTGCTTCCGCTAGCAGCAGAGTGGAGATTCTGCTCCAGAGCTGAGACTTCGGGCTGCTTGGTGAGCAGCGTCAGCCCCAGATGTTGACGACGCGGACAAGAGACTGTGTCTGGAATAACACCGGCATGATAGATCAGTGGATCAAAGATCTAGGCTCTAGGCTCATTACATGCAAAGTGAGATATCTCAAGCATTTTTTGTAGTAATTTTGCTGATTATGAATTTTTTTAGCAATATTCTAATTTTCTGAGTTTTTGAATTTGAGGTTTTCTCAAGCTGCAAGTCCTAATCAGCAAAAAAAAACAAAAGCTTAAAATATATTGATAGACTATTTGTCTATATAATATGTACATTTCACCTTTAAAGTTGAGTTACAGAAATGCATGCACTTTTTCAGGATATTCAAATTTTCTGAGTAGTACTGTATATTCCACTGTATAATTGTACATTATTTCTTTTCTGTTGTTATGGCTTATTTTTAATGGGTGCGCTTCTTTTTTACTTATGTAATGCATCTCTATTTTCTCTCTTTCTGTTTCAGGAGCGAGCGGGAGATCTAGAGGAGCTGATCACCGCCGAGTTTGGCCGTCTGAGGGAGTTCCTGCAGGAGGAGGAGGAGCGCATCAAGGGGAAGCTGCAGAAGCAGAAAGAGGAGAAGCTGAACCAGCTGGAGGAGGCGCTCACCCAGACCACGGAGCAAATCAGCCGGCTGGAAAACACGGCCGAACAGCTTCGCCTCAAACTGAGGGAGGACGAGAACCCAGAGCAGCTCAAGGTGAGAGAGAGGGAGAGCGCACAGGGATGGGGATGGTGTAATGTGAAAATAAGCCAAGGCATAATCTGATAATAACTGTGCTGTGTCAGAGATAGACTTTATGCGACTGTGCAGTTTTACTGCAATCACATAATGTCAGTCAGTTATATTTACTGACCTACATTACTTGTTCTTTTACAGGGAATCAAAGATTTCATCGGCGGGTGAGTACTTTTGCAGTAGCAGTATTTGGGCTTTTTTTTTTTTTTTTTTCTTTTAGGATCTTACTGGTTCCTCTTGATTGATGTTTTAAGTATTTCCTGTCCCGTTCTTCTGTTAGGGCTGAGAGCCTGTTTGACTGCCCCCTAGAGGTGGATGTCACTCTACACTCTGCGGAGTTCCTGGGACCTCTGCAGTACAGAACCTGGAGGAAAATGAGCTCCATTATTGAGCCAGGTAATACCCAAAAGCCACCGGATCATACTGTGAGCGACACATGTTTATTTTTAAATGCACAGAAATGTCTGCATTGTCTTTACACAGTACATATGAGAGTACAATAATGGATTTTTAATCACATGTTGCCACATGTTAATACATGATTTGTGATATACCTATATTGTCTTTACCTTTTCAGCTGTCACAGCTGTATACCTCGACCCAGACACGGCCTACCCGTGCCTCTGGGTCTCGCCTTGCCGCACAAGTGTCCAGGTGGGAAAACTGCAGTCTAACTTACCAAACAACCCGGAGCGCTTCACCCGCTACAACATTGTCTTGGGCGCTGAAGCCTTCTCCTCTGGCAGACATTACTGGGAGGTGGAGGTTGGTTCCAAGACAGCGTGGGGCCTCGGTGTGGTGCTGGCCTCCATCAACAGGAAGGAGGCGATCAGCCTGTGCCCAGAGGACGGTTTCTGGACTCTGGTGCTAAGGGACAAGTGCGATGGCAGCAGTGAGTACGAAGCCTGCACTGACTTTGAGGAGAACTTGATATATCCTGCCAAACCCCCTAAGAGGGTGGGCATTTATCTGGATTACAACCATGGTGAGGTGGCGTTTTATGATGCAGCAGATATGAGCCATCTTTTCACATTTTATGATGCAAACTTCAAGGAGCCCGTTTACCCGTACTTCAATCCCTGGCCGATTATAAACGGACACAACCGGGAGCCGCTCACAATAGTAACACCATACTGGGGCTAGATGACTTTTATACAGGAGGACTGGTGTTATTCATCCTGCTGATTTTTGGGTTTCTGATAGTTTTTTTGATTTTTCATGACTTTATTGCAATATATACACAATGAGAGATTTATAAACAAGAAAAAATAGATCAGATTATCCTATAAATACATTTTATAGATTTAATTAAAAAGACTTAGACATGACAATGCAATTTTTGGCCACATATTTGCTCCATGATTTTAAAATTGTTTATTGTTATTTTACATTTTTTCACTAGAGGGCGCCCCTTCTCAACATTGCTACACTATTCTCAGTTTGTTTTTTATTTTTTAATAGAAAAAGATAACAAATTTCTTGTGCGTATTATACGAGAGCATTGACTCAAATTTGGATTAACTGTTAACATCAATATGTAATTGTGCAATAAAAAAGAATATAATAAAATAGAAATTTGTTTGAGCATTATGATAGACATCATTCAGAAAATGGAGACAAAAAAGGAGGCTAATCTAATACAGAATTTAATGTAGACCAATTATTTATTATGTGGGAAAGTGCATGAGATGGCTCCATTAGTATTCAGTAGTTTAATAAGGTTTATTATTATGTTTGGAAAAATGTCAGTATATTCAGTATATTGAAACCTGTCAGTGCATTTAACATTTTTTGCAAGACTTCTCAAATTGAGGCCTTGCATCCAAAATTATGTTTCTGTTTGACTCCAGCTCTCTGTTTCACTGAGATCTGGGTTAGAGTCATGTTTTTACTGCTCATGGTCAATATTCAGAGTTTTTGTTTCTTGCTCAGTAAAGCAGGGTTAATATGTGCCAGCTGAGCTTTTTGCTCATCTGTGACTACTGTTAAAGCAAATAAATAAACCATCAGCAGCTGATTTTCTACCTAAGCAAAAGCCCGTGAAGAGTGGTGGAATGTTATGACAAAGGTTAGTCTCTTCCTCTGCTCAGTGGATGCTATGATAGCCAGCGGAGAAATAGATTGATGGGTAGTTTTCTTGCTGTGATCTGACTACCAAAGGTGAAAAGCAAAGTATTTTTAACCCCTGAGAAGCTTTTCTGTCATGGATCATTTTAAGAGTGCTGCCTCTCCCTCCTTATTAAATAGTCAATGAGGATGGAGAAGTTGGGCGACTAAAAAGGTGATTCTTCCTGATTAGGAACAGGAGCTTCGTCAAGATCCCATTAAACCAGCTTTATTTTGAAGGGAAAATGTTAAATATTGTGAATTACAGGAGGGGCAGCTAAGGCTTAATTCACTCCAAACTACTAAACACCTTCCATTTTGGAAAGAGGAAGCCAAAGTGATGGGATTTTATTTTTAGGCTGCCATTGCTTTTAGTGGAATTAGTTGCTTTTAAAAAAAAAAAAAAAAGCTAGAAAGCTATCGGGCTGTTTGAAAAAGCTCGAAACCACAAATAAAATGTTTGCACGCCTTTGTGAGCATGCACATCTAAAAATAGAGGTCAGCGGTGACATGTTCACCTGTTTGTGTTAGCGTGCGTGTGCTCAGCCATGCTTACTGGATGAGATTACACGCACAGGGCAACAGTGAGGTGGTGACTTACAGCAAAAGAAAAAAAACAAAAAAACCCAAACAACAATAAAAAAAAAAAAAAAAAATCCAATTTCTGGTACAGAGATTGTCAGGAGCAATAACATTGTGGACAGAGGATTTGGAGAGAAGTAAAATGATGAAGATCACATTTAGGGGGAGATGATGATGATACAAGACGATCAAGACACATAATAATGAATCATTTAGACTATTAGACTAAGAAAGGAACACGAGAAGGAATGTTTACCTGTGATAATGGGGAAAAGGTGGATGAAAGGGAGACGGGAAGGTCACAGGTAGATAAGGTGAGCGAGGTGAAGTTCAGGCGGTATAGAGTGTCATGTAAAGAAGCCAGTGAGCAGGGCAGAGGTGCAGGAACACAATCCCAGAGCCAAGACAAGAGCAGGTGATAAAAACCTCCTCAGCCAGAGTGGGATATGAACCGAACCACGGCACACCACTGAGGAAGAGGATTACAACCTTTCTTTAATATTTTTCTTCAGATCTAATGGAGTAGATTTGATGACTTACAGATTTTTGCCTTTAAAAGAAATCCTTTGCATTTTCATCAACAGAGCAGTTGTTTTGTTTTTTTGTTGTTGTTGTTGTTTTTGTGGGAGTTTGTGAGTTCTTTCAGCTCGCAAAGCAAACCAAAATATAAAAAGAATAAAATCCACAGCTGAAGAGAGGCAAACAGGAAAAAAGAGAGAGGGAGGGGGAGGGAGAGTGTGGGAGAGAGACGGAGCGAGGGTGAGGCAGTGGCTCCGTCATGTTCATGATCATTCGAGAGTCGTCCACCTCAGGAGGAGGGGGTGCAGCAGCCATGAGCGGACCACAGGAGAGGACGGCAAAACAGGTGCGAGTGACGGACACAGTTGTTGTTTCCTCTATAACTATTGTCCCTGAGCAAACATGTTCTTCTTTGTGTTCAAGCACTTAGATGCGTCTGTGTTAGTTTGCTTTTACTCATTCTTGATTTAGTAAAATATTTGTTGCATCTGAGATGGGCTCCAGCACCCTCCCCCTGACCCCGCAAGGGATAAAGCAGGCACGAGGAAAAAGTCAATGTTGCAGCTCAAAGTCAATTACTTGTGTTTGTCATTTGATGTTCATACTTTTCACGTCTGTCAAGTTAGAAACGGATTTTAATTACATTCTCCGGAAATGTTGATAATGGGCCAAGGAATAGATGTTTAAATTTTGGCGATGTGTCAGCTTCCAGAGGCGCTTTGACCTATAATCTTCCAAAGATCAAAGCAAAGGGGCATTGATCAAAAAGAAAACTACTATGTTACGTAACCTTGTATTACTGCTGCCTATATTGCACTATACTTCAGGAGTAGGTCAGAGTACGCGGGGAAATGAGCTGCTCGGTGAAGGTCTGCGCTCGCCGAGCTCTTTTCTAGTTTTCCTCATGTCACAGAGTGTGCAAACGTGTTTTATGATACAAGAAAAACATATTGTTTTGCAGTTCAAAAGAAAAAAAAAACAGAAGAGGGATGCATATATGTGAGCAGTTACATAAAAGCATGTTACAGATGTAGCTGCCCCCTCAGGTGCAGGCTGCCATCAAGAAGAAAGTGGAGAAGCAGAGGAAGCGGATCAGTGAGCAGGAGGTGGCGGACGGGGACATCCAGACTGTCCCGGCTCACCATCAGAAAACGACCCAGGATCTGCAGGGGCAGACGGCCGCGGAGAGGGACAGGATTTTCCTGGAGGAGACCCTGGAGGAGATGATGCAGGGACCACAGAGGAAGCAGAGGGACCAGGAGGAGGCGGAGCCTGTTAACCTGCTGCCCATAGTGGACTCAGTGTTTGGACAGGTAAGAGCATGCTGTGTGTGTGTGTGTGTGTGTGTGTTCCTGCATCAAGTTCTCCAGGTGATTAAATGTCTCTTAGTGACTCAATTGAAACTCTAAACCTCCAATTTATATTTAAATCCTTGTCGTGCTCCAGTTGCTCGGGCTAATTATCCCCTGTTTGACATCACACTGAAAGGAACTGACAGTTCTTCCATCTCACTGTGGTCTGTGGGTCAGGAACGTGAGGATTCGCCGCTCCACAACCACATAAGAGTGTGCAGATGAACAATCCCTGCAAGTCTTTATGCTGAGCAATCGTAGCTCTATTAAAATCGCTTTTTTTTTCTCAGTTTTCCCTGAATAAAACAATGTTGGACACACGTGACTGCAAATCCACAAAAGGATTTCGGTGTCCATGAAGGTTCCTGATGTGGAAACACAGATGCTGCCGCAAATGATGGGAACAAAGCAAGATAGCGTGTGTTTGAGAGGATTTAGACTTCTTTGCTTTGGGAAATTATGTAATGTGTAACAGATACGGCCACAGACAGTTTGAACCGCCTGCCTCTGCAGCATCGGCTCTGGATCGCATCACCCCGCGTGGCACACGATCCATCCACCATTACAGCATCTGTCGCGGTGAGGTCAGACCTCTGGCATTTGGCGCGTGAGAAAGTGGTCCGTGTTTGGAAATAAACTAAAACGGTATTAAGCCCCACACAAACTCATGATATAAAAAAAGCCATGACGAGAGGAGTTGGTCTCCCAAAAAAGTGTGATGTCAGCAGTGATGCAAGTGGATGCAAATGAACCAAAATAAGAGAAGCAGGCGGGTGAGTAAGATAGATTTTTTTTTTTTTTCTCATTTGACTGCAGGGGCCCTCAGACACAAGCTGTGCATTATATTGGGAAACATGTTCGTAACAACCGGGCGAGCGCGTGCTATTCCCAGAGACCCTCAGCCCCCACATGCTGGACTGAAACTCAAACACATGCAGTTTTATTTCTGACACTCAGTTAGGCTCAATAGTAAATAACTAATTTTTAATCAAATCTTTTCTCCCATGTATATTGCATTTTATACATTATGCTTGGGAGCTGTTTTTCACAGCCAAATGTAAGTTGTATCAATAGTATACATTTTAAATACACTTTTAATTAAGAAAGTGTTGCTTTCTATTTCTATGAAAATAAATGCATTAAAACTGAGCAGTCAAAAGAATTAATCAGACCTGAAATTATTTACTACAATTATTTATTACTACACATGTTGCAACTTCAATGCAGGATAAGTTTTTGACACTGTATTTCTGTTAAAGAAGACGCCTGAATTTGTCTTTTATATAATGTTGCTTCCATCTCTGCGTCTACCTTCTATCCTGTCTCGTCTACAGTTTCTCAGAGTGACCGTTCTTATTACTGAAAACCACCAGATCGTCACTTAACACCAGATTGGTAAATGATATGTTTAATGGTTTACCCGGACACACACACAAACACTCCCTTCTATCTTTGCGAGGACATAACCCTCTAACCAACTAACCCCCTGACCCTAACCCTAACCTAAACCCAAGCAAAAGGGTACAGTTCATAAACATGGCCTTAGTTTGGTATTTAATTCACACACACACACACACACACACACACACACACACACACACACACACACACACACACACACTACAACCACCAGCACCTCATCAATGTGATTAATTGATTAATTAATTCATGCAGTTCAGTTCTGTTAATAACACAAATTCATCATGAATCATTTAGGAAATCAAATCACTGAGTAACCAGAAGTTGAAATTTCAGAATGTATTTTTCTCTTTCATCATGTGCACCATCATTAACTCTGCCTGACATGTACCTGCTGCGTGTAGAATCAACACCCACTTGATTCCCCAGCTTTTTCAGTAGACCTCCAGTAGTTAGATTAGTGTTCAGCGCTAAGCTGTATATAACTCTGCAGCTGCTCCATCGACCCAAAATTCCAGCTAAAAACACAGGTTGCATCATTGCTCTGTGAGCTGAAGTTTTCAACCAGATGAAGCACAGCTGATTAAATCCGCTCTAACCTGCCATCTAGTGGGGAATATTTGTCACCGCAGTAATTGTGCAACCTGCTGTTTTTATGAGGTTGTAATTCTAAAGAGAAGGGGCTTTGCTGATTTATGCATTTATTTATCTATTTTATTTTTATGAGTAGAAATCTGCAAGATTATGACTGCAATCTTTTTTAACGCTTTGTTGCATAAATAAATAACAACAAACAGTTATTTCCTAGTACATATCAATGTGATGCCGTGAGAATCACGATCTTGAGCTCACACACACACTCACAAGCACGAGCTGTGGCTGTTGTAAGCATCTTTAACAAATCTGCTTTTGAACAGATTTGTAGGCAGATGCTTTGCACAAGCCCAGATGGTCACTTTGGATTGCACTTGCAACCTAAAGTTGTGATTCTACATTTTTTAGCCGTATTCTTCCTAAACCTGGTTGTTTCCCAATCTGGAATGAAACAGTTGGAGTTGTATCCTCCCAAGTGGGACTGGACTCAAGTGACATAACCACTCTGTGAGTGGTGCAATCTGCCTGATCCCTTCTCATCAGCTGAAACTCTGTAGCAGCACTTAAAGTCTACTTATTCATTGAAAGCGTTCATCCTCAGGTCAAAAGGTCTCAGACCCAACTCTGAACACCATATTTTGTGCTTAAAGCAACTTTGCAAATGCAAAATTCACAGAAAAAACATGTCTGCAATTATCTTACAAACAAATTCATTCTTTATTTCTCTTTTTAACCCAGTTCATGATATTAAAACATAATCAACAATAACTATAATAATAATAATAATAAATAGATCTACATGTAAAAATGGTAATCCAAGTCAATAAAAAGTGCAGTGCGTGTTTCCATTTCTGCATAACTATTTATCTCTTTATTGTGTGTGATACAGTTTAAAGATTAAAGTTGGTACTTATCGTCAGGCCAGTTTCCTCTTCCTTTCCCAACATCACCCCCTTTTTTCCACTTTTCATCAGCACATCTTTCACTTTAATCTCAAATGTGAGAGACTAATCCCGCTCTGTTCACGTCCTCTTAATTCTCCCTCTAAAACTCTTCACACTGTAGATGAAGTTGTTTGAACAGAGAGCAGCTGGGGGGGGCAGTGATGCGCCGCTGCTGCTGCTGCTGCTGCTGATGTGCATGATGATGATGATGATGATGATGATGGTGATGCTGTGAAGAGCCAGCTGCTTTGGCTCAGTTTGCTTAGTGAGCTGCTGGACTTTGGAGCAGAAATCTTGTTCCTGTTCAGGTCACAGCTGGTTTTGATCTGGACTTTGGTGCCAGATGTGGCATCTTGCAGCAGACAAGAAACCCTTTTCTCAAACTTCCAAGCTTGAGGGACTCTGAGAAGAGAGAAAGACGGGAGAGAAAGGAACATAAAGATCTGAGCATATGTGAGAGGGACCAAAGAGCAGGACAAATTGTATAATGGGCAACTGCACCAAACCATCTATGAAAGATAAAATTAAAAAGGTAAGATCATTAAAAGTCAGATGTACATTTTTCCTCTTTGAAAATGTCAATTTTAGGATTAATTCTGCAACTTTCACGCAATGCGTGTTTATTTCTTGGAGCTGAAGAACACCTGTACAATCTCTAGAAGCCATGAAGTCCCCTAATGTTGTTCGCATTTGTTTTAAGAAACAAACAAATAATTGAGCACGTCTTGAGACATTACAGATCTTAATAACATGCCTGCATGGAATCTTGATGCAGATCATGATTTAGATTCTAGGAATTATTCCTTAATCCCAAAACATAGATTATTTATGTTTAATTGAACATTCTGAACTCCTTTAATTTGTCTTAAATGTTATCAAATAAAGTTTAATCGAACCATTTAAAAAAAAAATTACAACCCCCCCCCCCCAATAAATCCCCTTTGTTAATATTTATATTATAGAAATATTCATTTAAACCACATGACTGTGAGTCCAGCAGGATGGAGTTGAACTGAACAAAAGAGCTTTAGGATAAAGCTGATGTAATATAAGCTTAACATCACTTTCTGATGAGGATAGCGCATCTCAACCTTGCCTTAAAAATATAATTACGTTCATCGGCTGAGCAGAGAGTGTGTGTCTGAGTGGTGAAAGTAACACTGTCTGCCTCTGAAGGGGGTAGTGGATGGGAAAATGAGGGCTGTGGACGCAGCAGAGGATGAGGACGTGGAGGAGGAACTGTTCAACAACCCCTTTGGTACACTGGTGAAGAACTGCAACATGCTGCACAACATTGTGGGCCCGGCCTGCATCTTCCTTAAGCATGGCTTTTCACAGACCCTCGTATGTAACAGAGCACAGAGCACGCAAACCTTCTGTTGAGTCATTCTCATCAATCCATAAATGTCCATTCATCCCCCCCACCACCAACTCCACCGCTCTCCATCACTGCAGTTGGATGGCACCACTGCTCCAGCTCAATGCAGAATGGGACAGCAGGTCTTTCAATAGATGGAAATTATTGACAGATGAGTGCTTGTGCCTGCAGCCGGTAGGAATCCAGGCTAGGGATGTTTGCAGATTGTGTGTGTGGATTTTCTCATATTGTTTTCTCTTAGCTTTGATGCAAACAACCATCATTCTTTGAGTGTTTGCTGTGATGTGAATGTGTGTATATGGTGTGTGAGCTTAAGTGTTTACACTGTGCTGTGTACATGTGTATTTCTGTGCCCTGGTCCAGGGTGTGTGTACCAACTAAAGTTTGCAAATCTCCAGATGTGTCTGGGAACCCCCTGAAAATAATCTGGTTACGCTGTAATCTATGTGACGTGTTACACACGTGTCATCGTGCCGTGGGCCGTTTCATCCATATAGTGTAGATGTGCAGACGTTACCGTTTACAACCTCACGAGGCTTTGTGAGCTTCGACTCTGGCACAATAAACTACTTATCCTTTTGACATAAAATAACGTGTGCATTTCCTCCAACAGGACAGAGAGCTGAGGCCAGAGGAGATCGAAGGTGAGCTCACGTCACTCTTCACGGAAATGAATGTCCCGGCCTGTTGCTGGATCAGCTGTGTTCTCTGCCTTTCTGTCAGAGCTCCGGGAGGCGTTTGTGGAGTTTGACAGGAACAACAAAGGCTACATAAGTCACAAAGACCTGGGGGAGTGTATGAGGACCATGGGATACATGCCTACGGAAATGGAGCTCATCGAACTGAGCCAGCAGATCTGTGAGTCCCGATTCAAGATGTAAAGATGTGAGACGGAAAATGAGCTCGTACAGCACAGAACAGGGACTGATGGGGCATTTGGGTGCTGCAGGTGGAGGCAAAGTAGACTTTGAGGACTTTGTGGAGCTGATGGGACCAAAGCTGCTGGCAGAGACAGCTGACATGATCGGCGTCAAAGAGCTGAGAGATGCATTCAGAGAGGTCAGGAAGCAGGCACGTGCTTGCGTGCTCGGCTGCACCCGATCCTGCAGCTGATGGTGTTCCTACCATGGTTTGTGACTCCGGCACGTGCTGTCTTTTTCTGTCCGTGCGTCCAGTTCGACTCCAATGGCGACGGCCAGATCAGTCTGACGGAATTAAGGGAGGCCATGAAGAAGCTGATGGGTGAACAAGTGACCAACAGAGAGATCAACGAGATCCTCCAAGACGTGGACCTCAACGGAGACGGTCTGGTGAACTTTGAGGGTGAGAGAAGGTTTACGTGCGCTGACGAGGACACGTCGTGATTCTCCTTTGCCTCATGCTTTTTCCCGTCTTTACAGAGTTTGTGCGAATGATGTCTCGTTGACCAGCACACGTCACCCGCCGGACCGGGACGAATCGTGCGATCGCTCCGACAGCACAGTAGGCTGTAGAGAAGGAGACGCGTTTGCTCTCAAGAGCACAAACAAGCTGTTTTTTTTTTTTCTACATGAAAAAAGAGAAAATCTCAGCAGATAGAAGAGAAAAACATATCAAATCTTTTAGTGTCTTTCAGATTTTTTTGTATACAATATTTGTCTGAGTACAGTATATTGTTTGTGAAACTGTAAAGAAGCTTTTTTTAAAAAAGGGGGGGATTAAATATACAGTATGTTCAAATAATGAGTGAATGGTTCCTTCATCTCACAGCTGACTAAGCACATTTAAAAACTCACAACCACATTTTTCAACTTAAAACCAACAAGTAGAGGTGTTTTGGCTTTGGTATTACACGTGAATCTTAATTCATCCTAATTATCGACATTAAATTATTCTATATGTGATAAATGAACTCATTTTTCAGTAATTCTGCACAGATGTCTCTATAAATGCCTTTCCTGAAGAGGCAGTTTTCAATCGTGTTTATTATCCAAAAAAAAGGATAGAATACACAACAACAAAGGAAGGAACTGGACTCATGGGTTTGTTGTTTTATAGTTTATATTTTTAATAGATATCACTAGAATATTGCTTTAGTTTCAGCTCCGATATCAAAGTAGTGATTCACAATGTTTCCCTAAAAAAAATTTACTTATGAAATGAAATCATCCTGCTTTCTTAGTTCTTAGTTTCTTAGTTCAGGTTGTCAGTTCAGATAATAAATAACAACAGCTTTGAAATCAATCTTTTCCGTTTTATTGAAAACTTGGCCAGAATTCTGTACAGCAGAGAGGGCGTTTAAAGCACGGGGGGCAAGAAACCCGAGGGGGGCGGGGAGGTGGGTGGAGGGGGCTCTGGAGACTAATTTTCCCATGAAATGTGAGTGTAAAACGGTCCGAAGGAGAAATGTGAAGAGAAGTGTGGATGGGAGTAAAGTGGGGGGGGGGAGAGAGAAATGGTGGGGGTGGGGGGAGCAAAACTCAGCCCATAGGGGAGAAAGAGAAAAGTAGAAACAGAGAGGAAAGGAGGGGCGGTCTTGTTGATCCTTTCAGGATAAGGTCTCTGATCAGGGGGCTGATCTAAATCCTCACCTTTCCCCTCATTAAATTAGATCATTGACCGTTTAAGGACATCTCTCCCCCTTTCCCTCTTCCTCCGCCCCTCTTCCTCACTTGCGCTCTTTCTCTTTCTCTCCTTCCCTGAGCCTCACTTGCTGGCCATGGTATAGCAGCCCTGTTGGTGCCACTGCATGTCACGAATGCGTCTCACGGACTGCAGCTGAGGGTGGCGAGCACCAAACTCATTGAAGTGCCTGAACTCGCCCTTCTCCAGCAGGTACTGGCTGCCACGGTATCCGGGGAACTGGTATCCCACCCAGCTGGTTAAGAATCAGCGAAGCAAAGGGGTCAGTGTGGGACCGACATCTCTCAGGATGGTTTACGAGCTGTAGCTGACACTTACGTTCCACAGCTGACAGAAATGCTGCCCACTCTGTCAGTGAATCCGTGGGAGAACAGGCTGGGAACGTCGTCGTCCATGATCTCCATCTTGCGGCCCTTGAACTCTCCGACCTCGTACAGGCAGATCTTGTGCTTCTCGGGGTCCTGGCACAGACAAACATCCCCACAGTCCAGTTCCAAAGGGGAAATCTCAGAGAATTTGAACAAAACTTGACTCTTTTTACCATTTTGACAGGCCTGAAGGACAGCAGGTAGTCGTTCTTCTGGCAGTTGCTCCAGGAGTCCCAGCGAGGATACTCTCCCTTCTCCAGGATGTACATCTCGCCACAGAGGTTCATCTGCTCAAAGCCCACATACCTGCAGGCAGGACCGACAGCGTGAGCTGTCCACTCATTTCCAAAGCAGGAGGCAGAGAAACGTGTCATCGTCGCCACTTACGGTCCACACTCGACACGCAGGGAGCGAACGCGGTCGATGCCCAGCTCACACACGTTCATGCACTCGTTGTTGATCTCAACCATGCGACCCTGGAAGTTCTCCTGGTCGAACACGTACATCTGAGGAGGAGGAGGAGGAGGTCAGCACACCAACTCTCAAGGTCTGGGATTTCAAAAGTCATATACTCCTCCGTTCCTGAAGACACCTACTTTGTAAGACATTCCCATCTCGGACCTCTTACCCTGGGCTGTTTTACCGTCAGTCTGGGAAGAAGCCTTAGACTTATCTCCACTGGACATGATTACTGCGCGTAGACAAAATGCTGGCCATCAGTATAGTGAAAAGGAAAACATATTTTGACCTGTTTCAAATTTTCAAATGCAGGTACGGATGGAATGTGTGTGTGTGTGTGTGTGTGTGCGTGTGTGTGTGTGTGCGTGCGTATGCGCACCTTACCTATCTGTGTGTACGATGTCTGTGCCGAGCCTCACTCAGAGTGTGTGTGGCTCGGAGCGTGCCTCCTCTTTTTATACTCTGGCGCCCATAGGAGAGGGATTACGGGCGGAGAAACAAACCTGCTGAGTTCAGAAAGACGAAACAAAAGAAAAACACGCATCATCAGAGAGCTGCAGATGGAGCGGCAGGACCAGCCAGAGTGTGAGCGATACGATAGAATCAAATGAGAGAACATTTACTGATAATAAACCTGTAAAATACTCTACCTCGTATTTAATGAATATAACCCAAAAATACATTTCAGATTATTTTTAAATCATAAAAATTGCAAGAAAGGTATGCTGGACGTGTTTCCTGTACTTGTTTCAGTGGAATACTGACATTTGATATATTGAACCAATTAGTTTAAACAGTCTCCCAAAAATGAAACAGGTGGAGCACCTTTAAAGAGAGTATGTGAACAATTAGTGTTGTTTTAAGGGAGATTTTAGAGCAAGAAGAGTCCCAAGAACGCAATCCCACCTTTCAACATACAGGTGAACACACACACACACACACACAGAGTAAATTTGGCTTTAATTAAACTTAATTTTAACACTTTAATATGTAGATATGCCCACAAAGTCATCTTCTCCAGGGTCCCCCTGCCGTTAATCCCCAAATTCTCCACCCCCACCACATCTCTTTGTGCCTGGGGACGCGCTGGACTGCTGACCGGGGTCCGAACATACCAGAACGCTTTTGTTCCTGAGCCCCGGCAGCGCGTTTTGCTGAGCTGGCCCCTGCAGCGAGACAACAGCGTCCAGCGGCAGATCCGAGAGCGCGCCTCGGACCGAGTCAGAGGCGTGGACGCGCCGCCGCTGCGCGCTCCAACACTGCCGGTATAAAACTGAAGCGCCAGGACTTCCCAAAGCTCTACACGCATCGCTTCCAAAGTGCCTCTAGTTACGTTGCCAATCTAGGTAAGGTTGCATCTCCACTGTCTCACACACACACAAACTCACACTCCCACACACACCCACACACACACACACACACACACTAGAAACCAAAAGCATCCTCTGTTGTGTGTGCATTTGTTTCCTGAAATGTGTTTGGTTTTAATGACAGTAAATGAATAGAAGTGAGGAGGTGTTCAGGAGTGTGAGGACACTCTCAGGCATATTTTTATCCTTCCTCTCTCTTTCTTTAATTTCCTCATCAGGAGGAAAAGATGTACAGAACTACAAGGTCCCCCATGATGCAGCCACTGGTCAACTCAGGAATGGGCATGGCTCCTTTTTTCAAGGTAATTATTTCTCTATACTTCACAAAAACACAACGTTTATTATCTGTCATCGCTGATTGACAGTCATCTAGAGGAGGACACAAGATGATGCTCTCTGAACCCCACAGGTGACCGTGTTTGAGCAGGAACATTTCCAGGGCAAGTGTCTGGAGTTCACTTCCGAGTGCTACAACATTCAGGAGTGCGGACTAGACAACATTCGCTCCATCAGGGTGGAGAGCGGAGCGTAAGTCTTCAACCTCTGCAACAAAAGCTGCAAAAATGACCCTGAGCTAACACCTCTGCTCGTCTCCCTGAACAGCTGGGTGGGCTTTGAGCACCATGACTTCCAGGGTCAGCAGTTCATCCTGGAGAGAGGAGAGTACCCCCACTGGGACGCCTACAGTGGCTCCCTCTCCTACCACGTGGAGCGTCTCATGTCTCTGCGTCCCATCTGCTGCGCTGTAAGTTGCACCCTGTTTTCAAACGTCCCCAGGACAATCAAATTTCGAAGATCTAAACTCATCTACCCCCTCCTCAGTCCCACAAGAGCAGCCGCATGATCATCTTTGAGAAGGAGAACTTCATGGGCCGCAGCGTGGACATCTGTGATGACTACCCATCTCTGCAGGCCATGGGCTGGATGATGCCCGAAGTTGGCTCCATGCACGTGCAGTGCGGCGCGTAAGTCCAAGTGATTTCATCCTGGACACTTAACTCTGCACACCGAGGTTGCTAATAGTCTTTCTGTGCACGCCCCCCCCACAGCTTTGTGTGCTACCAGTTCCCTGGCTACAGAGGCCAGCAGTACATCATGGAGTGTGAGAGACACAGTGGAGATTACCAGCACTGGAAGAACTGGGGCTCCCACTGCCAGACCCCTCAGATCCAGTCCATCAGACGCATCCAGCACTGAGAGCAGGACGTCCTGAAAGTGTCACAGCAGCTCCCAATCCACCTCCATCTTCTCCTTTACCCACAATGCTCTCCTCTTTCTTTATATCAGCCCTGCCCTTCCTCTTGACTTGAGCCGCAACAGTCGCAACACAGCTGACACACAGCCGCAGCCAGAGTGTGATGAGAGGCAATCTCGCACTGGCGGAGCACACGGAAACACACACACTCACACACACACACACACACACACACTCACACACACACACACACACACACACACACAAACACACACACTGACGCTCATAAAGTGTCTTTTTACTTGGTTTAGAGGTTCCTACATACTGACGTACAAACACACACCTGCGCTGTGTCTGCTCCAGCGATGACAGCAGCCGAAGTGGGGTGGGGGGGTGGGGGGTGAAGCTCCATCATCATCATCCTGGGAAACCTCCCCCTCTGCTTCGATGCCGCTCAGATGTGTTTTGTTGTTGTGTAGGTTGATCCACAGGTTAATTGCCAATAAAGAAAATTTCACCTCATTATTTCTTGTCTCATTACCCCAGCTCTGCTTTAAAAACCGCCGCTGTGAATTTTGCAGATTGTTATGTTATTTAAAAATATATATTTCATAGTGTTTCCCTCTAAGTGAATTTTGAAACAGTAGAACTATATGTGCGTCAAAGTTGTTAAGTATTCATGTAACATAATGTGAAGCAAACACATCTAAGGGTTCATCTCAGTTTACATTTCAGGATAATGGCAAGAAAATTTAGCCTGACGAAATATAAGAAACTCATCACAAAGTAATAAAAATAAAGTCAAGCTCCTGTTATTGGTTTGACCTTTAAAACCAATTTCAGAAGGCTGAAGGAATATGAATAAATAATAATCAAATAAAATGTGCAAAATTGCATCATTTTACCTGTTTGCTCTCTTTTTAGAGCCTTTTTCTTCTTAAAATTCTCTACAGTTACACAAGGTACACTAAACGCTTTACCTTTCTGTGAAAGGTCAATGACACCCGTTCACCCAAGTGAGGTGACGTGTGGAAACGTCTGGTTTTGTTTACTAAATCTTCAAAATTATCCCCCTGCCCTTGTGCTTAAGAGCGGATCTATTTTGGTTGTGTCCCCGTCGTCCCTTCTCGTGTTGCTGCTTGACCCTTTCCTGTCACGTTCTCACACTGGGGTGATTGAGCTGGATGACAGTGAAGAAGCTGAACGCACAAGCATGTAATGACCTTTGATTTGGGCCATGACTTATTTTATCTCATCTTTTAGGAGCTTTCGAAGTGTTTAAGTTTGTAATGGAATCAGAAAGAGCCAATGGGTCACAAAGATGTTTTTATTGCTGAAACAAGAGTCCTTAACAAAACCTTAGAGTAAAATAAGGAAGACAGGAGTTTTCCAAGAATAACGTCAGAACTGAGAAACTGAGATTACCAATCTGGACAAATAAAACAACAATATTTACAACTAATAAAACCCTCCTGATTCCTTTTGCCATTGCATGAACCTTTCTTATTCTACATTTCTGTTTTTTCTTTAACACACAACAGTTAAAACAAACTTAACTGCATAAAAATTACAAAATCCTGATCATAGTTGTAACCACCAAACTATTTACATAAAAACAATAATTACACATTTGTCATGTTAAAAAAGAAGTTCTAATCACGTTTGTCAATATGACCTGAAAGTAAGTTTGGATGTCCAGCTCAAAGCTCTTCTTTATCTAAAACAACGATGAAGCTTTCCAAACCAAATGAGCTAAAGAGCACGTGATGGTCAATCTACAACAAATCGATTTAATGTCTGGAGGTTTTCTGAGAAAGATTCAAAATAACACAAAGAAGCAGGAATGCACTGAAGCTGACACGAAAGCAGGGAAACGTTAGGTAACTGCAGCACAGACAGCTGTGGATGGGTGGAGGCTCTGGTCAGTAATGACGTCGATCTCTTCCTCTTCTTCCTCTTCTTCCTCGTTCTGGTATTTTAAAGTCTCTGACCAGGGAACGCTCCTCTGATGAGTAACAAGGCTGGAGCCTCCAAGCACGTCAACGTCTTCGTCTTCCCCGTCTCCGTCCACAACGATGATCTCGTCACAGCTGCTGTGCTCCAGCTCCTCGGTGTCGGAGGACTCCTCAGCTTCCCTCAGGCTGATTTCGTTCCCTTCTGGTTTGTCTTCTTGCGAACCTTCTGCACCACTCAGTGAAAGGGTCTCCACATCGATCACCTCCACCTCCTCTCGGGCTGCTGGTTCACAGTTTGGATTTTTAGGCTGAGGTGTGCTGGGCGAGGTCGTGTGGGACATTTGCTCAAGGCAAAGCCTCTTGCTCCCAGAGGCATCCTCACCTTTCTGTTCCTCGACCTCTGCTTTCCTCCTGTTCACCTTCCTTGTAGCTTTGTAGGCGTGTTCTTGTGGCTGGCCGGTCGCGTCTTCGCCCCGTATGTCATTGATTTTCTGGAGTTGTTCTTCTGTGCAGAGCTGCTCTGCAGGCTGGACATTTCCAGATGAATCAAAAACATTCCCATTTTGGGGTCTGCCTTTGCTGTGCTCTCTAAGGCGTCTCTGAGTGACTTTGAGTGGCTGCTCAAGCAAAAGCGTACTATCCTGCAAAACAGAGGAGATTAGTGAACAACTACAATCTCGCTCTGCACATTTCTCAAGAAACATGTTTTAGGATAAATGCTCACCACACATGCCTCCTTTAACTTGCTCCTGATTGGGTACATCTTTTTGCCCGTCCACACTGTCTGACTTTTGCCATCACTTCTGCATTTCCCAGAGCTGCTCTCTGTTTTTCCTCTCTGAAAAAGCAGGCAAAAAAACAGGATATTACAAATTATTAATCTACCTCAGGGACAGCGCCAGCAGTTCTGACTAGCTAGAGTGGTGTAGAAATGTCGGACACCTTGTTGTTGTTCAGGTTCTGGAGTCCGTTTCCCTGCAGGATCATTGTGTCTGGCAGTGGGCCCCTTCTCTCCAGCTTCACCACAGGCATCTGCTTCAGCTGCTGGTTTTCGTGCTTTTGAAGCTTTCTGATGTTGGGATCACTTGACAGCACCAAATCCTTCAGTCTCTGCTGCGACAGCATATCTTCCTTTCTTTGTCTTCTCTTTCGTGGCTTTTTAGGAACGCTCTTTTTTCTCTTACTGGTACGTTCTGAGTGAGTGGCGTTGCGAGCTGAAGCCTTCCGCAGCCGTGACCGGACCGGCGTTTTGGTTCCAGCGAGCTGCTGGTTGGCTGCTCGAGAGCTCCCTGCTAGAGCCCGTGTCTGACTCCGACCGACGGTCTCATCTTCTGCAGCGTTACAGCCACGAATCTCCTGCTCGAAGGTTGAGAGAAAGTTCTCGAGCATCTCTCTGAAATCAGTCTCTCCCTGTTGCTGTGGAACAGGGCCTTTGCTGTGCGCAGAGCCAGAACGACCACCTTCTTTCACAAAGGCATGGCCGTGCTGTCTGCTCTCTGTACTGGTGGAAATGGGATACGTACAGCCGCTGCTACTGGCTGAGGGGGCAGGCTGAGTGCTGCTATTTGGAAAGATATCCAGGCCCATCATTACTTCCTCCAGTAAACGATTGATTTGCTCAACCTGCTCATCTTGAGGCGGTGGTGGGACCGCGGTGTTGTGGAGGAGGGACGACTCTGGAGACGCATGGGAGCCTGTGGACGACCACAAGTCAGGTGATGGTGAGGGGTGGAGGGAGGGAGTGGAGGCTGGTGCCGTACGTAGATTGTAGAATCGACTGGGAGGAGACAGAAAGCCGTCTGCTGGCTTGGTCTTCACACTCGAAAGTGGGAGCTCATCCTGTAACCGATGAAATGTGTACATTCAAAACGGCTACAGGAAAACTACCGCATTTTAACACAGATGCTGTAGAGTGGTTACATTAATGTTAAAACACTTTTTGTAAGTTTACAGAGAGTTTTTGAAGGTACTTATGACAGTATATTAGCGCTACATTGTGTAAAAAAGGCACTTTAATCAGGTTACACACCTGTGTATTATTACATCCTTCTGCTCTGGCTCTTCCTCCCTCATTCAGTGGTTGAATGTCTTTGTTCAGGGATACCTTACTCATCTTCTCAGGTCCCCGCCTTCTCCTCTTGGGTAACTTTTCTCTAGTTGTCAAGTAGAGCTTCCTGCCGGCAGCTCCTCCACCTTGACCTGTCCTGGAAGACCTCGTGCTCCACCTCTGCAGGAACAACTTCTGCACCGTGCTTAGCCCCACCTCCTGCACATCCACCGTTTCTGTAAACCCACCTCTGCCACTCCCTGCAGATCTTGCTGGAGGTCTCCGTGGTATTCTTTCACCTGTTCCGCCTCTCCGTGTACCTCCGGTTCCTGATTTCTGCCTCCGGCCTTTTGGTCGACCTCTACGCGACTGCTTTTCCTGCTTCTCTGGGTTCAGGAAGTCATTGATATATGCCGAGATGTTGCCTTTAAATTGCTCAAAACTTGAATCATCCCATTCATTTCCTGCTGCTACCTGAGAGGAGGTCCTCCTGCTCTGAGGGTGTACAATGCTCGCGGTCTCTCGGCTGAATAATGAAGAAAAGGACTGTGGGAGATCCAAGACAACAGAAGAAGATCCAGCTACTGTGGATTCTTGCAAAGAATCCATGGCAGCAAAGGAAGGCTGAGGGATTTGACTTTCATTTGGTGGGGATAGGAGTGATATGGGGATGAATGGAATTTGTGGTGGAATAACACTGGAGTCTGTATGTCTTAGGTTCTGTAAACAGGTCACATCTATGGTCTCAAATGTCGATTCTGGAGCGACTGTGTTTACTTGCAGCTGTTCTGTCTGAGTCCACATGTCTTTAAATTCACCTGACAGCCTCTCTTTCCACATAATAGTGCTCCCATCCCTAACATCTCTCACCCACTTCCCGTCTCTCTTCTCCTTCTCTAACAATGGCCCAGTCTGTACACCCACCTCTACCCACTGGCTATTTTCACCATTTTTTGTTGTGACCTCCACAAGACCATGGATGCCGAGCCTGGCTGCAGCAGAAACGGCCTCTTGTTTTTCCTTCTCCCCCTCTCCCGACATCTCACCAGAGTACATCAACCTTACCAAGCGGAGAAGCGTGCAAGCTCCGAGGGCCTGAAACTCGAGCAGTCGACTCTGTCCAGGCGGAGGAGGTGGCGTGGAGGACAGAGCAGAAGCAATATGAGGGCTAATGGCTGACAGAATACAACTGTGGGCTGGTACTGATATATCTGGAGGAAATGACAGATAGGAATAATGGTTATAGCATCCACAACTTCTTAACTATACCAGCGAACCCTCAATAATGTCAGAATGTCATAAACTTAGTGATAAAAGAATTGTCAAGTATACTTTTTTAAGTGTGAAAATATGATGATGCATGAATCAAATGTATGCAGATATTTAGGTGATGCAAGTTTAAAAACCACTGCTTTCTATGCAAGCCTCCTATAGTGACTGTTAATTAAAAATGTGAGATTTAGGTGTTTAAATATACCTTCAGTCTTCAGCATGGTGTCACAAAAGTGGCGGCACTGTTGCTGTCTTTGCAGTTCAGTGAGAAGGAGGGCTTTAAAGCCAGGTTTCTGGTAGCGCCACATCTCTCCATCTACTGCTGAAGAACATCATGAGGCAAAGACTACAAGATTAGTGACAAATATTTGCTGCACGATTTAAATTTTGCATACAGATTTATTTCCATTTTCAAACATTTTGAAATATCTGCGGCACTGCAGCCACTAATAATGGGTTGTCATTAGAGTAACAATAGAACCTGAATAATCTTAAAATGTGCACGTTAAAAGCTTGTTTTGAGCGATATTCCAATAAATGTGTATATTAATAAGCTCACGTTTATTTCAAAATCCAATTTGCATATCCCTGCGTTAATTACAGAAGACACAGCACAAAATAACAGGCTTAATAAATAATTAATGTATTTAACATTCTAATCCATCATTTGTTGTGTCATTTACAGTTTGTCACTTAATTGGGAGTTTAAATAGCCACACCTGCGAGTTAGCCACGTTGCTGACTAGCAGGTCAGCTAGCGGTGTAAATACACGTCGCTAGGTAAGCGCACATAAACTTGTTGTAATTAATTAACATGCAATGGCACGTTACAGTTATTTCTAATAACAACTCACAGCATGAGTGGTAAATTGGTTTGACATCGTGGACGGTTCATAGAGGGAGGGCAGGTGACGGACATGGTCTTCACTCACCTTACTGATGTATCAAAACTCCCTGAAAAGTGGTCTTCAGGCCAAGGAAATTGACTTGTTTGTATTTTACCGTGCGTCGTTTGAAATTAAAACTTTAGTACTGCATATTTTTTAGGTGTTCTTTTTTTCCACGTTGTTTTTTCTGTCCGTTCTGGTAAGGTCATTTTCCAACGTGGTCAGCGTCGGGTGGACACATGGCTGTAGTGAATCGCCTGACCACCAAGGGGCGACGAGCTCACAAAACGCTCGTGATTGTACAGCACAAAAGACAGCAAAAAGCATTTAACTTGACTTTTTTCTTTTAAATTGATTAAATTAATTTATACTAATAGATAGCAATATAACCAGGCAATAGGTTAATTTCCTACAAATTAAATGGGGCATTATTATTTGAGGTTTTTTAAATTAAATAATAATACACGTTTTTGTCCTCTAAGAATGTAGATCTGTGATTTGATAAGGGAAAGGTTTATGTTCCTAAAATAGATAAAAATGTGTTTTATGTTTTTTTTATTTACACTTTTCAGATGAAGCATAGGTTAAACAAATATGAGACGGTCAGATAATACACTATTTCATCATATTAAGCTTACAAAATGTCTTTTCAACATAAACCATTATTGTTAAAAAAAAAAACTTATACTTCCATCAACATACACCAGTAAAGTAAAATACAGACTTTTCAGACGATACCAAACAAGCACCTGTTTAGATTTTTCGTGAAAGCTGATGCTTATTTGTTGTTGTTTTATTGTAAAAAAAAATATCTACTCTTTGTAAATGATGAAAGAAATCCCAATCAAAACCAGTAACAAAAACTTAATCCATGAAAATCAGTTGTGTTGATTGAGAAATGTTTTTAAAGGTTATGACACACACTAACATATTATTTGTTACAAAACTCTGACAGTTAATTATGAAAGTTATTACTAGATAAAGTAGAATGGTGTAAAGACAAATATCAAGAAAACATCTTAAAGTCAAACCATGATATGAGCAGGGGTAAGCATTAAAAGTAAATATGGCCTGAAACCTGTAACTTAAAAAATAAAGATTCCTCACACAAGTATGACCCATGGGAGACATGACGTAATCCTTGATGTTTAAATAAATATTCCTCAGATTGTCTCATTGTTTCTGTGCTGTTCAACAATCATTTTCTCCAGGTATGGGGAGGGGACATTTCCAAGCACCTTGGCTGGTCCTGGAGGGTCCTGCTTCTCTGGGGCAGGCCGGGGCCAACGCTCATTGAACTTCACAAAAAACAGAGGGTCTTTGAAGGGTCCTCCATAAATAATGACCTGCATGAGGTAGACGAGGGCCAAAATCATGCCGCTGATGAGGAAGAAAGGGATAAATGGCCTCAGGTGGTGCCACGCCACCCTGATTCCATAACTCAGGCTGCTCAGGCCACCCTGCTTGGCTGTGTGAGAAGTGCTGCGGGAGGATGCTGGTGCTGGGGCACGAGTGGCAGACGTGTCATCTGACGAACTGGGAACAACTACATAATCCATCTCCATGTCCTGGGGGAGTCTGAGCAGTTCCCGTGCTCCTTAACTACAAAGCAGGTCCAGGAATCATAAGAAAGGAGACAGAGACCCACATCCAACGTGGACACGCTGTGAAGAATCTGTTGCTGAGGTCCTCGCCACAGTCGTTTCTCTCCCAACATGTGCGTTATCATTTCAGTGCTTCGTTCGCAGCTCTGTGCTGGATGTCAATGTCGCAGCTTGTGTTTGAGCTCCAGGGTGTGATGTTCATAAGCATAGCTCCAAATAGAAAGTGACAAATGATATCATGAAGAGAGGGGGGTCTGCTGCATTTCATGGTGTCATGTTTAATGAAGAGTGTTTATGTGTACCAGCTGCACAGGTTTCACTTGTTGCTCATACAGAGAAGACGCAGAACTGAATATTTCATTGCAGTTTATGAACTAAGACAGAAGTTACCAAAATCAACTTATAATTACTTCCTAAGAGGCCAGAATTCAAAACCTCCAATATTAGGACTTTAAATACAATATTTAAGAGGCAAATTCATTTGGCCCTTTAAGACAGACTCTTTCCAAACATTTATAAGGATACTTTTTTGAAACAACTTTACCTGAACAAATTTAAGGTCTTTTCAGTGTCTCATGATAGTCCTGCAGGTCCACAATGAAATGTCAACTCTTTTGACATTGAGTGTGAGTGCAAGTCATTTCACTTGCTCTATCGTTTCTTCTTAATTCAAAACAAGCAGTTCAATTTAACAATAATGCCATGATTCTGTACCATCTCAGATGGAGATATACTGTATTTAATTTGCTATAGAATCTGCTACAGAATTTGTAGCTCTACAAATATATTCTCTTATATACAATATTCTTTGACAAACTATGAAGCTGTAAAATGAGGCAGTCAAACTAAAACATTAGTGCTAGTTGCACTTTATACCTATTTTAGTTATTTGGAACTACTTAATGTCCTCTCAGGGTTTTAGTGGTTCAGTGTTAAAAGTGATACATTGATTCCATAATCTGTTAAATATCAAGCATTCACACAGACAGGCATTTAAAGCCCTCGTGATCCCGCAGCTGCTTCTCAAAGCTGTGTGGGATCCATGTCAGATGTGCTGCATGCTGGAAAGCCACAACACTTCCATGTCCTCTCACAAACCCCCCGTGTGTTGTATTGACACACGTGGAGTCGAGGGGGGGTGTCCCTTGCATGTCAACCCTCATCAAGAGCAGGGAGATTAAATGACTGGATTCTTTAATTAGATATATTTATACACAGTACATGCGACAGTAGTCCCTGAGCTCAGCACACAGCTAATCACGCCCTCCAAATTCTTGTCTACGAAAGGATCTTTATTTATAAAAAAAAAAACAAAAAACATCATTGCCAGTTACATAGTTTACCAAAAAAGCAACTTCTCAGAGCCAAGGCAGACATGAATGGTACATCAGAAATATGCAAGGAATGGGCAACATTACAAACACACTGCTTCCAAAAACAGGAACAAAGGTGATTGGTCTCTCCTCTTAAAATAACTAACATGGACATAAAACAATGTTTAAAGCTTTCAACCCAGAACTCTCAACAGACAAGTCCCTGAAATGATATTTAAATTGGGAGAAAGCTAAGACCAATACAATTTTAGATGATAGTGTAATTAAGTCAATTTCGGTCCCAGCTGTTTATTAAAATGTATTTCAGAGTAAAGAAGACTCCCAAATTTTGATTTAAAGCCCACACAACATGATAAACAGAGTTAAAAAAGTGATAAATATTCCAAAAATGACCTATTATTTTTATGAAGATAAAGTAAAACCTGTTAATACTAAAGCCTGGAATGTTTTGTGAAGACAATTTTAGTGGTTAGTAGTGTACAGTATGACATTTTCTTTATTCTGTAATATAAAGTGTGGTTTGCTGATGCTCTAGATCTAACAGTTTAAAAAAAATGCAGCAGCAATTTAAATTATTTTGAGTATGTGGAAAAAAAAAACGTTGGAATATAAAGTATCCAACATGAAAAGAGGCAGTATGTTGGTGAAAAAACCCAAAAACCCTTTCAAAATTAAAAAAAAAAGCTAAATCACAGGAGCATGAGATGTAAAAGAAAATAATGGAAATGAATGGGATTAAATAATCAACATCATGGTCTGACAGATCTGGTGCACACGCATGCACACACACACAGGTCCATGTTCACACTCCCACACACACACACACACACACACACACACACACACAAACCTGCACTTTCCGGTCTGTGCTCATCTCAACAAAGGGAGAGAGAAATAAACTTAACAGGAAATTAATCCTATACATCATTCCAAGTCTACTGGTCGACCAACGATGTGTCAGTCTGTCCCAACCTCCCAACAATCCCAGTAACCATTTAACTTAATGAGCCAAAACTAATGCAGTCATCCGATTTCTCTTTTATATACAGTAAATACCCTAAACACGAGCCTACTTACACATTTATCATTAGGATGTTTGCAATAACACGAGAACCATGGCAATTTCCCAAAATGTTGATGATAGGAAGGCAAAAAAGCAAGCAGGATGACAACACCAGAATGAAAATGATTGTCAATAAATGTAATTGCCATTACAGAAGAAAAAAGTATATATATTTCTGCTGCTACAATTAAATTCATCAGTGGGTATGTCTGTGTGTGTTGTCCAAATTAGGCTGCAACACAACCATTTTCTTTGGATGTCATCCCCAATCTCTCCATCTGAGAGTTGATGGAGGGGAGGGGCAGAGTCTGTAAGTGGATCCTCTCTCCTCAGTAGCAGTGGTAGGGCAGGCTGGGCCCAGTTTGGGTGATGCACACAATCAGTTTTTCTGAAGAGAAAAAAAACAAAAACAAAACAAAGGTCAATAAAACCAAGTTGGAAAAATGAAAAAAATCTATTCAGGTCTTTTTCACTGTAAATATAAAAAGCAATACAACACTCAATACATGGTGGTATAAATATGACTAAGACAGTATTGATATCAGAATAACTCAAGTTAGAAAAATAAAGGTATCGAGTTCAAAATTATAAATATCTACACAGCAAATTGTGTTTGGAGTAGATTGAACAAACAACCCCTCAAAAAATGAATGTGTAAATCAGAGTATATGGTTTCATTACTTTGTGCATGAATTCGATCTTCTTTCCCATTATTTCACACAAAAATGACAATATTAAATGGATCAATTTTTGCCATAGTGGCCAAATGTAGGTTGTAATACCACGCTCAGCCACAAGAGTTCACTATAAATCTTACCACTTGCAACAAAGTAAAATAAGAGTAGACAGAGGATATGCTAGTGGTTTTAAAAAGGATATATTGGTGTTGTGGCTCCCTCAATTTAAATGAAGGGTAGAGCTGTGGAGAATATGTCTTACTGTGCTGACATACTAATCGAATAATGCTAATGTATCAAAGTTCAGCTATTATGATAACATTACTGCCCAAACATTGTAGGATTTATGTCCTTATTTTTACACTAATGCAAGAAGAGCACCTTGCAGCATACTCTACCAGCTTGTTAATACAAAACATTAGAACAGCTAAATGTCTCCAATACACCATTGTGGACATACCAGGCTCCACTCAAGGTCTAAGTTATAGGAAACAAGGAGTTCAGTAAATTCATGCAGGACAAGAGGTCGGTTAGACATACCATGCTGTAACATGCAGAGGGGGGAGAAGGGGGGAGGCGGGGCTAACCGTCGTAGGAGTCCAACAAGGGCAAGGAGCCCTTTCTGCCCCCATACACCCCTCGCTGAGAGATAACCAGAGGTAGAAATAAGATGGCAAGGAGGTGACAGCAAGAAAAGAAAATTCAAAAATTGTGAAGTGTTAAAAGCAGCCAAAGTGTAATTTGGGAAATTCAGTGGTAGAGACTGAAAGTTAGTAATGTTAAATGAGCGATTCAACGAGTGAGGGCAACATGACTTCAAGTACCGGTAAAGTGTCAGTGGTTTCATCCAGAGTATGTCTCCTCTCCCTCTGGTCCAGTGTAGAGTAGGCCTCTGAGGAAAAAAAGATCATAACAATGAGGGGAAAAAAGTAATACTGTGTCATGTTCTAGAAAAATTCCACATGAGAATCACTCAAAATACACTCACCAGGGCCAAGGTCATTTAGTGGAATCATGTCCCTCTTCTCTCCTGTATTAAAAGAAGGAAAGCCTCAATTTACACAAATCAAATACAGTGGCTTCAAATTTGTAGTCTGAGAATAAATGTCTAATATTTATCTTAATCACTCCTCTCTTGCACACACCTCTCTCTAGGAGTGGCGTGGTGCTCTCCTCATGGGTGCCGTTTGCTCGGGTACTTGGCCCATTAGTGGTACCCGAGCTGAGATTCACCATGAAATCTGTCTTTTTCCAACCGTCTTTCTCAAGCGGCCGACGCAGTTCTTTGTGGGCCCAGACCAGCTGCAGCACCTGGCCGGCCCCCCGGACTTCACGGTCAGAGTGTTTGCTGTAGGACGCAGATACATTCACACATTGCTTTCAGTTGAAACAAAAAAACAGTTTACATCTGCATGATCCCGACACACTTACCCATCCTTATTGATGAGCACCAGCCTTTCTATGCCCTGTGAGGCTCTGAGAGTCTTTGCTGCTTCTAGATTGTGGCCCAAAACCTCAGCAAGTGTGCTCAGCACAGACACAACTGTTTCCTCTGAGAGAGCACGCCTAGAATGACTTTGGCCCCCCGGCAAGTTAGCCACAAGATTAGGCACTGCATGCAAACCTACTTGAGAAATACAGAAGTCAAATTCCACACAAACCAGCAGATGCATACAAATTTAAAGAGTATTTCAACAATATGCAATTAAAAATATTTTTCTAAACTATAGCTAATGTTATCACAGCAACAACTTTAACAGACCGACACATGCATGCAATGACCTTACCAAGCAATTCGCAGTTGCGACTGTCGATGGCAAGGTTTCTCAAGGCACCGGACATTGCCCGAACTACACGGTCATTGCCATGAGCCAAAAGCTCTGCCATCATGGGAAGGCCCTTCTCCAGACGCACTGTGGCCCGTATATATCGACCATACTGAAGAAGGAAAAAAAACAAACCAAAAAAAAAAAAAGGGTTATTCCGGAAACTTTACAGTGACGCCTTCACAGTATACTGAATCAAAAAAAAAAAAAAATGGACCTTACAGTCCATCTCCCAGCACACAGGTTCTGGATGGCACCTGCAGCAGCCTCCAGCACTGAGGGATTCTTGCTTTCTCTGAGCAGTGACGTGTAGACGCGAACCACCTCCGGTTGGAACAACAGCTCATAACCTAAAAGGAAACATTAATTCAAAACATTTACCATGTGTATTGCACAAAGACGTGTGCAAAAAAACTGTGCATGCGACTGAACAGAAGCATTATTAGGAAACGAAAACATTCATGAGTTATGAATGATTAGAAGGGAAAAAGATACCTTTGGCAGGCGTCGTCCTCTTTGGAATGTCAACCAGATCTGCAGAGCCATCATCTCCATCCTTCTTTCCTACAATAATTAATAACATTAAAAAATAAATATTGAGCCAAACAAGCAAGGGAGAAGACTGGTTGGTTATTTTTAGTCCTCAGGGTACAACCCTGAAAAAAGCTGACTGTGTGACACATCTGTTTGAATCCTAGTTTTTAGACAATTTCATGAGGGCTGTACATGTCCATGCAGTCTGTAAAACAAGAACATTGAACATGCAACACTCTTGGTGTGACATCAGGCAATCATGCTCATGAAGGTGACATTAATTCAAACTCAACTTCTATGATGAAGAATAATTGTGCATTAGTAAAATGAACAATGAGAACCTTAAATACAAGTTAAGCAGAACACAAAGGGAAGAATCTTACCTTTGGAAAACCACTCATCTAAACACAGCAGAGGAAATAAACAAGGGAGGAATGAAAGGTGAGAGAGGGAGAAGAGATAGGAGGGGGAAGAGGAGGAAAACCGAGGCAGAGCATGAAAAAAAAGAGCGACAGGTGTTTCTGCCACCAATAAGATCAAATGTACCAGCATCTAGCTGCCTTTCATTAAGATACTTTTAAGTTTTACCTGACCTGTCAAGTCATTCAAAATAATTAAACCCTCTCATTCTGTATAAATTAATGTGTGGTGGTGTCATTTGCTTCGACAAAGCCAGTATGAAAAGAAACTGGACCAATGCCCAAATAAAAGCCCCACTGATTTGTCAGGAGTCGCGTATTTCAACGTTATACTGACCTTTGCCTTTTCGAGAACCAAAGCAACCACCTTTGTTAGCCGGGGGTGGGCCCTGGTTAATGGCTACTGTCTCCACAAAGCGCTCACAGCCTGGAACTTCACGGTGAACCTGATAAGATAGATTCCTCAAGAGGCAGACGCAGTTCTCCACCAACTGCAGGAAAAGTAAAAAAGGTTAATATGAAGATGGAAAACAGAATTTAATGCCACATAAATAAGTTGTCTGCCAGAAGTTCATGTGGTACCTTGTTATCCACATCTTTGCGGTTGATCTGTGACTGGACAATGTACATGAGTGAATCCACTAGCCCTGTGCACTCCCTCAGCTTTCGCCTTGCCTCACTGCGTTCTGAACTCACATTCCTTTTGAGGAAAATGAAAAGTTAAACCCACAATTACGTGTCTTAGTTCTTAGGGTTAGAACATCATTCTCTCCTCTTCAATAAGATCTTTCGGTAGTTCAGCAACTGGTAATTTGAGTACCTAAGGCAGCCAGCACTGTTGGTCAAGGCAATCTCCCACTCCAGATGGCGTGGTTTGCAGCTTTCTTCTCCTCCGTTGCTCCCTCGCTCCCAACCAGAGTGAGGAACAATCACTTCATCTACTATAGCGTGTAAGGCGTGGTCTACGATCTCCATTTTTACAGCGTCATGGGATGAAAGGTTCCACAAGGTGCCTGGGAAAATACCAGAAATTATAATCCAAATGCATTTATTTTTTTCTAGCAATAAATAAACGCAATTTTTGAGACCTGCATCTCGATGTTTATACCTGTTATAGTGTCCGTTAGGTCTTGGTTGTGGGTTTTTCTCAGCAGCCTGACTAGAGCTGGCACTCCATCACAGTTTTTTATGGCAATTTTGTTGTCCTGGTCACGTCCATAAGAGATATTCTTTAGTGCCCCACAAGCAGAGTGGTGCACCTCCTTGTTTGGGTGGTCCAGCATTGACACCAAGGATGGGATGCCCTTGAGGCGACGCACTTCTGACTTAACCTAGACACAGCCAAAAAGCCAGCACATCAAGGATTATTTATCATAGCAAAAAAAAAAGAAAAAAGAAAAACATTAAAAATGACAATCAGTTTGATTCTCACTTTATCATTTTTGAATGTAAGATGCTGGAGGAAAGCAGCTGCATTGGTCCTGACCGGGTCCAAGCGATAGTTAAGCATAGCGATGACCTCTGGCAGCTCTGGTTGTCTCCATGAAGTGGGAGCACCCTTCCTTAGTGTGCCATCCAAAGAAGCCATGCTTCCCATTCCCCTCTCCATTGTCATAGGAACGCCCCATGAATAAGCATCAACTGCTCCCATGTCACCATCCAGAGTGTCTTCACAGCTCCTGCACATTGGAGAAAAAAACCTCACTTAATGTCCAATTAGATTTGTTTGTTATATAACAAGAGGGCACTGCATTTTTGATTTTACCGAAGCCTATGTCTATCCATCCCACCAGGCCCGGGTCCTAGGCGTGGCATGGTGCCATACCCTCCAGGGTGCATTGGTGGTGGCCCCATACCGTAGTCATCATATCCCACACTGCGCTGGTCATCTTCCAATCCGTAGAGGCCTTGGCCATATCGCATCTCCAATGCTGAGCCCAGGGCCCTCATCCCCCTGCTCATGACCTGGGGCTGTGCTGCGTAAGGGTCAATCTGTTGGCGGCTTGGGGCCCGGTAGCCAGAATCCAGGGTCCTGTAACCATCAACTGGCCTGGAGGGGGGGGAGGGGGAGTGTCAACCTTTTTAAGTATCCACCTTCAGACTGATGTGATACAAAATGTAATTGAAACAAAAATAGAAAAGTGCTGTTAGGCAGTGGTATAATACCTGTATCGGTCATCCATGTGAGAACCCCTGCTCAAACTAGGGTATGCCTCGGATGGTGGGCCTCCCCGGTAGTCGTCATAACCCCCGACTGGACCATAGTGGTAGTTCCTGGGCACTGTGGCTGTGGGATAGTCTACTCCGGGCTGCCTGTACGGACGGTCCAGTGTGGCACTATAGCTGCCCATACCAGACATTGGCAACCCCCCGTCAAGAGCCAGAGAATCAGAGGGCATGACTGTACGTGAAACCGGTTTCTTCATCTGAAATAAAACAGTTCAATGTCAATTTTTTTTTTGTTCTCCTGGACTTCTGATGAATCTGAAAACAATGTTAACACTTACCCCTAAGTCCGACCGTCGGCCTGTTCCCTCCTCAGAAAACACTGAGTGTACTTCCTGGCGGTCATCGTCTGGTGTGTAGCTCTCTTCGAGAGCGCCGTGTGCAGGGTCAACCATTCTGTACTGTAGTAAAAGTCACAAAAACAGTCAATGACACTGAGGCGTATGAATACAGGAAAACATGTTGCAAAGTCTCCGCATTAACCTGTACCTGTGTGCCGTTTATGTACGAGTCTGCTAGTTTCAGACGATCTATGTCTGCATCCCCAAAACAACCGTTCTGGAGAAGGGAAGAAAAAGAAAAAACATACAAATGAAACCCATTGATTAAATAAAAATTAAACATTATCAAAAACAACACATTTTTATTCCAATTCAAAACATTCCAAGAAATAACTGCTGATAGCTATCACCCAGATGGTGTTACTGCTGCCAAAGCATGTTTGGCGCTAGACAAAAAGTCTTTGCAAGCCAGCTGTCAGACCTGTGGGTGGCAATTTTTGGGTTTTAGAGTCGCCAGTCTTGACATCAGAATCAAGGCTACTGTCACTCGGTTACTTCCCTTCTCAGTCTTTAATTTAGCATTTCTGTTACTCTCACAGGAAAAAAACATGCCTGGGAAACTTTTGTTTAATTTTTTTATTTAAGGAGGGAAGTACTGATTATACTTGTGCACTCTATAGTTGGTCCTTCCTAATATACAAATTGATTTACCAAATACACTATCGAATTTGGACAAATGTGCACATCGTGTTTTTGGCATCAGATTATCATCATAATTCTAATCTTTTACACTAAGACCTATACCATTAAACAAGACCTAAAATTGCAGCTTGCTTTCTCTGCCTTCACCCTCTGGCTGCCCCATACCAAACAAATAAGATACTTCCAAGGATTCAAAGAGATAAACACAGGATCTAATCTACAGCCTGTCAACAAGTGCTTAAAAGATTGTTTGAAAAAAAATGTAAAACCATATAATCTCTTTAATTTAGTCTTCCATGTCACATTTTTCCATTACAATACAGTGGCCTCAAGATAGTGGCCTCAAAAACACCTAAACAAAGAGGACGACCAGTTCCCTAGACAGAAACATTAGTTTTGTACTGTCAAACATCTGCAAAATAAATTAATTACATGTTGTAATTACTTATGAGCAGAAAAGGTCAACATTAATATATTAGTGTAATGAAATACTTACACCTGTGAACTCAAAAAGATGTGTTTATCAAGAAATATATAGAATGTAGCAGATAAGTGTATAGCAGGAACATCAGCCAATGAAACAGCATGTCACAGAAAATGTATATAAAACAGACAACAGTAAAAAAAAAGCATGGCATGCTGGAACACAAAAGAAAATAACATGGATTCCAAGGTGAGTCCCACTGAAAGACGCTTTGTCTGCGTCATGATATATCTGTTAAGAGATAGTGAAACCATGCTGAAAGTGAGTGATGACTCGCAATGCCTCGAAAATCGCAGTCGCCGGTATCAGGTAATGTCACACCACCTTGGGTAAGAGTCCAAACAACTTAAAGGTGTCATACTCAACACTCTTAACAACTAAAAGCAACTTCCAAAGTCAAAGCTTCATTTCAGTAAAGGCATTATTAATTAAAATATGGTTTCTTTGATTCAGGTTACATATTGTGTCCACCAAGATTTAGTTATAAAAAAAAAAAAAAAAAAGTCCTACTCAGACAATGCTGTGGTATGTTGTATAGTACATCAGAAAAGCAATCTGTTTACGTGGGTGGCAAGTGAATGCCTTGACACGTTTGGATGAATTCCAAGATTAATCGCTCCAAAACCCAAGCACTGTTTCTCGCAATAAAGATCTGTGAAGGAAGTGTTCTTTTTAAGCATTAACTAAATTGTTTTTATGTTTTCTGATTCAGTCAGTATTTTACATCTTTCAGTCCAGCTGATAAAGTATAAGTAAAGTTTAAGTAATTAATGCTTCAAAGACTGCAGTCCGACTATTGGCGAGGTACAGTGTTTTACCGTCCACTGTAATCAGTATGAACACTAACGTCATTTGCCTGATGGAAAATTCAGCTCTTTTTTTTAATATCTAACAATGTTCTGTGTGCAGAATAAGCACAAATGGATGGACAAACAGATATTAAATAAGAGATGGTTAATTTGTTCACGCACTTGCTGGTCATGGATGAAAAACAAGTGTGAGCAAAGAAGTGGTGATTGATGATTAAATGGCTCAGACGTGAAAACCCCCAATGGAGCTGATCCACACGCTGGGTGTTATGGGAAAAGCAAAGCTTTTGAAAGTCTGGGTGGGGGTCAGAGGGTTTGTTGGGGAGTGTTACCTGTGCGTGAGGGAGAGGGCGACCCAGGGCAGAGGGGCTCGTGGCAGGGAGGCCCACTCTCCTCCTCTCCTCCTCCAGTGCCCGGGTCAGCTGTTCAAACTGCACCTCCTGCTCCCTGACTGACTCCAGCAGAGCCGCTGCACTCTCACACTGCTCCATACACACTACACAGCCCCGAAAGGAAAGAGGGCCATTACACACAGCCTTTAGGGTTTCTATCGAAAACATGCACACACCTCCCCGGACTAAATCAGCCGTTTACTGTGTTTCCTATACACTTTACACCAAGAGAGGATTACTACAGCCGCATAACATGCAGGTTTCGTGAGGTGAATCAAGTTCAGACGGTTGAAAATTGATCAACAACAATAGGATTACACAACAGGATTTGTCCGTTGGTCTTGCTAATAATAATAATACAGCATGCACAATCACTGTGTAGACATGTTCAGGCTTGATGGCAGACAAAAACTTCCCGGATTTAGTATGAATTCTTTGGGCAAGTATCACAATTGCCCTGTAGTATCTGTATCTAACCAAATCTGCACTAATAGAATCAATGTTTACGAGAGGCCAGTCAAATGGTGGCATCCCAAATACTGCAGTAAAATCCTGGTCTGGACTTTATAAACTGACACAGTTTATAAAGCACAATCAGCTCAGCAGATCCATATTATTTCATACAAGAACAATTAAACCCATCAAATTGACAGAACTGTAGAAAAATACAGAATTTGTCTTTATTGTCATGCAACAAACAGACAGCATGCATGATACGCAAAAGGTGTAGTAGCAGTAATTCTACAGCTACTTGACTTTTTTTTTTTTTTGAGAAAATTCACATCTCACCTGTGGGTGTGGTCTGGAAGTAGAGGTGAGAGATCACGCCAAGGTCAGATGTCTAATGGCTCATGGGTAGAAGATCACCGATCTAACAAGCCCAGAAGTAAAGAGGAAGACTGCAGGAAGAAAAAACAAAAGCCAAAAGTGGAGGGAAGAGAATAATAAAGAGACAGGGGAAGGGGGTGGGGGTTAGTGAGGAAAGAAGGCACCGCTGTTTGAAAAATAGCAACATAGTGAGAATACCGAACATGTGTGTCAAAGGCAATGCGTTTGCAACGGAAGCAGAAAAACAGTAGGGATTTGTACAGTAGCTTCAGTCTTCAGACACACCCTGTGTTTACCTAACACAGAGAAGACAACTGTGCTGAAGCTCATCACCCTGCAGATCGTTCTAGCCAGAAAACCCAAAGAAAGGACGCAAAAGGAGCATGGGCTGTTATTTTCCTTCCGACCCTTCTTTTCAAATCAACCCTCGTTTAACCCTGTCCACTATGCTTCTCTTCTCAACTTACAGCCTCCCCCCTTTGTCCTTTTGTTATCCTCGCAGTGTTCTGAAAGAAACACATTGTTATATCAGGGTCAAACAAGTGGAGACTGAGATTCCCTTATCTGCTGTGGAAGGTTGGCTTGCCATCAGCCCTGGCTTCAAAGGTGAATAAATGCAACCATTGTGACAAACACACAGACAGACAGACACCAGTATAACCGGTTGAACTAGTAGGCTGGGGAGGGGTTGCCAAATTTCTGTTTCCCAAGTCTTACTCCGTAGTTAACCTCAACAGCCACATGCTAACGTGTGACAGCTGGCAGAGTGCTGCTAATCGCAGCTAAACTGTTGCACCAATGAAAAAACGATTCACTGTTTCCTCTACATCAAATTGTGTAATCAAAAAAATGAAAGATGTGATGATGTCACAGATGTGATGACAGTCATAGTTGTCTGTCACTTGACAGACAACTATGACGTCATTGAGCTTGGCATTCCCGTATTACTGTTAACAGAATGATCAATGCATGAGATTGCTTAAAAAGGAAAAAAAAAAAAAAAAAAAGAAGATTAAGGTGTGTCCACTATGGGAAAAGAAGAGAAAAGAAGGAGACTAAAAATGCATATTTCACAAGGCAAAAGAATCTGTGAAAAAAACAAAACAAAACAAAACCAGGATTGTTGTATAGTATGAGTTCAACTGACAGGAAGCCATGATGTCAAAATCACACACACAGTCGAGTGGTTCAGCTCCCCCGGAGCTATAACCTCCCACCTGAGTAAATCACCCACTGACGCCCTGTACCATTCATGCCTATATATGGTCATTACCAGGACCAGGGCTGATATTACCCACTACAAACAGGGGACACAGGGGCAGACAGGGGCTGCAAACAAATAATACAAGGAGAAGAAAACAGTAGTTTCACCGGGGGGGCACAGGGAACCAGAACCAAATGGGGGTGTGAAGTACACAAAGGAGGTCAGAAAACAAGACATGAGATAATCTCGCATTCCTGAAATTCACTATAGCAGCCCATCCATCCATTCAAGATCAAACTCCAGTGCAACATTAATTTAAAATTTTCTTCTAATAGAGAATAAAAAGGGTAATTATTTACTTGTTTCATTTGGCATATTTCATCATGTTCCTCAGATTAAATCCACCATTAAAATCTCAGTACAATACCATTACATTTCTAGTAACGAGCCATCATTTGCATGAAGAATTAAAAACAGTGATTGATAATTCTTGGCAAGAGTGTGTGTTTGTGTTAGTGTGTGAGCATTTAGCTGTGGCTGGGGGAGAATTTGCAGCTGTCAGTCTGAGAGGTCGTGGAACAAAAACGTACTTGTTAAAGGGAGAGGATTAAAAGCGCGTGTGAAAGAATAACTGAAGGAGGATGTCATTTGACATACTTGACCGCAAGTACATCTGTGCGTCTAGGAGGGGGTGTGTGGACTGAGTTCATGAGACCCTGCACTCACATGTCATCTGTCTACAGCTGCAGATATGGCCGTAAATTAAAAAGAGGCAGCTTGGGTTGGGGGTGGTGGAGTTGTATGAGATAAATCTCCAAACACACACAGGACAGATGATCTGAAAAGTAACTTAAACTTTAAAGGAGTACTACCTCGTAACAGCCAACCATTTAACTATATCAGCATATCTATCTACTTGTCGCTGCATTTCGCAGCTGTTAGTTTTGGCCTTGAAGGTCAATTGTAAGTTTTGTCGAACAATGAAAACAACGCAGCCGCACTGCCACAACCCTTTCCCTCTTCCTGAGAAACAGGATGTTATGGATTCAACATCAGAGATGAGTAAAGGAACGTAGCTACTATTTAAGCTTGCTCAAAAACCGTTTTCCTGAGCAGAAACCACGAGAGCCGATAAGATGTATTAAACCACAAGTTAGTTTCCTGTATTCATTAGGTGTTTTCAAGATGGGGGAAAAAGATCCTGTGACTTTGCTGATCACTGGAGCACTAACCACTTCCCACTTTACTAAAATTGTGTCCTTTTCTTCCGCTTTCAGTACTGAAATTCACAATCTTTTTAAAATGTATTTTAGCTCAATGCAGCACACTTTCCACTAAACATAATTTATGAAATCAAGTGGAGTCTCAAACTGTAACTACTAATAATTCACTACCAAAGGATGAAAAACACAAAGAATCAAAACTGCAATTCAATTGATTTTATACCTGGCAGTAACATTTACTACATCACATGTCCACTGTGATTGTGCAGCATGACCCACAAGAACACTTCTTTAAAATGGCAAGAAAAAAGTACAGAGACATGTTAAGTGTAACTTATTGTAAAGACAACAGGGAAGTCAAAAAGGTCAAGGACATGTTACTTAGGACCTTTAAAACCTATGGAAGTTAATTTTTCAGCAGCGTGACTCACTTCACCCCCCACCACCCTCCCCCGTCAGAAGTCATCTGTGACCTACACACAGGAATCCAGTCTATGTCATCTTAATGAAACTCTGAAGATTATAAACTCCCACCTTTTCCAAAAACAGCACACACTCAGACTGAAACCGCAGTCCTACAGAACAAACATGTTCGCGTAAGTGATTGTAGTTTGCCAATAATCTAGTGTGATGCCACAGACTATGGTTTAACACGAGTGTGGCTAGTAATGGGATTGAAGTTTTAACCCACTAATCCACTTACTTCTAAACACATTCTCACAATGTTACCATGCATGCACATGGTAACATTGGATAAACAGTTTACACCCTCTCCAGATTAACCTGTAGAAGCCAAGAGCCCTAGAATTGCTAAATGGGAAGCATAAATCAACAATCAAACCATTACTTTAAGACAGTTGCGGACACCTGTGGTTAGTGGTGGCACCTGGACTGCATCAAACCAATCACAAAAAAACGCAAAAGTACGAATGCACTACAGCATGAAAGCATTGAAAAGAACTAGTTTATTTACTCAGACTCGACCTGACAGTTATCCCCACCCAGTTCTTCCACCAAAACAAGTTCGCGCAGGACCCACCCAACAAGTTAACAAGACGACAAATGTAATGAGCCCAGCCTGTGTGGAGTGGAAGCCCACCATCTGTTAGAATTCAGTTTCAAACTAATCTAAGTGCTTTTAATGCACAGGCGTCTCCTCGGATAAGTATACAAAAAATCCAATAATAACCAAGTGCGGAATCTACCAATTCACATATTACTGTATGGAAAACGTGGGGATAGCAAGAACATCCTGGATTCGTCCTGTTAATGACTTTGTTTCGTGACAAGGGAACGAAACTCTATTTGCAATACTGTAAAACCGCCTGACCACCGCGCTGTTTTGTGACTAGATGCGTCGCTAAAGCATAACACAACTTGTTGTAACCCACAAACAGCATTTCGCCAATCAAAGTCACACGGCTGATCTGATAAAGCGACACGGGGCAGGAGCAACAAGCAGCGCTGGATGCACTTCCGAGCTTTCGGCATAAAGTGACTATCACGAACAAAGGCTCGGCTCTTCCAGCACTGAATTACCTCCCGGTGTCTGTGCTAAAGCCACTGGGCAGAAAAATGGCAACGCTGGAGATTCAGCCAGCCTCCGTTGAGTAAAATGTTCGCTCAGCACTCATATGACCTGGTTCGGCTGTCGTGCTACGTTAGCATCACAATAACCCACATAGCCTCCGAGAGCGGTGGCAGCAGCCAGGCTAACGTTACAAACAGATTAGCAACAAGGGCTGAAGTTTAGCCTGCTCGACTCGGAAACAATTTGAACCATTTAAAATTATTTATTTGCAAGTGATAATGTCTATCCCGAGTGAGCAACAGAGCGGTGTCTAGCTGGTAAAGGAACAGCGAGTCTTAACTTTTAGTGTTAGCTGGCATTAGCCTAAAAGACTCGATACGTCGATGATGTGACCACTCCTTGCCAACGCTGCAGAGCACAATGTCTCTGGACGCACGGCTTCCTGGCGCTAACCGATTCGTCTGTCAGGATCACGAATTAACTTACCTTGTAATAGAAAGCCTTACTCGGCCCGTTCTTCGCTATTCCGCTTTTATGGCGTCCTCTTCCCCTTCTCCTCCGTGCTCCCTTCCCTAGGTTCTGGGTCAAGCTCGTTAAAGACGAAGCGACATCACCGAGTTGTGGAGAGAAGGGGGCGGGATCAACGAGCGGCTCTACCGTAAAAACTGATCAAGGCGCCGCGTTACCGTAATTCCGGCCTCAGGCGGGTGTCTCACTTTTTTCTACCCCCCACCCCTGTCCTCCCCCGGCTCGCTCACAGATCATTGGAACAATGACCGAGAGGAAGCAGAAATTCGTGGGGGAAGTAAAACCGCGTTGGAGAGAACTGAAGAAGCTCTCTGGAGAGAGGGCGAAACGTTTTCAAGGAAACCTTTCAGTCCAGTTGACACAGAGAGATCTACTTTGGTAAAACCGCGTTCCACACCAACGCGACAAAACTATTAGCACATACCACTTCTAGCAGTCCCTTCACACCCACCACTGATGACTAATCATCAAATGGGGTTATGGTCTGGAAAAAAATGTCCAGGATAAATATAAACCTTTATTAAATCACTTGTTCATTATTGCTTCACTCATTATCCGCTTGCGTTAATGTTGTGGATTGTATTCCCCATTTTATCAATTTAAGCAAAATCAATAAAGGACAACAAACCATACTTTAGTTTGGGCAGAATGAGGAACAATTTAAGGTAACAGAGACAGTGGTGCACCCAAGAGGTACAAAAGGATAATGAACTATCAGATGTTGGGGGGCAAAAAATCTTGAAAAGAGTAAAAAACAAATTCACACGCTATTGGAAAAGTGTCAGAAACGGGCCTTTAATAAAGCATGAAAAAAGTGTTTAAAAACACATAGGTCTACGCGTTGTGGCCATCTTAACCTTCCTTGGTGCATTAAGGAATGCCGAGATTGAGGCCTTACAAAACATATTTCTATTACACACAGTGCAAACTATAAATAAGTCCTGCAACAGTCACAACAGAGGTAGCTTTTAAGTAAAGTATAAACAGATTTAAAAAAAAAGACAATCCCTTAAAAATTCAAATGTTGTTACTAAATCTTTAACATTTAAACATGTAATAAATTATAAATATATGACTAAAGTTAAGGGAACCCTATGAACACAGAGATTGCTGTAGCTACAGCCCTCCATGCTGCACTGTCCCACGTGGAGCAGCAGGTGAACTATGTACAATAGGTCTTTGTGGACTATAGGTCTGCATTTAATACCTTTCTTCCTCACAAACTTGTGAACAAACTGGATGATCTGGGCATTCCACACCCCACCTGCATGTGGATCAACAGCTTCCTAATTGGTCGCAATCAGAGGGTGAGACTGGGCCATCATACATCTAAGGCCCTCAGCATCAGCACGGGCTCCCCGCAGGGTTGCGTTCTGAGTCCCTTGGTGTACACTCTTTACATGCATGACTGTTAATGACCTGCAGAGGGTCATTAACACGGCACAGAAAATCGTCGGTTCCCCACCTCCACTCACTGGACGACCTGCACAGTGCTCGCTGCGTCAAAAGAGCACAGAACATTGTAAAGGACACTTTTCACCCAGGACACTGTTGTCTTCCGGCAGACAATACAGGATAATCAAATAAAGAACAAACAGACTTAATTAAATAATTTCTATCCAACAGCAATAACCACCCTCAATGCTATAAAAAACAAAACAGAAAAAAAAACACAATAAAACAATCTAACACAGCATGCAATAACAATGACATAGAGAATGACTATGTATTTTAATTTATTACTGCAGTGTTTTATTTATTATTGTAGTTTTAGTATTTATTATTGTAGTTTTAGCATTTTTAGTGTAATGAAGATGCACTGACTGACACTTTTTTAATTTCGTTGTACGTTACATGTTGCAATGACAATAAAAGGACTAGAACTATAACTGGAAGTAACAAGGATTAGCAAAGGTCAACATCCCAGGCACATTATGCTTGTTTGTGCCTTATTTTTGTGCTTTATCAGTATAACTTATTATGCCATAGAAAATCAATTCTAAAATAACATTTAGAAACACCTTTTTCCTCAGATCAGATCTCAAAAGTGCTGTGTGTGACCATGTGTCGGCGCAGGTTGCTGAGGTTGTTGAAGCTGGCGGAACACTGTTTGCAGGTATAGGGTTTCTCTCCAGAATGAGTCCTCAGATGGATTTTCAGGCTTCCACTATGTGTAAAGCGTTTCCCACACTGCGTGCAGGCGTACGGCTTCTCCCCCGTGTGAATACGCAGATGAATGGTCAGCGAGTTCTTTTTGAAAAATGACTTCCCACAATAGGAACAAATGCGGGGGTTCTTGCTCATATGAGTTGCCCTGTGTGCGATCAGGTCTTCGGGACTGATGAAGTGCCTGCCACAGAAGCTGCAGTCAAGATCTTGGGGGTCACTTAGATTGAAGATGTTTGGTTGCTGGGGGAACTGGCTGACATCACTTGGGTGTCCCATCTGACTATCAGTCCCAACAAAGGGCATATCTACTACAGCTGGTGCCATTTGAGTGGACTGATTGTCCTGTTGACTGTTTCTTATCACTTCATCACCCTTTTCTTGCCGAGACCCCGTCATTGGCACTCTGTCAGCAGCACTTCGGGAGAAATTCAGTAGACTGTCATGGGTGACATTGTGGTAAGGAGACAAAGAGCTAAAGTCCTCAAGTTCAGAGACAGTGAAGAGGCCATCATCCATATCCTGCAGAGGGCCTTCCCCTCGTCCATGGACACTCAAAATTCTCAGCTCTTCACCATTGTCTGCTGGACAGGAGGATTGTAAATCCAGAGATCCACTGCCATCATCATCATCCTGATTGCTTTTGTGACCAATGCGCTTCTGGCCTAAATATACAAAAAAAAAAAAAAAAAAAAAAAGATTATGTATTAACAGTGTCTTCTGAAAAAGCCTAAAGCAATCACCGAGGAAATAAACAACTATCTTTAAGTCAGATTTACTCAATGACATCTACCTAGTACCTAATCGGTAACTAAATCAAATTTCAGCTTCACTGCACATGACCATGCATAGTGAAAATGATGTAGATTCTATCAAACAATGCTGCAATACATAATGCCAACAACTGCAACAGCTCCAGCCTGTCTTATGATGCTGCTGCTGGCAAAACTAGCAAAAAAATAAACAGCCATAAGTGTGTTGTATTAAATATTAAATTACGTAAAGCAGTGTGGCAGATATTTAAATGTTTCAATGTCATTGTTTATAACTGTATCGATAAAGTAAATAAAACAGGAAAGATTATTAGGAGTTGACTGCAACACTGCAGTCTGAACTCATGGGTATTTCATATCAGCTTTAATAAAACAAAAAAGTTATTATTGTATTTTATGCTCACATGTTTAACTTTCACTCATGAGCCCAAACCCAGTCCCACCAGAACAGCGGATCACCAGATTCTCTTTTTCCTGGTGTGTATTGTTAACATTTAATTCTGATTCTGAATACACATGCTGCACAAGCTGACCAAGGGTCTATGTTTGTCTGCCTGTCTGTGTGAAAAACAGACTTCATCTGCTGTGGTGAGATCAGCACAGATACATGCATGCACAGAATACTACAAGAGTTTAAAAAAAAACAAAAAAACGAGATTAGAGCATTTAATGAAAGTTTTACACACAAGCCTTATAGAGTTGCTGAATGTGTTCAAAGGTCAATAAAGCGGGGTTTGGATTTTTCATAAACATAGAAGCTTTACTCACATCTTCAAATTGGTTTTACCAAAGTTACAAAGTGGAACTAAATTATTTATTTCTCTCATGAGAACACAGAAGTGTTCAGGTTCCCTTATTGTTTTGATACTTAGAATTATGTCTGATGGCATTCCCATCCATTCAAACTAAAATTATTTGACTGTACTATTAGTTGACCACAAGACTGTGTGAAACATGAACTACTTTTGTGGACATGAAACCTCAGCATAAACCATTTACAATTTAATAATATTTCAGAAAAAACAACTGGTCAAATTGATTTGTTTCCACCTCTCATGATGTAGTTTTATGTAATTGTAAAAATATCACTTGATACTGCATTCAGTGACAAGTAGATGCATATCATCACCTGTAACTGCTCCACATTCTCCAACGTCATCTTCATCTTTGATCAGGATGATGTCTTCCGTCTCCACATCTCCCTGCTGCGGTATACAAAATAGCATGAATACTTTAAAGAAATTAAATAAATAAGTAACCACAATATATGACCTTAATACTAGTTACCCTTGTCTGAATAGCAGATGGTTCATTCTCCAGTTGTCCTGACCCAGAAGCAGCATTTTCTAATACTGGTAGCTTCATGAAAACTACAGAAGAGAAACAAAATGTTATATAACCCAGCGCCTGGAATCTGTCTTCTTTTTGTATTTTATAATTTCTTGTACAGTCACTATAGTGCAGACATGTTGGTAATATATTATGTTATTGTTGACAGACATTAGCAGTTACTGATAAAAGAATTAGCAAGAGCTTTAATGGAGCTGCAGATTTGTTGATTTTCATGTAAAAAATGGGCATATCTGGCATGATTCCCAGCACTGCATTCTAAACTCTGAGGTTAGCGGACTACACTGATGTAGAGACCAAAAAAGGGCACAAGAGGAACTTTCAGACAATGTAAAACTAAATACATGGGAGAAGCATAAATGTTGGCTGACACAGACAAAAACACTAGTTTACTGATTGCACACATTTTCTTTTTACTAATGCATAATAAAGCTACATTTTACAAGCACCACGCAGCATGCACATTAGGACAAACCATTTGTTTAAACCAAGTCTATTGTTTTATTTCTATCTGAGCGAAGAACGCTGGGTCGCACGATCTTGACGTCATCACTCAAAGACTGTAGTTCTGAATATCGCAGTGACGCCACATCTCTCCTTTATAGAATCAATGGGTAGATCTTACAAGCTATATATTTTGAGAAAGCAATTCTACTCCATTCAAGTGACTCTAAATAGTAAATTGCCTGTGGAATGATGAGTTACGATGCGGAGATGGTGTTTAAAATTTAAAATGCTCTTCACCTTTTGGTTTAGCTCGTGGTTTGGGGACGTTTCCTTTTAACTGAGAAAAGCGGCTCGCAGGTCGGTTGTTCCTGGTTTGTAGCCGGAGAGAGAAAAGCTCACTCCTCATCGCGCTCATCCTCTTCCTCATGGCTTCGTTTTCTCTCAGACTCTGGGTCAGTTGAATGCAAAGAGACGCAGAGTTCTCCGAGAAGAGCTGACTGATTTCCGTCACCGCCGTTTTTACCAACACGTCCATTATGGACAGAAGCTGAGATTCCAGATTGATGCTTCCTGGCGGCATGTCTGTAGACATGTTTCACTTTGCTGCCTCCCAAACACGCTGGATCAACAACCCTGACAACACTCGTCGTGAAAGCCTTCAACAACAGAGCCTTGTTAGCATGAAGCTATTACCGTAAAGTGGGGCAGTGGCAGCTGCAGTGACGCATCACCCATGACCGCAAGACTTCTTTTTGTACATTGAAACATTGGCAACGGTTGAATGCTTCGGAAGCATTTTTTTAATAATTGTCTATTGAGATAATTAAAGTAATCACGGTGCCTTAATAAAACGATTTTTATATTACCTCCTTGTTTCCCGTACTTCGAATTTAATGACTTTATTTCTTCTTCATCACGGAGGGAGCCAGAAAATATTCACAACGTACCACTGGCTAAATAATTAGTATTTTTGAGTGTAGAATATTTCCAAAGTACAATATTTTCCTTCTTCAAAGTAGTAAAAATGTTTTAGTAATTAATAGCATTAAGAACAAATGATTTTTAGTGTATTAATATTAGTAGTGGTGGTAGTATATTATTTGGAAAATATACAAAAAGAAACAAGCTGAACATTTCTGGTTCTGCTTTATGTGCTGAAAACAATAATATAAATCCACACAATCGTGAAAAACAAAATGACAGTACACTCATTCAAACATAAACATCATCAGTGCTGAGATGAGGCTAGTTCTGCCTCTTTACTGATCCAGATGTTATCCTAAACTAAGACTCATTATCAACCACCCAACCAACCAACAGAATTTATTTTGGTCGTTTTCCTAATTGAACCATTTTTTAGGACTCTTGCCCTTCATGTGCCTCCATCTCACAGCCCATCAATGCATTTTCTTCCTCACCAGTTCCCCCAGTCTCTGTGTCATCCCCTTTTTCATCTTGACACTCTGTTGTCTCCTCTGGTTCTCCCTCATCTTTTTCACCTCCTTCTGCAGATTTGTCTTTCTCCTCATTTTCTTTGTCCTTCCTCTCTTTTTCTATTTTGCAGAGACTGTGACACAGGGCCTGAACATATGTGAACACGCACATGGGGTCAGGGTTGTTCCCCATCATCAGCATGTCACCCACTTCCAACAGAGGGTAGCAGTCAGCCAGAGACCTGAGGCAGAAATCAAAATTAGAATATAATACAAGATATGACAGTAATACAAATGGTGACAATAGAAATAAATAAAATAAATATCAAGTATTTTAAGTGTTTTAAACTGTTGTAGTAGTAGTATGACAGTATTCTGTGTTGCACTGTTAAGATGTTAGCATCTTAACAGTGCAATTCTTTCTATGCATAAATCTACCTGACAATAAAACATTATTTGGATTAGAATGATTTTTCCTATTACGGGAAATGAAAAAGAAATCATTTTTATAAATCCTGTTTTTATTTAAAACGTGCAGTAGACACTTTTGGAAATTGCATGTTTAAAAAAACCATCTATCATTTAACAGATATTCTTGTAATTTGAATATATATATCTATATATATCTATTTATTTATGGGGTTTTTTTTTTAGTTTATTTGTGCTTTTTCCAGAAGTAAATAAATAAGTAAATACATATACTAATTAGTGGGTAAGAACATGGTTATTGGATATTTTGGGAAATGATTTAAATATTTTATACTCTGCAGTTTGGAAGGCCAGGGTGAAGTTTTTCTCCCTTTCCTTTGGATTCAATGAACTGAAATCAAAAGCATCAGGAAAGAACCGATGGACCAGAGCACAGAAGGCCATCCCGTCACACCAGGACGACGAGAAGTTTTCTATGTTGACATCCTGCAAGGGAAAAATACACAAAGACATCCATGGGGAAAGATGTAGAGAAGAACCAAGGATTCTATTTTCATTTGTTCCTCTCTTATCACTGACCTTGTAGTTGCGGGTTTTGTTCTGACACCAGTGGAGAATCTTCTGTTTGATCGAAGCTCCAGTAGCTGCGGCTGTGGCTGACCGCTGAAGCTTGAAGTTTCGGGGAATGGGTGTCCTGCAAAGTGAAATATTTTTCCTTTACCCTGTCATCTTGCTAAACTATTTTTCTATACCACTACAGGAGACTTACTCAGGGGCTCCTTGTTGGAATTTGGCAATGATATCCTTTTTAGCAGATGATCTAATGGTGCGTGCCGAAGTTCTTGGTCGAGAGACTGATGAGGGAGGACCACTCTTCTTTTTTGTCTTCCCTTGTTTTTCGGCCCCTGTAAGCTGTGGCTTGTCTTTCGCCTTGACTAGGTCATTTCGTTTTTGCTTCTCAACCCCCTCTTTTGCCTTTTCACTCTCTTCCTTTTCCCCACCCTCTGTTTCCAGTTGCTCTTTCTCTGTTTTTTGCTCAGCACGATCACATTCCTTGACTGCTTCCAACTTCTTCTCTTTAGTGTTCCCCTCATCTTTTTCCTCCTTTATATCAGCATCGGTGGAAGGCTTATCTGTGTCATCTTTAGCACCACTTCTGTCATCTCCAGCATTTGTTGATGCCAGTTGGGGCTCGTATCCAGCCACGGTGTCTTGTTCTGGTGCTGAATCTTTTACCCTGTTTTTTTCTGATCTGCCCTGATCTTCTTCTATTTCTCCTGCCAAAGGCTCTCTACCTCCATCTTTATAGTCCCCTGGCTCTTGCTCATCTGTCTGGATTAAGAAAACCAGAACATTTGTAATCAATCTGCATAGACTGTCAAAATTATATTTAAAATGCACAATGAAGTGTTTCACTTTTCTGATTGATTTGTGATCTAATTGATCACAAACCTCTGAGTCTCCCATTCTAATAAAGGAAAATAATTAGTTTCATGAATTCAAAAGCTGGCACCTGTCATGGTACACAGTCGGGGGAATGCACATGATTTGGGGTAAAGCAGGCTGCCTGAGAGGGTCGTTTTCAGCTCCATCTTTTACCCTTTATCCCAGACATCTTCCACATTGGCTATGTGTGTTGTTGTTGTTGTTGTTGTTGTTGTTGTTGTTGTTGTTGTTATGTTTTAGAAATGTAGTATACTGTGAACTATTTAACTTTTCATAAATGTGCAGAATTGATAGGTATCAAGAATAGGAACAAACCATTTGGCATTCTCTGGTCTTGATTTTTTCTGGTAACGAAGAAAAGTTTTTCGCGAATGCATCCCTGATGACATTTGCACTGATGATACTAATGATACATGTTATTAGTATTAATCTGAACACAAAAGGGCATAAAGCAGTTTTCACCTAAATGCTTTAATGTTAAGATTCCTTTTAACCCAGTCAAGCTCCAGACTGTGTTTGTGTGTAGAGAGCTTTGCATGTCATTCTCTGTTCCGGCAGCCAGCAGTAAAAACAGGTGCAGCAGATTTCTGTGTCCTGCTGTCCAAGCACATCTGTCATCGCCACAAATACTCCCCAACGGTAGCACCATTACTACCGATGTCTCGCGTTTGATTCGGAAATGTGTTAAAACAGAAAGCACCCACAAACCTGGTTGTTGTTGGTATCAGCCTGACTGGTTATCTCTGGCTCTGACATCTTCTGTGATTCTACATCCATGAGTTCCACACCAGGGCGTCTGTCCCGAAGTTCAAATCAGGTTTTTCTGAAGCAGTAAACTTGTCTCTTCCTCAAAATGTTTTCGGTCAGTGTCAGGACTCCCGCTCCACGTTTCTCCCTGTCTGGCGTTTGAGATGTGTCCCCTGGTTTGTGGATATCCGCCTTTAACCCCCGCTCACTCCACACCCCCACCCCCTGCTTTGTGAGGATTCCTACTTACTTTATCTGACCTTTTGAACAACACAGGCTCCTGAAATAGAGTCACAGTGACATGGACGCACTGCAATGGAATAGACAGCTGCGTCTGTTGTGGAAACCACGCCTGTACGCACAAAGGTGCAGTCCTTTAGGTGTGTGTGTGTGTGTATCCTCACAGATACACCATCAGTCATTTGCTTTTCATTTCCGGATAAAGGATGTCAGTCACATTTAATGGTTTAATTGCTATAATGCTAATTGTACTGACTAAATATTACATCTAAATGTCACAATTTAATCATGTTATATAAAGTGTGGAGCACAGATCTGCATCTTTAAAGTCACAAGCTAGACTGTAATTTCTTACATATCTTTTTTTAAATCCCCTTTTTCTGTGCATTGCATCTTTAAAAAAAACCTTGGGTCATCTGTTCTCTAACATAAAATGTTATGTGACTAAACAATGAGAAATAAACACATATAGCTCATAAGATCGTACAGCCCGTCAATCTGTCACCTACAATAACGATCTTTTTCCGTCGATCAGGAGTTGCTTTGTAGATTCATTGACACAATATCCAAAGAATTGCCAGAATCGGTCTGCTTCAACTAACTGGTGGCTTTAAAATAACTCTTTAATTCATCTCCTCCGTCCCCCCCTTCCCATTCTTCTCCTCCTCCCTTCTATCTGAGTCTTAGGACTATAAATATGCCAACACCTTCTTGTGTATCTCATCTGCCCCCTCCCTCACAGGCCAGTCACTCAAGTAGAGCCATGCATCTGCTGCAGTCTGTAGTAGAATCAAAGATACATATTTTCAAGGAGAACAAAAGAAAAATAAAAGGTGTGCCTTTGAGTGTGAGAGATAAACAATTGTTTATAATGTAGGAAGTGTAAAATAAAATAAATATTAACTATGCTTTATATGAGGTTAGTGTTTTTTAATGCAATCATTTAACTTGTATTCTGTAGAAATAAATGCCTCTTTCTTATCCTTTTCTCATCCACTCTTTAATTACACTGTCTCATGAAGAGAATAATCTTTAATAAATACATTTTCAATACATTAATTTTGTATTTACAGTATGAGAAGACTTAACAGAGCAGAGGCGCACTTTCAAACAGTTGGCACTTTAACCAGTATATGTGCTGTTGGGATCTGAATTCAGACGCTTGCCAGGTGGTCAAAGGGACATTTCATTACTAAAAAGATATCTGTAGATAAATAATTGACAGGAGTATAAGTCTGTCATAACTCTCAAGTTGGGAGTTTAAATACAACCTTAAGGTGAACCGTAAGGTGACCAGTGTCTGGGTGTCATGGACCATAATGCAGCTTGCAGTAAGCTACTTTGAAATTGTGCAGCTGAAGATCTGATGACTTTGATTGGCTCCTTGAGCTTCATGCAGCCATTGCACGTTAGAGCGATTGCTCTCATTGTCCAGCAGCTGTGTGTCATCAACACATTAACCTCTGATTGGTCGGTGCTGGACCGTGATGACCTTTTAAACGCTGTACGGTTGACAGGTGTTGCAGTGTTGGTCTTCATCATGGCAACTGCACTAGTTCTCTCAGGGTGAGTTGTGTTTTTAATTAAAATTAAATAAACCTTTTGTTAATGGAAGCTATTGACTGGTAATATTACTTGTTTATATTTTTTTAGGGTTTATCACTTTGCTCTGCTGATTGGGGACATATGCTGTGTCCCTGTCCAAAAAGGTATGAGACCCTGGTGGTCAAGTAGAACTAGGAAATGGTCATGTTAGATTCACTGTCTTGTTCTGTATTACAGGCAATGATCCTGCTACATACGGCGACAGATACAGATCTGGTTTTGGCCCTCAGCCTACTGCCCGCTCTGGGCATGAGACTCCACCATCTTATGGTCAGGTGCCACGTTCCTCTAAACTGACAGATACTGGATCTGTTCAATCAAGTGGTAAGATTTTAATTCTGGGCTGCATTATAAATCAGGCTATAATCTAGATATATGCTGTAAGGTATGAGATCTTTAGTGAAAGGTTCGTCCTTTGTTCTGTATTACAGGCCATGGTCCTGCTGCATACAGTGGCAGTGGACCTTCTGGTCAAGGTTTTGACTCCATGCCTGCTGCATATTCTGCCCAATACTCTCCTAGAGGTGGTGCTCCTAAAGATGCAGCACTGCCACTCTATGATCCTGCACCAGGTCCTTCTAGGCCAATGAACGCTGCACCTGCTCAACCCAGTGGTAAGATTTTCATTCAAAATAACATTGCTGTGTTGGAAACTGGAATGCAATCTAAAGTCGGCGGTGCTCATTTCTTTTTCTTTACAGGCTGGTATGTTCAGCCTGCCTTGCCTGATGGTGTACATGACGAGCAGTTGCCACCAGAAGGTCTTGTTTTTGGTGGATCAGAATATGTCGGCCCGCTTATCCCAAAACCAGTGTACCAGGCAGGAGAGCTCTCACATTATGAGGATACTGCGGAAGGAGGATTCTATGAGAGTGAATCGGAGGAGGAAGGTTCTCCTCCTCCCCCTCCACCATTTCCCGTCCTTGCCCCTCCTGAAGCTGGCTTGACCAGTGTTCTGGGTCCAAAGCTGCCATATTGGGATGTCTATCCATATTACTATGACTACATGTTCCTGACGGGCCAGTATCCTTCGGGCACTTACGCTCATGCCACCACCAGCTTTGAACATGGGCATAATGGCTGGAACGATGTTCGCTACCTGAGAGAGAACATTCCCTACCAAGCTGAGCCTGTTCAGGAGTCTGGTACCTCAATGTACTCTGCAGCCTCTCAGCCTGGGAAGGTTTCTACAGGACAATGAGCTGCTACTAAAATCTGCTAGAATATAGCTTGATGTCTGGACTTCCTGAATTCAATAAAAGAACACCGTCATAAGTTTGCTTTAATTCTGCATGAACTTTGATTTTCCATGACTACCACTCCATACACTTAATGGCAAATGTGACCTAAGGGGCTGCCTGTTGCTTCCCCACCCATGGAATTGGTGCAGAATGACCTATACTGAATTGACCTTTCAAATTAAGGTCTACGCAAAGTCCTGGTAGCCCTTTGACACCAGTGTGTACAGAGTAATGGTTAATGGCGGGTTTAAATGCAGCATCAAATTACTTCAGTGGTGCAGTGTCACTGTTCCAATGCAAATATCTGGGGAAATTTGCCAATGTATTAAACATGTCTGTGTAGATTCTCACTCATCCAGGTCATGGTTATCCAAAGTAGATCTGTGTGTCAACTGGACTGAAACGTTTCGCCCTCTCTCCAGAGAGCTTCTTCAGTTCTAAGTTTGCTGGGGCAGAGCTTGAAAATATAGCCCTGTGGACCATTGGCATGTTAATGGCCTGGGTGGTCACCTGAGACTTTGAGGACAGTCAAGTACGTGTGCTAGCCAGAGAAGATTGTTGGTTTGAAAGGGGTGTCAAGGAAGCCATCCACGTCAAGTTGGAAAAACCATCTTTAAACAGAGGTGGTGGATTAAGGCACTTTCTGTCACCCACGTACAATGGACAATGCAGTTCTCTACTCATTTCATCAGCATTCCAAACATTCACGCTGTTTGACGAGACCTGGTGACTCATTAACATGTGACCCAACAGACAAAGGGGAAGCACCCCAACCGAAACTAGATGAACGACTCTCAGGTGACCACCCGGGCCATTAACATGCCAATGGTCCACAGGGCTATATTTTCAAGCTCTGCCCCAGCAAACTTAGAACTGAAGAAGCTCTCTGGAGAGAGGGCGAAATGTTTTCAAGGAAACCTTTCAGTCCAGTTGACACAGAGAGATCTACTTTGGATATTAAACATGAAGTTTTAGCCAATGCCTAAGTCCCTCTGGTAGTGTAGCAACTACACTGAAAAGGCATCACTTGAGATTGGGTTGTGGGGGCCCAGACTCCAATTTTCTCTGCCATATGGGCAACTCTCCAGAAGGGAGATGCCTCTCTAGTCCTTGGGTCTTCTGAGGATGGTGCCCAAACCACCTCTACTCATTTTATGCTTTGGAGCAGCCGTTCTGTTCCAAGTCCGTCTTGACTGAGCTTCTCAAAACACTTCAATTACACATTTTAGATCATAAAATATTAGTTAAAAATCTTTAAGTGTAATTAGTTTTTACCGGCAAAGACTGAATTCAGAATCAGCCACCAAAGGTAAGAATGAATCCCTGAATTTCCTCAAGACTGGAGCACACCTGTGTATGTACTCCTGACTGTATATTCCTGGATGGAACATCAGGAATATACAGATACACCACCAAAATGAGCAGATATCAAGGACCCCAAGGAACTCCAGGACCACTGCACTAGCCTATGGTCTTACAATCTCATCCTGGTACTAACAGCAGTGTCATTACCGTTGAATTAAGCAGATCTGCATGGCCCTCCAAAGCCACTTTCACTTGAAAGAAAAAAAAGCAGCAATGGGGCCACCAACTGCACCCATCCGAGTGGGTAAGACTGCAGGCCTTAATTCTCAATTCAGTTTTGCCCAGATCTGATTTTGCCAGTTTTAGCTGCACAATTGGCAGCATTTCATGCAGCCAAAGTTAGTCAATTGACTGAGCAGTGCTCACAATCCACTAGTTTTAACTGCAATGCCAAAAGTACAAGAACTAAGTTAACATTTTGCATGGAGAATGAACTGCCAATTCTCTAGCAGTTCAGGTGTGGGCACTTGAAGGTTGTTATGTAAAAATCATTGTTCAAGCTATGACCCCTTAGTCAAGACAAACACCATTTAAATTTGTGTTTTTTAATTGAATTCAGAGGTCTAGACGTCAAGCACAAGTCGTATTCCAACAGTTCAGAATAAAGCAGATTTTAGCAGCAGCTCATTGTCCTGTAGAAACCATAGGAACCTTCCCAGGCTGAGAGGCTGCAGAGTACATCGAGGTACCAGACTCCTGAACAGGCTCAGCTTGGTAGGGAATGTTCTCTCTCAGGTAGCGAACACTCTTTGAGCCATCATGCCCATGTTCAAAGCTGGTGGTGGCATGAGCATAAGTGCCTGGAGGATACTGGCCCGTCAGGAACATGTAGTCATAGTAATATGGATAGACGTCCCAATATGGCAGCTTTGGACCCAGAACACTGGTCAAGCCAGCTTCAGGAGGGGCAAGGACGGGAAATGGTGGAGGGGGAGGAGGAGAACCTTCCTCCTCCGATTCACTCTCATAGAATCCTCCTTCCGCAGTATCCTCATAATGTGAGAGCTCTCCTGCCTGGTACACTGGTTTTGGGATAAGCGGGCCGACATATTCTGATCCACCAAAAACAAGACCTTCTGGTGGCAACTGCTCATCATGTACACCATCAGGCAAGGCAGGCTGAACATACCAGCCTGTAAAGAAAAAGAAATGAGCACCGCCGACTTTAGATTGCATTCCAGTTTCCAACACAGCAATGTTATTTTGAATGAAAATCTTACCACTGGGTTGAGCAGGTGCAGCGTTCATTGGCCTAGAAGGACCTGGTGCAGGATCATAGAGTGGCAGTGCTGCATCTTTAGGAGCACCACCTCTAGGAGAGTATTGGGCAGAATATGCAGCAGGCATGGAGTCAAAACCTTGACCAGAAGGTCCACTGTATGCAGCAGGACCATGGCCTGTAATACAGAACAAAGGACGAACCTTTCACTAAAGATCTCATACCTTACAGCATATATCTAGATTATATGCCTGATTTATAATGCAGCCCAGAATTAAAATCTTACCACTTGATTGAACAGATCCAGTATCTGTCAGTTTAGAGGAACGTGGCACCTGACCATAAGATGGTGGAGTCTCATGCCCAGAGCGGGCAGCAGGCTGAGGGCCAAAACCTGGGCCAGAGCGGGCAGCAGGCTGAGGGCCAAAACCTGGACCAGAGCGGGCAGCAGGCTGAGGGCCAAAACCTGGACCAGAGCGGGCAGCAGGCTGAGGGCCAAAACCAGATCCAGCAGATCTGTATCTGTCATTGTATGCAGCAGGATCATTGCCTGTAATACAGAACAAGACAGTGAACCTAATGTGACCATTTCCTAGTTGTACTTAACCACCAGGGTCTCATACCTTTCTGGACAGGGACACAGCATATGTCCCCAATCAGCAGAGCAAAAAGACAAACCCTAAAAAAAATTACATAATTAACATTTACCAGTATACATGTTCCACAAATGATGGTGTGAGAACCTCACCCTGAGAGAACTAGCACAGATGCCATGATGAAGACCAATACTACAACACCAGTCACCAGTACTGCGTTTAAAAGGTCGCCACGGTCCTGCACCGACCAATCAGAGGTTAATGTGTTGATGACACACAGCTGTAAGGACATTGAGCCAAACCTCCGCAATCACCCTAACTTGCAACAGGTGCATGAAGCTCAAGGAGCGCATCAAAGTCTTCAGAGGCACAATGTCAGTGTACCTGACTGCTTGTATACATATACAGTACTACTCGGAAAATTAGAATATCCTGAAAAGGTGGATGCATTTCTGTAACTTTACATATTATATAGACAAATAGTCTGCGAATCAATATATTTCAAGCTTTTATTTGTTTTGATTTTGCTGATTAGGACTTGCAGCTTCAGAAAACCTCAAATTCAAAAACTCAGAAAATTTGAATCTTGCTTGAAATCACTAAAAAAAAGAATTTTAAATACAAAAATGTCAGGCTTCTGAAAGTAAAATCTTGCATCTGTAATGAGTCTATAAAATGTATTTGTTTCACCTTTTATGTTGGATTTCCTGAATTAAACAACTTTTACACGATATTCTAAATTTCCTATAGTACTGTACATGTATAAGCATTGTCATCTTTGTTAAGTGTTGACTGAATTTCTTTTAACCATTTGAATCAATACCGAAGTGTATCATTTGGTGATGGGCTTTGAAGACTGGGATAAAATTGGGATCAGTCTGATTGGGCCAAGCCTTCATACTTTCTCTCAGCTGGACTCCGGGTTTTCAAACGCAGCATAAGGGTCAACTGAGACGATGTAGTTTTAGTAATTGGTCACTTGGTGGCGGCAACAGTCGGAAACTCTGCACCCACTGCTGTTGCATTAAACTGTACATTCTAAATATAACATTTAGATGGATTTTGACAGTCCGCCACCCTCCGTCCCACCCATACGACACCGAGGAACAATATGTGGATGGGAACGCTGCAGGGAACATAACATCTGGTACAGTACACACCCTGAAATGAAAGTCAATAAATATAGATCAAAACCTCTCCTTGTTATTGTGTACAGAGACTTTAAAATCCATCAAATATTTTAAAAATTCTAACTATTAAAAGGTCTAAAATTTGAGTATACTCGTTGAAGACGTATTGCATTCACTTGGAAAAAAAAAACAATCCGGTTTTTCTGAGTAATTTTTTTTTTTGGTTTGTTTTCGGGATAATTATTTCGGTTTTCCAGAGTAATTTATATTTATGCTTGGTTTTTGGGTGTAATTTTTTCTGATTTTCTTTTCTGTTTTTCGGACTACTAGAGCAACAATAGACGCATTCATTCCTTTATTGAGAGCTTGATGGAAGTAAACATAACCGGCTTGTTTAATTTAATCAAGTTTTACTTTGATTTTGGTTTAAGACACAGGGAGATAGTCCTGTCTTTAAGTCACATAGATGGTATAACTTTAAGTTTGGCAACTTTAAGCAGGCACCTGAAGACTTTGCGGTTGTTCAGAAAGAAAGGCCATTCAGATCTCCTAGACATAGCAATGTTTCTCCAGGCTCAGCTGGACATACAATATATGGCATGCTCCATGGATACAAGATGATGAATTTGAAATGCATTCAGACTGCTGAAAATATTGGATCTGTACGCTGTGCAGCTGAGGCGCCGGAATCGCCTTCGGCGGCGTATATACCAGAATCCAGGCCCAAATTTTTTGTTGCAAGTAGACTCCTATGATAAACTCAAACCGATCTGCATCAATGGTGCAATAGATTGGTTTTTGCGAATGGTGAAATGTCTACATGCCTACTCTACAAATAGTGATCCCAGGATAATCGCGCACTACTTCACCGATGAGGTGTCATCGAGGAATGGAACTGCTGCCCGAATTCGTTCGGGCCTCGGACTGTTAGAACTGTTGCGTTGAACAAATGCAGATGTTCTTGAGGCACAATCATCTGGATAGATGTTATCTGTGGATCGAGCAATCACAACCAATGAATATAGAACTGGTGGGGCTTTTTAAGGAGGCAACAAGCACAGCTCTGGATGAACCTGTTCCAAGATTTAAAAGACTCAGACTCCTTTTCTAGTGACTTCCTGGACAAAAGTCTCATTCAGTTTACATGTGTTGAAATAATAGAGGTAAGAACTGCAATAAGTTTATGTTTGTTTTTCCCCATAGTGCTATATTATGTCATAATAATACTGTGACAGTTGCTTAGCTTTGTGGTTGAAGTAGATCAATGTTTCTCAAATCTTTTCAGACCAAGGACCACTGAACCCATAAATAAACACCCATGGACCACCTGACTCTGTAGCCCCCAAAACAATATGCTAAGTAACGATCGGGTGCTGGTATGACAGATGCATCAGGAAATACACAATAAAGTGAATTCGTCTTACGTGTAACATCGCGGATCACTAGGGGTCGCCCGCGGACCACCACTCTGAGAAACACTGAAGTAGACGTTTGTCCAGATTCTGCTGTTTTCATGTTGCTCATCTGTCTGCATATCAGCTCCATCCTCTGGGTCAGTGACACTGGTCAGGGTCTTTGTGAACAAATAAAATCTCAACAACCTCAATTTGTGTGTCTCAATGTAAGAAGCCATTGTGGCATCATCTATTTCTCCAATTATCAAGCTGTCAATCTGCAATAAAAACAAAAAGTCTACATTAGACATGACAAAGCTTAAACTATATTATCTCCAAGACTAGTTACTTCTGTGCTAAATTCTAGGACAACCAATTATAAATGTCAAATGCAGATGACAACACAATGGACAGTATGAGACAGTACAAAAACAGCTTTTGAAGCTGTGACTTACATGATCCTGCTGCATTTTCTCAATACTCTTCTCAGGAACACCTCTATTGCCAAGAAATATCCACAGTTGAGGATGGAGCCATTGCCGGCACTGCAAAAATTTAGGAAAAAGGCTAAATCTATATAAATATTTGTTGAACCAACAATTAACATGTTTAAAGCTGTCGAGGCCAATTGTATCATGATATTGGCAAATTATATGGAAGCATAAAATAATTTTGTTTAAAATGGATGTTTTGGTGTCTGACTGTTGACGTATAAACACTCTATACCGTCTATATGTATAATCATTTGAAAGTCGACCTGTCATTAAACATTTCAATACGCTCACTCAAATCACCACCAAAATGGTTTGTGTAGTGCCCTTTTGTGATGAAAGCCTTCACTGGTTATTCCTAAACAATTACATTACTCTGATAGTACAGAAGACTAAACTCAGCAGCTCATAGTGGGCTTTTAGGGATGAGTAACGTCTTGTACTTTACCAGTAAGCAGGTGCAAAAACGTTTTAAATTTTAAATTATTTTATTTTTCTCATATGGGCCTATTAAAATAATTATGTACATGGACATCATGCAGGATCCTTCCTCACTGTGTCTCAGGTATGCATACATGTATTAAATACAGTAGATAGAAAATAGCAAAGGAGAGGGAGCCCATGAGCAAACCACACTAACCTCAGCAACTCAAAACACTCGTCATGGTCCGTCAATGGTCAATATAGTGACTTGTCTACATGTTTACGTGCCTCATGTTAAACAACTCCTATGTTAGTATTCTCATGTTGTCTCTATAGAGTTATCCTATTAGCATATAACCAAACGTTCTATTTCGTCCCTACTAACCGCCAGAGGCGGTGCATAAACTTGATAACTCCGTCCGCGTCAGCGCACGTCGAGTACAATACCAACAAAGTCACACGTGACCCCTGCCCGAGCCCCGGGAAACTATATCTTCCGGTGTCGGCAGGTGATCTGGTCCCTTCATTCTTCTCGCGATTGCGCGTCGAGGTAGACGTGAGTATTTTCTCTGTTGATTCATGTATGGTTGGCCGGTTGCAGCCCCGTGCCCCTGCGGTAGGAGTAACGAGCTGCCGCTCGTCCTCCGAGGGGCTGTGGCCATCGTAATACCTGCTCTTCTGTTTGGCTGGCCGGAGTCACGGCGTTCTCCGCCTTTCGCTCCTAGAATGGCGCAGCTGCTGAGGCTGCGTGAGCAGGTCACTGTAAGTGTCTGTATCTAAAGAAACTGTCTTATGTTTTGTCTTTGCAATTAATATCTGTAAGGAATAGTGGTGTTTACGCTGCTATATACGGTAAATATCCGTATATTGGATACATTTTTCAAAAAAAAAAAGGCAATTACAGCTGATAACCTGATTGGTGAGGGGTGCGTGCCCGCCCCCTCTCCCAACCTGTTTGCAGTCTCCTAACACTTGGCAAGCACTCCTGTTCCCGACAATGCCATATTTTTAGGGCTCCTTACTGGTCCCTGGCTCCCAGGTGACCATGGATCATAACTGCGGCTGCTACCTGGCCCCCACAGAGGCTAAGGATGGTCATAACCATTGTGCGGCTTGTCTCGGCTTGGAGCACCTGCGGGAGGCCCTTACTGACGAGACCTGCATGAACTGCAGTATTATGCCTCGATCAGTGAGGTTGGCTAGGTTGGCTCCCCTCCTACCAGCTGGCATCTGTACACAGCGCCGAGGCTCCTGCATGGAAGAGGCCTGCCACACACTGCCAAACCCGGGTCCCAGCAAAGAGGAGGAAGGCGGCAGTGAGAGACGAACTCTCTCTGAAGGCGGACCGCTTGGCAGCTGACATGGAGCAGATGAAGGAGCTCCTCATATCCATTCAACCTGCTGGTGTGGTGCCATCTCCTGCAGTTGTCCCAACTCGGGTCACCGCTGTCGCTTGACGATGCCCTGTCTATTGCCGCATTGTCAAGCCAGTTCCAGGGCTCACACGAGGGACCAGCCTTTCTGACAGCGGCTGGATCCTCTCATCCATCTGACCAAACCTCTCGGCAGGGATCCGAGGGTTCCTCCGCCGCGGCAATCATCCGGGCAGCACTAGCGCATCTGCGCCTTGATGCCCCTGACCAGGGGCATGCCCTTAGCGCGTTTCATAGGCGGAATCCTCCCTCAACCAACGTGATGGTTCCGCAGTCCCCGGACCTCCTGAAGGCGCTGCACTCATGCTGGCGAGACACCTCAGCCCTCAACAAGCCAGGGTCGGATGAACGCACCCTGGCTGCCATGGAGGATGCGTAGCACATGCCCAAAATCGAGCCTCAGATGGCGGCCCTGATCATGGCCCCCGGCGAGGCAATGAGGTCTGACCCAAAGTGCCCCTCAGCCCAGTGCAAGGTCACAGATGATTACGTCTGCAGAGTATATAACATGGCAGCACATGTGGGCTGCCTGGGGAACAGCCTGTCCCACCTGCTCCTGGCCCTGTCAACCTTGCTGCAAGAAGTGCAGGTAGACAACTCCATCCGGGACATCTGCGACGTTTCGCTGCAGGCATTCGCCTATCAGTCGCGCGAATTGGGCCGGCTGATGGCGATGCTTGTCCACACTCGCCGCCACGTTTGGCTGGCGCAGTCGTCCCTTACGGAGGCAGTTTGGGTCAGCTGCCCTGATAGCACTGGACCGCACCACTGAGGCCGACATCACCAGACGACGGCTAGCAGCCCTCCACAGGAGGGCAACTGTTTCCCGAACTGTTTCACCAAGGCCTTCTCCAGCAGCTTCCCAGGGCCTGCGGCGGGACTTTCCTTGCCTTGCCTGCTTGCCAGACCCCTGGGTAGTTGCTACCTTAACTCGGGGTTACGAATTGCAGTTCCAATGCCGGCCCGCAGCCTCTGGCCAGGTTTTAATGACAATCATCAAGGACTCAGCCAAGGCCCAAGCCTTAGCCCAGGAGCTCTCCACCCCCCCTGGACAAAGGTGCCATCACAGAGGTGGACCCACTACTGCAACCCGGAGGGTTCTACTCCATTTACTTCCTCGTCACCAAGAAGGACGGTGGATTCCACCCCATTCTGGACCTGTGGGGCCTAAACAGGTATCCAAAGGCCCTTCCATTCTACATGTTGACCACGGCAGAGGTGATGAGTGTGGTCCAGCCAGGCGATTGGTTCACATCCATCGACCTGAAAGACACCTATTTTCATGTTTCAATTGCGGCTCTTCATCAGCCCTTCCTGCGGTTCGCTTTTCAGGGCCGCAACTATCGGTTCAGAGTGCTCCCCTTTGGCCTTTTCCTGTCTCCCAGGGTTTTTACCCGATGCATGGCAGCAGCTCTGGCACCAGTGCAAGCAGAGGGTGGAGGGTGCTCCCATACCTTGTGTGCATCCACCCAGGCTCAGGTGGCTCGGGATACGTCCCCCCTTCTGGCGCATGTAGCGAAGCTGGGTCTCAAGGCCTATCTAGGTCTGGTCCTGGACTCCGCGGCCATGAGGGTGTTCCTGGCAGAAAGCCATGTAGACGACATCTTCCAGCTCCTTCCCCTATTCAGGAAGGGCAGGAGACTCCCGCTGTTCCACTTCCTCCAGCTACTCAGCAATCTGACGGCCGCATCGGCCGTCATTGATATGGGCCTGCTAGCACTGCGCCCCCTTCAGATGAATGGTTTCGCCTTGGACCCCAGGCGACACAGAACCAGGCAGGTCAGGGTCTCGCAGGAGAGCATTCGCATTCTGGTGCCCTGGAGAGACCGCACATTTCTGCGGGGGTGGCGCCCCTCTGGGCGTCATCCCGTCCTTTCGGGAGGCCATCACAGTGGACGCGTCCCAGTTCAGCTGGGGTGCAGTGTGGCGTGGCAGGCCGGCTCGGGGGCACTGGGATGCCCACGACTGCACACAGCACATCAATGTGTTGGAGCCGTCCATTTAGCCCTCAAGCACTTCCACACCTGCAGGGGAAGCATGTGCTTGTCAGGTCGGACAACAAGGCAGTTGTCTCCCACATCAACCACCGGGGGGGACCAAGTCAGTGTGGCTGCTGCACATGTCCCAGCGCCTGTTGGAATGGGTAGCCCCTCGTCTGTCGAGTCTGCGGGCTGCGTGGCTCCCCAGCGACCTCAGTCAGGTCGCAGATTTTCTCTCCTGCAGCAAGCCTCCTCCAGGGGAGTGGAGGCTTCACCCAGAGGTTGTGGACATGATTTGGCAAATGTTCGGCAGGAGATGGACCTGTTTGCCTCGAGGGAGTAAACCCACTTCCCTCTCTGATTCTCCTGGACAGAAGGGGATGCCCCTCTGGGAACTCCTTCCACCTTGAAGGTGTACGTGGCGGCAATTTTCACGCTCCAATTGGGTTGGAGCGGTTGGTATCCGCTTTTCTTAAGGGGGCAAATAGGCTGCGGCCTAGGGTGCCCCCCAGAATTCCAGCATGGGACCTGTCCCTTGTGCTGGATGCCTTGTCCTCCCCACCCTTTGAACCCTTGGCCCAGAGTGAGCTTAAGTGGCTGTCCATGAAGACAGCTTTTCTCATGGCCATCACTTCAGCAAAGCAGGTGGGGGAGCTACACGCTCTCTCCATTAGTGAGTCCTGCCTGCGATGGGGTCCAGGTGGCTCAGGAGTCACTCTGGCTCAATGTAGCATTCCTACCAAAGGTGCTGCCACGCAGACACCGCAACCAGCCAATTTATCTAGCTTGGTTTGAGCCCCCACCGGCAGAGAATGCAACAAGGGTGTTGTGTCCTGTACGGGCGTTGGCTGCCTATATTGACGCCACGGCCACTATATGGCAGACAGACGACCCGTGTGCCACGGGGGCCAGAATAGGGGTCGTGCCCTTTCCAGACAGCGTCTGTCGCACTGGATGGTGGACACCATCTCCTGTGCTTATAGGGCCGCCGGATGTCCATTGCCTGCCGGTGTCAGGTGTCACTCAATGAGGGGAATCTCCACATCATGGGCTGCGCTAAAGGGTGTTCCACTAGATGACATCTGCGCTGCAGCCTCTTGGGCTTTGCCCTCCACTTTTAGCCGTTGCTTCGTCACACCCAATCGGTGTGGTCATCCACCCCAGGGTCCCTGACCAGTGAGGTGGACCTAGGGGGATTCTTCGTGACATTGCTGGTATGTGTCATCCAGTGCTTATGCACCGCCTCTGGCGGTTAGTAGGGACGAAATAGAACGAGAGTTACGACTAACTGAGGTTCTATGAGTCCCAGATAACCGCCAGAGCGTCTGGTCACTCAGAATTCTCGCGCCCTCACGAGAGTATTGCAGGACCAGATCCCCTGCCGACACCGGAAGATATAGCTTCCCGGGGCTCGGGCAGGGGTCACGTGTGACTTTGTTGGTATTGTACTCGACATGCGCTGACATGGATGGAGTTATCCAGTGCTTATGCACCGCCTCTGGCGGTTATCCCGGACTCATAGAACCGCAGTTACAGTCGTAACTCTCGTTATGACGAATGGCTCGTTCTACTTGTGCCACGCCAATATAATGAAGGAAAGGCGATTTTGTTTTGGAGAAGCCGGTGTCCAGCATGATAGAAACAAAACTTTTAGCTTACCTGACAACTGAAGTCAGGCCCATCGACATATTCCTTAGTCTATATAGTCTATTCCTTACCTGCTACATTGAGCAATAGGCTTACATGTGTAACTAATTACATGCCTTTATTGACCCGGTACGGTAGAAAGTTTTAGATGGGGTATGTATGTGAAGGTGGCTGTCACCACAGATTCACAGGAGTCACCTGCAAGTTGGATGTTCTCGCGGGATTTCAAAGTATCTCAATAATTCAGAAAAAAAATTACCCCGAAAAACAAACAAAAAAATTACTCTGAAAAACAGAAATAATTACCACGGAAAACAAATCTTAAATAAATTACTCAGAAAAACAGAAATAATTACTCCGAAAAACAAGCCAAAAATAAATTACTCAAAAAAACCGTACTATTATTTTTTTTTTTTTTCTTCAAGTGAATGCAATACGCTTACTGCTGCATGTATGTTTTCCTATCATATTTGTCATCTGTGATATATTTTATATAATGTAAATACTGCTGGGCCAAATTTCATGGCTCCTTAATTACTTGAGGTAAAAGAAAATGATGCTAAATTAACGACTCTTACATTTTTTGGAAGCCAGGACTGTCATCTTTCTGTCAAATTATCCTAAAGACCTATATTAATCAGCAGATACTTGTCCCCGTAAATACATTTACCAAACTTCCTTTAGAAACTGTGAAATGCTGATCTGACAAATTCCTCACTGCTTTCTACCTCAATATTTTTAGAAAGAAGAAGCAGAGAGGGAGATGAAGAAAGAGACATTGTGATCTTTTCACTACACTTAGAAAACACTTTCAAAACATTAGAAACAGATGCTGGCATGTGATCAGCCATGTGGATGCGCTGAAGCAGGAAGCACTGAGGAAGATATATAAATAACATGTTAGAAATGTTTAACCTTTCTGACCCCCAAAATTTGCTTTGCCAGTAAATATGAGCTGTAGATCAAAGGACCACATTCAAAGCAACAAACTGTTATAATTCAACATTATAGTTTTTATCTTGTATTGTCTGGACTTATATGCTATTGGCATTGATGAACTTGAACCACAATCAGTAAAGAAACAAAAATATATATATAGCTACAAAAGGACCACATTTGCACATTCTGTTTTACAACTGTGTTGCCTCTCATCATAGTTTAGTCTCCTCTGAAGGGTTCGAGGTTAGTACTAATAATGTGGTTGATTACATTCCATTTAAGGGGCTTAAAGGATTTCCTCGATATGAAAACATCATACATCATGAAAAACATGTCATTGTGCATGAGGAATATGGATCTAAAAGGGTGTGTGAATAGGTGATTCACTTGTGTAGTTGAAGGTTAAACAGGATAAAAATGTTTCAAGGATAAAACTTCTAACGCTAAAAGGAAGTTAATTAGAATGAAAGGTTAAGGTCATGACTGTCACTATGTTACATTGGCTAGGTGTAGGGCTTCTCTGCGTCGAGGATGCAGAGGAGAATTTTGCCATAACTTCAGATCATGAAAGTGTTTTTCAGATCAGACCCGTGTTTTTTTTTTATTATTATTTATTTATTGAAGTATAAATGCTGAAAACCACGAAGGTGTCACTACACAACACGGGGCTGAAGCACACACAGTCGTATTGTTTGATCTAAATGCAGTCTAATAATAATTAAAATAATCTAATAATTAATCATGATAGAGAAAAATGCCTCAAGCGGCGCCAGAGGAAATTGCAGATTGACCATTTCATCACCAAGACCACCAACACTATCAGCAGCAGCAGCAACTGTTGCTTTGACAGGGAATGAGTGAATAATGAGCTGCGATGATAACGGTTGATAATGTTGCGGCTGATTTTACAGTTAGGGTGGCGGTTGGAGCTTCAGTTGTTGGCCTAGTGTTTTTACAAATGCAAAAACCGTGACAATTTCTCTGGCCTACACACACATACACACACACACAGAAATGGGGTTCCGTTATACATCTTTTGAAGTGCACAAAAACTGATGAGGAATTCAGTGTCTTTGTTTACAAAAAAAAAGGTATCTCGTGATCATGTTATAATCAGGCCTTTTATCCTAAGACATTGTGTTATAGTTAAAGAACCAGCACTGGTTCCACCACAAACATCCAGCTAAAGATGAAATGTGGGGAAAAAGAAGAAAAAAATGCTTATAGGAAGTCATGTGGTATTGCTTCCCAAAGGGGCCTCTTGTTCTTGAAGACCCATTCACAACACAACTAAGAATTTACACACATCTTTTTTTAGAGTTACAGAATTTTTTTTTTTTAAGGAATCTGGTCTAACCGGGATCCACGCCTTCAAACTTTTACTGCTGCCTGGCTTTAGAAATGTTGCATGTGTTTACAGCTATTACAGGAAGAGAGGGATCATCGTGGGTGCAGATCCAAGAAAATAAAGGAAAAATCTGCTGAAGAGACGGAAAAAGAGAGAGCGAGAGTGAGTGAGAGAGTGAGCGAGAGAGATCCGCAGTGGAACAGGAAGGAAGAACAGACCTATATAAAGACAAGGAGTAGGAAGGCGCACTGAGGAACACCGTCAGACGCTAAGCTGTGAGTATGAGAGTCACAACCGTAGTCATGATGGAAACATTGTATTCAAATGTTTGCAGGAGTTTAGTTTAGTTTCTCAGTTTCACCAGGCGTGGGTTCGAACGTGTCATTTTTAAATGTGCAGGTCTGATCTTGTCTGCCTTCATGTGTGACCATGCAGATGGAAATCGTGAACTTTTCCCCTGTGTGTGTGTGTGTCTGTGTGTGTCAGGGGGATCATGCCACTGTTTGGAAAGAACTTGAGCGTGCAGCGCTGCCTCACTTTTGCCACGGGCCTGGTGGAGTGCCTGTGTTTCGCCGGAGCTGTGTTTGGGTGGGCTTCATTGGTCTTTGTCCTCAAGTCAGAGAACTACTTCAGCTCTCTGTGCGTCAACACAACAGAGGTCAACGGAACCCAGGTCTTCGGTGAGTTTTGCTACCTTATATCTATCCCTCCTGAGTGGCTGTGTGCTGTCCAACATCTCAAAAATGCTTCCAGAACCAGTTCACAGCTCTGGCGTGACTCGTTTTCTTGTCTGTGTCTCAGACTGCAGCAGCCAGGATGAGCAGTTCTCTCTGGTTTTCACCATTGCTTCCTTTATGAACAACTTTATGACTCTACTCAGTGGGTTCCTCTTTGACCACTTTGGCACCATGGTGACCCGGTTCTGTGCAGTGTGAGTGCAACTTCAAAACAATCTACAAATGTTTCAAAACTTACAGAGAAGTCCAGGTTAATGAATGTCGTTACTACAACAGCAGGTTCCACACAGAACAGAAAAAAAAAAAATGTTTAGTTGGTCATAATATAAATAGCTGTTTGAATAAATGTATTCTTTCTTCCCCTAATAGGTCAGCATCACTAATAAATTAAAGGGATTTTTATATATGAATTTCAGAAGCGTTCAAGGAAGCCAGCCATGACTCTGTAATGAATGTGGAGTTTAAACTAGAATTTCTGTTATTGAACTGTATAATCTTTGTCCCCTTTGAGCTTATCTATAATTCTAAATATAGATTCTGAACACAAATATTCTATAAACAAAAACTGGGCCATGGGCTACAGGCCCAGTTTTTGTTTTTTTAATTTCTACTGGCTTTATCGTCTAAGAAAGATGATTCATTTTTGCTTCGTAACCTAAAAAATCTTAAAGTCTAGAAGCTTTATTAAAGCCATATTCTCTTCTCCAGGGTTTGCTGTGCCTCAAAAACAGCAAACCCTGGGCAGCAGCAGCTTTTAAAAACCACAAAGCCGTTCTCACTAAAGGTCAGGGGCAGATCTATAGGAGGCAACAGAAAGCTGCCCTGCCCTGAGCGGAGGTACCTCCAGGACTTTAGTCTCCTTAGAAGAAAACTGTAAATAACAACTTACTGAAAGAGCTTCTGAAAGTACCAAAACAAATGATACGTTTTAAACCTTAACTGTCAAAGTGAGCAGGATTTGATTTGGTCTTGTGGTGTAGCTGCAGGCAGTTAAAATAATAATAAAAAAAATAATTAAAAATAATAATAATTAAAAAAAAGTAGGGAATGGAGAAATAACTCAAGAAGAAAGGTCGGGAAGATTGATGAGGGTGATATTTAAGACTTGGGAAGAGGATCAGAGGCAGGGAGAGGCGGAGGTAAATTCCAGTTTTAGAACAAACAGAGCTGTTAACCCTGAACTGTTCTGCTGCTGGCAGAAGAGCCCTGGGGCTTTCTGTCTTTTCTGTCTGCAGACAGAAAAGACAGAAAGCCTCACGCCACATGTGGCGGACAAACTAGCTTAGATTTCAGTCTATCTGGGTTATTATCCTATAGCGTGACAAATTGTGTTGACAATAAGAACGATTATATCTTATTTGTAAATATTCTTGTTATATTGCCTTCCTCTGGAAACATCTTTGTCTCTCATTTTGTCTGAGGCAGGTTAAGAAGCAGCAAGCTTAAAAAGAAGGTTTATATCATCAGAGGAGGATGGAGGAATGTTGAAACGTGTCTTTTGTTTATTTGCAGATATTTAAACATTGAGAAGGTCTTTTCTATCACCTCTGACTTCTAACAGGCTTAACGCACACATTCTTGCCCGGCTGGTGATCCCAAATATTTTTAATCCACAATAACATATACTAACGTTGTCCATATGTTTCAGAGAAGAGAGGGCGGACAAGAGAGTTAAATGGAATTACAGGTCATCCTACAGTTCACTGAACATTGTGCGTTTACGTGTGAACTAAGATAAGTTATTGCTCTCTCTATCAGAACTTTCTACACCATGGCGACACTGATGCTGGCCTTTGGAAGCCCAGGTGAAAAGCACAACTCTCTCTCTCTGAAAGACAGAAGTTGCAGTTGTGGGCACTCATTTCTGCTTCTATTCTTCTTTTTGCATCAGTACTGTCCAACATGCTTTTCCCAGCTCTCTCCTTCATGGCAGTGGGTGGCATCATGTTTCTGATCACCAACATGCAGGTGTGCAGAAACACACGATTCACACGACAGCAGATATAGCAAATTTATGCATATGCTATTTGGGAAACACAAGCATTGTTTGGCGTACTGTCGTTGCTATGGTAGTCTGGGTTGTCTTAAATTTATCATTTTCTTCTGGCAACCATTTTTCTTCTCGCTTGAGCTTCCTTGGTCACTGTGCTTCACTACTGGATCGGTTAAGAAACTGTGTGCTAGTGTGTGTATGCAAATATGTGCTCGTTTGGGAATGCGTGCATGGGTGCTGATAAGGCAACCAACTCCTCCAGTTAAAACCCTAAGTTGTCAAAGCTTCAGCCTTAATCAGGTAATAATTTAGGCCGTGTGTGTGTAATGATAAAATTATAGCTTACTCATAACTCCTATGTGACTGCTCATATGATTAGCGTATGACCCCCCCATGTACTTATATCAACTGTGTTCATCATAACTGCGTAAGCATGTGCTAGTGTGCTTTGCTGAACCATAATCTTCTTATTAAGTCATTGTCAAAACGGCTGATAACTTGCTGAATCGTTATAAACAGGTGACAACTCCTGCTAAATGTCTATTCTGTTCCGTCTCAGATTTCCTAGCAGGTCAGCTGGACCTCCTCATGTTATCTGGGGCCTCTGTGCTCCTTGTCTTTGAAGGATGTGAGAATAGGGACTGTTTGTTTGAGGAAAAGATGAGACGAACCTGGCTGTAGATTTTGTATGACTGAGCATTTTTAGAACGCACATAAACAAACTGTTAGCGCCCGGCTGGAGCAGAAGGCGTCATACCAAGTCCGGAGAGGTGTCTTAGTCTCATCGGAATGAAGCTGGAAAAAAATCCTGCAAAACTCCCCATCATTTATTTTAAAAACAATAAATTCTTATCTTTCCTTTCAAGGCTGGTGTTAAATATTTTCTGTCAATGTAAAGACTCGCTGCTGCATATGTGGAATGATACTTTTCTCTTCCTGCAGGTAGGAAATCTCTTTGGCTCACGTCGCTCCACCATCGTCACCCTCTACAACGGCGCCTTCGATTCTTCGTCGGCGGTCCTCCTGATCATCAAGGTGAGGAGCAGTCTGCCTTCATGAGCCAAATCTGCGGCGCAACCTCGGGTCTCACGATCTGTGCCACCCTTTGCTTCCCCCTCCAGCTGTTATACGAGTTTGGCATCTGCCTCCGCACTTCCTTCCTCTTCCTCTCCGCCTGCAGCGTCATTCACCTGCTCAGGACTTTCTTCCTGCTGCCCAAGAAGTTCATCCCCTATCCGCTGCCCGATGACTACACATATGGGTATGACCTCCAACAAACAGCACGCAAATCTCCAAGGTGTAAATGTGTCATTGTTCTTGAATCTGATCTGTTAAAATCTGCTATTTGAACGATGTAACTTCATGAGTGACAGCTGATCATGGCCTTAGGACTGTGCAAGTTGGAAGGTGTAGTTGAATCTGTTGCTTATGCCGTTAAATGGAAATATACTTGACCAAAAACTGCGGTTCTTAATTGAGACACCTACAAAATAACTATCTGTTGTTGACAGTGTGACCATTTGCTTTTACCAGGATCACTTGTGGTAAATCCCAGACTCAGAGGTCTGAGAACAGAGCAGAAAAATGCAAGACAGAAAACGGACTGGAGGAAACGCCACTCAACAGGAGCGTCCCTCAGACACAAAGTATGTATGCGTGTGTGAGTCCAGACTTGCTTTTAAGGCTGAAGTTAGAAAAGGGTTTAAGATTGGGGTTGGGGGTTAGTTGTGAGGAAGCGTTTGGGCAAGGGCTTACAAAGACAGAAGGGCAGTTGTCTGCCTGATTCCAGCTTGTTCAGATTACCACGCCTGAGTGAACTCCAACACTATTCCCTAAAATTGGGTCATTTGTTTCCTCTCTTCTTCTGCAGTCAGAAGTTTTCGTCAGTGTTTTCTGTCCTGGTTCTTCCTCTGGCATCTGGTCTGGCTGTCGGTGATGCAGCTCAGGCATTATTTCTTCATCGGTACCCTCAACCCTATGCTGCAGCACCTGACAAAGGGAGATCCAGTGCTTGGTAAACACACACACACACACACACACACACACACACACAGAAATAAATGACTGATGTCATACTATCTTTATCATATTTGTTATATGATGTTCTAGCTGAGTTGTTGAAAATATTTTCCTTCGTCTAAGCTCTCTGTGCTTGTGTGTTTCTACAGTGAGTCGTTACACCAACGCTTTTGCTATCACACAGCTCTGTGGCGTGCTCTGCGCTCCCTGGAACGGCCTCATCATGGATCGGCACAAGGGCAAACCTCGGGCTGCAGGTAAAGAGAGTAAAGAATATTTTTCGCCTCTATTTTTAAATTATTTTGAGCTTTCGCTTCAATTCACCTGTAAATTCTTGATGAAATCTGCAGTGAAAAAACAAAACTCTTTAGCTTGTTTTAAGATAACAGGATGGGTGTGCGTTTGCAGGTGAGAGCGAGCAGGAAGCCGACCTGCGGGCCTCTGTGCTGTCTCTCTTTGTGACGGCGCTGCAGTGTGTGTTGTTCTCAGTGTGCGCCACCGCCACGTACCTACCGCTCCAGTACCTCACCTTCATCCTGCAGGTGATCAACCGCTCCTTCCTCTACGGTGGCAACGCGGCCTTCATCAGTGTGGCGTGAGTATCGAATGGACGCGATTTCAGTCAGGGTTTGTTTTTTTAGAACCTTGAACTAAAGATAAATGGATGTAGAGCAGTTGTATCAACTGTCATTAAATCAAACAGGCATTGATTGACTTTATTTTGTGGGTTTCCCCATCACTCCTTTCTGTTTGTGCCTGCAGCTTCCCATCTTGCCACTTTGGGAAGTTGTATGGGATGATCCTGGCTCTGTCTGCCGTCTTCACTGTGCTCCAGTATCCCTGTTTTGCTCTGGTAAAAGGAGCTCTAAACGGAGACCCCCTATACGTGAGTAAAAATACACCCTGCCTCTCCTTTTTCCCATTACCATCTGCTGCAACACCTCTCCCATCGTGTCTGTAGGTGAACATCGGTCTGACATTGTTCAGCCTGCTCGCCTTCATCCATCCCCTCTATGTCTACCTGCACTGTCGAAAGCTCTCTTCCCAGCGAGGGGCCAACAGCTCCTATTGAATTCTTTCAAATGACAGTGATTTATACTTGTGAGCTGAGGCTGCTGTGGCTGCATACACACACAGGAATCCTTGTTGAGAAGAAAAATGCATTTCACGCTGTCGAGCAAAGAATTGGAGTGTTTGAATGTCACAGAATCTTTATTCACGGGACCGCTGGACCTTAGCCAGAGAGAGTGTGTCCATGATACTGCTTTTTGTCCGCAGTCTGCTGTGGCAAATCCTTAGAAAAACAATTTATTTACTAACTTAGTTTACTGATCAGATTACCGTTGATACGGCTTTTCCTACCCTTGTTTTCTCCTCCAGGTTTAATGTTTTTAACTTTTAATTTTTTTTTTTAAATTGTTTGAGTATTTGAGTATTTTTAAGGGAAATGGTGTGTTATTTGCCTCATCCAAATGAAAGGATGGCTATCTTCCTTTCAACTTTGCTCACAGTAACAAGCAGAGCTGAAACAGTGGGAGTGAACATGTGGCAGCTGCCTACAGATGCACCTTCTGATGGTCCTGTTGTTTAACTGTGGATTTAATTTGACACCTAAATGAGCACCTAACCTTTATGCAACTGCACAATTACAAAAAATCTAAATCTAAAATCAACAAGTGGATGACAGGCGATGTTTACTCAGTGCAGGGAGTCAAAACTGCAAATACGAATTTGTCTTGAACTTGGATGTGTAGAGAAGGCAGAGGAGATCCTCAGGTCACTTACATTGCACCACATTTTTCAACAGATCGGGAAGCACCGCTCTGCCACCTGCTGGCTCAGTTTATGGGTGTTTGCGGTCTTCAGAGGTGTTTGGTGCTCTGTAGATTTTATTTTTTTTAATAAAGGGATGTTTTTTTTTTTCCCTTTTTTAGCATTACATTGCCATGTTTACGGTTGAGGTTGACTGTTTTGCAAATTTTCAAATTACATATGCAGGGACATTTCACTAAAAACTGTCTTCAGTAGGTTCTTATGCTGTCGAGGAGGAAATTGTGCAAAGAGCTGTCTTGTTAAAGGTGTTACAGATGTACAGTTGATTCAGAATATCCCTCTATATTATATAAAACAAATAAAGATCTTTTTTCCTCCATTCTCTTCATTAGTAGAGCATTAATGTGCAAGCTATCTCCTTTTTTAATTATCCATCTGAAATACGTCACTTGTCATCAATTTTGAAATGAATCTTTTTATAAAACCTGGAGGAGGACGATGGTCTGACGTCTTTCCAGAGTTCCATAGCAGCAGAGAGGTTCTCACATGGGGCGGAATTGGTCTGGTGGTGGTGGGGTGGGGGGGGGGGATCAGCTGGGTTTATGTAATGGACACTCCCCCACAACAGCCTCTGTCAAGTTCTCTGCACGTCTGCTGTGTGACAACACAGTAAGCCCAGAAAAATCTGATAGATCCCTCAGCCTGTGTGTGTGTGACAGTTCTTTCTTTGGCTCTGCGTCATCGATGATCACAATCTCAGCATCTCAAAAGATTTCATTCAGACTCGCATAAACAAGAATGCAGCAGAATAAAAAGAAAGTGGTGAGGATAAAAATGTACATTTTCCCCAAGAAAACTGTCATCAGTGGCAGACCTTCTGCCAGTGATGACAATCAGTTTTTGGGACAACACAAGGAAAAGCTGTAACTCTTAATGTCAGCTGCTGGGACATTTGCTGGTCTCTGCCTACATTTGGCTTCATTCCTGAGGAGTGTGTGTTATATATTGCCTTCTCAGGACAAAAGTCAGTATTTCTTAGCACAGATATTTATTTTTACTTTGTCATTTGCTTAATTTCATACAGCAATATCAATTTTACCCCACAATATGTATTCCAGATCCACTTTCTCTTATTTCATTAATCATGTCCTAAGTTTGGAATGCAGAAGTCCCCTTTTTTCAGCTTTTCATGGGTTTATTAGTCTCAATTACCCTTTTCATTTTTTTAGTAATGTATTACCTTTTTTATTGAGATTTGAGCTTTGTGTTTTAAAACATGTTCATTCTCCAACATTCCAGATTTATATGTTGAGTTTGACTTTACTTGGCAGGTTTGTGTGAGTGTAATGATGCATCAAATAAGAGCTCATTAAAATCTTGCCTTCTCACATTCATCTTTTTTTTTTTTTTTTGTTTTCGTTAGCTGCCTCTAACTGGGTCTTGGGGGTGGTGCAGTCTAACCCTGCCACAAACACACTCATACCATCACTCTCAGCCAAGGGCAATTTAGAGTCTCTAATCAGCCGAACGTGCATGGTGGGTGTAAACCAGAGAAAACCCACACAGGCATGAGGAGAAGAAGCCAACAATTGATCATAAATGACTGTGTGTGCTTTACTGGCATCTGTAACATTTATGCACACACTCTATACTGTTTAGAAAAATATAAATCAAGACTAAAAGAAATGATGATTTGCCTCCAGGTTTAACTGGCTAGATGTGAAAAACCAGAAATGCGAGCTTTATCTCGATGTATTGATGAAACGGGTGGAAAATAGGCTTCTGAAAAAGTGCTGAAATAAAGAAAATGAATGTAACACAAAGAACGAACAGAGTATATTACAAGTACTGATCAAAAAAAGGCCCCCGGGTCATTTATCTTCATTGTCAAAGGTCACCAAAGATTACTGTTGGCTGATATTAAGCCGAGCTTTTTCAGAAAGAAGGCGAAATATCAAATTATTCATGAACTTGTTGACAAAGGCCCTCCCAGATTTTTAGTATCTCAAAAGACACCCACATTTTGTCTGATTCATATACACATTTCATTCTCCTACTGTAGGTAAGAGATGGAGGTGATGACCTTTTTCATAATGATTTTCTGTGCTCAGACCACACGTTCATTTACCAGGCTGACTCTTTACAAATAAAACAGGAGGAAAAAAAAGAGAAAAAATGTCAACTTTTTAAGAAGTTAAAGTCAATGTTTGGACCTGATCTTGTTACCCTGGTAAAGACACAAAAAGACACACACACACACTCTCTTTGGCACTGTTTGTGCTGGATGTGTGAATGAAAGACATGAATAGAAGCAGAAACACATTTTTTTTTTCCCAAAAAAGACAGATCTTTTGAACACGCTGTGCTCATACACCAGTTCAAATGCCAGTGATTCACTGACACAGCAGGCTGGTGACACAATATCAGGGAGGGGGTCTGGGGAGCACACGTGATTCTACATGTGGGGTCTAAACTTGGTGGTTGGACCCACAGAGTGGGATCCAATCTAACTTAATTTCAGGACATATTACAAATAATTAGCATTTGATTACAAAAGAAACAACAGAGACAATAAAGGTGTTATTTTAGGGTTCAGAGTAAATGGTAATGTTTGGTTGCCATGAGCGATCTTTGTTACCTCATCTTTCAAATGAGAAGCATGATGTGGTCAAAGTGAGCGTAAAAACAGAGCAGGATTGAGCGCTGAATTCATCTGGCTGCAGAAACCTACATCCAGGCATGCGCATGTGGCCTTTTACTTGAGAGGACTCAGCTCAACTGTTAACCCTGCCCACCCATCAAAGGTGTCTCGTCAAGCATGCTGCACCACACCTTCTCTTGGAACCACTTCTTCTGCTAATGTCACCTAAATTTAGCATGAAAGCACAGTGTTGTCCACACCAGAAATACATAAATAGTTCCATCTCGGGACACCATGAAAACCGACAGTGAAACAAATCACGTGGAAGCATGTAGAACGTGTCCTGCAACAAATGTAACAAATGTAACAGCATAAAGCGCCAATTAAACACACCAGTAACAGGATACACTATATCAGCTTTCATCCTGATTCAGTATGTTGCTGTTAGATCACACCTGCCTGGGTTATGAAACATTCACCAAAGTCTGTCCAATTCGGCCTACACCTAATGAGCAACATTTATTTGGTGTTTTCATGCCACTTGGGTTTCTCCTGGTCTTTCCTCCTCCATCCACCCTTGTGTGTGGACTTTACAAACACGGTGACTGTTCACAATCTAACCCCTGACCCGTAAATTTGTGTCGACCTTAGATTTTCAACCTACGCTTTCTCAACAAGAAAAAAAAAAAAGGGGGGGGTGTGTTGGAGATGTTAGTATGTAAAATATGTCAGACTAAATCTTTGAGGACGCTTAAATAACCAGCAGCCTATTATTCCTCCCAGTCTCCCCGGTCAGCCCCGTTACTCCCTTTCATGTCGTTTCCTCCGGCGATCTCCACTCCTCCTCTCGGGCTGACGTAGACAGTGTCTTCCCCTGCCCACGGATGTGGGCGACGCACCTGCCACGGGTATAAATGGCTCACAGGACTCCGGCTCATCACAGCCCTCGTCCACCTGAGCGGAAGCAGAGATAGCAGCAAGCAGGCACCGGTTCGGCGCGCAGGCTAACTCGCTTTCGGCTTTGGTTCGGAGATGGAGACTCGCTGGTCCGGCGCGCGTAACTTCAAGAGTGAGTATTTAGGCGTATCTTTAAAAGTGCCTTTTTCTGATATCATGTTGTGGGGTTTTTTGCGTAGTTTGTACTCGTTTGATGCCTTTTCATCTTTGAAAACTATTTTAAACTCTTGGTTAGAATGCACAATTGATATAATCGGTCGGTCTTGTGAGTACTGGCGTTATACTGAGTTATTTTGATACTCACTCTGTAAATATGTAAAATAACTATACGAAAAGAAATTATTTCAATGCATATTTAGCCTGTTGAAGGTTACCAAAAGTTTATCTCATTTTACGCATGGAGTGCGTAAAATGAGTTGGCACATAAAAAAAAAAAAAAAAAAAAATCCTTTTTGTTTTTTTAAAGCCTGTAAACGTGTTCCATCTGCTTCCAGCGCAGCTAATTGTCCAGCTTGTTAAAGGTCAATAGGTGATCCGCTGGAAAATCCTGCGTATAGGCGATGAATGGGAACTTCATTACAAATTAATGCTTGTACCTTTTCCGCGGCAGGCGCTTTTGCGCGCTGTTATCTGAGCCGTGCCGACAACTTCTTGCAGTATTGATAGGAAACTGAAACGGATCAGGGTCCGGTTACCAGTTTCACGCGTGCCCTCTGATAAAGAAACTTCCTTCTTCTTCTAGAATGATTGCTAAAGGAAACCAGGTCAGTTTCGAGGCACGCATGATTGACGTTTGTTGTCAGGTCTGTGTTTTTAAGATTGCCTTATACCAATCTGTAAATCTGGAGTTAGCTAATATTAATAAAGCATGTAAGGTAAGAGGCAGGATGTGCTTGAATGATTTTTTTGTGATGTAATCGGGTGACAGATGAACCCCAGCATTGCCCAGCATTGGGAGACACAGTAACAGTTCAGTACGCAGTCATGCTTAAAGTATTCAATGACAGCAGCTTTAGGTTTTGTCCTCACGCTGCGGCAACTGGTTTATTATTTAAAAACGTTGTTTCTAATAGCTACCTCTTCTCTCTGTGTGCAGGTGGACTGTGTCTATGGCTGATTCTGTGGCTGGTGGTGGTGAAGCCAGGCGGGGTGAGAGCATGCCCCAGGTTGTGTGTGTGTTACCCTACGCCCATGACGGTCAGCTGCCAGTCGCAGAACCTCACCATAGTTCCAGCTGGCGTCCCCTACAACTCACAGCGCGTTTTCCTGCAGAACAACCGCATCACAGAGCTTCGCACAGACTCCTTCGGCTTTGAGACACAGGTAAAAATGCCTTTTTCAGCGTTTTTTTGGGTTTTGTTCTTATAATTCTCATCTCTTGTTTTTCTTCATCTTCTGTGCAGGTGCTTTGGCTGTATGGCAACAACATCACATGGATCGAGGGTGGAGCCTTCAGTAACCTCAGGGTGCTGGAGGAGCTCGATTTGGGTGATAACCCGCTGCAGCGACTGGAAGGTGGGGCATTCAGGGGCTTGGAGAAGCTGCAGAGCTTGCACATGCATCGCTGCAAGCTGGCCACTCTCCCCCACGACCTCTTCCACAAGCTGTACAGCCTGCAGTTCCTTTACCTGCAGGTAAATCCAGCATCCCCACACCAACCTCAAAACATGTTAAAAGCACATAACAGAATGCAATTTACACTACAAAAAACTTGTGCAAGAGAACAGTCAGTGAAGGGAGTGAACAGCTGCAGACTTTACATGCAAAATACACAGCACGAAGGCAGAAAAATACAAATACAACAGACAGAACTTTAAATACTTAATTAAACAAGGAAGGAAAGCATGAAAGGAAACGTGAATAATTGGCAGTATAAAGTCATTTTCAACAGTCGACTTTGTTTTCTCTTAGTCCAGATTAAACAGAAAGGATGCTTCACCAAGCAACACGTGCTGCCCACACATTCGCCTTCAGCTACAGCTTTGTTCTAACAGTTACTTATTAAAAGCACAGTGTTGCTCATCTGCATGTAGAGTCTGAGCGTAGCAGTGAATAAAAGAATGGAAAATAGAGATGTGTTTTAGGGAAAACAATGTGGTACCCCAACAGCCTAATGAATAATACCAGTGAGTTTTACATTAAGTATGCATTCCTTTATCACAAGATTATTTTTTTTTTTACTGTGAAAGTTTCACTCATGTTGGTCATTTTTGAGATTGCACTCATTCAGACCTGAAGAAAGGGACATATAAGTAGTATATGGCACAAAACATGACAGGATAAGGAATAATACCACAGATGAAAGAAATGGACCCATCATTCCACCTTGTGCTTTCGTCCACCATTTTTATCACATTTCCATTATTGTTTATAGTTTGTTCAAGACCACTACTGATCACTGTAAATATGTGTTTGACAGCTGTTCTAAATGTAAAAGGTTTAAAAGGTTTGGCCATAACTTGTCCTTGCTATGAAAGGTTTTAATTTCATTTCATTTTTTTGTAGATGTAATTTCTGCTATGTTTTACTTGAATTTTTGTCAGATCAGTACAGATAACTATTTTCATCCTCGGAGACTTAACAGCATTGACATTAGAGGACTGAATTTTGTTGTATTTTCTGCTCCAGGAGAATCAGCTGCACTTTCTGCAGGATGACCTGTTCTCAGATCTGGTTAACCTCACCCATCTGTTCTTGCATGGAAACCGCATCCGTGCCCTCTCTGAGAATGTGTTTCGGGGCCTGGTCAACTTGGACCGCCTCCTTATCCATGACAACCGTGTCAGGCAGGTCCATCGTAAAGCTTTCCGTGACCTCGGTCGTCTGACCATCCTATACCTGTTCAACAATTCCCTGTCTGAGCTGCCAGGTCAGGCAATGAAAGACACCCACGGTATCCAGTTCCTCCGCCTCAATGGTAATCCCTGGTCCTGTGGCTGTGAAGCGCGTGCCCTGTGGGAATGGTTCCGAGAGGCCCATATCTCCTCCTCTGAGCTCATGTGCGCCTCCCCATCCCAACGGCGTGGCCAGGACCTGAGGTTCCTCAGGGAACTGGACTTTGCTTTCTGCCCACTTCCAGACCCTGGTTCGCTGGCTGGGAGCACCACAACCACCTTCAGCACAAAAACCCGCTGGTGGTTCTCTAAGAACAAACCCGCATCGTCATCCAAGTCATCCTACCAAAAGGCTTCTGAGATGGAGAAGTCCTTTCCTTTTCCTGCGGTCAAGCCTCAGTTCCCCCTCAAAATCCCCTCTGAAACCTTCTCCAAATATGAACTTTCAGAGCATGAGGTTGCACTCCCCAAAGTGGATCAAGAGGAGTACTGGGCCAACTATGGCAATGAAGACTCTTCCATCCGCTGCTTAGAGCTAGAGTGCCCTCTAGGTTATGACAACCCAGCCTTCTCCTCCTTCTCCCCATTACCCAGCATTCCATCTCTCCTCCATCTCCTCCTCCTTCTCTCCATATTGACTTTCTCCTTCCATTTCCTGTTTGGCTGAGCTGCTCTCTCATCAGCAGCCATTTCTCCTGTGATTTTCTTCCTTGCTTTTTTCCTCTTCAAACAAAAAGCTGGATCTCAATTCCTTTCAGTTGCCCCCCTTGACCAAAACGGGGTGCTACAGTGACACGGGAGGTAGAAGAGGCAGACAGCTCTTCATTTGAGGTGAACAGGACCTTTATGGTACTGAAGTAGCTGCTGCCGATAAGTGCACGCAATTATGATGGCACTATTGCAGAGGTCTAGAACATCATCACAAAGAATAGACAGATTTCAGTCAGACAGTGGTAGCAGCACAGATATGTATCACAGCTGTTAACAATGCAGGCGTTGTGGCTTCTTATTTCCACATCAACAAGTGCTCACATCCGATCACCAATGCTCATTTCTCTGTACTGATTGGTGATTTGCAACCAGTGACTGCACAGAAGGTTGAATTCAGTGGCGAGTTAACAGTTGGCCGTCCATTTACAGGCCGAACTCTGATATAATCTGCAATCCTTATGCTTAATTTTCATGTCTTTGAATAGATTAACACAAACCGCAAAACTCGACTGTACAAAGTAACAAAAACTACTGCAGCCGTCCATCCGTAGCGTTTTAACGAAAGGATGGGATGGATCTGCTGCCAAGTGTGACTCTCCTCAATCCCACACTGTAAGCGTGACCCTGCTTGAAAGCCACCACCCACACGTGTACATATCATCTCTGTAGATACACACGTCAGCTCTGAAGACTAGCTGGTTTTTTGCTTTTCCTTTTGGTACAGTTTAGTAAACAGAGACATTTAGATTGTAAATGGAAGTGAAACTAGAAGCTCCTTTTTGACATTTGTGTTTCCCACTGTAAAAGAATCTTCTTTATAAGAAAATGAAATGCTCCAGATTAGTTCTGATTTTGTGTGCTTTGTTTTTGAATTGACTCAACTCACGTTTTGGACCATTTTGATGATATCTCTGATTGAAACTGTGGTCTCACTGTTTTTCAAGAAATAATATGGCCTCTGTCTTTCTGTCTGACTGAACAGAACTCACACAGTTGTGTGTTTAGTCCTTTATGCACTATTAAATGACCAAAACTGTATTCTCCAACAAACAAGTCTGTGCATATTTGATTTTGTTAACATGCTCTGAACAAGTTCATCACGGATTCCTGTGATCTCAAACACCAAACCCGTAGTTGATAAGCGCGTCATTGTGTTAGGTCTGCTCCACACAATGCCAACATAACTGTGATCTGCGTGAATCATGGAGGCCATATTGTCTTTGTCAAACCCAAATGTTAATGAGTTCATGCTGTACCAGCCAACAAAAAGTGTGCAACTGCACATTTCTGCATAGAACATGAGAAGAGTCTCTGATGCTAGATAGTTATATTTTTCAATAATAAAACTTGCTTTGCTTGATCAAAAATAAAAAAATAAATACAAATGGTGCTTGACTATTTTCTTTTTAATGTTGATAAAAATGGAAAGATACTTCCACACTGTACACTGACTCCATGGTTGTGTATTAACATGACAACAAACACATATCAATCTCCAAGTCATTCCACTAATCCAAAAATAGATAAATAACGAAGATTAATAGAACGACATTTTATCACTGATATTAATTCCGTTTTGACACAAGAGTAAAAAATTCATAAGTTGGGGAAAGTTTGGGTTTCAAAAAAATGGAGAGCGACATAGTTAGCAAAAGGTCAGTGTTCTCAGCCTCAGTGCTCTCTGTCTGTGCTGCAGTCTGTTCCTCTGTGTTCTCGGGTTCAGGGGGTTTGGATGCACATGATCATGTTGAGACGTGATTCAGAAAAAGGGGCAGAATGTGGAAAACACCAACATGAAAGTGTGATTCTGTATCTCAGAATCCACACCACCCACTCAACAGATTAACACTGCCATTATGAATAACTGATGCCATCGGCCATGCATGCATTTACAAGGCCGAGTCCTCTGGCACAAGTACACTCTCATTTCTTCCCAAAGAACAGGAGGAAAGTTATCAATTATTACAACTTTGCTTTTTCTTAATGTAATTTTTTTTCAGAAACCAGGAGACACAATTAAACATATAATGACACTGGCAAGACAATATGAGTTTATCTACAATTTATTAAGTCACACGAAAACATGATGTTGCCCTTCTAATTTTGTATTTCCTGGGAAAACTTGGCATCTTTGTTTGACACAGATGGGCTGTAACGTGATTACTTTTTTCATTTTTTGCAAATGCAGGAATACATTTAGACCATTTAGTGAGACTTTAATGACGTCTATCACACTCTGCCAACTCATTTTCCCCATCTCTGTTTTTCCTTCCTATTAATTCTCCTCTTTTGTTTTCCTTCCTTTCATAAATTGTCAGTGAGTCTTTATCTGAACATCCATCATTGCAGCACCTCTATATTTGGCTGTCACACAGTCACTGCCAGAGGGTTTTGTTCGTCACAGCCAAGTTCATGCATTTGCTTTTGTGATTTGATTGCTTTGCTGATGTTTACCATTGCAAACTGAAGCAAGCACACTGACGTCAGAGGCCCTCTAATGGAGAGAATCATGTGTATAGCTTCCAAATATAGAATCATGCACCCAATAAAGTGCATCCAAAACTGTTAACTATGAAAATATTAAAGTTCTTGTGTTTTGTTAATATATAAAATCAAACATTAAGTTTTATCTCATCCATTTGCTTTGGAAATGACCACTATGTAAACAAGTCCAAAGTCATGAAAGCCAAAGTGCAGAATATTGAAAGTTATGTCATGTTGTGTTGTGCTATTATCAAATTCTCCTGCATGCACAGCGTATTCATCAGCGCGTGTTCTTGATGGCAGGACTGCATGTCAAGTGTGGAGGAGTGCGGTTTCCATTCATGTATCAGAAATGGAACATCGGTGCAGGGTGATGACTGACATGTGTCCAATGGCCTGTCTGTTCCTCCGGTTTACGCACAAAGCTAAAAATACGCTGCAGCTCACCAGAGAGACACAGTTGCACTGAGTGGAAGACTGAATCATACGTAGGACAGAGAAACTAAAAGTTACTGCATTGCCAAGACGATATGTGTGTACTCTCAACAAAGGAAGAATGTTTAGAAGGGCTCTTTTGACTCAGCCACACCACCTTGTTTTGGGAGAATGTATAGCTGTTTGTTGGTGCGGACGTAGCTTATGACGTCTTTTAAAAGCCCACATTTGTGATTGCCATATTTCCCATGAAAGCCACATAGATTTGGTATAGTTATTTTTGGAACACCATATTTGCCTTGACTCGACAGTGTTCCATCTCAAACATCTGCTGCTGTGCTGGGTTCTTTTTTCTTTGATTTGTCTTATTTGTCTTACATGCTTCTTTCAGCTGATAATGAAGTGTAGATTATGGAATTATACAAAAACTACAACACTAAAGAAGACAAATCCCTCCTGTTGTCTCATTCTTTGCAAACACCAAAGAAAGAAAGATTATATTTTGGAGTATTTTATTTGTTTTCCCAGTTTATAAACATAGTTGGACCCCAGGGGGCATCTTATTTAAGTCCACAACAAATCTGCTCTTTTTTTTTAAATGATTGCCCTAAAATTTTGCAGTTTATCTCTGTCATCTTGTGTCATCAGTGATAAGGAAGGATGATAAATATAATTTATTACAATAAAATTATATTGGGTTTGTTTTTCCTGTTGATCCCAGCATAAAATACTGGAAGTGGCAATAATTAGGTGGCAATAATGAGGTTAAGCCTAGGGCACTGTACACTGACTAAGTCACTTAAAATGTAATGTAGTTTAAAGGACGTAATGGAAATTAGTGAGAAATAAGTCAGGATAGTATTGAAGTTCTTAAGGTATAAGGGCTTTTTTCTAATAGGACGTAAATTGGTTTAGGAATGGCGTGCGTATGTGTGTTGTGCCGGTTCTTGTCCGGTCACCACTCCAGAGCAGAAGGGGGCGGTAACGCACTTAAAGCTGGATGCCAACTGCCATATAACTAGAAGAAGTTTCTGTTTAATCACCACTTACCTAAAACTTCAATGGCCTCAAAAACAGGTTAGTATTTGCATTTCAGTGACATTATGGAAACATGACTGTAGGAAATGACTATATTGCACTTGATTGGCGGGTGTTAATCATAATCTGTTGTGATGACGCATCGATTATAGGTCGTCGAGGAACGAAACGCAAAGTGGAGGCTCAAGAGAACCTCATGAAGGAAAAAAAGGAGAAAAAATTAGGGGAGGACGTCCAGGAGGGTCTAAAGGTGGTCATTGAACACTGGTGAGTTTTAAGAGTTTTAATTAAACATGTTTTACAAGTGTTGATATGGTGAGTTCATATACTAATTGTGCATGCAGACGTTTTTCTTGAAAGCCATGTTTACTTTAATTTCGAGATGAACTGATTCACATAACAAATTTCTGTTCAGAGAACTGGCATGGCCAAAAGCATCATAAGAGCCTTTTGCTATCAATGTCATGTTTCCTGCACATGTGACATCAAACACATGGCCAGTAATTCTTTCTTTATCAAGCTGTTTCCAGAACAACACACTTGTCTGCATTTTTTAATTTTATTTGTATCGCATTGGCTACCACGTATAAGGTAATGTAGAACCATGTGTTTGAATTTGAGAACTTCTGATAAATTAAATGCATGTTTGCTCTGAATACTTCAGCCCCTCCTGGAAATAGTGTCTCATTAGATCTCCTTATGTAACAGAAACTTTTCTGATCTGATCCTCCAGACATTTGCATATGGGGCTGTGAGGGTACAAAGAGCTGTTTAATCACTTCATATATGTTTTTCCTTATAATATTAAAATATTATTTCATATTCAATTGTTGGTGAACTAATATGAAGGTGTGTATTTGTGTAAATATAACTTCAGCAGGCTGAAACTTTTGTACATATTGTGAAATTGATTGTTTCTTTGTGGCAGCAAGAGCTGACGAGTGTATGGGCGTAATGCTGAGGAGGTGAAATCTGCCCTCCTCGCTGCCCACCCTGGACTTCTTGTAGTCCTAAACCCTGAAAAACCTCGCAGGAACAGTTTTGAGATAACGCTGATAGATGCAAGCAAAGGTGAGCAGATTCCTACTGCATTGTCACATCCCTTTGTTCCATTATGTTAAGTTGAACATTTTCTTCAACTGAAGTTTTTTTTAACCACTTCACTCTCATTTTAAACTGTCTGTTTTATTGCAGCCATGTCTTGCCCCATTTTTTTTAAATTAATTTTCTTGTTCTCTCATAAGAAACCTTCCTGTGGACTGGAATAAAAAAGGGTCCACCTCGTAAACTGAAGTTTCCCCAGCCTGATGTGATACTTACTGCTCTACAGGAAGCTCTTGATGCTAAATAGATTCCCTATCAAGGTTTGTTAAGAGATGTAGATCGTGAAAGCAGAATGACGAAGAGAGACCAGCGGGAATTTCTCAGTCTCTTTTTTGATGATCCAAAGCTTCACCAGCTCACCTCTTTAATTTCTTTTAAAATCATGGCATGTTGTGGAGTACTTTTTAAACTCTGTGGCGCAGTTCTGTTTGTAGTTTGCATGTTTTAACAGGTTGTAAGTCTTTTTATATGTGTTTTTCCACAAATAAACATTCCATAACAATATAATTTGGTTAACAGACAGACAGACAGAGTTACTTTATTCATCCCCGAGGGGAAATTGCCTTTGTTACAGAAGCAATCCAAACCAGAGCATGAGATAAAAAATAAAAGATAAAAGATCTCACTATAATTATTTACATTAGTTACATATTTACACTTATCTACAATGTGAATTGTAAGATTAAAGTGCAGCGTTCAACAGTTTGATGGCGACAGGCAGGAAAGATTTCCTGTGTCTCTCGGTGGAGCAGCGCGGCAGCCGCAGTCTCTGGCTGAAAGAGCTCCTCTGGTTGGCCAGCACCTTGTGGAGGGGGTGGGAGGGAGAGTCCAGAATAGTCCAGATTTTGTCCAGTATTCTCCTGTCCATCACCCCCGTCAGAGAGTCCAGCTCCTCCCCCACAACATGTCCAGCCTTCCTAATGATCTTCTCGAGTCTATTAGTGTCCCTCACGCGCAGACTGCTGCCCCAGCAGACTACCGCGTACATGATGGCACTGGCCACCATAGACTCGTAGAACATCCTGAGCATTGTCCTGCAGATGTCAAAGGACCTCAGCCTCCTCAGGAAATAGAGGCGGCTCTGGCCCTTTTTGTAAACTGCGTCCGCGTTCCTGCTCCAGTCCAGTTTATTGTCCAAGTACACCCCCAGGTACTTGTACTCCTCCACCACGTCCACACTGACCCCCTGGATGGAGATGGGGGTCACAGCAGCTTTGGTCCTCCTCAGGTCCACCACCAGTTCCTTTGTCTTTGTCACGTTGAGCTGGAGGTGGTTTATCTCACTCCAAGTGACAAACTTGTGTATTTTAAAAGTTATCTGTAGTATAGACAATGAAATGTTAAATTTCAGTAGCTTTCAAACATCAGAACTACCTTTTATATAGTGATTTGGTCATGACACAAAATAAGACCTGTACAGTACTTTTTATTTTATGATTTATCTTAAGTTGCGTCCCAAATCAGGAGTCCTTATCTATACTAGTGAGATGAATAAAGTCAAAGATAATTTTTGATTGGGCCAATCATAATACGTGACGTCACGTTTTATTTGAACGTGAGAAATACGAAGCAGAAAGGAGGAATTAGGTCAAGAGGTCAGGGAACTTAAGAGTACTAAAAGTCAACTTAGTGTAGAAATTCTGAGACAAAAGTCAGAAAAGAAAGCGTTTCAAATATTTTGGTATTTAAGAGAAATAAAAACCCTGAACAGGATATAAACAACTTTTTTTAAAAAATTTGAGTAAATATCGTGACCTACACTCAGTTGGTGACGGTAATGCACCAATTCGTTGCTTGTCAACCGCCAAGAAAGTCCATAGAAGAAGACGAGTAAGACTACGTGACGTCATCTGGAAGCGCCGCAAACCGAGCCGATCTGGTGCTAATACAGATATTTGTTTTGTGAGAAATCTTTGGTAAGTATATTTTCCCCCCACGTTTATCTTTTACTTATTACAAAATAAAACGTAAAAGGAGTTTTTTTTAAACTTCCTATTCCTATTAAAGAGATATTTCCACTTGCATGCCGAGATAATTCAAGCTGCTAGAAGCTGTCGACATTATTTCACTGACTGTGCAAATTGAAAAGTAAACTTGTTCTTATGTTTTCAGATAGCAATTAGTAAGCCTAATGCAGCATAAAACTAACATAGCCTCATAAATAATGTTTTCATTTTGCAGTTATTACCAGTTCGTAAGACTTTTTTTTTTTTTTTTTTTTTTCTTTGTAAGTAATGGCAACCGAGGGCGAAGTGAATACGAGCGAAGATGCTCCGGCACCAGGGAAAGTCAGCACCAGGTATGACTTAGAGAAGGAGACTGAACTTCGGTTTGAGGTGGAATCTGGAGTGTCTGCAGAACAGGTTCAGCTGGAGGTCCTTACAGGAATGGCTGAGATCTTTGGATCAGAGCTGAATCGCAACAAAAAGTACACATTTGGACCAGGTTCCAAGATAGCCGTCTTCACCTGGCAAGGCTGCAGTGTGAATCTTTATGGGAAGCCAGAGGTGAGTAGTTTGAGGCATATTTTACTTAAATATTTATGTTTTCACCTGGGTCTGTCATGGTTTGCTTATTTGCGAATTCTTAAGATTAATGTCCACTGTGTTTATCACCACAGGTTGCTTATGTGTCCAAAGACACTCCCATGCTGCTCTACCTGAATACACACTGTGCTCTGGAGCAGATGAGAAAACAAGCGGAAGAGGACAATGAAAGGGGTCCAAGGGTATGGATAATGGCAGAAGAAGCATATTAAAAATCTTACTCCTCAGATAAATAATATAGTTATTGATGACAAATAATTATCCAATCAGGTGATGGTGGTAGGACCTACTGACGTGGGGAAGTCAACGGTGTGTCGGCTGCTATTAAGCTATGCTGTGAGGGTGGGCCGAAGGCCGACGCTGGTAGAATTAGATGTTGGGCAGAGTGGGGTAAGATGAATTGAGCATCAACAACAAAGAAAATTACTCAGAATATTTGTTAAGTATGTTCTCCTTAGGTTTCTGTGCCTGGAACAGTGTCGGCACTGTGCATTGAGCGCCCGGCAGATGTTGAAGAAGGTTTCTCAGTTCAAGCACCTTTGGTATACCATTTTGGTTCAACTTCCCCAGGGACCAATATTAAACTTTACAATAAGGTAAAGGTAAATTAATAACTATGTATATTTAGGTATTGCCTGCATTAATGATTGATTCTCTTTTTCCCCAAACTTTGTAGTTGACGTCATGCCTGGCAGATGTGTTTTCACAGCGCTGTGAGGTGAACAGGAAGGCCAGTGTTGGAGGCTGTATCATCAACACCTGTGGTTGGGTGAAAGGTTCGGGGTACCAGGCTCTGGTCCACTGTGCATCAGCCTTTGAGGTTGATGTTGTACTTGTTCTGGACCATGAGAGGCTCTATAATGAGCTTAAGCGAGACCTCCCTCACTTTGTAAAGGTTGTGCTCCTCCCCAAATCAGGTGGGGTGGTGGAGCGTTCCAAAGAGTGTCGACGGGAATCTCGTGATGATAAGATCAGGGAGTATTTTTATGGCTTCCGTGGAGTGTCCTTCTACCCTTTTTCATTTGAAGTGCGTTTCTCAGATGTTCGCATCTACAAGATAGGTGCACCATCCATCCCAGACTCCTGTTTGCCACTGGGAATGTCCCAGGATGACACACAGCTAAAACTGGTGCCTGTGACTCCAGGCAGAGATCTTACTTATCATGTGCTGAGTGTAAGCAATGCAGACGAAGGAGATAATATTGTGGAGAGTCCTGTGTGTGGGTTTATTGTGGTGACTAATGTGGACACGCAAACGCAGGTGTTGAAGGTGTTATCCCCTGCACCCAGACCACTACCCAAACACACTTTGCTTATCATGGACATCCGCTTCATGGACATGAAATGAAGAACCACTTTAGGAGTAATTATTCATAAAGTAAATCAAGAATTATGACAGGGTTTGAAGAAATTTGTGTCAGAGGAGCAGAACATTGTTTTCCATTTGTATTTTGTATAAGGGGGCGAACAAAAATTTCAATTTTTTTATTTTTTAACATTTTTTCTACGGTAATAAAATATTTTAATGTAAAAATTGTGTCAGTGACCAGTAGTTTTGAATATGGCATACTTCACACTAGTTAAATATATATATATATATAGGAGTTTCAGATATTTGCACAATGTGCATGTTTGCATTTTCCTGTCTTCTTACCTTCACAATGTGTATTTTCTTGATTTCTCACGATATATGTTGTGTTGAAAATATTTGCTCAGCAATATAATTATTCCAGTCCATTTAAACCTTAGTAACTTTTGATGGCGATCTACGAGCCACAATACAAAAACCTTTTTATGCCAAATACACAAATGATGAACTCTACTCTTGGAATCATGATCATGATCAATTAAACTATTGGTTTAACTTCAGTCAACACAAGAAAAAGGGCAAAACTAGAAGTAGTGAGTATTTGCGCTTCACATTGGGCGACACCTCCCTCGATCTCTGATTGGCTGGTTTTTCCACCTGACGGTTTAGTTCCGGGATTCCAACATTGGCCTAGTAAGGGAGCTTACTAGGTTGTTAGCGGCTAGCTGAAGGAGGAATGCAACGTCCGACACCCCACCAATAAGTCAACTTCAGTATTCAACAATTGGTACGTTTTTTTGGTGTCATATATTATTAAACGTTAATGTTAAAAAGCGCCTTAACAACTAACTTATACGGCATGAATTAAAGTCTTTTGGCGAGAGCATATTTTATAGTCCAACTAGGTAACATAGCTAACTCCAGAACTGAGCAGCCTCGCAAATACAATAAAGAAACTTTCGAGGTTAGGCTTAACTTGTAAATGAATGCGAGTCGTACCAGATCATATCAATTTAATCATTTCACAATGTATTTTTATCGTTTGAATTGTCACAAGACACACTTTATTTTTTAATTGTTGTGAACAGGTTGTGGCATTAACTTGAATCTCGGCCTGTTAAACGCTTAATCGATTGCAGCGTATGGTTCAAAGATGAAGCGATTGTCCTTTGACTGGCAGTGATATAAACTAGTCATCGCTAAAAAGACGCCACTGTCCCTCCATTGCTGGGGAAATGCATTATATTATTGGTCAGTCAGCTATGTAGTTGGATCACGGATTGTTTCGAGGACATGACGGGCAAAGCTCACGACACGGAGATTTTGGGATTAACGTCCACTATTGAAGTGGGGGTTGTTGTTGGGCAGATGAGATGATTAACCCTCATAGAGTGTATTTACTGTCTTGACCTCAGCTCTGCATCTATTAGCGCTGGTGATTATTGAGAGGAGGGTGTGTCCCAAACTATTAGGTTACAGTTCCGCTGGATCCTGTTCCAGTGTGTTCACACCATATGGACTTGTTTTTCATCTGGAGATGAAACTCGCACGCCCCGTTTTAGAGAGATGTTTCCCTGGCGTCCTTAATTTCCAGTTGCATGAGGTGTTTCATTGACCCGCCTCAGGGCACTGATGTGACAGCCGCCAAAGGAAAAGGTACCTAGAAAAGCACACTGTTGCATTACCTATGCTATTCAGTGCTACCACTTTACTTGTGACTAGTGTTAAAACCAGTTTTCATGTCGACAAGGATTGCTATTTGTTTTAATAAAAGCTAGTCTGCAGCATGTCCTAAATTTGAGGAAACAAGTATGATAGGAGGACATTGAAATGGCATAAGTGATTCTGAAATAATGGTGTAAAGAAGACAGTTACATATTCTCCCAGAGATGCAAAGACTATTGATGTCATTCTTAAACTAAAGAAGTTATTGCCGCGGCACATTACTGAATCGTTGCATAGCTTATTCATTGGTTTATTTCCTATATGTGTATATTCCAAATTAAAATAGCAAAATTTCTTCTTCTATTTGGGCTATGAAATATAAGAACAGAGTAATCAATGAGATTTCCTGAATCCCCCATCCAAAAAAATGGCTGGTTTTAATAATCAAGAAGATGGATTTTCGAAACTCCTTCCTTAGTGATGACATTATCATATTATTAAAATTTCTCCACTCTGACTTCTTTTTCCAGGGGCATCCAGCATTTCAACCATTATACCAGTGTGTAAAGGAGCAACCAGCACGAAGTGGAATAACATGCATCAGACTATTTAAAACTACAGCAGCACATGGCTTCACTTAAGAGACACAAAACAGGAATGGAGGACTGTTTGGAGAGAATTTGGAGGTGGGAGAGGCCTGCCAAGACCTGGCCAAGTGCAGTGACATATCAGTGGCACGCATGAGGCTCCTTTTTGGAATGAGTTGATTTTGTCCCCAGGCCTGAGGACAGAGGTCTCAAAAGATCAGGGGACTCTGCTAGACTGTTAAATGCAAGGTTATATATCATTTTAAAATTTTTTTCTTCAATTTTTTTTTTTTTTTTTTAATTGAACTGGACTTTTAGTTTCTGTCAAGGAGCATCAATGTAAGAATGATTTAGAAAACAGATTTTTTTTTTCTTTTTCCAAGGACCTTGTTTGAAGAGCTGATTTTGAATTGCTGCTGCCATCCTAAATTTTTTCTCCCACCCAGTGCCTAAATAAGCCATTTTGGGACAATCACAGAAGTCATCAGCAGCTGCTGCGCTCAATCCTCTGCCTATTCTATATGTGCTTCTGCTTGCAACCCACTGTCCACCCACTACCTCTATCATTTTTCCGTTTTTCCTTTTTTTAATATAATTTTTATCTGAGAGACACAATCACATCTCAATCTTAGCAATGAACAGTAATGTAAACACTTAATAGACTAGTGAGGGAAAAAAATAGCTTCAGTTTGGTTCTCGTGTGCAAGTGCTTCGTTGTAGAATACATGTACGCTACTGGTATGTAGGGCTGGAGAGAGAGCAGATTGAAATTGAATTTACTTATTCTTGCACCAAATAAACTTACTTTATAAGCCATACAAAAATATTTCTAAACTACATATTTTTGTATCATATTCCTGTTGAGTAATTTTAGTTTTCTAAATCTATTACGATTATGCACAAAATATTCCAAATGTCATGTTGACATACTTTCCAAGCTGTATATTGCAAAAGTTGTTAGTGCGAGTCTAGATACAGTGAATTTATTATGTTTCCTTTAAGTTGCTGCTTTGAATAGTTTTTTGTTTTCCAATCTGAAGTCATGCCCCCTTATCTTCAGCAAATGTCATATATTCATTTTTGACCTGAAAAGAACCATTTATAGTCTGTAGGCATCTACCTCCTCTCTGTCTTCCTCCCCTTTTTCTCTCTCTTTGTTTATCTCTCTGATGCCGGGATTCAGTAGTTCCGTGGTTGGGGGAGGAGTAGGTGGCACCGTTTCTGCCCCTCCCCGTCCATTTCGACCCAGCCGATATGTTCCGGTGTCAGCAGCCACCACCTTCCTGGTTGGGTCCACTACCCTTTTCTTCTGCTTTACGTAAGTTTTTTTTTTTTTTTTTTCCCCATGATTTTGTGTGCCAACACTGTCACATTGTGCAAACCTGACAACATCTACAACCACTGCTGTGTCCCTTCTTAAATGGCAATGCTTGCACATTGTGTTTGCTAGTCAATATTGTTTATGAAGCCATCTTGTTAACATGTTTTTGAAATGACTGAATTAACTTACCCTCCTTTGACTCTTATTTCAGTTCACATTGATGCTTTTAGTCCTCAGATTAGGATTTTTTCTTAATGCTGTTTAAAAAGAACTAATTATATTTTGAAAATTTGAGGGAAATATAAACTGTTGGTATTCTTATTTGTGCCTAGGTGCCCGTGGTTGTCAGAGTATTTTTCATCTCTCATTCCCATCTACATCGCTGTAATCTTCCTTTTCACGCTTGCCAACTTCTGTATGGCTACTTTCATGGACCCTGGAGTCTTTCCCAGAGGTAAAAAAAAAAAAAAAAAAAAAAAGCATGAAAGTTGGACTTTCAACTAACGCTGTCAAGAAGGTCCAAAAGTGTGTGGAGAGTATTTTAGAAAAACAACCTAGATGTTATCGTAATATACAGTACTACTCGGAAATTTAGAATATCCTGAAAAAGTGCAGGCATTTCTGTAACTTTAACGGTGAAATGTACATATTATATAGACAAATAGTATGTGAATTAATATATTTCAATCTTTTATTTGTTTTTTTCTTGCTGATTAGGACTTGCAGCTTCAGAAAACCTCAAATTCAAAAACTCGGAAAATTAGAATATTGCTTGAAATCAATCAAAAAAAAAATCATAATCAGCAAAATTACAACAAAAAATGCTTGAGATATCTTACTTTGCATGTAATGAGTCTATAAAATCTATTGGTTTCACCTTTTATGTTGGATTGCCTGAATAAAACAACTTTTACACGATACTCTAATTTTCCGGGTAGTAATGTAGACTTGCAGCTTTTACAAAAATCAAACATTTGCCTATTATGACTTACAGAGGCTCAGTTCATATATTTGGTGGTACATGCTGGCAAGATGTTTAAAACTGATATTTTCCAAATAGTTGAGCGTAACTGTGTCTCGTTTTAGCTGAGGAAGATGAAGACAAGGAGGATGATTTCCGCGCTCCACTTTATAAAACAGTGGAGATCAAAGATATCCAAGTGCGCATGAAGTGGTGCTCAACCTGCCGCTTCTATCGCCCCCCACGGTGCTCTCACTGCTCAGTCTGTGACAACTGTGTGGAGGTACACACACCCCACAGCATCAAAGGCTTCTTGTTATTATAATGTGTTATACTATTACTGCATGTGGGATTTGTTTCATTTTTATTTTTATTTTTTTTTTCTGATTTTTGCAAATTTGTTTTTTCCAAATTCTTTACAATTTTTGATTAATAAGTATGTATTAGAAAAGGTACAAAATCTAATAATGGAGAGTTACATATTTGATTGCATAATCATGTTTATATTGCTTAGTAGCATTTCTCACTCTCAGGATTTTGACCACCATTGTCCTTGGGTGAACAACTGCATTGGACGGAGGAATTACCGCTATTTCTTCCTCTTCCTGCTGTCACTTACTACCCACATCATCGATGTATTTGGTTTCGGCCTGGTTTATGTACTGCACCACCAGCAGAAGCTGGAAACACCACATGCTGCTGTCACGTATCCTTCTCTTAGCTTACCACAGTTGTGGATGTCTTATCTGCATTGTTATTTTTACTTTGGCATTTTCTTTGTTCACATTTGTTATAAACGTCTTGACCCTGTCCTCCCAGTATGGCTGTAATGTGCGTGGCTGGTCTGTTCTTTGTCCCAGTCGCTGGCTTGACTGGGTTCCACATCGTGTTAGTAGCCCGCGGCAGGACCACAAATGAACAGGTACTGAAAAGATCTGGCAGTTGTGTTTTTACCAAATGTTTTCACGTGGTTATTGTTTAATGTTAATATTGTTCTCTCCTCCACCACCTTAATTATAGGTGACAGGAAAGTTTCGGGGAGGTGTCAACCCTTTCACCAATGGCTGCGTGAGGAATATTTCCCATGTCCTGTGCAGATCCCAGGCCCCCAGGTCAGCCTTCTTCTCTTCTGCACTCTACACAATTACTCTTTACCATCATCGTCTTTTTTTCTGTTCTGATTAATGAAATAAGAAATCTCAGCCCGTCTGGCTTGTACCACTTATATCTGTGCATCCACCTCCCAGATATCTTGGCCGTTTGCGGCGCCATCAGACGATGGATTTACAGCCACCATTTCTTAGACCACATCTGACTGAGGCCCAGCTAGAGGCTAAGGTCTTGGATAATGGTATTCAGAATGACCAACACAGCACCAGGGTGAGTGTATGCTGATTTTGGTAGTCCAGTTACTTAAGAACCTGGAGGGGATATGCAGGGATTTACTCTAAATCCTAAATGGGTAGTGCAGTATTTTGCACTTTAATCCCTTTAAAGCCAGAAACAATACTAATTCATTTTCTTGTAGTTGCTGTTAAAATATATACACAAATTTGTTTGTAATGTCAATTAAACTTTATTTAGGCTTGGGGGTTAGATGTTAGGTTAGGGTTGGGTTAGAGGGTTAGGGATAGGGTAGGGCCAGGGGTTAAGATTGGGGTTAGGCTAGGTTTTGTGTTAGGGTTAGTGGGTTAGGGTTAAAAATTCAAATCTCTTTCAGACAGAAAGAGATTTGAATTTCTGTCACACAGCCACAGCCTTATTTAATTTAATATTTTGACTGAATGTTGTGTGTCTGTGCAAAGCTCACAATACTCCAGCTTCTTATGTGATTTTGTGCCTCTTTTTAAGTCAAAGAGCAGTCTAGATCAGATGGAGAGCCAGTCAGCTGATGCAGAGCCTCCACTTCCTCCAAAGCCGGAGCTTCGTTACCCTGGTTTGTCTCGTACTGATACGGAAGGTCAGACAAACACCGTAAATTGAATACAAAAGGCAAATTTCTGCAGATTCCATTGTTTGAAATGCATACATGACTTTCTTTGCCCTCAGAGAGCAGCCTTTTGACTGAAGCTCCACCTACACCATCAATGTATAAGTACAGACCAGGCTACAGCAGCCCAGGAAGAAACCACACTGCCCTTACACACCCGAATAAGGTATATGCTCATTTGTACCTAGAGACGTCGAATTGCTGAGCATAAATGGCTTGCATGCAGAGATCACATGGATTCTGTATAGTTTGGAGTATTTTCAGAACAGTTATTATAAGGTTAAACATAACCATATATTTTTTTACACATCATTTCAACATATTGAATATTTAATAATTTCGTTTCAAGCTTTTCAACACTTTTTCTGAGTAGCAGTATGAAAAGATTACCTCAACAGATGTGCTGGTGGTTGATATTCCACACCTATCTATCTTTCTTTACGGTTAACGCCATACCCCTCTTTTTTTTTTTTTTACTTTTAATTGATCATTCAGTGGCCATCGGTTAATAAGTAAGTTTCAGCCAGTCCTGTGTGTGTGTGTGTGTGCGTGTGTGTGTGTGTGTGTATTTGACTGTTGACCCCTTTTACTGTCTGCTTAAGCAGATCTATCCTTTTCCCTGAGAACACCATTGAATGGAATGCATAGTTTATGGGACCATTATCTTAGCATAACTATTTGTAAATACTTCACATAATCTCCAAATGCATGGTGACATTTGTGACAACTGTGTGCATATTTTATGCACACAATGGATTTTATGTAAATAGCTCATTTACAAATCATATTGTACATTTGCAAACCATATCCTTACAGATTACTTTTTGCATATTTACAATGTTTCTGCAAATGTGCACATATTTACAGATAGTTTTGCTAGAATTATGGCCCATATACTTCATTTACTGTTTGTATATGTATTTATGTTACAAGCACACACACACTCCTTGACATGCAATTTCAGTGTTTGTTGAAACCAGCCAGTGTTTTCCAGTTCAGTAGTGTGATGATGCAGCTAGAGCACTGGTCAAACATTCAGTTTCCCCACCACTCTGTCTTTTCTTTAGAGTCTAAGTTGTTGTTGCGTATTAAACGACATTGTGATTTTTCATATATCACATCAACCCTCACATCCACTTCCACCTATTTCTTCATCACATTATTCTTCTGTATCTTCGCCTCTTTACCTCTTTTGTTTGTTTTTCCTGCTCTTTCTTCTCTCCTTAGGTGATCCGTGGCGAGAGTCTCGACTCTCCAACTCCCTCGATCCTCCAGTCCAGTCACAAACCCAGTTACCGCTCAGAGCCCAGCAGCTTGGATGGGGCCACGGTGGTCGGAGGAGGTGTGGGGCTGCGCAGACTTGGAGGAGAAAGGGGACAGGGCCCCGGAGGCCCTGGTGGGACTCTTGCAAGTATGTCTGTGGGGATGTCAGGCTACTCTCTGTCTGGGCATTCCTACACCTCCTACCCATCCTCTCTGGTTCTGTCCACTGGTGGCTCCCGTTCCTCTAGTCTACGCTCCGCACACACAGCACACAATCCCCTTACCACGCTCCACTCAGAAGGCACGACAGACACTAGCTACAAAAGCCTAGCCAATCAGACGCCTCGGAATGGCAGCCTGTCTTATGATAGCCTGTTGACACCATCGGAAAGCCCAGAGTTTGAGTCAGCTGCTCACGAACTATCACCACAAAAGCCTCCTGCTGTGTTTCGACCCGTGGTTGTGTCACCTAGCACCCGGTTGCAGGGCTACACATCGCCCTTCCTCTCAGCTCAGATTGCCCAGCAGAGGGAAGGGCAGCTGCTCCAGGGCTCTGCCACTTTTTCCTCCCCCCATCGAGCTTATCTGCGCGCCATCAGCCCTACCCCTCCCACTTCTGGACCGCTTGAGAAACAACACCTTCTCCATCATAACCAGGACTATTCATCCCGAGCCTCACGGAGCCATTCATCTTCATCCTCCTCCCCTGGGGTTCGCTCCTTGGAGCCCCCTGTCTCCCCACCACCACGCAGCCTCTCCCTCAACAAATCCCAATCTTGCACTGGCGAGGCAGGGCCTCCGCACAAACCTCGGCCAGCGGGAGGAGGCGCTGTGCTTGGGGGAGTAGGAGCTGGAGGAGCGCAGCAGACTCCACAGTGAGTAGTGATGCCTCGCCAGCTCTGTCAGCCTGAAACTTATCCTCCTCCACCTTTTCCTCCTAATCCTTGTCTTTTTCTGAAATTTATCTCAGCTGTCCCCTTCCTCCCTGATCTGTGTGAGTGTTTCCTTTCCTCCTTTACAGTTTACAGAGAATAGCAACCTTTTGCATGTTTACTATATCATAATAGTTACGTTCGTAAGGAGACTGGTTTGCATTGATACTGATACACGTATTTAATAACAGCCCAATACTGGAGCATATTGCTTTATTGGTTAACATTATAACAATGAGGATATCGGGGTCAATTCATGAGATCCGACTATTCAGGTGTATATTACTGTTATTTAGATAAGGTTTACATTTATTCATATGTTGAAACAATAATTGAAAATCCTGACCAGTGAAGTAAAATTAAGTGCTCTACTTCCTAGCCCTAGCACAGTCTGGAATACACATTACCCACTCCATAGTTATTGTTTTGTTATTGTACATAAAATCGTATTGATGCAGTCCTTAGCGGTAGAGTTTGGAATGTACACTATGCACTGGTATTAAAAACATGCCAGTGTGCATCTCTGCATGTCTATCCTTGCTGCATGTTCCTGTACCCTTTTCTCTGTCCTTTTCTTACCATATACTGTTTTTATCAAATGTCTTTCAAGACCAGTGTTGTTGAAATGTTTTACAGTTGGTGTTATTTTGTTACTTGTTCATGTTGGTCCACTCACCTCCACTCCCATTGTCCTGTCTCCTCATCCCTAACCCCCCCCCACCCACCTCCCTTGCTGTCCAATCAGTTTAATCTCGCGCCCAGCCTTGGCCAATCACGCTGCGCCAAAACCAGGGGGTGGGGTGAAGAAGGTGACTGGCGTCGGAGGGACCACTTATGAGATATCGGTTTGAGCAGCCAACCTCCTCCATGGTGTATCGCGAGGAGCTTTTGGGACACCTTGGTCACTGGACTAGTACTCCTTAACAGTACAACTAGTTAACATGAACAATGACAGGCCCCTGAAACAAAATGGCTACTCTCTACTGCAACATACTGAACGTAGGGCTGTGTGGCACAGTCTTCTCGGCTGGCCCTCAGATTTGATTGAAAGGGGACGATGGCTTGTTTTCCGAACTGCATCATGGCTGGGATACAGGCATGTCTATCAAATCCGATTCACTGCTTTACTTTGGGTACTTTAGCACACAGAATTGACCACTGTTTAATACCTAAAAAAAGATGGCCTTCATCCATTGGATGTAGATTCACGTGGAGGATGGAGGACTGTTAGAAAAAATACCAATAAGCATCCTCTGTCTGAATGGACCGCCTGTGTGTTGAGATCAGAGTGTCTAAACAGTATCAGTTTAGTTTTACACACACTTTTTTTAAAAGCTGTTGTTTTATATAAATGTTTAAAATCTTGCTGAGTGATATAGAGGAAAATTGTCAGGTATAAAAGATACTTATTGATGACGGTGGCAGATTTATTGTGTGTTCTTGTTCATAACAGTGATTTGAGATGTTGTCTGATAATATATAATGGCTGCATCAGCCAATGGCCAACCCTTGCTGGAAGTGACATTGTCCAAAGAGAATGCTGATCCTTTCTTGGACAGATGAGGTGGCAAAAGATTGAGCTTAACTTTTGAAAGCCGCAAAGACCTTTTGAATCATGGTTGCAGCACAAGCCTCTTTGTGGAATGTATGCTTGTAATGATTCTGCTAGAGCCATTATGCAAATCAGTTTGTAGCTTTAAAATCATTTTGCTTCTCGCTATTTTTTTTTTCTCCCTTGTGAGATTTTGTCAGTCACTTTTTTGCAGATGGCAGGCCAAACTGGGACAATAAAGAAAGGGCTTATTTATTTGACTCCACTACCTTTTAATTTTGGTCACAATTTCAAACCAGTGTCTTTAGGTTGTTCTCTCAGAGAGAAAATTTGAACATTTGTAAAAAGGAGGATTGCTAACCCAGTTTAGCACTGAATAAGAAGGGACTGGTCTGTAGTGTGATTTTTATACCTTGAAAAACATTCATTTTCTATTTTTTTTTTAACTTGGTAGAAGTAAATTTTGAAGCATATTAGATCTTTCTTTTTAATTCAGATATGTTATCCATTTGAAGAATTTCTTTTAGGATTGGTAATAACATTAATTTATTAGCTTTAAAACAAGGCCCAAAGCCAGGTTTGTGATAATGTGAATGCTGGCTGGATGTAGCATGCTGCTTGGATACAACACTCTGTGACATTGAACCCAAACAACCGAACAAATACTCATCTGTCCCAGGCTGTCTGCAGTGTGCGTGTGATTTTCATTTTTTGTGCTGGATGCTTCACCGGTGTGCATACTTGTGAGAATACTGTCAAATGACCACCTGCTTCAAATGTGGGGGAAAAAAATGAGGCAGCATTAATGGAACAAGACACCATTGTGTGGGAATCAGGACAACCTGTGTTATTTTCCTGCTCTGGCCATCAGTAGGGGCCAGTGAACGATGTTAAACCTGTGGCTAAAATAAATATACTGTATTAGATGATCTTGCCATTGTGGGCTGTGATGAATGGACTGAGTTTCAAATTTCTGTAATGAGTACATAAAGACATTTCCAAAATGGCCTTATAAAGACTTTATAAAAAGACGTCTTCTCAGAATAAAAAAGGTCAAACCGACAAAAAGGAAAGTGTTCGGAATCTTAACTGTGCATACTTTTATTTCCTTTCAGCTCTTTGGTTTTGTTCTTGAAATTTGAAATATATCAAATGGGTAAACAGTGTAAATACAGGCAGTGAAAAATCACAATGTTGACAAAAATGCAAGAAGTTTAAGACACGGTGGTTGTAATTAACAGCCATAAGTGGCAGCAAACTATCACACAGTAAGCACTCAGGGAAACACGTGTTTCTCTGATGTTAAATGTTCTGTGCTTGAGAATGAACTAAGGCAAAAAATCAGACAAATGCGTGGCCATCCTCCCTTTATTGGTCTTTCTTGCTCTCTGTAAGATTTGTCGTGCCACTGCTGCCCTCTTGTGGTTCAGAGCCGTTTTCCTCCGCCAAGCCACGACCTTTGTTCATTTTCTTTGATTTTTGGAAGAGCTCATTAAGGTTAAACTCACGGATAATATTCTCCTAAGAATAAGAACACTTAACATTAATGATCTATTTGTGTTTCTGTACAACAATCTAAGTATTAGTAACAGATATACCTCGTTGAAGGTCCAAGATACAGCTCTCCCTTTATTGTCCACCATTGGCCGTCTCATGAGCTCCTGCCCTCCTTGGAAGAGCACCAGAGAAGGCAGCTGCTTGGCCAGAGGAGAGGTACTGACCCTGTATCTGTTCAGTAATAATTCAAATGGACTGTCAGTATCGTAATGATGCCTATAAACATTATTTTGGTGTTAAAAGTACACAAGGACACTGTCAGAGGATGCAAAATGGGGAAAAAACTAACCTCTTTGAAACTTCTCCATAACGTCCGATGTCCACTTTCGCAAACTTGAGTCCAGGACAATTGTACCTGCAGGATAGATGTGGAAGTGAGAAAAAGTCAGAAATGACATATTATACAAACTTTTTTTTGTTACCCTTACTGCAAGCGAAAAAGCCATCTTTTTAAAATGTGCACTTTTATCAATATTAATCTGTGTATATCCAGTTTAATCTATTGTTAGATAATTCAACCAACTGAGGCCTTGCAGACTTCAGTATCCTGAGGGTCTTTGGGATCGCTTACTTGAGAGACAGATCAGCAAAGATTGGTGCAAAGGATTGGCATTCAGAGGACCAGCTGGCATAGAATTCAACAATCCAGCTGACCCGACTGTCTCCCTGGAGCTCCTCCTGTCCATTCAAAAGACAGTGGCAGGTTAGCCAGAGTCACACATCTTCAAACTGAAACATAAATTTTTGGAGTCATTTTAATGAAGTGTAGCATGAAGCTCACATCAATGGTCTTGTCACTGAGGTATTTGATGTACTCTGGACCCATGTAGAGAGGAGGTTTACAAGTCATGACAAATGCTAAAGCCCAAGGGGAAAAAAAGGATATTTAAGCATAGCTAAATGAATATTTTATTCCAGCTGAATTGATTATTAAGAGGCATCATACTAGAATGGTCCGTAAATAAACAAAGATTCTTAACTTATATTTCTACCGAATATTAATTATAGTTTTTCCCTTTGGTGCTTTAACTGTCAAAACATACATCTAATATTCCTGAAAAAAATACTTACAAATTACCTGAAAAATGTATTTTATTGGCCAGACTTTGATGTTGCTTGAAAAGCACAATTCTGCGATTAAATCGGGATTGAAAAGAGTCACTAAGACCACTGACCGACACACAGGGCGAGGTAAAGGATGCCGAGTCTGATGTCCAGCCTGAAGAAGAGGATGACGTTTGCCACTTTGCTGAACAGAAACAGGTTGCCTATGTGCTGCTCCAGTGTGACTGCGGATGGGAGAGAAGAAGAAACCATTAATGCAACACGGGGACAGCTTTTCCACAATGAGCAAAGCACTTCCTGACTCTTCATTAATGCAGGTTTGCTGCTAGGTTACACACTAGGTCACAAATCCCTGTTGAGTCGAATATTAATTTAAAACCCTGCAGGACACACAAACCTTGAGTCGATGTTCTACTGTAACATGTGGGTGGAGTTTACAGGATAATCTCAGACCAAGGGCTCTCAAATTGCTCTGAAGTGTTTAGAACACAAGAGCCATTTCTGGTACATTAAGTGAAGTGCACCAAAAAAAAGACCCAAAAGACAAGACACAAACAAAGCAATGTTGTCTATGCTGTACAGTGCCAGGAGGAATGCAAAGAACTGTACATTGGGGAAACCAAACAGCCCCTCCACAAACGAATGGCCCAACACAGACGTGCCACTTCTTCAGGACAGGACTCAGCAGTACACCTACACCTAAAAGAAAGCGGACACTCCTTTGAGGACAGTCAAGTACGTGTGCTGGCCAGAGAAGATCGCTGGTTTGAGAGGGGTGTCAAGGAAGCCATCCACGTCAAGTTGGAAAAACCATCTTTAAACAGAGGTGGTGGACTAAGGCACTTTCTGTCACCCACCTACAATGCAGTTCTCCACTCATTTCGTCAGCATTCCAAACATTCACGCTGTTTGACCAGACCTGGAGACTCATTAACATGTGACTCAACAGACAAAGGGGAAGCACCCCAACCGAAACTAGATGAACGACCCTGCCAACCACCCTGCCAAGGACTCTCAGGTGACCACCCGGGCCATTAACATGCCAATGGTCCACAGGGCTATATTTTCAAGCTCTGCCCCAGCAAACTTAGAACTGAAGAAGCTCTCTGGAGAGAGGGCCAAACGTTTTCAAGGAAACCTTTCAGTCCAGTTGACACAGAGAGATCTACTTTGGATAACCATGACCTGGATGAGTGAGAATCTACACATCTTGCACCAAAAAAAAAAAAAAAAGATCCAGCACACAACACAAATAACACGACTGCTCTGTATTTCCTTTCCACCTGAATCAAACGACATCTTATATTTAGATTAAAAATTTTGATAATTTAGTGTTTAAGGGTACTACTGTGAATTATGGTGAAGTTAAATAAACCCATGTCTGTCCTCCCCTATTAACCGTTGAGATTATTAGGACTGTGTGCAGTGTCAACAAATTGAATGGCATGCGTTGGTTTACAGCAAATACATATTAGTGTCTTGGGGTACTCACTTGCTCTCCTGTTCTTCATCATCACTATTGCGCTGAGAAACATCAGGATTTCTATTTCTCTCTGGAAGAACAATCGAGAAATTCATTATTTAAAAAAAAAAAAAAAAAAAACTTGACTGCGGTCAATTTAGCCTGAGCTATGAGCCACCGCTGATCGCCATGCTCTCACCCAATCGAAGTCGCAGGAGTTTCCGTCCTCACGATCAGTCGCCAGGTGCTCGCACACACCGGGAGCCTTTCGTACCACCAAGAATGCGATAGTCATGAAAAATGACATCAGATAATACGGCTTTAAAAGCCATTTGTAGATCTGAGGTAAATGGTAAAAAAAGGCGAATAGTCCTGTGATTAAACCCATTATGGCAGAGATGACAGTCACAGGCGGCCACGACTTTGAGGAGGAGCGACAGCTGACTTTTAAGGTCGTGGCCAAGCGGACTCCATTGCGCATGCGCAAGAGATGTTTTCTGTTCACTCCTGCTCGCCGTAGATTTGGCGGGCACCGCGAATTATAAACAAATAAAATGGAGCAGAACGAAGAGACACAAGAGGCCGCAGGAAGCCAAAGTGTTTCTGAAAAAGACTCGGAGCAGCAGCAAACAAATGAGGTGACAGGCGAAGTTTCCTCACAGAAGCCGAAGCCTGGATCCGACTGTAAGATGTCAGAGGAGAGTGAAGCTCGGGTTAATAGGTTTAAGTTGTTCGAAAAAGTTATGCAGAAGAGCATGGAGAAATTCATTGAACATGCCAGGTACATTTTCTTAGTCTTTAAATATCGCTCCTTAACTATAATTGCACTTAACTTTTCAAAATAATTATTAATGTGTAATTGCATAAAAATGTCAAGCTCTACAGCTAGTTTAACGTTGATTCTCCAGTCACAGCCGCTGGAAAACGGTTTGGGTAATCATAAAGTGTTTGTTGCATGAATTAGTGACAGAAGAGAGAGATTTTATCTTTGTCATCTTAAACGTCTTGTTTGTGTGTAGTCTGGTTTAAAGAGACCATTGTTACAGAGACCGTCTCTTTTAGTTTCAACAGATTTGCTAGCATGTTCCGCCCATTCTACAAGAAGAACCCACAGAAGATAGAAAACATTCACAAGCAGTTCATAGAGGAACTAAAGAAAGCTATACAGGTGTGCCAAATGCTACAGTAATACAACACAGGCAAACGTAAAAAAAAAAAAAACTGTTTTAGTGTTATGACCGGAAGTTCTGTTTTCATAGGATGCCATCGGAATACTGGTTGAAGAAGGGCAGTTAGAGGTCAAACTGAGCGAGCTGGACAAACTGGAACGTGCAGTCAAAGACAGCCCAAACCCTGCATGGTCAGTCAAAAATCATCATTACACAGCCAACATTGTTTAGATCTATACAGTATATTCACAGTTTAAAGAGACCCTGTAAAATAATACTACTACGTAAATATGCACTGTATTTCTATTGTACAAGCTTGTAAATGACAAAAGATGCCAATCATCTGTCTTGTCATTTGTTCTTGTTAGGCGACCCAGTGGGATTCCGGAGCAGGATTTTTGCAGCTTTTTGATGCCGTACTATCAGAAGCAGGAAGCCTACATGCGAGTAGAGCTGAAAAAAATTCAAGCAGAAAATGCAGCACTGGCTCAGAAAGTTCAAGATGGTCGAGAGAGCATTGCTGAGACCGAACGCCATATTTCTTCAGCCGTTGATGAGTGGAAGGTGAGGACAGAGAGTCTGCAATACAGTGAAAGTGCTGTCAAAGTTGGAATTTGTAGATAAGAAATAACAGTTTCTAAAATCAGATTAATTAAAGACAGATTAGTTAAAATAATCATAAACATAATTAATATTTTTTATAACTTAAATTCAGGCATTTGCTATGTCAGTTCGGTAAATTCTATTCTTTCTTTATTTGATATATGAAAGTGTAAATTGGGTAAAGTCTAACAGTTAAACATAAGATCATAAAATAACAGACTACGGAATTTAAGTTCAGATGTTTATTAATCACTTTGGATCTTCATTATCAAGACAAAGATTCTGAGTGCACATAGGGGCAGTTGTTTTGGAAAACAGCTCACTGACGGTAATGTCCACTGAGCTTGAACAGATGATGCTGTATGACATTAAATGTAAAGAACAGTACTGGAGATATAAAGAATAACTTCTTTTTTTTCTAGACATCCATCACAGAGTTTGAAAGGCTGGCTTCTTCTCTTTCTCCTGCGGATATCTTTGATGTGTGACCTTCAGAGGGTGACCAGCAGATAAAGTGTATATAGTCATGTTTTTTCTGTTTGTCTAAAAATAAAATTGAAAGCTCGGTAGCATGGAAAGGAGTACCCGTGGCCTGTGTTTATTGGAGCAATATAAATATTACGGTAATGTGCGTGTTTACGTGTGGTATTGCGGTATGTAGGCCCTGAACGGAACGTCACAAAGAAATCTGCTACCCGATAGTCTACGCAAGGTGGATTCATCGGTCGGCCATGTACGCTTGAACAAACCGGCGTTTTCTTTTTATCGTTGTATATATGTATTACTTCAGATAGATATGACTGAAATGTTCTCAACTTTGTTCGGACAAAATGAAGCTCAGGGACCACCTGGCTCGTCGTCCCTGGGTTTCGGACCGAGCAAACCTCCGCCGCCCCTGCCACAAAGTCAGGTACCCTTGGCGGCGCAGATGCCACCACAGCTCGGGGATGAAGGGCCTGCTCTACGAAAACCCGGGGCTATGAATGAACCTTTTTATCTACTGCGAGAGCTTCCTGGTATAAACTGCATCATATTTCGGGTGTTTGTGGGTTGTAATATTTTTATAACTGCTGTCGAAAGGTTGCAGTACAGTTTGTAAACAATGCTAGCTAGTGCTAGGCAGTTGGCTAAGAGTTACAGAAAAGGTTGAATTAACGTTATGTGGCAACATATAACGCTATGATGTTTGGTTTTCTGTATTGCCCGTCCTGTTAACCAGTATTTACGGGGCTCAATTTTCAGTTGGTATACTGAAATAGAAATGTCATGTAATTAATCCAGAAACGAACTTTTGGCTAGCGCCAAAGACTAGACAGTTTCGAACGCCAATGTAATTAACCTGACTTATACTGGTATAAATGTGGCTTCTTAGTGGGAAACGAGTTAACGGGCAACACTAACCTTATCACACACTACAACTTGGAGCACGCCTACAACAAATTCTGTGGGAAGAAGGTGAAGGAGAAGCTAAGCAACTTTCTACCGGAATTACCAGGTAGGTTTTATCAACAATCCACGGCCAATAAACCTGACAGCTGGTTAGAAAAGACAAGGGCAATAGTAACGATAGATGGATGGAAGGATGTACTTTGTCGATCCAAAGATGGGTAATTGTGGAAAGTTAAATTAAGAGAGTGTCGGTAATATTAATAATTTCACGGGGATTTAATCCCGATGTTATATTATAATAAACATTGAAAATTGGAATCTTTAGCAACATCTCTTAAACACCAATTGATATTAACATTTCAAGGGCCTACCTAAGTTGTATGGAACTCTGTATTTATAACTGTTTAGTATACACAAAGCCTTTATTACCCGACCGATATTACAGTCATGAATTATAATAAACAATTATTATTATTCCCCTGTGATATGACTCTGTGATTTAGTGTGCTTCTGGTATAAAAATCAGCTGTACACTAATTTCCTCACTGCATCCACAAATTAATAGTATGCTAAAACAATCCTGTTTAACTAGATCCCATAAATCCTGCACTCACTTCTGGGTTTGAATGCATTCAGCTAGTATCAATGCCACTCTCTTGCTTTTTTGTTTCTTATATTTTATTCTTGTGCTGTTGTGCTGCAGGTATGATCGACTGTCCAGGCACTCAGGACGGCAGTTCATTGCGTTCTCTGATCGATAAGCCTCCGGTTTGCGGGAACTCCTTCAGCCCTTTGACTGGTGCTCTGCTCACAGGCTTTCGACTACACACAGGCCCGGTACTGCTGGGAACACCACCCACACACACACACTCTAAAATTACACCTATCAGTTTCTACAATAAATATACAAAGATACTGCTGTCACGAGATATTTATTGTTTGTGTATATTTAGCTCCCAGAACAGTATAGACTGATGCACATACAGCCTCCAAAGAAGAAGAGTAAACACAAGCACAAACACCATCGACCGCAGGACCCATTACCACAAGGTACAGACCTAAATGATACTGGAAATTAAGAGAGCATGATTTTGGAGCATTAACCTTAATCTTTCCCACCTTAAAGAAACACCATCAGACACTGATCCCAAGAAGAAAAAGAAAAAGAGGGACGATGATCCTGATCGCAAGAAAAAGAAGAAAGACAAGAAGAAAAAGAAAGTAAGAAATAAATATTTCATGTTTTTAAGAGCCTGACATAGTTCTATGCAGAGATAAGGGGCCATCCAAGAACTCTGTCTACCTTAAAACTTCAAAACAACATTTTATTGAATTATAAAAAATAAAACCTAACCGGAAGTAGTTGTGTTTCAATCCTGGCTTTCCATTTTCCTGTTTCAAGTTAAGACGCTTCAGTTTTGGAAACTAGTTAATGTGCAGCCCCAGGTTTCACCTGTTTAGCTCGAGTGTCACCTGGTCATCACAACCTGTGGCTCTACACCAGATGCAAGTTAAAATGCCTTCAACCAAGCAGTTGACATTATGACCCCCGATGACTGAAAACATCCCATCAGGCATAAATGCCACCGCTGACAAATGAAGTCCCGTCCTTTTTCAACCACATGCCTAAATAGATATAGTGGTGTAACATTTATATTCAATTTAATTCAGTTTTATTCATATAGCTCCTTTTTTTTACAGTGAATAAAGCTATGTTGTCTGTCTGTCCCCAGAACCGCCACAGCCCTGACCATCCTGGCCTCACTGGATCACAGCCCAACAGCAGCAGCAGCCTCAGATAGGAAGGACGAACTGTATGAATGCACGTGTGTAAATGGGCATTTTGTAAGAGGCCAAGTGTGAATTTTACAGACACTTGTGTCATTGAGAGTATGTTTAATATGTGAGGATGAATAAAGTTTCACATGTGAAAGAGCAGGTACACGTCCACTGTGTAACTGTGCTGTACATAACCCCCCCCCCCCGCCTTTGTTTGTGATACCTTTTGATCATAAAGCCAAAAATAAAGTTTGGTTATCTTTGCTTTTGTCTCAACTTTATTCATAGTGTTATATGCTGATGCGTAAATGCACAGAAATTCTGTCAAATCATACATTTATTTATCAAAGGCACAAGCAGGATATTTTGATTAAAAGCGTACATTTATGGAGACACTCCAGCACTAGAATCACTTAAAATGAGATGCTGTACATGATTCATTTTAGCTTTAATCATATGATTACAATAACTTCCACAGCAGAGGTCTGAAGACTAATACAGGGGGGAGTAATTTCTGGATCCTCAGTCTTCAGGCCTCTGCAGCAAAAAAAAAAAACTATATTCAAAGTTAGCAAAAAGTCAAATACCAATCAGGTCTAGATCATCAACACAGATTATAAAAAATGATCCAAAAGATGGTGACCAAACTCTTGCTGCAGGACTGATGCCATTCTTTATTCCCATTATTTTGCTCCTGGGTGTCCTGAGGAAAAGTGAGATACAGTACTACCACCTAGCAACTGTCCATACACATGGCTTTGTTTAACAGAGGGAGGTTCATCATTCTTCACATTCGCATCTTCTTTAACAGAGCCAAGATGGCGTCACAGGCACTGAGTCTTTAATACATAAACTACAGCTTTTGTGTAAAAACTACAAAAAACAGAAAAAAATTCAATTTTTGATGAAATCTCGACACTGAAATGGCCTCAAAACATTTATGTCTTACAGTCAGAACACATCAAAGCATATTCTGTCATTTTCTTCTGATCTACAGATCAAACTCTATCACACTGTATATGCCTATGTAAATGAAGCAAGCAGAATACGTCATAAAACACAATAACATGTATTTACACAATTTGATTGTTATATGCACCAAAGTCATTAATATTAAAAAGAAACAAAAAACTGGCAAAGGTTGGATACACGGTGAATCACCAGTGTTAATTAATTTCTTCTATTTTTTTCAATTATACTGCCAAATGACAAATCGGCAACAAATACTTCCCTTTTCAATGCTACTAAAACTAGAATATAAAAAGACACTTAAATACATATTTTATACACACACCTCTGTGCATAAAACAGTACAAAGTGTTTCATAACATTCGCACACACTGTGTGTCAGTTACTCATAATTTTCCATTATATCTTTCCTATATTTACATATAAAAATTCCAGATATTTGAGGGCATGAAGGCACGAGAAATTCTGCTCCGCCTGCATTTTTACAGGATATCTGATGCTAACAATATTTCCTTATGTATGATGAAGATGAAACCGATGGACCATTGTGAGTCGGTTGCAGAAAGACTAAAAACTGACACAGAGGAGGTAGACGTGTCTCTACAACCAGCCTAAATCTGCAGTGAACACACTGCAACTGCATCTACTTCTAAGAAAATTCCTTATTTACTGAATATCTACAGGCAGGACCCCTCATGTCCATCAGCTCTAAATGACAGCTTGAATTGTTTTAGTAGTGTTATCTATAAATATGTATAATGGTTGTAGCTTTTATTTAACGGAGTGCAGTAAAACAGCACAAATAACTAAGCCTTAATTCATTTCTTACAAGTTTTTAAGCAAAACAGGTGCAAAACATGTAACATTGCAAATATATTTAAGTTATTCTTTGGTGTTAGCAACGATTCTGACTAATATTTTGATGCTATTTCAAGTACTGTGATAACTGAAACCGCCGCTGTGCCCGTAAGTGTCTCTGCATGTGCTTGTGAGTGAAATCTATGGCTTTAGCTTTTCCTAATTATACACTTTTTTTGTTTTGTGCGCCTGGTAGTACTGTTTGACTGCCGCAGCAAAGAAAATTGTGAATTTTGCTAAAACAAACTTAGTTCTTTGGGCTCCTGATTAAAAATAACAATTGATTTTTCAGTCCACTAGATGGTGCTAAGTGATCACTTTCTGGTGAAGTCGGCACAGCAAGGGTCAAAGAGGGAACTTAAAAACAAAAACCTCAAGCTGATAAAAAGTTTATATTATATACTTTATACTTTAATATAAAGTTTATATTATATACAGTATTATATACTGCAAAAAAAAGTTTTGCAGTATATAATACTTGCAATATCCACCGTTCTATAGGATGATGATGATGTCAAGCCTGGGGTTGGATGTGATTCACACCAAACACTAATCTAATCTGCTCTGAGATGTGGCTCAGTGTGACAAATTGTGCACCAGCACTGACAAAAAAAAGCTAAAAACTGGTGGTGTTGCTCATGAGAACACATATGTAAGTCCTAAAGTGATTGTCAGCTCGTGTTGATTTAAGCCTCCACGGCGGTCAGGCCATTGCTCTGAGGTTTGTAACCGTTGGCCCCAGTGTGGTTAAGTGCCTCGATCTCCGGTCCCATGGCGTGCTTGTCACGCGCTGCCTTTTCTTTAATCAGGTTTTTGCGGTGGTAGAACAAGTAAGCCGGTAGCAGGAAACCAGACAATGAGAAGATGAGCAGGCCAAAGTTGATCTGAAATATGGCGCAGGTAGAAAACACTAGGGTAAAGCATGTCATTGCTGTGCGTCAGAATTCCCCAAATACTCAAATATAAGATAATAAAATAAAATCAGACTATGTGTTAAGTAAAATGATTATGACCAGTCAATGCCTAATAATATGCTAACATGCAACCAAAGCAGAAGCTGCTGTCCCCACTTTTTTCTAATACATATCCTGTGCAAAATACATCCTAAAAAGTACTGAACAAACCAAAAGCGTAATCCGATGCACATGCTGCAGTCATGTCACAGTGACTTATATTCTATATCCATCCTCCCATGCGTATAACTCAAAAGAATCACGTTTAGGAGCTAAAGTACCAAATGATATGCGAAGAGTTGAATGTGGCCTGCGGAGTTTCAAAAGCATCTGCATTTTAAAATGATTTTGTGAATGATGGTGACCTTCAGTTCAAGACTGTGTGTGCGTGTGCGCTTGTGTGGGTGTGTGCGCGTGCCCTCACCCAGTAAGCGTTTCCATGTAGCGGTCCCACCATGGCGATGAAGAGAGGCTGCTGCAGCAGTGCGATGACGGCGCTGATCATGGACTGGAGGCCTGTCAGCGTGCCAAAGTGGTTGGATGGATAGCTGTGGGAGACAGTTTGCATGACTACATTTTCTCCCCCAGCCCTGACTGTTACGCTTTATTTCCAGAACACTCACACAGCAGCATAAAGGCCGCCGCAGCAGGAATGGATGAAGCCTCGGACCATTGTGTGAAGGATAAAAGTCAAGATCTGAAGGAGGGAAACACAAGAATCAGCACTAATGAGTAATCCTAGTGAGAGGATCATTTCAGCTTTGTTCTGTGTGTGTGTGTGTGTGTGTGTGTGTGTGTGTGTGTGTGTGTGTGTGTGTGTGTGTTTGTGTTCTACCTGCAGGGGGAGGTTGTCTATTAGGCAGCAAATTCCAAATGTAATCAGCAGCAGGTTGGTGAGAATGAAGGCCCGCATGGCGTTGGTCACTTTCTGGATCTTGCCGTCTCTTTTGGGTCCACTGACAAAGACACACAGCTGATTTAATGTTGGGTTCTTCTCCATGGAAAACCAAAAATACCCACCAGCCCACAATTATGAATAAATGTGACCGACGCTCGGTGTACCTCTTCTCTGGGCCAGAGTTGTCCTCCACATTACACTCCTTCATCTTCCAGTCCATGATGTATCCAATGAGCGGACACGTGAGCAGGCACAGCAGCTGCAGGGTGCCGAACATGGACGCGTAGAAATTCACTGAGGAGAGAAGCTGAAGGTAAGACACAAGAAAAATCAAATAATCCACACACCTTCTTTAAATGACACCAGATGACATCACTGACCTTTCTCTTCTGCTTCGATGATCAGCTGCTCTGATGCTGGAACATAAAAACACATTTATTAGCAACAAATGGATCAACAATCAACGATTGAATTTATGGATTCCTGAAAAGGCAACTGGGGATTTAGCGCTTACGATGCTCTTTGCCGTGGGTGACCAGAAACTCCAGCATCTTGTTCATCGCCCCCATGAAGAAGATGATTCTCAACTGGGACATTCCCATGGTAACCAGACTCCACAGGAAGATGGGAGAGAAGACAGACCGACGGAAGGGAACGGAATCTGAGAGACCAGAAGATCTTTTAGTTACACGACTGAGAAACATCAGCGCAACATGCATTTAACATCCTGTGTGTCTGCAATAGGATCTTTTTTTTTTTTTTTTTTTTTACCTTAAAACAAAGTAAAAAGGAGAATCTGATGACTTACTGGGAGCAGCTTCAGGTCCATTAGGAAGTTTCTCTAGAGAGTGTTGGATGTCTCCATTCTTCTGCTTCAGCCCCTCTTGGGCAGCCTTCTGGTCTGACGTGGACAGCTCCCGCATCGTGAGGATTTTGCTGTTAGAAGAGCACAAACACACAGATGTGTTCATCACTGTGTACTTTACGCTCTGCCCACACAAATGTCAAAAAAAGTCACCACAACGCAGATGCACTGACCTGTAGTCGACTTCGTCGGGTGTTGGGAAGCCTTCTCGGGGCCAGTTGAAGAAACAGTTAAAAAAGACAAAGCTGGCGAGTCCGGCCCAGCCCCACATGATCGCCTGGAAGGAGAGGCCTGCATCGTAGATCAGCTGGGGAGAGGACAGGACACACGTTAATTTAATCATTAATCATACATGTGAGCAGTAGGATAGCAAAAGTAGAAAAATGTCTTGTGTTCTAGAGCTCAGTGGATGTCTGCTTAGCTGCAGGGCCCTCAGGAAATGTCTCAAACAAAAGGAAGGAGGCCCGCACAGAGCAAAGCCATTGTAATCTACCTTGACTCCAGGGAAGGTGACAGCGGAGGAGGCGTAGGAGCCAATCATCAGAGACATGACGGTTGAGCTCAGAGCGCCAAACATGTTGGGAAGCTGCAGGTGGAGACAATAAATATCCACAAATTAGAGTAGTGCTGTGTTGTTCAGTGCAGTGTCCGTCAAGTCAGTTTAAACAGTTTAAAACAACTCTTCCTTCATGGAAAAACTTTGAACCAGCAAAATATTAAGTCTGGTTTTAATGGTATGCAGTTCATATTTGTGAGCAGTAGGGGGCAGGCGACTGCTTCCTGCACCAGGCTGTGCCAAACTGAGAAAGTTCTTCCAACAGTTCCTGCCTGCATAGTTTGTGGTCTACTGCATTTCTCCACCCCCCGGTGGAGCAGACTCATTAAAAATATTAGCTGTCATGCCATGAGAAACACAAACCAAGTCGTGACCCAGTTTAGGCCCTTAACCGCAGTTCAGACGTGAAGCTAAACTATACTTAGGTACATCTGCAGTCCTCATGCTCTCCCTTTTCAACAAGCTCTTGGAGGTAGGATTAAAAAAACACTGGCCCTTGATGACCTTCAGGGGGCTCGTGGCACTTATGACACAACACGCAGCAAAGGAGACAAGGCGGCAGGCACCAGGCACTAACACGTATATTATGTTGACCTATTTACAATAGTAAGAAGCTTAGGTCCTTAACAATGACCTATTGTGCCACCAACGCACCCAGTGTCCTTTGATCTGAGTTTTAAATGGGTCAATTGTGATTATAAAATCACATGTGAGGGATTTTAGGTGTGATGTGTGACAAGCCCACTTTGCTCCCTCAACACTGAGAGTGGGTTTCCACACTTCTCCAGCATCACCTAATCTCCTCGCTGGGCCAGGGTTCACCACACGCTGTCCATGTTTTATAAAAGCAGTTGTGTGTCCCAGACCCAGTGCTGCTCTTTTACATGCTTGGCTCTGCAAGCCGCAAAGAAACCGATTCAGCCTCCCAAAACGTGGTCACGAAAATAGTTATCGGGATTTTTTTTTTTTCAATAAAAAATGGATTCTTGCGGAGCTGACCCTTTGATAAAGAGAGTCTGACTACCTGTTACATCCATCAGTTAATTCAAATCTGCAATTACGGAGTGATGCAAACGAGAATGGTCAATTTACAGGTTTGCGCAGCATGACGCAGGGCTTCCAAGAACTTTGTGACCCCACGTAAACATTCCTTGAGCTACTGTTGCTTCATGAGCGCAGTGAGATGTGAAAGATTCCGCCTTCACGACTTATGTGCGAATGCAGATATACGTGTGCACGGTAGTTGGCTGGCTTTGAGATAAAGCTGTGCCGACTGTTAGCTATATGTTAAAGCGTGCGGCTGTGTGTGTGTGCGTGTGTGTGTGAAGCGTAAGGTCACTTAAAGAGCTGACACAACAACAGGCTTTCAGGTAGACAGGAACAAAAAAAAATCCTTCCTGCGGATGTTGAAGAGGACGATAACACATCCTCATTCGGGGCTTCTGAGAATCCAAATAGCTCACAGCTGCTCTGTAGCCCCGCGAGCGCGCGCACACACACACACACACACACACACACCTCGCTTCTCCCACTAACATTTAAGCAAATATGCTGCAGCCATGTGAGCTGTCACCTAACTCAAGTTTAGAGCAGAAGCAACTACCCAAGTGTGTCGTGGAGACATGTGAGGCAGAGAATCGTGTGCACGTGTGTGTGTGTGTGTGTGTGTGTTTGGAAATTTGTGTGTGGTTTTTCACCACTGTATTCTGGCATTAAACATATTTATTTCACCCCTGGAATGCATGCAGCACATGCACTGAATGCTGACGCCACCAGAAGGAAGCAGCTACACGTGAGCGGAGACAGCCGTGACCACAATTACACATGTTCAAACATTACAGGTATATGGAAAAAGAATGGGTCCATGTGTGAAAACCTCTCCCACATCAGTTAAACTGCATTTTTTAGTAGCTGTTTTCCTCATAATTATGAACTTTGTCGACATTTTGAGAGTATTAATATGTAGCATCATGGATATTTATTACATTATCAATGATATAAAGTCTTGATAAAACTTTGGTCTTGTATGGGGGCACAGGAGGGTGAACTGGTGTCAAAAACCATTCAGCTGTCACAGTTAATAAGTTCAGCCCCTGCTGTGCTCACTCACTTGGGTGTTAGACGTCTTTGGCACCGGCTTTAATTAAGACCTTAATCGCTGGAAAGAACAGGCCAAATGGCAGCTTAATGAGGCTTTTGATGATGTTCTGAACATGCAGAAATCGGGGAACACGAGTGTAAGAGGTGTGCAAAAATAAAAGCGAGGAAAAAGGGCTTTCCACAGGTGCAGCAACCACCACCAGCAGCCTCTCTTTGTCTAAATCCCAGCAGGATGTTCTAAACCGCAGCTGATTATTACAACCAGATTCTTCCCTCCGCTTCAAATCTCCGCTGCTTATTCTCCAAAACAAAGCCTGATCCCGCACAGATTCCCACAAAAGACGAAAGCTTTAAACCAGAGACCCGCAGGGTAAGCACGACGTGCGCAGGACTTCAGCTTCAAAGTCACAGAATCAATAAACGTTGTCATGAATTATCCAGAACAATGACAGAGACGTGTCAGTAAAGAAACTCCAGCAGGCGTCGATGTTCTGTTCTCTTACAGTATTTCAACTTGGAAAAATAAACTGTCAGAGCAAAGCTTCAGATCTGTAGAAACTATAATGACCGGTGATCATGCTGCAATAAAGCTGCACAAGCAGCAGGACAAACTAAGAGCTCATTTCGTGTGTTTTATGTGCATCAGAAAAATCAAAGGACTGAGAGCAGAGCAGATTTTAGAGACTGGATCAAATGTTCTGGAAAACAATGACTCTCTCTGTGATGTGCTGCCTGTCATTTACTAACTGCAGCCTGGCATTACATCACTGTCCACTTGGGTTTGGGGCGAAAACTACGCAGGTAGAGAGAATATGGCAGAAAAAAAAAAAAAAAGCAACAACAACAACAACAACAACATACAAACTGGCAAACAAATATTTCTGGCTCGTTTTTTCCCCAAAATATTTCAGGACCCTCACCTATGGTCATGAGCTTTGGGTAGTGACCGAAAGAACGAGATCGCGGGTACAAGCGGCCGAAATGAGTTTCTTCCGTAGGGTGGCTGGGCTCTCCCTTAGAGACGGGGTGAGAAGCTCTGCCATCCGGGAGGAGCTCGGAGTAGAGCCGCTGCTCCTCCGCATTGAGAAGAGCCAGATGAGGTGGCTCCCGGACGCCTCCCTGGTGAGGTGTTCAGGGCACGTCCCTCCGGTAGGAGGCCCCCGGGAAGACCCAGGACACGCTGGAGGGACTATGTCTCTCGGCTGGGAACGCCTCGGGATCCCCCCAGAAGAGCTGGACGAAGTGGCTGGGGAGAGGGAAGTCTGGGCTTCCCTCTTAGGCTGCTGCCCCCGCGACCCGACCCCGCATAAGTGGTAGAAAATGGATGGATGGATGGATTTCAGGTTGTGGTCCAGCCAGTCAACCAGCTGCTTGCTGGCTCTCCAGTGTTGTGACTGTTTCCACAGCAGATGGGAGAGTTTATGGAGGTCTGCAAGTGTGGAAGACACACACTCTGGGGAGGAACAAAGAGAGCTCCAAAATGGCCCCAGAACAGAAGCAATGGAATGCTTGTGGAGTCGTCATCAAATCTAAAGGAACAAGTTCTGTCCTGCATACAAGCAGGCGTGAGCCGTGCATGTGTGTGTGTGGGCATGTGAAAGAAAGCGCGTGGAGGTCCTTTAATGTCCCTGTTGTTCTTTTTCCGACTGAACAGACTTGGAGGTCAAGCAGGACAAACACGGGAGGGTAATTACTCAGTAGTGTTCGTGTGCAAGCGCGTGTGTGATTTAAAAGCCATCAAAACAGCTCTGACATTGTCAGGCCACAGGAATGGACACGGGACCCGTCTGTGTGTCCTCTGGTAGCGGACACCAGGGCACCGGCGGTGGATTCTTGGGGTCATGTGGGCTGTGAGCTTCTGTTCGTGCCACTGTTCCATTGCGAAACCTTTGACTGGATCAGGATGAGAGGGGTTTTAGAGGCCAGGTTAACGTTTTGGGCTGTGCTCCATGAGTCATTTCTGAGCTGTATTTGTACTATGATGGGGTACATTGCCCCGTCACCATCATCACCTGCCTAAATAAAAACCTCCCACAATAAAACCCATTGTAAGAACCGGACAGCCAGCGGCACAAACACAACCTTCTGTGTATAAATACCCAGATGCATGACCCAAGGTTCAACAAAAGGATTAACATAAGCTTCAAAAATGCAGCACATCCATCAGGATTTCTATTTAGGGGTTAAAATCTGATGGAAAAAATCATTTATATCAAAATAAGATTAGAACTTCTGGGACCGAACGAGACACTGTTGCATCAGTGCAACTAGCTCGTTCCAGTAATAGTTATTTAACCTTGCTAATGTTCAAAGCAGTTCATTCGTGTTGTTTCCGGGCATTCAAGATAAGGTTAGCCATTGGGAAAGATGACAGATAGTCAGTTATCTATTAAATATTTGAAATTTTTTAGAGTGTGAATTTCTAATTAAATGAATCAAAAAGTCTCCTCAAATTCCTTCTTGCACAAGTGAAAACCACAACATAAGATGTACAATTACAGTTTTAAAAACATCTCCGTCTGTTTTAGGCTAACTGAATTCACTCTCTCAAGCAGCGATATCAGCTCTTTCGTCACACCGTCAGCACTGATGGCAATGTGTGTGTTTGTCTTTTCCACAGAGCCAGGAGAGAAAGCACGGAGGAGAGGGTCATCTGTTCATGCTCAGCGTGGACCTTCAGCATCTGAACATCTGTTCCGTGTCCATCTCCATGTGTACACAGGCGCGCGTACGTTTGCTTGCCCACACGTGTGCAGAGTCATGCAGAGTTGGAAAAAAGTGATTTTTCATGGATTTTCTGCTGACTGTAGGGCAGCAGGGGAGAGGAAGATGAGAGGATGAGAACAAAGGAAGGAAGGAACAAAGGAAGGAAGCGAGGTAAGGGAAAGTGCGGCCTTTAAGGATTGGAACAGCCGTGTGTGGGCGGGGCTTCAGGGAGGGTGTGTGTCAACCGGAGGAGGTTATTGGCTGAAATATGATTCAGAGCTCTTCCATCTGGGGGATGTCATGCACAGCTTAGATACACAGACACAAATGTACACACACACACACACACACACACACACACACACACACACACAGGGTATCAACTAAAAAAGTACTTGATAATAATGGTACAGCTGACACATCACATGCAGATACACATGCCTGTAAACAAACTTAGCTCCCAGTCACGATGTGCATGTTTCCTCAGCTGTGACAATCGGCCGCGCTGAGAAACTTCAGCTACCAAAACTTCTCTACCCGTTCCAGGAACACAACACTGCTTTTGTTTTTGTTTTTTTCAGCTTATCACTTATGTAACAGCAGCACAAACTTTCTGCAGTTTCAGGCCTGTGAAACGAAAAGGGGGGAGCGGGTCATCCGAAAGCCACCGCGTGACGAATAACCCGAAAATTGCTCCCGAAAAAAACCCCACACATTTAAAAACTACGCTGATCTAACAGGAGGGGGGGACAGGCGTGCTCGTTGTTTGTGAGGATCTTGAACAAATGTGCTCGTTCATGTTAAAGGCTGCTTTTAGCTGCAGCGCCCTGACCAGACCGCTCAGCGTGGGTTAATTATAAATACCTGATACGCTGATCAGAAGTGCTCAGAGACAAATTCAGTACACGGTGTTACTGAGCTGTTTACAGCTGGGTAAACATCTGTCAACACACGAAAAGTATGGAGCCATAATTTCCATTGGACGTGCATTTTTGATCTGTGCTGTTCATATCACTGAGATGATCTTTTGTGCTGTTTATTGTTTGTTGTTGTGACTCACCGTGAGTGAAGTGAAGGTCAGGCAGATGCCTCCAAAGCCGTTCAGGGACAGTGCCAAGAAAATGAGCGCTGACAACACTGCAAATAAAAAAAAAAAAAAAAATCAATAGATCAAATCAATCAAAGCATTTCCAAATGCTGCTAAAAGCTCATTTGATGTTCTTTCAAAGGTATATGAGACTTTGTTGAAGCAATTTATGTCTGGCTGAGAAAGGTTTTACGGGCAAAAAAAAAGGGCCCAACATCACGTTTATTATTTCTTAAAATTGTGAAAAATAGATCAGCAGGACTGAAAACAGTATCATGCTTCCAGCAAACATCCCAGACGGGAGAGAGAGGGGGTGAAAGGTAGTTGATGTTAAACAAGAGCAGAGTGAACGGCAGTGTTTGTCTTCAGCGTGTACTTGCACTCACCATAAGGGTCGTAGGAAGAGGCGGCCATAATAACACAGGACAGACCGAAACACAAGCTGCAACACAAAAAGGAACCATGCTGCTGTTATTCCAGACAGCACGAGCTTAACCGGAAACTCTCAAACTGTCTCGAGGTGTGAGCGTGTGTAAAAGGTGCATCTCACCGAGTGTGCATCAAATGTACACACACACACATATTTACTGAATTGTCCATTCAAAGGATAAAAATCCTGCTCCACCCACCTGTGAAATGTAGTCTGTCTTCTTCATGCTTATACTACAGACCCATTAACTCAGTGTAGTTGCAGCTGTCACGTCTTAAGGATATTGTTGCTCATAAGGTTGGACAAAAGTAGTTTTAACTCTTTTCATGAAATGCTTGTGAAAGTGTGATTTATTTTTGATAAATAAGGTTCATATGTGCTCAAAACTTTATTGATCAATGTGCAGAGCTGCACATTAAGCCAAATAACACTGCTCTGCCTGCACATGCCATAGCTTTACCTTCCGACCAGACGGATGGGGCGTGGTCCAAACTTGTCCATCAGGATGCCGAGTGGAAGCGTGGTAGCGCTCAGCAGGAAGGAGCCAATGGTGAAACCCAAATTCAGCATCTCTTCCTGGTCCACACAGCTGAGCCACTCTTCAACCTCATCGCTGGAGGACAAGTTGCCCAAAGACACAACCACGGACTCGTTCTCTGTGAGGAACGTCAGAGGGCATGGTTACAGGAGAGGAACATTTGGACTCTTCGGTCACCGCTGGGAGCCGGACTGGCACAGTACAGTGTGTTCGGCCCCCTGTTATTGGGTATCTGGATTCCCATTGTAAATTATTCCCCTCCATGGCTGGTTGCTACAGTGACGTTGTGGGACACGCCTGTGATGCAACACACATTCTCACTGTACATGCAGGGAGAATGTGTGAATGAAAATTCTCCAGACACGTAACATGAGAATACAGGTTTTACAGGAACCTTTGTCAATTAAAAAAAATAATAAAATTAGGCTGAAGTACAGATTACTTCTAATCCACCCTTGTTTCAACGTCTGTGTTCTTCAATCTTGTGTTTGCGCACCATGAAGTCACAGGGAGTTTTCCTATTGTGCCAGGTGTGATTTAATACGTCAAATGTCCACAAAGCCACTTGGTAACAGTTACCTGAACACAGGTGGGAGTAGAAGCCTTCCCTCTTCAGCATGATGAGCAGCGAACCCCAGCCCAGCAGCACAGCCGAACACAGAAGGTTTTCCAGGACAGCCGTCACAGCCATCCACCAGCGCCTTCTGTAGGCCTGCACCAGAGTGGGCACCATCGCTGTGGCGGAGGGAGGGACAGGACAGTGTGATTAGAATGACTGGGGCAGGTAACGTGGAAGAGACCAAGAGACATGGTTGTCAAGCACTTAGAGGTTACTCCTGACTTGCGGGTTGCCAGGTATGCACTTGTCAGACGTCCAGTGGTCTGGTTTGAGTGTCACGCAGGAGTTAGCCCGCCACACCTTTGTTTGCGTTGTTTGCAAGATATGTGAGTTTTTTGTGGCCACAGCTCTACTCAAACTTGAAAAACTGCTTGATCAATCATTGAAAGGATGCAAGGGCCAACTCGTTTCCTCTCGTCCACCAGTTTAACTGAATAATAGATTAGGAATAGGAAAGGAATAGCAGTGGGATTCTACATCATTGTGTTCTTTGTACACAACAGCAAATAAAACATAGTGAAGAAAAACATTGCCAGAGTTTTCTTTTTTTTTCCTGAAGTTTTTTTGTGCTTTTGGTTGTTACCGCAGTGTTTGGTTATTCCTTTATCACTCAACTCATTCGGCATATGTAGTCCAACAGTGCAACAGAAAGCCAGACTGTGGCAGGTTCTGCTTCCCTCCTGCAACATTTCACCGTTTTCCTTCCTGCTGCTGTAATGAGCACCCATCTAGAGCGCACGTGTGTCCTGATCTTGAACAATGTCTCTTCAAAAGCTGCCATATCCATTAAAAAAAAAAAAAACAGTGGTTTGTGTCACTGAGACATGCAGAGGGACAAAGTTAGTGCGGCACAACTTCTGTATAAACAATAGGAAAAAAAATCTATACTGTTACTAAGCGCAGTAAAGTTGGTCATGACCACCCAGAACACACACACACACACTCACCTATAATACAGTATATCTGGTGGCTGACCAGTACAAAATGGAGAGAACAGAAGGAGGAAAAATCTCATCAGTTTGATGTGAGACAGGAAGGAGGTGAAGGGCTTCAGACAGGAAACACTGGAGGAGTCCCTAATGAGGACATCACCGAAGAGCGTGTGTGTGTGTGTGTGTGTGTGTGTGTGTGTGTGGCACAGGAGAAAGAAGGGAGATCTAATTGGACAGATTTGACTCTTTGTATGTGCTTATGAAGCGTGCGCATAATGCGATTACCCATGGCCCACTGAACTGCTTTTGTCCTGAAAAGAGTTTCAACAGGCGGGATTTTGATGTAACTGACACCCCATGTCGAAAGGCCTTTACACGCATACGCACACGCACACACACACAAACATACAAAATGTCTGAGATGTCTTTTAAGCCAATTACCTGTTATATTACACTAATGAAGCAGATCTTTTTCACATGTATTGTATAGAAACATATCACATGACCAATCTGGTTGTGAATGTGATTTCCTGTATCTGACACATACAAACGTCGGATTATTCGACCACAGACACAGCAGCCTTTCAGACGATAACGCCCAGTCCCGAGTATGCAGGCCGCTGTCACATGGGTTGGATTTACGCTGCTGTGGCAAGAAAACATGCATTGCAAATGTTTACTGTCCAGTCGGTGCTGCACATGCAATGTGGAGCTCAGTCGGTGTCACAGAGCGAGTTATTTAGCTGATCTTCATTTTTAAGATGGACTCTCGAGACACGTGATAGTTCAGATATGGCCCACAGTCTTCCTCTGCGCTTCCCTCCAGTTCTGTTCACAGCAGCTGCTCCTGGGACACTGATGTGTTGTCATAAATGTACATTCTCATTCACACTTCTGTGTGAATGAGGAATAACCTGATGTTGTGACACAGCAAAGTGTGAAACACAGGACAACGACCAGCAAGAATGCAAGGAACCCTCTTTTACAGTTGATGGACAGTTGTTAAGCTTTACTGTGTGCGTGTGTGAAGGAGAAGGAGAGGGAGAGCACTTGGAGCAGGTGAAGCCTGTCTGCGAAGAACACACCATATTAAGAAGTTTTTGAAATAGAGCTTACCTGAGCTCTGGTGGCTGAATGATGCAATATTATTAGACGACTCTGTTACTGTGGGCATGCGCAGAAATATTTGATATTTGCAGAGCAATCTGTTGGTTTTTTTAAGAACACTGAGTCCGTCTTATGTCTTTCATGTTCGGCTCCTTGCTGTCCAGCTCTTTTTTTTCCCTGCGGGGACGTTCCTGACCTTGACCAGCCGTGTTTATCAACCTCTGCGGTCTACAAAGGATCCCGAGGCAAACTCTTTATTCTCACAAGTTTTAGAGAAAACAAACCATACACTCTGGGAGCCTTTTTCCCCCCCTACAGGAGTCCGAAACAACGCCGAGGCTGCCCGGACGGCCAACAGCTGTCTCTCTGTAGGCACAACTACAGGCCGGGGTCCGGTTACTGGCATGGTCGGGCCGGCGCAAGTCCGCCGCCGCGTTCAAGTGCTGTGAGTAATCTCAGAACTGCCTGTTCAACCATATAAAAATAACCCCACACGATGGTCGGTATTCATGTCCCAGCTCATTGCAGTTGCAAAAAAAGACATCACATAATGCTGACTGCAATTTACATGCACAAAATAAATGATAATTTCGGAGGCAGAAGATAAATAAAATAAATGCACCTTTTTTGTGATTTATACATTTATAATTATTTGATTCCAGAGCGACAGGACATTTTAAAGAAGGATTATTCTAAACTAAAGTCATTAAATTTTTTTGCACAAAGCTTCCTATCTTTTTTATTTACTGACGCGACCACCGCCGCCCCAAATTGTTGTGATATCGGATTTTAAATGCCGTCCTTAAATGCGTCAAGAATACCTGCTTTCCTAAACCATCGCGCATAAAGGGTGGGTTAATGTCCCACAAATTAGTCTAATTATTCCACAAACATATGGTCCGTGTTAGGAACACGTGGACAAACGCAGGGAAGAGTTTATCACTCAATAAAAGAAGAAGACGAGTGCCTCAGAGCTATGTGCCAAGAGAGCGCTCTTTTCACCGTATATACTTCCACCCCTTCCACACTCTGTTCCTTCCCACTCATTCAACACACACGTTTTCCTGGTATCCCGACGCTGAGGACATTCCCGGTCAAACCATCTAACCTTCCAGAGCTGTGCTCGGTGCCACGTGTGAGACGGCTTAACCGCACTCGAGTCCCTCTAGAGTAAAATGATTTGACAAAGCCAAGAAAACAGGAGGGAACTGAAAAATATGGGGAGAAAACGCTGGATTCACACACTTACTTGAGTTGAAGAATCTTCACAAAGTTGGACAAGAATCTCCCAAATGTTTCCTGACTCGCCGCACTGAGTTTTTAAAATGGGTTCTAAAGACGCAGCTGCTCGCTGTCCTCCGATTTTGGCCGCTAATAAAACTTTACCCTCTTTCTTTAGGTCCTTGTTTCGTTGAGGACACAACACACACACACACACACTCTCTCTCTCCGATTTCATCACAGACTCCCCCTTCTTTCCTAATTTGACTTTTAATGCCCTCCCTTTTTTTCTATATATCTGACTTTAGTCGCCACCCCGCTGCTTCAGTCGTCACTCAGCAGGACAAATGTCTTCACTCGCCCGCTGTGAGAGGGCAGCAGGGATCCAACGCCTGGAACCACTATGTAGTTTAAAAAAGAGGACCCAAATCATTTACACGAGTTATTAATCAACTGTATTGCAACTGTAATAACCCTGCTTCGCGCTCCACATTTGTTAAGGAACCCAATTATTCAGTTATGTACGAACATTTTGCATTTGTAGTCAAAATCTTTTTCGTTTTCTCCGGCTGAATAAAGTTGAAATATTTTTTTTGTCCGAACTATTTAAGAAAACACAAATAAACAAACATAGGAAAATCGTTTTACATGACACTAAAATATGGTTGCATATTTGCAATATAAAAGGTATAAACCAATATAAAACTTGAAGTACTTGTAAGTTTCCATACATCCACAGAATTGCGCACATCACGGAATTTAAAGGGCTTGTTGAAACGTGTGTTAAACTCCCTGTGAGCTGCTGCATATGCATGAAAGTAAACAAAGACAAATCCAGCCACTTGCTGCTCCACAATGTTCCTGCTGCTCCAGAACCCAACAGGGTGCCTGTAAAACCTTAAAAGGCGGCACTCAGACGGCACTGTTAGTGCGTGTTCCTACCAAATAAAGCTTCAAAATGTATGAATGTTATGCAAAGTTCAACAAGAGGCCTGTCATATTTCATATTATTATTATTATTATTATTATTATTATATAGTCGTCATTTACAGCTGTAAATCTAATAATTTAGTATGTGCTGCAGGTCATCGTCTTAACTCTGATTAAGCCTCCACCTTTATTAAGGTGAGCGGAGCCTTTGTAACTCCTGATTCCATATGAAACCATTAATCTTGCCTACAGGAACTTCTTAAATATCCCCCCCACCCCCACCATGGGGTACAAAGGAAAAAATTCTAAACATAAAAGTACTTTGTCACTGATGTCTACTGACAGTCACTCATTAGTTTGTTCCAGCTGTGAGAGGAAATCTGTGAACCCTTTGCCCCAAAGTCTTAATAAAATAATCCCCCTGGAATTTCAGAGAGTGCGCTCCAGCTGTGGGCACCTTGTCACCTTTAGCCCCACCTGCAAACTGCAAACTGGGGGTAATCTACACTGGTGCACCGTGTTCCCAATTGTACCATCTTGCAGCTCTTAGCAGGTCTGCAGGTTCCACAAATTTAATGATAATTTCAGAAGTGTGTAACAGAGAAGCCTTTTAAGCCCCCCAAAAGCAAGTATAAAGTCACAAAAATGGATTATAATGAGGAAAACTAAGACACAGTTGTTTAGAAATCATCCAAGGTGACCAAACACGTGAATGAAGGACAATATTTGTCTCATTAGCATCTTTCAGAACATTTGGATCACGTTACAGATTATGTCAGATGGAGGTCAGAGAGATTATCACATCAATTCTAATCATCACTGATGCCAAACCAAATCTGTTTTATTTGATTATGTCATGTAATATTTTCAGTCCTGTCCAGTCCAGTGGAGGAAACACATAGAGGAAATGTATTAATGATTGGAACTGTCACATGAATGGAGGTTTTTCCTTTTTCTAGCTCATCTTGCATCTTCTGTCGGAATAATGTTGGGTTGTCAGGAAACAACATAAAGGGCGTCACCTGCTGGAGAAAGATCGATACATTAGCAAATTTAAAAAAGGTTCAAACTTAACAGGAAATTAAAACTGATGGTATTGTGGCGTAATGACCAACGTGACAAAGCTGTTTACTGAAAAGAACAATGAAAAAAATATCGGACCATCATAATTTGAAGGGAGAATTTATGAAACCAGGCGATAATGAAGCAAAATACTGCAGCAATACTGCACAAAATATAGATTATTGTGACGGGGGGGAAAAAAACAAATAAACAAACAAAAAACCAAAACCCAACTGTAATGTTGAACAGAGTCATTGATAATCTTGTACACTGCTCAATGGCTCTCTCTGGTGGTCTCTGAACGCCAATGCAGACATATTTGCTGCTCAGCCAGTTGAACGTTTTCTCTTCTTGGATATTTATACATGTCCTGGCGTCAGAAACGGTAGTAGGTCTGCGCAACGAGAGGTGGTTGTGCGGAGCATTTCGCATGGACACAGGCGCTTAATTCAAGCGGGTGAATCAGGATATGGCGACATGTACATCCCCATGCAGGCACCATCTGCTTTTCTGCCATTAACAGTGGGGTCCTTGTTTATCTGCTGTAAGACATTTTTCCTCTCAGGGATCACCTGGATGTTTTTTGGCCAAGTTTTTCTTTCTTTGCACCGAACAGTGGTTTATGTCTTGGTGTTCTGCCATGAATCTCGTTTTCCTGCAGCTTCTTTTTGATGGTGGACACATGAATGTTGACCAAAGCCAAGGACGAAAGAGTGAAGACCCCCAGCCATTCAAACAGACTCGCCCAGCATTTTTTTTTTTTTTTTTTTTTTTTAATGGTTTACTCCTGGAGAGATTTTGGCAGGGTGCTAACATCTTGGAAGATTCAGTGCTGTCCCAGAGTTCTCCCCCACGTATAGAATGAAGCTGGCTGGAAACAAACTGATTCCTGGAGCTTTTGGAATGAGCCAGGAAGAGTTTTCAGACAGACAGGCGTCAACTATATCCCACCGGAAAAGTTGAGGTTTTGCATTTGACAGTGAAATCACATAGATCTCCACATATTTCTGCTGTTGAAGCCTAAACACTCTTTTCAGAGAGCAGGCTAGAATGCAATTTCCAGTGTTCATTGATAAATCTGTTTTTATTTTTATTTTTTGTTTGAATTTTACAAAGCTTTACAAACCGGGAATCCTCTCCTGCATCTTCACCACAAAATTCAGTGTCAAAGATTTGCAAGAGAAAATCTAGACCCTGATGCAATCTGGAAACGAGACCTCTGAACTGTGATTCTTTATATTAGTACAGGTATGTTTGGAGAACAAAGGGCACAGTTTTTCATGAGAAGCCTGACCAACTGTTGAGCTGGGGGTGGATAGTGGTGGTGTGTTGCAGTCAGTGGCACTGGGACCGTTTCACAGGTAGAGAGAAGAACGGAATCAGTGAAATTCCAACAAATTCTACAAGCAAACACAATCATAGGCTGAAACGAAAAAGAGGCAGGATGGCTGCTGCAGACATGACCCTACCACATCCAAGAGGTGTCAGCTGATCCAAACATCACTGAAGATGGAAAAAAAAATTACCAAAGAAAACCTGAAAGACTTGTGGCTGCTACAAAAATCCTTTGCAAGCTGTGCTGGTAAATGGAATCCTACAAGGGAGCCAAACTGTTGCTGCGGGCCCTTTTCATTTCCTACTAATTTGAAAATGTAAAAGACAAAAATAAAAATAAATGATTTTGTTTGACATTTAAAGGGAATGTGTCTTATGTAACATTATGCCATTTTTGATCAGGGGTTCCCAAATATTTGCTTGTCACTGTTATATAGAACCCCTCAAAATGCTGATGCTAATAAATGTGTGAGAGATGCTCAAACTCAACACGCTAAAGACATGTACACATGAGAAGAAAAATAAATGCTTTTTACATACTTGTGTGTATGTGTGTCTGTGTGTGTGTGCGTGTATGTGTGGATCCAATTGACCTGAAGCCCCTCTAAAAGGAGCCCTGTGATGCGGCTGCTGTTTGACATAGTCGGGAAAATTCCATGTTATTAGGCCTAATTATCATTCCTCAATCTGTTTCTACTTAAATAAGGTCCAGACAGCAATCAGAGACGGCACACACACACACGCACACACACACACACACACACACACACACACACACACACACACACATGGGGGTGGGGGGGGGACGCAATGTGGTCTTAATTTTCATTACCATTTGGATGGTTGGTGGGTTGACAGGAGAGAGGAGTCTCACGGCACCTGAAACATAAAACATAACTAATCCCATGATTCCATTAGCAGAAGGACATAACACATCACTCTTCTCAGCTCAGAAACACGCACACAGGTGGTCTGTCTCTCACACACACAAACACAACGCTCATAGTAACACTCACTGCTCACCACAGGAGGGCGACAGAGTCCTGTAAAAACAGCTGGATACAACATTTTACAAGAAGAGTCTATTTGAGCTTTAACTACTCTGCAATCTTTTTTTTTTGGGGGGGGGGGAGGTGTGGATGCTGTGAACTGAGACAAAACAGTTTCCACTTGGTTATTCAGCTCCCGGCTGTGTGCTCTTCAAAAACAGTTATAATGTCTTCTTCAGCCCTCTCTTATTCTCCCTCATGGAACCCTAGCACATGCTTCAGTTTCTGTCCAACAAGATGGAAGTAAATTTTACTATTTCTAAAAAATTATCTAGTTATTCAGGGAAAGACTATGGCAGATTTTATTTTATTTATGTGTTCTTGAAATTATTTACTGCGGGTATGAAGGCTGGTTGGTCTACTTGCATTTTTAATGAGTAAAACACCTTACTCTATTTTTTTACAAATTAGACATTTTTACTTAATAATATTCATGTTTAATATCCCATGTTTTTAGAACAATATCTACATATTTATTACACATATTTGTTTTGTGTGTCTTCTGGTTAAACATGGGTTAACTATGATGCCCTCTTTAAACATTTCTTACAGTTTAGATAGCTGACTTTTACTTTCTACATGAAATACAAACACGGTGGGTCATTATGTTTTACCTTGTGGAAATATAAAATGCATTTTATTAGAATTTGCTAGTCTGACCTATGGTGTACATGTCTGCACCGAAATGTGATTTTATTTAGACACAGCAGCGTTCTAAATTGACACAGATTCTTTCTCTGCAGTTTTACATTACCCAACATCAGCTGCGGAGCCTTTGTGGATGTACTCTGGAGCGTGGAAACAGACAGACAAAAAAAAAAAAAAAAGAAAGAAGTACAAAGATAAGATTTATCATAAGTAAATAAGTCTCTGGTCAGAATTGGAAGAAGATGTGAAAATGCAGTCCAGGTTGAAAATGGTCTGAGTTATATTTTCTGAGGGCATCTGGACCTTCGGGACTCCGAGTGCAGGCTGTGATTTCCCTCCCAGCTGCCTCTCTGCACGCTCCCACTCTGCAGCTCCATGGCCAGAGCATGGCACCAGCCAAGCTGTGGTCCAGGGTTCGCCCCCCCACTGAGGCTCCACAAATTGAAACTGTGTGTGTTTGCATACTCCTGTGAGACCAGTAATAAAACATATCCTCCAAACTGCAGATGGTGCATTTCTGTCCTGTCGGGACAGTAGGTGCCTGAGAGTAATTTCCATTAAAAAAAAAAAAAAAAAAAATCAAAGAAACACACCCTTTTGACCTATGGGCCAATCAGATGTCTCCTGCTGGCTTCTATTATGACATAAAGCTTTCAGCTTGAAGTCACAGCGCCTTGAGTGTGCATAAATTGAAGGTAGCACAAGTGCGGGACAAGCATTTTCAAATAAATATGAGATAATTACATGACAGCTTCATCACCGCCAGCGACAGCGCATGATGGATGAGCTAGGGAGAGAGAACATGACCACGGTTGAGCGGAGCTGCAGATGTAACACTAACTGTGAATGGAGGAATGGTGGAGAGAGGCAAAACAAAAGGTGGATAAAGGGAGTTGGAGAGAGGTGGAGGTCTTGGGCCTCCTCTCCTCTCGCCCTTCTTCTGTTTCTGCCTTTTAAGGAGCTCCATAAGTTGGAGGAGATAATGACTGCCTTGAAGCAGGCTCAGCAAATCAAACACTGGAGTGAGGGGGGTGGGAGGGGGAGAAAAGGTGTGCGAGTGGGTGAGGGAAGCAGTGGGAATCGGTGGAAGATCAGAGGTGATACCAAACGGAGCGAGAGAGGCAGCGAGAGGCTCTAAGCTGAGTGCGTGATAAGATCTCGCATTAACTTAAAAGCATACTTTAATGAAACCCGGGAAGATCTCTGAGAAAGGCAGAAGCACGCAGGTTAGGAAAATACACCCTCAAACTTCCTCAACTCCTCACACATCTCTATTTAGGGTCTGAACAGGCACACTCGGATTCCTCTCTTCTTCCTTTTTTTGGGCTCTTTAAAAATCTGCAGCAGAGCAGATCTGATGGATCTACTGTAAACCCCTACGATTCTTCACACGCAAACGTCTGAAAAATTAAAAAAAATCTCATTCAGTCACCAACTTGGAACAATTTCAAACTGCATCCTTCAAAGACATTAACAGGTAGCTGTATAATTTCACTTTTAAAATATAAAAATAATGAGATGTGGCAATAAATGTGTGAATATTGATACCTGTGCAACAATGCTTGTTTGTGGACAGTAGTTTAAAATCTCTGTGCATCTTTTCAAGCATATATTTCATAATATTTCCACTTTGTTTGCGCTATCAAGTGCAGCAGTGTGGAGTAGAGAAGAGGGCAGCCTGCAGCGGCCCCTCTACTAAAATTATATTATCTAAAGTGGGATTTGTGTATTGTAGTCGTGCGCTGCTCTGCCCCTGGCCTGTACTGGGAACTCCCTCGTCTTTCCCATGGTTTAATCTTCCACTCCTCCGCTACATTTCACATTGGAGTGTTGTGATATTGGAGTCATTCAGTGTGAACAGAGTGATCTTGTGACAGTTGCTAACTGGTAGTTGTCGGCTACTCCGAGTTATGAAGGGAAATGATGTCAAATGTTGGTATGTTTGTTGGCCTGAGATGCCTTCGCTGTCACACAGAAGCACCTCTGCCGGCTCGCAAAGGTGCAGGTCACATGGGTGTGTATAAAACAGTTATTTAATCCACTGAGCAATGCCATTATGCCAGTAATGAGCTATCCGTGTCAGGACCCACATGTTTCACTGTAATGGATTCTACCATTTTATCACATAAACGGCACATCTTTCACCAGAGGCTGACTTCAACATTCAGTAAAATGCTGAAAATGGGTAAAAACACCATCAACTGGGATCCAGCTACATCTCCACCGTGATTGGCAGCACCAAACAGAAGACCGACAAGTCAGAATGTAACATTTAACAGATATTTCCCTTGGGTGTTGGCGGAGACCACAAAGACGAATTACAGGAGACCAAATCTTGTTTTTAATCAGCAACAGAGACGCTCTGAGGAAAAGCTAAGAGGAGAGGTTAAGTGTAAATATCATCTGTATCACTGACTTTATTACTATCCGGGTACTGTGGCAAAAAAACTAAAACAAAAAAACAAAGGACAGGTTCACATCACAAAACAAACACAAATAATGACGTCCCATTTTGCAGGTTTTTCAGCGTTTGTCTGCATTTTTCTGAGTCATTTGTTTTTTATTGTTAAAGTGCAAGTTGTGGGAAATCGATCCCAGCTGTCAGCACTTTAATATGATCAAAGAAGGTGTCAATCAAAGTGCAGCACAAGTTCTTCAAAAATGGAACCCTCATGCTTGTTATTTCAGCCCCAGTCGGGCCCTCTGCCGAGGGATTAATTCCCACTGTCACGCAGGATCCCCCGAGTAAAACTAACCAGCTCATCTGACCTTTGTTGTGTTCTGTAAGCAACATAAAAGCGCTGGCTCATGCGGAACAACTTGCTCTTGATCCCCTTTGAATGTTCTTGCTCTTGGCTTCAAATATTTGCATGGCAACTGCAGGTCCGTTCTGATTTCTTTGTTTTTTTTCTAAATATTTCTGAATCCGATGGGATGTGTCTCTCAGGAATATGGAGGCTGGTGGGGCCGTAGGTTCTGAAGAGTGGTAATATTTAACTTTTGTCACAAATGCGATGTGGCATCTGCTCGTGACTCATCTGTGCAGGAGGACCAAAATAAAAAAAAAAGTCTCTCGTCTTTCTGGAGTTCATTTTTGCTCAAGTTAAAGAAAACCTCTTACAAAATAGTATCATATTCCTGGGAGTGAATGCCTGGGACCAGAAGGACTTTGTGCTGCCTTCACTGATTGGTGGGAAAGATTCGGGAAAGCAACACAGGCGGTTACTGTAAATACGTGGCCGGTCTGCTGCTATACAGTGAAAACAAAACACGTAGTTTGATGACGCATTGAAGAATTAAAGGATTATGGAAGCTTTGTCAACACCGATCTAAAGTGAGTCATACACAAAGTTTTTGTAAATGTAAAACTACGCCTAGGATGCACAAGTCGCATCATCCACTAGATAAGACCAACTAGTTCTTGTTTTTTAACTCTTAGTTTTAATGAAAATAAATAATAATTCTGTACAAAACCCTGCAGAAATAGTGTCTATTAAACCTTAACTCTGACTGAGTTTTCTCTCCTTGTCTGTTTAGTGAGTTTAAAGTCTGTTTAAAGTCAGCAAACATTTAGACTAAAACATCTAAAACAACGCCAGTTATAAACACAGTGGGTCATTGTTTGCATCACATAGGGTATCGTCACATTTATCAGAAAGTTTCTTATTATATGTCTTGTCATGCTGTTGCCATGACAAGAGCTGATCAACTGGAGCACAGATAACTCAATAAATCTATTAAAAAAATTGGACTTTTTGATTGACGTTACACAGCCTGTGAGGAAAATCATCTCTCCTCTGAGAGGAGAGTCTTTTCAAACGTATGATTACAAATTAAATATATGCTAATCCGACAATGGTTATTAGAAGACTAAATGTTGTATACTTACTTGTCAAGTACTCTGTGTATGCGTGCGCATGTGTGTGTGTTTGTATGTGTGAAGAGTCTGCCATCTTTCAATGGTTTCCTGTCTTTGTGTGTCACACAGACAGTTTAAAAGCTTTCTATTTACCTTTTGCACCATTTTCAGCTCACGGGGATGAAGGTGTGTGTTCGTGTGTGTGTGCGAGAGAGAGCAAGCACTGCGTGTCATCCTGGTGTGGGTGGACAGCTTGTCCTAAACAGGCATTTTAGTTCCTAACAAACCGTGACATGTCTAACATGTAACGTAGACTGCGACACGGCAACACGTAAAACGCTTCATTGACTCCCACTCAGGGCCTCGGGGGGGAAACGAGGAGCAGGGAAAAAAAATCCTGCTGCTCACACACAACCTCAGCCATTCATCAGAAATGAAAATTTACGAGGGATGTGGGGGAACACGATATGACGATATGTCATAAAATGAGCAAAGTAAATATGCGGTGGGGAGAAGTGGAATCACCTCACCGCAGGAGCGTTTGGCTCCAGATCCAGCCGCTCTTCTGCATTTGTATTTTTGGTCCTTTTGTAACTCATCCTGTTGTGTCTGTTTCTCTGAGGCAACTCATTCACATTTTGTCTTATAAATATGAACTATCTCTATGCAACATGTTTTAATCTTTTTTTTTTTTACTGACTTGAAACTTGCATGAAGCTTAAGACTGTTTTAAAATTCTGTCTTATTTCTCCTGGTAGGATGCTACAAACATCAGCCGCTAAACATAGCCACAACATTTGTGATCATCAAGCATCAGTAGTGTGATTCTGATTGGCTGTCTTACTTTGTACTTATTTAGCTGACATTTTCATGTCCTAGCTCTACTTCTTACTTCGTGTTTTATTTGTTGTGACTAAAAGCCAAACTAAACTAACACAAATGCGTGCATTATGTTTAAGTGGTTTGTTAATGACCAACTGTTCTTTCTGCAAAAATATCTGGGAAAAGTGGGTTAATACTTCCTATGTACATTTTGTGAGGCACAGATACCTAGTTATTTTTTTGCATTATTTAGTATTACAGTCCAAAAGCTGCTATCCAGATATGCAAAACCAAACCCATTTAAATCAGATTTCATGGCAGAGTGCACCATTAGTAGAGACTGTTAAAGTTTATCACGTTGTTCTTTGCTTCACCTTTAATAGAAACTTGGTCAGGAATTAATAAAAATATTGCTCTTTACACATCAACTCATGGAATGTGTGACGGAATAGCTCAAAAAACTTAAATTTACCCAACACTGTTCTGTAATCATCAGTCCCATCAAATGTTGGCTGATTTTAAGAAAGAAAAAAAACCCTGTCATTGTGCAGGTAAAGCGTTTTTTTTTCTTTTTTTTAAACATATTCTGGTGTCTACATGAGCTAAAATGGATCATGTAATACCAATTTGCTTACTATCCATACACTGAATGTCATATATGATGAAATTTATTTGATTTTTGAGTTGAGTTTCAAATATTATTATATTTTATCTTTACAGACAAAAGCACTTCTTTGTGCTTCCTGGTGATGATCGTGGCTTCCTCACAGTATCTCTTGCCCACTGTTTCAGATTAGGACGTGTTTTCTCCTGCGTTGGACAGTATTTTTGCATCATTATTCAAACCAAATGACTCTGTAATGTAGTACAGCTGCTCCTGCTGAGATTCAATAGTAACACAGTGATGTGACAGCTTCAGTTATACGCTTCAGGGGAATGAAGAGCGGTTCTCTTGTCAACGCCACTGGCACACAAATCCACACTAGCTAATTGCTCGCATCTTGGCTTAGGGATGATCCAAAGGAGTGGTTGAGGAATTTACTGATCTGTACTCTGTCTCTCATCTGAGCCAAAGGTAATTTTCTTGGAAAAAGCGCAGATGAAAATAATGTCAAAGTCATGTTGAAAGTTGTTTGTTGTCATCTCATCTAGAAGAAGCTGACAGGTTCACACTGTAATTAAAGCGTTTATCAGTGGGAACATTACTCAAGGCTGCTTAATATTTGAAACTCAAGCTGAAAGCAGTTTTTTCCTGGATCTTCTCTTGATGAAGTGGACTAATGAAAGACCAGCAAAGGTCTGGTTGACTGGTTTGTCTCCTGTTGCTGTCACACCACCAAACACTTGACCAATGGTAAACAGGCTCCTAAACGTGAAGGTGGTTTGTGATTTGGTTTGTTTGTGGGATAATATGGAAACAGTATTATAATTCAGATATTTTGACCACTGACAGACAACGTCAAACAACAGAACTCCAGTGAGGAGGCAACGTTTTTTTTTTTTAGCCTGCAAAATAAATTAATGCACTAATTTAAGGCACTAATGTCACAAATTTAGAGTTTTTTAAGTACACAAAAAACTTACATCTAACATCCAAAAACAATAATACTTATGAAAGACAGTAGATACTTAAGAAGCATTAAGTGGTATGTAGTAGATGAATTTTTACAACTAAGGGTCTGTAAAATTGCAAGCAAATCAGATTAGAGTTTAAAAACAAATAATTAATTATAATTAAATATAAGCCTTGGAAAATTAGGAAAGTGGTCACATTTTACACAATATAAAAGCTAAGAACATGTGTTATTGTGAACATCTAAGTTGTCCCACCTCGTGTAAGTTCTAATCATGACCTTTGTTCAATTTCCCATCATGCATTTGTAAGCATGGCTGTTAGGCCCCAGTTGCACATGAGCTTCTACAAAAACAAGTCGTTTAGCCATCAGGTGGGTACGCCCAGCCCAATTTTCTCCCTAATTGCTTTTGAAAACATGCGGAGGAGTTGAGCATCACTGCTGTTTTCCCGAGGGAATAAATCAACAAGCATAGACAGTGACATGAAAGCACTCGCGCACCTCTGCGGTTTGACTCAATCTCATGGACGACCGACTGATTAACTCATAAATCAGCCTCATCCCAGGCCCCGGGGCTCAGTGTGCCCCTTCCACCTCCACCAGCCAAAAAGAAAAGAAAAGAAAAATGGTAGTGAGCTGCAGCCCATCCCTGTACCCTGCAGCTAAGTAAGTGAAGGCAGGGTGATCCAGCTCATGGCAGAAACCAAGCAGGAGGAGAAGCCAGGTTGGGCAGGTAGAGTGGGTGCTGCGTGGATAAAGGGTGGGGCTACGGAAACGACAGGTATCAGATTAGAACATTATTTTAAGAAAACGGCAAAGAAAAACACAGAGATTCTTTAAAGGGATATAAATGTGTTAAACATACAAAGGAGAAGATTGAGTGTATTAAAGGCTGCGTAGTGCTGCCAAAACAAAGAGACAGGATAACAGATAAGGAGAGAAAAGGAGAAAAAACATCGAGGAATGCAGTAAATCCTCAAGCGACTCAACAATTCTCTGGAGAAAGAAAAGAGGAATTTTTATGTGCTGCAGGTGAGCAGAACAGAGAGGGAGGGAGCAGAAGGAAGAGGGAGACAGACAGATGGAAAAAGAGGGCGAGAACGCGGGGGTGGCCCAGGGAATTTGAGAGAAGCGTGAAAGGGTTTGATTGTTGTGTAGAAAAGGGGGACACACTGGGAAAAAATGAAGTGAGAATGGTACAAGATGACAGAAAATGGCCACTCAGGGATGACACAAGGATGGATACGGTGACATGTGGGAAAAAAAAAAACAAAAGAAAGAAAGAAAAACACTGGGAGACATGATGTGACAGCAGAGGAATAAAAATGGTGGAGAAAGAGACAGCGGGGGAGAGGAGAAGGTCCGGGGAATATTTTGATGAGTGGTTCTAAAGGCATATGTGGTTTTCTTCTCGTCACTTTCAAAAAGGTCGCACCAGTAAAATCCCATTTTTGTACTATAGGAGCACAATTGCATAACAGCACAGGAATTAACCAAGTGGGAAACCATCCTGACAGCAATGTCCCTGCAGGACAGGGTCTTTGATTGCACTCACATAAGCAACATAAGCCAGCTCTAAAGCGAGATCATGTCATGTGATGACAAAATCAGTGCATTTCTCAATTATATGATATTACAGAGAAACACTGAGCTTCATCCATGGTTGTGGACTGCAGCTGACCTCCCTGAGCTGCTTAATATTAACATTTCAAATTCACCAAATGTCTCCCAGGGCCTTCTTCCATTGCTTCTACATTTATAATCTGTCCCTCTAATCGTCATTTCCAATGTTTTTGAGAATAAACTGGTGCAAAATGTTCTCATTTTAAGCAAAATAAGTCACCTGTCTGTAAATTTGTCTGCAATAAGCCAAAATACATACTTAGACAATATAACATTCAAGAGTTGCATGTAGAATGCGTGTAGTATAGACTCCTGAAGTACACTGACAGCACATTAAAATGTAGATTGGGATCATTATTCTACTGTATTGTGAATGTTCTTTGGAACATTCTCCTTTAAGTGCAGTATCTTGAAAATGTTTAAAATCTGAAAATCAAGTGAAGTGTGTAGCTAATCAGATGTTCTTCAAGAGGAAGTAAAAGCATGAATAAAGTGTGGAGCAACAGACGGCACTGATGTCGATGCCTTGACACTTACAGCGTGTGTTGGAGTTGGCAGCTGAGTCACACAGGCCTCATCCATCCTGTAACATGTTGGTTACAGCGATTTGTCTGTGCGTGGCTGACAGAGAGACGGGCAGAGGCAGGAAGACGAAGGTGAAAGATGTCTGTGGGATAACACTGCATGACAAGCCTCATTCCATCTTAATCCTGACAATGATTCACACACGTGCTATATTTACAAGCCCACACACACACACACACACACACACGCATGCAAACACACACACAACAAAGCTGCCTTTGTTGACTACTGGCAGTCTCTCAGTCACGTCTTGCTGAAAGTTAAAAACACACAGCGGCTCAATGTGTGTCTATTTGGATGTGTATACACGTGTGTCAGCGTTAATCCTTTCCCTGCTCAGAGTCATCAGTGTGTGTAATGACGTGTCAGTGCTGACACAATTGACCCGTTTACAGTATAAGTCACTTCCTGCCTGGATAATCATTATCTGACTTCATGTTCTCAATTGTGTATCAGCACCTGGTTTGTATGTGTGTGTGTGTGTGTGTGTGTGTGTGTGTGTGTGTGTGCAGGTGTGTGTGTGCAGGTGTGTACCTCAGAGGTAATGGAAGGGAGATGCTCATTCACTGATCTTTTAATGTCTGGCCTGGGGCGAGGAGACAGCCAGAGAGCTGCAGAGCACATGGGAAAAGAAGGGTAATAAAGTCCAACAGGAAAGAAAGAAGTAACAGCTGAGGAAGTGATAGAAGAAGGGAAGATGTAAAAAATAGATGCAGAAACACAGAGGGAGACAGAAGAAGAAAGCAAGAAGATAATGGGGTATTATGGAGGGTGTGTTTTGTACCTGTGCTGGTGTAAATCCCTCACTCTCGCAGGTCAGAGATGTGTTGGGGGAGGGGTGTTGATTCAGTGGGAGGTGGGAACAGATGAAAGGAAGAGCCATCATAAATTTTCACCAGGACAGACAAATGAAAACTCTCTCATACACGACCTCGCTCACTCCATTTTGTTTGGTCATGAATGTAAGTTGGCCTTTGTTTTTCAGAAGCCCCACCCAGACCTCGGTCCCCTCTCCCCCTGTGGCCGTCACCCGAAAACCATTCCTATAAAACCTAGACCGCTGCTAAATCCGTCGTTCTTTCCAATAAGCTCCCAAATGACCAATAACATGACATTCGGTACAAAAGTTCAGATTTATTCTCTCTGGAGTAACACTACAACCTTTTCACATTGGAAAAAAATAATAAATAAAGATTTTGTTCAATAAATATTACACATATAGGATCCGTATCCTTTAGTCACATGCCCCAAAGAACAATGCAATGACATGACTATAGGTTAATCTAGAATTTAAAAAAATGTAACTGAAGAAACAGCATAGGGTTTTAACTGGCAAGCAAAGTGTGATATCCAACTTGAAAGAGAATCTTTGGAACTGCTGCGATGAATATTTTCTATTTATACATCATTAGAAACATTAAAAAGGGAACTATTGATTTAAATGAAGAAGAGCTTGAGACGCTAATTGCAGTTTTTAATAATGGAATTGTTGATGAGAACAAATGTAATCCACTTTGAGTCTGTCATGGCAAGATGTGAGAATTGTGAACGTGATGGACAATAAAACTAAACTCTTATTCCTTGAGCATTTTGGCTCCGTTTATTAATCTAAATGATCTGAATCCGGCACTGAGCACATATTTGGCAGAGCTAGAAGAGGATCGTTCCAGTCAGGACATCTAGCAGAACGAGCTGAACAGAGGAGAGAGACTGAAAGTGGTCACACAGAGAGTTCATACAATGTAACACCATCAGGAAATTTAATTAGTGTGTTTTTAGTCCAAAGACACCTTCCGACACTGAGAATTGTTATGCACTTAGTCACATGCTGGCAAAGGGTCATTGCGCAAGTTTTGTTTCCCCTGTGATCATGTCCGACTTGGGGATTGAAACATGAATATTGGCAAAGGTTAGAAGTTCCCTCCAGCAAAATGACAGAAAAAAATTAAGCAAACAGTACTTTTAATTCAGACAGCCCCTATTTTGACAGTTCACCTCATTAAGACATTCAGTACTATAGTCTTTCCTGTTTCTTAACCCTCTGACTAAGGAGAAATCAGATTACTGCATTTTTCATCAAGGTGTACTTCACCTTTTATCTAGAAAAAAAAAAAATATATATATATGGGTCCTCTGACGTTTTAATAGTTGATGAGCCTCCTGCTGACATTAATATTTACAACTATCTCTTTTTAATCACCTTAAAAAGTCAACATTACTGCTGAGAAAGAATCTTAATGCTATAAAATCAAGGAGGTTCTCAGTTTATTTACATTTTATGCCATCATGCTGTTTTATACTGATTAACAGGTGATGCCAGATTTGCTCTGATAATAAACCTCTACCTCCAGTGTGATGCGTGCAGCCTTCATTAATTAACAATGCCATATAAACACCCATCTACAACATAATTACCAAAACAAAGCAACAGTTTTGACTGATAAATTGACATTCTAGGCATTTTCCACCAAATCTCATCAATCAAATAAAAGACAGTAAATCTGGCTGTGTGTCTGACCGCCTCTGAATGTGTAGCTCTGTTGTAGAATTACTGTAACTGGCCGACCGGATTCTGATTACTCAGCAATACCGCTCTACCCATTATTTCCAGCGCTCACCCCCTGACTCACGTCTCACCCCTTTTTCCTCTTTCTGCATCTTCCTCTCCTCCTCTTCAACCCTCTGGCCACTTCCTCCTCGCCTTTTGTCTTTTACCCATTCAGTGATGTTGCCATTTACTTCATTTGGCGAAAAAATGATTGTTTGGTGATTCACGCGTCCCGGGTCACTGAATCAGCTCTCTCAAAGGCTGCACTGTCTCTCTGCCTGTCTACTCTGCGGATTTCTGAGCTGTGAAGTCCGGTAACTCAGCCCGTTGGCTTGCCTCACTGAATAAGCCACTATGCGCATAAGGCGGGTGGCAATGTTGCTAAAGGGTTGTCTTTATGTGTTATATTCCATTAGTGCCTCTGTTGACCTGGTGAAAAAGCCGGTCATTCACTTATTCCAGTACTGAATGAATGAAAGTATTAATCATGAGGGTATTTCAGTGCTTTTGTCTCAGATGTTTCCACTCAAATTTGTGCAAATAACAGATATGGATTTTGACTGCACTCTTGTGAGGCGGCTCAGCCTCGGAGTCTCTTCTTGAGCCGGTTGAAGTCCTTCGCCGATCGCCACAACCAACTCTGAAGCTCTCGTAATATCCAAAATCCCTCCACCTTTCGGGCAAAGTCATTCATCTGCGGTCGCACTGAGAGAAGTGACGAGGATGGCGAAGTAGAGGATAGGAATGGAGTCAGTGGAGGAGCAAGCAAGGAGGTTCCTCTTTGTAAAGACAGAGGAACGGGCTGGGAGAGGAGTGTGTGTTCCTCACCTCCCCCTAACTCATAGAGGAGAGAGATGGTGGACAGGGATGGTTGGAGGGTGGAGGAGAGAAGTGAGCGTGGTGGTCTGTGCTTTTGATGGAAGCTGGAGGATGAGGAGGTGACAGTTTGCCTCTCTTCCTCCACCATTAAATGTCTCCTTCCCTGCACGAAGAACCTGTCTTCCTCTCTGTATGTGTCTGTATGATGTGCGTTCAGGCTGTAGCTGTGTTGATTGTGTTCGTTGTCCATCTGAAGGTTCAGGTTGCTCAGGTATGACACTTTCATCATTTTCTCCTCGCCCTCACTAAAACTCAGTAACCTTCTCCTCCTCCACTGCTCCTGCTGTCCATCTTCCTGCAGGCCCTTTTCTTCCTCCTTCCATACTTCCACAGAATCCTCTCTAAAAGACTTGCCTTCCAGTTCTGCCTGCCGTGTTGTTCTTCGTCCATTCCCTCCACCCTTCTCTCTTGATCCACCACTCCTTCTTCCGCCAGATGTTGCTCTTTGTCCTTCATTCCCTCTTCTTTTCCCCCCCAGGTCTGTTTCCCCTCTGACAACCCTCGCCCCATTCCTTCTTTGGCTGTTTTTTTGACCAGACTCAGGTCGGGTCTCAGCTTTGGATCCGTAAATGCGCTGGCGCATCAGTGCAGCAGGTCCATCGCCCCCTTCCCCCCTCTGCAGGTACTGCAACCCTTCAGCATTATTTCTGTTGTCGGCATATGATGGAGGAGGAAGAGTGTAACCGAGGCTGGTCATCAGTGCTGATATCGAGCCCAGCAGCCCATCCAAGCCTGTGCAGAAATGAAGCAGAGAGGTCTTGAGGGAGGGGCAGAGGGTTGAGCAGGCCAACTCCCTCACAGCTGCCAGCAGAATAGAGTAGGCTTTCTGGTTCTGGGCCAGACGGGCCTGGTTCTCCAGACCGTGCCACAGCTCTAGACGAGTTGCGGCGCTGGGCAGAGAAAGAGCCGTGGTGTTGGGTCGTGGAGGGGAGAAGTCTTTTTCATTGAACGGAGGGCCGAGGTAGGTCAGCTGCAGAGGGGACGAGATGGTTCATAAGAATGTACAACTCTGGGAAGAACCAACAGTGAGGTTATGAAATATGCAGACTCAGGAACCTCCATAGTCTTTTGCCAATATTGATCCTATCACCTCTTGATTGGAGTACCTGTAGCACTGACTTTATCTTTACCTCACAGTTGTACATCATTAATTTCATGATTTATTATTAAATCCATAAATACTTACATAAATGTCCTTGATTTCCTTGAGCTGATACTCCAGATACTTGGTCAGCTCGTATGTGCTTTCTATGGAGCTCCTCTCGCTGGCCAGGTTCTGTGAAACATCCTGTGCTGTTGCCATGGCAGCAACAAACAGCAAGACAAGGTGGTGTTGATGGACTGTGAAAAAAATGTGGATTTAAATAATGTATACTTTCTATACTTCTTTCTACATGACTTTTACAATATTCTGTTTTATATTCTGTTTTATTTTGTTGTCTCTATGGCAAATGCTATGTCTGTTTACATGTCACTAACTAAAGTTAACGGACTCTGCCAATAAAACTTCTATTAACTTTCTACTAACTAAACTTTCTATTTAGAGGATAAATTTGGGGGTTTATAGCCATCGGAGGTTTACTCTGGCCTCGGATAAAAGCTTTCTTAATAGCCTCAGATGGACAGACAAATTGATTGGCTATTTAGTGCTGGCACACACACTGATTCCTGCTCATTCATCCAAGAAAGTATCATTTTACCATCATAAATATTAATGTTTATATCAGTCTTTTGTTCTTATTTAGGTTTCCCAATCTTTTCTTGGAGGTTTCATGTTCTGAGAATGTTTATAGCCCTAATTATGTGGATCAAATTTAGATTTGCCATGTGTGTATGTGTGTGGGCATGCATGTGTGTGTGTGTGTGTGTGTGTGTGTGTGTGTGTGTATGTTCTTGTATGTGTGTGTGGGTGTGTGTGTGTTCTTGTACTTGCTACATACTGAGTACCAAAATTTTCATTCTACTAGCAAGAAGTGAGTTTTGGGCAATACTTTATGCCTACGAAAGTCCTCACAAAGATAGAAGTACATGGTGTGTGCTTGCGTGTGTGTGTGTGTGTGTGTGTGTGTGTGTGTGTGTGTGTGTGTGTGTAAACCTTTCAGTGGCCCTGTTTCTGGTTTCAAACAGAGAAAATTGGAGCTGAAAGGTGGTTTTCAGCATTAAGGAAGTTGGTGTACATTCACTGCAGCCCCTCCAAAAAACCCACCTTAACGTTCCGACTCTTTCCCAACACTTCCTTGCTCCTTTCTGTTTGAGCGTGTCACACACTTTTTTTCTCGTTTTCACATTTCACATCGTTTCGACTCTCCACCATTCTTCTCAAGCCGCTCTGCGCTCCGTCTCCAGACAGTAGGCAGTGATTCACACTTGTAATTGTGGGTAAAACATGCTGCTGTTGAACAGGTGTGAAATATGTGTTGCACAATGTGTGTGAACCTGTCAGCTCTCTGTTTTTCCGCCACCTCAGCCCTGGCCTCCCTTTTGCTGAGCCAGTTGAAATCCTTTCACCTCTCCGGCAAGTCGCTCTCCTTTCTTTCTATTTACACCCCCCACCCCCAACACACAAACTTTCTTCCTCTTGTCCTGGCTCTTATCTTTTTTTTCTGCCTTGGGTCAAAATAACAGCAGCCAATTAACCCCGATTAGCTCTCTGGCTCTCCCTCTACAGCCCTTTTTTCTCTTCTCTTTCATCTATCCATCATGACAGCCCCACAGGATGTTATTTTAAGTGAATGGTTTCAACGCTTGCAAAACATTTGCCTCCAACACATTTTGAAACAGTCAGCACCTTTTCCCTCTAACCCAACTGCTTGTGTCTGACTGGTGTGGACTTTTACAGCTGCTCTTTTAAACAGGAATTCTTATGCATTGATTTCTCTCATCTGCTGTCTTTTTCCACCCCCAAAAAGGATTTTATTGTACATTAAATTATGGTGGGTTGACAAAAGTTGAGCTCCAACAATATGCATCGGCCCACACACACCTTGGAGTCAGTCGAGTGGGACAGTGCCCGTCGGCTGAGTTTCCTGGAACACAAAGTCCTCATCACCCGTCAAATGCAATAAGCATCTTCAGAGCAACATTTGGAGCTCATCAAGGCCTCAAGCATCCACCATTAGCATAAAAAACCCAAAACCCTGAAATCAACACAACATCATTGACTCTCAAAGAGTATAAACAGGCCTGAAGGGGAAGGACAGAGCACGCGGCAAAGGGTCACATTCAGACGGAATAAACAGGTACCAAAAAAGGAGCCTGCTCGCCAAAAATCAACCCAAACTGTTCCAAAATGTTCCCTTCTGTGAGAAGCCACATGCTCGGAGATGATTGCCAGACGTGAGAGTCTCTTATTGTTTTGATTGAGCTCTGACATTTGTAAAGCGCCCAGCACTCAGGAACCGCTCATTTGTTGGTCTAAACTGAGATAAGTCAAACTCGTAACGGTGTTATTGTTATATATTATATCAAGTCGCTGAAATGAGGACGGCATGTAGCCCCGCAGGCTTGGCGCTGTGTACTTGGCTGTAGATATACACCACAGGGCAGGGCTGAAACCAGAACATTCTCTGGGAAGGATTGGATTACAGCAACACAGGAAGTTGACCATGGCCTACCTCTACTTGACTTTTCATACTTTTCTACACACCTGTTAGGGTCTCTCTCTCTCTCACACACACACACACACACACAGCGATTAATCCATTATTAGCTGCAGATCATAGTTGTAATCTACTTTTTGTTTGCTGAAGCAAAGTCAAATCTGGGTCTTTGGGATCTGGCAGCCATGTGCAACGCAGAGCCGAACACGAAGATCAGGCGCCAGAGGTTCTGGGCTCCAAAAAGGTCAAAATGAAACCTCCGAACAGGATTGGGGTGCAGGGTTCACAGGTGAATTTTAGGGCACCAGATTCTGTTCACGGATGAGGAACACTGTGTAAAGCTTCTGACATTTTTCCCTCCAGATGGTGTTTTGGTAAACCAGTGACCCAGTGTTCTCTTGGATCTTGTTCTAATGTTTCATCTTTCCTAGCATGCACCACCGTTTGAGGCTTCCAACAAGTACGTCAACAGAATTTCTGAATTGTGGGAAAAACCATGTGCAAGTTATGCTCTCCGGTCTGGTCCAGGAAAAAATGAGCTCTGTCCCAAAAGAGGTTACCCTCCATCAATGCAACCACTTGAAAGAAGTTCAAAGAAAAAGAAAACATCAGGATACAGAAGATGTTATAAGTCAAATCAGAGGTTTATTATTTCCAGTGCAGCTCTGATTAGGATGACTGCAGCGTATTGTCATGGCTTCGTTTTGGTGAGCAGATGTAAGATTTTGACAACGTCACATCAAACTTGACTTCCAGGGGTTGTTGGGGGGGCGGGGGGGGGGGCGGTTTGGACCCAAACAACATCCTGCTGGCTCAATTGTCATACGTCAGCATTATTGAGCCACCATGCAGAACATCTCTGCAAGACTTGGGCGTTCACACATGAATGCAAATGATTTTGTGCTGACGCGGGAGATTGATGCTGTGTGTGCTGCTATGATTGACTTAAAAGACAGCTTTAAAATCCGCAATGAGTGCATGCAGACGCAACCGTAGGAGAGAGTCAGTCTTTGGCAGAACCTTTCACATCAGAGCAATTGAATAAGTCACAGCACATTAAGAATTCAGACAGCTGAAAGGAACTACAGAGTGCACAGAGTCTTGGGAAAAGAGCGCTGTGACTCTAACACCAATGGATTTGAACAAAAACTACAATCACAAGTCAGTGATCTGATTGTCTCTCATTGGAGTAAAATGTTAATTTTTTGTGAATTTGCGTTGAATCTTACTTCTGACTTCTGGGCCTGGTTTAACACCACAAATATTAGACGGGCACATCGCAGAGATACTCAACAGGTTGGAATAAAAACTTTCCTGCCCAATATTTCACCATAGCAACATGGACACTGAATGCAATGATGTCATCAACAAGAATGTGCAAAGGCTGGAGTTCTCTCTGCTGTGTTACTGCAGCATGAACACAAAGTTCACTCTAGTCCTCCTGTGTTTCTCCCCCAAAATGAACATTCATCACATTTAGTGGTTGTAATAACAATTACATTTGTTATTTATGGCTATTTAATATGCCTGAGATGCTCCCAGTCTTTGACTCGCCATCCACAGCAAAAAGCAGCAAATGTAGCTTTGGTTGGCCCCCGTGAGGCCAAACTGGGAGAAGGTGTTTCTGTTTATTCTGGGGCACCGTACCTCCCAGCAAAGTTGCCGCCTGTGGTGACCCTGAGACAGGGCAGTGCAGTCCGTCCCACAAGCAATCACACATCTACAGACGACATGAGGACATATCACAGCGGTGGAGAGCAGCACGCGCCGGGCCGCCGCTGAGGTGAGCAAGGGTCGGAAGAGGTGGGGGTTTGACAGTCAGCGTTACGTGTCTGCGTACCGTTAAAGAGCAGCTTTACATGCAAGCTGCACTCAATCAAACGTGCATTCCTCCACTAACTCAACACACACAAACACACAAACTTGCACACACTTAAATCCAGATTGAGTGCCAGAGTTTGGGCCCATCTATGTGCTGACATTAAACCGAGTCAATACACATAAACAAACCACGGCGCACTCTGACATCTTTCCCATGAGATTATCCTCACTGGAGTTTGTTCAAATGGGATTGATTCTCTTGCTCTGGTCACACTGTTGGGCTGCCAAACCCACCAGAGACCCCACATCCTAAAGCCACACTCCCAGGACATCCACTGTTTTACCCTCCAACTTTTCCTGACATCTGTCTCACCTTATAAGTCAACTCAGTTTTTCCCTTCAGTCACTCCATGTTTTATCACCATGTTTGGCTTCAATTTCTTTGTCGCTTCATCGCTTTTCTTTCCTTTCTCTAACTCTATATCTATTTCCTCCATCAATCATTTACATTTTCTCATTTAGCTCTTTGTCTTTTAACACCCTACTAGCCTCAAATTTATTATAAATTATGAATCCTCCTTTAATTTAAAATACATATGTACCAGTAATTTGAAAGCAATTCCATGATTTCTGAAATGCTTTTGATGCATAAATAATTTCAATCTACACTTGTTGAAACAAATGTTTCAATCTTTATTGAAACATTTTCAGTGCAGATGAGTTATTAATAAGAATGTTTTTTAGGTGGAGATTGTTGCTCTCAATAATATTCCTTTTACACGTACCTTATAGGTGAAAAATATATTTCTAGATATTTCATCATATCATATTTACCTTTTAATTATGGGCTCCTTAGATAATGTAAAGGTGAAAATGACTTTACTGGGTAAAGGATATAATTTTGTTTACATGGCTATTTAATTTTACAGATGTAGTCAGTCACAAAATTGTCTGTCGTCACCATGAAATGTGACGACAGAAGTATTTCAATCACCAATGAGATATAAAAGTGTTAAATAATTCAATGAAATGCAACATTAATTTGAATTTTTTTCTTGGGTGAAAATTTTCCTGTGAAACTTTATGAAAGGAGCAATGGTTGATTTCATGACATAATTTTAGCTCTCCGCGAGTTCAGAGCATTTCAGTTCCTCATGCAGAAACTGGAAATGCAACTGTGAAGTTGGCCAAAACATTAAAACATTTTATTATTTATAAAAACAGTATATTTCACTTTGTATTATTTTTCAAGGTGATATTCAGATGTGGGTTTTTTTCCTGTTGTATGTAGGTTTCTTTTATCAAGCTTGTTTTTATTAATCAATATTTTCACATTCCCGCAGCTCTAAATGCACATTTATGGGCGAGGAAAAGATATTTTGGGGCTCCTGCAGGCATATAGAGTCCAAAGGGTGGAGGAGAAGGGAAGATGGGATTTGAAAGGAAGGAGGGAGAGGAAAGGGACTTTGTGGAGGGGAGAGTGAGGGAGCGTTTTCTAAAGCGAGGGGCCATGTTAATTTGGGAAAAATGTAAACAGCATGTGTAACTGTTCAAAGCGTGACCAGCTCATTTTATATCATTCCCCCCCTTTTTTGTCTGTCCTCTCTCTTTCCCTCTGGGTGCTGCTCACTTCTGTCAATCAGGAATCTGCACTGCATTAACCCCTTGACTGCCAGTTTCTCTCTTTCTATATATATATATATATATACTTTATCTATTATACTCGTTCCTCTGACACACACAGATACACTCACAAATCTCCGTGCATACGAGGCATCTTCAAGACATACGGACAGTAAAGAATTCAGGATGTAATCGACTGTAGATAAAACTGCTCTTTTTCTTTTTCTCTTCATTTCCAGTCTTGTTTGTTTCTTCCTGATATCTGAAAACTGAAACATGAAATTAGCAAAAGAGAGTGTGTGTGTCTAAAGGTGGGCTTTTAAATTATTCATTTGTTTTTCACAGTACATTTTGTTGTCTGTTCAAATATTTATATATCAACTATATGGCAAAGTCGCTAAGTCTTTAAATGCTTCACAGGTGAGCACTGAGGTGGGTTAAAGAGCAGCAACGAGGTGGAGATGTCTTTCTTTTTCCATCACATCCTTCTCCTTCATTTAATACAAGAGACACTTTTAGGGTTGTGTGTGTGTGTGTGTGTGTGTGTGTGTGTGTGTGTGTGTATGCTCTCTGACACCCTGACTAACATGAATCATGTACTTTCTCATATCGGTGACAGCTAACTAGACAGGGGCATTTGTTTTGTCTGACCCCCTAAAACCTATCATTTGTTATTGTGAATGAGACCTCACACACACACATACACACACACACACACACACACACACACACACACACACACACACATACTTTCGCTAATGTCACATTCCTGCCACACACTTAAAAATGTTCTAAAATATTTAAAAAGAAGAATTTTATTATTTCCATAGCGTAAAATAAATAAATCAAAATGAATAGGCACATTTTTAGAATATTGCTTAGAGAATTTAAAACACTCGTCGAAAATGATAAGATAAAATTAAAAGTTTGAGCATTGACTTAATAAATATGAATATAATAGGATCGGATCTGTATAAAACCGGACAATATTGTTTTTTTGTTTGTTTGTTTTTTACAAATGACAAGAAAAAGAGTGTCTGAAACGCTTATATAAAAAAAAAAAAAACCTATATTTTAGTATTAGAATTCCAAAATTAAATGTCTGTACTCAAAAATAATACAATAATACCAAACAATCTAAATCAGAAGTCTTACCTCTGGTCGACCCTTTCATTTTCTCCAGATTCCCGTATTAGATTCACGGCGCTCTCAGGTGATCTATTAAATTTTAAACGACAGCTCCTCGCGCGGAAACTTTTAACTTGAATTTATTAGCTGTCAGATTGAACCTTAAACCTGCCGTTCTCCTTCTGACAGCTCTGGAGAAAATGACGTAAAATGCAGGCAATGGCCCTTTAATCTCAGAGAGGGACAGGCTCAATTTGAGTGTCCGCTGAGCTGGTGGTCTGTGTGACAGACTGAATGACGGTGGAGCCTTTTGTACCTCCTCCTCCTCCTTTCTGCCAGTTTCTCCTCGTCCTCCCTCCCTCCAGTCCCGGTCTCTCCTCCTCGGTGCTGCTGATTCACCGCGTTGACGCATCACAGCGCTGCGCCACAGATTCCGCAGAACCTCGGGACTTGTCAGAACTTATCTGCATCCCTGTGCCCTCCTCAACCCGCTGAGCAGAATTTAACTGCGTCTCTTTGATCTCTAATCCGATCCAAATTTAAGACCAGTCCGACTGGATGAGCTGGCTGCCGCTCAGGAAGACCGCAAATCAAACAAATCTCTGTGGATAGATCATCTTTCTAAAAATGTCAAATACTAAATGGTATTTTCCTTTTCTTTTCTAGCTAGTTTAAATGGCTAAAATAATTAAGCAACATTTGTTTTTTGTTTGTTTTTTGCTTGCGCAAAATAAGGCGCAATTATATGAGAGAAAGGTTTGATAACAGTCCAGTTAAACTCTCTTTAAAGAGGTTTTAACTGGACTGTAAATACAAACGATTTGCTGAGTTCTCTTTCAGTTAAGCGTCGAGGTTGGCAATTTAGGCCTTAAATTAAGTGCGAATTAACTGGCTGAATAATTTATTTATGTGAGTAAAGGCTTTAAAATTCGAATGAATCTGTTCGAGTGTGCTCTTTCTGTTTTTCTGTATTTGGTTTTCGTGTTCGCGTGTTGTCTGTAAATTATTAAAACTCCAAATACTGGGGAAAAAAGAAAGGATAAGTAGAAAAATTAAACTTGTCTCCTTTTTCCTTTATTAAAATTATTATTATAGCGCGACGCGTCAACGCGCACAACTCACCTGACATTCAGGGGGCTGCAGGGTCATGCGTGTCTGGTGATTTTAAAGGAAATATTTGATTGATAATGAGCGCGCGCACATTATTAATCAAACACACACACACACACACACACACACACACACACACACACACACACACATATGCGCGTGCGCGATATACAATACTCTGATATAAGCAACAGCCTGTCCTGAGCTGATATTAGATTATCGAGGAGAGTAGTGAGGGTCTTGTTTTGCATTTGATGTTGTTTTTTTTTTTTTTTGACATATTAAGTTAAACAGTCAAATTGATTTGTACAGTCAGAGCTGATTAGAAAATTGTCCTGAGCCCATACACAGAGAAAAGACTTTATTTTTACAATTGTAGTCGGCTGGAATGTTTATTTTGAGCATTATTCAATGTGTTAGATTCCCTGCAGTCAGTTGTGATCTTTCAAGAATTTATAAATAAATACATTATATCTAAAATAAACATAATATTATTTAGTTCATTGTCACTTTTTACAGTTGTTGTACACGTACAACTGTAAGAAAAGAAACTGTAATAACAAAAGAAAAAGAAAAGAAAAGGCGTTTTCATTAGTTGTGTTGTGTGCCACCCAGTGGCTGTATGTAGAAACTGCTGCGTATTCTACGGCTGTATCAACTTTTTCCTTTCCATGACAAACACAATAGTTTTGAAACCGCACAAATGTCTGACATTAGTAAAGAAAAAAAGGAAAAATTACGCATTTGACCTAGTTTTGAGGGGAAGAGTTGCAACTTGAAAAAATATCATAACCACTATCGATCCAAACCGGAAGTAAATAAATCCTTAACGATTTTCTTCCGTTGACGTAGGGCTAGCCCTCGATGCTACACGCGGGAAAAAGGTACTCCCCATTCACATTGACAGTAAGACTTCAAGTGTTTTTGATTATTTTCATTGTTGGTTTAGAAAAACATTTAGCCTCATCCGAAAGTGTTAAAATAGTAGGCATTGTCATCTTCTCGACGTCTGGGGGCGTATTTTTATTAAACCTCTCTAAGTAACTCTGAAATTCTTTATACTGAAGTAGCCCTGCGGGAGAGAGTTTGATTTGGTGTACTGCGATTTTCTACCGGGCGGTATTGTAGCGCGTACCATATTTTCTCCTGTGTCATTGTGCAATAAAACAAGCACTCCAGAGGCAGCTATGGTTAGCATAGCTGGGTAAGTGGCGCAGCGTAGAGTTAGCTATGTTCCATTATCTTTATTGTGTAACATGTGGAGAACAAACCCTCATTGATCAGTTACAGACCACTAGAAATGCACGAGCGATTAAAAAAAAAAAGTGCGAGCGTCACTAACATAGCATTACCCATTACCCTTTAAGGAATAGTCAACAATTTGAACGTTTAGCTAGCGCCAGTCGTTATTTTTAACCGCGTAATTGATTTTGCTAGCTTCAGTCAGAAATACCAAATGTAACCAAAGGTTAACAGAATAAATACTGCTTTTCGTGTTTACGTGCAACTAGATGGCTACTTCCCAGCAGCTTTCTCGACAGTATGACTCAGTTGGGTTTGGCTACGTCAACTAAGCAAGTGTTTGCTTCATAGCTGCATGTCTGACTACCATGTTTCCATAAATTTTAGGGGAGATTATTTCCTGTTTCCTGTTCTAAAAAGTGCAAATATTAAAGTTTAATGTTAACTTGATAGGTGACGCTTGAATACCTCTAGGCTGAAACTCTCCATACACATCAGTAACTGCCAAATATTCATGTTCAGTGTTTATTGGCAAGTCTAAAGTAATGTCACAGTAGCAACTTTTCCGCTTGCCCTATAATAAAGCCCATTCTGGATTACCAAACGTGGACATTTAGAAGGTTCCATGGCACATAATGTTATATGGCAAGATTTGTGTTGTCATAGAAACAAATTATAGATGGTGAATGCTTTTATAGAAAGATCGTTTTCACTGCAGTTGTTCCAGTGGTCATTTCTGACCTCGTTTAAAAGTTAAATATAAGGTCATTTATAGTTTTTGTCTATGCTGGTAAACATCACAGTCTTGACATGGATAACATGCTCTCTATGTGTTCTTATTCTATGTAGATATAATGAGTTCCATTCTTTCTGCAGAGCACTGTTAATAGCTTGTGGCTGAGATGGGAGACACTTTGGAGTTCAATGAGATATACCAGGAGGTCAAAGGGTCCTGGGTCAGTATCTTCTTCAGCCACCTATACTCATGTTTATGCCTAGATGAAAAACAACTCTTGAACACACCTTAATACATATACAGACAAATAAAATGTAAAAAAATAATTCCCATATTAAAATCCACTCCAACAAGCACATCAAACAACCAACCAACAGACAGGGCTGAAAATGGACCATGTTGGGGGAAGTAAATGCGTCGAAGATGTAAATGTACATGTGAGGGAAAAAATGTTACTATATAAACCATATATAGAATAGAGATTAGATGTATTTCTAAAAATATCTCATTGCAAATAATCTCAAATTGTGCACTTAAAGTTTCTTACTATATACTACTATATACGCGTGTTTCAGTTTTGGTCTTAAAATGTTTACACAGAATGACGGACGGCTGCGTTTCAGCAAGCAAAATGTGGTTTACAAGAGCAGCAAGACAGGAAAGGTGGACAGCATCCCAGCTGGAGAGCTCAACCTGGCTCAGTGGCGACGAGTGTGTTTAGGTCATGGCATCAAGCTTGGAACCAGCACGGGGCATATTTACAAATATGATGGATTTAGGGACACGGTAGGTGGTTTTGTGTTCTTTTCTTTTGTAAAATCTGGCCTCTGTGTTGATAGACGGTGAGGTATGTATTTTTTTGCGAATGAAGCATTGGTTTTACAGTTTATTTGCATTCAAAAGGCCAATATATGCTCACCGGCCTCTGTCTGACACTAAAACTTTCTCCTTTTTTTTTTTTTTTTTTTGCTTCTGACCAATTGCAGTTGTGGTTTACAGAAAAGAACAAGTCAATAATGGAATATCACAAACCAGCTCTCAGTGGATTGTTTATGAAAAGGGCTTGTGCCCACGTGAACAAATCACCAGTACACAACTTTGATATTTTCTTTTGGGCAGACATTTCCACGGAAAAACTCTACACTATACTTTGGCTGAATCGTGAGTCGCCTTTTGTCTCCAAAGCTCCTAATGGGATTAATGAGGAAAAGCAGCACTAGCATGTGTGTTCCATAAACAGTATAATCATCGGCTCATGTGAGTCACTGTTTATATCAATCCTCCGAGCTAATTTGGCTCAGCGGACAGACGAGAAATAATTGTGGTTGTGTTTGTTTTTTATCACCCCATTGCTGCTCTGAATGCATGGGGAATGTCAGGACACAAGTGAAAAACAGAGGAGCAGGTATAATTTGGAGTCTTGGCTGTGAGCGCCAGTGTCTCCAGGGGCTAATCAGCACTTTTTTTTTTTTTTTTTTTTTAAGAGATGGATCTTTTCGTCCCAGAGTGCCAGCTGTGATGTCATTGTTTATTATCCTACAGCTAGTGTCAGTATTGGGTAATTGGCTGGTGTTCTTGCTGTTGGAGGGTTGTGGCTGATCTGCAGTTGCCTGCTGGAGGAGCAGTGGCTGTGAAGGTGTCTGCTAGCTTGAATTACAGGCATCGAAGGAAGAAAGTTTTGAATTACAGAAAAGAGACTGGTCAACATGGGTTGAATGTAGCCATGTAAAAAGATAAAGGTATTTGAATTTTTACAGTCTGGTGAGCAGAAATTCCTAAAATAATCTTTCATGAAACAATCTTAATGTCATATCATGTGCACCAAAGATATGCATTCCCATTTTTTTTTTTTCTCATGTCCGGTTTCAACAAAAGAGAAGCCGAAGGTTGTTGGGTTACATGGTTGAAAATGAAGTAATAAAAGCCAGACGGGTAGTTCCATTGGATACGGCTGTGGGTGGTGGGTTGTGGGGGGTCCGTGTTTATTATGATTAAATGAGCTGAGCAAAAACAAATCTGCCAAAACCATAACGAGCAGTACAGAAATACTAAGCAGCAGGCCCAATGAGGGCAAGTGTGAATGAACACACATCTACACAAACAGGCGTCCTTCTGCACCAGCCTCTTTTTTACTCATTTACACATCTGCTCACACATGCTCTGCTGTCTAAACAATGTCTTAACTCAGGCTAACAAACACACTGATGAAAATTAGTGCACACGTACTGACACCCACTGACTCCATGGGCTCTAATTGGCTGTAATAACCTTACGGACAGTCAGATATCCAGGTGCGTAAACTGTTTCCTCACTCTTGTTTCACACACATTCATACGGTACAATCATTTCCACATGTGTGCTGCAGTGGGAGCGAGGAACAGAGAAAGAGATTGACCATGTGTTTTTGCTGTATGTGACCTTTCTAGTTGTAAGCAGGCCTGCAGGATAAATAAACAAGCTGATTGTCAGTGACAGTATTGAAGGAAAGAGGACTGAGTAGCTGGATGGATTACATTCACCTCCCCTCTTCCCAGGAGACCTCAGCAGTGGGCATCACGGTTGTAACTGCGGTATAATCAATTAGCATTCCTCCCCTCAAGCTCTCTGGGGCTGTTTTTTTTTTCTTTTTCTTTTTTTTTTTTAAGGCTTTGAACTATGCACAGAGAGTGTTGCTAACCTGAATTCACCCTCACTGGGCATTTTTTTGCTGCCTCCTCATCATGTCATCACCATTTCTGTCAGCATTATTTTCTGGTTTACATCATGCCTCTCTGCCCCCTCCTGTGCCTTTTGTCCCTCAGGACTTTGAAAAGATCTCTGAGTTTTTCAAGGCAAACTACAAAGTGGAGCTAACAGAGAGGGATATGAGTGTGAAAGGATGGAACTGGGGTACAGCCAAGTTCTCAGGTAAGAACGCAATTATTATTCTGTCTTTATTTTAGTAATATTTAGATATAAAATCCACACCTTTTTGTGTTTACACACCAATATTCAACTTTCATAATAATGGCAATCATGTCCAAAAAGAAATCATTTATAAGTGATAGTAATAGTAAAAAAAAAGTGAAGTAAAACATTTTTACCTAGATAAAGCTGCCATGAGGATTTCTTGTCTGTCCCCCATCACAGGGCCTCTGTTACAGTTTGACATAAATGAAAACACAGCATTTGAGATCCCACTTTCCAACGTGTCCCAGTGCGCCACTGGGAAAAACGAGGTGACTCTGGAGTTCCACCAGAATGACGACACAGAGATTTCCCTCATGGAGGTCCGCTTCTATGTCCCACCCAACCAGACAGATGAAAGACAAGACCCGGTTGAGGTCAGGAGATCTTTTCTCCCTCCATTGCCTACTTTTACTCTTTTCCATATATTGTGTATTAAAATGTTGAATGCCCCACAGGCCTTTGCTCAGAATGTGCTGTCTAAGGCCGATGTCATCCAGGCCACTGGAGATGCTGTGTGTATCTTCAAAGAGCTGCAGTGTCTCACTCCCAGAGGACGGTAGGTCAAGAAACAAGAAACAGTCCCAGGTTTTCATCAGTGTCGTAGCATAGATAAAGACAAAAATAACCATTTAACTCATAATCCAGTGTAAGTGTGTTTTGGTTTGCTCTTTAGGCTGAATACTTCAGCTTTCTAATTTTTTTTTTCCCCCTTAGATACGACATCCGTATCTACCCAACTTTCCTTCACCTTCACGGTAAGACCTTTGACTACAAGATCCCCTACACCACCGTTCTCCGACTCTTCCTGCTGCCACACAAGGATCAGAGACAGATGTTCTTTGTGGTAATTTGATTTCTGTAATACTCTTTTGAAGCTTCCATAAATGCACAAGTTATTACTTCTGTAGTGTTTTTGCACAGTTTCTCACTGCGCTCACATTTATTATGTCTCAATAGATCAGTTTGGATCCTCCCATCAAACAGGGTCAGACACGTTATCACTTTCTCATTCTGCTGTTCTCCAAGGAGGAGAACATCAACCTCGCCCTCAATATGAGCGAGTGAGTATAGAGCAGCCAAGAACATGCTGTAATGTTGTAGCACAGCCAGAGAAGCAGTCATAGTGTGTTAAGTGGCTTCAGAAATGCCGTCAGTTGTTCTTGAAGGTGATGCATTTAAAGATCTTACCTATATGTGTGTGTGTCTAACAGGGAGGATGTTGAGCGTCGGTTTGAGGGTAAACTCAGTAAACACATGTCAGGGTCTCTTTATGAGATGGTAAGCAGAGTTATGAAGGCTCTGGTCAACCGCAAGATCACTGTGCCTGGAAACTTCCAGGGGTATGTATCTAATCTTGCAATTATTTTTATTTATTTATTTTTAAATAGATATTTCTGCAAGCTGTGTTTAAGTGTTGCTCATTCTTCCACAGTCACTCTGGCGCTCAATGCATCACCTGTTCCTACAAGGCTTCTTCAGGCCTTCTTTACCCTCTAGAGAGAGGCTTCATCTATGTCCACAAGCCTCCTGTACACCTTCGCTTCGAGGAGATCTCCTGTGTCAACTTTGCTCGAGGCACCACCACCACTCGGTCCTTCGACTTTGAAATTGAGACCAAACAGGGAAATCAGTACACCTTCAGCAGCATCGAGAGGTGAAGACACCTGAAGTTGACTTGAGAATAATGTGATCTAAGCCATAGCAGCTTATATTAAATACATTCAGTGTCACCATCTCAAATAGGTTAGCTGATCATATAAACTACATATTTAAATCTGTCGGAAATTTTTGCGGTTGACTTTTACATCTTGGATCTGATTTTGTACTCTCGCCCCCTACTGTCCATTTCAGGGTGATACAACTCTTTTTGGAGGATTAGGGGAATCTCGTGTTTCCTCTTGGGGTTAATCAGATGACTAGTTTTTTGGTAAAATTTGGTTTCATGTAGATTTAATAAGAAAGCAATAATATGCTGTCGTACTTCCAGTCAGCTTTTTGCCCTACATGCAGCATGAGTCAAAGCTGCTTCCACAAAGTCGGTGTGAGTTTGCGGAGACTTGTTACTAGAAAAGGTAAACGAGATGCAAGTGCAACAAAAACATTAGTATCGGTCATTAAATTTATGTAATGGTCAGAATTCAATTAAAGTAACATTATTTGTGGGGAGGAACTTCTGAAACTTACACCAAAAAGCCTTGTCATGCAGCATATTATTAGATATTTATATGGATTTTAAAGTAGGTTTATATTTCATGATCCTTTCCCATCACACACCACAAGTAAGCAATAAGTTATTAAGCTCATTTCTCACCATCTTTCTGTCTTTCTCCAGGGAGGAATATGGCAAACTATTTGATTTTGTCAATGCCAAGAAGCTCAACATCAAGAACAGAGGGTTCAAAGAGGTAACGCACATCATCCAAACATCTCACAGATTATAAATGAAGTCTACCTTGAACATTGTCAGAATTAAATCCCAGATCTTGATGCACTGTTCTCCTATGTCTTTCCTTTTACCCCTGTAGAAGAAGGTGGGTATGGCCACAGGTGTCAAGTGTGAACTGCTTCCTCTTGCATGGGATGGGTGCCGTGTGTTTGGGTCCTATAAACTTTGATTGTACCTCTGATTTGATGGGTGTGGAACCAGATGAATCCAGAGTGATTTTTACTAATGGGACGTTGGGGTCTTATTTTTGATGGCTGAACTTGTGTATCGGTTTTGCATCATACTGACTAATGTTTAGGGGCTCTTTGGTGTGCTCTAACATTCCACACACTGCTGATTGTGTTTGTTAATAGATAACCTGTCAAGTTCCAGGCCTGCGTAATGGCAAGAATACTAATTGTGGTTTTTGTGGTTACAGCAGTTATGGGGTTAACAGCCTGGGTCAGTGGGCTTGTTCTCCATTTCCTGTTTTAATGAGAGTTTGCCTGCTTGACTCGCAGCTGCTTATATTGATAAAAGAGAAGAATTACCATGCTTAAAAAGACAATACAGCCAACTTCTCTACAAGCGCTCCATGTCTGCCAGTGGTACTGGGCTGAATAAGATAAATGTTTCATTTTCTATATTTCCCCATCTTTGACTAATCCACAGTATTATGGCAGCTATTGGCTGATCTTTCAGATGTTGACTGGTTGTGGGTTCTCTAAGGTTGTGGGTGTCTCTTGTGACCTTGAGGTGTACTTTCAGGGAATGAAGGGTAAGATTGACGAGTACAGTGACTCGGACGATGACCAACACGATGCCTACCTGGAGAGGATGAAGGCTGAGGGCAAAATCAGGGAGGAGGGCAACGACAGCGATGAGTCAGATTCTGGAAGTGGTGAGTCGAACTGGTGCCAAACATGTGATCACTTTAGCAAATCTGTAGGTTTAAATGGCCTTCCTGTCGTTTTCACATTTTAGATGAATCTTTTAATCCCGGAGAAGAAGATGATGACATTGCAGAAGAGTGAGCGGCCGTTGTATGATGACTGATGATGTGGCTTTAATAAGGATGCTGACATAACGTTTGTCTTTTTCCTCCGTTACCATACAACAGGTATGACAGCAACGCCTCGGCCAGCGACAGCAGCGAAGAAGGGGATGACAGCGAGGACGAGAGTGCAAAAAAGAAGGCAAAGAAAGTCAAAGTAGTGAAGGAGAAAAAAGAGAGGAAACCGCGTAAAGAGGTGAGACAGGACAGAATTTGAGGATGTTAAGACAATTAGATTAAAACTTTTCAATCGAAAACAGTTTTTTTTTTTTTTTTTTTTTTTTGTTTGTTTGTTTGTTTGGTTTTTTTTTGGGATTAGAAAAAGCAGAAAGAGACTGGTGGCCCCAAGAGGCCAATGAGTGCCTACATGCTGTGGCTCAACTCCAGTCGTGAGCGGATCAAGTCAGAGAACCCGGGGATCTCCATTACAGAGATATCCAAGAAGGCTGGTGAGATGTGGAGACAGCTGGGCAAAGAAGAGAAGGAGGTGAGGCAAACAGCTACTTTTCACTTGTTTATTTATCCTCCATTGATTTAAAACTATGTAATGACACAGTGTAGACCAACTTTTGATGCTTCTTCCCCAATATCCCTTTGCATGGCCTGGTTTCATTTTTTCCATTCTTTTGCTGCCTCTTACTTCAGGAATGGGAAATGAAGGCAGGAGAGGCGAAAGAGGAGTATGAAAAAGCAAAGAAGGAGTACAAAGAGAGTGGCAGGGTGCCCACCTCCACTTCCAAGAAGTAAGAGTCTCATCAGAGATTCATTTCTGTTCATCCGAGGCCTGAAATGAGCAACTCTTTCTCTGCACGGTCGACTTATTAGGGAGATTAAAAAATCAGCAGGTAAAAGGGAGGAGAAGAGGAAGTCTGCCGGAGGGGATAAGGACAAGGAGCGGGGCGGCGGCAACGACAGCTTCAAGAGTCGAGAGTTCATTGAGACCAGCGAGGAGAGTTCCTCTGACTCTGATCACAAGAGCAAGTCCAAAAAGAAGAAGAAGAAGAAGGTAATGAGAGAGGAGTGATTGTCAGGCTACAGCAAAAACCAAATTTTGTTCTATGAAAAAGGAATAGTCCAGATTATGTACTCTTATGTTTTTTTGTTAACTAGGACTCTGATGAAGAGGAGGAGGAAGCTATGTCCACCCCTGCCAGCTCAGAGGAGGAATCTGACTGAACGTTACACACAGGACTGAACCTCTTCTTTGTTCTCATCAATGGACTGACACACAAATCAAACTTTTAGTTGTATTTTTCAGTGTAAAAATGAATCTTTTATTCTGAAAGCGCATGTGCTATTGGACATTTCAGCAGGAGATCCAAATACTTTGGTGGTATACTGGTGTACCACATTCCTGGAGTCCATAGAGGGGTTTTTTTTCCCCCTTCGACCAATGGGGACTGGTTATTTTAGTTTTATAGCTGTGGCGATTAGATTAGTTTAACATGTATTGCTCCACTTGAAAAGGCATTTGAAAAACAGTTTTCTCTGTGTATTTTGACTTGTAATGTTTTCATGATGGAATAATTAAATAAATCGTTTTCAATAATCTTTGTGCCGTTGATTACCGCCCTCAAGTGGTCGTTCAGTTCTGTCGACGATTTTTTTTTTACCCCAGGACTTCTCATGTTATTAAACAGAGCTCACATATGAAACAAATGCTGTCAAAATATGAAAACATTAATGAACATAATTATGTTACAACTCAATTGATTGTTAAATCATACTGTTATCATATGTATAGTGACAACTCGGAAATAATCTGATTACGTCTGTTAAACTCTCTTCAGGATAAAGGATATGCCCAGAGACAAAAGGGTGTCAGGCTCTCCACACAGACCAGAGTCGCTGTGGTGGAAGGGTTCTGGTTTTCAGTTGAATCTCCTGATCACTGAGAGCATGCACGGGTCTGGTAGTCTGAGATCCTGGGGTGGGGCCCTTCAAGTTGTTTCACAGTGAAAGACCAAATAATTCTGACAAAATACTCGGTCCGTGTTTGACACTCATTTCTCTGGTCACATGCCCTCCCACGCAAACAATTTACTGCACAAATCAACCACTAATGAGGAAAAAAAAAATCCGGTTTTATGTTGAAAAACTGATTAAATTGAAAACAATTTTTTACACCTGTGTTGTTTATCTGAATTTATTTCAAGTCATAACCACAATTCTCACTAGATATCAAGTCAGTGACTCAGTGACACTATGAAACTCCAGGACAAAGAAAACAACCACCTAATGTCATCTTTATTCCAACAGGATTCTAATCCGCAGTGTGCTGCATATGAGAGCCATTTAACCAGGCTTGGTGGTTTGGGATTAAGTGTTATCCCGGGAAGTTTCATGGCAACATTGGTGAACGTTTCAGAGACAGTGGTTTCGGCTGTCGAGGCCCCGGCCCTAAGTACACTGCGGTCTGTAAAAGTGCTGTTACACTGTTGTCAAACCAGGTGGCTTTTAAGAAGCCAAACTGCCGGATGTGTGGTTCACTTCCACTGACAGTGTTGGTTTTGATGAGAAGGAACTCCTTCTCTTACGGTAAAATTGTTATCTGGATGACCCTTAGTTTTTTACTATTTATTTTTCTCCATTCCCTCTCTGGCCTCACTTCGCACTACAAACTATTGTTTGCTGGAAACTTATTATGGATTTTGTAACTTCTAAGTGCTTCAGAAAAAAAGCAGTTCTCCAAATATGCAATATGTGATTCTACACATGTGACATGTTGACGTGATCAAGTAAGGAGCACCTTCCAGCAGTGTCCACAAGCCTAATTATGTGTAAAAAAAAAAAAAGATTGATCTACATATGCAAATAGGATCCAAACATTCTTTCACCCAACTTCTGAAATCCGTGTAATAGTTATTGGGACATGTTGGGGCAACAACATGAGGAGCTACACACATGCACAACAATGAGCTTAGCTGGACTGCACATGCTCAAAAGTGTGTGAAAGTGGTGTGTGTCAGTTGTGTTCACACACAAAGTTGGATAACGATCCCGCTGCCATCTACGAGCAGAAAAGCAGGGTCTCACATTTACCAGCAGATCGGTTTCATGGCATCAGCGGCCATTACACGTGCTGCCTGATAGCTTGTGCGCCTGTTTGCTCGCGTGTTTGTGCCTTGCTTGTATCAGGTTACCACTGATTGATCGCAAACATAATGGACCCACTCAAGAAATGGTATCGTCTTGAAGGCCGTACATACACACTCATACACACACGCGCATGCATGCATGTGCACACATACTGTCATTGCTTCATTATATCATCCTTCTGATGTGAGAAGCATTAATAGTGTCAGTGCTTGTGAGAGTAAGTGGTTGTATCATATGTCGCAATTATTGTGCAGTTGTCAGTAATGCCACAGTGTATAATTTATTTCAGTGCATTTAGAGTTCAAAGCTCTGATAAAGGCCTCTAAGCATCTTTCTGACTTTTTCCACTCTGTTGAGCTGAAATGAATAAAACAGCAGCTGAATGAGACCTGTTGTTTCCCCTGGTTTCTATTGCGACATCAAAGTTTGAAGAGCTTTTCAGGATGAGATCAAAGGATCAAAGCTCTGAGCGGGACTTTCCCAGACACAGGCAGCGGTGGACTCTTTTTGTTTTCATTGTTTTGACCCGGACTCGAACATTGGTGACTGACAATCTGCCGCCTGGCTGACTTGTATCGTGCAGAGGGATTATTTCTGGATGTGTTTTGACCTGAAATCTCAAAGTCCCTAGGTCTAATTATACCACGTTTGCCTCAGGAAAAATGATGGATGGCTGTAAAAACTGATGCACAAATGAAAAGGGAGTTTAAAAAGGTAAACCATGGGAGGGAACGCACCAGTGTCCTCCGATAACAGTGCGAGTGCAGACAAAGCAGGAATGGCAATGTTTTGATTGTGATGGTCCTTACAAAAAAAGGGAGGGACATTCTTAAAGAAAAGAGGGGAGGTCTGTTTGGTGAATCTCAGCCAATGAGCGCAGGCAGGGAGGCAGAGGAGCCAGGCGATTAGACCAGACCATCAAATATTTAATGACACTGATCAGCAGCCGCCACAGAGAGGAGTGAAAGTGAACTTTTCAAGGCCATCCCCGCAGACCGAACCGGAGCTGGACTTTCCTCTCACACTCATCATATTTGCTCTCTGACGCACGCTGACGGGCAGCGATGGGCTCGTGGCTCTGGGGCTTCGTTACTGACTTCTTCACGTACGAGACCACCAAGTCGGTGGTGGTGAAGAGCTGGTCTGTGGGCATCATCAACCGGATCGCGCAGCTGCTCATCATCACGTACTTTGTTGGGTCAGTCGTTTTTGTGTTTGCATAGTTTTGGGGGTTTGGTTTTTTTTATTGATGTGGTTTTGATTCCCCCTGTTTGTTGATATGAAAAGAAGCTGATCAGAAAGTGACTCTCTTCCTCTTTTTCTTTTACACTAAACGTGAAGTGAAAATGGGAACTGCTGCATTGACAGCAACTCCACAGGTTTTTATTAAGATATTTGCTTTATTGCAGTTAAATTATTTTGAGGTGTATTGTCATGTTTATACATTTTATGTTTCCATATTAAATAAATCTGAGATGATGAATTTGTAATTGGTTTACAGTACATTTACACAATATAAAAGAATAAAGTAAGTACAATTTCTATTACTATTATCACTTCTTCATCTTTTTCACTCATATTGAATGTTTTAGACTGTTGATGTTGATATCATTTTAAAACCGGCATTTTTTTAAAATTATTTATTGGATGATACAGTATAAATATTCCAATCACCATAAAAAAACTAAAGCTGTTCCCTTGAATAAGTAACCTCCATCTTCATTTTTTACCCTCAAACACAGCCAGTTATCTGCCTCCTCTTTTTGCCTGTCTGTCTTTGACCTCTTGAGCCTCCTTCAAATGTAAAAATCCTGCTCCTTGTCCTGCAGTTGGGTCTTCATCCACGAGAAAGCCTACCAGACGTCTGACACCGGCATCGAGTCCTCTGTGATGACTAAAGTCAAAGGCGTTGGCTATCACCAGGGTCAGGTGATGGATGTGGCCGACTACGTCTTCCCCTCTCAGGTGTGTGCGGCTGATAACGCTCGCGGAGATACAGTAGCTGACGAGGTCATGTCATCTTTTTATCTCATTACTAGATAAAGTTCTGCCTCCTAATTTTCTATGATGCATTTAGGAAACGTGAATGGTGTCTTTCTTTCAGGGTGCTGCAGTGTTCTGCATCATAACCAAACTCGTCATCACTGAAAACCAGTTCCAAGGAAAATGTAGAGAGGTGAGGATGCTAAAAAAGCAACGGTAACAAGAGGATTTTATTAATTTTATTCCACTACTCTGCCTGATTTCGCCTAATGGTGAATAACACAAACCTGTCCTTAAAAAGGCAGAAAATGTGCGGTCCTTTTGATAATGAATGAATAGCTAATGAACTTTAACCACAAAAGTATCTGCTAAGTTCTCCAATAAAACACCTCCCTCATAATAAATTCAGCTGTAGGTCTGACAGCAAAATGGGTCCAGTTTGAAGCTGCAGCAGCGGCGGATGCTCCATCTGCTATAACTTAATACAACAATAATAATCCAGAATTAATTGTGGTGCTTCCATCAGCAAAGCAAATCAATTGCTGACATTTTATTTCATTCATCAGTAAATAGACACTCATCAATATTATATTTGCTGGTTTCTCAGAAGCCTTGTTTTTTTTTTTTTTTATCTGCAAGATGCTGAATGCGCTGTGTACACGGTAACAGACTATTCTGACAATAGTGTGGTGAAATCATGTGTGTATTTGTGTGTCTCAGACCTCTTCGAGGTTTAGTTGCAACAAAGATGAAGACTGCCAAAAAAAATTCAACTCCATCCTCGCTAATGGTGAGCACGAGCTGTGGTTTAAACCTTTTACCTGCCCTGAATGTTAAACACACAACACACAAACACACAACCATCGCTCCTGGTTTTCCGTCACGCACAGGTGCAATTACGGGAGTGTGTCTCCCACCTGCTCACCCCGCCAATGAAACCAAGGGCCAGTGTGAGATCGAGGGATGGTGTCCGGCTGAGCAGGAAAACCACAAGATGTAAGATGTGCACACACAGATCCTGGAAGCCTTCTGACTGTCCTCCTCACCTGTCTTCTTCTGTCGTCCTTTCCAGCAATCCCATGCTGGATGTGAATAACTTTACCATCTTCATCAAAAACAGCATTCGTTTCCCGCTCTTCAACGTCACCAGGTGGGTTCATCAACCAGCGCAACGAAAGCCCGTTACACACAACCTGATAGTCGGCTTGTTTCTGATTATAAGCCCAAACGTTTCTGTCTCAGAGGGAATTTTCCCTCCACGATGACAACTGAGCAGATTAAGAGCTGCAACTACCATCCAGAGAAGAACCCTTACTGCCCCATATTCCGTGTGGGAGACGTGTTGAACTATACTGGACAGACGATCGCTGACCTGGCGGACAAGGTCTGACCCTCACTTTCACCATTCTCATTCAGATCAGGCTTAATTCCATTCCATGTTTTAGCCTTTTAATCACTTTCAACACACAAGTACATTTAAATCGAGCCTCAGAGTTGCTTGTTTTTTTCTGACTCAGGGAGGAGAAATAGGAATGAACATTGAGTGGAAGTGTAACCTGGACTGGAGCGCTGAACTTTGTGTTCCGAGGTATTCTTTCACGCGACTGGACGCACCCTTCACCAAAAACAGCGTCTCCAAAGGCTACAACTTCAGGTGTGACCCGTCACCGCTCAGTGCCCCCTCAGTCGATGGGCCAGTCTTTCACTCAGTCAGGCCTGTGTTTTGTTGTCTTTCAATGCAGATTTGCCAAATATTTCAAGACAGAGAACGGGACCGAATATCGGAGACTTCACAAAGCGTTTGCAATCCGCTTTGACGTTATGGTGACTGGAAATGTGAGTTTTGGCTGCACGTTTGATCTGCAGGATCTCCTGATCATTATTAAAATGACGCTGGAAAAAGGACACTCCATTGAATCATTTGATGCACAAACGTGTTTTTTCCATGACTTTTTGCCTCCTTCAGGCGGGAAAGTTTGACACAATTCCAACACTGATCAACTTAGTGGCTGCATTCACCTCTGTCGGTCTGGTAAGATTTTCCATTCTGGACAAAGGTGATGAGAAAGGTCATTTTAATTACCGCTTTCAGCAGCCTTTACTCTCTGCCACCCGCGTCTGCAGGGGACAGTCCTCTGTGACGTCATATTGCTGAACTTCCTAAAAGGAGCCGAGCAGTATAAAGCGAAGAAGTTTGAAGAGGTAACAACTTAAAGCTGAGACATTTCCCTAGGAGCTCGGTGAGGTTTTCACTGTTTTGTCCCTGCAGGTTTCCGAGGCTCAGATCGAAGCGTCCCTCGCTCGAAGCCCGGGCAGCCAGCTGTCACTCAAACGGGAGATGAAGAGCTCGTACGACTCCGGAGCGGTTTCCCTCGCTTTTTCTGACCAACATGTGTGACCTGCGGCAGCTCTCTGAAGATTTGTTTGTTCTTGGATTGCCACACAAGAGACTGATTATGCCTGTGTGCCTGTGTGTGTGTGTGTGTGTGTGTGTCAAAGAGTTGACAAATCAACATTGCTACACTGACAGGTAATACTGTGGCAAGTAACAAGAACTGGCACGCATACTTGGGAAATGTCTGTATTATTTCTTAACTGCATTGATTAGATTAAAAAATTGACCTTTAACCCCAGAAGAAGTCCGCCTGATGACATGTTACTGTACTGTGGGAATTTTGGTTTTACTGCATTAACAGCATCCAGCTGTTTAAATGAAAACACAGCTGAGCCAGTGGGCTCAGAGGTTTCAACCAAGGCAGACTCTGGATTAGGAAAAAAAACGACATTGAGAATAAACGTATTTGCTTAACATTTTTAAGTATTCCGTTCGCCCCCACAACAACTCTCTGTCATGCAGAGATGCACCAAAATGTCCTTTTATTGTTAGAATAATAATTATGGTGCCTGCATGTGTGTTCTTGTACTTGCTACATACTGAGCACCAAAAGTACTAATTTTAATAGCAAAGTTAGGACATTTAAGCTGCTCCTCACAATTTCAAAGGGCTGTTTGAGGGTAAAGACTTGGTTTTAATGTTGGGGTTAGAAGAATTGGGTTTAAGTTGGCTGGGTAACACACTATGTCTCTGAAAGTCCTCACAAAATATAGAAGTACATAGAAGTAGAAGGGTGTGTGTGCGCGTGTGTGTGCGTGTGTGTAAGAATGGGATGACTGTTTTGTCGTCAGCAAATGGGCCATTAGACTACTTCTGGGAGGTGATGCACAAAGACAACATAATTGCCCAGGCTAATGGACTCATGTCAGTCCTCTTGTTTTGTGCAGATCATTCCAACTGATCCTCCTTAAGTCCACTCCAGACATTTAATCTCCAGACATTTACGTTATTCCATGGCTCTCGCTCCGTCTGTAATGCTGCTGTATACATTTTCGAAGGCCCTTCGATTCTCTTGGTCTCACTAAAAACTGTGGCCAGGGCACTAAGAGACGAGCTAAAGAGCCTCTTAATGGCCCTGACAGTGATTTACGAGAGGAGACAACTGTGAATGGAGGCCTTTGGGGAATTGACAGCGGTTAGCCACAAAGTTTGATGCACAAATTTAATCACACAAATCGATATAATGCATGCAACGGAAATGACAACGCACAGTGCCATAAAGTACTCTGTGGATGATTCCGCTGTAGCTCATCTGTTTACAGTTTACAGGCTGTATAAACTATCCTCCATGTTTTCTGATGACCAGACTGGAAGAATATGTGACAATGATGCTTCTGCATCTGCCTGCTGACTGCTCATAAATACAGAATTCTGAAAAATGCATGAAAATATTAAGTTTTAAAAAAGGGAATTATAAAGGAACAATGTAAAAAAAAAAATCTCCAGAGGAATCTCCAGCTTAAAACCCAAACTCTGTTTTTCTCAGATGCTGCTTTTATTGCCTCTGCCAAGAGAGGAAGTTATGTGACAGCCAGCGCTTTTCTGTTAGCAAAAGAATTGACTCATGGATGGCCCTGTGGAACTTTAGAACATGACTGCCTGATCCTAAAAACACGGATTTCAGTGTTCTGTACTGCCTGAGCCAGAAAGAAAAGGTCTGATGACAACAACGCAGCACGTCAGTTAAAAGCCAGGAAAGCTAATGTCCTCCATTAATCAACCAATTAAACACACTAAGAAACTGATAGTGGATTTAGGTTTTCACGCACAAAAAGCTTCAATTAAAATCTGTCAGTACCTTGCTCATTCTGAGAAAGTTAAGTTTGCTGCACACTGAAGCTGCTGGTGCAAAGAGAAAAAACTGTGGATGTTTGATCCAAGATGTCCAGAAACAACTGCAGACAATGTTCTGTTGTTTTTTTAAAAATCTGGACCCCAAACATGGCTTTATGATGCAATTGTTTCACCTTAAGTTTCGATTTTTGCAGGTTCATTTTCTGTGCTTTCTCTGTGAATTCCTGTTTTTTAGAGACAGTATCCAGGCAGGCAGAGCAGGCCTGCGTGCTGGGGCCACCTCCTCACACCCTGCCTGCTGCTCCTCATGCTCCAGCTCTTGCACAGAGTCCTCCTCTTCTACTGAGTCTTCCTCAGGGTCTGCCCAATCCGGATCCACCTCTGGAGGCATTATGGTGACCACTTCCTCTGAAAAACGCACATGTCGATTCTCCTCAACTCGCCTCTGAGCCAGCAGAATAAAGAGGATGAATAATAGTCTATTAATATGATTGATTATGCACACAATTATACATTTATATACCATATTACATACCACAAGGAGGCAGCGTAACACTTTTTTTTTTTTTTTTTTTTAATATTCTTACCCTTTTACTCAGAATTTCCACTGAGGACTCTGAGTCCTGGGATACGGAGTGTTTGAGGACACCCCTTGGTGGATTGGCCAAAGATGGGAAAACAGATGGCGAGAGAGGTGGACATGAGTATAAAGGTAGGTCACCATCACGATGAGATGCTCCCGTCGCCCCCATTTCACAGCTGCTCCAGGCAGACATAGACATTTCTGTGAGATGAGAAAGAGCACAATGCAATTGCATGATAAGTCCACAAGCCCGCTGGACCTCTTATGTCTACTGAGGTGACCCTGACCTTTGTCTGGGTGTTGTACATCTATCTGATGGTCCTTGTCCGTCCTCTCAGTTAAGTGGTGATGTCTTTTTCTGTTCATTTGTACTCTGCTCTTCATCCATGAGTTGTTTTGAACATCTGCAGGCTGCATATGAAATCAGATTAATAGTGTTTCACAAGTGAAAGTAAACTTTGGGAAAGGAGAAACTGATGAGCCACCTGTGAAAATAACAGCGGTCTCCTTCGGCGTCCATATCTCATATCTGACGGAGTGTGTCCATATTCCACTGATTCCATCTGTTCATTTGCTGTGTGGCCACACTTCTGCTCCTCTGAAACGTCCATGCTGACAGGCTGGAAGTCACCAGGCCATGTCTGTATCGCACTAGCATCTGTAAAGGGAGATGCCACCCTGTCTTGAAAGCTCCTCTGGTTGTTGCTGCTGTGGTTCGGATTCAGTGCCTGGGTGCTAAATGTGGGTGCTTTGAGCTCCTGTAATGTTCTCTGGTCTGCTGAGGCAGATGCCAAGTTAGGGGTCAGGAACTTGGCCCACTCTTGCCCACTGGTGATCTCCTCCAGCAGACTGAACGAGCCCAGGCCGAACTCAAAGTCACTGCAGCAAGAGAGGAGAGGGAACATATTTTAATCAACCAAATACGAAAATTAGACCCAGGTTTTACTATATATTGCAATTCTTTAGCAGAGACCTTTAAATCAATTTATTAATGGAAAAAATTGTTTATATCCAGGTTTTTCCACAAATAGCTAAAGATTAATTAATTTCTCTGTGCCATGAAGTTGTTGTCATATTAATCTTCTTTCTCAAAATGCTATCCTTATTTTGAATTTGATGCCAGTAATCTATTTTAGAAAAACAGAAAGCTGAGGCAGGGCAACCCTAAACGCTGCAAATACCAAAGGAGTGCATGAGTGTGCAGTGCATCATGGGTAACCTGCACATTAATGGGAGAATTTATGCTGAATGACATGCAAAGTAGACGACATGTTCTGTTTCAGGATAGGCTTTCTTATTTCAGCAGGACAGTGTCTAACCACATCCTGAATGTGCTACATCACTGTGGCTGCAGTCTCGGTGCAGAACTCTTGACTGACAGTATTTGGCACACAGTGTACAGCAGGATTTGATGCAAGCGAGAGAAAAAAGAAAATTCTCAAGTGCAAAAGGGTGTGGAAACACCATGTCCAAGCTTTTGTGTGTTGCAGTTGCTTAGGTGGTGAGCTTTTGCTGCATACCAGTTTGAGACTGACTCTGGGTACTGCTGACACGGAGATATGTCTGACAGGCCAAAAAAGCCAAAAGGCACAGCATGCACACCCAGAACAATGATTTTTAACCATCCAGATGCTATGAGAACACAAACTATAAGCTCGTCTCTGTTCTCATTAGAATTACTCAAACATCAAAAGGCCATGTCACCACTTATTAGAACCTATTTGTCTTTGTGTTGCTGCATGTTTGTTTCTTTGACATTCACAATGTAGAACTTAAGATCTAATAATTCCCTACTTAAGATCTTTCTTCCTGAAAATTGGATCAATGACTCTATTGCCTGTAATTACTCGGTTGTGGCTGACATTAGATCATCAACGCACACGTGAGAAAGCTATTATCTGCCAACAATTACATCACAGCTTTGAAGCGCTTGCTTATTCAATTCAAATCAATTCAATTCAATTCAATTCAGTTTTATGCTTCATGGTTGTTGATTTCGGGTCTAACGCCAATATTAACCTGACAATGGGATCGTTTGTGTTATATTTCCGAGTTGTTCTGCTCTATTTGTACGTGTTTACTGATAATGTGTCAATTTACCTTGCGTTCACTTCGTTATTGGTGTCTTCCGTGTGTGTCAGAGCAGTTTTAATGGGATCACTGCAGTCTGGTGAGGAGGCCACGGTCTCTTCCTCCTTATTTGATGCGTTGATGATGGTGTTTGTCATGAGCTGCTGCTTTAGGGGTGAAATCTATCAGGTAAGCAAGATGCTGTGTCATTAAAGTTTGTTAATTTTGACTTTTTGTAGGAAAAGTTATCGAAATGCATTTTAATACTCACTTCACTTTGTTGCCCAATTTGTTGCGTGCTTTGTTCCTCTTTTGGCTTTTTGTGAAAACTTCCTGGCCTGTCTTTCCATCTCTCCTTAATCTTCTGAGTCCACCTTCTTGTTTTTTTCTCCATTGATCGCTGTTTCCTACTAAAACCACCTCTTTCAGTAGTTTGATCAGCTGCAGTAATGTGTGTGTCTATACTTGGTGTAAAAGTTCCAAATTCTCCATTTTCAACAGGTAAGACTCTATACCGAGGACTTCCTGTAACATATGTGGGTTTTGAGGACCATGCAAACACTTTTGGTTGAAAACCCTGGCTCTGGGTCTGCTCTGGAATACTCACAGTCATACTGCCAATATTCACAGTCTCCACGTTGGACCTATAAGAAGTAACATCGGCATCTTTAGATAATGTTGCAGGAAATAGCTGTCCTGTTTCAGCATGAGGGATCCTGGGCTGTGAGTCCTGTCCCGCCACCCTGATCTGACCTGTGCCACCATCACTGTTGTCTTTCTGGGCTAGGAACGAAACGTGATCCTTATCCACTTCCCAGTTAAGCACTGTTTTTTGTACTACCTCACCTTTGAGGCTTGTGCATTTGTCCGTTTCAGAGATCCTCAACACCTTTGAGTGGATTCTATTAGTGCCAAATTCATATCCATCTCCAGGAGAAGTGTTGAGTTTCTGCACGCTGGAGGCTTCTGTCACTGCCCCTTCTGCACATATGGAAACAGCTGAGTTGAGCACATGTAACTGTTGCTGCGTCTCGCTATCTTTACCTTGCTGAATTTTCAGTCTCTGCAGCATGGATTGCAGCAAGGCCTGGGTATCTGATGAATTAGGTGACTGAGACATCTAGGAATGGATCTGCAGCAGATCACAGGAAGAAGTCTCCCCACAGCAACACGACAATCACAGGCACATGTAAAAGGAACAGATTCCTCAAAGTCTTATCCCAGAAAAAATATGATTTAGGAATTGTGTGTAAAGCATGTCACTCCTTTCTCCAACTTTTGGCCATCAGAGTCTTGTGATCCTTGTGATTTCATTTTCTCCATTATCCTGACAACAGACTTTTGCTGTCTTGTTTAAATTCCACAGATAGAATTCTCCCTCCTTGCGTAGACTGCTGCATATCTCAGGTATTCCATAGTCCACGCGCTCTCTTTAGCTTGTGCTTTGCATCCAAAGCTGTTGTATCACTTGTCAAAGATTGTCTCATTCACTAGGTGCCTAGTGTTTCCTTATGTGACGGTTATGTAGTCATTCCTCTTCTGAAATCACAAACGTGACGCTGAAGAAAGTATAGTGCAGTGTTCCATAGACCTTACTGAAGCAGAACAACGAGAAAGACCAGTGAGTTGAGATAATTGTGTGGTGACAGTGACACTCCCTCTATTTGTATTTCTGCCCATCTTTCTACTTGCCCTCCCTTCCTTTCCATTTTCCTGCCTCCAGTATAAGGCAGTAATTTTACAATAGATTGCCTAGGATTTTTTAGTAAGAAGCTGCTATTTTCAGCATGTAGGGAATATTTCTTGTCAAAAATGACTTAGGCCATTGTTTTATGACGTTAGAGAGATTCTGCATAAAGAATGAGGGGGAGGTTTTCCTAATTTTCTGGAGTTTATAACATGTTTAATAAAACAAATTAATAAAATCTTTGCTTTTTAAATAACATACCTAACTTTTAACACTAAAGTTATGTCTGTGTTCTATCCAGGGTGTCTTCCTGCTTTTTGCACTTCCTCTACTGGGATAGACTGGAATATCTTTTGCGCATGCGTCGATCCTCGACCAGTCTTCCCGTTCCTGATTGGTCAACAGAGCGGAAGCTGCCAGTGGCGGCGTAAACAACGCAAGCAAGGTATAACAAATACGGTATGGTGTAACTGATATAGAAACAAACATAGAAATCGGGTACAAAGCAGCAGACTGACATTTTAATTCACTTTATCAACTGTATAAAAAAATCACTGGTTCACTTGCGAGAATTCATCCACAAATTAACTCAGCCTGTAGCCAAGTTTGCTAACTTAAAAGTACCAAATGTGAACGTTATCGCCGTTAATTCTATGAAATGGATTGCGTCATAACGGGAGGAAATGTGAAAGGTAGGATTCCTATTACACGTAAAACCCAATATTTCTATATAGCATTGTGACTGCAATGACTCTTTGTCTGTCTGTCTGTTTCTTATGTGTATGTGTGCGTGTACCGTTCAGTGCTGGCCAAAGCGATCCATTCTCTGTCCAGGATCGGCGAAGAGCTCTATATAGAGCCTCAAGAAGATGGGGTGAGGTGCTGCCATCAACACTTCCTCCCACCCTGCATACAGTCTTGTTGCTTCCTGCTGGTGTACACTTTGTGTAAATGAAAAGTATCACTCTTTTTTTTTCTCTTGTAGCTGGCCCTGCGGTCTGTGAACTCTTCTCGATCAGCATATGCTTGCTTCCTGTTTGCACCACTCTTCTTCAGCAGGTGCAATTTGTGTGTGCATAATGCATGGATTTCTCTCCATTGTACATTTTTTAATTATAAATCAAGGACCCATTTATTATTAGTTCGGGTTAAAAGTTAATCGAATATTAGTAGTGTTAAGTTGCATATAGCTTGTTCACTGACTTATCCCACTGATGCTTTATTCATAAAAACAGGATATCATGCTCTGAAAAGATTTCCACATAACTATATTTTTTAATAGGCCTGCATCTTCTTGTTCTTGTGTAGGTACACGACCCCCAATGGCCAAACCTTCCGCTGCAAGATGGCAATAAAGGTGTGTTGAAAGATTTTATAATGCTCATGTCTCATTTCAGCACCACTTATGCTGCAATGTTTACAATATTAGTTACTTTTCTTTATTTGCCACTTTGCTCCTGTGGTTGAGCCTTGATGCTGTCTTTGTGATGAGTTTGTGAAATATCTGTGCCTACTTCTTTCTTTTTATCATTTTACTTTACACACTTTAGTGTGTGTGTGTCTGTGTGAAGAATGCTGCTGAGTGCATACACCAAAGCACAAAATGCTGTCTTTTACCTACAAAATCCTCACGATTGATATTCTTTAATTTATGTCTCCATCTTCTACATGTGAGTCAGGGTGTTCAGGCCATATTTAAGTCTCTGGCAACTCTAGAGAAGACAGTGGAAAAGTGTCATATCGAGCTGGAAGAGCAGAAGAACCGTCTCACCTTTACCCTCCACTGCAAACATGGTATCAGTGTTTTCTTTTTTGTCAATCCTTAACCAGTGCTAATGCCAATATGAATATTTCAGATATCTTCTGATTCAAAATGAGAAATCTTGCAATCGTGTCTGTGCTGCAGTGTAACCCTGGGTGTTTTCTTGCAGGTCTCCTGAAGACACATAATCTGTCTTTTCAGGACAGTGAAAGCTTACAAGCAGTATTTGATAAAGACAGCTGCGGCAATGTTTTCAGGTGTAATCCCAGGTCTGTTAAATAAGTCAACATTTTGCATGAATAAATAATAATAATAATAAATAAACTCATACGGAGGTGTGTTTTCAATAAATACACTGTTCAAAAAAGAGAAATGATCTACGACTGTGGTTATCAGAGTAAAACCTGCTATAGACCAATGCTTCACCTCACAAGCTGAAAGCAACACTAGTTTCATCTTTACAACTCACTTTGTGTTCTTCTGTTTCTGTCAGGGTGCTGGTGGACACTGTTGTGCACTTTCCTCCTTCTCTGGAAGAAGTAACTGTGTCAGTCAATAATGAACGGATGTGGGTTCGGAACCATGTGGAGGAACATGGTACTCTTGTTTTTTAATCATCACCGGCAAGATTACATTAGATACATCCAGTATAGCTAAAATATAACGCAGTCAATTTTAGTTTTGAAAGAGTAAACCTGCAAACTCAATAAGTTAATAAAGCTATATTGCCGTTCAGTCATTGTGTTTTTCCTGTTTGCTTTCCGCACAGACCAGAGCAAGGCCATGCTGACTGAGTTGTGCCTGGGTTCAGACGAGTTTGACCATTTTGCTGTCCAAAATCATAAAAGCATCACATTTTGTCTGAAGGAGTTACGGGTAAGACAGAGAGTGAAGACAAAGATAAAGAAGACGATTGGGTTGGAGCACAGCTGGGGAGTCTTAGAGTCTAAATTCCATCCTTTCTCTTGTAGGGTTTGTTAGTGTTTGCAGAGTCTACCAGTCTCCCTGTTTCTATGCACTTTGATGAGCCAGGCAGGTAAGTATAATCATTTACAGGTTAGTAATGAAATATGTTATCACAGCACACTAATATTTGGTTGTGTTTATCAGTCCTGTAGTTTTTTCTGTGACAGACAGTGTCCTGGAGGGCAATTTTGTCCTGGCTACCCTCTCTGACGATGTCAGCCACTGTCGAGGCAACACTATACGGTAATATTCAAGACCGACACATTTATCTTCAATTAATCCAAATGGTTCACCGATATTTAAAGACAGATAGAAAGCACAAACTTTTTTTTAATCTAACCTCTGCAATGGTTCATCTTAGTGGAAATAAAATTATAGGCGCTGTAACCTGCAGTGAGATCAGTGTCTGCCTCAATAAAATGTCTTGTTATTTATCTAACTTTTCATCCAGTCTGTTCTGAGCAGAGCCTCCCTTTCATAAGCACTCTTAATAATATGATCGTCCCTCTAGTGTTTGGATTTCTGTTCAGATGTGTTTTCCGGTAGGTTTTTTAGTTTATTTGTTAGATGTCGAAGATTGTGTGTTTGGACCGTTAAACTGTATCAGGCCCAGCATGGAGGTAGAGGTTCCTTTTTAAAATGTTTATGTCCTGTATTTTCCTCAGAGCAAACCCATCTCCTCCCCCTCCTGATGACTTCATGAATGATGACATGGACTCTTACCTCATTGCCATGGATACTAGTATTGCTCCAGGTCCCTCATCTGCAGGACCTTCCACACCGCTATTTGTTCCTTCTGTGTGTTCGAAACAGCCTGCTGCAGCCAATCACAGGATGAGATTATACGATGAAGAGGAGGATGAGGAGGAAGTGGGCACTTCAGAACAGCCACCCAACAAGAAGGTAAAGTCTTTTTAAGTGAATAAATGAAAGAATTGATTTGTATATTACTGATATTGATTTGTTTTGTGCACTGTCTTTCTTTCACAGTTTTGTTCCTTGTTCTTTGGGTCAGTGCTTCCTCCATCTTCTCAGATGTCAACTCAGCCAGTAATGACCCAGGAAGTCTTGGCCAGTGACAGTGAGGATGAGAGTGAAGTGTAGTGACAGTAGACTGATGAGGAGCAGAGAAGGTTTGCGTGTAGAATAACTTGAACACGCATCTGACAGCTGCATTTACCACCTTGTGCAGGTTGTACAGTAATTTTATATATATATATAATATATATGTAAAGAGCTGGAGATTTCAGAACACAGCAGTAACTGCTAATGTAGTTCAGTTTTTTATTTGACTATTATGCGAATTACAGGCTTGAAATTATGGGGAAATCAAACAAAGTCGCTGTTACATTGTGTTCATTTGCTATCCAGTACAATACAAAGCTTTTGCTGAATAAAAGACATATTTTTCAAATACTTATCTGCTGAATTTTGTTACCAAGAAAACTGTTTAGTTTTGTCAAAAGTAGGATTCAGCATAGGAGGTAGAACTTTTATGTCGGTGTGACTGATACCTTACCGGATGGAGCTCATCGCGCCTCTCTTTTTCATCTTGTAGGTCAACATTTTTTCCTAATATCTGTGCTTTCCTCTTCTCTCGCTCTGTCACCTTCTGCTCCTTTTCTGTCTCCTTTCTGAGCTTCTGCTCCTCTTTTGTCCTTCTATCTTGCTCCCGTTGCCTCCGCCTCCTCTCCCTGGAATTCAGTTTCTCCTCCTTGTATTCCTGTATCGGTTTCTCCCTCCCTGTTCCGTCACTGAAGTCCTGAATGAGGATTTTGGGCACTTGCATTTTGGGCGCCTCCTTTGGGTTTTTTGGGGTCTGTCCTTTGAGTTTACGGAAGAGACCGAAACCTTTCGGTGGGTTGGGGACCTCCTGCTGTTGATCTGTTCTATTAGTCGCTGAAGCTCTGACTGAAAACACATCAGGGGGACTCTGGGCTGAGTTTACTGCTCCAAGATTGGAGAGTGACTCTGTGTGTTTAACTCCTGAGTTACTCTCCCCTGGTTGTGGTTGACTGGCTTTCTGTGGGACTGTAAAAAGGTCTTCAGAGAGCCGGCGTCCCAACCTGGATCCGTGCGAGCTAGATGATTTACGGATGCAGAAATCTGCAGATGACCGACTGCTGCGACGGCTGGAGCCTTGCGTCTGGCTGCTGTTCCTCAATTCACCCCCTTGTAGGTCATTGTTAGAGTCTGTTAGTTTAACAGAATCAAAAACATCATGTTCTACTGTGCTTTCCTCCAAATATTCAGTGTTTTTGTCCTCTCCTGCAGTACCCAGGACCTTTGGTAGTTCCGGTGCAGGTTCTTTGGGAGGGCTCATTTGTACAGAACTAATTTTTCCCTCAGGAAAGATAAATTCTGTGTCCTGTAGAGACGCTGTGCAGTCAGAAGTCCTCTCAGTAATCAGGCTTTGTGTTGTTGATTCATCTTTTTCAATCCCTGGGTTTGCAGTAAGTAAACTTTCGTCATGTTCCCGTATTGCTTCAGATGCTTTTAAACACAAAACCAAGGTTTCACTTGACTCGCTTACTGTGTCATCTGAAACTAGTATTTCTCCCACTTCTGTCTCTGAATGTAAGTGTTGTTCTGAGCGTTGTTCCGAGTGTTCCAGGTCCTCCTGTGTTTTTGTATTTTCCCCCTGTTTCTCTTGCGTCTGCACCAGGCCATCAGCTTCTGCTGCTGATTGAGTGTGCAACACTGTTAATGGATCAGGGCTGTGGTGTTTTTCTTTAACTGCATCTCTCTGTGAGCTGTTTTCTGCCTTTTTGGTCACTGCGTCTGAGTGGGGTCTTTTTCCAGGTGCTGTTCCTAAGTTTTTAGTGTCCCCCAGAGACTGTTGAACGCTTTCCTCAATATCTTGCTCTGTATTTGCATCAAAATGTTTCTGTGAGTCTTGGTCATTGATTTTAGAGTTCTTATCTTCCAGGTTGTTTGACTGGCTGTCTGACTGCATTTCCGTTTGTTCAATGGGCTGCAGATCATTTCCTGTCACATCTATAATCTTTGTTTCCTCGGTTTGTTTTTTATTTTTTGCTGTCGCTTTAATTAGGCTTTTATCCATTCCTGTACTTCTGGGTTCTTCTTGTTCAATCTGGTCGTTGAATCCTTCTTCTGAATGCTCAGCTGTCATGTTTGGGAGGTTCAGTTTTTTGGTTTTTCTCTGTTTAATAAGTTCTTGTGAACCTACATCCTTGTTCTCCTGAACACGCTGCGAATGCTTAAAATTTACCTCATCCTTCGCTCCCATTGAGAGATGTCTCACAACTCGGACACCCCCTTCCCGGTCTCCTGCATTGACCTTTCCGCCTTTCCTCCACCTCTTGGGAGACAGCGACAGTGTGGAGGCTGATCGAGTGAGGGGGACAGACAGGTGTCCCCTCTCTCTCTCCATCTTCTCCAGTGTTTGCTGGTTGTGCCGAGCCACCGCCCACACCATCTGGTATCCTGTGCATCGATGTCTGGGGTCAAATGTTGATGAAGGTCTGTCTTTCTTCCACTTTTCCATCTCTTTCTCCATCTGCTTCTCCAGATCTCGGGCTGATAGCGGCACAGAGCACACCTGAAAACAGCAAAAGAACAACAGTCACAATTTGTGTTACTGGAGATCCAAATAACCAACGCTGTGATGGTTCAATATGGCTACAACAGTGTTTCTTTTTATTCTCACTTCTGTGATAAAGGCATCAGCTTCTTCTTGAACATGTTCTCTGACACCTCTGAGCCTCTCCAGAGTCTCCATCTGACCCTCGCACTTCTTCCGCTGCTCAGCGCGACCCAACACTCGGCGCACCAACACCACTGCCACCTGAAGCAGCACTCGCACCCCTGCGTGAAAGGTAACTGTGGTACTCTACAACGTAACGCATCCAGCTTAATCTACACCTCTAAGTATTTCCCATTTTACCATAGCAGAAGAAGAGGTCCCAGACTCGCAGCAGAGCATTGAAGGGAAGGTGGCGTGTGAAGAGACACATGAGCCAGTCGGTGGCAAACATGAGGGGCTCCACGCCATAATGCTGCAGATGTGTGTGTGCAGCTGGACACATCCTTTTCAAGACCCAGTCCAAAATGGCTGCATCAAACAGGACTCCATCCTTTTCAGAAAAATTCAACTGTTCAAACCAGCAGAAATTTAACTTATACATGTTAATTATGAAGACATATATTGTGTGATGCTTCACATCAATGAGGTAGGTTGTATGAACCACACAACATACTTTATTTATATGGAATTTATTGCATTCCGTTTAATTTGAAATCTGGGGACCTCACCAGAAGAGGGCTGTAGTATCCAGGCAGGTACTGTTCACTGATCTGCACTAGACACCAGAAGGCCTCCTGCAAGGTCACAAACCACAGTTCTGTGTCAGGGTTAACCCTCAGAACCGTCTTTGCAAGCTTTTTTTATTGCCTGTTGTTACCTCAGCAGGCATGTTCATCAGCAGCACGGCAGCCACCGGCCCCTGAGCCTGACAGTAACCCTCTTCTGGTTTGTACTGCGTGTATGATTTCAACACTCGGAACAAATCACGTTGCCTGCACACATACATGAAACTGAGCTTCCGAACAAAGGCAGAGCCTGTCCGCAGAGTAGAAAGGAATCATACCCGTGTCCATCCTTGGAGAGAAACATTTCGTGGAAAGGGAACTGTCGGTCCAAATCTCTGTTTATCACATCGACCCAGCTCTGCAGAGCAGATTGCGTGTCCAGACACTAATACAGGAAGAATTAAATACATACAGCCTTTTTTATGCTTCATTATTTACTTTATCATTTACTTTTTATATATTGTATTCCGTGTGTGTGATTGTAAACTGTTGCTGAGCAGAGTGTTTATTGTAACCTATTTGCAGAATCTGCTTCAGTTTTTAAGCCTTACCTGGTAGAGGTTTTCATTTTGTTTCATCCTGGCTGTAGCTCCACACAGCAGAGGCCAGCACTTTGCTCTGAGTGAGGCTGGGATGCCTTTCTGACATTGTACTTTGACCTGAAGGGATGGCGTAAAAACGCAGCGCATTGGTTTCTTTAGTTAGTGTTTATAAAGTTTAGGCTACTGAACACACCTTATTGGTCCTCTTCGGCAAAATCTGATCCCACTGGACGATGATGTTTATCCATTTGGCCTCCCTCTGTCTGACCAGCTCAGGAGATGGACCCACGCTGCTGATGTAGAACAGCAGAGACATGAAATCTACAGCTCAGTGCTGTTCAAAGTTACACTTTAACTGGACCATCTGTGTCAGCACCCAGAGTTTTCCATGCAGGTTTCTCAGTTTATGCTACAGAATAAACGTGCACTGAAAATTACGACAGGAAACAGGAAAACCACATGGTAGCTGCTTAGTCGCCATAGCAACACACAGGTCAGGATGTTATCAAAGTGGAAAGTGCAGAAGCGACAGATATGAATTCATATTTCCTATCTTAAGGACCTTTTCAAATGTTTATAACAATGTAAATAAGGTGGTGAATGATCTTAAGGAAATGTATTCTGCATGAAAATGAAATGAAACTTATTGTTCTGTAATTTATTTTCATGTAAAATGTTCTGGGCTCTAAAACTACATCTGGCTCTATTGGCATCTACCTGTTTCTTCTATCAGCCTTTTTTCAAGTCTTTTTTTTTTTTTTTTTTTTCAATTAGACTTGACATTTAATTCAACTTGACAGCGTTGAGCTGTTTGACTGGTTATGATAATTCTGCGGAACTCATCAGTATAACAAGCATCTCACCCAGCTGTGGATCTGCCGGTCACAATGAAGCCAAATCGATCTGTTTCAGGCTCCAAACCTGCATCCGAACCAGAGCTGTCTTCTTCGCTGTTGTCCTTCTGGACATGACTTGATGGGCTCAACATCTCAGTAAAGGAGAAAACCGCCTCATTTATCACATTACCACATGCACGCTGCATGAAAACCGTGCTCATTAAACGGTAAAGAGTGCTCCTTCAGTGTTGTAACTGACCATTTTTATAGAAACATAAAATTATACCCAACGTGAACTGACATCTGCATTGTCTTATCGTCTGCAACTTGTTCTCACCCTGTCAATCATAAACAAATAAGGCTGTATATTTGTTGAAGATTCCATAAATATCAATAATATTACCTTTTAAATTTCAGTCATTTTGATCACTGGGTCGTTGAAGAGTTTAAGTTCCTCAAGTATTTAGAGAAGACCAACTTCCTCTCTGTCTCTCTCTCTCTCTCTCTCTCGCTCTCTCGTCATTCAGCTCATATGATCTGAAAAGTGATGCGTGAACGCCCACAGGATTCATTAAAAATGTCTCTTCATAATTTCTGATAATTACACTGTTGTGAAAAGTACTTCTTCGTGACTTGACAAAACGCGTGTTAAGCGCACGAAGAGTTTAACTTGACTCATCCAAATTACGAGGAGCACTTGAATGCAGCATTAATACAATTGCGCAGTTCCAGCTGGTTGTTGGAGCCATAACAGACTAAAGATTTCTGTGATTGTGCTTCATAAAAACGTTTGACAGAGATATTTTATGTTGTCATTGTAAATTAGAGCTTTTAGCCGTTTGTGATTAGCCTCTTTTATGTTTTCGAAATAGAAACTTCGTGGAATTGCCTGTGCTTTTAATTCAAGGTGAGAGAGGTATACTTAGTAAAATTACAAACTTCTTGGCTTGAATAACTAGTTACATTATCTTATTGAGATAACCTATTTACTTGGCTTTGACTGTTGATATTTTACCCAAACCAACTTTGTAATATTTAAGATACGTTCTTACTTAAATTGGACCTTGTGGGTATGGTCATTAACAGTACTAATTTACGTACTTAAAAAAAAAATAATAATAATAATAATGTAATTTTTTTCTGCGTTTTTCGAACAGAAAGCTATGTCGTTCAGTATTTGGGCTGAACTATTTCAAATTTTTAAAACTCAAAGCAACCGTTTAAAGCCCCCAACAGTACCTGCCGCGGTATAAATAGGCTGCGTGCTTTAAAAGCTTTGTAATTTCATAATAAACTATAAATGGTTCCTAATCGTAATTATAAAATGTGTTTTTGTTTTTCCCATTCTGACGGGTTCCCGTGAATGTGTCAGGCACTGATGCAATAGGAGGGATTTGGGGCTCAAGATTACATGATACTAATGTTCTAATGTTTTTTTGTTTTCTGTAGTTTTTAGTTACATTCTCCTACTTTGGTCATTTAAATAAACCCTACTGTCGTCTTTGCTCAGATGTCTGCTCCACTGTCTCTCCGCTTTCTGCACTGCCACTTAAAGCCAGGTATTGAAGCAGTTGCCATTAATATTAAATCTATGAGTAATTGTGACATGTTCTGATAACGTCTGGCGTGTTTTCAGGTACATTTGGGGATGGTTATAATGTCATCCGCTCTTGCAATCACAGTGCAGTGAAACAGGGTTATAGTAAGTACACCGTTACAAAAAGCAAGAGTGATGTGAATACCATTTTCACTGCCAAGACCAACTTTAAATAACCTCACTTCCTCTGCTCTCTTATTCAGAGTATGTAAATGCTCAAGAGTTGCCAACAGATATGAGGTCCATCACTGATCGGGCTGCCACCACCTTGCTTTGGACTGAACTCTTCAGAGGTCGGGCATTTCCAGATCTTAGTAACTAATGGTGAACAAAAGGTAAAGACAAAGAAATGTCTTTGGTAACCACTTCTTCCAGGTTTGGCAATGACCTTGAGCTACCTGTTTCGTGAACCTGCCACCATCAACTATCCCTTTGAGAAGGGTCCCCTGTCACCCCGCTTCCGTGGTGAACACGCCCTCCGCCGCTATCCCAATGGGGAGGAACGCTGCATCGCCTGCAAGCTTTGCGAGGCCATCTGTCCTGCACAGGTGAACACTGACTCATGTTGAGTTCCTGACATGGAGTCACACAAAAAAACAGAAAATCCAACGTGCAGAATCTTCTGCAACTGTCGGTCACTGTGTTGATCACAGGCTATTACGATTGAAGCTGAGACACGAGCTGATGGCAGCAGGAGGACTACACGTTATGACATCGACATGACCAAATGTATCTACTGCGGCTTCTGTCAGGAGGCCTGTCCTGTTGATGCTATTGTTCAGGTAATATTAGGAGCATATCTGGTACCTGGAATTCTGTAGAAGCTACTCTCTTACACTTTTAAATGGAATGTGTGTGAATGGATTATTTAAAATTCTGCATCTAGGTGTATACATATGCTCACTTGAACTGACAGTATGAAATTATATAACAATTTCCTATCCAAAATGCTGCTTACTTCATCTTTAAGAGTTCAAACTGAAAAATGTGTTCTTTTCCCTTTATGATTCTTTCTTCAGGGCCCAAACTTTGAGTTCTCCACCGAAACCCACGAAGAGCTGCTGTACAATAAAGAGAAGTTGCTCAACAATGGAGATCAGTGGGAGGTTGAAATATCAGAGAACATAAAGGCAGACTACCTGTACAGATAGATATGCTGATGTGTGTGCACACTGCCCTCAAAGATGCCATACATCCTCCTAGTAAGGAGAAATATTGATGCACAGGCAGTGTAAATGCAATAGCATGTAATAGCCTGACAGTGTATTTATGTAATCATAATGATATGAAAGTAAGATACTCTAATATTTATTTTCCTTTTTTTCATAAAATGTTTTATTTAAATAATAGTAGTAACTAACTCAATAACTAACGTAATCATTAAACTATTTTAAAGAAGAGAAATCGGGGAAGAGAGAACAAGAGACCGGACATAATGATATTATGACCGTTTTTTCTATGGGTACCAGCACGCAGTGGAATAATGGGGAATGAGTTGGCAGACAAGAAAGCAAAAGAGGCGACAAAATATATTAACAGTAATTTAGTAATTAATCTCAGCAAAAGAGAAGTAAGGGAAGGTGGCAAAAGCAGTGGGAAGAAGAGAGGAAAAGAAGGTGGTATTACAGAATACAAGGGAAAGTTGAGGAAATGAGAGCCAGAAAAAACAGAAATGAAGAAAGAATAATATCAAGAATGAGATTTGGACACATAGGGCTGAACAGCACGTTATTTATGATAGGGAATCATGCAACAGGTAGTTGTAGTTCTTGAAATTCAAAACGGTGGAGCATATTTTATTCAAGTGTGAAAAATATAAGGCGAAAAGAAGGAAGTTGGTCAGGAAACTGAAAAGCACTAAATGTCAACTTAGTGTAGAAATGTTGAGACAAAAGTCAGAAAAAAGGGAATTTTAAATATCGTTTAAGTATTTAAGAGAAATAAATGCTTTGACCAGGATATAGACAACTTTTTTTTTCTAATAAATTAGAATGAGTAAATATCAGGATCTACACTCCACATCAGTTGGTGGCGGTAATGCACCAATGTGTTGCTTGCCAACCGCCAAGAAAACCCACAAAAGAAGAGCCCGGAAAACTGTTGTTTTTCGTGTTGAGACCACAGTTGAGGCTCTATTAAAAGTTTTGAGAAAGACCCCAGTAAGTTGTCGGACTCTTTTATTAATACACCTATACCCACGTCACTTACAATAGCAATAATCAGACAATTTTAAAGCCTTATTCTGTATGCCTGTGTATGAAATGCAAGACGCACAGTTATTATTCCGTCCGTCTCAATTTTCGGTACTTTTTACAGCCCCACCAATTGTCGTACAGGCAAAAAATGAGTTTCTCTGCGGGTCCTGAACAGGTAGACATATAAAGTCGATTTTTAAAAAGAGCTGCGGCGGTCACGTGATCAGGGCGGAAACTGACTCATAGGCCACGCTGAATCTCCCGCGGATGCTGCCATTTAGCTTTCTCTTCTCTCTGTAGCAGCACCGGTGAGTTTGTGGCCTCTCGTTAAGGCCCATCCCGCGTTGCAAGCGTTTGTACTCTAGCGGAAGTTAAAACAACTGCAAACTCTTCGGTGCACGTTAGTCCGTTCCGTGTTTTTTTTAAACAGTTCAATAACCGAAGAACCAGATAATACAATTTTATTTGGTTATTGCGCTAACTCAGATCTACCTTAGCCGTTAGCTTGCAGAGAACGGGTTTCATGCCACGCGTGCTAACTGTTAGCCTGCAAAGCTTTTTCCTCATTGTAATTGCTTCGTGGTGTTATACGAGTTATATTTGTCTGTTGTAATTCCGCTTTGTTAAAAATGTTTAATAAGGGGGAAAGTGGCATAAATGTAAATGCTTTGTTTAGCGGCCTTCAGCTGCTGAGAGGAACAGTGTTGCTGTCCGATTGTTCTAGTCGGCAAGAAAAAGTGCGTGCGCGCGTCGTGTGGCGCAACCGAATTGTACCCCGTTGGCCCAGATAGCGTCCAGTAACGTTAGAACATCGACTAAGTTCTACCAATATAAAGTTGTTTTTTAATTACGTGAATACATACTGAACGTAATCCCGTCTCCTATTATAGTATGCGTTTGAAAATTGGTTAATGCTAACACGACTAGCTTAATGTTGATGATGATAACTTCTAATTGGCATTCGGATGATGAGCAGCGTGCTAACCGTCGCGATTTGTGTTTCAGCTAACGTGAAAATTCAGTCGACACAATGGCCCAGTCAGTACCGGTGGTGATGTTCAAGGTGAGACTAGTTGTAACATTTTATTGTACAAGTCTTACTTTTATAGTAATTGTAGTCCAGATTAGCTATGTGCTACAAAGGCTGGGTCTATCGCGTAACAAACCGGTTTGTACTAGTGCTAACGGGTTATTTTCCCTCCTCGCAGCTCGTCTTGGTTGGCGATGGAGGCACTGGTAAAACGACCTTTGTGAAGAGGCATCTCACAGGAGAGTTCGAGAAGAAATATGTTGGTGAGGCTTTTGAAGCTAGCGTGACTTCTATAATCCAACTTCAATACATAGGTTTTCCATTGAGTTGTCATCATTTAAAAAGTCACAAACTACGCTGACAACTTCAGTTTATAGCACCAGCGTTCAGTCCCTGTCATTGTCAACTTAAAATACATGATCAAACCCGTTTGGCTGCATTTTGAATGTAGGTGTGATGAACTGACCTAAATCATGACTTTGATTTATAAATAGCATTATCTTAATGTTAAATAATCGAATTTTCACGTGAAATTGAAACGTGTGTAAATGAGTGAGCACTTGAAAGTTAATACTACAGACACAATCACTAAACAGTTGGAAAAGATTTTTTTATTAAATAGTTTTTTGATGCTGCATGTACCACTTCATGTTTTATGTACAGCAGTATTATCAATCATGTGATCTGCTAAACTGAACTTTTGGTATTTGCTTTTTATGGCCATAAACATTGTGACATTCAAATATACACTTTTCTGATAAAAAGGATTAATACAGTCCCTGCTTATCTTCATATTACATAATTCTCTTGGCACAAATCTATCCCTTTTTATTGAATCACACTTGTTGATGTCACATTCTAATATGTTTTTCTTGTAATCTTAGCTACTCTTGGAGTTGAAGTCCACCCATTATTTTTCAACACCAACAGAGGAAACGTCAAGTTCAACGTTTGGGACACTGCTGGTCAGGAGAAGTTTGGGGGCCTGAGAGATGGCTATTATATTCAAGGTGCTTTTCCCAACATCCATTTTACTATTGCTGTGTGTTAAAGTAGTGTTTTTGTATTAAAAGCTAGTATACTTCTCCAACAGCTCAGTGTGCCATCATCATGTTTGACGTCACTTCTCGAGTTACCTATAAGAACGTACCCAATTGGCATCGCGATCTGGTCCGTGTTTGTGAGAACATTCCCATTGTCCTGTGTGGCAACAAAGTAGATATTAAAGACCGCAAGGTTAAGGCCAAGAGCATTGTCTTTCACCGCAAGAAGAACCTGCAGGTTGGAGAAAAATTGCTGATCTGAGTCAAAATACCCAATTTATCAGTGTTTTAATCTAAAATGTTTCTTCTGTCTCCAGTACTATGACATTTCTGCAAAGAGTAACTACAACTTTGAGAAGCCTTTCCTGTGGCTAGCAAGGAAGTTGATTGGTGATCCCAACTTGGAGTTTGTGGAAATGCCTGCCCTTGCTCCCCCAGAGGTCACTATGGATCCTGCTCTTGCTGTGCAGTATGAGAAAGAGCTCCATGTGAGTATGATCCTGTGTGATTGTGGCTGCACATTATAGGTCAGAGACGAGTGTACTAACATCTCCTTTCTGTTCAGGTTGCATCACAAACAGCACTCCCAGATGATGAAGATGACCTCTAAAGTATTTGTACCATGACGCCTCCCTTCCCCCCCCGCCCCCCCCCCCCCCATTTGTGGACAGAAAGTTGTTTTGCCCCTTTACTGTAAAATCCCTTTTCAGATATTTTTATTTTTGAATTCATTTTTGTTTGTTTAAAAAAATGAAAGTTGGAAAAAGCTGTCTGATGTCATTGTTTAAGAAATACTCACCCCAGTGTTGTCATTGGCATAGCAATGTGCTATTCTTCATCAGGCACCCTCCACTGCACTTAACCATCTTAAAGTGTGCTGTTGTATGGTGTATTGGACACACAAACAGGAGAAAACTTTAAATAAAACTACTCTCAATATGAATATCAAGCTTCTGAATTTAGCTTAAGATGTTCTGTTCTGCTTACATCCTTGGAATTAATAAACTGAACTGTTGCGTGAATGACAAACAACCGAAGTTGTTAGGTGCAGATTTGCTCAGATATTTAAGAAATGAGTGAGAAAGTTGAATTAAGTAAAGCTTTTAAAGTTCAGCAGTGTTGACTTTGCTATTGGCCACTAGGTGCCAGTAATGTCCAACTCACGGTTCATGGAATTACGTAAGAGTATTCCTCCACAGGCGATATAATATGGAATTGTAAATTCCATGACGAAAAAGCCTCCGATCAAGCTATTTCAATGACTTAAATTTTGCGTGTTTAATTAATGCCTTTACTTGGCAGCATCACACCGTGGTATGTGGCACACAAGTGTACAAGCATAGTCATATTTCTTTATAAATACTATTATGTAAAAGAAAACTTCTCTTTATATAATTTGCGTGTACACCATCGACCGAATCTGGCACAATGCATATCATAGCGTCCGCTGGCAAGATAACCATGCTGCATTCAAGACATGATACAATGTGTTTTGAGTTTTAAGACAAATAACTTAGAAAGCACGGGAATGCCTCCCAGTTTTGAATTGCTCCTCGTTGATAGATAAAGTTGTTTGAATTTATTCTCATACCCGGTTTTTCCTCCAAAAGAACCTAAAATCTGTTAGGGATGGAAATTGTTGCATTCCGGAATGCATCCTTGCTGCAGGTGGCCCTGGGCGTGGCCTCCTCGCCTTCGATAAAGACGGATGTGCGCACGCGTGAGAAGGAAAGTGCGTTAGAATGATTACTGTCGGCCAGCGGAGACAGATTATACAGCTCCATGCAACTGTTGGTTTAATCCCCAGAGCGAGGAGATTTAGCAAAGAAAAAAAAAACACTGGTTTTAAACCGAGCAGCCATATTGTATGGAAAAACGACAGAAAGACTCAGCTTTTCCGGAAAAGTAGTTTTTCTCCGACAACTCTTTCAAGACTTCTGGGGAGTTGAGTCCGCTGGTGGTGTTTCTGTCGGGCAGCTAGCTCAGCAGCTGGCTGAGGAATCCAGGGATTTGGACCCTTTTTGGAGGCATTTCGTACAAGTATTGGTGTTATCTCTGTAGCTGGAGGTGTCACATCATCTGTCTGAAAAATGAAGGACCGATTGGAGCAACTCAAAGCGGTGAGTCCAGCTCAGGAAATACGAGATTTACTTTGGCTAATTTTTTCTCCCCCTGAGCCACTTTGAAAAAATAGATAATACGTCAACTATACAGTTATAGTTGACGTATAGGTGACCCATAAAATAGTATTATAATATTCCATATATATATATATATATATATATATATATATATAATTTTTTATTTTATTTTATTTTATTTTTTTTTAAGTGAATGTTACTCAAATTATTTAAGCCTAAACTGACACTAACCAACGGAACCAGCACCATTGGTGCATCATGTGATTACATAATGACAGCAACACAGTTGGTGAACGCTTTGAAATAAAACGGATACAATTAATAGTTCTTCACTTATGATTTGAAGCATTAGTTACATTCTAAAACCTGAGAAATATTGTATTTGACCTCATGGTGTAATTGGCAGTCATCGATCTTTTAAGATGTAATTTAATTAATTATAAATTTAACTTTGAGCTCTTGATTCCTCCAACCTGATTAGGCATACATTCATCAAAGTAAATATTAGTAAATTTGCTCTATACAAAGCAATCCTGACTATTTTCATGAAGAAAATGCAAAATAATAAGATAAAGGCTTTTAGAATTTTGTGAGTATTTAAATAACTGATGTACAAAATGTATTCCTTAGGCCAAATGCATTTATTATTATGTACACCATTGTAGCTTCATTTGAAATATAAAAAAAATTGGACATCTGAAGTATTTGATTAAAATATCCTTTGGAAAAATGCTTCTCATTGTAAAGATTTGAATACAGACATCTCAAATTACACATTAATTATTGTCTAAGCTTTGTGCTGCAGCAAAGTGGCATGAAGCATTTTATTATTCCTGTCATTTTGTCAAAAACCTGAATGTCAGTGAATGTCTCATTGGAGGGAGGCCTAATTGTTACCTGAACTGGGATTGGTTGCTATAGAGACCTGAAACTGCTGGCCAAATATTTGCTGTTTAATGTTGCTGAAGTGGAGCGTCCCTACAGGCCTGCATATCTCGCCTCATTTCAGAGCAGCGTAAGGAAACGAAGAATTGACTGGTGTAGATCTGAAAAACTATCCTGTTTACCTCCGTACTGCTAGATTTTCCAACAAGTCCCGCCTTTATTTGTCTTTCTGCATTGTCCACACGCTTCCATCACCTTTGTTTTCCCAATTGAGTGTAATGGTTAACTCACTGGCTTTAATCGAGGGCGCGTATCTGTATGGGAATGGGGAGGGGGCATGTGAGCTTGAATCGCAGATCATTACTACACATTACACAGTTCGTTTACCCACAACATTTTCAGCTCTGTCGAGTCATCGTTAGGCTTCCTTCTTAAGTGATTGCTTTCTTAGCCTGCAAGTTAACAGTTTTACCAGTTATGATCCTTAAATAGAGTCTGTAAAGTTGCTCCAACTGAGGGTTTAGCACATTTACTGTATTTTTATGGTTTGTAAACTGGTTAGCTCTATGTTTTAGTGTTTCCTTGTTAGGGGTTATTGTTACGGCTTCATCATGTAAGTTACAGTTTGTTTTACTGTCATACTGAAATGCCATTCACTTCCTTTGTGGCAAACGGTTATAGCCTGGACTGGATTTGAATCATGTTTGCCCTTAGTTTTTTTCCACTTTAGTTTTTTGGGATTGTATTTGAGGAGGTTTGTAGTGCCACTTATGCTTGAGATAGGCCTTTTCTGTATATTGTTGCTTTTTAGCTGAAATTTCCCCATTGTAGTATAATAAACATATATTCTAGCTACTCTAAGCTTTTGGATCTTTGACAGTTGATGGCAAATTAAAAATTTGGTTTATTATTTTTCTGACGCATTAAGTCAGGTGCTTCAGAATTGATGGGAAGCTTCTTCACAATACAGATGGGCAATAACCCAAAATAATACCCTAAGATTTCTAAAATGAAGGTTTTTTTTTTTTTTTTGTTTTTTTTTTTATCAATCTGTTTCATCGCCTGATTTCTGTAGAACAACCTGTCAGTTACTGAAAACAGTTGCAGAAAAAAACCCACAAAGAAGAAGCAACTAAAGCTGACTGTTGGCCAGGCTGTAAACACATTCAGGGATGTTCAGGGACCACAAACTGCAATGTGACCGCAAATGATTTGGCTGTAATGACTAAACTGTACATTTTGTGACGTCTTGGTGCAATAAGGGTAAAGTAATATTTAGACTTTGGCTTTTAAGGAAGTTGTTTTCACTATGATTCACAAAACGCCGTTCCCTTTTAACTTTCCCGTCCAATTCTTATACCAGGAAACAAGTGTTTTCTGTGTTTGTATGAGGATAATATCTCTCCTTTCCCCTCTTGTTTTGCTAAGGGAAAGACTTGGGAAGGAAGTGAGCGAGTGCTCTCATCTACAAAAGGGAGATTGCGTGAGTGAGTGTAACATGTGGGACAAAACGTTGCTGTATAAACAATCAATATTTCACTAAAACAAGAAGTATGTCAGCGATTCTGTCCAGGTTGGCTTCACAGCTAATGTTAACCATGTCTACATTTGCAATTCAAAGTTTAGGTGTTACGTTAAAGGCTGAGGATCATCTAAAGAACCATTCGTATGAGAAGAATTAATGTTTTTAGGTCAGGCTGCAACTTTATTGATATATTTTATAGAATAATTTGACTGTGTTAAGCTGAACAGTTGTTCCCTGGTCACATGATCCAAATGAACAGGGAAGTAGACAGGTGTGTTGACTTTGAACCTGTCTAACGTTCTCCAGGAAAGTCAGGTACTCACTTCAGATTAAAGACAGACACACAAACAGATTGTTAGTGGTTTACTGCTGTCTTAGCTTTGAGTCTCATAATGAAAATGTATGTTTTTCTTATTTGCTACAGCAGGAAATGGTCAACATGACCCATATTTTTTAGCACAGACTGTAGATGTGATTCTTCACAGTCAGACATCAGGTGGAGTTCCTGGTGCTTGCCTCGTCCCTCAGCGTGTAAATATCCAGCCGGGCGCTGATGTCCTTGTGGTCAAACTGGAGCAGTGTCCTTTGTTTGCTGAATGACACTTTAACACATTTATGACATCATCAGCTTCAGGCTGTTTGGTGTCACACCTAACAGTTGATAGGTACGCCTGTAGAGTCCCCTGTAGAAATGAACTTTTTTGTTCTTGTCAGACCACACGAAAATGCTGTTTACTGTAACATTTGCTTTATTTATGGTCAACATTATGCTTGAGGGACACTTTGCTTACCTTTAACTCTTGTGCTGCGGTGATGTGTGGGCAGTTATGTATCAGTTGTGTATCATTTGAGTTTTTCTGCCCATCCATACAGGCCCAACACAGGTGGATTTAGTCTGTCTTGCAGATGTGGACATTGGTGTTAAACAGAAATGGTATCTGGGTCACCAGCTCACTTGTTTTGCGTGTCTGTATGTTCTATGATCTCTGTTTCTGTTGAGCTAAGGGAGGTTACATAAGGGACCACAGTTATTACAGTTCTTTACACAAAACCTTAAAGGCATTAAGAAATTACTATAAGTAAAAATATGAACCATACAGGTAGGATTTAAGAATTATTTGAACATCATAGATGAATGATAAACTGCTGTGCAGCCATGCCCTACAGTAAGCATCTTTAAGAACTATTAATCCTGAAGGTTTACACATTGTTTCTGGCAGACGTGTGACCAGGACGATGATGAGGTGGAGATTGCCGTGGACAATGCCGCCTTCATGGACGACTTCTTTTGTCAGGTCAGTGTGGCGACAAAGAATGTTGTTCAACAAGGAATGAGTCATTAAAGTGCTTTTTTTAGGTTAAATATGCATTTTTGTCTTTCAGATTGAGGACATCAGGAACAGCATCGACAAAATAGATGAAAATGTGTCCGAAGTGAAAAAGCTTTACTCGGTCATCCTCTCTGCTCCAACGTCAGATCAGAGTAAGATCTCCTCTCACTTCCACATTTCCTCTCCTAACTCATATTAAAATTCACTTCTTCATTTTCTATTGGGAACACATAATATCAGTATTGTACCTGCGTTGTGTTACAGTTGGCATTTACTTGCTCTTGGATATGATTTCACTGGTATTCACTCCGGTTTTAAAGCCATAACGGCATCCAACATATTTTTCCTCTATTCTCAGAAACACAAGATGATCTGGACACAATCACCAATGAAATAAAGAAGATGGCTAACAATGCAAGAAACAAGCTTAAGAGTGAGTCTTACACATGTGCAAACCTCGGAGGAAGTTTGGAATATTCAACACTGAATCAAAATATTGTAAAACGATTAATGATGGCAGTAATGTGTCATTCCTAAATCTTTAATTTCAGCTATCGAGAGGAATCTGGAGTCAGAGGAGCAGGAGAGGGTGTCTGCTGATATGCGGATACGTAAGTCACAGGTAAATTATGTTCTCCGTTTATGTTCTCAACGCCACCCTCATGGTGGTCTTGTTTTAATATCGTTTTGACCTTTTCCGAGGTAAAGTCCTTTTTTTCTGGTCTTGCTCTAGCATGCTGTCCTGTCCAGGAAGTTTGTGGAGGTAATGACCAAGTATAACGAAGCCCAGGTGGACTTCAGGGAGAGGAGTAAAGGTCGCATTCAGAGACAGCTGGAGATCAGTGAGTGACTCCCACATACATGTTTGTCTCGTCATGCGAACACGCTGTAGTCTTCTCTGTATTTAACTCTGACTTTCTTTCAGCTGGGAAAGCAACGACGGACGAAGAACTGGAGGAGATGTTGGAGAGCGGGAACGCGGCAGTCTTCACTGCAGGGGTGTGTAATATGTGCAGTGTGTGTGTACTTTTGGTCTGCTTTGCTTTAGCCTCAGGTGCTCTTGTGGTGCGTCTGTATTTACCTCCCCTGGTCGCCCAACGCAGATCGTGGACTCCGGCATCTCCAAACAAGCCCTGAGTGAGATCGAATCCAGACACAAGGACATCGTCCGCCTGGAGAGCAGCATCAAAGAGCTGCACGACATGTTTGTAGACATTGCCATGCTGGTAGAGAGCCAGGTACGGCCCATCCACCTGCCCGCCATGCTGCCGTTTTCCCTTCATCCTTTCATCCACTCTGAACTTCTGCCCAACTCAGTTTAATCTTGGCTTTCCTGTTTATTCTCTCCTTGCCTCTGACCACAAACCTGCACTTCTGTCTGTCTCCTCTTTTCCAGCTCCATTTCTTCCTTAACGTTTCCTTTTCATCCCTCCTGCCACACCTGCCATCTCATCACTCGGTGCGGGTGGAATCGACCTGAATGCGTTTTAGTAAGCTGTATGAATACGGCATGACTGCAGACACCAGAGCCCATTTCACATTACAGCCAACACAAACATGCACTGACGATCGTTCATCCTCTCGTAGTCTAACCACATGTTTATTGCTGCTTGCACCATGCTTTCTGAGGGAGAGCCGTGTTTGAGGTAAGGGTGTTGCCCTGCTATTTGTGTTGTTATTTGCATCTTTCCGAGGAAACACTGGATGTCTTTCAGCATGAATGTTTGCCTTAGCGTCGATGTCTCGTTAACAACCTGCGCGATATGCAGTGCAAACCGTGCAATGCTGTATTTCTGCTGGTTAAATGTGCTGCTTTTGACCACTGTTGTTTTTTCCAGGGCGATATAGTAAACAACATAGAGCAGAACGTGTCCAAGTCAGTGGACCACGTTACAGTGGCTAAGGAACAGACCAAAAAGGCTGTCAAGTACCAGACCAAAGCACGGAAGGTAAACTGCCCCTCTACTTTCGGTGTGTGACCTTTTTCTCTTTTCTTCCTTTTTCACAACTGCGTCACTTTTTTTAAAAACAGTTTTGTCACTATTAAACAACTTGGTGCTCACACACGTCACACTCCCCATGCCGTTCACACAGCTGAGGAGGCTGCTTCTCTTTCTGTCGCTCTCTCTTTCTCTGTTTTTATATATTCCTTTATGTGGCTTTCCGCTGCTCCTGACGCGATACACGCCGTAAGGGTGGAATGATCGATAGAATCGAAAGCAACATGGACCAGTCGGTGGGCTTTGTGGAGCGGGCCGTAGCCGACACTAAGAAAGCTGCAAAGTTTCAGCAAGAAGCTCGACGTGTGAGTGCCTGCGGTTGGGTGGTTTGGCCAGGTTTCCCAAAACCATGTTGACTTTAAAGGAGAGCGAGAATCAACAAATGCTGAATCAAGATTCACATTTCTGTTCTTGCAACCGATACTCGTGTTTTTGTAGAAACACAGTGAAGTCATCCTACAGCAAAAGGAATCATCTATCCAGGGACATATTCTTGGTGATTTTATTTAAAACCTTAAACGTGTTTTTGCAATTTATATTGCTATTGTGTTCCCGAGAGTGAATAAATATTTGTAATGTAAGAGGTTAAAGACTCTAAAACGTTTCGCTCTAGACCTGAAGTTTAACACTCACGGACATGCAAGACAAACTCACCTGCACCTTGAGTTACCTGCTAGTTTCAATTCCCAAAACATAAACATGAAGACGTTTAAATCATGGCTTGGATTGCGAATAATTAAACTGTGTGAGAGAAGTTTTTCTTTTCTTTTTTTGACCAGTTTTTGCAGGGTTGCTAAGCCGGTATGAGGAGGAGGAGGATGTATCGGTGACCTTCCTCTGTAAACGGCTCCTCCACACTGAGTCATTTGTGTCACGTTCCTGGGTTTTTAGGTCACTCTTGAACTGTAGATGGCTGTTGAAGAGCCAAGAGGAGCTGGTAGTCTTGATGGAAGAGAAGCAGCTGTGTGAGGGAAAAAGAAAATCGCTCAGATTCCTGTTGACACAAAATATGCTTTTGGGAAACCTGCCTGATAACAAAGGTGACCCTGCCCTGTGATCTTCTGCTCACCTGACCTGCTCCTGAGCCCCTACCAGTCTGTGAACCTCAGTAAACCCCAACCCAGCACACACACACACACACACACACACACACTGCTCTTCTTCTTTTCAGCCTGCTCAGTGATACTGCTGCGTCAGTATTTGGCCTCGTCCATGTTTGATTATTTGCTTCATTTGTTCTTTTTCCTTTTTCAGTATCTGTTTGATGATGATATTTATGTTGACCAAGTAACATAAAAACATGATAACATAACATGATTGGCATTTATATTGTACTTTTCTCACAGTTGCCTCACAGTGCTGCATATTTGGTTGATGTAATGTTCAGATAACAATGTATATTATAGATTTTGAATACGTTTGTTTCTGAAAATGTGTCTGGATTTCTCGGTTGTTCCTAACAGAAAATGGTGATAATAGGGATTGTTGTGCTGGTGGCGGTGGCCTTGCTGGCTCTCATTATTGGCTTGTCAGTGGGACTGAAAAGCTGACGAGCTCTGCAGACGGTGAGTAACTGTTACCACAGAGGGCGTGGCTGTGAGGCCTGCTGAGGAGAAGCGTTTCCACGGTGCGTGTGTGTTTCTTGGGTGTGTGTGGGTGTGTCTTTCTCTGCTCTGTCGTAGTTCCTTCTGGCTGCTGTTGACAAACAAGCTTTTCCATCATTTGTTTGGGCGGTGGGCTTGTTTGCCGATCACTTGACTCCTGTTTTAACATGTTTCTCAACAAGTTGTCTTTCTGCATCTACCTCTGTAGAAGAACTCATTATCGGTGGGGGCTATCATTATCATCTTCATCATCCTTGTCCCGACACCATAGCAGGAGAAAGGTCCTGCTGCCATCATCCACTCCATCATCAGTCGGCTCCCCCTCCGTGGACGTGAACTTGAACCCACTGATACCACTCATCAGTTTGAAAGAACAAACTGTTCATTTGACCTTTGGGGAAGAGAGAAAAATTAAACCAAAAAGTTCTTCTTGGCTGCTTCAGTGCTGCAAAAATGAGCCTAAACTCGACACGAGGCGCCACGCCGAGCACATCCGTGTGGCTGCAAAAAGGGGAAATGACCAAACAATTTTGCTAACGATCAGTGTTCGCCATTTCAAAACCAGCATTCAGAAAGCCTGCATCATTTCATATCCTGATGAGCCTCGATACATTGTTTAAAACTAGCTACTGTATGTTCACTTTACTGGAAATATCCTGGGGAAGTTTAGCACTTTGACATTTCAAAATGTGTCTCGTTTAAATTATGATTGTGTAAATAATTTAGTTATTATAAGGCTTTGTGGAGATTTAGCCCTGAATCTGTTGTCTCTTTTAAAAAGAAAACACCAAAACAGTGACAGGTGGGGAAAAGATAACTTGGACAGATATGACCATTTTCACTGTAAATTAAAATAATATATATTAAGAGAGTTTGTAGATCAATGAACAGAATGCCTGTTCACATAGCTAATGGATTAGTCTATTTATTCTGATGTTTGTGGCACACAGAGGGAGAAATTCAAAAAACACTGTAAATGGAAGACTGTAGGTTCATCACCAAGGAGATATAAGTTTTCTCTATTCTGTCTGAGCTTTTTTCCTTCACCATCATTGAAACCATCTGCCTCGGCTGCTGTGAGAGGCCCAAAGTGAAGATACTGTAAATTTAGATAAAAAAATAAACAATGTGAGGTTTTTAACAAATGTAAAAATGTTATATTTTAATAAACAGTGGATATTGTGTTGTTGTGCCATGACATGCATGTCTGCCCTGGTCAATGTGTAATTATTTGGGTTTGTAGCCTTGTGCATGTCTTTTTTTTTTTTTTAAACTCTTGTTTAAGCTGCTGTCAGCATATGACTGATGCAGATTGTTAACTTCTGTGTTACAAAGTGCAGCTTTAACAGAGAGGTAAGAGTTCTTTTTCACTCTGCACACACGTGTCCACACAAACCTTTGTGACCTTTTTCCCCCCCAGTTACACCCTTAAAGCAGCTGTCCCCATGACTGAGAATCATAGTGTTGTGTGTGGCCGTGACCCATGATTTTAATCCTAATTCCAACGCCTGACTGCTGTCTGTTTGTGATTAAATCCACAGAAAAAGATGATGATAACCTTGTGCTGTGCCATCATTGGAATCGTGGGCTTCTCCTATCTCTACAGCTTCTTCTCATAAAAGGGTTAATGTCAGTGAAACACTCCATAGTCTCTCCTTTTATGCTAGAGTTGGATTACTAAAATCTTACACTTGGAACAGTTTGAGGAAACTGAAATGGAAGAAAACAGGTTTTTGAGTATTTTTTTTTCTTCATTACAATGTTTTTCATAACTAATAATAACCAGTCTGATGTATTTACCCTTGTGTCCCATATTTTAAACTCGATTAATTTGCTGTTGAAGTGTTTGAAAACGTGTTTTGTGTAGAATTTTTTTTCTTAAAAGGCTGAACATCTTATTTTAATTTAATTCTGCTCAACTGTAGTATGGCGCCTCCTGCTGCTGCTCAGATGGGAAAACATGTTAAGAGAAATTTTATTATTACATTTTTTTTAATGAATGGATTTTTGTGGAGATTAACTCGTGCACATATTTTCCCCTCCTGAAATAGCTGATTTTATGGTGTTCGGGCTTGTCAGTTTTCACAATTTTAGAAATTCTTGTGTGGTATTTTTGTGTGCCTGTATGAGATGAGCTTGTGCTGCTGACATGCGTGTGTTGATGGTCTTCCCTGTAACATTCATTCACTGACGGTGCGCCAACCCTTCTAAACCTGTTATGTAATAAATGATGTTGCCGAAGTCTGGCGTGTTTGTGTTTGGCTTCTTGTGTTAGTGTGGGGGAATTATCATAAAGATCGTATGTTTATATGCAGATGCTCCAAAACCTTTTACTTAAAGATCCACTGTCAGATCTAGTAAGGGTTTTAAAAAGCAGCTGCGCCCCTGCAAGATTCGCTTCGGTGACCTGGTTTCTTTCCCCATCTCGCCTTTTCTTTCTCACCAGAAACTGGCCCCGCCCACCAGCACGCCACGGGGCGGGGCCTACATGAATGGGTGCGCTCGTTGATGGTGTCTGGTTTCACCGATCAGAACCACTTTCCACTTTACAGCAAGACTTCGCAAGTTATTCCAAAGTGTTTTAGGATGCTGAATACACAAGAAGCGTGTTGTAATAATATAATATTAAAGTTATTATTTTATAAACCGTTTTTATTTAAATGATCAACTATTTGCATAGTTTAGGCATATTATTTTATAGAATAGAAATACTTTATTATGCCCATCATTGCCACTTTCTTGTATATTTGTCTCTTTAAACGACTTGTTTTCACTAAACTGCAGCAATTATATGATATTTCCTACTTCGACATGTCCAGATATTTACGGTGCAAACAGTAAAACCGCTCAAAATTAAAATCATCGTCCCAGGATTGAAATCAAATACGCATCAATATTAACATATTTAAACCGCGTTTAAATAGCACAAGCCTGGGCCAATCAGAGCACTTCTATGCTAATTTTCCGCAGCAGTTATAGTAGAGGGGCGGGACCTCAGCGTTTTTTTTTTTTCCTCTTTTGCGTGTATGTGTGTGTTTTTTGACCAGCTGAAAATGGCGGCTCGAAGCGTCGAAGCGTCTTAACTTTCTCGCACAATAACAAACAGAACATTATACACAGCCACTAGCACATAACATGGGGGGAAACTTAACCGGAACACCTCAGAGGCCGTAGCCGGGGCACGACCTTGACCACTGCCGTTGAAAGGAGTTTAAACGCAAAGGTAATGAGAAAGAAGCTGATAACTGTGGCTAATGTCAGTTAGCTATTTGGCTAACGTTAGCCGACCACTCATGAAAGGGATTGTCAACTGAGCTAGCGTCAGTGGGTAATGTGAGCCAAATGGTATTGTTAAAAGACATATTTAAACAGATTACTCGCAATAAAAATTGCCGCGATAGTCTGAATGCTGTGACGGAAGTTAAAGGTTGATGATTCTTGTCGCCATTCTTTTGTAGCTAAAGCAGCTCAGTCCAAGTATTAGCTGTGCTATGATCACAGAGATGCGCGTCTGAGCGACATCACCTAAAAATACACTTCATAATCTGCGAGTTAACACAGCCGCTTTAACTGTGTTTGTTGTAGGTACTATGGAGGACCCACATACACGGTACAGCAAACGCCTGGTGAGTAACTTGGACTAGCCGGTAGCCATTAGCTCCATTTTCATGTTTGTTTGATGTTTCCAACACAGTCGTCAAGTGTTTCTTGTCCAAAATGCGTCCGTGCCCCATTATTGTTTTTGACAGGCAGATCAAAACCAGTCTCAGAGCGCATTTGTGAAGAAGAGCCCATTTTTCTCGTTAGCACACACAGAAGATTAACGCCGGTGGTTTTGCTTTGTGTGTCGCCGCAGAGGTTAATGAACTTGTCTAAAGAGTTCAGGAAAAAGTCAAGTTCACTGTCTGACTGATCTCACGCTGGGATTCCGCTTCACCTCATTACATCTTCGCAACTTTGCCAAGACAAAATGATCAGTTTACAAATTCCCTACCATTCCTTTAAAAATATTACATTGTACTGACTCTGGTAGTCAGTTCATGCCTATTATATTTATATCTAGCCATTGTTAACACAGCCATGCCCAGATCCATTTGTTTGACAGTGTATCATTTATTTCTCCTAATTAACAAATACTTGACCACCAGTTCATTCATTGATAATCATTTTTAGTCAGTTGACAACATAAGACCTTGGTTTTATGTTTGCAGTTCCAATCAAAAGCGAGGCCAATGATATTTCATATAAAAGAATATTCTTGCACAGGGTGATGTGGTGGGGGGTTGAGTGACAATGTTGATCCATCTGTCTTGCCAAACAGACAGATGAATGGCAGCAAAGACTTGGGGGGGGGGGGTCCACTGTGTGGAGGATTAACCCCTGCTATTGTGCTGTCTTATTGTTACGTACTCACTTGATTTGGGGGCAGGCTGACTGATTAGCATTGGTTTATTTATTGTGATTTTAGCCACAATTTAGCTGGAATCAGTTTTTATATTATAAATGGGTGTTTTATTTTGATTATGGCTCTGAGAGTAAGTTATACATTTAAAAAATACTGTAAGCAGTGTTGTTTTTGGCTTTATTTTGTGTGCACATTCATCAGGACCCATGACAATAATGCTAGGAATAATCCAGCTGTAATTATATTGTTTTCAGGGATGCAGTTTATTCTGTATTCTTGCTGTCAATTTTTCACATCTTCTCTCTTCTTTCATCCCTAGCGCACGGGTACGCGGCGTCGCTACCAGGATGATGGAATTTCAGATGATGAAATCGAGGGGAAACGAATGTTTGACCTGGATGAAAAGTTGTTGTGTGACAGGTTTAACTCGGAGTTGATCAAGCACATGAAGGGGAAAGGTGAGAGATTTCACTGAATAAACAGAAATTAACGTTACACGGCCAACTGACAGGGAGATGTGCATGAATGTTAATGATATGACCTTCTGCAAATTAAGTGTAAATATTTTGTTCAGTGTCTATATTCTTGATTCTTGGAGTTAAACCATGAAAATAATATCTTACTTTTCCCACATCATATTTCTTTGCAGATTTTTTTTTTACAACTCTTATCAAATGGCTGTAATAAATACCAGAACTGAGCAACATAATTAATTATTGTCCTACAGTGATAAGAGATGAGAGAGTTCTGTTGGCTGTTTAGTTTCTAATATCCCCCCAGTATTGTTCCTGGCTAAATCTTTAACTTCTTTATTACTTGGCTGGGATCCTGACAGCGTTTCATTTTCTCGATAGAGCTCAAGTCAGAAGTTTTGGAAAATTCCAAAATGTTCTTAATGTATTATATTATTCATTCATTTACAATATATTTTTTAAAAGATTACTTTTGACTTTATGTTGTAACTTCCTCGAGATAATTCTCATAGTAGTGAAAGTTTAATTCATCGCAGCTTTGACTCGAGGGAGGTGGGGGAATTTTTTGAACTCAAGGCTGTGAATCTTCAAGTATATCTTTATGTGGCTCAGCGCTACTGTCAGCTTGTTTACCATTTAACCGTGTCTTTTCATTTCCTGTCTAGATTTCACGTTTGAATACATTCAGAGAGAAGGGCTCAGGGATCCCATTGTGTTTGAGACCAGTGATGGCCTTGGTTTACAGTAAGTACTCCTGTGGCGTGTTAACTGTTAAAGATATCACACCGCTACCCCTGTTTTCTTCTGCATCCTGAGTCAGTTTCTTTAAAGATAATTTCCCCCCTCTTGCAGAATGCCAGACCCAGATTTCAGCGTGAGTGATGTCAATTTGTGTGTTGGTAAGTTATGCATCATATTTTAGGATATCCTTGAATATTTTATTTGAATTGCAGTGCTCTCACTGGTAAATAACCTTCAACCTCTCTTGCAGGTAGTCGACGCATTGTGGATGTCATGGATGTGAACACCCAGAAGGGCATTGAGATGTCTATGGCACAGTGGCGACGCTACTATGAGACGCCACCATCCGAAAGAGAGAAACTCTACAACGTCATTAGCCTGGAATTCAGCCACACCAGGCTGGAGAATCTGGTCAAACGGCCAGCTTCGGTGAGACCAGTGACGGCTGCTTTAATCATTTAGGCTCAGTCACACTAGTAAATGGTTTTAATAGACCAACCGTCGTCATGGTCTCTAATTGTCCAGGTGGATCTTGTAGACTGGGTTGACAACATGTGGCCACGACACCTCAAGGAAAGACAGAGAGACTCCACCAACGCCATCATAGACATGCATTATCCCAAAGTACAGAAGTGAGTAAATCAGTGTAATAAAAATGGTTTGATGTGCTCTTGTTAACATGCATTCCCCCCATCTTCTTCAGGTACTGTCTCATGAGTGTGCAGGGTTGCTTCACCGATTTCCACATTGACTTTGGAGGCACCTCGGTCTGGTACCACATCTTGCGAGGAGCAAAGGTCTGAGTCCACCTTGCTTTTTTTTTAACTTTTAACAAAATGTTGTGAAAAGCAAATCAGCTGACCTCACTGCTGACCCTGCAGGTGTTCTGGCTGATTCCACCTACGCCACAAAATCTGGACATGTATGAAAACTGGGTTCTGTCAGGAAAACAGGGAGACATTTTCCTGGGGGACAAGTGTTATGATTGCCAGAGAATAGAGCTGAGTCAGGGAAACACCTTCATTATCCCCTCAGGTGTGTTAATATGTGAGATATGCATGTAGAGCACCCTTTACCACCATGGCAGGTTTGGCAGCTTTTGTGTGTCTTGCAGGGTGGATCCATGCCGTATACACCCCTGAGGACACTCTGGTGTTTGGGGGTAATTTCCTCCACAGCTTTAACATCCCCATGCAGCTCAACATCTACAGCATCGAGGATCGGACGCGGGTACCCAGACTTTACAGTATAACACTTGTTTTTTTGTATGACACACTATGCATGTATTTGAACATTTTGTAGATTTGCGTGTGTACTATTTCCTTTTTACCATAATCGCATAAAAGGTCCTGTATTAAATTTGTTTGTGTTCCTTTAGGTCCCAGCAAAGTTCCGCTATCCTTTCTACTATGAGATGTGCTGGTATGTCCTCGAGAGATACCTCTACTGCTTGACAAATATGTCCCATTACACTCCAGAGTTCCAAAAATATTCCCTTGGACTTGGTAAGAAATGTTGCCTGACTTGTTTCCCGTTTCCTGTCTTTTTCTGAAATTAGCTTCAAACATTATTTTGTCTCTCTTGTCAGGTTTGACACCGACTGACCTGGAAACCTGCGATCAAACCGGCAACGGTGGCCCTGATGGACTCAACGCCGAGGCTGAGAGCATCGACGTCAGGAAAGATGTCAAAGATGAGGCAACAGCGATTAATAAACCGAAGCATGTGCTGACCACCTTTGAGATGGAGGGATTGTGGAACCTTCTAGGGAAACTGGAGGAGTTGCCAGACCATAAAAAGTGTGTCCCTGATGGCATCAGGGACCCCTCAGCTTTGCTGAATGACATGAGAGTGGGTGCACATCATCTGACAGAGAACTCACACTAGAGCAGACTTTTCTGCTTTGATCTAATGTTTGCGTCCTTTCATCTCACTTGTTCAGGCTGTGCTGAAGCAGTGTGCTCTGGATGACCCCAAACTGTCCTACACTGGAGAGCCTATTGTCAAGTGGCCTGAAAGGGTGAGTTTAAACTCGACTTCGCCATTAATTCTCACTGCTGGCAACATATTTTTTATTTAGCTGACCTGAAATATTTAGATTCTGAAACACTTTGTTAGTTACTCAACACGTATTTGTTGCTGCCAATTCTCGGTTATCTCACGTTCCCAGCCGGCATGGTACCAGCCGCCAGCGGTTCCTCCACCCGTCCTATACCGTCCTCGCTTGGCGCCGACCCTGCACAAGTCCCACGGTCAGAAGCGAAAAAGCTCCTCCATCTCTGCGTTACGGCGCAGGCGGGTGCGCTGTAAACGCTGCGTCGCCTGCTGCAGGAAGGAGTGCGGCAACTGCATTTACTGCCACGACATGAGAAAGTTCGGCGGACCAGGACGCATGAAGAAGGGTTGTATCATGAGGCAGTGTCTGGCGGTGAGGCATCAAACATTTGTATTGTTCATGTTTGCTCTGTTTATACTAGAGATAGTGTAGAGCTGTCCTTTGACCCTGGTCACTTTATATTTATCTATTTAAAAAAATGGAATGTAAAGAATTGAACTTCAACATTCTTTTTACTCCTAAAGGTATTACATTTTGATTTATTCTTTCAGCCGGCCCTGCCGAATACAGCCCGGTGTGCCATATGTAGAGAAGGAGAATTTGATGAATCAGATCCAAGCACTTACTCGTTGATGGAGTGCTCTGTCTGCTCACAGATTGCCCATCGCCAGTGCATCAAGGTAATCCTCAGATGTGTTCCTCAGTTACAGGCTTTTCTAACTGTCAGCTGTGTAATATATACATGTATATTGTGAAATGAAGGAACAAGACTTTGATGTTTTTGATCAATCTCATCACATAAAAAATACAACAGTGCAATAAAATCTCCAGCCAGTGTGAGAGTAAAGATTATCACTCCATGACAGAGAAGTAGCCACCATTTGTGCAGATGATTTGTTTTACTGCTTTCAGATTTATGGATTGGATATTTTAGCTGCCGTTAAAAAGTTGGTTGTTTCCGTTTCAGGAACCTGGGGAAGGGAAGATCAATAAAGACCTGCCCAGCTGCTGGGAATGTCCCAAATGCTATCAAGGCAAAGACTCAGAATCCGAGGTACTGCGCACATGCACCTCGACCTGTTTCTGTTTAGAATCCCTGGCAATTAGTTTCACTTCTAGGTGCTTTTCCTTGTCAATAATGATGACTTACATTTCTGATGTAAGCAACTATACCCAGAATGTGTCGTAATATCTACTGGACTGCAGCAGCTGTTGTGTCCAGTATGTTTAAAAACATCCTAATATTGTCCCTGAAGCTCTAACTCCTGTCTTGCCTTCCAAAACAGTCTTCCAGTGAGGAGGAAAGTGAAGAGTCGGAGGGCTCAGCATCTCTACCGCCACGGAAACCTGGCAATCGGGAAGGCATCGGTGTAGGAGAGAGGTTGAAACAAAAGAAACATAACAAACCCCCGGCACGACCGACGGCTCCGCCACCTTCCCAGAAACTGCTGCTGCAGCATCAGCAGAGCCGCAAACGAGCGAGCGCACTGGAGCGACGATTCAAGAAGAGGGTAAGGAGGTGCGCTTTTAAATGTGCAGTGTTTTAATCATCAACAGCAAGTCTAAAGAGCCTGCTAAGGTGACAGAAAGAGACTCCAGCCTTCACGTTCACTGATTTTTTTTCTTTTCTTGCAGATAAAACTGGAGCGCAGCAAGGTCTTAATGGTAAGATGTCTATTAAAATTCCTGGACACTAAGCATCAACATTCACTCAGCACTCAGTTTAACATGCCACCACATCTAAAATTTTGTTAGTTAAATTTAAACTCGAGTTTTCACAGATTTTTTAGTTCCACATAAAGCAGTGTTTAAATGTGCATTTTTTTTTTCTTTTGTGCAGAAACACGCACGTCTCGATCGATCTCCCAGGCTGCTGGGATCGAGGCTGCATTCCCGGCTGCGCTCGCCAACAAGCACGTTATCTCAGGGCCGGGGGCGGGGCTCCCCTTACAACAGCGAACCTGGAGGAACAAGATCATTACAGCAACAGCAGTCTTCCCACAACTTGGTGCTCGAGCCGCTGGGGGAACCCCGCAGAGGAAGGGGCAGAGGGGTGAGGTTGCGGGGAGGTGGGGCAGGAAGAGGGATCGTCCGAGGAAAAGACCACGGAGACTTGGAGGAGGAAAGTGAGGACAGCAGCAGCAGCAGTACCAGCAGCAGCAGCGGCAGCAGCGATGATGAGGCAGAAGAGATGGGAAAAAGCCATGGAAAAGGACTGGATAAGGAGAACCAGCCTGACCTGAGGCGGGGGCGAGCAACCAAAGTTGAAGAAGAGGCAAAGATTGAGGTGAGAAACCAAAACAGTGGGGAGGAGGAGGAGGAAGAAATGGAGACTCAAACAGGTGGAAAAGATGGCTCAAATTATAAAGTGACCCTCCAGAAACCCACCAAAGCCAGGCGGGACCCATCAGCCATCGTCCCCAAACTGGAGGCTGTCACTCCTCAGACTGCCACATCTACGTTACATAACCAGAGCAGAGCCCTCATCAGACCTCCCATCAGAGACCACGGACCCTGTTCTGATCAGCACTCCAACAGACACAGACCCTCCCACGGCCACAACGAACATGCCATCCAGCGGAGCTCCCGTCCAGAGGGAGTGGAGACCTCAAAGAAAACCAAGCCCAGCAGGACAACTAAACCGGGCAACATGGGCTCCAGTTCATCAGCTTCTGAGCTCTGTCACCCCCGCGTCCCCCTGTCTGCCCTACAGGAAGGAGGGAGTGAGGCAGACAGGGACAACGGCGGGGCCGGGCCAGCCTGTGAGAGGGAAGTGTGGGTCTCCGTCTTCCGCTATTTAAGCCGAGCAGATCTCTGCGTCTGCATGGCCGTCTGCAAAAACTGGTACAAATGGTAAGAGTGTTTCATTTTCATTTTGGACCAGACATTTTTCTGCTGGAGTTGGCTTTCATTCAGTTTCCTGAAGATGTGCAGCGGTAAGAAGGTGGTCTCGTCTGCAGGTGTTTAGACAAGCGGCTTTGGTCACGGATCGACCTGAGCATCAAACGCACCGTCACCCCTCAGGCCCTCACAGGCATCATAAAGAGACAGCCGGTCACGCTTGATCTCTCCTGGACCAACATTTCCAAAAAACAACTCAACTGGCTCATCGGCCGCCTGCCTGGTAATTTAGTCCATAAGAAAGAGATTTCTTTAAAAAAAAAGAACCCTCTAGCTTCAAAGATTACCTTGGACACAAATATTGTCTTGGATTTGGCAGGGCTGAAGGATCTGATGCTGGCTGGTTGCTGCTGGTCGTCTGTTTCAGCTCTTTGCTCCTCCGGCTGCCCTCTGCTGCGCTCTCTAGACCTGCGGTACGCAGACGGAGTCAAAGACGTTCAGATTAGGGATCTGGTGACCCCTCCAGGTGAGTAAGGAGTAGAGTAACCGCCACCTGTTTCTCTGACCTGCTCTCTGGACACATTTTTCTCTTGTTCTCCCAGGCTGTGACAACCGTAGTCAGCTGCGGAATATGCAGTATTTGCGTCTCGCTGGCTTGGACATCAGCGACTCCACAGTGCGCCTGGTCATCCGCCACATGCCCCATTTAACCAAGCTTGACCTGTCCCACTGCAACAGCCTCACAGACCACTCCATCAACCTGCTGACAGCAGTGGGCTCGTCCACCAGAAACACGCTCTCAGAACTCAACCTGGGAGGTAACTGCGTGAAAACCGATGCAGGAGCTACGAGCTGACACTGGGCTGGTGTTGATGTTTGTGTGCGTCTCGTTTCAGGCTGCAGTAAACTGACGGACACGTGTCTGAAGTATCTCCGTCGCCTTTCCTGCATGTCGGTGCTGGACTTGCGAGGCTGTAAAGGCGTCTCCAGGAAGGCGTGCGAGGCCTTCATCTCGGAGCTGTCGGTCAACACGCTCTACTGCCTGTCAGATGAAAAACTGATCCAGAGGATATCGTAAACCCCCACCTCCTCCAACTGCTGATGGGCAACAAACGTGGGCCGGGCCTGATGAGAGTCTGTGTGTGTCACAAAGGTCACGGGGAAGATCACATGCACTTGATTGATTGATATGATTTAGGTGTGTGGGCTAAACCGGGAGCGTTGACTCACATCCGAGGTCGGAGAAAAGGATTTTCACAGCTGGAAAAAAAAAAAAAAAAAAACTTTTCAACTTTCAGTAAATTTTTTCGGGAGACTCAGGAGCATTATACGTTCTTTTGGCGATGAGTGTAAAGCATCTCTTTCTTCGCTGGGAGCGGTGGAACTGTCAGACATATCGGCCATCGTGTCATGAGCGCTAACAGACACTTTTAAGCTTCATGCTCGGTGTAAAGCCGCATCTTTCTGGCTGATGAAGTCTTAATCATCATTTGAGTTCAGTTTACATCCCAGTGCACCAACATTGCTTTACCCAAAGAGGGTAAATGTGAAACGATTTATGCACAGCATGTTTATTTTTATGGGTGTGACTGCGGAACAGCCCTCGTTACCAGTCACACAACAGTCGTCCTGTGGTGTACTTAATAAGCATGCACGGACAACAAGTGGATGCAGTATGAAGACGTAACGAGACAGTGTGAGAAGGCAATCGACATGGCAACGACCTCACCCCGAGAGAGGGCAGTTTAAGAGATAAGCCAATGAAAAGTTGTTGGATGAATGATGCATCTTCAAACAACTGTTAGACTTCAGGTGCTATTGTTTCCAAACTCCTCAGTCGCTTTGGTTTTGTACAGAACAAATGCATTTATGTTCTAGATGGACTTCCCCAATCCTCTTTGATACATATTTTTCTTTTTATTGAAAAATCTACTTTCCACTGACTTTCACAACCATGTTCATAACAATGTAGGGATGTTTTAGTTTGAGTGGCCTCTCCATCATTTTTAAGTGTAGTGGTTCAGTATCGGAGGTCTTCTGCAACCCCGGCCATATCCTTTCAAATTAATATAAGTATATAGATATATATATATACTTTTGTGTAAATGTGTTTTCCTCTTTTCGAGTGTCAAAACGGGAACTCCTGTAGCATTGTAATTATTTTCCAAAGCTTTTTGTTCCACTTTATTTGTGTTATTTTTCAAGAAAAATAAAAAAATGCGCGACGATGGGTTAGCGTTTGCAGGGTTGCATGGGCGTGTTGTTGATGTTTGTTCGGCAGGATCGGATGAGCTACTCCACCCAGCTTCAGCACACAACATGAGAAAGAAGCGACGCATAAATAAATAATCATTCTCTGCTCCAGCTGTTTGCCTCCACAACCGCAACAAATGACGATTCCACTGGAACAAAACAGAGCCGGAATTACTCTCATCCCATTTTGTTGGTGACTGAATCACCGCCATCGTACCGGTTCGCCCCCCGATTCGCCTGACCTGGATGTGAAACCGAAATAAAAGCTGTGTCTTTTTATTTTGACGGACCAGAACAACCCTGAGAGATGATCGGGCTGGCTGTATGAGCGGCTGGCTAGCTAGTTTACAGCACCGTCAGCCGGTGATTTCACTTATTCTTTTCACACCTCGCTTATGTCGCAGGTAAATGAAGGTAGTAGGTTCTTGCCGGCCAGAGAAACTATATTATATTGTGAAGAATGAAAGACAGGTGCAAAGCCCAACAGGAAACGATGTTATTAGCAAGTTAGCTACCCTTAGCTTTGCTAGCTTTTAGTTAACGTTAACTACATCAAATTAGTGGGCTGAGTTAGCTCGGCTAACTCAGCCCACTAATTTAAATAGGTACATACAATCTCGGAGATTTTTTTTTAACTTTCCCATAGCCTAGAGTTATCTACTTGGAAGGACAATTTTGTGATATTTTTTCCGTGAATGTGTATTTCTGTTTAATAACCGCCCTTTGTTGTGGCCAACAAAACTAGCTTGCTAACCAGCGCGTTGTTACACAGTCTGTGGTGTCACTGCAATCTGTTGGCTGCAGAAGTCCAATTGCAATCATAGCCATTAAACTGCTCAGTTGTCAAGCGGACGACAATGGCGCAAGAAGCGTTTCCTTTGCATTTTCTCGTCTGGAACAATCAGTATCTAGAGCTCGATCGAGAGCTGCAGAGGAAAGAGGTAAGTCGGAGTGTTTGCAGCTGGTGGATGGTGGATTTTTTATTTTCCCAAGATGCGTTGGAAGGGTCACTTTGCATTGCGCTGATGCTGCTCTTCGGGTTCTGTTCCGCAGCAGGATGTCGAGCGCCTGGATCCGAGGGGGCGCACCCCTCTGGAGCTGGCTGTGTGCCTGGGCCACCTGGAGTCAACCCGTGTGCTTCTCAGACACTCCTCAGACCCCACACACTGCAACGCACAGGGCTGGACTAGTGAGTGTTCCCAGTTTCGAGGAATAATTACAAAAAAGTGACCCACTGTCATTAATATGGATGTTTGTTTTCAGTCTTGCAGGAGGCTGTAAGCACTGGGGACCCTGAGCTGGTTCAGCTGGTGCTCCAGTACAGGGACTTCAAACGTGCTACCGAAAGACTGGCAGGCATCCCAGAGCTGCTGAGCAAACTCAGACAGGTAAAACCAGCTCTCACATTCTGATCTTAGTAAATATTTGATGAAATTTTATTTTGAAACTTTCATGTTGGAAGATGCTAATAATAATAATCTTGGAAATGTTTCCCTGTTGCCCTCCAGGCTCGGGACTTCTACGTGGAGATGAAGTGGGAATTCACCAGTTGGGGTGAGTGTCCAGTGAGAGTGTTTTCAGAGAGGTCAATTTCAGCACCAGCAGTAGGTGGACAGTTCCCAGACAATTTCCAGTATCCAAATACAGCTCTTGTTTGCTTCCAGATCTGTCCCAATACTGTTACCAGTGCCTGGATAAAAAAAAAAAAAAAAAAAAAAAGCTCCATTGATCAGTTCTTCAGACAATTTTAAGGTGTCCCAGGTTGATTGTCATATATGAACTCTTGATTCAATTTTTCTCCCAGTTCCCCTGGTGTCAAAGGTGTGTCCCAGCGACGTCTACCGGGTTTGGAAGAGCGGTTCGTGCCTCCGCGTGGACACCACCCTCCTGGGTTTCGAACACATGACGTGGTTGAAAGGACGCCGCAGCTATATCTTTAAGGGCGAAGGTGTGTCTGATACCGACTCGCACTATTGCCTCGTGCTCGTGGCAGTGTCTGACGTGCCTCTCGTGTCTTTTTCTCTTCAGATGATGGTGCTGTGGTGATGGAGGTTGACCACGAGAAACAGGTAGTTTACACAGAGCCGCTGGTGCTGTCTCCTCGTGACGCGCCCTCCCTCCTGGCGGCCATGCAGCCCTCCCAGGAGAACACGGCGCAGAGGCTCACGTCGCCCATCGTCTCCACGCATCTCAACACGCGCAACATTTCCTTTGAGAGGTAGGGGCCATGTGGGCTCCTGTGGGCGATTGTGAGCCTACTGCAGGGATCTGCATCACAGCGTGCAATGCTTTTTTTCCAGGAACAAATCTGGGATCTGGGGCTGGCGCTCAGAGAAGACTGAGGTGGTCAGTGGATATGAAGCTAAGGTGTCTCAGTTCAACGTGTCCAAAGTTAGTTTGCTTCTTTCTGTACTTGATTAGAATATGTAATTTTGTGTGTTTCTTTAGGTGTACAGTGCTACCAATGTGGAACTGGTGACTCGGTCAAGGACGGAACATCTGTCAGACCAGGATAAATTAAAGAGTAAAGGTAATTCTGTATTTGAGAAGCTGTATAAACTTTTAAAAAGTGTCCATAAACAACAGCAGAGAGAACTGATGGAATTTATGATGGATTCCACGTGTCTGATATCGCTTTATTTGGTTTCTAGAACAAAAATAGAAGGAGCAGAGAGCAGGTTGTTGTTGATCTCCCCACATTATTTCCACTCAGGCTCCAGGACACCTCTGCAATCCTTCTTAGGCATTGCTGAACAACACACCACTCACAACGGGGTAAGAGCCTCGGCGGCACGCACACACACACACACCCACCTGCAGCACCTTTTTTTAATTGCCACTCACGGCTTTGCGCTTGTGTTTCCACTAGAGTAATGTGTCCCAGTGTGCCAGCCCTCACAACCCCACCGCCATCACCGCCGAGGAGTACTTCGACCCCGAGTTTGAGCTGAACGGCCGAGACATCGGACGGCCCATCGAGCTGACCAGTAAAGTCCAGAAGTACGATATGACGCAGCCACGTTAACGCGTGCCTTGATTTGTTACAGCTCATGATGAGGTTTGTATTTTTCTGTCTTGGCACCAGGTTTAAAGCCACCCTGTGGTTGAGCGAGAGTCACCCTCTGTCTCTGGCCGAGCAGGTGACGCCCATCATCGACCTCATGGCCATTTCCAATGCTCATTTTGCAAAGCTGCGTGACTTCATCACTCTGCGCCTGCCGCCAGGCTTCCCTGTGAAGATCGGTGGGTATGACGGCTCACTCAGCTGGAGGGAGGAGCCCACATTTGGGGCTAGAACCTCTGTCTTGATCACAAACTGGACATCGTTGCACCATATGGTCTGGGAGTCGCTGCTCCTTTTGGGCTCCCCCTGTTGGTGCTTCTCAGGATAGATTACAAGTGTAGAAGAGTAAAAGAGCTTGAAACCTTTATCCCCTGATTTATCCACTTAAACCTGACTGTTTTCCAGAGATTCCCCTGTTCCACGTGTTGAACGCAAGAGTGACGTTCAGCAACCTGTGCGGCTGCGACGAGCCGGTCAGTTCTGTAACCGTGCACAATCTGGAGGGGACCGACAAAGCTGGTGATTTTGTGTGTGTGTGTGTGTGTGTGGTTCCAACATCTAAAAAAAAGAAAAGAATCTTCCAGCTTTTAATCTCTTTAATAACCTATTCTCCCAGGTCACTCAACCCCGCCCTTCCTCTGTGAGGTGGACCCCTCGGTGTTCGAGCCCCCTGTGGATTACACCACCCTCGGGCCAGGCCGCAGCGAGCCGATGAGGGACGAGGACGACAACCTGCTGCAGTTCGCCATCCAGCAGAGCCTCCTGGACGCCGGCACAGAGAGTGACCAGGTCGGAGAGCTTCATCATCCTTTTCACCTCCTCTACATAAGATGAAAATCTGAATTCTAATCACTTTGAGTTCCAGGTGACTATCTGGGAGGCCCTGACCAACAGTCGTCCAGTGCTACAGAGTCCGCTGTACGAGGAAGATTCCCAGCTGGAGAGGTAATCAGACTGTCATATCATCTGTAATACTTGTTTAATTATATGAAATCCACCAAGAATTTAACCTTTCAAAAAGATTTCTCTTGGTGTAGCATTGTTTAGGCTGATATACAGTAATGTACAGGTTCAGGAGTTTATTAAAAGTGGGACTTTAAAGGCATCACAAGCTTTAACTTCTTTGTATTCTCTCTGATCCAGGAGAACATGTGGTTAAGGTAATTTAATTAAACCTCTTTAAATGTAGTTCGTAGATTAGCTTCCTGCCACTCACGGGAGCATTATTCCCACTCCTTCTATGTGAATCCCGGCAGTCACACTTTCCTCTCTGTTTTCAGGGCCATCCAGGAGTCTCTGTCCATCTCACTGGCCGGCAGGGAGCCGGAGGACGGGGCGGACCCCAGCCAGCCTCCCTCTGTCTCCCCTTTGGAGAACTCCAGGAACTCCCTGCTGTCCTACAGCGCCGTGACAGAGTCGCAGCTGTCGGGACACTTTGGCGTGGCGTCCAGCTTCGACGAGCAGCTGCGCATTGCCATGGAGCTGTCCTGTCGGGAGCAGGAGGAGCTGGACAGGTGAGGGTGGCGATTAAAGCGATGACATCTGCCCAGAATGAGCATTTGTGACGCTTTGGGTTTGGATTTGCAGGCAGCAGAAGGCTGAAGAGGAGGAGCTGGAGAGGATTCTGCAGCTGTCGCTCACCGAAAAGTAACGCCACGCCACAGCTGCTGTGCTCGTCGGGGAGCTGTCCTCTTAATTTATTCACGTTAATTTCTTCTTTCTTTTTTTAAACGCTGAGATGTTAAGTTATTCCAGATAATTTTGTTTTTCTCACATGAAGGATGAAAAAACAAGCACATAAAAGCTGTGGGTCATGGTAGAAAAGAGAAAAAAAGAGTGTCTTTGCTTTTTTTATTCACTATTTTTCACCATTTTGATGTCTTTTATGAAGTGATGAATAATCATTTAACCTATAACGTAATCCTTGATAATAACGAAAGAGGTTCGAGATCAATACTGTGGAATTTAAAAAAAAATTATAATATTTAAATGTTTATGTTGGATTGTGTGTGAAAAATAAAGAACAATCTTCATCCTGAGTTTTGTATTTTAAGTGTTTCATCCCCACATGTACCAAATCAGCAAGTTGATTTGATTTTATAAGTAAACACCTGCTGCTTCCAAACTTAAAACCAACAAATTTCAACCAGAATTTTCTGGGATTCTAAGGTCCTTTTATTAACCCATCCAGCATGTTCCCATGAATGAAATACATTTTAATTAGTTACTCAAATCCTTTGAGATTCATTTGGCTAAAAAAAAATTTAAAAACAATCTAAAAATTATGTTGAATTTAAATTAAAACAAAAGGTTTTAATAATTTTTTAAGTCTATTTTCTGAAAGTCTTGTCATTGGATGAACTGTCTGATTAACTGATTAATCACAAATTAATATTTAAATACTTGAGTTCTCACCTAAATACTCGGATTATTACATCCCAGTGACTAAGATGTCAGTACCTGCACAATGGAGTAAATATTTTACATTTTTAGGAAGATTTAGTTAAGTGGAGTGCAGACTTTGTTATAAATATATGTACTCAACTACTCAATTACTTCACACCAGTCAAGGTAATAAAACATCATCCAGTCTGTGTTTCTTCCTCAGAACCTTTGATCTGCTGACTGGAGGGTTTTTATGGCTCCTTGTTCTCATAGATTCCATCCTCTTCCCTCCAGAGCTTTAAAACTCCATCCTGGTCCATGGGAGCTGCTGCAAAATGAGACAAAAGCCCACAAACCAGCCTCTTACTCTCCCTCATGCAGTCCAGAGCTCACGGTGTCATCATCTACATACATGTCTCCTCCAGTTTGAGGTCATCGGTGCTGTGACTGTCAGGATACACGTATCCACCATCCACGGCCTCTGGAGGCCAGAGATCTTTGGCGTTTGGCTGCAGCATGGGCACCACCTCAGCCCTCTGAACTGGTCTAGGCTGATGTGAGGTGGTGCCTGTGTTCCTCTGAGCTGTCGGCAGATCTGAGGCACCGCAAAAAAAAAAAAAAAAAATGCTGTTAAATGAGGATGGAAGGTTTTTCACGGAGCTGCAGTGTTGGCAACTGACCAATCCAGGTGTTGTACGTCTCAGACGGGCTGTAGGGATGGAGGCGATACTCTGTTTTTTCTTGGAAGTATTTGACCACTTCATGCAAGGAGGACACCGTCACCTCCAGAGAACAGAGCAGCACTGTTTACTTAAGGAGCACTGTCTCTATTTCTGTTTTATATTTTCCTCTGTCATTGGAAAGTATTTTAACCTCGTGAAAGCCTCAATAAAAGCCAAATTAAAAAAAAAATACATAAGCATTTTGTATAAAATCTGCTGCAGTTTAAAGTCAGTCTGTGGCATAAATGTATGCATCAAAACCACAGTTAATTATAAATACAACAAAATTCGTTTCAATATAAAAGAAAGATGTTCCCTAAAGCTTTTAAGAGTTGTACATTTTCAACACTTCTAATAAACAAAGCCCTGCAGAATTTTATAGAAGTAAGTAATATATGAAATTATATTGTTATTTGTTACTCAGTTTCAGGTTTCTGTTCTTCATGAATCGGATTTTCTGGATCAATATTTGGATGTCTGGGACTCACTGCTGTGTTCAGTTCAATGACAAAGCCTGATTTAGTGACGCTCACTCTGTAGTTCTTCATCACGTGTCCACTGAAACACAGATTTATCTCACTGCATTTATTATATATAGTATGTAAATGTAAATTGGCATGTGTTTGTTTGAGGTGGCGACCTGGCCGTCGTATGTCTGAGGGACAGGGCGTAGCTGTTGGCCACGCTGGAGGGGCGGATGATCAGACTTCCTCTCTCGGGGTTTGCCTCCAGCATCTCCTCGGCCTCCTGGCGAGTCACTCTGAAGAAACACCTGCAGCAGAGAGAAAAAGCAAACCCTACCTTTGGTATCCAGCTGGTGCAGCATGGATTAAAGACGCTGGTGTTGCTGCTGGAAGTGGAGGCTTTCTGGTTGAGCTGATAGGAAAAGCAAACTCACACAGGGACATCGTTCGGGCTTTCATTCCACTCCGTGGGCTTTCTGGGGAGGGCACAGATGGAGGCCGAGGGTAGAGAGGATGGCCGGGGTGGAAGTGGAGGGGATGACAGGGGCTGAGTCCGCCTCCTTTCCTGAGTCAGAGCTTCCTGCAGCTTCAACACCTGACCGGGAAGCAGGTGGATTTTACTGGGAATCTCCTTCTGCAGTGAAGCAGAGGTGAACAGCAGCATGGCGCAAACACATTAATCATCAACAAATGAGGGAAAAGTACTTCAGATTTCCTGCATCATAACCCAGCCTAGTGCTTAACCAGGAAATAAACCCTTGATGACAGTTACGTAAAAGTAACATTAATAATTATCCATGTGTGTGTACGCGTGCACGTGTATCCCTACTTTGCACACAGTCAGGATGTAACACCTCCATTCTTCTCCACCGTCAGGATTTTCCATCTGAATTTTTCCAACAAAAACACATTTCTTTTTTTCCATTTTCACAACCTTGAAAGAGGTGTGCATCCCACCTTTAGCCGCACGTCATCTCCTTTCATTCTGAGGGTGAAGATCACTGGTGCCCTCCTTTGATAGGGGACATCTAATTTAATGGACTTCAGCTCTTCCAGGTCCAACTTCTCTGTGTACTGATCTCACACACACACACACAGCGGCTCTTAATGACTCTGTACATGCTTTAAATGACTGCATTTTGAATCAATCATGTTTCTTTACCGTGTCCTGAAGTTCATTGTGATACAGGAACATCGTGGCTCCCCGCAGCTCTGCGTAGTAGCCTTTAAACACCTGAGGGGAAAAAAAAGTCATGAAAGTCACTCACAGTTACAGCAACGCGCTGCAGCTTTTCGCTCTCGGTCTTTGCTCTCACCTTCTCTGCTATGCGTTTCTTCAGCAGGTGTCCGGAGTGGTAGAGGGGCAATGACGTGATGCTCGTCCTCCTTTGAAAGAGAGAAGACATCTGAAGCTCTGGTTTCCCTTGCATGATAAATCCTCAAGTAATTCTAAAATGCCTGAATCAGTAACGTTGGGAACTGCTGCAGCAATGTCGCCCCCTTCAAACTCTGAGGAGGAGGAAATGTGGCAAAGGATTAAAAAGAAGGAAGTTATTAATACATTATCCAAAATAAAGTGTACTTTGAACCTGAGCACATACCACCCCACCACCACCACACACACACAATCTAAAGAACATCTCAGTGTCAAAACTTAATTATTTACCATTTTATTACATGATGGAACATTGCTGCACAGACCTGCAGACAGAGATGTTGTGATACATTTAAATTAAGTAAATACTATCCACACAATTCACAACGCAGAATCCATCGTCTGGATAAATATGCATGAAGGCTTTTACAGTTTGATGTTACACTTAAGTGATGTTAAGTCAAATGTCTTATTTCAAGACTTTGCACCAGTAGATAAATTGATTTGCATAGATTGGTGAGCACGGGGGAAGAAATGAGGAATAGGGAGGAGGGAAACATGCACCTGTGTGTGCGGCTCATCTGTTTATCATGTAAATGTGTCTGTTTTCCACATGCAGTGCCAGGGCAGACGGCCTCCTGCCGGCCTCAGATTTGATTCCCGGTGTCTCTTTGACCTCGGCGGTCCCTGTGGCGTCTCACATCACCTCTGTTAATCCCTCACGCTCAGGCAGGGAGTCCATGGAGAGGAGAATACAGCGAGTGTTCTTCATCACGGGGCCTTTAACGATGCTCCTTCTCAGCCACCGGCTGGGGAGAAAATGGCCACATGCGACACAGATCAGGTATAATTCGCTGAAATAATGAGAACACTACAAAACTGCAGGTACACACAAATAAATAAAGTCAACACATCAGGTCATCGCAATTTTATTTCCTTCCAGTTTAGATTTCTACGGTGGAAGACAATTTTGAATAAATCTGGTCACTGAATTTAAGATTTGTAAATTTTTTCCTCAAAGCATTTAAACTCCTCTGCTGTTGACACAAAAGCCTAAAGAAGAAGAAAAGAGAAGAGAGAAAACTGTTATTATTCAAGCAGAACTAATAGGAGACTGATCAGATTGTGACGTTGACTGACCGAAGGGATCCGGCTCCTGATCAGCTGGCTGTCTGGGACAGAAGCTGCTGCTGGAGACAGAGGGTCGGCTGGGGTACGACCTTCCCCAGGCGTCGGCACGGAAACACTGCATGCTTTGGTAGCATGAGACATCGCCCACTGGAAGACAACCCCCACTTTTCCTGTTTAATTTCTGCTCTTAACTTTGCTCCCACACTGCAATGTTTCATTTTCCTCATAATCATGATGACAAAACTGTGCATGTGCGTGTTTACCTATAGGGTTTTCTACTCTAATGGCTGCAATGATGGAATGGTGGAGGTGTAAGCAGGCCTGTAATGAGAGGCAGAGGTGATGAGGAGGAGCAGAGAAGATGGAAGCCTGGGGCACTGTGGTGCATCTCCTGCTGCAACCACAGCAACATTAACACAGGACCACCAGGACCACACATCGGGCTGATGTGTGATCTGTTACCATGGAGAATCCACCATCATCTGAGCATCTGCAGCTGCCTCCACAGCATTTTAAATTGGGGATGGAACCATTTATTTCATCTATTGCGTTGAAATTAGGGATGATCTGGTATAATACGTTTTCAAGATTCCTGGATAATGGATTGATTGACGAGTGTGGACACGTGGAAGCACTTAATAATAATAATAATAATAATTATAAGAAGAAGAAGAAAAAGATGATGATAATCTGAGAGTGTGAGAGGGAATGGCAGCATGGAGGAGGTCACAGACACATGTGGAGGGGTGAGTTTGTGGATGGCCCTGAATGTTAAAAGGATTCTGAACTCATTACAGACTTTTGCTGGGAGCCAGTGCAGAATACTTAAGTTCTATGTAACAAGAGAGAACTTGCGAAATAAATCTAAAAAAAAAAAAAAAAGTAAAATAGAGAATATATTTTTATTTCTATCCTATCGTTAATTCTACATGATAAAGTTAAAGCTGTTATGACTTAAATCATCACAGTGCATCATTTTTACCTATCAATAAAGTCAATTTCTTTCTTTATTTCCAGGTGCTTGTGAAGTGTAATTAAGGGTATTTTTAATGGATCTCAATAAATTTTATACAACACCCAACTCTTCGCTGGAAAGTGGAAGTAGAGACGTAGACAGAAATACCGTGAACCTATTTGCGGATGTCTTTACCTCTGTTTTGTTTGCAGCTGCATTTTGCAATTCCCAGAATTCCACTGATCGAACAGGTGGACCCAGGAGAATAGGCTGATCCCATGGCAGCATATGTTTCTGGTAACACGAGAGGTCAGAGGTCAGCTACAGGTAAACTGTGCTGTGCATACAGTACGACTGTTCAGAAAAGAAAAAAGAGAGAGGAAAAAAACATACCAAATTTGACCGACTGTGGTTGGTACTTTTTTCTAATGATCCTGAAGGGACGGAAGGAGTAACTCAGTAACGTTCCAAAACATTCACAAGGATAAAGACATCAGGGCACCTGTTTATGGAGCTGATGCTGGGTACGTTTTCATTGTCACACACTTGCTCCAGCAGCAGCCGATCTCGGATCTCTCGGGCAAATATGCCAGGGTTGATGCGTTTCAGGTGTAGGATGGTCTGCACCACTTTGGGAGTTGCTACTTTGGGTTTGGAACCTCCCATTACTGCTGGTCTAACGCTTCCTGTCTCATTGTACCTGAATGCAAAATAGTAATTTCTGTCATGGGGTCAGCCTTTTATTTTATATGTTTTAATTAATTCAATGAGATAAAGGATAGAGAAACACCTTACAGGTGTATGAGCTATTTTAAAAATCAGAGCTAAATTAAAATTTCATGCAGAAATCAAATCAGTTTTACAGTAATGATAATAATATTAATCCATCTACCCATCTTTTAGCCACTTTTTCCTTGTGGGATCAGGCTGCTTGTCGCCGGCAAGGCGAGGAACAGGAACAGTAATAGTAATAATTTAATACAAAAATAATCCATGACATAATATTATTTGTTTGAATTTTAATTCAGACCTTGTTCTTAACCCCTTTTGGTTAAAAAAAAAAAAAAAAAAAAGTGTTTAATGGAACTTTTGAAATCTGAGAAGAAAAGACAGAATATTAAGAAACCGAGGTAAAATTCAGAGATTTATGTCATAATCACCACAAAAGCGACGGTCAAAATAAACACATAATTTAAAATACAACATTACAGTATTAAACAAAAAAAGTAAACGCATTTATTTTGAACGTAATCTGAACTATTAAACTAAAGGTTGCTCTCCAGATACTCAGAAACTACTCGCATGAATTAACCAAGAACCGCTGTACCTGGCCAGTATTTTGCTGACACAGCCGTGACTGACGCGCAGCCGACGGGAGATATCACAGGGACGCACGCCGCGTTCAGCGAGTTCCACGATGCTCTGCCTCACCACATGCGGTAAAGGACGACCGTTAATGAAAACCCCGCCGAGCTGGTTTACCCCGCTGTTCCCTGGTCACCCGGGAAGTGAAAAGAAATTTGGTTTTGTCCCCACCAACTTTTCCTTACGAATTAAACTCGGTACTTACTGTGCGTAAAGGTGGACGACGCCTGTTCGAAGCATGCGTTCATGACTGACTCTTAACTTTAATTCAAGTCTAAAGTTCTGACTTTTCAAAGACCATCCATCCGCTATTGCGTCCTGTTTGATTTTGTTGCAGGTTTAATGAAATCTGCTTCAGTAACCACAATTTTGGTTGGACGCACGACTCACCCACTCAACCGCCCCCACCCACCCACACACCCACACACACACACACACACACGGGAGAGTGGGTAAAACACCACACTATCACATTATCTATTCCCATCAAATATTTATCATCACTCTGAAACTCTGTTAATTGCATATTTTGACAGTTTGTTTTTACGGTGAACAGACTACTTTATTTAAATCAGCCCTTACTGTTTCTAATACTAATTGAAATCCTGGAACGAAGTGTTCCTCCAGCTATTAACATGACAACGGGGAAGTAGATGAAAATACTTCTCTGTAAATATCCAAAGTAGATCTCTCTGTGTCAACTGGACTGAAAGGTTTCCTTGAAAACGTTTCGCCCTCTCTCCAGAGAGCTTCTTCAGTTCTAAGTTTGCTGGGGCAGAGCAGTTGACACAGAGAGATCTACTTTGGATAACCATGACCTGGATGAGTGAGAATCTACACAGACTTCTCTGTAAATAATTCTCTGCAGGTTTTTTATTAAATGAAAACTTTCTCTCTCAATCACGATACGCACTTAAAAACACTTGTTTATACCACATCAGTGCATCTATCTGAAATTGCACTGCATAATTAGGGTTTGCTATGCCCACAGCTGTTTACAGTAAATATTTTTACTAACATAATGCGTAAAAAACCCACAACATAAAATAGTATGTCTAATACTTAAATAGATATTTATTGGAATAATCGATTTAGTTTTTGTACTGACTGGTACTTTAATTGTTTAAACAATGGTGACAATGGAATGGCAAAGAAACTATAGTAGTTTTCCAATACAACTATACGCTTGTATTCCTGGTTTGTACGCCTGCCTTTAACAAGTGTAGGTGAAAAACAGCAAGTTCAAACCTCTCTCTTGTTGATTTGATTTGTTTCCTGCAGTGACGTGATCCCATAAATTCCATTCCACGCTCCATGGCACAGTCAAAAACCGTAAGACTACAAAACGCCCACACCTGTGCTGATTAACCCACCTATAGATACACCACAAGGTTAACCTACCGCCACCTTCAGACATAAAAATGCATGACATTAAGAAAAAAACAAAATGAACAATTTGGCTCCTACAGAAACTATTCCTGCGCAGTGACAAATATAGACGCTGTATCAGTTTTAGTTGACCAACAGAAATCTCACGGAAACGCCGGGTAACGAACCCTTCCGTCACATTTCCCCAGAATGTAAACAGAAAAGGGATCTAAAAAAAGCGTTTCAGTTATATTGACTGAATAATCTTGACAGCGCGAAAGCAAACCTTGGTCTAGGGCAATATTGATTTACTTGGGGAAGATTCTTTCTTAAATACCGTAGGTGTTTCAAGATTGTCTTCGCTACATTGAGTTAGCATGGTGCATGTTAGACCCATATATAAGTCCATTTTAAATGGTCAATGTCACAATTAAGTGTATGTTGAAGAAACATCGAATCTGGACATTTAAATTGTGGCCTTGCGCAATAACAGTTTGGACGAAAAAATTAAACGAGACTTTTTCTTCGTTACGTAGCAGTTCTGTGCACGGTCACGCGGTGGTGCTGTTTGGCTTCCACAATGGACGGTACTCCAACAGCCGAATACGGTGCTGATGGGGATGGCTGGGAAGACGAATCTTTCTTTATTGAAGGTCCCAGTAGTTCAGATGATGAACTAGAGTTTGACATTTGGGAACAGAAACATCACAGTATCAGCTGTAAGCAGACTGCAGCCCTCAGTGGGGAAAGCTCTCCACTCCTGCTGGCATTCAGTATCACTTCTGGACGGAAGCTGAGGGATGACAGCTCGAGTACTGCTTCCAGTTTGGATGCACAAGCTGAGGAGGAGGCAATTGAGGAGTGGATGATCCTGGGACGAGGCGAGCAATCAGGAGATTCCAGCATCCAACTCAACCTGAGCTACTGGAACAGCTCTGAGGATGACTCTCCGGATGAAGGTGAGACTATCTTTAATGTTGTTTTAGGTATAACATGACGACAAAAAAATATCACAGATATTTTGTATGTATATTTAACCATATGTATACATGATGTAAATGTTTAAGCAGATTTCCAGTGAGTGATAACGTAGGACAATTTAACCATTTTAATCCTTTCCATAAACAACCATTTCATCTTATCTTGCCAACCAGTGGCTTCACTTCAGTGGTACTTGCTGTGAGAAGGTTGAGCGCTTACCTTCAGTTTTGTAAAGTCTTGAGGAGATACAAGCAGAATGCTTAATAACCTTGATAACATTAGAAGATATTGCCATCCTGAGTTCATGCTGGAATTGAAAAAATATGTTTTTCAATAACTGTTTAACAGCAAGCATGGTATTTTAGTTATATCCTTCCGAGAACCCTATAATCTAAACTGTGGTGAACAAATTCTCATCTACAAAAAAAAAATCTCTTCATTATAGGTCAGACTGGCAATTCAGATACCTGGGCTGTATCAGAAAAGGACAAGGTAACATTTATGTTTTGTGTTATACTGTATTTTGTGCATGGTAATGTAGAGGAAGTGTCGTATTGAAGCATAGAGATACAGTGGAGAATGAGATCGATTGAAAGCACTCATCACCGATGACTATTATACATTTGGAATCATTCCACCTCTTTTTTTCCTAGGGTGACACCAGCAAGGCACTGCCTGTGCGCTATTTTTTACACGGCCGGTCCAACATCTGCAGCATCTGCAACAGAATTGGACACCTTGGCAGTAGCTGCTACTACCACAAGGTGAAGGAGTGCGCTCATTAGCTCGTTTTTACATACACATAAAATATATCACATGATCATTAGCTAGATGAAGGGGATGGAACTGCCCTTTGCTGCTGCCAGTGGGCAAAGGGCAGCTAGTGGGTCTTTGTGTCTTCTGTTTTGTTCTAAAAAGCAGTGTTATGATCCGGTTATTTTTTAACCTACCGCATTTTGTTAATACTTCCTCTTATTCTTATTCTCTTCTTGTCTACATTCTAGCAGAAATGTACTACGTGTATTCTTTGTGGGATCCGGGGCCATGTCGGTCGGGACTGTCCGAGCCGACCGTGCTCCAGCTGTGGACTGCCCTCACATGGACTCAGACCCTGTGAAAGGCCTCCTGTGTGGAACCAACACTGCCAGCGCTGTGGCATGACAGGACACCTCCTTGATGTGAGTTTATTAACAATGCTTTTTTTTCCCCCTACACTGTTAAAAATCTGAATTTCTCATCTGCTTTCCGGGTTTTCCTCAGGCCTGTCCTGATACATGGAGACAATACCATTTGACAGTAAGCTGACTTCATTGCACTTTTCCTGTCCTTCTGTCAATATAAGCTTAATAAGCAATAGTTCCAATGAACAAATAAGGAGCAGGGGAAGAGAACCCTCTTAACCTGGAGAAATAAGAATACATAATGTTACTGTGTTAATATTTGCCCTTTACTTTAAAAATATTTGTTCCAGGTCACATTAGGAGTTCCACTCAGGCCACAGAAACCGAAACATAAGAAATCCCGTACTTACTGTTACAACTGCTCTGGGAGAAACCATTATGGCCATGTAAGACTTTAGTGAGACAAAGCAGGTTTTTTTTTTTTTTTTTACCTTCTCTTTACTTTTTCATTTGATCATTCCTCTATCAATATAAGGAGTGCGCCAAGAGGAGGATGATCAGTGGAACTTCTTCATCAGTGCCCTATGTTTGCCATTATGACACCATTATGGATGTCACTGATCATCACACTCAGATGCACAAAGTCAAAGGTAAGAATGATGCAATCCCTTACATACAGGATGCATTTTATTACATTGTTTTTGATGGAGGAAATTTTTTTATTTTTTTTTAAAGTAATTATGCATTTTTTCCCACATTTGTTTTGATTCTGGCATAGACCAGTTACGTGTGTGTAACTCTTGAACCCAATGACTTCTCGCGAATTCTGCTGTCTGGGTGGAATCTGTAGCTGGCCTGGGTGAATATTGAGACACACAATCCAGCTTGTGTATTTGTGCTGAACTGCTGTGTTGTACATCAGAAGAGAGAACTATTGACCCATTCTTCCCATCATTCACCCAAACTTCCTGTCTTTGAAGTCGTGTCACAACTTTCTGTAGGACTGGAAAAAAACACACCGGTATACATGCATTTACATGCACCTCTGTTGTTGCTATGATGTCAATCAGCACCACCTTCATGGAATCATGAAGGTGGTGCTGCTTTGGAAACGCTCATCAGTTTAACACCAGGTTGACAATCCCACATTTGAAGAGTAAACTTCTGAGATAAGTGAAAGAGTGCAGTTGTGTGAGATTGATCAGAGATATTGGTCAAGCTTCTGGAGGAATTATCTGACTGCTGATTGAAATGTGCTGAAACATGTTGTCTTCTTTGCTGCTGGTGGAGCTTTAGACACTTGTAAGCACTTTATTAGACAATGTAATATCAGTAGATGCCTGTGGTGTGTCTTATCTCCTGCAGAATCGGCTTCTTTTCAGTGAGATTAAAACATTTCTTATAGAAAACACCAGATTATTTCAGAAAGTCTGCTTTTATTGCTCCTTGTAGATTGCATAACCACTCTAGTTGTTGGTTGCTTTTCAAATATTTGATATGCCTTAACATATCTTTTTTCAATCTTTAACTGTTTGAAAGGCAAACTCTATTGGTTGATAAAGAAATCTTTTAGTGTTCAGTGCCTGAGGCAATCCTCTCTTATCCTTGATCTTAGTTTATATTTTATTTGTATTATATTAGTTTAACTTTATGCACCTGGCCTGGGTGTGGTCAGTGGTGAACCTATGACCACACTCAAAAACTAGTTGCAGGTTCCTAAAGCATATAATCCATAAAAGAAAAAATCAACAGTCCATCTATCTATCTATCATCAATCCTCACTTTGTGTTCAGAAACCAAAGAAAGATCTCTGGCTCTCAGAGCCAGTTTCTGTCGTTCACTCTAGAAAAATGGCTCTAGTTGGCTCTTTCACAACCTACCCAACTGTACAAAACAGACTTAATGTGCACTAAAATGCTACTATATTAGTTAAGGTAAAACAGATGCAGTCTGCAATATAATCATCTGACAACCCAGTATTTAGTTTTGTTTTATATGGCTTTTAGCAGCATAACATTATAGCAGTCTCTTTCTGTTGGTGCTGTTTCCAGAGCTGCTGAATACTGCATCTACGCCTGACCTGCAGCCCCCTGAGCTCACAAAGGAAAGCGACATGGGGAGTCATACAGTCACAGAGGGGAGCAGAGTAAAACTGGAAACCTGGAGCCGAGTTGACAGGAAAAAGACGTGGCCAGAGAGAAGGAGAGAGAGACGGGAGGTAAAGAGGCTGAGGAGAGAAGCTCAGGCCAGACGGGAGGGCACAATGTTGGAGAGAGCCCGAGGAAACTACGATGATGAAGATTTCACTACAGACTCATTCAGATCCCCACTCCTGGGCCACTGGCAATCTACAGTCTCTCCACACAAAAAGAGAAAAGGGGAGGAAGGAGGACGAAGGGCCAGAAAATTGGAGAAATGGAACAAAGGAGGTGGAATAAAACGAGGTAGAATAAAAAGAGATTTATATAGTGACACAGACATGGGGACCAAATACTTTCATTCCTTAAAAGAAACAGTACGACAGAGAAGAAGATAATGTGTGCATATTACGCATAATAAATATTTATTACTATTCCCATTTAAAACGTCTGCATTGTTACCAAAACTGGCGTATTTACTAGCTTCTTTGTCTTGCAGTATTGTTTTTAAAGGATTTGCCTGTGTTAATGATCTTTTACAATTAAAGTGTGCAACATACGCTTGATTAGTCTTTGCAGTATTGTTACATGAATTGGAAAATTGTGTTTTAGAAGGAAATGATAATATATTGTTCATCGTAGTTAATTAAACCAGGGTTTAGGAGCTACAGGATAGCTGGAGATTGCGTTAGTTACCTGGAAACCCAAATGACGCCTATGGTCTTCAAACCTTTATCTTGTAGTACTTCTGCTATTTAGTATTGAATTATTAATGTCCTGGGCAGCTGCTCGGGGTTTGCCAGAATGAAGCAATCAACTCTGATAACAAACGGCTGCGTAGACACAAACCTAAAGGATTCAGTTAAAAAAAACTTCATACTGGTTTAAAAAAATAAAAAAAAGAATTCCAGGCTGTTGTCGTCGTTGATTCGTATGATTGATGTTGAGAAACATCGCGAAATAGGTTGACAACTCGATACATACTTATCTGCACTCGATTGCTTTCGTCTTGTTAGAGATGCGAAACTACCATTGATTGATATCCGCTACACTCCCCACTGACTAGAGATAACGCTCGATAGCTAAAGAGAGAGGGGATTTAAATTTGACAAATACTTTCCGCCTCACTTGACGGATAGGGCGGCTTTTTGTTTTCTTTTGCGGACTGAGGTAATCCGCTACTAAGACTGTTTACTGACTAGCCAAACCTTGCCACAGTGCGACGGTGGCTAGCTTGTAATGTCGGAACAGTGGGACTTGTTTTTCCTCTAGACTCCGCTTCCTGAAGCTAGCCGAAAAATCTAAATAATTCTCATGGAAGGGCAGGTATAGTCAGCCACAGCAGAGGTGTGATGCTTTGTCGCTTCAGCGGTAAATTATCCTGTTGAATTTTGTTGGAATTTGTTCTCTAACCTATGCCAGTAACTTTATTCTTCCGCCAGCCATCGGCTGCTTGTTTAGTTTGCTAATGCTCGACAGCTAGCCATCTTGCTTGTGTTTAGGGATTTGAGTATTTAACTTGAAACGCTGTCGATGGCACAGAGCGAGCGACAGTCGGCTTGAGTTTCGTTTGCCTTTGTTATAGAAGTTGCTGTGCAATTCTCCACTGCATTAGATTATACCTTTAAATGCTTTGGTTTGCTATGGGAGAAGCTGTAATACTGTGATAAAACAATAGAGAAGATGAGATCTGCTCATCTGTTTCGTTAAGGCTGAAAAAGCAGTGATCATTACGTGGAAAACACAGTCGCTATATGGGACTATATGATAATTTAAAGAGAACATCACTTGCAAAGGTTTGTCAGTGATAAGTACATGTTTCCATAAATGACTGACAGAGGGTGGATGTGATGCAGATGGTGTTTGTGCGACACGCGAGGGCTGAACCAGCTGCTTCCAGGTATCTCACCTCATTGTGCCGATAAAAAACATTTAAATGCATCAGAACTCACTGGCAGTATCTGGCCATCACCAATTGAAACTAGGCAACTAGAGAGAAAAATAGCTACTTTCTACAAGCGTATCTCCAGCCTAGCTTCATTACGTCCATCCACCACCGCCCTTCTCCTCCCCATCATGGACCCCCCGAGGACTCGGTCGCGGTCTCGGTCCGGCTTTTATCATTTCAGCATGAACGGCAATGTTGGAGGCAACGGGAACGCGGCTGGCAGCGGGAGCATCATGAACGCTAGTGGAGGAGGGGGGAGCTTCCCGCAGCAGAGCAACCCCGGGTGGGCCCCGCATCATGGAGGTCGCAGCTATCCGGAGAACCAGCAGCCGCACAACCAGGGGAGCTACCTATCTGCGGGGGCGCAACGCCATTCAGCGCATGGAGCACACAGGCACCCCGGGACCGGTGAGCTGGCATTAGTAGAGCATCATCATCATCATTACATGCCCAGTCTCACGGAATATACCCCCTCAGGGATGTAAGCGGGGCATTACCAGCCATAAAAACTTGTAACTGAAAGCCCTGATGCCTTTTCTACTGGTTATATACAGTACTCACAGATTAGTGCTGTCTCAAAGTTTTTCAGGTGAATAGACATTAAGTAAAACAAACATTTATGTTTGTTTTACTTAATGCTACACTACATGCTACACTACATGACTACACTACTGTCATTTGGTAAATGATATTAATAAGGTTTTAAAGTTTAAGTGACTGGCACAGATGACTTAACAATAGATTATGTTGGCCTATGGTGAGGTCTCATTTATTTACATCTCTTATCAGTATACAGGAGCTTTGGTATGTTTAAAAATGTTAATGAAATACATTTAAAAAAAATATTTAAAACTATAAAGCAGATTTTTATTGCTAATCCATTGGTAAAGGACAGTGAAAACTTCTGTCATACCTGTTAAGATTCCCTTGATGACAGAAAAGTAAATGAATGAATAAAAGTGAGCTTTTAGTCAGTTGTAGAAGATCAGTGTTGTAAAATAACCAAAATTTAGAAAGTACAGAAGGGATTGTGTGGGTGAATTTTAAAGTGTATCTTTCATTTGCGTGGTCGTTTTCCTTTTTAACAGCTGCACTCATCTCTTACATGAGTGTGATATGACCATTGTGTGTCAGTTCAGTGCTGATATTCTGTTTGTAATATTGTGATTAGGCATGATTTTGAAGGTCTTAAAAGGGTCTTGGTTTTGTCTCATCGATCTGCTTCATGGTTCAAATCTTTGTATAAAGTTTAAGAGCAGGAGCAAATTGCTTCTTGATGACAGCTAATACTGTCAGGTTGAAAATCCTGCCTGGCAGCCTGATTTCATTATCTGTTAAGACTGGCAAAGAAAAGAAACGGTGTCAGCCTTCCCCAGGTGCCACGCTCAGAAACAAGGTCGTGTCTAATCATGGGCAGAACCAGCCCTGCCTGGCTACAGTCCCCCCCCTCTCTTTGGCCCTCCAGTTCCAAAAGAATTTTGGACATTGATTCTGGCAAGTCAGTCATGTGACCCTCCTTCTGTTTGATGCTGCCATTGGCTGTGCATCATTGAGCTGTCAAAACTCTCCATTTTCACATAGTTCTGGAGTGCCAATGCAAGACAATAAAAGAGTGGGGAAAGCTTTTAGATCTGTTTGTTCTCAGGAGGCTGAAGGGGCTGTTTGGATGAGAAAGAGATAAGGGGAGGAGATTGTTTCCCCCCCTCTTTTTTTTGGTGATTAAAGGTTTTTGGGGGGCTGCTTGGAAGAAATTCTTGTCAGCCAAGTTCAAGGACATCTCTTTTAAGCTGCTGGATTGTCTGTGTGCACAGACTGCTTCCAGATTGAACATGTGGACTCCCAGATAAACAGCTGGAAGAGCTGACAGTCTATTGATCTTTGGAGGGAGATTTTTATGACTTAGAGAAAAGAGAGAGAACTGGATCAGTAAGACCAGTCCCTTCAGGATTTCTGTGTCTTATGATTCAGAAAAAAATGCCTTTTCTCAAATATGATGCTTTTTTGGGCAAGTTTTTGGACATTTTCTTACAATTACACTCAACGAGCAATTGAAATGAGGAGGAAAAGGCTTTTTTCACATGGGCTGAAAAATCAAAGGTGACAAATGAAATACTGAAAATTGCACCTGTTTTAGAGGTGAGCCTTTTCTACACATGAACGTATTAATAAATGGTTTTTATTGCAGAGTGCATGGCTGCATAAAAATCCTTATTCACTAGAAGAGTCTCTGGTGTTTCTGTCTTGTGTTTCTGATTCAAGAGTTTTCATGGGCGATCAGAGACACTCATTAGTGAGCCAGAGAGGATGCGTCCAGTGTGACATTTTCCAGAGATGGTTTTCTTCCTCAGCAGCTTGTTTGAAGCAGGAAATTCAGTTGTGTGGAATATTTTCCAAAGAAAGCAAAATCTGCAGCAGTATTACAGGGAATTATAGATTTGTTTTAGGTTTCCAGTGAGATCTAAACCATGAAATCAGAGAATCTCTGTTGTTTATCTGCGATGTGTCCTGTAATGTTTTGATTTGATTATATTTGCCTCTCTGTGACCTGCAGGAGGAGTACTGCATTTTCATCCAGATAATGTGTGCAGCGAGGATCTGGACAAAGTAAGTATGAAACATGACCACCGCCTGCAGCCCATGCTTTGATTCCTGCAGTGTAGAGGATTTGTATGTCATTGTACTTGTATTCATTCTCTGCCTTTTTCTTTCCTTGACTGACCATTTCTCCGGTTTCCCCTCCTCCGTACCTTTGCGTGCAGATGGAGGACAGCCCAAGCCCGAAAAGGCAGCGTCTTTCTCAGCAGCCCATGTTGGATTTAAACTCTGCCCCTCCCTCTACTCCTTCCTCTCCAATTCGTCCTTGGGAGCTTCCACCCAGTCGCAGACCACATCCCCATTACATGGCAGAGAGGTGTCACACGCCCCTTCGGAACAGACGAAGGTGAGGGTGTGTCACCAATGCAGTTGGATGTTTACATACACTTAATGCAAATACATGTTACCTGGTTTTCCATAATTCCAGATGTAAATAGAGGACTCGGGAGCTATTTATTTCTTTTCGTCATTTTAGCAGCTAGCCTGTGAGCCTTCCAAAAGCTCATATTCGTGCCTCCTATATTTCTTTCCCCTCAGTCCTCCAATGAGACGCCGCGGCCGGAGAGATCGCCTCTCCCGCCACCACCACCACACCCACAACAACAATAACCACCACCACTACAACAGCAACAACCACCACCACCATCATCACCACCATCCGAACGGTCACCATCACCAGCATCACCTACACTCCCACCACGGTCTGCCGTCGGGCCACCAGGATGAGAACTACCGTCATCTGGCTCCTCCTCAGGGCTACACACCTTACAACCAGCAAGCACCCCGGGGACTGGGACCTGGTCCCGAAGAGCGCCCTGGCCACCACGCTCCGAACCCTTCCCCGAGGCCCCTCCATCCATCGCCAAACCTGTCTCCCAGGTTGCTCCATCCTGTGGCCCATCCACAGCACCCACACCCCCATCCTCACCCATCCCAGCCACAGAGCAGCGTGGTTCTGGACCTTCATGAGCAGGTGACTACCAGATGATCTTGTTGTACACATGCTGTCCAGCTGGGAAATAGTTGAACTAACTTCAAGTGTTATCAGTCTGTGTGTGAGGTTGAAGAACATGTCCCTTTTGATATCCAGGGATCAGCACCAGTATCATATCCTGTGTCTCCCCCTGGAGTAACACCAGTCCTCCCACCTCGCTCAGCCCCACAGCAAATCCCAGCATGCTCGGTAGTCTTCAGTGGACAGCACTATCCTGTCTGCAGCGTCCCACCCCCGGTGAGTGCTTCTGCTTCAGCATCTGCATCTGATTCATTTCAGAGAAAAAAAATATGTATTTCTTTTGCTAAATTTCTTCTGTTTTTTGGTCTTTAGGTCCTTCAGACTTGTTCTGTGCAGCATTTACCCATGTCTTACCCATTTCAGTCCTTGCTCTCTGGTGACCCTGCCTTCCTGCTGCCCCCGCCTCACCTCCCCCGTCCCCCAACACACCTTTCCCACCACCCACCCCATCTGCCCCAGCCTGGCCAGTTTGGGCCTTATCCAACACAGCAGGCTAGATCGGTGCGTACCAATTTTCTGTTTTGGTTCATAAAATGGGATGCATTTATGGTACTTTTGATTTAAATTTAAATGTGATGATATTTCCACATTAAAACTGCACTAAATCGTTGTGAGTGACTTTTATTGCATAAATAATTTCATAATCTAATGTGATTTAATTATTGCCCCACCAGCCGTTACAGAGGATAGAGAATGATGTGGAGCTGCTTGGAGAACACCTGTCTTTGGGTGCTGGACTCCACTATCCGCCTGCCACCCATCCTGCACTCACCCAACACTCCACGCAGCTTCACTTCCTCTCTCACGACCCTCTGCCGCAGGAGTTTTTCGGAATGGTGAGCAGCCAGACATTGATCACGTATGGAGAAAAGCACCTTATGATCATTCCATTATTTTTGTCTTATCGTTCACACTCTAGTCCTATCCAAACTTTATTCCTCGACGTCTCCCAACACGACGGTACCGTTCACAGCAGCCACTGCCTCCTTCGCCTTACCACCCCAGCCTCCTGCCTTACTTCCTGTAAGTAGAGCTGTGCAGCGACTGTGCATCAATGCAGTTGTGAGTTGTAATTATCACGGTTAATTCTAATGTCAACCTACACGTTTTAAAGTACCTCTAAGGCAAGGTCACTGCAGCCTCATGCAGGTTATCATAACACACTTCACATAGATGCGTGCTCAGACATTTTCTCTCTCTTTCTATGTAGGTCAATGTTACCAGTCCAGCCCACAGGACCAGCCATCAGTCTGGAGCTGGATGTAGATGATGGAGAAGTAGAAAATTATGAGGTTTGTCATTTATTGTTTGTTTGATTTCTGTCATTGTTTGATTAATAAAGATTTTTGTTGTTGTTTCTTAGGCCCTCCTGAACCTCGCCGAGCGTCTTGGTGAGGCTAAACTGCGAGGACTGACCAAGGGTGATATTGAACAGCTTCCTTCCTACCGTTTCAATCCAAATAACCATCAGTCTGAACAAACACTGTGAGTACCACCTGATTATTCCATCATCCTTCTCTTGAGTGCACTGGAGTTCCCACTGAGCAGCAATTCTCCCACATTCGAGTAGTTTTTTTTGCATGTTGAATAACTCTAATGGCAGCTGAACCTAGATCTTACGTCGTCTGTGAGAGATCTGTGAGAGATCCAACTTTGGATAGATCTTACGTCTCCTCACTTTTTGATATGCTAATATTTATTTGGCTACAGGTGCGTGGTGTGTATGAGTGATTTTGAGTCCCGCCAGCTACTGCGAGTCCTGCCCTGCAGCCATGAGTTCCATGGGAAGTGTGTGGACAAATGGTTGAGGGTAAGTCCCACACTTGAAGTAATATTGTAGTACACATATAATTGGCGTAGGGATACTGCTTTGAATACATGTTAACTCGCCGTGATGAGGCTGTCATTGTGAACTGCATCTGTTAACCTACCTGGAGCTTTTCTTGTTTTTATCCTCAGGCCAACAGGACGTGTCCCATTTGTCGGGCCGATGCCTCAGAGGTGCAGAGAGACTCTGAGTGAACACCCAAGGGAGCCAGAAACTGAATTGTTTTTGAAGCACTTGCCACCTGCTCCTGATGTAGAAATAGAAATGCACATAAACCTGCTCACACACAGGCACCACTTCCTTTTTTTATGCAGCACTTCCCTCTAGTCTTGTTGTCATTTTAGTTTTCAACAGATCTCCTGCATATCTGAGCTACTTTCCTAATGGTTCCAGGGTTTTTTCACACTTCTGTCAGTATTCCCTGTTATTTTTTTGGTTGCTGTTTGTTAATTGCACCCGTTCTGTCCACTTTTCTACTGTGGTGTGTGTGCTTGTGTGTGTGTTTGCACTCTTGAAGTGTGAAGGTAGTGCTGGGCCAGCCTTGTTTTGAATGTGGTTAATGGTTTTGTGTGTTTGTGCGAGTGTGTGTGAGTGGGGACAGTCTGCAGTGCCCCAGGGCTGCTTGGGTTTCTGTTCTGTCAGAGAATTAACCACACAGCAACGAGTGAGTGAGTAACTTCCTAATTTAGTGTTTATACATTTCTGCACTGTCTGTACGTACACATACTACGTCAAAATCCGTTTTCTCTAGTTGAACACTAAGAGTCCACGTTGCCACTATTGCCTAATTGATCTTTTTATTGATAAATCATAAGTGATTGTTTTCTGACTGGCAGTTACCTTATCATTCCACTTTTAGTCATTATTCATTACAGGCTCTTTACAGCACAGCTTTAAAATTAAGCACATTTATCTATATTTTCCCTATTTCTTTTTTGTTAGGAAAATAGGTTTGTCTTTGACTTTGCAGTGGCACCTGTGTTACATAAACATATCTATATACTGTATAAATCTATGAATATCTGTATACCAAATAAAAGGCTTGATATGAACTTTTAAACCTCGTGTTTTGTATATATTTCATTTAAAATACGTGTCTGGCTTCTGAATGTGGTGAATGAGCTGAAGAAAACAATCAAAACTGAATTTAATATTTCAGTCTGGAGCTGTAATGTCTCCAGTTCGCCACCAGTCGGTGCGCTTAATCTTCATATAAGGTTTCAATCAAAATTCAGCGTTCCCGTCCATCCAGACATTTAGTTTTGGTTCGCTTTCGAATTTGAGGGTCGGGGTTACACATTTCCTCGCATGCCTCAGGGTTACCGTGAGACTTCCACTATCTACAACGACGCACTCAGAACTCTTGAACCTCTGGCCCTTACCGAGGGCACAGCTCTGCAGTACATCGGTGACTTGATGGTTTGCAGTCCAACTCAGGAGCAGTGAGAAACCGACACGGTTAAACTCCTGAAACATCTGACTGCAGAGGGTCACAAAGCCAGCCTGTCTAAACTGCAGTTTGTCCAGCAGAAAGTTACCTTTCTGGGACATGACTTCACTGCAGAATGGAGGTCTCTCTCTTCCAAACGGGTACGAGCAATCCAAAATTTCTCAATGCCTCGCGCGAGTAAACAAATGAAGTCCTTTCTAGGAATGTGCTCTTGCCGTAGGACTTTTATTCCTAACTATATGAGGTCTTAGAGGCTCCGTTGAGGGCACTCATTCATGGTAACCGTGTGAAGTCACATGACCTGTACCGTGGAAACCAGAGGTTGAGGAATTTTTGGCTTCCCTTAGATTAGCACTGCAGACTCCCGCAGCTCTGAGGCTCGCTGGTCCCAACAGATCATTCACACACAGGTCACCGATGAAAGAGATGGATGCATGACTTCTGGTTTGTTCTGTTTTCTGTTCAAAATGAGGCCTGTTGCCTACTTTTCAGCGAAACCGGATCCTTTAGTTGTGGGGTTCCCCAGGTGTCTGCGAGCTGTTGCAGCAGCTGAAAAGGCAGCCTCTGGAGAGATTGTGGGTTATTCTGATCTGACACTCCTTGCTCCACACGATATCTCAACAAAAACCTCCCATCCCTCGACAGCTAGCTGGCTTGGTTACAATGCTGTTTTTCTAAACATGCCCAATGTCACCGTTAAAAGATGCAGTGTCTTAAATCCTGCTATGCTGTTGTCTTCTCCCGGTGATGGTGAGGAACATAACTGTGTAGATGTTCTTCAGCAGGTTTGCCCTCCCAGACCCAACCTCAAACAAAAACCACTGACTAACCAAAATCTTGTTCTGTTTGTAGGGGGATCAGCATCATATGATCATGTTACTGGACAGAATAATGTCGGGTTTGCGGTTGCCCCTGACCCTAAAACTCTTGCCTCAGGTTGCCTGCCGTCTGATGGTTCTGCTCACGCTGCAGAGCTCATTGCACTGGCGCAGACCTGCAAACTGGCAGAAGGTAAAAATGTAACACTGATGTAAAACTAATGTAAAACTGATTCCACATATGCGTTTGGGGTTGTGCACGACTTCCACGCGTTGTGGAAAAAGAAAATTTCTCAAATCAGATGGCAAGCCTTTCCTGTACCACGTCAAAGTTGCAGCCCTCCCTGATGCCATTCTGCTGCTTAAACCAGTATTGTGTGAGCATCAAGCCTATGCTAATCACTTTAAACGTATCTCAGCAGGAAATGCGAGGGCGCGCGCAGCCGCTAAGACAGCTGCACAAAAACCTCCTCCTACAGCCCTGCTGCGTGTTTCATCTCCGGTTTCTGCTCCAGTGTCTCTCATAGCCCTCCAAACTTTTGCTACAGATGAAAAAAAAGTGCTGTGGCGCAGCTGTGGCACTCGCCACAACAGCGATGTGTGGCGTGGCCCCGATGACAAGCCCTGCATGCCCAAACGTTTCTTTCCACATTTTGTGGAGATGACGCATGGGCTGGACCATCAGGCGAAAGAGGCAATGTTGGGCTCCCTCACTCAAGTCTGGTTCAGATCTGATCTGTGCAGCACACGGCACGGGTGAAACCGTTTCTGTTTCACAAGCTGCTCAGCCACTGCCAGAGAAACATTTAATGGTGGATTTCATTGAATTAACTTCAAGGGAAAAAAAGAAAATTTTAAGCTTGATGTGTGGCCAAAATGGGTGGAAGCATTTCCAACAAGAGAACAGAATAGTTGGGCGGTTGTAAAAACGCTACTTGCGGAGATAATTCCTAGATGGGGAATTCCAGCTAAAATCAGCAGTGGCAAAGGTGCTCGGTTTGTAAATTAAGCTCTCTGACAAGTGGGAAAATCTCTGCAGGCAAAAGAGAAAACAGTTCTGGCTAAATGCTGCAAAAGAACAGGCCTGCCACGGCCGGAAGCGTTGCCTTTCGTGCTCATGCAGGTGAGACTGAGGAAAAGAACTCAAATAAACTTGAATCCATTTGAAAATCTTTTTGGCAGACCTTCAAATCCAGGAGTGGGACCTGTAGTCAGCCCACTCCCCTGCACAGGCCTGTGTGAACATGGCATGTTGGAGTACTGCAGGAATTTGTTCTTCAGTTTTTCTCAGGTCTCTCAGCAGGTGAAGGCAGCGCTCCCACCACCAGCATCTCAGCTACTGCACAACCTCCAGCCAGGAGGCTGGATAGTAGTGAAGGAGGTGAAGAAGAAACGTTGGAAACAGGGCCACTTGTTTGGTCCCTACCAGGTGCTTGTGACCACACACACCAGTCAAGGTGGCAGAAATAGAAGCTTGGATACACACCAACAACTGCCAACAGCTTCCAGAACCTTCTGACCACTTCTCATCATCAGTTCATGAAGAAGAGACGGGACAGTAAAGCTCTCCGCCCCAGCTGCCGCGCCGAACGCTGTGGCTCCACCAGAAAACGTGTCCAATCCACCTGAACCATCAGGAGTCGTCTGTACCTTGCTAAAGCTGAGCTACTCATCACCTCTCAACCCCGTCCTCCCTGGTGATGACCCAAGACCTTTTTCGACACTAGAGTGTGACTCAAGCGCCACTGCGTGTTGAAGAGAGACACTCGCTAGCACACCTGACCCCCCTCCCCTATTTCAGACAACCCCTCATGGTCCACACTCTAAAATCCCACAGAACTTGACTTAGAAATCCCAATGAATCCATTGTTAGAAAGACATTTACTACTTTTTTTTTTACTTTTTGGTTTTATTATGCGCCTTTTATTTTAACAGCGTACTTTTGTATCTCAACCCAAGGTCAGGTAGTTTGTGCAGGCCTGGGGGACCTGATCAGCACCCATAAGGGAAGACATGAAGGAGTATGATGAAGAGTAATTTCTGCAAAACAGACAATTGTGCAACTCTATAACAACTGTGTGAAAACAGCTCGTCTTTCAGCATCTCCAAAAGTTATATGACAGACAGGTTAAGGAACAGTCATAACACCAGGAGCGGACTGAAGTGTAACGCTGGAACTCTTGCTGACAGCCTGCTGATAAAATCCTGTCCTCTTCCTCTTTGGTTGAACAGTTTATTCTAAAGTCACTCGTGTGTGCATGTGTGTGTGTGTATGTGTGGGTTTTATGTGCGTGGTGCATATACATGTGTGTTAGCCTTAATTTGTTTTAATATGTAAAGCACTTTGCGTTGCATTTTATGTATGAAAATTGCTATATAAATAAAGTTATTTGATTTGATTTAATTTGATTTGATGTGCATGTGAGCTTCTCTTTAGTCCTCTGGCTGCACCTGGACCTCTGTCATGTTCCAAGAAGGGGAACAATAAAGTCACAGAAAGAACTTAGACATAATGAGGTTTTGTTTTTTGTTTATTTATTTATTTAATATACATACAGCGCTGGAAAAAATTAAGAGACCATTGCAAAATTATCAGTTTTCTGATTTTCACTATTTATAGGTATGTGTTTGAGTAAAATAAACATTTTAGTTTCATTCTTTAAACTACTGCCAACATTTCTTCCAAATTCCAAATAAAAATGTAAATGTAAACATGTAGAGATGCTGATTTCAGAAAAAATTGAAGTGGTCTCTTAATGTTTTCCAGAGCTGTATACATTAGAATAAATGTAGTTACTGTCCCCGTAAATGCTGTTATAGTGTGTGCACATGCTTTCATAGATTAGAGTGTAACTTAACCTTAGACAGGAAACAGTTGAAAGCTGGTACATGCAGGGTTTAAAGTGTGTGTTCTTTGTTATAATCTGTGATTTGATGGAAAAAGCATTACAATATTTGACAGTCAGGCTGACTTCAACCTCAGCGTTCCTTCTGTTTCTTCAGTCTCAGCATCTCCGGAGTCTTTTACACCTCGGCTCTCTCTGCTGCTGCTGTTGTCCAGGCAAGCTGCAAAATAAGTGCACCGCCCCAAATGCGTGCATGTGTGTCTTATGCAGGTTGTCCCCTGCTGACAGGGTACACGGATTCTCCATCCTCCTTGTGTATAAAAAGAAAGTGAGGGCATAGCGAGCTCACACAGGCGACAGAGCTCTCCAGCCCTTTTTAAGACACGCTCTCAGGTGCAGGAGGAACCTGTGAGCAGGGCAGGCTCCTCCACTGGAGTGCTTTTGACTGATATTTATTTCATAGGGATTTCCCTCCTCTCACACACACAGGGCCGGCCGTGACATCACGTTAGGAGCTGTCAGCGACAATCACCGTCAGCTGTGCAACCTGAGGTGTGCAAGATGGAGAGACACAATGAGGAGGAGAAGGAGACGGAGAGTGTGGGTTTGTGTGTGTGCAGGAACCGTGCCATACCGGGAGGAAGGCCGCAAGCTAGTGAACACTTTTATTTTCCGGAGTGATGAGAATCAGGTTTGTGATGTTTACGATGCTGCAGGAGCAACTTGAACACTTGTCCATGATGATGTTTTATGTCTCAAAATAAAGGCTGATAATTGTGCTGCACTTTTATGAGCTCCAGTTGAATTTTTGAATCTCTGTACAGTTCAAAGTTATTCCATTTGAATCTATAACATGGAAGAGTTCTGATCATTATATATGACCTCTGACCCTGATATGGAAGTGGCGGTTTTAATTAGTCTTGAGACACAAGACTCATCTCGCTTTAAAAGCTACAGCACTTCATTCATGAACTTATTTCTGTATGTCCTCTCTCTGACAAACGCTCAAAATGGAATCAAAATTGTACTGACAAGTAGTTTAAAGAGCAATAACAGGTGACGTGAAACACTATACTTGTATGAGGAAGGGATTTCTGTCCATTTCTGCTACTTATTTATTTAATTTTTTCATTTTATTTTGTTATTTTTTTATCCAGGTAATCAACTTTTATAAATATTCCTCATCTTGTGTGCTGAATCACCATAAATCCCATATCTTGTTCTAAATTACATTTGTAAAGGCGAAAGCTCGAACTGGAAACAGATCTACCCGTGGGATAATTCGGCTCACTGATGTCAACACAGAGATAAGAGGGAAAGCTGGTATGGAATATTTGATTTATTCATGAGATGCTCATGTTCATGCCAGTGCACCTGGAAATGCCACATATAAATCCACACCTGCAGTCGTGGACAACCAGTATGTGTCACTGGGAGATGCTGGCTTGCAAAATGCTGTCATATTTCTTCAGCAGTGCATGCGTGTCTGGGTCTGAGCCTCTGCATCTTTTTACAGCCATGCATGTGCTGTGCACGCCACCCTGCATAGCCTAAACCCAGCCAAGACAGATTTCAGATTTCTTCATCCTTCTAAATGTACTCTGACAGGTTGAAATCATTTGCAATCATTTTCTGCTTCAATAAAATTCAGATAAGCTTAGTGTGCAGATTGAATATGTACATCTTAGACGTCTAAAGGTCTACTGCTCTTACAGAAATCCCAGAACAGAGATTTTTATGCTACTAAAAACCAAGTGACAGAGACTAAAAGATGTGTGAAGATGTCCTGCGAGGCTGCGGCCCCGTCAGAACATTTAATTATTTCCAGACAAGATAAAACTTCTGCTTTTTTTCCCCAAGACCCACTGGGAGCTCCGCGGGCGATTTTATGCCTGTTTTGTGATATGAGATGAGAGGAAAGAAGCACGTATCCAATAAAGTCAGAGCAGTAAGTGGAGAAAAGGGGAACCGAGAATGGAGTCTGGGAGTTGAAATTAAGGATGTAAAGAACGAGCTAGATGCTGCGGAGGGATTAGTGACGGGAGGTGTCATGGCTGCGACGCTGCCCCTCTGGAGCAGGACAGTGACGGGTTGTGACAGACTGCCAGTCTGGAATTTATGAAGTCCTGTCTCATGCTGTCAGTCCAAGACACAAATGTCTGCTAGAGATATGAATTTCTCATCCTATATGTGCAACACAGGGACACGTGAACTGTGTCTGATTACGCCTTTGCAGACACACACAGACTTTCAGAAAACTGGTGAACAAGAACTAAACTGTAGGATGCTGTAGAAGAAGAACGACGTGAGTCCTCCAAATAACTTGGAGGACTCTCTGATGTGACCCTGAGGAATGCTTTCTGCATTAGTGCCTAGCAGATGTGAAGGGTCGTGTTTTGCAGAAAGGTGTTTAAACACTGTTCAATGAGTTTATCCACATATCCACAAACTATTACTGTAACTATTACCCACACAATTAATAATTAGCTATTCTTTTTTAATGAAGTGTGGTTGGATAAATACAACATACAACTAATACTATGACCTTTTAGTTTTTCTCTGATTTTCTCTATAACATTGTAAAATCTTAATTTAATCATGTTTCCAATCATGTGATCAGGTCCTTTTAAATTCATTCTGTCTGTGAAATTACCATTAATTTCACATATTGAGGACTTCTTTCCCTAATAAAAAGAAAGGAGACATGATGTCTTGGTGCTGGAAGTCAGTTTGATTAATGAAAATGCACATTTTAACTACACAACTGCACTAAAGGTGTGCATATTTTCTTTTAAGGAGAGATGTCAGTACTACTTGAAGGAATAATTTGCCTTAAAATGACTTTCATACATACCAACACACATGCTGATAGGTCACAGGAGTCAAATTTAACACAAATCATTTATGACATGTCTTCATGATTTGCCTAAACTCTACTGCACACAACAGAGGCAGAGAGAGAGAGAGAGAGAGAGAGAGAGAGAGAGAGAGAGAGAGACAGAGACAGAGACAGAGAGACAGAGACAGAGACAGAGACAGAGAGCTCCTGCTGCTGCACAGCTGTCGGGGTTTCTCCCTGATTACATGCAAACACGGTGCCCAAGAACAAGATAATAATGGAGCTTTTGACTAAAAACACAGCATAAACGTCAAGTTGAAGTAATAGCAGTTGGGCTGTGGGGGGTGGGGGGGTGGGGGGTTGTGTGTGTTTGGTGAGTCCAAATAAAAGGAACGTGTGTAGTGTTGATGATGAGGTCATCGCAAGCGCTCTAATATAACCATGTTCATGTTATTCTTGCAAATGCAATCAGGTATTTGATTATATAACAGTCCAATGTGTGTGTGTGTGTGTGTGTGTGTGTGTGTGTGTGTGTGTGTGTGTGTGTGTGTGTGTGTGTGCTTTATGTAGCCCTGATTAAATTTGGCCTCCCTCTGCTTTTAGGCTGCAGTGATAATGTTCATTAGGAGGGACGGGCTGAAACTTTGGGAGGGATGCTTGCATGTTGCCAAAGTGTAAATATAATGGGAAGTGAGGGGAGGGTAATGCAATTCAGTTGCATTTGGAGAATAATTCCGTGAGAGGTGTGTGTGGGTGTGTGTGTGTGTGTGCATGAGTGTATGAACCAGGCCGAAGCTTAAATATGGAATATTTAAATATGGAATAAAATTCTGTAAATTTTGAATCAGTGGAAGTGAAATTTCTTGTCCAGGTTGGTGGAAATGTGAGCACAAGTTTTCACGCTCCTCCCTGCTCCTCTTCATCGGCGGCAGCTCTTCAGCTTACCTTTTAATCACACCTGCCTCCCGTTCTCCTCCTCCCTGAAATAATTAGACGCAGCCACTTTGCCCTCTCGGCTGCTCGCACCACCAAAGGGACCTTCTGGGGTACTCATACCACAATGATTTGTGTGTGCAAAAATCTGCAGTCTTTTCACTTTTAGTCTCCATCAACTCCTGACCCACCCTGCTGCTGCATCCCACCCAGGGTGGGCAATAAAACAGTATCGCCTGCCTCCTTTACCTTCGGTGATAAACATTGATACTTGCTTTTATGGCGTCTTATTGCAATGAAGCACTTTTTATTTGATTATGGTAGCCATGGTTATGAATCAGATTGTCCTTTATTTGACCTCTGCTGTCTTTCACTGATGATGTTATTTGAAACAGGTCTGTAGCCTGCAGGAGAGACCTGAACACACATTTTATCTTAATTATTTTTATACTTTTATTTCAAAGAATCACAGCGCCACTGGTGAACTTATGGTGCCCCTGCAGTTTGAAATATGACAGGATCATATTAGATGATCACAATCACAGGCCTGCACTGGCTTTCCTGAAAAACAAACTTCACTGACTGGCATTAATGACAGCAAATAATAAAAAAAAAATCCCCAAACTTGAATAATCAGATAAGTCTGATGTGTGTAGCTGGAGCCAGAGAACACGCACCAGTAAGTGCCTGTCCTCTTCCTTTCTGAGCTTCAATGAAGCGTGATTTAATTCCCAACCAAGAGACCCTGTTGGTTTCAAAGGCTGTTTTTACACCAAAAGCCCTCTTTTCCTGTTTGTTGTCATGCCAAACTGTGTCGAACGAGACCGCAGAAGGTGAAAGTGACGCCCGACGAGGGAGCGCACGACCGGTCAGCGCGCATGTAATGACCGGGGCGTTTAATCTTTTATCCAAAGAATGGCCGCTTCCGCGCAAACAGGAAGCAACCCCGTATTTCCGAGGACAGCGTTGAGACATCACGCATGAAGATCTGATGATTCTCATCTCTCGGGTCTGTTTTCACTGCGCGCAATCACAGCTCCAGCACCAGCGGAGGAGCGTCGGTGCGTTCTGGAGAAAGCGCCGGGCTGTCATCCCAGAGCGCAGACGGCGGGAGCTCCTCTATACACGCCTCCAAGCCTCAGCTGGCGTGTTTTCTGCGAAATGAAAGAGCTAGAATCAAGTTAGCTCCCTTTTTTAGAATATCGTTTCACCTTCACGCCGAGCCAAGAAAGGGAGAAAAGACGCGAGAGAACTATAAGTTTTGGCGTGTGTGTCGCACTGGAGGGAGGACGCGATGGCAGTCCCGGTGAAAGCAGCCTTGGCTTTCCTGGTTCTCACCGTGGCAAGTAAGTAAACCTTTAAAAAGCCCTCATCTCAAACATCTCAGAAAGGACAGGTCGGTGCATGACGCTTTGTCATTATCCTGAAATACAATTTGGTCTCAACGTGCCAGCGCATAAAAACATATAGGTCGAGGATATCCATTTATTTATACAGGGGTGTATTTTGACAGTAATGTGTAGTTTTTAGGAGACAACACGTGATATCAGAAAGCAGGCCGGTGGTAAAGAGTGGCATTTCCTTGCGTCAGACACTTTAACACGTGATTTTTCAACGACTCTCAACGAGTCTGACTCTTTTGTGCACAACATGGGCACGAATCACGACAAACTCTTCAGTCATGGCCGTTAGAACAGTGGTTTTACACAAATGAATCAAATCATAATTTTGTGCTTCAACGGGACACACGCCTTAAATCTCCTTGTTTGGAAGTCAGAATCAGATTCTGTAACCAGGTGATTGATTATTTAAATATAAAACCAAAAAGAAATTAAGGTTAACACAGCACATTTTATTTGATCAACTAAAAGAAGTTTGGAGGAGCTGTCAAAGACCCCCAGATGTCCAGGAAATGCTTAACAGGAACCAACCCCCAACTCAGTTTCCTGGAAATACTTTAAGAGGTGACCCCAGATTGAAATGATGTCATAATTATTACCCTTAGAAGATGATGTAGAAACAATTATAATGATGTCAGTATGTCCTGTCATCATCATAACTGTTTCTACACTATCTCGGACCCCTTTTTAACATTTCTGCCCTGTCTGAGGACGAGAACCTTGCCTGATTCCTGTCAAATTTAAACTGGAGTGAAAAACATAATCTTCTTACTTCTCCTGCCCTTAAAGTTAGCAAACATCTTACAATTACAATTTAATTATTTCAACCGCTGCATTCCTAACTACACACCCCTGCTCCCCAAACTCCATGCATGCTACAGGGAATGTAACTGCTCATTAGGAACTCATCCAAAATAGAAGCAAGCTCCTCCGCAGCCTCTGGGAGAGCCTTTATATGTGTGTGGGCAGAACCTTCAAATGCTCTGCCACCTTCTCAAGCTGCTGTGGTGTAAAAAAAAAAAAAGCTTAATCAGAACCGCTGATGCATGACCTGCAACTCTCTGAGTCAACACTTCATAGTAAACAATTACTCATGGCGTTGCTTGTTTGGGTGCAGCTCAGTGAGTGAAGAATGCTGGTGAAGATGGGGATAAGCGTTGATTTTAAAGCATAAAAATCTGCAGAAGCTGCTGCAACCAGAGTGGGTGAGAATCGGAAGACTGCTGCTGTTGTGAGTCCTGACAGCGGAACACAAGGGACACGAGAACATTGATTAAAAAAAAGAGCCAGTGTTGTGACAGACACTGGCTAAGCTTGGCTCATCTTCACACATGGCAGGGTTCTGTGTGCAAAGTTTGAGCCCTGAAATCCCTTGTGGTGCCCCCACTCCACTCCACTCCACTCCACTCCACTCCACACACACACACACACAAACACACACACACACACACACACACACACACACGCTCTGAGGCAGCAGATCCACTGTGAGCAATGTTTAATGTCTCGCTGATCATGTGGCTGCGGTTGCACATGGGTGGCACTTGGGTGTCTTTCATGAGCAAACTCATCTGAGCACAGCGTAGTCAGTTGAATCCTGAAACTTCAGGTCTCGGTAGGCCACCCCAGATGTACTGAATAATTCAGCGTGCTCAAAAACAATCTACAGGCTTCGGGATTTTTTTTTTTTTTTAATCTCCGCTGCACTGACGACACACACTGCGCTACTTATCCGCATTGTCCCAAACAGAGCTGGCTTTCCGGATGTTACACTCCCTCTCTGTGATGGAGACCATGTGTTAATCTCGAATTGGTCACGAAAGACCCAGAGAATGATCTATGATTGGGGCGGTGGAGTATCTGCTTGTGAGATGATGGCTTTTTTATTTTAGCTGGGATGAATTATTGAGATGAGGAGAGTGCAATGAGCTGGACAGGAGCATATGTGTGTGCGTGGATATGTATGTGTGTATACATGTGTGAAGAGACCCACGAGCTATTGCTTTTAACCTCTAGACCACACGTGACTCTATGTCAGCTGATGAAATTCTCATTCTTTCCTCCGGTAACCTAGAATCTGTGTATTTTCCTTCCTGGAAAACAGGATATGGACACTTTGTGATTGGATGCATCTGTTTGAAATGTTAGTAGATTCTTTTTATTTTAAACAATCCCAGTCAGCTTTCCGTGTCTAGGATGGAATGATATTAAAGGACTATTCCAAACAAAATAATTAAAGTGTGACGACAGTGATGAGACTGGTATCATGTAACAATAGCTTAATTAAAAGTAAAATGAGGCAAAACATCTAACATGTTAAAGGAAACAATTGTACCAATAAATGATAAAAACAGAAATATTTGGTCCAAATTTTAAGCATGTGCCTGACATTATGTTATGCGTGTTATATCATCAATGCTTTAGCCTTTAATGCATTAATGCTGTTTACAAAAGCACAATAAAGGCAAACAATGAACTACAGGAACATAATTCCTTTTAAGTGTGGCTGGAACCCCCGGCCCAAAACCTCAGGAATGCACCGTCCATGTCCCTCATGATTGCATCTAAATGAATTGTTGGCAGTCTTAGCGATTCTACTAAAACGCATTCATGAATCACTGTGATTCGATCGTTATCACAACTCAGCTTCAAACCATTTCTGGTTATCAGGGTATTGAACCAAGCTGGGAATCTTTTCCAACTCTTCCTTATTCTGACAGAGCGAACATTTACCCCTAAGGTTTGGTGTCATGTCACAGTGGCGCAGAGTTTGGACGCTTTCTCGTCTGCTTCCTGCAGGATGTTAATGTAGGCTGACCAATTGTCCGGTGTGTCTCTCTCCCTGCACCTTTACAGCTCGGTACTGGACATAAAACATTCCGGTTGGAATATTTTAGTATGTGTTCGGTATTCTGCGTTTATTGATGTGACAGCTCACAAAGAGAGAGCAACAAAAATGTCAAAAAGACGACATTCAAAGCTGTCAAAAGCTGCTAACTGCACAGTTTTGAGACGTCTGGGCACAGTTTTATTGCTGAGGTCAGTCTGGATGCATTTGCACAGCTGTTTCAGTAAGAAGACAGTCGGGCTCTTTCAGTTTTCCCGCATTTTGTCATGTGTAACCTCATTCTAACATAAATAAAACCTATTCTCTGATCATCTACACTTAGTATCTCAGAATGGTAAATTGTAATTTTCTCTTTCCAAATTTATTAAGAAACAAACTTAAAATTTGGTTTTAATTGCATGAAATGTGTGTTCAGGACACTTGTACAGGGTGAGAGTGCTCAATAATGAGCTGTTATCACGTTTTTTATGTGATTACACAAACAAAGACTTTCACACAACGATGAAGACACAATCCAGCCTCTGGCGGCATCTGATGGTACTTGTATCTCATGGCATATATCTAAACCTTCCGTCTATGCAGCCACAGGTAAGGTCACCTGGGTCTTCCCTCTGAGAACAGAAGTACATTCTTCACTAAGGTGAAGTTCACAACATTTTTCTCTAACATTTCCTGCCTGTTTATACTCCATTCACTCATTCTGAGAAAAACTGACTTTAACTGTCCACCACCAGAGACACAAATCGCTTCACACTACAAACAAGTACAAGAGATCACAGTTCTTACTCACTTGTTTCACATTAAATCTGACTACATCATACGCTGCAAGGCCTCACATTTGGGGCTTTTCTAAACCTCCATTTACACACGCAGCCTGACCCAGTTATGCTCTAGTATTTTGCCTGGAAGGCATCATGTGGAAAAGAGACACATTTTCAGGGAAATCTGAAGCAGTTTTCAACCCCAAGACCTAATCTCATTGCAGGGAATCTGCTGTGAAGGCTGTGTTGTGACTGGAACCTGGAATAAGCTTCTGGTTCTTTTGTCAAGCTGATCCTTGAAGGTCCTTTAACTGTTTGGAATTCATGTTTATAATAGTGGGGGAGGAAATCTTGTTTCAGTTGAATGTTGAAAATGTTAAGATCCTATATAAACATTTCTTTATCCAGATTTATTCCATGAAATGTGTGGGCATATAATGTGTGTGCTTGTGTTGCATATTTTTGCTCCAGACAGCAGTGAAATTACAATAAAAACTGACTAAAATGAACCAAGCCAACTGGATCATCTCACATTTAAGGTTAAAATCTGTAGATTCAGTTTCTTGAAGGCAGCTTTAGTTTGTTGAAAATGTGTGCTTCATTTGAATTTCAACGGGTTTGAAAGTTTGGCAGCATCCATATTTCCAGCAACCAACAGTCGCTGAAGCTCTCTGACCCATTCAGACTGTCAGAGGGTGAAATCAGCCGTGTGTGTGTGTGTGTGTGTGTGTGTTTAATAATGTGACTCATCATTATCACTTGGACTGAAAGCAGATTGTGTGCACTGCTAGCCTCATTACGCGCCCATCACATCCGAGAACAGGCGGCGTGCTACAGTGCTACCGCAGCTTATCTCTGGCATGAGACTTGAACTTTAAGGATGACTGTGTAGACATGCATGTGAGTGTAGCTTTTGTTATCACATGGGTGCAACAGGCATGAAATGTTTGCACACATGACAACTTTAATGGTCCCATTACTGGACTACACCGTCAGACAGCAGAAATGGGTCAGAACAGCATCTGTCAGCTTTGTTTTATCTGTTTAGTTTTACATTTTATGTAAAACTATGAGCCCGGTTCAACTCGTAGTGTTTGCAAAATATCCAGAAAGAGTGAAATATGGATGCATAACAAGATATATTTTTGAAATTGGACCAGTGCTTGAGTTATGAAGTATTAATTTAGCTTCTTTTGTAAATAGGAGCGTGACCAATATTAAACAATTGAATTTGATTATCCTAAAGTGCAAATAAAATAGTCAAAGTAGTCTCTGAACAGTCCGAGTCCTCAGACGTTAAACTGAACTTCTTTTGTTTGCATCACCATGCATGACCACTAGACTAGTGCAATGAGCTGGACAGGAGCATGTCTGTGCGTGCGTGTGTGTCTGGATACGTATGTGTGTGAAGAGACGCACTGGTAGACTTCCTAGTGCTTCCTCCCCATCCTACATCAACCTCACACACGTCTTGTTTTACCACGAGCTATTGCTTTTAACCTCCAGCCAGGATATGGAAACTTTGTGATTGGATGCATCTGTTTGAAATGTTTGTAGATTCTTTTTATTTTAAACAATCCCAGTCAGTTTTCCGTGTCTGGGATGGAATGATATTAAAGGACTATTCAAAACAAAATAATTAAAGTGTGATGACAGTGATGAGACTGGTATCATGTAACAACAGCTTAATCAAAAGTAATGTGTGTATGTGTGTGTGTGTGTCTGTGCAGCTGCCTCGTGTGCAGAGGTGGAGGAGCGGCTGGTGAGTCACCTGTTGGCTCCAGATCGCTACAACAAGCTGATCAGACCAGCAGTCAACAACAGCCAGCAGGTCACCATTTACATCCAGGTGTCTCTGGCCCAGCTAATCCATGTGGTGAGGACACACACACACGCACATACACACGCGCACGCACACACACACACACACACACACGCACACACACCCACACACACACACACACACTAACCGTCTGCTTGTCTGTTTCAGAATGAGAGGGATCAGATTATGACCACCAACTGTTGGCTCAGTCAGGTTTGGTTTTTGCTTTCTGTGTGTGTGTTTGTGTGTGTGTCTCCAGCCATCAGGGCTACTGAAGACAGTGTGGTTTAAATGTTTTTCCAGTCCTGGAAATTGTGGAATTCTCCGATATCGCATAAAACATCAAATCTTTTACTTAAGATGTGACCACGTTTGTATGTGAATGCGTCGTCGTCTACATGTCATTTAAACAATGTTTTTGGAAAACAGTTATGAAGCAGATATGTTCTGGCAGGTGTGGCATGACTACAGATTAATGTGGAATCCTGAAGAGTACGAAGGAATCAAGAAAATCCGTCTCCCAACTCAACACATCTGGCTGCCAGATATCGTCCTCTACAACAAGTATGTTGCTTTGTGATAAAAATAGAATGTTCTCGGTCTGTTCTTGTGTTTGCGTGTGCAGACTGATACGGACTTAGACTGAAAGCAATTTTACATTGTTATATCAGTGGATCAATATCAAATAGCAGTGAATCATCAGAGCATCAGTTTAATCGAAAGGCAGTGATATACACTAAACATTAAAAAAAAAATCTTTAAAAGCAGAACATCAGCAGGTCTCCAAAAGCAGGCGGTTCCTCTGCATTTTTAACTAGTCTGCAGATTCACAGCAAAACTGAAGTATCAAGGACGCAGAGCTGTGCTCGGCCGCTGACCTGCTTCATAATTGATAGGACACTTATACATAATGCATCCACTGCCAGCTGTAGTTGGATGAAGCATAAAAAAAAGAAAAAAAATTAGTCTCAGCAGACTGAAGGTGAAAGGGGGCGTGTTACTGGCATTCATCCACTTGACAAACACTGATCATGCAGCTAATGCACCATTTGTGTTTGCTTGATGAGCTCCAGAAGAGGTCTATAGATCATAGCCACATAACTAGAGACGTTCTCATCAAGTTCACACTTCTAGTTTGCTCCAAATAAAAAGATTCCTTCCTGCCTTCTCCTCCTCTCAGCGCTGACGGGACTTATGAAGTCTCCTACTATTCCAACGCCGTCATCTCCAACAACGGTGAGGTGAACTGGCTCCCACCGGCCATCTACAAGTCAGCCTGCAAGATCGAAGTCCGTGACTTCCCGTTTGACCAGCAGAACTGCACGCTCCAGTTTCGATCCTGGACGTACGACCACACAGAGATCGATCTCATCCTGGTCAGCGACTACGCATCACGCGATGACTTCAAACCCAGTGGAGAGTGGGACATCGTTTCCCTCCCTGGCCGTAAGAATGAAGACCCCAATGATATTAGGTATCTGGATATCACCTATGACTTTATTATCAAAAGAAAACCTCTGTTTTACACTATCAACCTGATCATTCCCTGCATCCTGATCACGTCGCTGGCCATTCTGGTCTTTTACCTCCCGTCGGACTGCGGCGAGAAGATGACTCTCTGTATATCTGTCCTCTTAGCCCTGACTGTGTTTTTACTCCTGATCTCAAAGATTGTGCCGCCCACATCTTTAGCCGTACCTCTGATTGGGAAGTATCTGATGTTTACAATGGTGCTCGTCACATTCTCCATCGTCACCAGCGTCTGCGTGCTCAATGTTCATCATCGATCCCCCAGCACACACACCATGCCCCCTTGGGTCAAGCGTGTCTTCCTGCAGCGACTTCCCTCTTTCCTCTTCATGCGGCGACCCAGAAGCTCAAACATCCGTGAGAAGTTCAGGAAAAAACACCAGCAGAGATTGCTTTCTGACTACAAGCTGCGTGGGGTGGATGGCGGAGGTCCTCTGGGAATGGCAGATTCCTCCTCATCCTTCTTTGTGAATGAGGAGTCGGCCAAACGCTATGGCTGGAAGACCAGAGACTTGTCAGAGAACACCGAGTTCAGGAAGAGGATGACGCTGAAGTACAACATTGACGTGGAGGACGCCGTGGATGGAGTACGGTACATTGCTGAGAAGATGAAGAGCGAGGATGATGATGAAGGGGTAAGCAGACCACATGTGGTCTTACAGTTAGCATTAACAAGAATCTTTGTCTTGAAGCAGAGGAAAAGTAGCTCTGAACCAGCAGGGGGCAGTAATCAGACAAAAAAAAATCCAACCGTTAACATTCATTGGACTAAAACACAGCAGAGATTAGCGCTACAAAAGCAGCTGTGCTTACTTGATGATACGCTTTGTCATTTCTAATTAATAAATACATACTCTTTAAATATTATCTAATATCTCTGCAGATCATTGAAGATTGGAAGTATGTGGCCATGGTGATCGACCGTCTCTTCCTGTGGATCTTTGTGTTTGTGTGTGTGGTCGGGACGGTGGGCCTCTTCATACAGCCCCTCTTCCAGAGTTTTAACACCCCCATTGTTGAAGAAGTGGACCATAACTGAATTTTAAAAGCTGAAAGTTGACCTCAACATGACCCAGAGATTAACTGTCAGCCCCCTCCCCTCAGAAAGAGAACTAAGAAAACGCTTTAACACAGCGGATCACACATCAGCCTCGCAACACACACTCACGTGGAATTGAAAACTATGCACTTTAGCCCTCCTTCACCACTTATTTACATCCAGTCCCTCTTCATCCTCCAGCCATCATCTCTTCACTTGTCTGTCAAAGGAAGTAGGATGGGTTCATTTCCTTTGAATTTAGTGGATGATTCTGTTTTTACACAACCCAAAAATTGGGGCATTCATCAACTCATCAATGCTAGTTGGGAGAGTAAGCACCAGTCAGAGACACCGTGGGACCACCAGCAGCATCACTTCAAACTTTAAGACAATTAGTTTGCTACTCATTTGTGGAAGCGCCATCTTAAGCTTCTAGAATGATAGCCAGGAGGTTTTTGCTGCGTGTGGCCTATTTTCTTTTTATGTCCTTACCCTAACAGGGGCCATAAAAAAACAAGACTCTATGTGCATATATTATTGACATGTTGGGAATAAAGTTGATAGCACCTATGTCTTGAAAAGGGATGCTAAGAGGTCACTAACTCATGACTAAAACTAAAGGCGTCACCTGAATGACCTTTATAATTTCGCATCCATTCACTCACACACTCACATCAACACACTCAAATAGAGTCATCAATCAACCTGGTGTGCACATAGAAACCTTCCTGCTAACAAAAACCAAGACGACACACAATATAATGACCAGAATTATCTTTATATTCAATATGATACCACCTGTCAGTCACTCACCTACCTCTCGACAATCATTCCAGTGTTGACAGTTGGCTAAAAATGTAGCCTTCTCTAAAAGATTATATAGTTGACTGCTGTCAGGGATAATAGGGGTACTTTAGCTGGCCAAAACCTTCCCAAGACCATGTTTGATGGCCTTTGTTTTAGCGTTTGTGTTGTAATGCAACAATGATCTGAGAAGACAACGATTCTTGCTGTGTAGATACAAAGAACATTGCCTTCCCCTGTGCCCTTTTGTCATTGCATGTTTATGGATTTCTCATATTTGCCTTGAAAGAAGTGAAAAGGGAAAGCTTTTGGCCTGTTAAATTGTTAACATTGCGTGTGTGCATGTGTGTGTGAGCCCTTTTTTTGACCTCATTCACAAACATAGCCCTCTGTGTGCTCATAAAAAAAAAAAACAAACAAAATTGTGATGTTCAGATTGAGTCAGTACAAAATGAAACACAAGACTGATGCATCTAACAAAAACGTGAAGTTACAAACTCATCAGCATCCATCAACAAGGAAACCAGCAGCAATATAATACAGTATTTTATATACACTGATGTGGGGGTTTGTTAGCGCTTACTTTCATCCTCCATCATATCAAAACCTGATTATTGACGTCTGCTCTCCAGGATTTTATCTGAAGCAATATTTGCCACTGGTAACACTCATCCATCAATGATCACATCCTGAAAAAAGATCTGTGTCTGTTTTCTTAATTCAAGGTCGGAAACATGTTTTTTTTTTTTTAATGAATCATCATAAAACATGTTGATTTATGTCCATATAGGTGATAAACGCTAACAGACATGAGCTGTTGTCTCGCTAAGTGGGTCAATAAAGGGAAATAAAAGCAACAAACCTGGCCTGATGAATCATACCAATTTAACAAGATTATTAACATTTCCATCCAGTATTTGGTTTCTTTTTGACGTGTCATCAGCTCTGGTTTTATGCACACACACATAGTGCAAGTGCTGTGTGTGTGAACTCTTCAGAGCTAAATGTGAAGGCTTCATTAGACTTCTCTCTCCCCAGGCTTCAGAACTTCTCCTTCTGTTAGCTTAAAAAGAGGCAGCAGGCCTGCTAAAGGGGAAGCTAATGAGCACACATGTGCAAGGCCACAAATCTGGAAAATCATATGTGTTGGAAGGAGCTCGACTGTTTTTAGAACATAGTATTAAATGTGGAGAGGTCATAAAGAACACTGGGCATCAGACTAAGATGGGTAATTAAATAAATACAATAATTATAATAATCTGATTTCACATTTTGACATTACTGCATTGGATTTGTTTTGCCTTTCTCTCTCTCGCTCTCTCTCTTGCTCTCTCTCTGTCACACACACACACACACACACACACACACACACACACACACACACACACACACACACATACCAGGGACAGTAATCCTACAGTGATTACCATTGATTGGGAGTTAACTGGAACAATTACAGCCAGTGCCTTTACCCACATTCCATCCTCATATGGGCCATTAGTCAGATTTCTTGACGTCAGCATCAATTTCCATTAAGGCAGAAGCTGAGCGGAGGTCAAGAGGCCTGCTGGAGGAACTGGCTGGTGTTACTGGTGTCATGGAGGTCAGTTTTCCTTTTGTCTGAACACCATATAAAAGCTATGTTGCCAGATTTTACAAGAGAACGAGTCATGGGAAGAACTGCCCTGTTAAGAAAATCTACTGGGTACCGCATTTAAAATGGTTGCTAATGGTTATAAACAGCACAGCGAATCTTCAAACTGAACAAGAGAAAGTAATGAATGAATCAGAAGACTAAAACGCTTTCCTGTAAGTGCATGCCAGAGAGGTGTTTATTTACACACCTATTATTAAGATAATGCTTGTTTTTATTTACGTTTTAAATGAAATCTCACAGTCTAGCTTTGCCTGCCTAGACCCACCATTTGTAATCTGGCTCTGGAGCAGCATGGAGGATGACAGCGGCTTGATGTGTTTCCTGTACCCCCCGACTTTCCTGCCTCTCCTCCATTATCCCCACAGGATTTATACCTGCCGTTTCAGCTCCATGGTCAATATTTATGTACAGCATTATTGAACGTGAAGCTGCAGTGAAGTTGGGTCAGAGGGGCATCAATCACTCTGATCTACTGAAGTACTCATCTTTGGGGACAAGTACCGAGCTTTGTTCCAAACACTTTACAGGGTTTTAGACTGGGGGGTTAGTTAATCTACTGTCTCTAAAACCAATTAGAGTGCCCGATGCTTCCAACTAGTGGCTGAAGGGAAAACTGCAACATTCTCTGAGGACGTTTTACCGTCAGTTTATATTAAAATTAATGAAACATAGTTTAAAAATACCCAAAAAACATATTTATGAAAAAAGTAAACACTGTATTTATCTGCTTTTGGTATATGCAAAATACACTGGGATGTAAGACTTTATTTAAATACAGGCTTATAAACAACAGATCAAGTTTGACAGCTGCTGTATTTAATTTTCAGATCTTAAGTGCAACATAATTCCATCTTTGTCACATTGTATGTTAGTTGTTCACCACATAAATGTGAATCTGCATCTTGTCTGACAGGATTTACATCATCATGAATGCATGACCACAATATCTGCTATCCCAGCATGCCCTCTGATCAGGGCATTAATGAAACATTCCAAACAAACTTGGAACAGATAAAAAGTTCCAGCCATGATGAGCAGATCATCTCTGACAGGAAGAAAAGATGGCTCCAGCTTTAACACACTCCCAGGCTGCAGCTATTTAATGAAAATTAAACCGCTGGTCAGTCAGGGAGCAAGACGAATGTGGAAAATGCACCCACCGAGCAGAACAACCGTGTAAGCATGCCCCAGGAAGAGAAACTGTCTACAAGTTGTTGCTCTTCATTTGTGAATTTGTTCTAAGAGGGTTTGAAACTGGACCAGAAAAAAAATGTTTCATTATCAGTAATCAGATAACTGTAATTCAGACTGTGAAGGGAATTTAATTAGCTGCCAGCAGCTACAAACAAGACAAGATGGCTGACAATGGTCATGGAAGGAGGAGGAGGAGAGTTTAAGGGAGAGTCTAAAAGCAGACAGCAGCCTGATTGGGCAAACTGGAAAATAGCAAAGGATGTCAGGGATGATGGATAAAATGCATGTGGGATTATACTAAAAAGGAGGTGGAGCTCATTGGCAAGAGGAGTAGGAGGAGCCTTGGGTTTCTGTCAGTTATTCCATAAAGTGCATTGTTTACCCTCTCAGCACCCAATTTTTTTACTGCAAAGCTAATTAAATAGAGTAAATTTCTCAAAATTGTGTCTAAACAAGATCCAAAAATTAAATGACATTAACCTATAATCAAAACAAAATTTTACACATACGTATATGGATAACAGACTGTAAACACAGACCAATGAACTTGATTGGTTTCTGTTTTTTTATGCTTTTCATTCTTCAAACTATGTTCTTTTTTCCACCTACATTTGGTTTAATGTAGCTTGTTAGCGCCATCCTACTGACTGCAAATGACATCACCAGCACCAGATGGCAGCACCTGGAGCTTCACTTCCGTAGGTGACGACATGGTAATGTAACGAAACTCAATGACATTTCTTTTGGATAATGAAAATGTTTTTATGCTCTCTAACAAAACTTTGTAACAATAACTCAGTCTGACTAAATGACAGGCAGATAATGGACTTCCTATTTGCTTTTTTATGACTTATAAAGGGAGACAAACAGGTGTAAAGGAGGAAAACTCGGGTGTGATGTGGATTAGCTGGGACAGTCCTGTCTGAACGCTCTCTAACAGCTACTTTTGCCCTTTTTCTCCGCTGTCTGCATCAGGCCCCGGAGGTCCCTGTGCTTCGTCTGAGCTGTCTGACCAGATGCCTGCTCTTGTTTAACAGTGCATCTCTCTGCATTATTTCACAGGCCAGAGAGACAAAAAAAAAGGGCAAGAAGGAGGAAACCAGTGACTGTTAAGGATCAAATCAAAGTGTTTCTGTCTCTCTCCCACTGCTGGAGGAGGAAACAGTGTTGGGATGTGGCCACTGACGGAGATGCTTCGCCTGCAACACCAGCTGACCTCATGTTGCTGGTGTAATCTCCTGACGTGAACCTGAATAATTCCTGCTTCATTGCAGATGCTCCTCTTTGAAATCATTTTCTTAATAGCCTTTTTCTGCACAATCAAGGTGACGTTAAACACACACTGGGCTGTGCAGCTGTACACTAGACTGATGAGGATATGTCTCCAATATTAATGTTAAAGGAGACACTTGCGATTTTGATTTATATACGTCTCTGTTAATGTGTTAGAACTATTTCCCCTCTTTTTTGCTTGTAATATATAGCTGAAAATGTCTTTAATGTGACCATTTTAACTTATTAGAGTAAAATAATGCTCTTTGTTTATAGCATGAGTCATTTGGTTAATTCCTTGTTTTGATCCCAGTGGCTGGCTGCTAGATCAATGGTAAAAGTAGTAGCATAAAATAGTGTAATATATCTATTAACATATACTGTATGTAAAAAATGTAAAAAAAAATATATATATATATTACAAAATATTACTTTGATTCTATTAGTAATTGGATGTGAACTGATGCGTTTAAGTCACGAGGGCTTTTCCTTTTTTGTTGTTCTGTTTTGTTTTCCTTTCTGGTGCATACCTCCGGCTGACGGGAGGCATTAAATCACCTCAGACTTTCGCCTCCAACCATCAATAACAAACACAGACTTCAGTTTCCAACAATGACCAGACTAATTGACCTTAAAATTGAGGACTGAGCAGTTCCAGCTAACTGCAGCCTCCAGGCTGCTGACCTGCAGAGGCTGACACACAGGATACTTTGCATTTCACACACTATATCACAGTCTCATATCAAATCACTCTGTGTTTGTGCATGTGTGTGTGTTTGCATGCACGCGTGTATGTGTGTGTGTGTACAGGGCATTTATTATTTATTAATTTATTTATTTCGTGCCACTAATGTACAAAGCAGTTTCAAGAAATGTCAAACAAGAAATCAAACTAAAGCTATTTCTCTTCATGCTGTTTTATGGTTTGTCATCCTGTTTTAATGAATTGCTTTTGTTGATTAGAAAAGCAATGCCCCTCTTGTTCCCCATCAACAAAAATACATACTTGAACTTTGTTTTAGTAAATTTAATCATCAGTGATCATGCAATATGAGCCTGAAGGCTGCATGCCTGCCTTCAGTTCCACAGTGCTGCAATGCACTAATGCAACTTCCTATTATTTGATCTGAGCTGCTGCAGGACTCCAGCGGTTCTGCTGGCTGAGCATCATTATGCACATATAGAATAAATTAAGCAGCCTCAAAATGTTGTGAGACAGACAGCCAGACAGACAGACAGATAGATAGATAGATAGATAGATAGATAGATAGATAGATAGATAGATATTTTGGTGGAGCCATATTTGAAACACTCTCATTAAAGCTAACGTATTACCTGTGAGTCAGTGTGAGTCAAGTCTCTAAGTTTGGCCCTTGGTTTAATGGGTGGGGGTGTGGGACGCAGGGGGGGAGGGAGACGGAAAGCGGAACGCGCAGAAGTTATTCATGACGGTGGAGCGCACCGTGACTCCAACCTCTCCACTCAGAGGGACGCCTCTGCTTTAATTTCGAGGCTTTCGATGCATCTGTGGTGGCTTGGTGAGGACCTTTAAGACCGTCGCTGCAATCCTTCATCCGCAGAGTTATTTCCCAGCGCCTATGTATCGATGAATTTCCCCGGGAAACTGCCGAGCATCCTCCTGCTGGTCCTCCTCGCAGCGCAAGGTAAGCACACGTCGGTGCCCAGCGCGCAGCGGACCGCACAGCGACTCTGTAGCCGCGTTCCATTAGGGTTAGAAGTACTCAAGTTGCTTACTTTCAGGTATTCTACAGTTGAATCTACGGTGTGGATGAGAGATCATCAAAACAACATGAAGTTGGAATCAAACCCAGTTTAGGACGGAGCCTGTTGACTGGTCGTGTCACTAACTGGCAGTGTGTGCAGATATTGATTTAGAATTGCGCAGGCTTACTAATGATACCGGGAGTGGAGAATCTCTCCCAGTGTTCGCTTGGACTCTGGACGCAACAGAGCTCATGTATACTGGAACTAAACGGTAATTCCTAAATATTTCCACTGCCGAAATGACGCCGTGTTGATACGGGCAAAGTTGACTTTGCTCTGGAGGAGGTGATGTATGATGGTTGCGTATCCCTGAACGCCCAGAGATTTTGTGAGGCAGCAGCAGACGCACGGATGACAGGTGTCATTCCACTGTGTGGAGGGATGTGGGCACCCAGGTTAGAGGTCAGCACACATACACCGTTTTTTTCCCTTTCTGGAGCATATCTTTTAATTTGATACCCATTTTAAAAAATCATGGTTATATTAAGATCTAGCAGAGAGAAGAAAAGAGAAGTGCAAGTTGTCAGGAAAACTCTCCTGGCTGGATCACATCTCGATTTCGTGACATTAAGTCCCAAATGGATGGCTTTTTTCTTTGAGCTGAGCTGTTTTTTTGTGCTCCCTTTCTGCCTTTTGATCCCAAAATATATAGTTTTAATTATTTATTTCACCTGGGTTCATGTCAGGCTTGCTATTTTCAGAGGGGCTCCTGTGGGACCTAGAGAAGCGAGGAACAGATAAATGTTTTCATAGAAAACTTTGTGTTGTATTCATGTTTGACAGTCAAATCAGCACAGAGAGCACAGATGCAGACCCTTTTTGGAGAAGCCTTTCCCAGCTGGGGGCTCTCATCACAGTGGGATGTCTTTTCTGATCTATGAGGAGGTTAAAATAACTGAAAGGTGTTGTGTGCTTCCAGCTTTGATCTGCTAGTTGCTGGTTTTTGCACTTGTCAGCCAGTGTGCGTTTGTATTCTGGATGGAAGAATTTCTGATGCTGAAATTGGGATTTTATGTAAACTCCCACAGCAATGTAGAATTTATGTACATTTTCAGGTTCTATACAACAAACCTGCGCTTTCTGCTTTTATGTTGATTATTTAACTACTAAATAGAAATATCTTGGAGTAGGTATAAACAACCATTAAGCTTTCCTCACTTCACCGTTAAAGCAGACTTTCCAGGAACAGTTTAATCACATATAAGAACTGTCAGAACTGCATATCTGCATCTGCTTTGACAAATAGTGACACATGCTGTCCAGAAAAGACAAATGAAATTGTCAAAATGAATATTAAATTCTATTTATCATGTTACTACTAAAAAAGTACTACTAAGATGTTTGAATGATATATTATTAAGCTTTATTGTGGATTTTGTTTATTTCCTATAAACTGTTAATTAACTCAGTGAGTTTTCATTTTGAGGTGGACGGTTCCTTTAAAGTCCAGCACCAGATACGTCCCATCTGCAGTTCCCAGAGCCCCCAGTGGGAGCCCTCCTCAGTGGTTTTGTTCTTTCTTGCTTTGTTCATCGTTTGAAAGACACAGTGTCTCCGGAAAACACGCCTGCTGGGCTCAGTTGCTCTCTGCTGCAGCTGCTTTGTTACTTTGTCCTTCAACCGGACGGCTTTAACTGGTCACTTTTCCATTTAAGGGTGAAAGACCAAAACAGTAGAGTGATTTTTCTCCCCCTGCCTTCATCCTCCCCACCTGTGCATCTCTCCTCTCCTCACAACCCCTCACTGCCCATGTGGGCTTTTGTGTGATTCTGTCCCCAGTCTGTGCATAGGATAAGTACCTTGAAAACACACACACACACACACACACACACACACGCACACACACACACACACACACACACACACACACACACACACAGATTTACACAGACACACACGCACGCTCGCAGTGGGGGTCCGATTAGTGGCCCACGCAAGTATTGTCTCCTGTATGAAGGATCAGGTGATTTGTCACCACAACAGAGACAATGCTGAACCTGCAGTCCACAGAACTGGGGTTAAACCAGCTCCGAGGTAAAGAGTAGAAAATGGCAAATGCTGGTTGAAAGAATGAAAAAAAAAACATGCAGCCTGTGTGGCCGCGTGGAATATCAGCATATTTCAGGTTTGAGACAGAGCTGATTAAGCGTCACCACCAGCCCAGAAAGAAGCATAAAGAGGTGTCCAGTCATGCCTGCATTATGCTCCAGCCTTTCTCTCATATTAATGAGCATTTTAATAGGCTCCAGCTGAGTGTTGAAAGAGTGAAGAGGATCTCCCTTTCAAACAAGTTTTGCCCCAGAGAGAATTCTAATTATGAAGGAAAAAAAAAAAAAAAACACTGTGAGTCTTACTGCGGTCAAGGAAAGGCAAATATCAAATATTCTTTCTCCAAACAGTATTTGAAACAGTTTATACTAATCCCCAGGGGTCTTTATCTAAGCCTGCTTGCAGGAAGTAGTATGTTTCACGGCATGGTCGGGCATGTTCGCTCCTCTGCCAGACTTAAATGCTCCTCTGAGCTGGGAATGACAGATCAGCTCTCTGGTTTTTCTCCCAGAAGCAGCACAGCTGCAGTGTGTTTGAGTGTGCCTGTGTGTACTCATGCGTGGCTCAGGGACTGTGTGGTGGCACTAACACGATTGTCATGTGATTATAGCTACTGAAGGCTCCCCACAATACCCTTTCCTCAAGGCATTACCACGGAACTGTCCATCCATCTTTCCATCTTTCCATCCATCAACCACACACACACAGACATACACACACACTCACACGCAAACACATCCTTGTACCTCCATCTGCGTGAGGACTTTCATAGGCATAATGTGTTACCCAGCCCTTTACCCTAACCAACTCTCCCCCGACCCAAACGCTTGCCCTGAGCCTAACCTTAATCCAATTCTAAGCCCAACCTTAAAACCTAGTTTTAACCCTCAAACAGTCCTTTGAAGTTGTGAGGACCAGCTAAAATGTCCTCAAGTATGCTGATGAAATGCAAAGTTTGGTCCTCACTATGTTGCATGTAAGAACACACACACACACACACACATACACACAAATCTCTCTCTCTCTTACACATACACACATAGACACACACAGACACACCCACACGTACAGACACACACACACAGACACACACCCACACACACACACACACACACACACACACACACACACACACACACACACACACACACACACACACACACACGTCCTGGTATTCAGTGTTGGAAATGGACTGAGTCACACTTTAGGAGGAAGGGAAGCAGAAGATGCCTCAGATGGACAACAGGAATATTTTTAGCATTTTTACCTCTTCTCCTCCTCTCTGTCTCTTGGTCAGACATCTGTATTGTACCAACCTCAGTTTTACCTTTTTAAGCATGTCTCTTGATGCCTGCAGCTCATCAGCTCATCAGTCAGTCAAACTCATTAAAGTGGCATAATGATATTTCTCCCCTTGTCATCTGCAGGTTTGCTATCAGGGTGACTTAAATCAGCATAGTTTATTAAAAAAAAAGCTCTTCATTGATCATATCTGGGCAATGGGGGTAAAAAAAGTTCCTTCAGGAATTTTCTTTCTGTTGATGGACCTTGAATGAACTGTCTCTCCATACCTGGAATTCAGCAGGGGCAGCGTTGCATCCACTGTGCACAAATAGAAATTAAGCAAAGCATTTAATGCCCGTTCATAATAATCAAATGATAGACTGTTTTAATTCCTTGTCCTGTGTTTAATGGCACAGGACAAGGACACAACGTTCCGTTGGCTGTGTGCGTTGCTGCCTGGCATAGATTAATACAATTAATGGACTTCAGAGTGCTGTGGAGCCTATCTCCTGTTGTTTCTGATCATGCCTTCTGCTCATCGTGTTGCCTGGATCAATAATTGCAGCTATCAAATAATCACTGGCAGGGTTTTGAGGTGGAGGTGAGGGTCAGATGAGTAAGGAGGCAACAGCTGATGAGGCTCTTGAACAAAAAATACTGTCTGTTGCATTTTGAGGGAAGCAAATGTTAAAATAGCAAAACAAAAATTAAAACCATGCATCCAGTTCTTTGTATTTTACTTGTGTTTAACAAGGATAAATGCTGTCCTCTCAAATGCTGTTTTACTATTGTCAAAAACGAAGACGTTTAAGGTTTTAGTTTTAACATTTCTTGTTATTATTATTATTATTATAATTATTATATATATTATTATATGTTATAGTTAAATGCTGCAGTGCCTTCCGTAGAGTTCTGTTGTCGTTGGAAATGTATTCTTTTTCTGGCCTGGACAGCTGTAGTTTTAGTATTAGCTGTGCTAATGTGGGAGCTAATAGTTGTGTAAAATTAGCCACACGCTGTGGCTGTCCTTCATTATACGTCATGCTTTTTTCAACAAGTAAGCAAATATAAATGAACAGAATAAATCAAATTGAATGGTTGCATAAAGGCATCTTAGTATTGTGGAGAAATCTATGTGTTTTAATCGGATTATCCATAATCATATAGGCCATCTGATTATGATAAATTGGATGAAATCACATCATGCTTTTTACATGACCACTCAAGTAATCTGATCACTCCAGAAATCGGATAATGATCAGATTTGTCATTATCCGACAAATGGGCTGATTGTCATAGTGAACCCTTTCAGGATGAGACAACAATATTTTGTCAAACTCCTGAGGACACAGAAAAAACGAATCAGGTATTGATCGGTTCATCAATTTACTGATCATAAATAACACAAAAAACAGATTCTGTAATAAGACATTGAGCTGTATCACTTTGAGAAGCTCTCAATCCTTCCATCCCTCCTCCTCAGCGTGTGCGGCTGGTTGGCTGCGTGACCATCTGACCATTCACTTATTCATTCATTCATTCTTGCGCTGCTGTGGATGATTTCAGATGACATAAACAATGTTCTTGTTGCCTCTCATTACTTTCTCGGGGAAATGTCACAGGGCCTGTAGGGATGAGCGTCCCTCTGCTGTCTGTGTGACACACCGTGAATGCGGAGGAAGAGTTATGTCAGAATCAGACTAATGAGATTTATCTGTGATTGTCACGATGCGATATTGGGGCTGGTGCGGGGTTTGGCATCCCAGGAACGGGCTGTCGAAACGTTTGGATTAGTCAGTGATGCTGGGAGAGCACAACATAACCAATTATTGAAGCTTAATTCCCTCCCACACCGCATCTGTCAAATAGTCCCCTGATGTTGTTTACCTGCTTAACTGTGTTCATATTCAACACAAACTTGGGTTGAGCTCCTGTATCTCCATAGGACGACATCCGTCTCACAACATATTCTCCAATCATAACTCCCACATCTGCTCCTATGATAGTGTGGAGCCAAGGAGCCACTGGATTTCATGCATCAGTGAGGAAAAAAAAAAAATATGGTCGTCTGAGTAAGTCACATTACCCTACATAAATAAGAACACGCACATATGTTCCAGAGGATATATGACTTCTCATACACGATGACAAACGGAGGACAAAACACGCAGCGTATGCTAAATGGGATGGTCAGGGCGCACGCAGTCATCGCTGCAGATCCTCTTGTGCATCATTCAACGTGTCACAGCCGGGCCATGAAAAACCCTGGAGAGCGAAGACACGCTATCAAGCTTTTCCCTGGCTCCTTGCGCTGTCGCTTTTTGTCTTTCTGTCTCCTCTCCGTCCCTCACACACTCTGTCAGCAGTGCATTATCAGCGGGTAATTTGTTCCTCCAGTGTCCAACACTCGCTCTGGGGCTCATCCTGTTAAGCACATGCATGATCAAAGAGGCCGCGCGTCAATCCGCTGCTCCCGAAGCCACGAGTGACAGCGGAGGGAATAAATCAATGTGGCTATTTAAAGGGCGAAATGCATGACTGCTTGACTTAGCTTTGTGCGAGTGGGAGCAAAGTTGCATCATTTGGGTTCTATGTCACCAAGAGTGTGCGCTTGCTGAAATTAAATGACTGTCGAGCTGATTTCACTTGGTTTTTAATATGAGAATGAGAATATGTCCTCTTTTCAACAATAAATAATATAAATGTGTTTTATGATGTTGCAGTATTTAAAATGAATGCTCATTTATTTTTGACTTATTTAGCAGGTTGAATTAAAACATATTAGAGGTGAAATGGCAAAGGTCGTAATTAATGTCCTTGAAATCAAGGAAGGATAAAAAGGGAATTAGAGGAATGAGCCTATGGAGGAAAAAGCACCTTCAATTGGTTGCCTTTTTTTGGTTTAAAGTGAACAAAAGGTTTAATTAAATGTCTGATTATAATTGACCTGCTTCTGCCCGTCCAATTAGGAGCTTAGAGTTTGACTCTGGCAGTTCAAGGAATTAGGGGGCAGTTTTGAAGGAAGGTACCAGGAAGGGAAATTGCACAAGGGCCTCAGGAGAGAGGCTTCATTAAGCTTTAATGCACCCCCAGTGACCTCAGAACTTGTAAAGTTTGCTGAAACAATTATGAAATAAAAAACTTACAGGATGTTGAGAATTATTATTAGTTTTAACATTATTATTGTTGTGTTGTTATCTTTAGCTTATACTGTTTTATAATCTATTTATAATCTTTAGGTAAATTGTGCTTTATTTAATCTATTCTTGATTCATTACAGAAATGTAATATTAAAATTGTTGAAAAATACAATTTTAAGAAATATATATATTTCACAACATGTTTTTGAGTTAAACAGCCAAATATTAAAACGTAACATACAAGGAGTAAACTTTGATTATGTTGTCATATTATATGTAATCTAATATTTCCCAAAACCCTGTGAGTCACTTTTGACAACATGATGAAATGAAACATCTGAAAAGGAGAAGCCTCACAGACTCGGGTCTGCTTCAATATATGTTCCCCTCTGTCTTCTCCCAGTGGAAATATAGAACCAACCTTCTTTATTACATTGCTTCAAAATACATTTTTCTCTGTCCATCTTTAGTTGTTTATCTGTTATCCCTCCTATATGAATTATGTTGTATGTATTATGTATATGTGACAGTGTCAAAGTGAAGTTTCATGCAATGTGCAGTCTGCAAAGAATCCACAGAAAAACAAAATATATTCAAAAACGTAAAATTATTGACTATAATTGTTGGTTCTGAAATCTTTCTACAGTATATACATCAACCCATTTCAGCAATTTCTCTTTTACTCTGATTCTTCATTTAAAAAATTCTGAAGGAAAAATTGTTCTGAAGATATAACTAACCAATAAAATAAGTCAATAAGATTGCTTAAAGATAATTTAATTTTGTTTAGTAGGTTTATTACTGAGGTTGAGCAAAGACAAACATTTAAGAAAGGCCTTGAACCAGTTTTCTGAGATGGATTTATTTGAAAGGACTAAAGTGTCAGTGATTTATTTATTTGTTGTCAGGGGAACAAACCTTTTCAGTGAACATGGATATTTGTGTGTATATAGGTCATGCCCCATTTACGCTTTTGGTAAAAGTGCGTTCTCCTCCGTCGCTAAAAGGGTTCGATGCAGCTCAGTAAGTGCAAGTGGATGCATGTACTGGCTTATTGGCTTGAACGTGGGTGATGTTCCTGTGACCTCTGCTTCTATCCATCATTTGCCTCCAAGTTTTTTTTTTCTTTACGAAACAGCAGAAACAACAACGAAACAACAGGGATAAATTGTTCAACCGACATGGAAAATGTTTAAAAGGACAAAGTTGAAGTTGCTGGCAGTGAGAAGTATATAAGTGGTGGACACAGCAAAGATCGTGTGAATTTCCAGAAGAGGGGCGGCTCATTGATCTTTGAGGTTATGCTGGTGGTGAGCGTGTGCTGCTGTCCCAAGTGAGGCAACATTTTCTGCTTGGACAGGCATGAATCTGAAATATCTGCAGCGCTTGTCTTACCAGTGGCAATATGACCTTCAGTCCTGTCGTTCTGTGCTCTGGCCGACAGTAACACTTTCACTGAAAACAAACCAATTTCCAGGCTGAGTTTGGTTTGTCCAGATCTGAAATCCTGTGCCACTGTCATATCCTTGTCAGATGTTCTTTCTCCCGGTAGCTCCAGACTAAAGTTAAAATTTGAGAAAGAACCCTAACTCTTATTAAGTAATTTTGAAGAAGCACATTTGTTTTTGTTGTTATGACATGTAAAGTAAATCCACACTGTCTATAAACTATTATATATCTTTTCCTCTTTCTCCCTTCAGGCTGTACTTCGTCAAAGTCGGAGGACCGTTTATTTCGGAGGTTGTTCAGGAGGTACAATCAGTTCATCAGACCTGTGGAAAATGTGTCTGATCCGGTCACAGTGGAGTTTGAGGTCTCCATATCGCAGCTGGTCAAAGTGGTGAGAGCCAACAGGCATCACTGATTGGCTCATTCTTTCACCTTCCACCCTCGTTATTAATCACCCCTTTGCTCTCTTCAGGATGCAGTGAATCAGATCATGGAGACCAATCTATGGCTGAGACATGTGAGCGGTTTTTATCCGTTAAGTCATGTCATTAGTGGTGCTACGTTATTTAGACGTGGTGCATCTGTTTGTTTCAGGTCTGGAATGACTACAAACTGAGATGGGTCCCTGTGGAGTATGATGGGATTGAATACATACGGGTGCCATCTAATAAAATTTGGAGGCCGGATATCGTTTTGTACAACAAGTGAGTTTAAAGTTTTATACCTCTTACATCATTCTGGTGTCTGAATCCAGAACGTTTCCTCCAGATATGTGTGTTTTTTTTTTTTGGTGCATTTTCCATCTCCTGACATTTCCACTCAAATGTTGTGCGGGCCTTTAAGTGAATATTGTGCAGGCCTTTAAGTGAAATGACATTTACATTCACCAGTGCTGTTGGTGACTTCCTGGTAGAAGACAAAACCAAGGCTCTGCTCAAGTATGACGGCACCATCACCTGGCTTCCCCCGGCTATTTTCAAATCCTCCTGCCCCATGGACATCACCTACTTCCCCTTTGACTACCAGAACTGCTCCATGAAGTTTGGCTCCTGGACCTACGACAAGGCCAAGATCGACCTGGTTCTCATAGGCTCAAAGGTCAGAGGGAGAACCAGAAACTGTGAGGCAACTGCAGCACAATATTTATTATCTCTGAAGGAGTCTGTGAATGTTTAAAAGAACATTTCAGGTCTCTAGGTTAGGTCATAACTATGATTATGTATTGATTTTACACTAAATCAGCACATCAGCGCAGTAGAACTAATCATCACAGTAGCTGATTGGGGCTCTTTTATTAAACTTCTGACGGTGACTGACATCACATTCATCTCTTCAGGTGAACCTGAAAGACTTCTGGGAGAGTGGGGAGTGGGAGATCATCGACGCGCCAGGATACAAGCATGACATTAAGTACAACTGCTGCGAAGAGATCTACACGGACATCACCTACTCCTTCTACATCCGCCGACTGCCCCTCTTCTACACCATCAACCTCATCATTCCCTGCCTCCTTATCTCCTTCCTCACAGTGCTGGTCTTTTACCTCCCCTCCGACTGTGGCGAGAAGGTCACCCTGTGTATCTCCGTCCTCCTCTCCCTCACTGTGTTCCTGCTGGTCATCACCGAGACCATCCCCTCGACGTCACTCGTCATCCCGCTGATTGGCGAATACCTCCTCTTTACCATGATCTTTGTCACGCTCAGCATCGTCATCACCGTCTTTGTGCTCAACGTGCACTACCGCACCCCAATGACCCATACCATGCCGGAGTGGGTAAAGGCCGTGTTCCTTGGGGTGCTGCCCAGGGTGATGCTAATGAGGAGGCCTATCGACCAAGGCTGCTCCTCCCCGACCCGTGTTCCAGGAGTGACAGGAGGAGGTGGAAGTAGAGCTGGAAACAAGAAGAGAAAAAACAGCATAGGAGGAGGAAGCAGCTCAGGGAGTGTGAGCGTGGGGGGCATAACTGGGGGTGTGGCCTGTCCACCGCTGGACGGGGCCGCAGGAGGAGGGGGAGCTGCCTCAGCTGGCAGCTCCATGAACTGTGTGGAGTACGGCACAATGAACCATGAAATGAAGCGGGATATGAACAGGAGGTTCCCCTACAGAGGAAAAGAAGTACCCACTCCTGTGCCCCCGCCCAAGGTGCCCCCTCCTCCTCCTCCCCAGGCTACTCAGAACCAGGGTCTGCAGGAATCAGAGCTGCCAAAGCTGTCCAGGTCAATAAACGCCCCCTCACCTGTCAATGCTGTTGTCGCCTTCTCCGTGGTGTCACCAGAGGTCAAGCAGGCCATAGAGAGCGTGAAGTACATCGCAGAGAACATGAGGACTCGCAACAAAGCCAAAGAGGTGAGCATCTTTAGCATTATGCTATCCTTTCATTGCTATTTTTCAGAATATAAAAACTTCTCTTTAATGCCATTTAAAACAATAGCACAAAATCAAAGAGAGGTGTGTAAAATGTTTACACAGTTTACCAGGACGTCCACACAGACACCTCCACCTCGTCACTAACTAAACCTACGTCAGACTGAACTTCTGACCCTCAGGGGACCACGTATATAGTCATGTGTATGCTCATGAATGCGCACCACCACACAGCAACAAAGCAATATTGTGTTTGAATTACTGTATCTCTGCAGTGTTTAAATTCCAGTCGAGCTTTGTAAACATGGAAACCGTTTCCATGGCGCTATAAAGGGAATGTAAAGCTGCCTGTTTAAGTCGCAGATGGGGGGGATTATACGGGCTGCACATTCTGGTTGGGCCTGATATGCTTGTTGCTTTTTCCGAGCAAAGCCGAGATCTTTCTTTGAAGCACGCAAGATGTGGCCTCCTCTGGAGACACTACACTGACAATGACACTAGGGTCAGTGCTGCCACAGTGCTATTGTTGGTACCTGGACACACAAAAAGGTTCTTAAGATATGCCGTGACAGTGAATGCAACAGTTTACCAATAGAAATGTTCATACAAAATACTGTCACATTTTCTGGGAGTCAGATATGGACTGTTGCTTGTTGTATTTTATCCATAGTGTAAAATCTTTGCATCTTCTCAGGTGGAGGATGACTGGAAATACGTCGCCATGGTCATCGACAGGATTTTCCTCTGGGTTTTTGTGACAGTGTGTGTGCTGGGAACACTGGGACTCTTCCTCCAGCCCCTCATGAGCTTTTAAAAACCATCCTATCCCTCTCCATTCCAGTTTTGTCTGCCCTCTTCATGCTTACGCCTCAGACCCTGGGTTTCTATGTCTGTTCTCCTACTCTTTAGTTTCCTCTTTCTGTTTAAGGTCTTCAAGATGTCATCATCACTTCTCATCCGCAGCTGTCTTTTCCTCAGGACTATTTCCCTTTCTTTCAGCACTCACGCCATCTTTTCTCTTTCTTCTCATTGCTGTTTTTATCTGACATCATTAACACATCTGTTTCTTTTCTCTTTTCATAGCTTTTCTCCTCTCTCTGCCTGTTTTTACCAGCCACCTCCTGCTGGAAAACTTGTCACCTCATGTTTTTCTTTTGTTTCCCATGTTTTCAATGAAATTATTGAACAGCTACATGTATTGTACAGTATATTGTTAAAAATAGTAAGGATTGTTTTTTTCAAACAGTGATTCTTATTTTTATGTGTTTTGGAGTACCACAGTGTTACCATACTCCAGTGCAATAAAGAACAAGACACATTTATGTGGTCCACTAGCTTCAGTTTTTAAGTGAAGCAGCATTTCTTCCATAGCTGATATTTAAAATGTTGTGATGAATTCATTTGCTCTTCTTTAAATGTTGTCAGTCTCTTGTATGTTTGGAAAATCCAAGTGAGCTGAAGACATGATGACACTGGCTTTGGCTGTAGGCATGTAATAAGTTTTCCACGTGCATTCTTGCAGAATGATCATGCATTGCACCTTGATTCACTGAAAACACAGAAACACAATGAAGAGCACAATTTGTAAAAAGACCGTCACTAATAAAAGAGGTTGAGGACTCTGTCTGAAAGTTGCATCTGTAAGGTTTTCTTTTCTCCTGGTGCTGAAATGTCCCTTTGGAACCTAGCTATGTCATCTGTTTTGACACCACATTATCTTCATCCCTCACCTCCAGCAATATGTAGGGATTAAAGGCACAGCTTTAGAGAGGTTTAGGTCTTATCTGGCTGGGAGCTTTTCACGTCAGCTTTAGTGGCTCAACTTTTCCCTCAGTGTCACTCCCATGTGAAGTTCCCCAAGGCCCCATTCTTGGGCCATTTTGTTTATTGTTTTTTTTAACCATTGGATTAATATCATTAATATGCTGTTCTTTTTCTTTTTTGCTGATAGTGACCCTGGATACCCCCATTATGGTATAACCTCTAACTTTAAAACAGTATTAAAGGGTTTTTATATGTTTTATCATGTCAGATGCTAACTAATATCTCTTCCAGGCCTCCTGGTTTAACCTTTGGTTTATTTAAACCTCTATAAAATGAACACTATCATCCCTGAAAATCTTGTGGCTAAACTGTCCTCTGGGGAAAACTCAAGTGAATATTATTCAGTCACTCTGGACTTTTAAGCAGTGACCTCTGCAGATGGCCTCACAGTTACAAGACTGCACATGCAGCAGGCAGGTTGCCACAACCGTAATCGCAACTGAAGAGAAAGTAAAGCTTTTTGGGATAAAGACGGAGAACAAAACAGAGTTCAAACAGGACAAGCCTGAATTGTGAAAGAACTGATAAATTTCCAGTTTACACAAGTCATTTCTGATTATGTTGAAGTAAAACAATCTGTCAAAGTTCAGGACATACTTGGAAAGATTGTCTCTCTCTCTCTCTCTCTCTCTCTCTCTCTCTCTCACACACACACACACACACATACACACACAGCTACTTCTTGATTAAAACAAAGCCACTCAATGTGCAACAAAAAGCTCTTTTGTTTTGAACCAGAATGCTTAATCTTCTTTTCAAAGGTCATAGGTGAATCCCTCACAGACAGACACACACACACACACATACACACACACACACACACACACACACACACACACACATACACAAATTCCATGGTGATAGAGCTGAAGGCACTCCTCTTTTTCAGTCAAATTGGAATCAGACTTTTTTCACATTTAATCCATATTTGTAAGTACTAACAAGTGTGTGTGTCCGTATGAAAACCTGCAGCACGGGCCGCATAAATATGGAAATTCATTGGCAGCGGAGGTCACACAAGAGTCACGCAGAATCCCATTGGTCTCGGTCTGCTGCCTGAGAGGGTCTCACCAGTACCTGGCTACCACAGAACGAAGAGCCGAGCCAGAAAACGAGAAAACCAACACTGTGAGGCTACAAATAACTGAGCTGCTTCTATAACAGGAACAAAGATGCTATTGTCACATCAGCATTTAAAACCTGATTTGGACAAACATGGCTGCCACTTATTTATAGTAAAGCGTGCACTGTTGGCATCCAGCAAGCTGCAGCTGTGCTCTAATCTGAATTTGTCACGGCCTAAGTTTGATGTTTTAAAGCTGCAGATCACCTCGGAATGATTGGAATGGCAGCACAGCACAGAAAAGCCTGGTGGTGGTGGCTAAATTCAGGGATAATACATTATTAATCCAGCCGCCACATGGATAAATATTTCACATGGATTTTCAGTCGTGTCATTGTCTGTTTGCATGTGGCACCTAGAATGCAGGGCTTGATATTAGAGTGTCACGTGCACGACTCTCAGATCTCCTTTCTCAGTTATGTTAGCTCTTGAGGATCAATCTTTTGAAATATATATATTACGGGTTCATTTATGTCCTCCTCCTTCACTTCTCATTTTTTACTTTTTTTATTGGACTTTATACAAAGAAGCAAGGCCAGATGTGAGCGGCAACATCTGCAGTGGACGAGTAGGGCATGCAGGGAAACAAGCAGCAGGACGGGAGATAAATAAGGGTCGTCTCCTGTGATGACAGGAGCAGAACTTTATGTGCCCGTGGCCGGTGGACTGTACATAAGCAAAAGAGACTCTCCTGTAAATAATTCATTCCAAAGGGAGCTCTCTGAGTGCATGCACACACACATGCAGGATGCTCACACACATAAACGGCTGCCTTCTAAAGCAGAACACACACTGTCACATGTTCAGAGAGAGCGGCCTTCTAATTTTATTCTCTGATAATTATTTATCATTGAAAGAAAAGGCGGAGTGCCAAAAAAAAAATAAAAAAATTGTGTCGTGAGGAAAATATTAGACATTTAATGTTAACTTTCAGGATAATGCATACCCCACCTTCATAAATAAAGCATTTGTCATTCCCTGGTGCATGTTACTTCCATTTTCATTAAAAACACTTTTCTTAGTACTGGATGCACTTTTCAAACCAATGATGGAGGAGTTTTATTTTACAATAATACAATCTGTGAATTATCTGAAATATACATAATCGTATGTGTCATATGTATCATGGTGCACATATGTTTATGTTAACATTTTAAATCAGAATATATGACTTTGAGCACAGGCTGCAACTATTCAGTTAGCATTCAGGCTTAGAGATGATAAGAAGGTTACTTGTTCAATGTCTACGTGACCTTGACAAGATATTAAACTTGCTAAAGCTTCACCATTGGTTCACCATATATATATATATATATATACACAGTATATACCGCCAGGTTTTCATCTTAATCTTAATCTTAATGCGACGTGAAGTCATTGGTAGCTGGAACGCTGTGTATGTCAGAGTGACAGAAGGTCCATCATTAAAGTCTGTCATGTCCGGAAGCTCCTGAGTGTTACACAACATGTTGGGACAATAAGAATGATTTTATAACACACACAGAAACACACACCCAAGGCTACAAAGCCTGAGGGCAGCCGCGTCCCTTGAGCATACACACACACAAGCACACACACACACACACACACACACACACACACATACACGCACACACACATGCACGCCTACACACACACATACACATACACATTTGGACAGACAGAGCACAGATTAATGTCCTTTTCATAAATATTAAGGCTACAAACACATTTTTTATTCCTCCCTTATTGTCATCAGAAGAAGAGGGTGCTGGAAAAGTCGTGGGAGGGCCTGAATTTCCATCAGTGGGTTTTGTTTTATCATCAGTTGCACCAGACCAAAATGAATATCACAGAGGACATTGAGATTGAAAGGAATATGTTGAGTGTCTGTTCAGTGGGGAATTGCATCGATGCGGTCCCGCTGATGGTGACTGATTCCTTCCAATCTTATCAGAAACCTTCCGTTTCTGCTTTTCTGAGCTCCTTTGATGCTGTCTGATGTTGAAGACAAGCAAGTATCTTTAGATCTCAATAAATTAAGTCAATGCTTTTGAAGAAATAAACAAAGTTATCAAGTTTTCACTTACAGCGCTTGTTGTGGCATTAGTTTGATAATCTTATTAACATCTTTAACATTCAGAGACCCCTTTAACATTCATGCAAGGTTTCATTTTAGTGCAGAATTTAAAAAAAAACGAAACAAAACCAGATTAAGATTAAACCTGAGGAGAAAAGAACCAAGACAATTTATGCAAACCTTAATTACAGTGGAGAAACAAACACACGTCACACGTGGAGAAAATGCATTCTCCATCTATTTTCCACCTTCCCCCAACACACACACACACACACACACACTTTACACACACTTAAGGATATGCACACACTCTGCAGCCGCCCACAGGAGCGCGGGAGAGCACTGGCAGGTCTGCAGCCAGCACGATTACTTGCCTCTGAATGACTGGACGATCTTGAAGGCAGCAGCTGCATGCCCCACAGCTCCAAGTGGAGCAGAAAATCAGGATAATTTCATTGTGATAATCAGCCTCCTGTTATCCCCGTCACTTTCTCTTGTGGAGGAGGAGGAGAAGAAGGAGGGGCAGCATGAGGGAGAAGTGAGATAGGGAGGAGGGTGAGGAAGGAATAAAAATGCAGAGAAAATGTGTGTTTCATGCCTGGCTGGCTGCAACGGACCTTCATGTGAGGACGCTTCTGTGCTTCTATTTTACATATTTATTTTTTGCTGTGAAGACTTTGTCGATTTTCACCAAAATCACATCTGATCTCTGCACCCTCCCCAGTTTCTTATCTTTCCAGAAATCATGTTTCAGTTAATCAGATCATGGTTTTTGAAACTGGAGCTGTGAAGTGGAACAGCAGAACAGCCTTAATTATTTTTTTAACATCATGACACTGAGTGTAGATACATGTCTGAAGGGAAGTGGAGTTTTACCCCAAATAAACCAGAAATGCAAATACTTTGTGTTAGTTATTATTACCTAAACTGGTATTTAACATCTCTTTTCCTACTTTTCAAAATGTTTCTCAGCTGTTATTTCAACTTTTTTCATCTCTTCCTCTTCAGATCCTTCCCTGTGTGGGACACAGTCCCTTACATGTTCACTTCCCACCTGTGTGGGTTTTCTCCAGGTATTCCAGGTTCCTCCTACAGTCCAGAAATATGCACATTAAGTGGAATAGAGACCCTAACAAGGAATTAGGGATTTTGAAAATACTTTAATGACTAAAAGTGGGCAGAGTTAGTTTAAACTCCCCCTGGGTGTGAGTGAATGTGTGTGTCCTGTGATGAACGAGTGATCTGTCCAGGGTGGAAAAATTCAATTCAGTTTAATTCATCTTTATTTATATAGCATCTGTTATAATCAAAATTGTCTCCTGGTGTGTTACAGAAACCCAGGGCCTGACCCCCTAACAAGCAACACTGGTAAGGAAAAACTCATCTTTAACGGAAGGGACTGCACTCATATGGGGGACCCTCCTGCTGATGGCTGACTGGATAAAAATGGAGAAGGGGGAAGAACAGACAGAGGAGAGAATATACATACAGACATGCAATTACATTAATTACACAGAAAAATCAAAGCTAGAGCTCAGTGGGTCAGTGAGGTCAGAGATCAGCAAGTCAGTGCACCACAGAAGATGAAAACACATTTCACACAATTAAACAGAAAAAAAATGTTAATTTATATTTAAGTATTGATATATATCATACCTGTAGACACAAAACCAGCGTCTCAGCCCATTATCACAATATTCTTGATTTTATTAGTACCCTCTAGTGGATGAGTAGTGACACACAGACATTCTACTTGCCGTGAAAAGCCCCCCTCCTTAACTTCTACCGGGAAAGTGTCACGTGGATGAAACTCACTCTGGGGGGCGGGTATTTTCAGAATACGGCACAACACCGGCACTTTCAGGGGAGACGAAACAATACAAACTTCCACACAAACTGCGCAGAAGTGGAGCTTTAATCTCACCTTTCCATGGAGAGGCTTCGCGCTCAGCGCTCAACGTAACTGGAATAAAACCATCAACACCAGTTCATCATTGTCAGAAATTCAGCTTTGAATTACGCTTCGGTCTTACCTGAGACTCTCTCCTACCCTCCCCTTGCATCCCCCCCCCGCCCCCCACTCCTCTTCCTCCTCCTCCCCCGCTGATCGCAGCTGCCTCCACCGCAGCCTCAGCGCACAGGCACCGCCACACGCATCCTTGTTTGGGGTCCCTGTCGCGTGTGATAGCGGTAAAATAGCGCTTCCCCGCAGAGTGCTGTGCTGCAGCGATGGGAACCTTCCTCCCGTGACCCCCGTGGTTCTCCTCATCAGAACAGAAGGAACAGATGCACAGCCCGACCACAAGGACCATGAATTTGACGGTGCTCTTCCTCTTGTCGCTGTCCTGCACGGTGTTCCTCACCGACACCTCTGGTAAGACGATTCCGAACTTTTCTTCTTCATCTCCATCACTTCATTATCCTGCCATGTTGAGTGTGGGCAGCACCGCAGACAGACGTGTGATTCTTTGCGTGATTAAAATCTTAGCATCATCTCTCATGACCTTGATATAGCACAAACTGCACATTTTAAAGAAATTATTTTAGTGTTTATCACAGATTTAACATTACATTAACTTCTTTTCTGTAGTTCTCTTGTCGCTGTGTAAATATAAATCCAAGATTAATTTGGACAAAGTGCATCCCAAGTCAACAATCATTTGTCCAGACTAAGTTCTGTCTATCCTGCAGTTTTCTGGGCTATGGTCAGAAAAGAGAAATAATCTTGTGTAACCTTAGCTTCTGATTATTTAGTTTTGTGTCCACATATTTAAGTAATCTGCTTCTGGCCTTCATGGGCGTACGGCGTTAAGCCTCATGTGAACTCTAGTGAACTCAACCTTCATCGTTTGTCTAGTTTTACAATTATGACCTCAAATATCATCATCACAGTTTCGGAAGGACCCAGAGGCGGTTGTACAGCAGGTGGTTCTGAGTTTTGCTTATACATTACGTCTAATTGACTGTGAATCCAGACAGATGTGGAGCCAGAGTACAAACCAGTGTGGGTGTACAAGGTGTACACTCTTCCTCACACACATCACATCTTCATCTTGGTTTCCCCCCGTGTTTTGCAACTGTCTCATGTCAACAGAGCCTTCTCTGTTGTCCTCAGAGACATCAGATCTCCTCAGGCGGCCAGAGCTGCTGACTGCTGTTAGGTCACAGCAGAGATGCACCATTAGACCCTCATGTTCTCATACGTTATGAGAACGTGGAAATCCACAATATCTGCAATATATTTTTTATGTTTTAAAGGTCTGGTTTTCTTTGCAGAAAATGCTCTTCCAGATGTTGGATTAACAGTCCCGGTGCTGTAGTCATAGTTGACACTCATATCAACAATATAAAATCAAGAAAATCACCTCAGATGACCTGACCTGATTTCTTCCGACAGGTTGTTTGAGAGCCTTGAGGCCCTGCTCGCCCTCTTTGTCATCCAGGTCACCAGTGTAAATCATTTATCTGCACCTGTTCTCTGGTGAAAGTCAGAGATATAAGAGCGACACAAACAGAACTTAAAAACAGATCTCTTATTTTAATCTTTAAAATAGAAAAGAAGCTTGCTGGGAGCATTTTTCAGGGCTCTAAAAGCTGTGTTCCACGTGTTTGTTCCAGCCCAGAGCGAGTTTGTGTCCTTGGCGGAGATGGAGGATGCTCTCCTGCGGAACCTTTTTCAAGGATACCAGCGCTGGGTCAGGCCTATCCAGCACGCCAACGACACCATTAAAGTACGCTTTGGACTCAAGATATCCCAGCTGGTTGATGTGGTAAGAACTATTTAGTGCTTCACAGCTAAAACACATAACCAGACATTTTTTTCCCAAAGAATTTTCACACATTAGAATTAAATTATTCGAACAACTTAAGTGCAGATTGAAGTATTGAAAAATGTTGTTTAGACTGCTGCGGCGTGGACTGTGTTGTCACTGTCCGTGGTGCTGAAAGCAAAGGGCTGCTGCAGCGTCAGCGTGTGGAGCTGTCCGCTGTCCTGAAATAGATCTTCAGCGCGCTTCCCATCACAAACACAGCCCCTCTGCAGAGTGACTCTTTAATATTTCAGCTGCTGTCTGCGATAGGTTGAGATGGTTTAGGTGTTCTGGAGGAGGGAGGAGGGAGCAGAGGATGCTAATGGCCAATTCAGCTGCTCCGCTTGAAATATTCATTCAAACCAGTTTAGAGTCCAGACTGGATTGGAAAAAAGGAGGAGTACACAGAGCCAGGAGGTCAAATCCATTTGTTTTTGGGAAAAATCTGTTCTGTGTACAAAAATCACTTAACACCGGAAACTCTTTTATGGTACCACAGGAAAGCTTTATGCTATTGATGTGCAAGATTTTTTGGAAAAAAAGATAAGCAAACACGCAGCATCGGCTATACTTGGAGTGCACCCGAGGCCTCCGCTGCTGTGAGCATCTGTATTAGATTATGGTTCCCCTCTGTTTTATGTGATCACCAAAGCAGCCAACTCATTTCGACAGCTGTGGCCTGCTCTGAAAATCACAGAGCAGCTATGTTCTCTCTCAGTAGAGACCATTTCTCTCACGTCTTTTACTCCAGCTCTTAGATTTGCCTCTGCTGATGTAGAAACAAAGCTTTATTTAGCGCTCTCCATCCCTCCATTGCTCTATCGCTCTATTTACCTCACGTTGCATTTGCCTCACTCAAGGTGGGGTCACTGAAGCCACCTCTGGTTTCATGTTTCTTTCATGGAAGTGAAGAGAGATAATATAGTTAGCTTCCATTAAAGCTTCTCGTGCAGTCCATTTATCAAACAACACACTTTGACGAGGGATCAGTTTCTGCAGTAAATACTGTAAATACTACACAACATTTTACGTCACACAACGTGCATTTCTTCAGTTGAGATGGTTTATATTATGTTGTTCACATATCCAACTGCTAATGTTAGCATGTACACATTCGATTCTTTTTTTCACGTGTGTCTAGAATATTTCCAGTCCAGATGGAGGGGGATCCGCACCAATTTGTGTGTATGATTCCTTTTAAATATATATATATATATATATATATATATATATATTTTTTTTTTTTTTTTTTTTTTTTTTTTACACACACACACACACACACACACACACACACACACACGTATATGTGTGTGTGTGAGTGTGTGTGTGCAATTACATTATATTTAAGTTCTGACAGTACATAATTAAAAATGCTAATAAAAACATACTTTTATTTATTTAGCTCAATGGCAACATTATCGCCAAGATACATTTTAATATTAGTTTTTTAATCACTGATAAGTAGCTCCCTCATGTGTTGGCTCCAAAATATATATATATAAAAAAAACTTTTTTGGTTGGTTCTGTTTTAGGATGAGAAGAACCAGCTGATGACAACAAACGTTTGGCTGTGCCAGGTGAGGAAACCCACCAGTCCCCAAATGATTTATTAACATTTTAATTTGCAAATCTAACAATGGAACCTCAGCTGGATACTAGATCAGGGCTTTAGGCTAATTACAAAAGAAAGGAAATTGTTACATTTTATAGGTTAGATGAATCCATGTTTAGGTGTATATATGGCGTGATTGCTGTTGCGCAGGAGTGGATTGATTACAAGCTTCGCTGGAATCCAGACAAATATGGTGGCATCACCTCCATCAGAGTTCCCTCAGAAAACCTGTGGCTGCCCGACATCGTCCTTTATGAGAAGTAAAGTCGCTGTCATCTTCAATTAAGCTGTTTTCAAAGCACAGGACCACAGGCGGGTTTTCTTTCTCTCCAGTGCTGACGGCAGGTTCGAGGGCTCCCTGATGACCAAAGCAATCGTCAGGTACAACGGCGCCATCACCTGGACGCCTCCCGCCAGTTACAAATCTGCCTGCACCATGGACGTCACCTTCTTTCCCTTCGACCGGCAGAACTGCACCATGAAGTTCGGCTCCTGGACTTACGACGGCACGATGGTGGACCTGATTCTGATTGACAAGCAGGTGGATCGGAAGGACTTCTTTGACAACGGCGAGTGGGAGATCCTCAGTGCCACCGGTGCTAAAGGGAACAGGAAGGACGGCCTGTACTCGTACCCCTTTATCACGTATTCTTTCATCCTGAAGAGGCTGCCATTGTTCTACACCCTCTTCCTCATCATTCCCTGTTTGGGTCTATCCTTCCTGACGGTCCTGGTGTTCTACCTCCCCTCAGATGAAGGAGAGAAGTTGTCCCTCTCCACCTCTGTCCTGGTGTCTCTTACTGTCTTCCTCCTGGTCATAGAAGAAATCATCCCCTCCTCTTCCAAGGTCATCCCTCTCATTGGCGAGTACTTGCTGTTCATCATGATATTCGTCACGCTCTCCATCATCGTCACCGTCTTCGTCATCAATGTGCACCACCGCTCCTCGGCCACCTACCACCCCATGTCGCCTTGGGTCCGGAATCTTTTCCTGCAGAAACTCCCAAGGTTGCTCTGCATGCGGGGCCACACGGACCGCTACCATTACCCAGAACTGGGTCCCGAAAGCCCAGAGCCGAAGCCTCGCTGCGGCGGTCGGAGGGGTGGCCAGAGAGTCAGCAGTGGATCCCACGGACAGACGCCCCCGGAGGGAAAGGATGACGAGGACTGGGCAACCATGTTGGACAAGGCCATCTACTCGGTGCGCTACATCAGCAGACACATCCGCAAGGAGCACTTCATCCGCGAGGTGGGTTTACATGAAGTGGTGGGAGCTGTGTGCAAGAGGAGTCTGAGTCAAATAAGTCTTGTATGAATTTCTCCAACTTTTTAATTAAGTAAATGACTTTAAAAGTGATTTCAGACCCTGAAAAGGAGGCAAAGCTCCAAATGCCGGTGAGGGTGAGGGATAAAACAGATCTCACATGCCAACTGAAATCAGTGTGGGACTTCTTTCATTTATAAGATCTACTCATGGAGAAGTGACCCTCAGGGAGTTTGATTCATGACCACTAGCTGGACCTTAACGAGCTGCTGTCAACCCTCTGGTTTCCCAGGTGGTGCAAGACTGGAAGTTCGTGGCTCAGGTGTTGGACAGAATCTTCCTCTGGGCTTTCCTCACCGTCTCAGTTCTGGGCACCATCCTCATCTTCACTCCAGCTCTGCAGAAGTTTATGAAAGTCCTCCCCCAATCTTCAAGTGAGGAGCTGCCTTCAAACCTGCCGCAGTGACACAGAGGTCTGGACCCCAGCTATGCATTCAAAAGACACATCTGACTATTATTATGATATAAATTGATATATTGTTATATTATTTACCTGATTAAGTGTCTTCTGTGCACTCAATGTGTAAAATGGTTCTTATGCAAAGAATTCACGCACTGTGTTTGTTGTGTCCTGGCAAAAGTTTCAGTTTTAGATTTCGGAGGTGTGTTAAATAACCTGATGACATACGGAGGTAAAATGAAATGAAAATAACTCCATCAACTCCTTCAAAGGAGAACTGAAGAGAGAACTCTCTCTGAGTTCATGTCTGTATTGGAGGTGGTATTTTTCACATGAATGTGTTCAGATTTCACTTTGGTTGACAGAAAATAGATATTTACTCCTTCAAAGAAAGATTTAAACCACCTTATATAAATGTAGATCAGCAAGGATGAACAGAGCTTTATTTTCAACAGCTACACTGATGTCTTGTCCTTTGCAGATTGTTTTTCCATAGTCCTTTTTTTGTCTGCTACAGTTTTATTATTTTATTTGTACGGCTGATGGAGTAGTGAGTAAAAGTTAATATTCAACACATGAATAAAGTTGTTTTGAAATCTGAGCATTTTTCACCTAATAAATTCTGTTTATCTGCTTCAATAGAAGTAATTTAAAAAACATAAAAAAGAATGACAGAGCACTGTCAATAAATCACACTTTCCTCCAGAATGTTCTGTTGTTTAATTGCATATATTAAATTAAGACAATAAAGCACCATTTCATTTGTCTTTAGTGTTTCATAGTGTTTAATTGAGTTAAATATGTGATGCTTTTAATGAACAATCTTGCATCTAATGATGGTATAACATAAAACTTTCCTCCACACTTGGAAACAAATTACTTCATTACAATGTTTAACTTTTTTTAATCTATAAAAATGCTCTTCTAACTCTTTCCAGGTTTATTGCTCGTCTTCAAAAACTACAGCAAACAGTAGAATGACAAGTTTTTATCTGTGTCCACCTGTCTGGCTGTCCAGGTGAGCTTGTGCATTCCGCAGCATCTCCATATACATCCTGTTGTTTTCCCTGAGTAGACAAAGAAACAGAACATATTAACTTGGATTTTAATTGAATACCAACAGAACGGATCACTTCACTAGCACCGCATCATAAACGTTCTACTGTTCATGTTAGGATCTGCACAAATGCTGCTGATTATCTCACTCACGTGGCGACAGAGCGGTCAAACATCAAGTTATTCAGGTCTACGTAGTACTGAGCATTTGTGCGTAGAGTGGTCCAGTACTCGTTAGCCTGAAGATAGAAAAAAAAAATCCTTTTTTAATTGTGTTTATTCCCTGGTAGTAAATAACGCTGAGAGAGGCTCTCACCTGTTCCTGAATGGTGTATCCCCACATGTTCTGGGAATGGTATGGATCCCAGTATCCTGACTGTCTCTTCAGCCTGATGAATGCCTTGGCCTCCTTTTCGTTCACAAAGGGAGCAGCTAAAACCCCTGAACCAACCAGACCAAAGGACTGCTGAGATCAACTGGAAAAAGCTGGAAAAAACTGATCTAATTGAACATTTTAAGCGCAGTATTTGATTTACTCACCACTGACAAGAACAAGCAAGAGCACACACCTCATGTCTATGAGGAAACGTTAAATGTTAGACAGAAACATAACAGAAGCAATAAATAATATAGAACTTTAGGTGTAGGTAATCAGAAATGTGGGATTTACCTGCAGTGTAAGAGTAGATCTGTTAAATGCTGGAGTGTCTCTGGAACCTCTGGTGCAAATGTGAACCTGAACAGGAGCCTCTTTCACAGACGGTCGGCCTGGAGAAAAACAAACAGGCTGAGCCGTCAAAGCCTGCATGTGCCAGAGGTCTCATCCAAAAACACCCTCTCTGCAGGAACAGGTCACACTTTAGAGTCAACACAAAGATCACACTGTGAGCGCTCCAAGTCTGACAGCAAGAAAACACGTTGCAGAGCTCACAGCAGCCTGAAGATTTTACCTTTCAGATATAAAATTACTACGTAAATGCGTTTACATCAGTGTCCAAAAGGTCACACAGATAAGGCATTCTTCCAATAATTGTTATTACGAAAACAATTATGTGATTTTTTTTTATCTATCTTTCTATTCTCAAATCAGTGAATCAAGAACATTAAGATGTGTTTGATTTTGTAATTGTAATAAGTCGTAATAAGATGTAAATAAGTGAAAAATAAGCACAAATCTGATGAGAGGCTTTGTATTCAAAGATCCTAACTTTTATGCTGCTCTAAATCTCCTGTTTTATCACTAAAATGTACTAAAATAAATTCTTTGTTTACACGTACAAATAAAATTATACGTTGTTGCTAATTTTTAGTTTTCCATAATTTTGTTCTTTATATTTCTTTAAGAATTTAAATTTACTTTCATTTCGCACATATGAAGCTGTCTTCCACTAGAGGGCGACTTTATTTCAGTTTTGCGGCGTCCGCTTCTGGCATTTCAACATTGTGTATGCTGCATACATTTAATGCTAAATTGTTTTATTTGCTAAAAATAATAGATGAGTTTTTGCACATTGAGAAAGATTAAAGTAAAACAAACTGAAATTATTCGGTTCTTGCACTTTGTTTGTGGACGTGCATAAGGACAAAATACTGTAATATAGCCTGGTTTTGAGTCTGAAAAGTTTTCCCTATCTAGAAGTTTCTTCAGAGAACTATACTGGGTTTCTCCTTCTCAATTTGCTGCAGTGAAGCTCATGCCTGAGCAGTGCAACTCCTGGGAGCCTGACGTAATGCACAATCTGAGCTCACTTTATTGACAATTTATCGGTTCCCTAGCCCTCAGCGGGTGATAAAGTGATGAAGAAGGGAAAAAAAAAAAACTTTGGCTGGTATAATGCACAATGTCATCTTTTCCATCTGCACCCTTTGAGTCTTGTGCATTCTGCATCCTTTTCCAGGCCTAAGTGTGTGAGAGGGTTGAACTTTCTCTGACATCCCATAATCGGCCACAGTGTCATTTGTGTAAGACAGATAGATGGCAGCAGGTACATGCAGTAGCATACCCAGCCATCAAAGTGTCTCAAGACATCTGAAGATTGTCTTAAGACACATTTGTTGAGATGCCTTGAGATGTCTTGGCCAGCCAAGACATGTCGATAAGTCATGTCTAGAGACATGGCTCTTAAGATGTCTTTAGTTGTCTTGAGATGACCTAAGATGTCTTGGAAATATGAAGACGTCTCAAGGTGTCTCAAGATGTCTTAGAAATGTTTCTGTCTCAAGATGTCTTAAGGTATCACTTTTTACTTTTCCTTTTTTATACGTTTAAATTAATATTTTGTCATTTTTTCAGGTCTTTCATTACTAATATCAAAAAAGAATGAAAAACGATTAAAAACTCAGCATTTAATAATAAAACATAGTATGTACAGAATGATTATATTTACAAAATGATTACATTTATACAGGTACCCTCTCCCATAATTCCATCCCCTACGTCTCAAAACCACATTGTACACATATGTACACACATTTGTCCTTCTGGTTCATTCAGACACTGTACAATGAAAACATTTGTATTTTGTTCTGCTATCAGTCCCAGGCTATAACAGCACAAAATGATTCACACAATTTCCTCCACCTCCACAGAGAAGTAGCTTACATAGGCTAAATATGATGTACCATCAATTTATCTTAGGTCCGCCTTCAAAGGGGCATTCTAGTCACCTGACTGAAAAGAAAGACTGTAAATTTCTCGGCTCTTGTTTTTATTTAAAGATTTTGTTTCTAGTAGTATTGAGGGAGCTTTTATTCCGTATAGGAATGTGTTCTTCGGGTATCATTTGTTCCGTGCATTGTGGATGATGTTTTTGTTAACTATTTGACAGTTCTGTCCATTGGTGGCAGTGGACTTTGTCCCAGCTCAGTGTTCATTTGGTTCCAGGAAGCCTTTGTAGTGGAGGAACAGGAGGGTGTTGGTAATGCTTTGTAGCCTGTCAGGGGATCTTTTCTGTGTTGTGGCAGAAAGATGAGCCCCTCAAACATGACCAGCAGATTATCTGGGGAAAAACATCATGCATTTAGCTATGGGTTACAACAATGTCTTTAGTAAAACTACTTAACCTAACATGACAGCATTAAACATTATGTTATAAGTTCATGTTGCCTGGTTCTTCTGTAATTTTCTTTACATATTTTATTCAAGATCTTTTAACTATGTTTAATTTTCTTTTTTTAAGACAGAAAAGGTATGAATTTCTTGTAATCAATAGTCTTTTAACTACTTTACCTGAGATGGTTGCCCACTGTGGTGATTTTCACTGGTTGCTTCGTTCACATGGGTGGGGTTGAGGGGCCTGTCTATAACACTTGGGTTTATTAAAAAGGTTTATTATATAAGGGTAGAGGGGATATTCCACACATTGATAGTATACTTTTGTGGGATTAGTGTAGCACTCTGGTGTTTCATGCATCTCTCTGGTCATCCAGAAGAGGGTTTTGAATGATGCTGATGACAGGCATATAAGGCAAAGAATGCTTCCATACAAGAAATAATTAATAAAATAGTGAAAGAATTATATATGTTATTTACATTGAATTAATCCAAATTATAATGAATTAATCACATAATAAATCCTCTAATTATGTATTCAAGTCCAATTTTAATGAATTAATGACAGGAACACATGCAGTAATAATAATAATCATGGGTAACTTGGATCTAATCGATATGTGTCTTACTGGCTGCGGGCCTCCACTCTCAGTTTGCTTCTGTTCCAAGCTACGCTGTCAGGTCAGACGAGACGACACTGTCTTGTGTGAAACCACTGACCAATTGTACGTTACCAACGGTGAGAGGAGCTTACGTTTGCCTTAAGATGTCCTAAGACATCTTGATTTACAAAAATGTCTTGAGACGTCTTGATTTTAGTTATTAAGACATCTTTAGTTGTCTTGAGACACTGATGGCTGGGTATGAGGTTTTCCCAGCAGGCTCAAGACAAACTTTAACACACACACACACACCTTGGGGGAGCTCCGGGTCCAACACACACTGATAAAGCAAAAGATTTACATCTTTCACACATCAAAGATAACAAGTCAGACAAAATTAATCTGACCCCATTCTATCAGAAACACACACACACACACACACACACACACACACGCACACACACATGCACACATAGTTCAAATATTTATTCAGAAGGATGGGAAATGTTAAAGATTGTGAACTGAGCAAAGGATTTTTCCGTTTTAATTTCTTTTCATTCGCCTCATTAAATCTTCATTTGGTTTGTTTCAAGCGTGTCTGTGATATTTAAATCCAATTTAAAACTCATTAAGGAAACACTTCTCATTTACTAAAGACAGAGCATGAACTCACTATGCCTCATAGCCGTTGTTCTCTGTTCTCTCCGCTGTTCTCTCCATCCTGTCACCTACAGGCAGGGGAACAATGCTTTTAAAAGCACCCAAATAATGCAGATTTACTCTGATCTAATCTGGAGAATGGAATTAGGATTACACACTCTGGGACAAAATCTCACTATAAAAATAGAAAGAAATTAGAAATAGAAAAAAGGTTTTTTTCCCCTACGTTAAAGAAAGCAAAGTGGATGTTTTTTTTAAATGAAATCTGTGGGTGTCACAATTTAGTTGTCGAAATATTTCAGCTTGTCATTAAAAAACTCTTTTGAATTTAAAATCTATTTTGACAGATGCGACGAAACACGACTGAAAATGTGATCCACAAGCTGCAAGAGTCTGGTGATCAAACCTTGCCAAAACACTTCAGCATGATGAAAACTGGGATTTATGGAACGACCCTGTCAGACGATCTGACGCCTCACTGGGAGCCAAGGTCCGGGAACAGCAGCGTCACATTCTTGTGTGGCAAATGGAATCAAACGGCATAAATCTCGACTGGTGGAGACGTGTGGTGGTCTGAAGCTGTTAATACTGATGACACAGAGGCAGGAGAGGGAACACCACAGTCAGTCATGGACCGCTCCAGTCCGATCTACACAAACATGAGCAACTCCTGAGACGCAGTCAAGAGAAATCCAACCTCTCAGTGTTCCAAAGATACGCCAACTAAGAGACAGTCGAAGTAATCTGATAATAACAGATGAACATAGACACGAAAAATGGTTTAAATGAACCGAAATTAAATTTAAATAGTCTCTAATTTATTCATGTATTTGTAGATTTATATTGATCCGTATTTTTAACACATCATAGAGGTTTTACCTGCTTATTTCTCACCGACGTTCGATCGCGTGGACGCGCGTCAGTGTTTCAGCAGAGGCGTGAACGCGCTCGTCTGAACTCCAACGGCGCTGACGACCCCCCACTCTGTCTGTGTGTCTCTCTCTCTTTCTCACACACACACACACACACACACACACACTTCTCCCCTTCTTCTTGTTTACGGAGCAGTTTCCAGTTTTCTGCCGCTCCGAGGTTAACAGGCACCGGAGGAGCCCTCCGACCTGCGTCAGCATGCGCTTCTACATGTCCTGGAGATCGGTTGGTTTCTACATCTGTGCAGCTGCTCTTTTCCAAGGTAGGTTACTTCTACCCGCAACTTCTTGATAGCCCTTACTTTCTTTCTTTTTTTTTTTTTTTTTTTTACTTTTTACTTTTCTTTTCTACAAATACCTCAAATGGCGATGCGGTAGACTCCCTGCTGTGCTTTTGTGTCATTTTAGAGACATTAATTAAGTTTTTTTGTCAAAAAAAAAAAACAAAAGCATAGCATTTATAGGTTCTCATTCATTCAGGTCATATTAATCCATAAAGGTCTACAGGAGTTATCTGTTGAAAGCTTTATGCGAACTATTCAAAACTATCACAGCAGCCCATGAATGCACATAAAAATACATTATGACACCTCATTAAGAGAGATCTTTCCTTAGAATTCATGTTTTTAACATTATGCAGACCTACATACAACACTACAGTAATGCTGATTTGCTTCTGCAGCAACTTAGCAACAACATAGTGTCTCAAACCTTCTCTCTCTCTAAAATACTCTGAAAACTGGGTTTGCAAAGATCCTTCTGTCGTTATCCCTGTGGTCTGTTTTCTGTTGGATGCTTTAATTCTGAGATCCTTCCAGTTTGCCTCTGAAAGCCATCAGCATGTCCACTGCTGTGATTAAAACCACCTCTAATCGAGACGTAGCTCATTTTGTCACAAATCTTTCCACCCTTGGCTTTGACCAAGAGTCGTGTTGGAGAGGCTCTGGAATGAGTCTAATTGAACTTGCAAACTTACAGTCTGCAAGTTTGGGGGTTGTGGATAAAAAAGAGAGAACTGAAGGGGGGGGGGGCGTCACTCTGGCCAGTGACGCCCCCGTCTGACACGTCAGCTCTAGGACATGCGGGTCTACTGGTGAAGGGTGCTGACCACCATCATCTGTGACCCTCACGCCGTGAGGAACATGGATGTGGTCGCCAGGCACTCTGAACCAGACTGCTGCAAAGGTCTTAACTCCTGGATTAGGATTAAACAGCCAGTGGTTTTAAGACTCTAAGCCCTTGACTGTAGAATTGCTGCAACTCTCTCCTCTATGAATCCATCCCTCAAAAACCCCTTTAACACAAACCACCATACGCTCACGCTAACGGCACCTTAATGAAGAAACTGGTCCTGACAGGCCTGCGTAAAAGAATGTAGCAGATTGGCAAAAAACCCCTAAAATAAATAAGAGTAAATCAGCTCCCTGCTTTGGTCTTTCACACACAAACCAATAGAAGAGACGATATCTGCATCAAAATATCTGTACATAAAGCAGGGATGTTAACTGTCCCTCAGGGATGGCTGATCCATCAGCAGGGTCTTTGTGCTGCCCCCTCTCCTCTACAGATTCAGTGCTCCGGTACTGGACTCTGTAGTCTTTTTTATTCCAACCAGAAACACAGAACCAACTTAATGCATTCGATTTTTTTTTTTTTTGGTTGGCAAATTGTGATGGACCAAACATGTTTTTTTTTTTTTTTCTAAAAATTACTAGGTTGAACCACCAAAAATCAAACAAACAAACCCTGAATTAGATCAATATTAAGATAATCCAGAAGTCATTATACAAAACATAATGACAAAAGTGGCTATTTACAGGAGCACACAAATCTGACTATAAAAAATTGGGTCAATACAGATTTCTGCCCAAGACTCTGATGTCTTCATACAAAAAAAATCTGATTCCTTTCTTATTTTTTACATCTGCTCATGTTAAAAGTTTATATTTTCAGTAAAGGACTTATGAATTATGGTGTGTGCGTGTGTGTGAGGTGTGTGCAGGTAAATTATCATCGTGGCACTAAAGCACTGGCACTGTAAGAGGAAGTTATTAACGCTCTGCCTGAAAGAGTGAAGCAGATTGTTTCCTTCTGGGAAATGTGTGTTTGAGTCACCTGTTGGATGAGAAATGACCCAGAAAAAGATCATTCCAACGGACTATAAGTGAATGTAACGATCGCACAGGCTCATGTTGAGGTGTGTTTATGGCTGTGATGAAGGTTTGTGTGTTTTTTATTCACCTTTCTGTCTAAAAGACATATAACAACTTTAGATCCTTTTGTTATTTGCAGATTATGTGAATAAAGACACTGATCTTATTTATCCAGGTTTTGTGAATAACCTGGAAAATAACTGCACAACCTTATCAGCTTTAATGTGTTCAAAAACACTAAAAAAAAAAAAAAAAAAGCTTAAAAAAAGAGCAAAACACTATCAAAAACAAAATGGGTTTCTATGGAATAGCTGAAAGAAATCAAAAATGCAAATGACTGAATGAATTATCATAATATTTGGAGGAGGTTTTAATGGGGATGGAGGAGAAAGCGGAGAGGAACTGCAGAATAAATTAGTGTTTTTTTTCCCCAAAAAATGCAGAGAAGGGTGGAGATTAGATGCAGAAACGGGGCAGGAATATTGGAAGGTACACGTCTGGACTCTTTCATATTCACAGTATTGATGCTGAACTCTGCAGCTTCTTTCAGCAGCACATCTGCAATCGTCCTGGTGTCTATCTGGTAGAGCAATGCTCATTGTCAGCTGTCATTCTTTCAATTTAAGTGCCGTCTCTTATCAGTGAGGAAGCTGCTCAGCTGTTCAGGTCACACAGACGGTCCTCGTGTCTTTTGTCTTTCATATGATCAAGACCATCAAATACAAACCTACTCTATAAATCACCCCATATCGATCTGGGACTGCAACAGCTCTACCTCTGTTTTGCACCCTCCAGTGTGTCGCCAGAGCTCACAGAACATAAAACATTAACTGCACAGACCAAATTCATATTTCTCCAATCCTCCTTTTTCATTTTCTCTCTATTCCTCCTCAGTATAGTTGTCCATCGATCACCCTGTCCAGTATTCTCATAATACATGCGGAGGAATATTATCTTGGTCTCCAGGGAGATGGTGTGAAATAAACGATTTGAACTGAAATGACCGGTCTCCTGTGCCCCCAGGGTCCAGGAGGATTCCAGATTTATCTGTGTTTCATGTATTAAACTAGAATAAACCCTGGCAGCCGGTATCATGTAACCCCCAGTGCGCTAGATCCCTGAGTCAATGTTAGCAGCGCTGAGGTTAAAATGTTTTCCGAAAAAATATATCAGATTTTTAACGAGCCAACAATCATTGTCCTATTTTATGTGGCAAGGGTAGAAATTACCATTTAACTTCGGACAACACAGAGCGAGCTTCTGGTATCTCTGGTCTTGTTCAGGGTCTCTGCAGGGAGAATACCAGAGGAAGCTCTACAAGGAACTGTTGGCTAACTACAACCGGCTGGAGAGACCCGTGGTCAACGACTCAGCCCCCATCCTGGTGGAGCTGGGCCTCACCCTGCTGCAGATCATCGACGTGGTGAGGACGGCCACGTTCTTCCACCGTGTAATCCAGACTTATCGAGTTCAGTCAGTTCTCTCCTGACTTTTTTTCTTCAGATGCTTACAGAAATGTAGACTTTTAACCAGGTTATTGTCTTACTGAATAATGTCCTGCTGTGAAAACATGAAAGTTTTACTTATTTTACTTTACTCAGTCTTGAAATATAAATGAAAACCTCAATTATTTAAAACCCTTTCACTGCTTATAGAGCACATTTAGACTCTTTACTGTAACAAATGGAGACATACGTACACACCCCAGTCATTAAAATAAAGAACGAAGCTCTCAACCTGATTTTTCTTTCACACTTTCACATCCTTTGAATCCCCCAGGGCCTGTGAAACCATTTAACAATGCTGGGTTACATCATTTCTTCTACCTTTTTTTTTTTAACATGAATTATCCAGACTTTTTGTCCTTTTTTCATCTGCAGGATGAGAAGAACCAAGTGTTGATGACCAATGCATGGCTGCAGTTGGTAAGTGACCATCCTGAGGTAATTTCCTGGATATATTCTAAGCCTGACTTGCAAATGTGAGCTCGTTTTTCCCAGTTAGGTTAATCTAGAGCACTGAAAATCTGTGTGTTATGTTTTAGTGTTGACTGACAGTAAAACACACAGATGCATTGACCTTGACTTTGACCTCTGTATTTGTTTGTGCCAGTATTGGACAGACATCTATCTGACCTGGAATCCGGAAAACTACCCTGGCGTCCAGAACCTCCGATTCCCTTCAGACCAGGTCTGGACCCCGGACATTCTGCTCTACAACAGGTCAGAACTGTCCCCTCTTTCATGGAGCTTGTGACTGGGGCCAGTTGGCTGATACTTGCTTATCTGCTGTTCTGTTTCGGGGAGTTTTTGGAGTCAGGTCTGAATGTAGGCCACTTCTCTTCAGAACGACTAATTGAGTTACTCGTGAGACGCCTCAGCTGCGGTGCAGAGATATAGAAAATAGATCCCATCTGATACAATTTGGGAACAATGCAGAGATGTCTGTATTTCAGAAAGCACCAGGACAGAACAGAGATATGAAAGTATTAACCCAAATTTAAAAGCCCTGCTTTTAGACCTACCTGGATTAACACCCTAATCTACTCCCCTCTCACCTCCTTTACTCCCATATCTACCTCTGTAATTCTCTCCATCGCTCTTCTCATTCTTTTTTCTTTCTGTCTCCCTCCATCTCTCTTTTATAACTCACTGTCTCACTCTAATTCACTCTCTTCTTTCTGTCCATATTTTATTGTTGCCGCCTCTCACCAGTTCCTCCTCATAAAATATGATGGTGTCAGCCATCATCACTTTTTCTCACAGCTTAATTTTATCATCCTAAAATCTTTAACTGCTTTTTTTATTTGTAATGTACCTCTTACCCAAATTACAGACACTAGCTATTATACTTTATGAAAGCACAGCTGTGTATGTTAGATGTCTGTGTAGATTCTCACTCATCCAGGTCATAGTTATCCAAAATTAGATCTCTCTGTGTCAACTGGACTGAAAGGTTTCCTTGAAAACGTTTCGCCCTCTCTCCAGAGAGCTTCTTCAGTTCTAAGTTTGGTGGGGCAGAGCTTGAAAATATAGCCCTGTGGACCATCGGCATGTTAATGGTCCGGGTGGTCACCTGAGAGTCCTTGGCAGGGTGGTTGGCAGGGTCGTTCACCTAGTTTCGGATGGGGTGCAAATTGCAGACATCTAAGAATCTGAACATTAATTTTCCAAATCTTGGGGGATTTACCATCCCATTCTGGTTCACACCATCTCATACATTATCAGTATTGTCACTGTTGCTTAAAAAGGCCAGATGTTAGCAAGTTTTTGGTCAGCAGATCAGGAGCTGTGGAGGATTCTACTGCAGATGACATTTTCTCCAAACTTTAGGTCGCACCAAAGCCAAATAGCCTGCTGCTGCTGCTCGTCTAGATGTTCTCAAAGTGAAATAAAGCTGCAAAAACAAATTTTCTTTGCTTTGATGAGGACTCATCTTCATCACAGTGATTTTTCCGAAGAAGCGCATGATGTTCACACATGCAATATCTTCAAATGTTGGCTGTCAAGTCAGTTAGTTCATTGTTCTTGTAATACTACTTTTTTTTTTTTTTTTTTAGATCATATTACTCACACTGCCACAAAAGTTTAACTATCCTCCCTTGGGATGACTTTGGTAAAGTCAAAGATAAGCACATTGTCTAGAGAATTAATTTACATTATCTATAAAACCTGTCACATGATTGACAGCTGACTTCACATAATGCATGCATATTTAATGACACCTTGTTCGCCTTTAACAGCTTTTATCAATGTGTGTAAGGGATCATTTTAAATTAGAAAATTAGATATGTCATTATTTTTTTCCTGAGTGAGTCAAGTCAGTGGTCCCATGTGACTGAATCTATGAGGCAGCTGAAGGACGTCCAACTCAGGTGAATCACACAGAGAATTTTACTTCAGCCAGCAGAAGAGGTAGTCTGAGAAACAGGAGAGAACATTTTGACAGGCCTCGAGGAGGAGAGTGGAAGTAATTGACTAAATTATAACTTTGGCGGAATCTGTTTTGAGACAGATGGATGGTTGGATGAATTCATGGTTGGCTGTGATGAGAGTTTTTTTTTTGTTTTTTTTTTGTCTTTTAATTGGATTTGGTTGGTGGAAACCTTCCGTCTTTCCAGGTCATGTAAACTGCCACTTATTCCACTTCAGGGTCACAGTTTCTGATTCTGAAGGGCAGGAGCCCGGGCTCATAAAGAAACATGTCTGTTAATAAAAGTCAGGTTTACATCTGTTTAGTCTAAGTTTAGATGGATGACTCATGTCTGGTGGTGCCACTGGAGTGTCACTGGAACCAGTATCGGTCTTGGTTTCCCTCCTGCACCGCTCTTAAATCTCCTTGTGGCTTTTTATCAAGTGAAACAATCTGCAGCCCTATTCAACATGAAAGAATATGCCTTTTTCAGATTGTGTGATTCACCTGTTTCCAGTTGGTTGAACATGACAATTTATTTCTCGTCTGTTTGATTTGTTATCAGCAGTAGGGTCGGCTCAAGCAGCTCTGGGTGATGAATTATTCAAACATTGTCTTGAATTTATATGAAGTTGAGTGCTTTTATTCATTGTGAACATACTGTACGTACATCACAGTGAGGTGTGCTGAGACTGGCGTGTGTGTCATATGAATGTAGTGTTTTAATGTGTGTGTGTGTGTGTGTGTGAGAGAGAGAGATAAAGCTCTGCAGTGAGGACTGCGGACTTCACCGTGTTAGCTGATAAAAATCTGCAAAAATGTAAGCGTGTGTTCCAGCTAGTAAGAAAAGGTTCTGCTTTGAAACACCATTTATTTTGCCTCGTTTCCTGTTTTTATGCCTTATATAACGAAGGGTTGGTATATAATTATACCAAAAAAGGTGTTTTTCATGAAATGTATCTCATATCATCAGAGACCTTCCCACTTTTTAAATAAATAATCACCTATAAAAAACCAGAAGGTGTGTTTGTGAACTGCTCAGGATTTGATTTTGAGCTTCTCTTGGTTTGCAATAACACCTGTACTGCTCTTTTTAGACTTTTTAGAAGACCTTGGATGTTTTGAGGATTGAGAAAATAACCTCAAACTGGAGTTGTGGCTCTGTCCCTTTACATCATCTGTCTAAAATAACAGAGTAAACCCAACATTCAGGGTCTGGTTGTCATGATGAGGCGCTTATTTAAACAGATCTCCTTTTTAAAGACCAATTTCATGTTATTCTCTCCGCAGTGCTGATGAGCGGTTTGATGCCACGTTCCACACTAACGTTCTGGTGAACGCGTCAGGCTACTGTCAGTACATCCCGCCAGGCATCCTGAAGAGCACCTGCTACATCGATGTGCGTTGGTTCCCATTTGATGTGCAGAAATGCGACTTAAAGTTTGGCTCCTGGACGCACAATGGCTGGCTGCTGGACCTCCAGATGCTGGATGTGGATACGTCCACATACATACCCAATGGAGAGTGGGACCTCGTGGGTAAGAGACAGATCTCTGGGTCAGACATGCAGATAAATGTTGGGAGTGTTTAAAACTTGTAGCTCAGCTGAATGTGAGAACACACCACACACATTAGTACCCACAGGACAAAAATCTACCTGTCCTGTGTGTTTTTTGTGGCACTGTCTTTTAGATGTGCCGGCCAAGCGTAACGAGCTGTACTATGACTGCTGTAAGGAGCCCTACCCCGATGTGACATTTACAGTCACTATGCGCCGCAGGACGTTATATTACGGTCTGAACCTGCTCATCCCCTGTGTGCTGATCTCTGGCTTGGCCCTGCTGGTGTTCTTGCTGCCTGCAGACTCCGGAGAGAAGATTTCTCTGGGTGAGAAAGCCTTGAACAAGGAGTCCTTGAACATAGAGTCCCCAAAACCACATTTTACACTGCAATGTCAACATATAGAATAAATAAATAAATATTTGATCTTTAAGTCAGTCTTAAATTATATGCACTTTTACAGCTGTTTTACCTCCTTTAGTGTAGTAATTTGTGTCTTGGCAACCTCCCACAATTGTCCTTCTACACTCACTGCCATCAGCAGATATATGGTTGTAGCCATGACAACACTACTGATTACGTACAGAATATAAGTAATTACAGGATGGCATTATTTTTACCTGTTTGATGATGATTTCCCTCTGTCTCAAGGCATCACTGTGCTGCTTTCGCTAACTGTCTTCATGCTCCTGGTAGCAGAGATCATGCCCGCCACATCTGACTCCGTTCCACTCATTGGTGGGTCATATTTATGTGCAAGAACCAGTTTGTAAAACATGTGTGTTTGCATTCTTGTAAAATCATTAGGGGGATGTGAAAATTAAGGAGGTCTGCACAGATTTTTCAAAACAAAATATGAAACATTTTCTCCTGCCCTGTACTGAATAAACTATGCCTAATTACATGGGAAAATTGTTGTGGCATGCCCTCAACAGGTCTCTCGTAGTGGAGAAAATACAGTTAGGCATCCGTTGAGGTGCCCTTTCGATGAGGAAGTTGAATTGTACTCTGACCTTTAAGGTGCCTTTTGTTGCAAATTTGGGGTCCGGGCGTGTTCGTCAAAGGAACTCACAGGAAACCAGAACTGGCAAGCAAGATTTATTCTGCACAATCGACTGTGGTCTCTCTGCAACACTGTGGCAACTCACACAGACCCACGGGGGGGCAGAAGAGCATCTCTTCCTCCGCGCACAGGCCTCTTGAACATTCGGCGTATCTGCTAATTACGTGAAGACCATGCAGCATTGACGCAAGACGCATGATCGGCGCCGCTGTATATGGTCTATCGCGAGTGATCCACGGCTCTGTACGTGATTGTCCTTGGCGAAGTAAGATATGCGTGGGTCATGTAGACACAGGACAGAAAAATAAAGCCATATATGATTACATGTACATCAACAATAGAACAAATCTTCATTTTGCTACACTTTGTGATTAAAGAAGGGCTTAGATAAATATTCCTTTATTGTCCTTCAGAGGAAACAACTGATGTGACGTTCCACTAATGGTTTGGTTACAGAAGATAAAATATGATAGATTGCCCTGCCTATGCACCCTAAACATCCTACTACTGCTCTTCCATGGATGCATTATTTAATTAACCAATTAATTAAGAAGACACATGACACATATCGAGTCTCTTTGGATTTATTTGTTAATTTTTAATACTGCCTCCAGGTGTTGGGAAGATAACAGTAACACAATAACAGGTTAAATCATGTACCTGAAAAAACACCAGTCATCCAGCAGCGTAGATGAATAAAAATGCATGTTGTTGTTGTATGAGGGCCAGAAGACATTGATGCATTACTCAGCTCTAGCTGGTGGTCAGCAGGAGTAAATTTAGTAAATGTCAGCACCATTAATGGGCTGTGAAATCTCCTTCTTGGGTGGCAACAACAAAAAAAGGGATGGGTAATGGATGACGTGGGGAAAGGAGACAGGAGACAGCTGTTTTTCTTGAGGACATGCTAAACTGTATTCTGTCAACGTCTTAAATGTTAAATGGCCTAATAACCAGTAGTGACTTTTAGTTTTTATACAATATTTACTATTTCAACAATTATATATTGATTAGGAAGTTTTTGTCCAAAGATTTATGCATCTTCTCCCCTTGGCTAAATAAACAACAACACTAACTGATCGGATCTGTTTTTCCTTTCATGATAGAGTGTGAAACCAACCTATCTTCTGAATCAGTTTAAGCTTGTTGTACATATCAGCGTATGTCTATTAAATATGACCGCAGGGGTTTAAATACACAAAATAATTTTTTTTTTTTGCTGCAATCAACAGCGCAGTACTTTGCCAGCACCATGATGATAGTGGGAATGTCTGTGGTGGTGACAGTGATTGTCCTGCAGTTTCATCATCATGACCCTCATGGAGGCAAAATGCCAAAATGGGTGAGTGACTGACGGTTGGATTATGATCATTATCATCTGTAAAACCCAGAATGTAGCCGCAAGGGGGCACAAGCCAGTGTCTTATTGTGCTGGTCCCAAGCCCGGATAAATACAGAGGTTTGTGTCAGGAAGGGTATCCGACGTAAAACGAGAAAAGTGCCAGAAAAGTGTGATGTTTGATAGAAGAGTTTCAGCTAAAATGAAAGGAAAGGCGTACAAAACTGTGGTGAGACAAGCGTTGTTGTTTGGTCTAGAGACAGTGCCACTGAAGAAAAGACAGGAGGCAGAGCTGGTGGTAGCAGAGATGAAGATGCTGAGGTTCTCTTTGGGACTGACCAGGATGGACAGGATCAGGAATGAGTACATCAGAGGGACAGCACATGTTAGAGGTTTTGGAGATAAAGTCAGAGAGGCCAGACTGAGATGGTTCGGACATGTCCAGAGGAGAGAGAGTGAATACATTGGTAGAAGGATGCTCAGTTTTGAACTGCCAGGCAGGAGGCCTAGAGGAAGACCAAAGAGGAGGTTTATGGATGTAGTGAAAGAGGACATGAAGGTAGTTGGTGTGAGAGAAGAGGATGCAGAAGACAGGGTTAGATGGAGGCAACTGATTAGCTGTGGCAACCCCTGAAGGGAAAAGCCAAAAGGAAAAGAAGATCATCTGTAAAACCCAGAAAACTCAGTTTTCTCAGATATCGTTCTTTCCTTTTTCAGGTTCGCATGATTTTGTTGAACTGGTGTGCCTGGTTTCTCCGTATGAAGCAACCTGGCGACGGGCGTAAGCGGCCTGGTTATAAAGCTCGCCGCTGTTCCATGCATCACTCCAGCTCCAGCTCCATAGAGATGAGTACCATGCCCAGCCTCAATGTGCCCCTCTCTCAGCCCTCTGGCCCCTCATGCGCAACAGGAACCTCCAATGGCTCCATGAGTTTTTACTTTGGCAACTACCACCCAATAGACAGCTCTTCCTGCCCACCTTCCAGCGACTCTGGGGTGGCTCTTGGAGGACGCAACCACAGTTCCCCCAGCGAGGAGGCGGACCAACCAGTAGGAAGCAGTGCTGGAGCCCTGGGAATGGGAGTGGGAAGGGTTAGCATACCCCCACCAGAGATCATGTGCATCCTCCAGGAGGTGTCATACATAGCTCAGAGGTTCCGGGACCAAGATGAGGCCGAGGCCATCTGCAGCGAGTGGAAGTTTGCAGCGGCGGTGGTGGACCGCCTCTGTCTTGTGGCCTTCTCGCTATTCTCCATCATTTGCACCTTCACCATCCTCATGTCTGCACCAAACTTCATAGAGGCTGTTTCAAAAGACTTCACATAGATGTTACAATCAGACAGAGAATAAAGTGACATCACCTGTGTATGTAGAGGTATGACTCTTCTGGGGATGTTATTGTCTTTTTGTACTATCAGTGTTGGTGCATTTGATGAGTCAATGACAGATGTTACACTGTGAATCTAGTTACTGTTTCTTTTGTTTTCATAGGCTGTCTAATTTTCAATAATCATCCTGTGTAAAAGCTAGAGGAGCCCTCATTTGATGTTATTGTCTTCTGCATATGTATCCTAAAGTGCATCTGGTGGCCGATAACACACCTTGAGCTGTACAGTATTTTTTGACAACAGATGATATTCTGTGTAAAAATGGATTTGGTTGCTGTAAATGCTGTCAGAGTTGTTTTCTGGTTGTAAAATTGTCTTTTTTTAAAACTTAAACTGGAATTTGTCTTTGGTGAACAGCACAGTGGACGTGACCTCTGAACTGACACAGCTGCAGGAAGAACTACTGGAGCGAAACCTCACAAACCCACTTTGTAGGAGCTGAGAAACTTCCTCATATCGTAGCATCAATGTGTTCAGTCTCACCTCTCACTGGTCCATTCATCTCTGTCATGTACATGTGACCTTATTTCAGTTTGTGTCAATAAAACTTTATTCTCTGAGTAACAGACAGTGGGTGGATTTCTAAAGACATGATCAATCTTGACTGATGTACAGAATCCATTAAAAACACACAATACTATCTTAAATGTCTAAACAGGCAACACAACAAAAAAAACATATTAAACTATTACATAACTGAGCATTAACGAGATTCAGCAAGGACATATAGGTCAGATGATAAAATATTAGCTGGCAGCCATATACTTAGCTATATGTTTGTGTTTTTTGTGCGTGTGCGTGTGTGTGTGTGTGTGTGTGTGTGTGTGTGTGTGTGTGTGTGTGTGAGACTCAATCAGGGTTACTGACTGTAAAATTATCTTTGCCTGGAAGAAAGCATGAAGGTTTGGGTACAAGCTTAATGGCCCCGAGTAGGGATTTTAACCCTTGATGACTGTAATAACTTCTGACCCACCAACACTGGTACCTCACAGTATTTGACCTGAAATTCTTTTAGATATTGACAAGATATTGCTTAAGCCTAATTTGCTTCAAAAATCATGAAGTATTAATTTATTGCATTATTGCAGTAACCTTTGACCTCCAAAATCAGTTGCTCCTTGAGTCATGCTGGATGTCATTGTTCTTTATAGATAAAAAGTAAGTCTATGAGAACCTAAAATAAAATCTTTGACTCGAGCTCTTAATTTTACTGTGACTTGATCGACTATACCTACACCAACGAGCTAAAGAAAATCTCTCAGTTCTCCTGAATGAATGGACAGATGGATTCTCCTCTCTCTCTATCTGCTCTCTCCTTCCAAACTTGCAAACTTCTTCAACAACCCCTTGGAACAAATGCCAAAATCAGCTGACAAACTTCTGCAGAGTCTCGGCCTCCAGTCAGGATGCCTCTGTCCTTTGAAGTGTTGTTGGATATCAGAACAACAGCAGGGTCTGGAGCATCTAAACCAGACCATGCCTAAGTGGTGTGAAACTGGTTTGTCTGGATGTTTCACACTCACGCTGTCACAGCCAGGCACATGGCCGGGGTCACATGCTGAGGCCGGCTGCTGAAACCACACCGCCTCTTTTGTACAACTGCTGAGCTCAGTGTGCGGCTAATGTGTGCTTCACAGGGAAGCAGAAAGTTACGAAACAAAACAATGAAAGATTCAAATCAAACAGGGATAAACTGGAGCAATAAAATCTGTTGTATATGAAAAGCATGCTAGCATTGTCACTGGTACTGTGGTGGCATGCTGATATAGGGACCAATAGCATGACTGGCTTTTTGTTTGGTTTTGCTTAATTTTTACTTGATTTAATCTCTTTTGAAGGAGTCACCAGTGATGGCTGACAGGAAGTCATGGCTTCCTTCTTATTTTCTGACAGATTCGTGCATTTATCTCTACCTGCAGGATTTATCCAAAAGATGAACTCTCTCTGCAAGATGTATACATTTTTCTGGAAGAGACATTTTGGCTACTTCATATTAATTTTTTGTGCAGGACTGCTGTAGTGAAAATTAACCTCTGAAAAGTTTTCAAGATGATTACAACCAAGATCCCAAACCAATCTGAAACCTTAGAATGAAAAAGTCATTTAGACACAGCAGAGAGATGCCGCTCTTTTATCGGCCTCATTGTAAAACAGTTGGGCATGACTCTTGTCTTTCAGCAGCAAATATGAGATGATGCAAGGGTTGATAATCCACAAACCAATCTGAGCGAATGTGCATTTGGATTAAGAACATTATAATCTGAGGCCCCTCTCGGTGTGGTTAACCAAAAGAGCCTCGGCAGTCTGAAGATCTGGGTTTGCCACATTTGAGCCAGTGTTGTCAGGACGATATGAAGCTATATATTATAGCAGCGATATGTAGTGCAGATTACATAATCCCACCTAACTCCCACACTAAAGATGAATATTCAAATCAAATTTTTGTTGCAGTAATCTAAGATTTGTTCTATAAAACATTTAAAATCCCAGCAGAGAAAAACGCTATGCTGATGTTTGTAACAGCCCCACTGGATCATCCCTGAGGTCTGTTTTTGATGTATTTGTTTGGTTTTTGCTGCTTGTCTCCTCTGTGTCACAGCTGTGCCACCGTGTGTTCTATTTATAATGTAGAATCTGTGGGGATTAGACTCCCAGTACAAGTCAACCCCAATAATACATGCAAAATTCCAACAAATGAATGCAAATGACCAAAACACACCACACACATAGACAGAGTGCATTCATGAGTGGAAACATTAGTTAGCACATCTGAATAATCATGTGCAGCCCTGCTGCAGAATACTGTCATACACAGTGCAGTGTTACGTCATTTCGCTTTTCTTTTATTTTGATATTGCAGTCTTGCCCTAAAATTAATTAAAAAAAAAACATTTACGCTTAAAACTCTGGAATGACAAACTTCTGTATCTGGCTCCACCTTCAGGAATAACATGGCATAACATCTATCACTTTCATCTGCCATTTCGCTGCTGTATTTTCTGAGGAAATACATTTTTCAAGAGGAAAAAAAGGTGACCCTGAGCTAAACTGTATGCAACAACTCACAATAATACAGATCTGTCTATCAGATGCAGTAGTGTGCAATGTAAGAAAGGCCTCCGAGAGGAGCTGCTTACCTATTTCCATGTGATAAACCTCAATATAAAAAAAAAACGAATGACAAAGGATAAAATATTATTTCAGTTTTTCTTTATTAATGTTGTGAATTCTAAATGAGACACATTTGCAAAGAAACTCTGCAGTGCTCATATGATTATGACACTTTAAAGCTGGATAGACGTTTGCTGTTTGGCAAAAGCAAAGCCTGCATGTGTGGATGTAGCTTACTCCTTATCGGTGTAAGTTGCTGCTTTACCTTCTGTGAGTCAAAAACAAACAAACAAACAAAAAATCTTGTAATATTCCGCTTTCTTTCAGATGTTTGATCCAAGTGACAGCATTCATTCATCTTATATGTCTTTTGTTTATGGCATTTTGGTACACTGTGTTGATTCTAAAGTCCTTTAAAATGATTAATTGACTGATATGCATAAATATAGACACTTAAAACGTTTAGCTGGAACAGGTTAGAGTAGCAGGTTTTACTTAAGAAACTTCAAGTCCAAATATTGTGAACCACAGCAGCAGATTACATGAGCCCATATGATTCAGTCATATGCAAAATTATAGGGTTCACATGAACACAAGAAGTGGGAAAAAAAACTTCTTGTTTCATTTCAAAGGACATCTCAATTTAAATCTGTTATAAATCACAGCAACGACAAATCTGGCTGCCAACATAAGCAACACGAGGAAGATAGTCACTTTTCACTGGTCAACCATCTTTGCTTTTGTCCCTTGGTACACGGCCCATGTTATAAAACTCCGCATTTGGTTTCATATCGGTGAGGTGTGCGAGCCGATTGGACATGGCAAAGAAAGCGGCAATGGCGGCGATGTCCCAGGCGTCTTCACGGTCAAAGTCGTGTTCCTCCAGAGCCTGGAAATGCTGCTCCGTGATGGTGTCGCTGCGACATACTGCCATTGCAAAGTCCAGCATGGCATGCTCTCGAGGTGACAAGTCGGCATTGTTATAGTTAATGATGACCTGGTTGCAACATGGAGGAGGTCACATGATCTGTAGTTCAATGTCAGTGGTAGTCAAAGTAAAACACACCAGGTGAAATCATAATAATACGATACCTGATCAGCAAGAGTGGGCTTCTTGGAGTAGATCCGGTGCAGTGCACTGTGGGATACCACACAGTAGAGACACTTGTTGTGGATACTGGTGGCCACCACAATCAGCTCACGGTCTGCCTTTGTAAGTCTGCCTGGAAGTACACCATAAATCCTGAAATCTGGGAAAACCTGACAGTAAAATTTAATCACAAAGAACAGTGGCGTAATCTCACAGTCACATACGCAACCTGCATAGTTCAGGTATGCAGACATACTTGATGAGGAGGTTTGCTGAGGCTGTGTCATGCATAAAACAGTCAGAATCTGTCAGAAACTGAACCCCATTTTCAGAACACCTAAAATTTCTCACATCACCCCTGGCTTGTTCATAATTTTCTTGTTACAGAGAGGTCAGTACAAACCTGTATCTTTGTTCATAAGTTCACTGTAGTAGGCAAAGAAGGCTCTGAACTCGGCCGGTCTGTGTGACAGTACTTTGAAGACATTGGGCAAAAACCCTCCCTGTAATGACAGATTAAGTCGTGGTGATATGCATACATTTCACGAATCTATAAACACTGAAGTTTTTATTTTTATTTATTTATTTACCTTTGTCTCAACTTCGTCCATAAGCTCCACTATATCGTAAGAGAGGTCTTTTTTGTTAGGAACTGGATAGCGACTGATTTTCTCCTGGGGTGCATCGCTGGAGTAACTCCTGCGCCAGAACATTGGCACTGCTCCGGATCGATAAACTGAACACGGCTGGCAAGACACCTGGAGAAATCGACGACACTAACTGCGGTTATTAAGTAATATAAACCAATCTTGGTTGTAATTTATAGTTAAGTTTCACTCAACTTACAAGCTGCGTTAACAGAGTCGGACGCAACAGTTTCGAGACCAGCTTAGTCGCCATGGTAGTCCGCTGCTGGGGCAACAAGTATCCCACCTGGTGATGCTTTCTCTTGGCCCAAACCTTTATTAAACACGTCAAGTAAATTGATGAGGTGGTGAAGAACACAGATCTGTCTGTTTTAGTGAAGCCACTCTTAAATTTAAAGACGTTATATCCACACCAACCAATGGCAGAACAGTACTGGGGCACGCCTTTCGTTACCTAGGTCCTCCTCGCCGATAGCTGGCGTGCTGCTCGCAGAGTGCCCCATTCATTTCTCCCTCGTTGACGTTCTCCGCATTTTAAACTGCAGACTTCTACGCGATATCAGTGACGTGCGTGGATAAGGATAATGCAAGCCAAACACAGAATTAGAAAATTATGTGTTGATACGGTCTGTAACATGCACGTTGTAAATATATCCGCGCATGCGCAGATGTTGCGAGTGAATCCAATTCCGGGTGCATATCGGCACTGACCGGAAAGACTTAGCTAGCCTCAAGCTCATGGTTATGTTGTATTCTTTCTAGTAAAAGACGTTTGGCAGTAATAACAGATATAAAAGAATAATAGAACAAACTAGCGCAAATAGGAGAAATGTTTTATCATGTAAGTATGAGTTTTATTTGCCATATACAAATACAATAAATGTCTTAGTTATCATTACTGAATATTTAGCATGTTTGCAAGTTGGGCAGTATAGTTATTGTAACTTGGCTCATCGGGACTGTCCACAATATAGTTAAATGTTGCTTAAGGAAAACTGTAATGAACTTTCTGTCAGTGAAATAAGTCAAGAAAAGTAACACCAACTCCGCATTATGCACGTACGTTTTGTTTAAACAGATTTCTTTAGAGCATGAAATCTTGCTGCACCCGAGGTACTTTGGTCCTAACCTCCTCAACACAGTGAAGCAGAAACTCTTCACAGAAGTGGAAGGTACCTGTACTGGCAAGTGAGTATGTTTGTTTTGTTTACCATTTACATAACTATTTGTCAATCGGATTATCCATTGTTCAAGTTTACGGTGGTAGCATCGATCAATGCTGTCATTCAGCATTTGCATTACTATTTATCCTGGTAGAGTGGTTTCTATGCATCTTTATAACTATACTCAGTAATCGGACGCAGTATTGCAAAGCTACAGCACTAGTACACATGTATTAATATATTTTTGTTTTTCTTTAGGTATGGCTTTGTGATTGCGGTCACCACTATTGACAACATTGGTGCAGGTGTAATCCAGCCTGGGAGAGGGTTTGTCCTCTATCCAGTGAAGTATAAGGCCATTGTATTCCGCCCATTTAAAGGGGAAGTGGTTGACGCTGTAGTCACCCAAGTTAATAAGGTAAAGGATATTTTATAGAATGAAGTCTAATCTTGCAAAAACTGTAGTCATTTTAGAGTCTCATAATTTTAATAGATAATTATATCTTGGATTTTGTTATAGGTTGGATTGTTCACAGAAATTGGTCCCATGTCTTGTTTTATCTCTCGCCATGTGAGTCACCTTAACACAGTTCTATAATACCTTGATATATAGTGTCTTTGTTTATTTTTAATAAGCTTTGTTTACAGTCCATTCCATCAGAAATGGAGTTTGACCCCAATTCAAATCCTCCTTGTTACAAGACAGTTGATGAGGTATGGGTACTTCACCGTCCTGCTCACAGGATTCCAAAATAATTCAATAATTCAAAAAACAAAACAAACCAGAGTATCAGAGATGTTAAAATGGTTTCAGTGAACTTCCTATGTTGGTTTGGTCTTTCTGTGTTAATAAGGAAGTCTTTACTTTTCCAGGATATTGTAATCCAGCAAGATGATGAGATCCGGTTGAAGATTGTGGGTACCAGAGTTGACAAAAATGACATCGTAAGTTGTGTTTAGATATTGGTATTACAAATATATGTTTTCTTTGATCACATCATATAGTAAAGAAAATGTTAACCTTCTGTGTAAACACTACTAGTTTTTTTAAAAGCAGTCTTCTTGAGAAACCTTTCAAACAGAAGTATGTTTTATTTAGTTAGGGGGGATGTATAAAAGGTTAAAGAAAAACTCTTCCTTGTTTTTCAGTTTGCCATTGGGTCTCTGATGGATGACTATCTGGGTGAGTATTACATGTTTTGTGTGATAGATCTGGCAGTTGGCTGTAACTAAGCAATGCAGCAGAGTTTTGTGTGTGTGTGTGTTTTACCCTTTCCAGCTTTTGTAAATTAAAGATTTATGTTTGTATCATCTCAATTTTCTTTTGGCTTTTTGTCATTGATGACTTTTCTGTTCTTTTAGGCCTTGTAAGCTGATTCAACTGTGGAAACATTTTATATGGGGACTTTTTTATATAGTGTAATTTCTCCTTTGTTTCATTAAATATATTTCTACTTTGATAAGTTATGTTGATATGTGAAGGGGCTCCATACAGTCAAAACTTACAGACTTGATAAAAATAAATAAAGCTTTGACAAGGCTTGCTTAATCTGTTCAAATCGGTTCAGTCATGTAATAATGCATTAACATGTCATCCATGTTTTTCTTTTGTACGTGATTTATAATAAAACCTTTTACTTATTCTTATAACGTTGTCGTGTCTTCCTCTTGCTTTTAAGCTTTAAAACCCAGTGACTGTCACAATGATTGATTATCAGGAGATACCTGATATGCAGCTCCGTTGTGTAATAATTTTGGGTAGAGACGTGAACGCGGATTCCGGACGGGCACGCTCCCATTTTGGTCGTAAATACGTCAGCGCGCACGCGTCCTTTCTTTCTCTCGTCCTGAAGATGGCGGCGGGGGTAAGTAAGATGGAGAGATGGCCGGCTACGGATCTTTCTTGCCTCCGTGGGCACAATCCATTATAAATCTGGCCCATCTACAATATTTATTAGTGTCTTACTATGTAAATAATCTCATCAATTCGTGACGTAGCCATCAGTGTTTATATTTACAACAACAAACACGCTTTAACCTGACCTCGGGACGGTTCTCATCCTCACGTAGCATTTACCGTGAACGTCTCCCATCACCCCCAGTAACTTCATGCCACGTTGCGTTTTTTTTAGGTTCTTAAACCTTGTTTCTTAAAGTCAGCTTCATCATGTGGCACTTAAAATGTATCAAAAGCGGCACCGACCCTACGTGGTTGTTGCCGGTATTGATGCTAACATTTGTTAGCACTTAAAACGAGTGGAATGCCACGTGAATACAGTCAAGGTTGTGTCTGAAAAGAAAAAGTGATTGTGGATTTTATACTAAAGGCTCTTTAGTTTGTCCGTCTTCGTCACTTTCTGACAGTAACGCATCCTAAAGTGGCTGGCATTGTCCTATTTCTCAGTACACGTCTTAGGGTTCCTGCCTTGTACAGTACTGTAGCCCTATTGGCTGCTAATGTTCTCACGCTAATTTTGTTTATTGATGTCTCATTTAGCCCTTTAAAAAGCTACTTGCAGCTCTCTTTCTAGGATTCAACTAGTCGATTACACAATAAAACAGTTATCTTGGTGGAGGAGCAGATTAAATTTGATCGCAAGGAAATTCTGTAAATTGACAGTCAAGATTTGCATGTAGACAGATCTGTTGCTCCCTCAATTTCTTAGACAAGCCCGTCTGTGCTTGTAGTAATTCTAGGTTTCTTTCTTTAGAAAGAAGAATATCTATGGATTTTATATCTGGTCAACTAGCCCTCAGATTATTCCTGAATTAATTCACCATGCTCTTTGTGGAGTATGTTAAATGTAGATGTGTCATTAATTGCAGTGTATTAATTTTTTGTATATGTTCTAGACTCTGTATACTTACCCAGAGAACTGGCGGGCGTTCAAGGCCCAAATTGCTGCCCAATATAGTGGTGCTAGTCTCAAAGTTGCCAGCGCTGCCCCTGCCTTCACCTTCGGGCAGACAAATCGAAGTCCTGTCTTCCTGAAAAACTTCCCTCTGGGCAAGGTATGTAACATTGCCTAATAAAAAGGTGTCTCATAATGCATTACAAAGTCATAGAACAATTATTGCTGGTCAACACTGTGCGGGTTTGTGCAGTTCTATTTGTGCAATTTGTGAAATTCTGTGCTTTATTTGTAGGTACCTGCCTACCAGGGAGATGATGGCTTCTGTCTGTTTGAGAGTAATGCCATTGCTCATTACCGTAGGTGCCTTATTTACTATTAATTATCAGAACTTCCATGATTGATTTAAAAGTTTGATTTTTTTTCTTACACAAAGGAAATTTCTTCATTTTCCGCATCTTTCCAAGTTAGTCCTCACTGTTGTGGTGTGTTGTTCCCCTGTCATTGGGCAAGGCCGTGTTAATTAATGGCACCGAGTCTTAATCTGACAGGGGAAGAGAAACTTGACCATATTCATCCCAGTCACCTCTGCTTCAGTGAGTGAAAGGCTGGTTCATGCTGTGGGCACATGTTTTTGGAATCGCTCTGTGTGAACCAGAGTTATTCTGGTTATGTGTGTTTGACTGTCGCTGATCAAGCTTTCTCATGTAGCATTTGTAGAGATGAGTGTGAAGGCTGTGACACAGGTGTGCTGAAATTGAGCAGTTCAGGCAAGATGTAGACGTATGCACTTTTTTTCTTGATAGATAAAACAAGGTAGTGTTTCAAGATAACAAATTTTACCTGATGCAATGAAATGACAGACCTATGCCCGTATTTCAATGTTCTTTAGTCGAGGCTTGAATGTATAAAATGACAGAATTGATCGCTGAATGTTACTTGATCTTTCCTCCACAGTGGGCAATGATGAACTGCGTGGAACCAGTCCTGAAGCTGCAGCTCAGGTGCTGCAGTGGGTGAGCTTTGCTGACTCGGAGATCATCCCTCCAGCCAGTGCATGGGTATTTCCCACTCTTGGAATCATGCAGTTCAACAAGCAGGTTTGCAGTTCAGTATTTTCTGATCATGTTTTCTCAAGTAGCATTTGTAGAGCATTTTTGGTTGGTGTGCAGAAGCATGTAGTTTAGGTTTTACACTTGACTGTATAGAAAACACTCAAATTTATGTAATACTTGGTAATAATTTGTCCATGTGGGTCATTCTAGGCTACAGAGCAAGCCAAGGAGGATGTGAAGAAGGTCCTCACAATGCTGAACCAACATCTAAACACCCGCACCTTCCTGGTTGGAGAGAGGGTTAGCCTCGCTGACATCGCCATTGTCTGCTCCATGCTCTGGCTGTACAAACAGGTTTGACTGGACTCTCATTAACTTTCTTTTCTCTCCTCCATCATTTAACTTATTTTTTGCGATGACTTTGTTCTGCAGGTCCTTGAGCCTTCTTTCCGTCAGCCTTTCCCCAATGTGACTCGCTGGTTTATCACCTGTGTCAATCAGCCTCAGTTCAAGGCTGTTCTTGGTGAAGTTAAGCTGTGTGAAAAGATGGCTCAGTTTGATGGTGAGTCAAGTGTCCTGTCTTGCTGTGAGCAGCAGACCTGTCCCACTCAAGGATTCATTCTACTACACTTTTGTGTCAGTGGTCTTTTTTTTTTTTTTTAACACCATAAATATCCAATAACTGGGAGTAATTAAATAAATGTAGTTATCGGAAGTGAAGTGTTTACATACGCGGAAGAAATGTGATATCTCTGTAGAAGACTGACTTGCTCATCAATATGAAGTGAACTTCTCATCCAGATTTACTGAATGCAGTGAACCTTAATTTACTAGGATTAAAACTCTTTAGTTTACAGCATGAATCAGCTCCATGCTCAGCCTTAAGTACTGCCTATTAAATAACACAATTTGTTGAGCTACTTAGTCTAATTAGATGTATAATTGATTTTTAAATGACCAAAGTCACACATGGTTAAAACATTATCCTGTGTGCCTTATTTGCTCTGGAAAATATTGTCAACTTGTGAAATTGTCTTTTATTTTGTATAAATGTATTTGTCTGTGGAGACCTGGTGAGTAACCATGTGGGTGTGCACTCTACGCTTTTAAATTTCCCTAGAACAAGAGTCCAAACTGCTTCGAGCATTTTCAAATTTATCTAAAAGTACTTGCAGGACACTCCAAGGAGTGCAAAACCCAAATTGGATCATGGAACATTTAATGAAACGCATGTGTTGAGTTTTGTTGTTGTTCTCCTGCAGCCAAGAAGTTTGCTGAAATGCAGCCTAAGAAAGAGGCGCCACCTAAGAAGGAGAAAGGAGGTAAAGAGGCAGCCAAGCCCCAGGAGAAGAAGGAAAAGAAGAAGGAAGAGAAAAAGGAAGAGAAGAAGCCTGCACCAGAGGAGGAGATGGATATCTGTGATGCTGCTGTGGCTTCTGAGCCCAAAGCTAAGGACCCCTTTGCAGACCTCCCAAAGAGGTAGATTTAATATTACCTCGGGTCAAGGGTTTGGGAACTCCCTGAACTTATTCTCTTTGAATCAGATCATCTCTACATGATCAGATTATATTTTAATTATTATAGTGTTTTGTTTTTTTGTCTAATACAAAACTCATGAACGTGGATGATTTTTACCCTGTCATTGGGCAAGGCAGTGTCTAATCATGGCACCAAGTCTTAATCTGACAGGGGAAGAGAATCTTGACCATATTCATCCCAGTCCCCTCTGCATCAGTGAGTGAAAGGCTGGTTCATGCTGTGGCTACAAACCACATGGAACCTGGAGCTGTGCTGTGAAACCTATTAAAGTTTTTATTTTATTTTTTTTATTTTCTAAATGTACCTTTTAGTATTTGAAAGTTGCTTAATGTATCACTTAATCTTATTCCCTAAATTACTTCTCTAATGAAAATGTATTTTTATTTTTAGTACCTTTGTCATGGATGAATTCAAGAGAAAGTATTCCAATGAGGACACCCTAACGGTAGCAATTCCTTACTTCTGGGAGCACTTTGACCCTGAGGGATACTCCATCTGGTACGGCCACTACAAATATAACGATGAGCTCACACTTGCCTTCATGAGCTGCAATCTTATCTCAGGTGAGTGTCACCACACACAATCATGCCTTCAGTTTAATTAAAAATCCTGCCATTCCAGTGGGTTTACCTAGCCATTTAATTATTAATCCTTAGTTTTAGTAGATTTGTTTGATCAGGCTCAAGTCACCACAACTGGATGAGTCTTTATAATAGGAATTTAACCCAATAAAATGGTTTGACCACCACTGGTGTATGTAGTTCAATAGTAAATGTTCTCCAGTCTTATGAAAATATTCAGTGCAGCACATTGTTTTCTGTAGTCCGTCCATTAGTTCACATTCAGAGACTGCACAACTCTATTGACTCAGGTTTGTTGCTTGTTATGTGATTGGTTGCTGTTTAAAAACTCAACTGCTTCACGGTAGTCTTTTCGAGTGAAACAAGTCTGTAGTTAAGTTGGATTTCCTCCCATTTGATTTTCCCAACCACTGTTCGAAGAAAGCATTCCTAAAATAGACATTTCGGTCTATTTTAAATCCCACTGAAAACAGATTTCACCCTGTCACCATGGCAGTTGATCCTGACTTTAGTTTTGCTTGAAAGTTGCTCTCTAACGTGGCTGCCCAGAGGGTTAGATTATTGTACTTGTTGGGAAGTAAAAGAATGCAGGAATCATTTGGTTTTACTTTAACAGCTGTTTGCAAAAAACAGTTTTGCCAATCAAAAAATTATAAAAGGCAAAGCAGCAAATATATCAAGCTTTCAAATACTAAAATGTACTTTTGGTATTTTTTACAATTTTTTTTTTTGTTTTCAGTCAAGTTTTCAATCACATTCCTCCAAGTTTTACACTAGTCTGTATATACTACATACTTGAATGCCTAAATCTACAATAATGCCAGATTTAATGTAGTTCAAGAGTAAATGTTGTCCAGACTACTAGGAGGACATTAGAAGTACTAATGGTGATTGTGAATGCAAATAATTAAACCGAAAAGTGTTCATTAGAAGTAGTAATTGTTTCCTAAACTTCCCACGATGTTTCAGGCATGTTCCAGCGCCTGGACAAACTCCGAAAAAATGCCTTTGCTAGTGTTATCTTGTTTGGCAAAGACAACAACAGCAGCATCTCCGGCATCTGGATCGTCAGGGGTCACAAACTGCCTTTCACCGTAAGTGCACATGCCAAAGTAGGAAGGTGGAATTTGAAAATGTCAAAAGGGTGACTGCAGGAATATTTATCTTCATCCCCCCCCCCCCCCCCATCATTGGGCAAGACGGTGTCCAATCATGGCACCTCGTCTTAATCTGGCAGGGGGAGAATAAATTCTAAATCCATATTCATCCCAGTCGGCTCTGTAGTGAGTAAAAGGCTGGTTCATGCTGTGGGTACAACTAAGTAGGTTTTAGTGAGCCAAGCAAAGTTTCTCAAAACCTAAAACAAACTGGTTTGTGTTTTTTTTGCCCCCAGCTGTCTCCTGACTGGGGAATTGACTATGAATCATATGAGTGGCGCAAGTTGGATCCCAACAGCGAGGAGTGCAAAACTATGGTAAAGGAGTACTTTCTCTGGGAGGGAGAATTCAAGAACGTGGGTAAAGATTTCAACCAGGGCAAGATTTTCAAGTAAGGAGTAGAGACCTGGAAAAGCACCTAAAACCCATGGACACATACTTAACTGCAAACACCACCTGGAAAAAAGTGATTTGAGACGGAGTTTGCTCTCATTGCGGCCCTAAATGATTTTGTTGTGACCTACAAAATAAAACATTTTCCAGAATGCCATTTATGGTATTTCATGTGTGGTCTGACTTTTTGAGTTTATTCATGAATGATTTACACACAAATAAATGGGACATTTCATGCCCTTTGGGATTCGAGTACTGGGAATATAGAACTGAGTTATGGAACAACAGTGGGACTAATTAGGGTGTATTTTTACACCCTAATTTTTACAGGTTAATTTTGTGGCGTCTGAACAATTGTCTCGGTGTTATGAGCCTTTACATTGATGCTGCAGTACCTATACCTTCCTGCAGGGAGCGTGCCTGTCTTTGGAAAGTCGCATGGCTGGTTTTTGATGGCGAGCATCCAGCAGAACTTTGCCCCGCTGGCTGATCAAAAGAACTGCTCCACTTTTGATATAGTTTGTGCTTTCCCAAGGAGACACTCCACTCAAGTCCTGAACAAACTTGTCTTGGAATCTACACGAACATCAGTTCTGGAACCCAGTTTATCGAATTGTGTGTTGCACTTTGCATTGATGAACAGAGACTTGGTTACATCCCCTCCTTACGCTTTCTTAGGGCCATATTTCCCCACCCTAGCTGAGACTGAAGACATGTTTTTCAAGCTATTAGAACATATAATCCAACACACCTTGACTGTTGTGATTATTTGACAGTCTTTTGTAGACTGGCAGCTGATGTCTGTGTTCAGGTATGGGGAGGCAGGAGTTTGCAGAACCTGTACCGTGAATGCAGTTGTGCAACGTGTTTCTTTCAAATTTGGAAATTCTCCCAATGACAGCCGAATTGTGCAAGAAGGGACTCCTCGTTCCTGCAGCCTGGACGCATCACTTTTTCCAGCTTCCTCAGCTGTGACTCAAGTCAACGTTGTTGCAACCATCTTCCTCGGGCGTGTTGAATCAGGGAGGCCATTTTAGTTTGTCCTGTGGTCTCATGGAAATCTTCCCACAACAGTGCTGGAGTCCTTGAAGGCGTGACTCACCCATCCTGTGGACCAGGGTGGAAAAGGGCTGTAACTTGAACAAATAACTCCCAAGTTGACACAGGCAGCGCCGCAGAAGTTGGCAAAGCCGCAGATGGCTAACTCTTTCTGCACTATCACCCTGCATCTAAATGCTACTGGACTGTAACATAAACAGAACATTTTACTAATATATTTGACAAGAAATTCATGTTGTTAGTTTTCAGTAACTGAAGAGTTAAGTGCTAGCCAGATGAACAATACTACAGAGGCTTATGCCAACAGCAACAATTTCACTTCCAGTCCTGCCAACAACCTTTTTTCCTTCCTCTCCTCCCTCTATGGTGGGGGGGGGGGGTTCTACCAAGGGAGGGACAAAGAGAGGCTGTATTCTTCCTCCTCACCAGGTCCCTCTGTGGCTGACAGCACCCTCTGCATGTGCGGCGAATCTGTTGCTGCAAGATACATCTGGAAAAGAGCGAGGTGGGGTGGGGGTGTTTGAAATCCAACCCGGTTTCCCCTTGTAGGATCTCAAGGCGTTGCAGATGCATTTGCTGTAGCCGTCTTGCGGGTTCAGTGTTCCGATGGATGACAAGAACGAGACGGCTATAATTAAAATGCGCAAACTTCTATGAGCTGTAATCTTTGGCCACAGAATTCTTAAATAGATCACTTCTTCCCTCTGAGACATGTTTACTGCTCAGTTACAGGGCCTGGAACACCCCCACTTTCACCCCCCCACGTGTTGAAGCGTTGTCGCTCAGTTTAAGTAGTGGCAAAGGTGGGCTGAAACATCATAGGTGCAGTCTTAGCTTTAGATTCTTAGCCTGCATTTTGGTGCTGGGTTTGAGCCTGTACAATTGGTACAAGAACTGGAGGCAGGAAAATGGATCCTGAGTCAGAACTTGGGGGCTACACTGAATCTGAATTCAACTGAAGGACCCAAACGGGTCACAGAGGCATAAACAGTGTAAAGTAAATGTGCTTTTACTGCCAGAGGAAACTCCAAAACCTCCAAATCTCATCTCAGGAGATAGATTTTTCTCTTAGTTTCCTTTTGTGTACTTAAAGGGGCCTGATGAGCCGAGTGTTTCTCTGTCGCCCTTGAACGCAACATAGTAATTTAGCGCTGGAATGGAATGAGTGAGGTCAGGGGTGAGTCTGCAGCAGAAAGAGAGAGAAAATGATAGAATTCAGGAACCACGAGGGCACCGCGTAACCGCTATAGTGGCGGTGGGACAGTTGCTATGAGGACCATTTCTGTTCCCCTTTTTTTTTTAATCTTGAGGAGGTTGCCAGCTTGAGAGGAGAGTGCATGACATGAGGAAAGAAAGGAGAGGTGCAGCAGAGGGAAAACAGCCCCTGCTCTTTTGGACTTGAAACCCCAGAGATGCTCCTGGATCATATTACCAGAATCTGGAGGCGGAGTGAAGAAACTGATGGTGTCACACAAAAACTATAACACACAGTACCATGAACAGCACGAGGAGAATTATTCATAAATGAGGATAAATACAAGTCATACTGGTTCCCTTTTTGCTGTCATCACCCTAGTTTTGCTCTTTGGAAAATTGTTATGCTTTATAAAAACTTTATAAAACTTGATCTAACTAATCGGGCGTGGACTCAGTTACAAATTAGCTGTTAAAACAACAACTACAATACAGTTATGAACTTTGCACTCTATAAAACATTCATTTTCGATAATTTAATTACACACCACTCAGCCATCTCAAATAAAACTGTAATGGTTCATGCAAAATATAATTTTTTCAGGTTTTTACCAGATTTCTCCATTCTCATCCATATACTCCTGACAGCAAGAAGATTTAGGCCTCAAGGAGCCGCCCAGGCCCCGACTGTGAAAGGATTAACTTTTCATGTAGTGACTTGCTCGTCCTACATGCATACCAACAAGAGAAACAGTTTGAGGTCTGGAATATCTTCGGTTATGACTGGAATGTGCAGCAACAGGAGGTTTCTGCTTCTGCTGAAGCAACAGGCAGCTGGGCGGAGGACAAGCTGCCTTGGATCAATAGTTCACAGAGGGGCTGTTGTCTCATACCCAAAACTGATTTGGTCAATTGATTAGATTGTGGTGTTTGTGTACCTTCAGAGACCTGGTGTGTTGTGAAACACCTGAACTGAGGTAATGCTAAATTCATTGGCTTGCTTTGTCTGAGCAATGTGACAGGACAGCATGTTCACACAATTCCAGCACAGGCTGGATGATTTCAAGGCTGCTTGAAAAAACAAAAAAAAAAAAAACAAACTAAACTATCATAAACTTTGCCTAACAAAGCAGAACAGAGTTCATTAGTACACAAACTGCTTTGTGCCATGTGATATTTATCCATACACACACAGGGCATTGCCATGGAAACATCCCTGCAAGCATCTGCAACCCCTTCCTGCTTATTATGTTTCTATAGCAGCCATCCCAGAATAGTCTCTTTTTCTGCCCATCCCTCCCTCGTGTTTGTGACTCACAAACTTGCAGTGGAAACCACAATTCAGTTTGTCCTCCTCTTGTCTGCATTTCCCTTTACGTTCTCTGTACCAGAGGAGCAGCTCAACCCCTTGCGCACGCTCGCGCAGTGTACACTGAGGGGGAATTCCAAACAGATCACCACTGGTTTACTGAGTCACCATGGTGATGGCGAATGTCAGTCAGGGTGACCTGCTGCATGATAATGTATCTGGAGGAGTCATTTGCTGACCTGGGCTTTAATCTCAGCGTAGATACCGTCGCCTTTTGAGGTTTGAGTCTTTGCTTTTTGGGCTTCTGGGCTCTTTGTTGTCCGGTATTTTACAGTCACTTGATACAGAATAAGAAATAGTGCAGAATGAATTAAAGGATTAGGTTTTGATGATAAAACTATGAACAGAAAGACAGAAGACAATCTAATTATTAATGCTTATGAAATGAAACGTCACCTAGGGTCAGGCTAAACTTCGCTTTCATAAGGAGGGATTTTCCTAGATAATTTGAATCAAAGCTGACATTTTAAATAGTTATTACGGAGAAGCAGAGTTTGAAAGTGTTTTCTCTACGACACATACAAAAAGTTTGATGTTTTACACAGATTACATTTTAAACAACCTTTGTTCGAGTCAAAAGGCCAAAGGTTAGTCAGAAATAATACATTTTATTACCTCTGCCAAGGAATGGGGTTAAGTGATAACCAGAATTTATCTGTTTGTTTGTTAGCTAAAAAACTCGAAAATGAATGGATTTTAATGACATTTTCAGGAAAAACTGACAATGGACAAAGGAACAGATGACTAGAAAAGACTTTGACATTCCAAGGATCAAAGGTCATCAAGCAACCTACAATGCTACGTATGTAACCTTGTATAACTACTGCCTATATACAGTAAATACTATATATTGTATCTGGATCCAGGAATTTTTAAAGAATTCTCTATTGCTTGGCAGAGATCTACGTTTTCTGAGTGCTTTTCTAGTTTTAAATTTGACACTTACCAACAAGCAGAAGTAACTTTCAAGAGTTGAACATTGAATATTTAAGCCGATTTTTAAGATTTTTGCAGTGTCCTTTTTTGAATTATAGTGACGGCACTAATGAGATAAAGCAACCCCGAGTCTAAACAGATGCAAATAAAAACAACGTGTGCAGCGCAGGAACAGTTCCACTTGGTGAGGATCGAGACGGCCCACTCCAAGCAACATGTGGGTCCTTGTAATGGGAGGCCAAGTGTAAAAACCTTAGATGGAACAATCAGCTGAGATAAAGTCGCTTTCATACTCTGCAGAAAGACCTTTCTCTTTCACAGAGGCACTTCCATCTTAAAGTACACACCAACATGAAGCATAAGTGAATCAGGGATTCTTCTGCAACTACATCGGCGACGTCCGGCTTGTGCCCAACCACTCTCATGTCATTTAAAAGAACCATTTAACAGCCCTGTGTAAAATATAATATCTCAATCATGATGCAGTCAAGCTAATGGTTTTGTCTAAACTGGAACAGTTTGTGAAGCACAAACCAAAACTACCATTACAGTATACTGGCCCACATTAACAGAGCAGTAAAGCGTTGGGAGAATTTTCACTGCGTCTCACCTGATGCAGACTCCACCCTCTGACAGAGCCCGGGGCCACTGCCTGAAACACATTTCACGTCCTCTATCCAGTGCCAAGGTGCTCACTTTATATTCTTTAGCTAACAGAAAAATCCGACTTTTGTAATTTGAATATTAATAATAATGAACACATATAAAACCACTGACCTGAGAGTGAAAGCAAATGTTAGTGCACTAAACTAGACAATCAGAGGTACTGTAGAAGCACTCAGGCTGATTTAATCACAACACACACACAAACACACACACACACACCCACACACACACCCAAACACAGAGAGGAGAAAACTCGACTGAATATTAACTTAAATGGCAACTTCACTCTTTTAACAATTCTGTTTCTTTATTCTTTGTTTTTGAGACTCTCCATGTATTTCTGACATGTGTTCTTGTGCCACGTGGATGAAATTCTAATAGCAAATGAATTTGAACCGGATTTTTTCTTTAACATGTCACATGATTTTAATCAGCTTCATCTCCAAAAGGAGACTAATGAAGATTTTAGCAAATATAAACTGTGAAAAGCTAACAGTTTATCCAGCGGACATGGTTTTCTGGCCATAAAACATCATTTAGGATGGGAAAATACATTTTTTTCTGTCTCTGTTATTCTGGTCTGTCATGAGTTTTCTATGAAAATAATCTGGTGTTGAAAACACGCATGTTCTCTACGTACTTTGAGGCCTGGAGAACACAACTTCTGTCTGAATTTCCAGACAAATGTGCCTGTTTATTGGACTGTGGCTTCATCTTATTGCGCGTGTGACAATGTTACCAGTGTTGCATGGCAGGGATATAATCTGACTGAACTGTGCAACAATTGACTCCTCTTTTTCCACACCAAATGACTTGTGTGGGCTCTTGTGCGTGTGTTTTTAACAATGATCTGCCGGAATGCAAACAGAATTACTGCAAAGTGCTGCAAACGGGGCAGAAATTGCTCGATACAGGCCTGCTGTCAGGCTGAATCATCTCCTTTCAGGAGACCTCACGTTTTATCTCCTTTTTATTTCAACCCTGGGCTGAAACAGTGTGGAGAAAAACTTTTTTGATGCCTCCTGTGCTCATAAAAGGTTCACTTATCCCGCTGACTCAGCGCTACAGGCCGTGCCAAACATGCCGAACGGATTTCAGTTCATAATTGTGACATTTTGCAACTTGGGGAGACATCAGCATCTCTTTCATGATATTTAAAACCCCGGTGTGTACAGATTACCCTTTGATTCAATCCTGCCCAACAGAGAATGGAGAATGCATTTGCAGCTTCGCTGGTAAAACACTCAGTTGTGATGCCACGTATCCTTAATTGTTTCCTCTGACAACTCTTCCAGTCACATCAGTGCTTTGTCCCTCACATTTATCATTGACGCATGCATGCACGCACACACACACGCACACACACACACACACACTCACACACACACAGCATTCAGCCTCGTCTAATCCTCTGATGTTTTCCTGCCTTTTGTAGACTGAGCTTCCCTGTTTTCATTGTGGTCACGTGTTATGAGTCACAGTGTGTCTGAGCCAGGCTACAGTGTGTGTGTGTGTGTGTGTGTGTGTGCTGACACACCTAGGTTCAGGGAACACACCCATTCCCACATATCCTCGTATTCAAACTGCAGCGACCTGCAGGAGGGCAGGGGGAATTTAAACTTTAAAAACACACAGTGGACATGAAGGCAGCATTCCAGTGCTATCAGCTGAGCGTCCCACATTTTTACTGTATCAGAGATGTTTCTCTTTATCTTTACCAGCCTGCAGGTTTCTTTGGCCATAAATAAACAAGGCTTGTGAAAACAGTCCTCTGTCCTACCCTGACTCTCTCGTCTGCATACAGCCTTTGTGCCAAGCTGAAAGTGTTCCTGAAATAAGAAGGGGAAAAAAGCACATACAGCACACTCAGCCACACCTCAGAAGCAAACAGGTACAGGAGTTGTTAGAAGTCCCTGCGACGGCTGTAAAACTGAGCTGTAAAACGGAGCTGATCAATGGTACCTGCAGTCCAGACGGTGATGTAACCCGAGTGTGCTTCCATTCACATGCAGTCTGTGTGAATCCAACATATTTGAGAACTTTGCAAGGCAAAGTTTTGTGTTATGTTTGGAGTTTGTTTATTGTTTCTGTTACGTGGAGTGAATCGACTCCACACTCCATGCAGGGTTCTTTAGGACGCCTATTGCTCTCATGCGCGGTTGTCATGAGTAATACATACAGTTTCACAATGTGCAGCTTGGCTGCACCCTGTTTCCTCTCTTTTTGATGAAATCTGAGCTCTCCTTGCTCCGGCTGCACTGTAGATATATTAAAGTCATATTGTTTGTGCGCATGCATGCCTGTGCCACACCCGTTTTCAACTCTTCAAAGAAATGGAGCGTCCTCTGTGTTTGTTTTCTCTCTTTTATTGTTTGCCATGTTGCTAAAGGGTGTGAGGCTCCATGTTCATGTGTGTGTCTGTCCTTTTGTATACAGTCTTATGGCATTTACAAAACTGGAGGTTCACAACCACGTGTGGCCAATCTGTGGTGGTGAAGTTTTGTAGGGCCACGTCTGTGGTAATTCAAGGTCTGAAATAAAAAAAGTTACTGAGTCTTCTGTTGTGGAGTTCAGTGTGTGACCTTTCAGGAGGTCAGCTCAGGTGTGCTGCAGCAGCTGGATTAAAATTTTGGATGTTTTATTTACACTGAAGTTGTAGTAATAATGCTGACCACATCTATAAGGTTATAGCACTAATAAACTGGTTTAACAACTACATAAGTTTTTTCTTATTCGGGGTCTTGAAATCAATTTCCAGCAGGCACTGAGGGCGAGACAGGAATCCAGCCACGACAGGTCACCAGTCTGTCACAGTACACGCATCTCATTGACTCACAAACTTTCACTTAGAAGAAATTCAGCAATGAGTCTCCAGCCAATCAAGGATGCTAAAGTTCTGTTGTTTTTAAATCTGAAACCTGTTCCGAGTTGGAATCTTCCTGCACTGAGGCGACTGTGAGAGCCAGAATTAAAGAGCAGGAGTTATAAATAGCAGGACTAAAGTCATCCATTTCTCCATCCATCCATTTTCTGTACCTGCTTTATCCACACTTGGTTCACAGGGGTCTGCTGGAGCCCATCCCAGCTGTCAAGGGGCAAGGGGTGGGGTACACCCTGGATACGTTGCCAGCCTATTGCAGGGGGGACTAAAGTCATTTACAAGAAAACTTGTATGTGTCTTGTTGGCGCATTGAAATCAATTTTTTAATTAATTATTGTGATTGTCTTTTTTTCTCTTTATTAATTAAATGTCTGTAAGAGCAATACCAAGACACACCTGCATTGGCAGTAATAAAGAGGGCTGAGAGGAAAGAATTTATTAATTTGACTCCTCAGGTTCTCAAATTTCAGACTGTGGCTTCCTTCTGTAATATGGCAACTCCCAATATAACTCAGGATGTTTTATCACTCATGTGATGTTTTTTTTGACTCCCTTCCCCCCACCCCCACCACAATGAAACATGGAATCATGTCAATATGTAGCTGCTGCTGTAACAATCATTTAAAAAGTTGCCTGACAAAGATAAATATGTGTAAAAGAAACACATTCTGGAGACCAAATTGACTTTTAAAGTGTGGGTCAGATTACTCACCATTAGGTGAGGCTCCTGTCTGATTCTGCCACCCTGGCACGTAAACCAGCGCAGAGACAACACCTCTGTCCCTGCAGATTGAGACATGCAGAGCAACAACTCAACGGCAAACAAAATATCAGGCGGTCAGACAGTTTGTGAAATCACAGCAGGGTTTGAGCAGATAAGCCAGGACAGAAATTATTCTGGAATTCTTTTTCTTTCTTTTTTTTTTTTTTTTTTTAATATTTGACAAAAATGTTCATCACTAACTGACAAAGAGGTCAATCCTGCTACAGGAAAGGAAAAGAAAAATGCTCACCATTTCTGTGGACAAGGCCGCATCTGTTCTTTGACATGCGCAGACAGTGAGGTCCCTGGGATCCCGTGTATGCTGCAGGGCATTACACACGTGAACAGAGCAGCTGCTGCATTTCCATAGATTCTTCCGGGTTTAGACACTGGTTTTAGCTCCGGTTTTAGCTAAACTGGAGCAGCTACTGGTACCTAAATGGAACAACCAAAGAGACCATTACTTCATGATGTATTCCAGAACTCTGCAAGGTCTGAAGTTTTGGGATTGTCCAAGTGTACGTCACGTCCCTGTTAACTCAAAAGTAAAGTGGAATAACAGAATGGGTCTTTACCTTCAATCTGTGGGCATGAGACACAAACCAGAGACTGGTTTCTCTCAGGAGGTCAAAGGGCACTTGCATGAGCCACACTGTTCTAAATTACTCAGAGTTAACAAATCCATAATAATAATAATAATAATAATAATAATAATAATAATAATAATAATTATTATTATTATTATTATTATTATTGTTATTCTGCTTGGAAAAGTCAACATCTTTCTGAGATTTCGGGCTGACTGCTCCTCACCGGAAACCATGAAAACATTAGTCTGCTGCTGTCTCTACTGATCTGCTGGAGTTGACTCGGGGACCTTCAGTGTGACCAAAACCAGTGGGTAGCAGGGGCCTGGTGTCACCACGGCTGTTTCCTGTGTATACAAAAGAAGCAGTGGTGTCAAGCTGTTTAAATAAGAGAACGATGAGGCCTTTGTTGACCTTCTCCTGACACTCGGAGGTGACCGTGAAGCCTACTACACTAGCTTATGGCACTGGTTTCAAGACTGGTTTATCTGGATAATAATCTGACCAAAACACAATCCTAATTCAACCTGAACTAATGAGTAACACTCAGCCTGTCAAACTCAACAACCAGCCTGGAGCTCATTGCCAAATTATGGGGGAACAACCTTGATGGAGCCAAGGACAATTATCCCTTAGATTAATCAAACACTTTTTTTCAGGGACAGAAGTTTTTAAAAAAGGAAGCGAGGGATGAATTTATTTTCACAAACCTCAAAGAGAAATAAAGGAATTCAAACCATGAATTGCTGGTGCAGGACGGCCAATTTCAGATAAAAAAAAAAGGTCAAAACGTGTCTTGTAAACATGCACTTTGCCGTTTGTAAATAAATGACTCATTTGTATTTGGATAATGATAGCCCTTTGTCAGTTTATAGGCTGTCTTCTGAATGCTGTAATAGCACGTTTAGGTCACCGTCCACGACGTGAAAGCTACTCCACCATGCTGCATTGTAAAGAAATGTTACTTTGTGCAAACTACCTTTAAACTGTCTGACTGAGCCAATCAGAGCAGGGAACGGCCTCCCGTGCAACTATTTTTTCCTGTCATTTTACATTAAAATATTTTCCAATTAAAAATGGTGAAAAAAAAACAAACTGTGTCATCTTTTCAGTATAGTCAAAAGAAGCAGAAGGTTTTTTTTTTTTTAGAGAACAACAGTTCTAAACAATCAACAACAATCAAACTTTTACTTAGTTTTTGTTAAGTATCTTTCCTTCTGATTTTTATGCAGAAGAAGTTTCCTGTTCTGTTTCGCTGGAGTCCTGAAGCAGTGGGTGGTCCCACGGCTGCTGAGAGCCACTCCTGCGCTGGTCCCCTCCCCGGCCAGCGCTGCCCTCCCTCTGCAGAGCAGGAGCCCTACCCAGCCCTCTATCCAACCACTCTTCTCAGGCCGGAAAAGCAGCCACTCACAGGAAAGAACTTTGCATCAACTCCGAGCGGAGAAGGGAGGGGAGGAGGGGAGAGAAAACGCCCTGGAAACTTGGTGGATCGAGAAATAGGAAAGGAGTGACAGAACCCTGACAGACTGCAACACTGACTGGAAGAGACACTTTTCTTGAGTAGGGGAGAAGAGAAGAGGCGAGTTCTCGAGGATGCTCAAGCTGTTGTGAGACTTCTCGGCGCAAAGACTGCGCACAGGTAAGAGGATTTCCCCCCTTTTTTCCCTTTCTTAAATTAAGGGAAATGCATTGATTTTACTCTATGGTGGCTTCCAGCTGTGCTCTGCTTCGAATCGTTTCTGGCTGATAAAGAAAATCACTTCTTAATTTCCTTTCAAAAAGTTGCAGAACAGTTCCACGAGTGTGCAGGAAGGCTGCACTGACATTGTCCTTCTTTACTGTGAACGTGTGCCTTTGCATCACTACTTTTTAATAATATGCATTTCATTGTTTTTGATGTATGTGAAAAGTTGTGTTTGTCTCAGAAAAAGACATGCCGAATGCGTATTTGATGTATCCTAGCCTGTGAGAGGTGGGTGTGTACTCCCGGCCACATGAACGCTGAGGTCTGGAGTTGCGCACTTCACTTTTCCTTTCAGAGCACACAAAGCTTGTCACTAGGTGCGCACAAGGACACAAGGCACTTTTTGAGAAATGAAATGAACAGAAGTTCTACCGTTAGGGTTCGCGCCCGGTGTTGGCTGTTATGTTACGCAGACGTGTGCTGTGTCGGGTGGGGCGTTTACTCTCTGGCTACAGAATATTCTTCACAGTGTTGATTTAATAAAGTCTGTCTGCTCTGCCCAGCGCTAAAATTACTTCTTGAGAAGTACGGGATTGGGTGTGGAGTTCTCGCTTTCACGTTCCTCCACCCAGACTTTTTTTCCCCTTTCTCTCTCCCTTCTCTCCTGTCTTTTCGCAGAGGCACTCCCTCTATAGCCCTCCCCATCCTAAAAGAAAAAAAAAAAAATGCTGTTCGTATGAGGCCATTTAATCCTGTTTTGATTTTTGTGGAATGTCATTACCTGATCTTTTATAAGACTTAGAATGTGAATGTGAGAATGAGAATTTTTGTTTTCTTTTTTCCCTCTAAATTGAATTCCTAGGCTGAAGGCGGTGGTAGTGGTGGATGTGGTGGGGGGCGGGGAGGGGGGGTAGGAACAGAGAGACTGAGGGGGATGGGCCAAATGGGGTGAGGAGGGGAGTAATGGAATGTAGTGGTTTGGAAAGACAAGCTAATTGAAACCAGGTCTGAGGGTTAGAGGAGAGAACTCAAGATGTTGCACATTTGCTAAAAAAGAGAGTAATTTATTCTGTGAGTCCCCCTGCCCTCCCCTCCCCTCTACCTCCACAACGCTCACATTTATCTAACGTGGTCCAAATAGAGACATACAGTATAACTTATGCTTTGGCCTGAATTTGACGGTGCTTGAGTGAGCTATGATGAAAGGAAGGCGCAGAGCAGGCCTTGAAAGTCAAAGTCAAATTTCTCGAGCCTTTGGAGCTTCTGCCTGCCACACCCCAAAAAAAAAAAAAAAAAAAAAAAAAAAAAGAAACATTTCAGCAGTGTTTTCGGTAATGCTTCCTTCCTGAAGCACCTACTTAGGTCATGTCGCAAAGCTCACAGCTGCAAATATCAGGCATTGAGAAAATTGCTATTGTCATGGTGATTGATCACGATGCTGACCTCTACGACGGGACTAATGGGTATCTGAGCGGCAGACTGTCATTTATGATTAGTTCACCTAGCTGGCGATTACACACAAACAAACAGGTGGAGACGTTAACTGCAGCAAATGCAATCATTATGGAGCTTATATGGTGTTGAAGCAGAACTGGTTCCTGACTGCCTGCAGCTTCAACGTACTTTGGTTAACAGAACCTGGTCTTTGCCTATGGTGCAGTTTCTGTGTTTTGAATACCTGCGTTTTCCACCATCCCTGCAGCACAGAGGCTGCATTAGGTTGCAGAGGAGACTTATATCTGTGATTCTTTAAAAAAAATATATTTTTAAAGAAGAGGTGGAGCTCAGTTGTTGTGCTCTTATCTTTGCATTGCACACTCACTCAGGCTGACGCTGCACTTGTCACACTTGCCATTTGAACGATCCTAAAGGACAGGACATGCCTGATGACCATTTGAGAGACTTCCCCAACCACAAGGACATATCAGTGGCCGCATCATTTCCCCACCGTGACTTGCAGCGGAGTGGGCCAAGCAAAGTGGTGTCACTCAGTCAGGCTGCTTTTCAAACGGAAAGATATTGCTGGCGTGCTTCCGTCGCTGCTTCCACGCGACTTCATCGAGTTGGACAGTTGGCTGGAGGGACAGTGCGCAGAGGCAAGAGGAACCCAATAATCCAGTCAATTCGTAACTGAGTGAAGGCTGATTCCAACCTGATTCTGGGAGGCTCCCTGAAAGTCCAGGGACTGTGCCAGGCTGAGTGAAATCAAACAATAGTAACAGCAGCAGTTCCTGTCAGGGGTATTTAGGTTTCATCCAGCTGCAAATAAACACCCGCATTTTTAAGGCACGCCACCCAGCGGCCATTCCCTTCTCATCTGTGCTTGTTTGGAATGTTTCACCGAGGCCCCAGTGAGTTCTTCAGAGCATTCATCATGACTTACTACCTCCTACCAACACTCCTATCCACAGTCACCTAAACCACTTTAAGATTACACAGATGCACACGATTGTCATCTTTATGTCGTAGCTTCACGTTTTGCGTAACCCGAAATGAATTTCCCTGGTGCTAACGTACAAATGGCCATAACTGAAAGTCACACACGCAGCCGTACTACCACGTCTACAGATGACATATACTCTCTGACCAACCCCCCCACCCACCCTTCACACATGCTGCAGCACAGCCCCGCGTGGGGAATGACACGCAGCATCTGTTACGAAACTCTGCTTGGAATGAGGCTGCCAAAATGTCAGGGCAGCAGGGCCCGGAATGTAAATTTAGACATGCGTTTAACTTTGTTTGGACCCCCTTTATTTGGCACAAGGCTCCCAACCGTGTCACACGTTATTATCCAACACGGTCGTGCCGTTAAAACTCTACCGGGGTCGAAATGCAAAGACAGTCTACCCCACAAATATCCACAAATGTCTTCCAGACCGCTCCGTGGATGGAGTTGGAGAAGCCTGAAATATGCCCGATTGGACTGTGTTGGCCATTTACATGGTTGTGCTCCTTGTAAAAGATGTCTGCACACACTCATATTTAAAGCACTCTGCTGTGTAAACATGCTTCTCATGCTCCTCTCCCTGGTGTAACGAGTTATTCCAGTTCGAAATTTGCCCCGTCTCTCCCTCTCTGCAGCTTGTTTTTCTTCATCGTTTTATACTGTGGTTAACTGAGTCAAAACTCACTGGGATCACATTTCTAATCAAAGTCCATTTGCAACAGTTTAATCTGCAGAATATCTCATCTGTTCTCATCTTTAATGATATGGCAACGCAGTGAATTAACATGTCATAACATTTCATAAGAGGAGAAAAGGACACCTCCCTTTAACAGAGGTATGTGGACTGAGATACTCCCTTCTTGAATGTCTGAAGGGTGTGATAGATAACCTGACAGAGTCCATGGGTTATCTGGTCGACCCCGTGTTTTAATGTAACACAATCAAAAATTTCCTCAGTTTTTCCATTTTGTGCATGCCTCTTGGCAGAGTCACAATGGTTTAATCAACAACAGGCCCAGTTGGCGTCAGTGGGCAAGCTTTGGTCTGATGCAGGCCCTGTGGTTTGGTTTTGGACTGCGCGGCCTTTGGAGAGTAAAAGAGAACCATTTATTTTGATGTGCATTCTTTTCTCATGCGTCAGACATGCATGCACTATCTGGATTTTTGAGAGCACGCTGTTTCTCTCTCAGTGTTTGCTCTACTTGTTGTCAGACTGATGGAGACTGAAGTGAAGGCAGTCTGCTATGTTTTCACAAAAAACAATTTGACGGCATTTTGCCAGCTGTTTTATCAGCTGAGCCTATTTTTATTGTTTTTTTTTTTTAATCAAGTGTTATCACTTACAAGCACTGTTGCTGTTGTGCCTAAATTCGGATCTTTAATCATCATGACAAAGCTATCACTTTAGAAACTGACGTGGCTGAGCAAACAAGATGAGAGATTAGACACTTTCATTGGTTTACATTGTGTTGTGACTTAAATTAGTGCAAACGGTGTCAGTGAGAAGTGTCTGTGAATGTGACCTCAAACAGTGTCATATGGAAGGTGGTTAAAAATCATCAGTATTTGAATGAGAGTGTCTCAGTGTGCACATTACCTGCATTTCTGACTGATTATGGTGTTCTTGCTCATGGAATTTGTGGTGGTGGTGGTGGTGTGTGTGTGTGTGTGTGTGTGTGTGTGTGTGTGTGTGTGTGTGTATGGGGGAATTGGCCTGACTACAGGGAGGGGTCTCTCAGCCAGGGTGCAGGGTGGGCAGTATAGACCAGAGGTGGAGTCAGAGAGAAAGAGAACATTTCTTTGGAGTTAGTCAGTGAGGGGGGAGGCTGGGCACTCTTCCAGCTGGCCTGACAGTTCTATCAAGGAATGTGTGTGACTGGAGGCCTGGGTGGGGTTGTGCACTGAGCTACAGCATGGAGGCAAAGCAACTCAACTGGCCCGCAGGACTCGCCTCTGTCCCTTCTGCACAGCGTGTTTGTTTTCTCTCCTTACTGCTGTTGGCCACAAGGCACCCTGCTGTGCATGTCTGCATCTGTTCTACCAGACATCTCACAGACTCCTATTTTTTTTTTTTTTTTTTGGTGTACACAATTGCCACGTTCCAGAACAATAAAATGAAACTAAACTAATAGGTAGAATCAATTGCTAGACGTTTACCTGACATGGCTCTGTAATTAGCATGTTCGTGTCATGACAGCATGAGCTATAGTGTATACAGCTGTCCTCTTACACAAACAAAACCCTACACACACCTAAGGTTTGTCCCATCTATTTCAGTAGGTTTGGGACAGAAAGCTGGGTTAGGGTTAGGATTAGTTAATGATGGGGTTGGGCGTGTTTGTGCGCAGGACATTTTTCTACTGGTTGATGCCTGTCTGTGCACACTTGAAGCCTGTTTGTGTTGGGCCTGACAAAAAAGAAGGTTTTGTTTCATAATACGCCGGTGGCTTGGTGCACAAATCCCAGTTAATCCCTGAAACAGTCTGGGCTAGTTGCAGCCGAAAAACTAGCAAAAATCACACTGACGAGCATATTTGTACCTACACAATTTTGAAGACTAAATTTTTAACAATTTTTGCGGCTGCTCATATTTGCTTTGAATGTTGGGGAAGTGTGTTTCACAATCTATTTCATAATACAGCTGATATAAATCAGCTTTATTTGTCTTTCAGTTTGGTTTTTTTAGACTATCCTGGCAGGACAACATGTTTGTGTTCTAATCAGCAAACAAGTAGCTGGCTCTGCATCATTATTTGTCATGTCCAACACTGCTGCCACTGGTTGGTTAATTATTAAAATTAACCAATTATTATTGATAAAGTCAGGAAAGGGCCACTGAACTACAATGAAATGTTGCGAGTAAATCCCACCTCCCACCGCGGTATTTATTGGCTCTAATATCAAATGGGACACACCTCTCAATGCGGCACTGACTTAGGTGAAAGAAATCTGGTGTTTATTTATGATTCATATTTTTATTTTAATCACATTATCCTTTTGTGTTTCTGTCAACAGAAGTCAAGATTGCAAGAACGCATTCATTTAAAGCCCTTGGCTTTGCTTGAGCAATCCGAGGTGAGTTCTCCAAACAATGTGCACCAAACATCCTTTACTAGTTCAGTAAAAGAAAGAAAGGAAATTTCTCTGTTCTGTTCCTTTACTCTGAGGACCCATATTCAGTGTCACTTTAGTGCAGCGTTCTGTTATCCTTGCAGACGCCAAAGCTCTGCTGGAATGTTTGTTGCAAAGCCTTCTTTGAACCTGGAAGGTCATGCCACTGCCGTTCAGTGGCATGAAATAAAGACATGCCTTGTGGAAACCTGACACGTAGATGCTTCTGCTTCTGCTTCCTGTGCCCTCTTTGCAGCCCCACCCCCACACCCAGACACCACCTGTTCCGCTTCAACCCCTTTATTCTGCAGGAGATGAGGGGAAAATTCTCAGAAGATTGACTAATGAGGCCAAAAAGTCTTTAAATCAGTGGCATCTCTCCACGTGCATTCCACACTTTAATAAAAGAAAGTGATAGTCATCTTTTTACATGAAAAAAATCATCCTGCATATTTCTCCATCAGATTTAGGCCACTGTCTGGCAGATAAATGAAAATGAAAGAATAAAGGGGCTGACAATCATGCTGCTCTGCTTCATTGCAGGCTGCCTCTGTGTCTTGTGATCCCAGGACCTGATCTGGCTTATTATCCTTCTGCATGTTCCTCTCCACTTATTTTACCCATTTCTCCCCTCCTTTCTCCTCTCGTTCAAAGATCACCCTCCCCTTTTGCACCGAGCCTCAGTCTGCCCCTGTAGCTCAGTTCAAGAAACATGTCAACTCTGAGAATGAGGATAGTTCAGACAGTTGAACTGCATCCCGAAAGCGAGGTCAGACGAGGAAAAATTAGTTTATGTAAGGAAGCTATTTGTGTCTGAAAATTGGTGGTAAGGAGAGGGAATCAAAGTCACATCAAGCACGTAGCGTTTTTTTTAATTTGATAACAAAAAGGTTTATGTATGTAAATAAAGCAGATAAGGCTGTGGAATAAATATGAGGAACCCAGGTTGTTGATAAGCTGTTTTCTGTTTTCTATGGCTGAGTGACAGGAGGAGGTGGGTGGGTAAAATGAGCTTCATTGTTGACCCACTGGGAAAAAAGAAATTCTTTGGACTGAACACACTTGGGCTGGGATTGGAATGTTCTTTAACTGGCTATGTAAGATGATCTGAGTTGCATTCAGTGTGTTCGAGATTAAATTGGATAAATTGCCTTGTTTGCCTCCTCCACAATAACACATTTTTATATAAGCGTGCATGCAGATCGGGATGGTGCTGCTAAATTGTATCACGTCACGTTCGCCAAGGCAAGGAGGTAGAATAAAGATGTGGGAGATATTGAGAAGGTGGGGCGTGACATATGCAAGCGACTGGCATCGTGGTGTAAACACCAGGTCTGTCTCTGCTATTATCACTCTCAGTGGCCCTGACTTGTATTATTCATTTCTGAGAATCAGCTATTTTTAAGATAGAGCTTAAGAGCGCCTCAAAGCACCACAAGCATTTACCGCTATTCCAGCTATGCAGGACCAGTCTATTTACTGCTTTGCAGTAATTAGCGTATTGGCTGGAGACTTTCCAAACTGTTCACAATGAGCCTGCACTCACAGTCTTAAAATCCTGAATTAAGTGGTGTAAAGTCTACTAAAACTAGTGATTTGACATGATCATAATATTTGAAAAATAGACATTCATCCAGACAGCCAAGATAAAGCTTTTTACCTGAAAATGCAACTTGTCAAACTATCTGAGTTGTTAATGTAGGTTAGACAAATGCAGCCCAAATATGAAAATCTCAATAATAAATAAATAAATGAATAAATAAATAGATTCTAACCAATGGCGAAAAGAAAGAAAAAAAAACTTTTTGCTATTCATGCTGAGATAAGACATTATCTATTAATGCTGCACCTAAAAATATGGAATAACTCAAAGTATTCAAAGCAGTAATTTCTTCATTTTCTGTTTTACATTTTTGCAAAAATGAAATTGGAAGCTGTCAGTTGCAAATAATTGCTGGCCAACTATAAACACACGCCCCGCACAACCCATGATGGTGTGGGTGGTGCAGTTCACTGTTGCTGAAACAATGTTTCCTCTGTCTCAGACAGGACAGTAGGGAGGACAGCTCGACTGCAACCAGTTCTTGGTAGCATGATTGTATTTGATAAGACTTTACCGAATCACTTGAACGTCAAAGTGAATTTTTCTTCAGAGTAATGCCATATGTGGGAAATATGTAATGTAAAACGTGTTGCTGTATAAAATATATTGCTTCCTTCAAGTCAGTGTTCAGTAGAAGCACCTTTTGGCTGTAGCATTGGGACTGGTTGGACAGCTGTCAGTCAGGCTATCAGCTACAACTATCATTAACTGACACTATATGTGCATATGCATTTGTATTGAGAAATATGGTTGTGAAATAAAAATTGTCAATGAACGTGTTGCTCTGCTCTTTAAGACCCCCTGATATTTCCTCTGATGATGAAATGGGTGTAGATGCAACATTTGTCTGCTCTCTCCAGGGATGGGTGTGGGCTGACACACTACATTTCCAAAACACAGAGCTCTGTAAGACTTCTGAGTCTCTCACATTCATTGTCCCTGTGTGTGTGTATGTGTGTGTTTGTGTGTGTAGGTGAGTAGGTGAGTGAGTGAAAGACAGAGGAAAAAAAGACCATGTTCTACCTCCCCATCTAGTGTCCATTTCAGGTCTTACAAGTAATTCGTGAATGCATGGGGCTGCACGGCCTTGTTGATTATTTACTTTTTCCGCAACATGTATTAAAATATTTATTTATCTCATGTAGGAACCCCGAGAAAGAGTTTCTGTCACTTCATAGAGGGACATCAAAAACAATAAAAACAAGGTATTTATCACCAAATAATATTTAAAAAAAAGAAGAAAATTCCTTGTAATCATGGGATTCTTTTTTTTTTTTTGTTAATTTGTTTATTTTCCTGTAATTCGTGTTTTTTATGGCTATTTCACAGATGGCTGAAGAAGAAGACACCAGGGAGGTGCTCTTTACAGACTGGCAGGGTCCAGATGAGACTGGCCTGACCATTGAACAGACGAGTGGCGGGGAGATTTTTGTAAAAGAAGTCAGAGGAGAGTCACCGGCTGCACGCTCTGGAAAAGTATATGAAGGCAGGTGTTTTATTTGTTTTCTTATTATTTTCAACATTGCAAACTTCAGAGTTTTTACTGGTGCATCTACTTAATTCACAGGTGACCAGATTGTTGGTGCCACTGTCTATTTTGACAATATGAGTCCAGAAGACACCGCTGAGCTACTGAAGACACTGAACCGACATAAAGTCGGACTGAAACTACAAAACAGAGGAGACAAATCTCCTGGCTACTCACCTTTGAGTACACCATGTCGTTCTCCGATGGGCACCCTGACCTGGGAAGGAAAGACCCGGTTCGGGAGTGCCAGTCCAGATATACTCCTGGTCAGTTCCGCAAAAAATGTGTGTGTACGATTGTTGCCAGTTGTCAGCGTCTGAGCCTCCATATTCTCTTCTAACATGAGACACTGCCTATCTGTCAACAGAGTGGAGATGATGAGGACTATAAGAGAATATACACAAAAAAGATCAAACCAAGGCTGAAGTCCGAAGACCTGGCTGAGGGGGTCGATGTTCGCACAGAGCGGCACAGCAGCACGAGCAGTGATGGCAGCACAATCACTACCATCACTCGCCGCATCACTACATACACCGTGGAAATGCCTGGTGGCATAAGTGAGCAACTTGAACTTTCAAGCCCAGATGTGAAAGGGCTAAGGCATGAGTCTGGAGATGGTTCGCCGGGAAAAAGGATTCTACACGGGAGCCCTTCAGGTAAAATGGCTGCCGTATCAAAAACAGAGGTTTTTGATTCAAGTAATATCTCTTACACTGGGCCACAAGTTAGCTCTAAAGAGACACACTGGGGCCATGGGGGAGTTCAGACCACAGTAACAACAAAAGATGGAGAAACAGTAACAGATCTTAAGTTCAAAGGGCCTGATTTTGGAGAAATTAAGCAAGGAGGCCTTGAGACCATGAAAGGGATTGATGAGAAAAGAGAAGGGGGCATCCAGGTATCTGGAACAAGTGTGACACTGAGGGGCAGTACAAACACTGGTAGTAGGCATATTGCATTGAGAGGAATGGATGAAGCAGAGGCAGATGCAGATGAGGGTAAAGGGGCAATAAACATGTCTTTACCAGAAAAAGCTGTAGAGATCACCGTACCATCCATTCAAAAAACACAAGAGACAAATATTGACATTTCCAACATTAAAATTGCTGGATCGTCTACAGGTATTGGTCCTGAGTTTAAAGATAGCAGGAGAAATATATCCGGGCCAAATCTGGCATTCAATCCAAAAAGTCCAACACTGAAAACTGAACTTGACGTTGCTAAGACAGAGATAGATATCAGGAGATCAACACAGGGTGAAAATGAAGGCATTGATATTGCATTTGAAAAGCCTGGAATGAAAATTCCATCGTTTGGCAGCAAAGGTCCAAAACTTGAGGTGAAGGGTGTTGATATAAACATTCCCAAAGTTGATGTACAAGTACCAGGTGTTGAAATGAAAACTCTGGAGACTGACATTAAAGGGCCTAATGGAAAAATCAAAGCTCAAGAACTAACACCACCAACCATTTCTGCTTCAAAAATATCAATGTCAGCTGTAAATATAAACCTCAAAGGTGATGTAGATGTTTCACTTCCAAAGATTGAGGGAGACATTAAAACACCAGATTTTAAAGGTACAGAAATAAATATTAAAGGAGAAAAAGGAGGAGTTAAAATGCCAATGATTAATATACCCTCTGTTGATGCTAAAATTCCAAAACTGGAAGGCCCTGGTGTAAACCTTCAGAGAGCTGAGATCAATGTGAATGCCCCTGATTTTGACATTGAAGCTCCAACGATTGACATCAAGGGCACAGATGCAACGATAAAAGGGCCAAAATTTGAACCACCATCAATTAAAACACCAAAGATTCCAGGTATCGACATAAATCTGAAAAGTCCTAAACAAGAAGGGAACTTAGATGTTTCCATTTCAACAATGAAAGGAGATGTGACTGCTCCTATGGTGGATAGTGAAAGAACAGACATTGATATTGAGGGACCTGAGGGTGGATGTAAAATGCCAAAAGTCAATCTGCCAAAATTTGGCAATAAGGGTATGACTGTTAAAGCTCCAGATGTGGAAATAGCAAAAGGAAACATAGATGTGAAACTACCTGGTGTTGATGTTAAAGCTTCAGAGACTGACATTAAAGGACCAGAGGGAACATTCACTGATTCAAAATTAAAGTCACCAACATTTTCAGGTAGCCAAATATCCATGCCTGATGTTGGCTTGAAACTAAGTGGTCCCAAACTCAAAGGTGATGTAGATGTGTCAGTTCCAATTACTGAGGAAGGCTTTAAAACACCAGAATCAGATATCAAAGGTCCAGAACTTAATATCGAAGGAGAAACAGAAGTATTTAAAACAACAAAGATTAATGTAACCTCGTTTGGTGCGAAGGATCCGAAAGTAAAGGGTCCTGCCTTGGATGTAAAACTTCCGTCAGTAAAGGTCCCTGATGTTGATGGTCCAGAGGTACCATCAATTAAAACAACAAAAGTACCAGGTGACATTGACATTAAGCTAAAAGGTCCAAAAGTTGAAGGGGGAGTAGATGTTTCAGTTCCCAAAGAAAAAGATTTGAAGGCACCTGAGATGGATGTGGAAGGACGTGATTTTGGAATTGAAGGACCAGAGGGTGGATTGAAAATGCCAAAATTCAGTTTGCCAAAATTTGGCTTCATGGGTTCGGACGTTGACGCTCCAGATGTTAAAATAAACATACCTAAGGGCAACATAGATGTCAAAGTACCTGATATTAAAGATCCAGAGACTGACATCAAAGGGCTGGAGGGAAAAATTAAAAGACCCAAACTTGAAGAACCGAAGATCAACATACCAACATTCGGTGTAAAAGGACCAAGAGTTGAGGGCCCTGATATTGATGTAAACCTTCCTAAAGCTGAGATCGATGTGAAGGCACTTTCTGGTCTAAACATATCAATGCCAGATGTAGATTTTCATCTAAGTGGTCCCAGAGTCAAAGGTGATGTAGGCGTGTCAGTTCCAAAGATTAGAGACATTAAAACACCAGATGTCAACATTAAAGCTCCTAAAGCGAATATTGAAGGAGAACCAGGTGGATTTAAAATGCCAAAAATGCCCTCAATTGGTGTTAAAGGCCCAAAAGCGGAGTGTCCAGATATTGATGTAAATCTTCCAGAAGCTGAAATAGACATAACTGCACCTGCTGTAGATATTAAAGCCCCAGAGGTTGACATTGAAGGGCCTGATGGACAAATTAAAGGACCAAAATTGAAATTTCCTTCACTTTCTGGTCCAAAAATATCTATGCCAGGTGTTGATTTGAACGTAAGTGGTCCGAGACTTAAAGGTGATGTTGATATATGTCGGTTCAAAAATTGGAAGGAGACATTAAAGCACCAAAAGTTGTTACTGAAAGTCCACAAATGGTGTCGATGGAGAAGATTAAGGAGTTTTAAAAATCCCAACATTAGAATTGCCCAAATTACAGCGCCAAAGTCCCCAAATTACAGGGCCTAGCATTGATGTCAATTTCTAAAAAGCTGAGATCGATGTGAAGGTCCTGATGTTGACATTAAAGGTCCAAGATTGGCGTTGAAGGACCTGATGGAAAATTTAAGGATCAACAGTCAAGTTTCCTCCTTTCTGGTCAAAGATATCAATGCCTGATGTGGATTTTAATCTAAGGTCCCCAAAGTCAAGGTGATGTAGATGTGTCAGTTCGAAGATTGAAGGACATTAAACACCAGATATTGGCATTAAGGTCCTAAAGTGGATGTTGAAAGGTAGACCAGGTGGATTTAAAATGTAAGGTCAAAATGCCCTCATTTGCTGGTAAGGCAAAAGTGGAGACCCTGACATTGATGTAAGCCTACTACGGCTAGGTTCGATGTGAGAGAGCACCTGATGTATAGAGCATTAAAAGGTCAAGATGGACATTGAAGGACCTGATGGAAAATTTAAAAAGGATCAACAGTCAAGTTTCCATCACTTTCTGGTCCCAAAATATCTATACCAGGTGTTGATTTGAACGTAAGTGGTCCGAGACTTAAAGGTGATGTTGATATGTCAGTTCCAAAGATTGAAGGAGACATTAAAGCACCAAAAGTTGTTACTGAAAGTCCACAAATGAACATCGATGGAGAAGTTGGGAGTTTTAAAATCCCAACATTTAAATTGCCCAAATTTGGCCTTAAAAGTCCCAAATTACAGGGCCCTGACATTGATGTCAATGTTCCTAAAGCTGAGATCGATGTGAAGGTCCTGATGTTGACGATAAAGGTCCAAAGATTGACGTTGAAGGACCTGATGGAAAATTTAAAGGATCAACAGTCAAGTTTCCATCACTTTCTGGTCCAAAGATATCAATGCCTGATGTGGATTTTAATCTAAAAGCGGTCCCAAAGTCCAAAAGGTGATAGCAGATGTGTCAGTTCGAAGATTGAAGGAGACATTAAAACACCAGATATTAACATTAAAGGTCTAAGAGTGGATCAAAAGAAGGTGAACCAGGTGGATTTAAAATGCCAAAGAGTCAAAATGCCCTCATTGCTGGTAAAGGCCCAAAAGTGGAGACCCTGACATTGGCAAACCTTCCAGCTGAGTTAGATGTGAAAGCCCCTGATAATGACATTAAAGGTCAACCGATGGACATGGAAGGACCTGATGGAAAATTTAAGGACCAACAATCAAGGATTTCCATCACTTTCTGGTCCAAAGATATCAATGCCTGATGTGGATTTTAATCTAAAAAGCGGTCCCCAAAGTCAAGGTGATGTAAAGATATTAATATTCCGAAGATTGAAGGAACATTAAAACGCAAGATATTAACATTAAAGGTCTAAAATTGGATGTTGAAGGTGAACCAGGTGGTTAAATCTGGATTAAAAATGCCCTCATTTATTAGTAAAAGGCCCAAAGTGGAGACCCTGACATTGATGTAAACCTACCCGAAAGCTGGGTTAGATGTTGAAGGCACCTGATGTCGACATTAAGGTCAAAGATGGACATTGAAGGACCTGATGGAAGAATTAAAGGATCAACAGTCAAGTTTCCATCACTTTCTGGTCCCAAAAAGATATCTATGCCAGGTGTTGATTTGAAGCAATAAGTGGTCGAGACAAAATTATAGATTTGTCAGTTCGAAGATTGAAGGAGACGTTAAAACACCAGATAATGGCATTAAAAAGGGTCCTAAAGAGTGGATGTTGAAGGTGAACCAGGTGGATTTAAAATGCCAAGGTCAAAAATGCCCCCTCATTTAGTGGTAAGGCCAAAAGTGGAGGCCCTGACATTGACGTAAACCTACCAAAGCTGAGTTCGATCTTGAAGGCCCCTGATGTTGACATTAAAAGGTCAAAGATGGACATGCAGAAGGACCTGATGGAAAATTTAGAGGACCAACAATCAGTTTCCATCACTTTCTGGTCCCAAAAGATATCCAATGCCCGGATGTGGATTTTTAATCTAAAAGCGGTCCCCCAAAGTCAAAGGTGATGTAGATGTGTCAGTTCCGAAGATTGAGAGACATTAAAACACCAGATATTAACATTAAAAGGTCCTAAAGTGGATGTTGAAGAATTGAACCAGGTGGATTCAAATGCCAAAAGGTCAAAAATGCCCTCATTTGCTGGTAAAAGGCCAAAAGTGGAGACCCTGACATTGGCCCGTAAACCTACCGAAACTGAGTTAGATGTGAAAGCCCTGATATTGACATTAAAGGTCAAAGATGGACATTGAGAAAAGGACCTGATGGAAAATTTAAAGGATCAACAAGTCAAGTTTCCATCACTTTCTGGTCCAAAGATATCCAATGCCTGAGGTGGATTTTAATCTAAGCGGTCTAAAGTCAAAATTGATGTAGATGTGTCGGTTCAAAAAGATTGAAGGAACATTAAAACACCAGATAATAACTGATAAAGGTCCTAAAGTGGATATTGAGAATTGAACCAGGTGGATTTAAAATGCCAAAAGGAAGTTAAAAAATGCCCTCCATTTGCTGGTAAAGGCCCAAAGTGGAGCCCCTGACATTGGCGTAAACCTACCAGCTGAGTTCGTGTGAAGCCTGATGTTGACATTAAAGACCAAAGATGGACATGGAAGGACCTGATGGAAATTTAGAGGACCAACAATCAAGTTTCCATCACTTTCTGGTCCAAAAGATATCAATGCGGATGTGGATTTTAATCTAGCAGTCCCCAAAGTCAAGGTGATGTAGATGTGTCAGTTCGAAGATTGAAGAGACATTAAAACGCAGATATTAACATTAAAAGGTCTAAAGTGGATGTTGAAGGTGAACCAGGTGGATTTAAAATGCCAAGGTCAAAAATGCCCTCATTTGCAGTAAAGGCCCAAGAAATTAGAGACCCTGACATTGGCGTAAACCTACCGAAAGCTGGGTTCAATGTATGAAGGCCTGATGTTGACGTGAGGTCCAAAGATGGACATGGAAGGACCTGATGGAAGGGCTAAGGACCAACAATCAAGTTTCCATCACTTTCTGGTCCAAAGATATCAATGCCTGATGTGGATTTAATCTAAAAAGCGGTCCCCAAAGTCAAAAGGTGATGTAGATGTGTCGGTTCCAAAAGATTGGAAGGAGACATTAAAAACGCAGATATTAACTTCATTAAAAAAGGTCTAAGTGGATATTGAAGGTGAACCAGGTGGATTTAAATGCAAAAGAGTCAAAAATGCCCTCATTTGCTGGTAAAAGGCAAAAGTGGAACCCCTGTTGATAAACCTACGGCTGAGTTCGATGTGGCCTGATGTTGACATTAAAGGGTCAAAGATGGACGGAAGGGACCTGATGGAAAATTAAAGGATCAACAGTCAAGTTTCCATCACTTTCTGGTCCAAGATATCAATGCCTGATGTGGATTTTAATCTAAAAGCGGTACAAAGTCAAGAGTGATGTAGATGTGTCAGTTCGAAGATTGAAGGAGACATTAAAACGCAGATATTAACATTAAAAAGGTCCTAAAAGTGGATGTTGAGGTGAACCAGGTGGATTTAAAATGCCAAAGGTCAGAAATATACCCTCATTTGAGTGGTAAAGGCCCAAAAGTGGAGGCCCCTGACATTGACGTAAACCTACCAAAAGCTGAGTTCGATGTGAAGGCCCCTGATGTTGACATTAAAGGTCCAAAGATGGACATGGAAGGACCTGATGGAAAATTTAGAGGACCAACAATCAAAGTTTCATCCTTTCTGGTCCAAAGATATCAATGCCGGATGTGGATTTTAATCTAAGCGGTCCCAAAGTCAAAGGTGATGTAGAATTGTCAGTTCCGAAGATTGAAGGAGACATTAAAACACCAGATATTAACATTAAAGGTCCTAAAGTGGATGTTGAAGGTGAACCAGGTGGATTTAAAATACTTAAAGGTCCAAATGCCCTCATTTTGCTGGTAAATGCCCAAAAGTGGAGACCCCTGACATTGACGTAAACCTACCGAAAGCTGGGTTCAATGTGAAGGCCCCTGATGTTGACATTAAAGGTCCAAAGATGGACATGGAAGGACCTGATGGAAAATTTAAAGGACTAACAAATCAAGTTTCCATCTTTCTGGTCCCAAAAGATATCAGTGCCTGATGTGGATTTTAATCCTAAGCGGGTCCCAAGTCAAAAGGTGATGTAGATGTGTCAGTTCCAAAAGATTGAAGGAGACATTAAAACAGATATTAACATTAAAAAGGTCCTAAAGTGGATATTGAAGGTGAACCAGGTGGATTTAAAATGCCAAAGGTCAAAAATGCCCTCATTTGCTGGTAAGGCCAAAGGTAAGAACCCCTGACATTGGGCGTAAACCTACAGCTAGGGATTCGATGTGAGGCCCTGATGTTGACATTAAGGTCCAAAAGATGGACATGGAAGGACCTGATGGAAAATTTAGAGGACCAACAATCAAGTTTCCATCACTTTCTGGTCCAGATATCAATGCGGATGTAGTTTTTAATCTAAAAGCGGTCCCAAAGTCAAAGGTGATGTAGATGTGTGTCAGTTCGAAGATTGAGAACATTAAAACACAGATATTAACGATAAGGTCCTAAGGAGAGTGGATGTTGAAAGGTAGACCAAGGTGGATTTAAATGCCAAAGGTCAAAATGCCCTCATTTGCTGGTAAAGGCCCAAAAGTGGAGACCCCTGACATTGACGTAAACCTACCGAAAGCTGGGTTCATGTGAGCCCTGATGTTGACATTAAAAGGTCCAAGATGGACATGGAAGGACCTGATGGAAAATTTAAAGGACCAACAATCAAGTTTCCATCCTTTCTGGTCAAAAGATATCAATGCCTGATGTGGTTTAATCTAAGCGGTCCCAAAAGTCAAAGGTGATGTAGATGTGTCAGTTCAAAGATTGAAGGAGACATTAAAACACCAGATAATATTAACATTAAGGTCCTAAAGTGGATATTGAAGGTGAACCAGGTGGATTTAAAATATGAGTCAAAAATGCCCTCATTTGCTGGTAAAAGGCCGCAAAAGTGGGGCCCTGACATTGACGTAAACCTACCGGCTTCAGGTTAAATCCTGTAACATGGCCCTGATGTTGACATTAAGGTCAAAGATGGACATGGACCTGATGGAAAGGTACAAGGATCAACAGTCAAGTTTCCATCACTTTCTGGTCCAAGATATCAATGCCCTGATGTGGATTTGCAATCTAAGCGGTACACCAAAGTCAGGTGATGTAGATGTGTCAGTTCACGAAAGATTGAGAGGACATTAAAACACAGATATTAACATTAAAAGGTCCTAAAGTGGATGTTGAAGGTGGAACCAGGTGGATTTAAATGCAAAAGGTCAAAATGCCCTCATTTAGTAAAGGCCCAAAAGTGGAGACCCTGACGATGGCGTGAAATCTCTACCACCGGCTGGGTTCAATGTGAAGGCCCCTGATGTTGACATTAAAGGTCCAGAGTTTAACATTGAAGGACCTGATGGAAAAATCAAAGGACCAAAAGTCAAGTTTCCAACACTTTCTGGTCCAAATATATCAATGTAGATGTTGAGATTTTCGCTAAGTGATCCCCAAATCAAAGGTGATGTAGATGTGTCAGTGCCTAAGATTGAAGGAGACATTAAAACACACCAGATATTGACATTAAAGGGTCCTAAAGTAGATATTAAAGAAGGAGGAGGATTTAACATGCCAAAATTCAGATGCCTTCATTATGGCGGTAAGAGATCAAAAAGTTGAGGGTCAGACATTGATGTAAACCTTTAAAGCTGAAATAGACATAAAGTGCTCTGGTGTGAATATTAAAGCCCAGTGATTGACATTGAAGGGCCTGATGGAAAAATGAGAGGACCCAAATTGAAATTTTCCATCACTTTCTGGTCCAAAATATCTATACTTAGATGTTGATTTGAACCCTAAAGTGGTCCCAGACTTAAAGAGTGATGTTGATGTGTCAGTTCAAAGATTGAAGAGACATTAAAGCTGCAAAATTGATGTCAGGCCCAAGTAAACATCGAAGAGGTTTAAAAATGCCAACATTTAAATTGCCCAAATTTGTATAAAAGTCCGCTAAAGATTTCGGTATTGATGTCAATGTTCCTAAAACTGCAGATCGATATGAAGGCTTCTGATGTTGACATTAAAAGGTCAGAGAGTTCAACATTGAAGGGCCTGATGGAAAAAATCAAAGGACCAAGTCAGTTTCCATCACTTTCTGGTCAATATATCAATGCAGATGTGGTCCCAAAGTCCAAAATTGATGCAGACTATATCAGTTCAAATGATTGGAAGAGACAAATCTCACGGGAAATGGATATCAAAGGTCTGATGTTGTGTGCAAGGAGAACCAGGAGAGAGTTTACAATGCAAAGATTAAGAATGCCCTCATTTGGTGGAATAAGTCCCAGCACTGGAGGGTCATGGTGTGGATGTAGACCTTCCCAAAGCTGGAAATTGATGTGAAGGCCCTGAATGTGATATTAGAGGTCCAAGATTGATGTGGGAAGGAATTGATCACTTTAATATAAGTGCCAAAAATTCAAGCTACCTACAATTAAAGCATAAAAATGCCGAATATTGATGTTAATCTTCATATTTAAGAAAGAAGCGATTTAGATGTTCAGTTCCAAAGGTTCAAGGTGATTTTTAAAACTCCTGGGGACAATCTTAAAAAACCGACATCACTATAAAGGAAGCAAAGGAATTGGATTCAAAATACTAAATCAAAATGCCTCACTTTCATTTTTAAAAGTCAAAAAGCTGAGGTTCCTGATGTAAATGTTAAATTTCCTAAAGGTAACATCGATGTTGCCTGTCCAAAAATTGAAGGAGCTGATGCAAAAATCGAAGTACCCAAAGTCAGTCTTCCATCGATATCTGGATCAAAGGTATCCATGCCTGATGTAGATATTCACCTGTGTGATCCCAAACTAAAAAGTGAAGTGGATGTGTCAGTTCCAAAGATTGAAGAACATTAAAACACCGAATAATGACATTAAAAGGTCTAAGTAGATATTAAAGGAGACAGGTGGATTTAACATGCCAAAAGATTCAGATGCCTTCATTTAGTGGTAAAGTCAAAAGTTGAGGTCGAATCGTGATATAAACGCCTTCCCCCAAGCTGGAAATAGACATAAGTGCTCCTGGTGTGAATATTAAAGGCCCGAAGATTGACATTGAAAGGCCTGATGGAAAAATGAGAGGACCCAAATTGAAATTTCCATCACTTTCTGGATCCAAAATATCTATGCCAGGTGTTGATTTGAACCTAAGTGATTTAGACTTAAAAGGTGATGTTGATGTGTCAGTTCAAAAGATTGAAGGAACATTAAAGCACCAAACGATATCTAATTGAAGTAAGCTATCGAAGGAAGCGGAGGATTTAAAATGCCAACTTCCCATTTAGAATTACTAAATTTGTATAAGAAGTCCCAAACTAGGGCCCTATTGTTGATGTCAATGTTCTAAAGGCTGAGATCGATGTGAAGGCTCTGATGTTGACATTAAAGGTCCAGGAGTTTAACATTGAAGGACCTGATGGAAAAATCAAGGACCAAAGTCAAGTTCAACACTTTCTGGTCCCAAATATATCCAATGCCAGATGTGGATTTTTTCATCTAAGTGGTCCCAAATCAAGAGTGAATGTAGATGTCAGTGCCTAAGATTGGAAGGGCATTAAAACACCAGATATTGACGTTAAAGGTCCTAGAAGAAGTATAGATATTAAAGGAGAGAGACAGGTGGATTTAACATGCCAAGATTCAAGATGCCTTCATTTAGTGGTAAAAGTCAAAAGTTGAGGTCAGATGTTGATATAAACCTTCCCAAAAGCTGCAAATAATGAACATAATTATACCTGGTGTAGATATTAAAGGCCCAGAGATTGACGTTGAAAGGCCTGATGGAAAAATGGGGAAGGACAGAATTGAAATTTCCATCACTTTCTGGTCCAAAATATCTATATAAGGTGTTGATTTGAACCTAAGTGGTCCCCAGACTTAAAAGGTGATGTTGATGTGTCAGTTCCAAAGATTGGAAGAACATTAAAAGCACCAAACTTGATATCTGGGCCAAGTAAACATCGAAGGAAGCGGAGGGTTTAAAATGCCAACATTTAATTGCCCCAAATTTGGCCTTAAAGTCCCCAAACTAGAGGGCCCTGGTATTGATATCAATGTTCCTAAGGCTGAAGATGATGTGAAGGCTCCTGATGTTGACATTAAAAAGGTCAAGTTTAGCGATGAAGGACCTGATGGAAAAATCGAGGACCAAAGTCAAGTTTCCAGCACTTTCTAGTCCCAGAAATATATCAATACCAGATGTGGATTTTTCATCTAAAGTGGTCCCAAAATCAAGGTGATGTAGATGTGTCAGTGCCTAAGATTGAAGGAGACATTAAAACACCAGATATTGACATTAAAGGTCTAAAGTAGATATTCAGAGGAGAGACAGGTGGATTTAACATAAGGTTAGATGCCTTCATTTAGTGGTAAAGTCAAAAGTTGAGGGGTCAGATGTTGATATAAACTTTCTAAAGCTGAAATAGACATAGTGCTCCTGGTGTAGATATTAAGGGGCCAGAGATTGACATTGAAGGGCCTGATGGAAAAATAAAGGAAGGACCCAAATTGAAATTTCCATCACTTTCTGGTCCAAATATCTATACTTAGTGTTGATTTGAACCTAAGTGGTCCCAGACTTAAAAGGTGATGTTGATGTGTCAGTCCAAAGATTGAAGAGAACATTAAAGCACCAAAATTGATATCCTGAGCCCAAGTAAACATCGAAGAAGGAGAAAAGCCGGAGGTTTTAAAATGCCAACTTATTTAATTGCCCAAATTTGGCAAAGATCCCCCAAACTAGGGCCTGAGTATTGATGTGTCAAAGTTCTGAAGATCGATGTAGGCTCTGATGTTGACATTAAAAGGCCCAGAGTTTAACATTGAAAGTGATGGAAAATCAAGGACCCAAGTCAGTTCCATCCCTTTCTGGTCCAAGGATATCAAAGCCAGATGTGGATTTTTCATCAGTGGTCCCAAAGTCAAGGTGATGTAGATGTCAGTGCCAAAAGATTGGAAGGAGACATTAAAACACCAGATATTGACATTAAGGTCTAAAAGTGAGATATTAAAGAGGAGAGAGACCAGGTGGTTGCATGCCAAAGATTCCAGATGCCTTCATTTGAGTGGTAAGAATCCAAGTTGGGGTCAGATATTTGATGTAAACCTTCCCAAAAGCTAGAAATAGACATAGGAGTGCTCTGGTGTGAATATTAAAGGCCCAGAGATTGACATTGAAAGGCCTGATGGAAAAATGAGAGGACCCAAATTGAAATTTCCATCACTTTCTGGTCTAAAAATATCTATGCCAGGCCGGATGAACCTAAAGTGATTCACAGACTTAAAGGTGATGTTAATGTGTCAGTTCCAAGATTGAGGAGACATTAAAGCACCCAAAGTTGATATTGAAGGCTTAGAAATGAATATTGAAGAGGCGGAGGTTTTAAATGTAGCATTTTAAATTGCCCAAATTTGGCCTTAAAGTCCCAAACTAGGGGCCCTGGTATTGATAATAAAGTTCCTAGAGATCGATATGAAGGCTCTGATGTTGACATTAAAAGGCCCAGATTTTAACATTGAAGGACCGATGGAAAAATCAAAGGACCAAAAGTCAAAAGTTTCCATCCTTTCTGGTCCAAGGATATCAATGCCAATGTGGATTTTCATCGAAGTGGTCCCCAAAGTCAAAGGTGGAATGTAGATGTGTCAGTGCCAAAAGATTAGAGACATTAAAACACCAGATATTGACATTAAAAGGTCCTAAAGTAGATATTAAAAAAAGGAGAGACAGGTGGATTTAACATGCAAAAGATTCAGATGCCTTCATTTTAATTAGTAGAGTCAAAGTTGAGGTCCAGATGTTGATGTAAAAACCTTCCCAAAAGCTGGAAATAGACATAAATGCTCCTGGTGTGATATTAAAAGGCCCAAGAGATTGTTGAAAGGCCTGATGGAAAAAGTGAGAGGACCAAATTGAAATTTCCATCACTTTCTGGTCCCAAAATATCTATACTTGAGATGTTGAGATGAACCTAAAGTGGTCCCCAGACTTAAGGTGATGTTATTGGTCCAGTTCAAAGACTGAGGAGACATTAAAAGCACCAAAATTGATATCACAGGCCAAGTAAACATCGGGAAAAGCGGAGGTTTAAAATGCCAACATTTAAATTGCCCAAATTTGGCCTTAAAAGTCCCAACCTAGAGGGCCCTGGTATTGATGTCAATGTTCCTAAGGCTGAGATCGATGTGAAGGCTCCTGATGTTGACATTAAGGTCAAGTTTAACATTGAGAAGGACCTGATGCTGGAAAATCAAGGACCAAAAGAATCAGTTCCAACACTTTCTGGTCCAAATATATCAATGCCAGATGTGGATTTTCATCGAAGTGGTCCAAAAGTCCAAAGGTGATGTAGATGTCTGTCAGTGCCAAAAGATTGGAAGGAGACATTAAAACACCAGATATTGACATTAAAAGATCCTAAAAGTAGATATTAAAGGAGAGACAGGTGGATTTAACATACCAAAAGATTCAGATGCCTTGCCTTCATTTAGTGGTAAAGTCCAAAAGTTGAGGTCCAGATGTTGATGTAAACTAAGCTGGAAATAGACATAGATGCTGCTGGTGTAGATATTAAGGCCAGAGATTGACATTGAGAAGGGCCTGATGGAAAATAAGGAGGACAAATTGAAATTTCCATCACTTGGTCCAAAAATATCTATGCCAGGTGTTGATTTGAACCTAAGTGGTCCCCAGACTTAAAGGTGATGTTGATATTAATCGGTTCAAGATTGGAAAGGAGACATTAAGCGCAAACTTGATATCCTGAGCCAGTAGCTGCTCCCGAAGGAGAAGCGAGAGGTTTTAAAATGCCAACATTTAAATTACTTAAATTGTGTAAAGTCCCAAACTAGGAGCCCTAGTATTGATGTCAAAGTTCTAAAACTGAGATCGTGTAGAAGGCTCCTGATGTTGACATTAAAAAGGTTGAGTTTAACATTGGAAAGGGCCTGATGGAAAAAATCAAGGACCAAAAGTCAAGTTTCCATCCCTTTCTGGTCCAAAGGATATCAATGCCAGATGTGGATTTTCGCCAAGGAAATTGGTCCCAAAGTCCAAGGTGATGTAGATGTGTCAGTGCCAGATTGAAGAGACATTAAAACACACCAGATATTGACATTAAAAGGTCCTAAAGTAGATATTAAAGGAGAGACAGGTGGATTTAACATGCCAAGATTCAGATGCCTTCATTTTAGTGGTAAAGTCCAAAGTTGAGAGGTCCAGATGTTGATGTAAGCCTTCTAAAAGCTGAAATAGACATAAGTGCTCTGGTGTAGATATTAAAAGGCCCAGAGATTGACATTGAGAAGGGCCTGATGGAAAATAAAGAGGACCCAAGAGTTAAATTTCCATCACTTTCGGTCACAAATATCTATGCCAGGTGTTGATTTGAACCTAAAGTGGTCCCAGACTTAAAAGGTGATGTTGATGTGTCAGTTCAAGGTGAAAGGAGACATTAAAAGCACCAAACATTATCACAGGCCCAGAAGTAAACATCGAAGGAGAAAGCGGAGGTTTTAAAATGCCAACATTTAAATTGCCCAAATTTGGCCTTAAAAGTCCCAAACTAGAGGGCCCTGGTAGTGATGTCAAAAGTTCCTAAAGCTGAGATAAAATATGAAGGCTCCTGATGTTGACATTAAGGTCAGAGTTTAACATTGAAGGGCCTGATGGAAAATCAAGGACCAAAAGTCAGAGTTTCCATCCCTTTCTGGTCCAAGGATATCAGTACCAGATGTGGATTTTTTCATCAGTGGTCCCAAAATCAAAGGTGATGTAAGATGTGTCGAAGATTACCAAGATTGAAGGAACATTAAAACACCAGATATTGACATTAAGATCCTAAAGTAGATATTAAGGAGAGACGAATTGGATTTAACATGCAAAGATTCAGATCTTGGCCTTCATTTGGTGGTAAAAGTCCAAAGTTGAGGTCCAGATGTTGATGTAAGCCTTCCCAAAGCTGAAATAGACATAAATGCTCTGGTGTAGATATTAAAAGGCCCAGGATTGTTGAAGGCCTGATGGAAAATGAGAGGACCCAAATTGAAATTTCCATCACTTTTCTATGAATTTAAAAATATCTATACCAGATGTTGATTTAGTTTCGTGGTCCCAGACTTAAAGGTGATGTTGATAATGTCAGTTCCAAAAAGATTGAGGGAGACATTAAAAAGCACCCAAAGAGTTGATATTGAAGGTTTAGAAATGAATATTGAAGGAGAAAGCGGAGGTTTTAAAATGCCAACATTTAAATTGCCCAAATTTGGCAAAAGTCCCAAACTAGAGGCCCTGTTATTGATGTCAAAGTTCCTAAAGCTAGAGATCGATATGAAGGCTCCTGATATTATTTGATAAGGTCAGAGTTTAACATTGAAGGGCCTGATGGAAAAAATCAAGGACCAAAAGTCAAGTTTTCCATCCTTTCTGGTCAAGGATATCAATGCCAGATGTGGATTTTCATCGAAGTGGTCCCAAAGTCAAAGGTGATGTAGATGTGTCAGTTCCAAAGATTGAAGGAGACATTAAAACACCAGATATTGACATTAAAGGTCCTAAAGTAGATATCAGGGGGGCTGGAGTGGATTTAACATGTAAGGAATTCAAGATGCCTTCATTTTGATGGTAAGAAGTCCAAAGTTGAGGGTCCAGATGTTGATAAACCTTCCCCAAAACTGAAATAGACATAGTGCTGCTGGTGTAGATATTAAAGGCCCAGAGATTGACATTAAGAAGGGGCCTGATGTAAATAGGAAGGACCCAAATTAAATTTCCATCACTTTCTGGTCCCAAAAATATCTATACCAGATCTTGATTTGAACCTAAAGTGAGGTCCCAGACTTAAAGGTGATGTTGATGTGTCAGTTCAAAAGATTGAAGGAGACATTAAGCACCAAAATTGATAACACAGGCCAAGTAAACATCGAAGGAGAAAGCGAGGTTTTAAAATGCCAACATTTAAATTGCCCAAATTGTTGGCCTTAAAGTCCCAAACTAGGGCCTAGTATTGATGTCAAAGTTCCTAAAGCTGAAGAGATAAATATGAAGGCTCCTGATGTTGACATTAAAGGTCAGGATTTAACATTGAAGGGCAGTGGAAAATCAAAGGACCAAGTCAGGTTTCATCCCTTTCTGGTCCAAGGATATCAATGCCAGATATTGGATTTTCATCGAAGTGGTCCCCAAAAGTCCAAAAGGTGATGTAGATGTGTCAGTCTGCCAAGATTGAAGGAGACATTAAAACACCGAATATTGACATTAAAAAGGTCCTAAAGAAGTAGATGTTAAAGGGAGAGACAGGTGGATTTAACATGCCAAAGGTGAATGCCTTCATTTAGTAGTAAAAGTCCAAGTTGAGGTCCAGATGTTGATAAAACCTTTAATTTCAGAAATAGACATAAATGCTCCTGGTGTAGATATTAAAGGCCCAGGAATTGACATTGAAAGGCCTGATGGAAAAAATGAGAGGACCCAAATTGAAATTTCCATCTTTCTGGTCAAAAATATCTATGCCAGATGTTGATTTGAACCTAAAGTGGTCCCAGACTTAAAAAGGTGATGTTGATAATGTCAGTTCCAAGGTGGGGAGACATTAAGCACCAAAGTTGATACTGAGTTTAGAAATGAATATTGAAGGAGAAAAGCGGAGTTTTAAATCTAACATTTAAATTGCCCAAATTGTGTAAAGTCCCAAATAGAGACGGCCTGGTATTGATGTCAAGTTCCTAAAAGCTGAGATCGATGTAGAGGCTCTGATGTTGACTAAAGGTCCAGAGTTTAACATTGAGAAGGGCCTGATGGAAAAATCAAAGGACCAAAAGTCAAGTTTCCAACACTTTCTGGTCAAATATATCAATACCAGATAATGGATTTTTTCATGAAGTGGTCCCCAAGGATCAAAGGTGATGTAGATGTGTCGGTGCAAAAGATTGAAGGAACATTAAAAACACCGAATATTGACATTAAAAAGGTCCTAAAAGTAGATATTAAAAAGGAGAGACAGGTGGATTTAACATGCCAAAAGATTCAGATGCCTTCATTTAGTGGTAAGGGAGTCCAAAAGTTGAGGGTCCAGATGTTGATGTAAACCTTCCCAAAGCTGGGAAATAGACATAAGTGCTCCACAGGTGTAGATATTAAAGGCCCAGAGATTGACATTGAAGGGCCTGATGGAAAAATGAGAGGACCCAAATTGAAATTTCCATCACTTTTCTGGTCCAAAAATATCTATGCCAAGAAGTGTTGATTTAGTTACCTAAAGTGGTCCCCAGACTTAAAAAGGTGATGTTGATGTGTCAGTTCAAAGATTGAAGGAGACATTAAAGCGCAAGAATTGATGTATCACAGGCCAGAAGTAAACATCGAAGAGAGGAGAAAAGCGGAGGTTTTAAAATGCCAACATTTAAATTACTTCTAAATTTGGCATAAAGTCCAAACCTAGAGGCCCTGTGTATTGATGTCAAAGTTCCTAAGCTGAGATCGATGTGAAGGCTCCTGATGTTGACATTAAGGTCAGGTTTAACATTGAAGGGCCTGATGGAAAATCAAAAGGACCAAAAGTCAAGTTTCAACACTTTCTGGTCAAATATATCAATGCCAGATGTGGATTTTTTTCATAAAGTGGTCCAAAGTCAAGGGTGATGTAGATGTGTCAGTGCCAAAGATTGAAGGAGACATTAAAACACCAGATAATGACATTAAAGGTCCTAAAGTGAATATTAAAGGAGACAGGTGGATTTAACATGCCAAGGAATTCAGATGCCTTCATTTTAGTGAGTAAAGATCCAAGAAGTTGAGGGGTCCAGATGTTGATGTAAAGCCTTCTAAAGCTGAGAATAGACATAAGTGCTCATGGTGTAGTAGATATTAAAGGCCAGAGATTGACATTGAAGGGCCTGATGGAAATGAGAGGACCCAAATTGAAATTTCCATCACTTTCTGGTCAAAAAATATCTATGCAAGTGTTGATTTGAACCTAAGTGGTCCCAGACTTAAAGGTGATGTTGATGTGTCAGTTCAAAGATTGAAGAACATTAAGCACCAAAATTGATATCTGGGCCAAAGTAAACATGAAGGAGAAAGCGGAGGGTTTTAAAATGCCAACATTTAAATTACTTTCATTTGGCCTTAAAGTCCCTGACTAGAGGGCCTAGTATTGATGTCCAAAGTTCCTAAAAGCTGAGATCGATGTGAAGGCTCCTGATCAATGTTGACATTAAGGTCAGAGTTTAACATTGAAGGGCCTGATGGAAAATCAAAGGACCAAGTCAAGTTTCCAACACTTTCTGGTCCAAATATATCAATGCCAGATGTGGATTTTTCATCCTAAGTGGTCCCAAAGTCAAAAAGGTGATGTAGATGTGTCCAGTGCCAAAGATTGAAGAGACATTAAAACACCAGATATTGACATTAAAGGTCCTAAAGAGAGTAGATATTAAAGGAGAGACAGGTGGATTTAACATGTAAAGATTCCAGATGCCTTCATTTAGTGGTATTAAAGTCAAAGTTGAGGTCCAGATATTTGATGTAAGAAGCCTTCCCCGGCTGAAATAGACATAAATGCTCCTGGTGTAGATATTAAAAGGCTGAGATTGGCATTGAAGGGCTGATGGAAAAATGAGAGGACCCAAATTGAAATTTTCCATCACTTGCTGGTCCAAAAATATCTATGCCAGGTGTTGATTTGAACCTAAGTGGTCCCCCAGACTTAAAAGGTGATGTTGATGTGTCAGTTCAAAAGATTGAAGAGACGTTAAACCACCAAAACTTGATATCTGGGCAAGTAAACATCGAGAAGGAGAAAGCGGGGTTTTAAAATGCCAACTTATTTAAATTGCCCAAATTTGACATAAAGTCCCCAAACTAGGGGCCTGGTATTGATGTCAAAGTTCCTAAAGCTGAGATCGATATAGAAGGCTCTGATGTTGTTGACATAAGGTCCAGGTTTAACATTGAAAGGGCCTGATGGAAAAATCAAGGACCAAAAAGTCAAGTTTCATCCCTTTCTGGTCAAGGATATCAATGCCAGATATTGGATTTTCATCAAAAGTGCTCCAAAAGTCAAAGGTGATGTAGATATGTCAGTGCCAAAGATTGAAGGAGACATTAAAACGCAGATATTGACATTAAAGGTCCTAAAAGTAGATATTAAAGGAGAAGCAGGTGGATTTAACATGCCAAAAGATTCAGATGCCTTCATTTTAGTGGTAAAGTCCAAAGTTGAGGGTCAGATATTTGATGTAAACCTTCCCCAAAGCTGGAAATAGACATAAATGCTCTGGTGTAGATATTAAAGGCCCAGAGAGATTGACATTGAAAAGGCCTGATGGGAAAAATAGAGAGGACCCAATTAAAATTTCCGTCTTTCTGGTCAAGATATCTATACTTGAATGTTGATTTGAACCTAAGTGAGTCCCAGACTTAAAATTGATGTTGATCAATGTCCAGTTCAAAAGATTGAGGAGACATTAAAGCACCCAAAGTTGATATTGAAGGTTTAGGAAATGAATATTGAAGGAGAAAAGCGGAGGTTTTAAATGCCAACATTTAAATTGCCCAAATTTGGCCTTAAAGTCCCAAACTAGAGGGCCACAGTATTGATGTCAAAAGTTCCTAAAAGCTGAAAGAGATTGATATAGAAGGCTCTGATGTTGACATTAAAAAGGTCAGAGTTTAACATTGAAGGGCCTGATGGAAAATCAAAGGACCAAAAAGTCAAGTTTCCATCCCTTTCTGGTCAAAGGATATCAATGCCAGATGTGGATTTTTCATCGAAATTAGTCCCCAAAGTCAAAGGTGATGTAGATGTGTCAATTGCAAGATTGGAAGGAGACATTACAACACCAGATAATTATTGACGATAAAAAGGTCTAAAGAAAGTAGATATTCAGGGAGACACAGGTGGATTTAACATGCCAAGATTCAGATACTATTCATTTAATTAGTAAAGTCAAAAGTTGAGGGTCAGATGTTGATATAAACCTCCCCAAAGCTGAAATAGACATAAGTGCTCCTGGTGTAGATGTGTGAGGCCCAGAGATTTACATTGAAGGGGCCTGATGGAAAAATGAGAGGACCCAAATTGAAATTTCCATCACTTGCTGGTCCAAAATATCTATATGGTGTTGATTTGAACCTAAGTGGTCCCAGACTTAAGGTGATGTTGATGTGTCAGTTCAAGATTGAAGGAGACATTAAGCACCAAACTTGATATCACAGGCAGAAGTAAACATCGAAGGAAAGCGGAGGTTTTAAAATGCCAACATTTAAATTGCCTAAATTTGGCCTTAAAAGTCCAAAACTAGAGGGCCCTGGTATTGATATCAATGCTGCTAAAAGCTGAGATAAATATGAAGGCTCCTGATGTTGACATTAAGGAGTCCAGAGTTTAACGATGAAGGGCCTGATGGAAAAATCAAAGGACCAAAAGTCAGAGTTTCAACACTTTCTGGTCCCAAATATATCAATGCCAGATCATGGATTTTCATCTAAGTGGTCCCCAAAGTCAAAGAGTGATGTAGATGTGTGTCAGTGCCAAAAGATTGAAGAGAACATTAAAACACCGAATATTATTGGAGTCCTAAGTAGATATTAAAGGAGAGACAGAATTGGATTTAACATGCCAAAAGATTCAAGATGCCTTCATTTAATGGTAAAAAGTCAAAAGTTGAGGGTCAGATAATAGATTTATGAAAACCTTCCCAAAGCTGGGGAAATAGACATAAGTGCTCCTGGTGTAGATATTAAACCCCAGAGATTGACATTGAAGGGCCTGATGGAAAATATAAGAGAGGACCCAAATTGAAATTTCCATCACTTTCTGGTCCAAAAATATCTATACCAGGGAGTTGAGTTTGAACCTAAGTGGTCCCCAGACTTAAGGTGATGTTGATGTGTCAGTTCAAAGATTGAGGTATTAAAAGCACCCAAGAAAGTTGATATTGAAGGTCAATGAATATTGGAAGGAGAGAAAGTGGAGGTTTTAAAATGCCAATATTTAAATTGCCCAAATTTGGCCAAAGTCCCCGACTAGAGGGGCCTGGTATTGGTGTCCCAGTGTTCCTAGGCTGAGATCGCGTGAAGGCTCCTGATGTTGACATTAAAGGTCCAGAGTTTAACATTGAAGGGCCTGATGGAAAAATCAAAGGACCAAAAGTCAAGTTTCCAACACTTTCTGGTCCAAATACATCAATGCCAGATGTGGATTTTCATCTAAGTGGTCCCAAAGTCAAAGGTGATTTTGATATGTCAGTTCCAAAAGTGATGGGAGGAATTAAAACGCCTGAAAAATCAGTTGATATCAAAGGTCCTAATGTTGAAATCAAAGGGGCAGAGGGTGGACTAAACATGCTCCCAATAAATTTGGACAGTTCAAGTGTACAATGTCCTAATGTTGACATCAACATTCCTTCCTCTGCCTTTGACATAGAAGGACCTAATGCCAAACTCAAAGGTGATATGAAATATGCAATACCCAGTGTAGAGGGTAACCATGACTTTGAAGAACCCACTATTACTTTAGAGGGTGCTTCTGCTGATCGTCTAAAGATAGTTAGATTTCCAAAGTTCAAAGGCCCTAAGTTTGGAATAAAATCCCCTGAATTTGAAAGTCCAGAATCTACTGTCAAAGTAAAAGGTCCCAAAACAGAAATTAATATCCCAGATATTGCAAGTATTGATGCCCCTGACATTGATATAAAAGGGAAAAGGGGCAAATTTAAACTTCCTAAAGTTAAAGGAAAGATAAAGAAAACTGAGTTTGATGTAGACCCTCCAGCAATGCATTTGGATGTTGACTCACCCAGTATCCATGTCAAAAGATCAAAAGGAAAGAAGCCACTTTTTGGTAAGCTAAATTTTCCCGATGTGGAGATAGACATTAAATCACCAAAACCAAAAAGTGATCGATCTTTATCATCTGATGTTGATTTGTCATCTGCTTCACTGAACATCTCCTCAGACAAAGGCCAAGATGTGAATATGTCAAAAGTGACTATGTCTGCTCCTGATTTGGATACAAATCTTATTACGCACAGAGAGGGATCAACATCTGCTAGTCATAAAGGGCCACAGTTAAATGTGAGAGCTGGGGCAGAGGTTGATGCTGGTGTTTCAGGAGCTACAGTGCCTTGTGGCCTTCATTTCCCAGAGGGTACTGTAACCTTTCCCAAATTGAACATCCCAAAATTTGGTTTTCTTTACATAGAAGATCAGGATGGTGAAGGGGGTGAATCAGGTCATTCAGATAGTGCAGCCATAAAAATGCAGTCTCCATCAATTAGTTGTCAAGCAAGTTCTCCAAATATTGAAGTTCCCAGTCCTGAATTAAGGTATAATGAAAGCAAGGTCAAAGTGAAAATGCCAAAATTGTTTGGCAAGTCAAAACAAAAGGGTGGGAGTGCAGGTGACCTTCAGGGGCCAGAGATAGAAATGGGTGCTAGAGGAAAGGATGTACATGTAGGGAAAGAGCTGAGTGGGAAATTAGAATTAGAGGGCAACCCTGGCCTCAGTTTGTCTTCAAAGAGCAAATCAGCCTCCCTGGATCTGTTCAAAATAAGGCACAGATCTTCTCTGAGTGATGAGGGAGGACTTACTGTTACTTCTACACCTCAATTGGAAGCTGAAAGTAGTAATATTTCATTAGACCTAGGAGGGGGCAAAGTCAAAGGGAAGAAAGGCAAGTTGAAATTTGGCACCTTTGGAGGTTTTGGTTCTAAGACTAAGGGCTCATATGAAGTGACACTTGGTGAAGGTGCTGACGCAGGGGCAGAGGGAAGTGCAGGTGTTTCTCAAACTTCTAAGAAATCTAGGTTGTCTTCATCATCAAGCAGCGACAACGGTGGTGGTTTAAAGTTACCAAAAGTTGAACTGACTGTTTCGCCCAAAAAGTAATTGAGTACAAAGAAAACTGTTGTGTACAATAATACAGAGAACAATTACACAAAATATCAGTTCTTCAGCCAAAAGTCAGGGGATTCACACAGTCCTCTCAATTGTTAAACAATATCTCTGACAAGTCAACTGAGAGTGCACAACAATAAACCATTCAAAGTGTAAATAAGATTAAAAGTGTATTGTAATAATAAATATTTTTGTACATATTCCAGATTTATTGAATATATTACACTTTGCCTAAAATTAACCAATAGCTTTTAATATACTATTATGTCTCATTTCATGTTTTAAATTGAATGTTGTTAAAATGGGTGTGGTATATTTGTATTTAGGGTTTATTATGCAGAAGAGACAGTCTCAATTGTTATTTTGAAGAAAGTTGCTATTCATACACCCAGACATAAGTACCAGCAGTTAAGGATTTTCTTATGTATTATTGTTTAATCAATACAGAAGCATATATAGACCACACAGGATGGACTCTTTTTAAAGCAAAGATGTTGTATATGCCATAATTGCAGCACTCACTGTTGGAAACATCAACTGTCTGTCAATAATTTTCTGTGCATTGTTAAGAACATTTATTTTGTGGAAGCAAATGAAAAAACAAAAAACTAAACTAAAAACAAATATAGATTAAGTTGCTTTATATTGAACATGTTTTTGCTTTTAATCACGTGTCATTTTCATACTTTATGGTTCTCTATGTTTTATTTCATTCATTTCCTTTTGTTTTTTTTGTTTGTTTTTAACACACTTTATTTACCATACAAATAAAAGATTCTTTTTTTTTGCAAAAAAAAAAAATCTGTAGATTGACTCTTATTGGAGTTAGAGCATGATCATATGGGCCAATTTCATTGTGTGCATTCTGCCAAACAAACTAAATAAACAAATTTATAGAAATGCCAAAATTTGTACGCCTGTTGTCAGAGAACATTGTCATGAAATATGTTGTGATTTGTCAGAAAATTATTGTTACATTAGGGCAGTGGGTTTCAAGCGGGTGGGTGGGGAGTGGGGGAATACCAAGGCAAACATTGCACAAACTCATTTTCTCTCCTCTACTAGCAGGGTATGGAAGTAAATCTGTGCCACCTTGCACTGAATTAGAATTTCTAACTGAATTTTTTTTTGCATCAAAAATAGACTTTGAATTTCAAATACATCGAATTTCTAGTATGCATTTTTATTTTTGACACTTATTTTTTATAGAATTATAAAATAATTTCAGGGTGAAAAAAATCAGCGTGAAAAAGACCATCTCAACATCTGGGTGACCAGGGAAAAGCAAAAAAAAGTGTCCAGGAAATAGCATATGCGTGGGACTTTCCTTCCCTTACTGAAAACAAGAAGTGGCTTTATGAGAAACTTCTGATCCATGCTGTAAGTAAAATGAGAAATGTCTGACAAACACAAGTCCCAATTCACAATTGAACAGTGATATTTTGACAATAAATGCACATTGCTAAGTTTCTAAAAGAATGTCAACAACAAAAAAATAAAATGCTGCACGTTTGCCTGATTAATTTGCCACATTAACTATATAACAATAAAAACTTCTAGTAAATAGTGTGCCAATTTATATTTTTAAAAACATAACATATAGTAAGTGGTCTGTAATACTGCTCTGCAGAACAAGTTAGGTTATTTGATTTTTGGCAACATTTTAGGTTGGGGAACACATATTAACCATTAACCTTTGAATAATAATGCGTTAATGGTGAATTTGTGTTATCTAATTTAAAGTGTTAGCTGATGTTTTTACTCATTCACTAGTGGAATGTGGCATAATAAATGTATCAAAAGTGAATTATTCTTTAACTATTTTACTTTTGTTATGGGTTCTCTACACTGTCTTTTAACCATTTACAGGTAATAGGACGTGTCATGAGGGAAATCAAGCAACTGAGGAAAGGAAACCTCAATGTGGACACTAGTCACTCAAAGACCTGACACAGTGGTTTTGGTCTTTCCACAAGAGACAGTAGGAAATATCAGTCCTGCGGTTAATTTTAATTACTCTGATCTTGAAGTGTTGCGCCTGTAGTAAATATTGTGGTTCATTCAATTTTCATAATGCAGGTGCTTCTTCAGCGCATAACATGGCCGTGCCAGGAAGACAGCGATGACGAGAACGACGACTGTTTTGTTGAAACCAAATGCTGCATGTCAAGCTATGTACAGCAGTTCATAGCTAATGGTAGGTTTACTTGTCTCAAAGGTTTGACTAACTTTCTATTAAATTGTTAATGACATAATGGGCTATCAATCATCCATTTGAATCTACTCCACAGCAACACCAGCTGAACTCATCAGCCTGGTCAAATTCTGGACTGGATGGGAGGTCCAAGTCTCTCAGTACTCGTAACCAACAGGAAAATATCCCACAGCTTCCACCTGCTTGGAGAAAATTCTCATCCCAGTGAATTACAAGGACTACACATCCTTTAAAAAATTATCCTCTCCTTTATCTGCACTTGCCAAACAGGAATTGATCTTGTGTGAGTGACATCTGGGACTGAGTTTACACTCATCAGAGTAGTCAGGTTAAAATGTTGACAAGTTGAAAATAATTTCTGAAATGTTGGCTTACACTTGTTTTAGTTTCAGTGTTAAGACAGATGAAGGTTTATGCTGGTTTTGGCAGCTTTATCCTTTATCCTAACACAAAAAAACATCTCTCAAATAAAGTGTGTTCAAACTGGTCTTTATTTGATTATTGATAACACTGGATTGCATGAAACTCTGCAAAACATGAATACAAAAATTTGAAGTCTTTCTGATTCTCCGATCAGCTGTCTTAGAGATCCACAAACTGCTCACAAAATTGAACAGTGACAATGTAAATATCAGTTCCAAAGGGCTGGGATGCAGCTCTTGGGTTAACAGCATTTTTTAGCGAGGGAAACTATTGTTTGACTGGCTACAGCATTCAAAAACACACAGTGCTCAGCAAATCTACACTGTTGTCAGTAAAGACAAAATAAATGTTTTTTTCCTGTCCTCATGAAATTATTTTCATAATGTAATTTATTCTTAATAGATAAAGTGTTTATCAGAACTTAAGTGATCAATCTAGTCAAAGGTGATTATTGACTTAGACTTATCTATCTTTTTAATATCAGGAATGAGATTGTTGTCAAAATGAATGTGATGCCACAAAGTGGTATTTTTTTGAAGGTTTTGTGAGAGCAGGCTTTGAAAAGCAGGATGTGATCCCAGAGTTCCTGTGTGCTTGAATGCAATTGTTGTTGTCAAGCAAAGGAAAGATCCTATCAGCGGTTTCCTTTAGAAGAGGAAAACACCAGCTTCCTTTCTGGACAGATAAATGTTGTAGGGCTTTTTTGTGCTGAAGGAGGAGCAAAAGGAGGTGGAACAGCTCCGAACATGAGAGGATTGCATGAGGTTTGTCTTGGGCGCTTAGTTTAGAAGTAATCTTGACTGTTTGAATGGTGACGAACCTTCTGATGAGTGATGAGCCTTAACCCAGGTAAGACAACAAAAGTATTGCCACAATAAATCTTAAACTAGTGGCATGTACTGCAGGTTAATTCATTGTAGGGCAATTAAAAGTGAAATAATTAAAGTGTCTTTTTCCAAGTGAGCTGTAGTAGTTTTGGATTCTGTGCAAATATGAGTGAAGTGTTTTTGACCTGGATGGGGACACAACTTTATCTTCTTATAGCTGGAAAGTGTAACTTTCTTCAATGGATTTTGAGTTTCCTCCTGACCTCCACAGTGAGTGAAAGGCTGTTTGTCTTTACCGTGGTCTGATCACAGACATGTCAGTTCAGGATTGTGACAGCAGAATTTTATGGCTCAGCTGTTTTCTGATACTGTATTAATGTTGATGAATATGAGATCACCTTCCACTGCCCTGGGTCATATTTGGTATTAAAATGCACAATGTCACATTTGAAAGGTCCAGTCTTGGATCTTTACTCACGATAACTTTGGAAAGGTACCCGTGGATCTTCTTGCTTTTCTTTTAGGAAAAGAGTTACAGTACATTCCGTTAGTATCAGTGTGGAGCAGATATTAGATTATGATGGTGTGGACCACAACTGTCTGATCCTGGACATCCCATGTATCACGCAGAGTGCAGCAGATGGTGTCCTTGACTTTAGCTAGAAGAATGAAAACGGCTACAGTTGCAGCTTGTTGCTATGAATGTAGCAATATATCATTTTGATAGACCTGCATTATTATGACACATGGAGTTTGCAGCCACAGAAGCCCCCCAACACATGTTCTTCAATGTGGTGCAAATTGATGCATGTATAATCTACTTTAATGTAAATGCGCTGAAGCAAAAACTTATTTCTTAAAAAAAATGCTTACTATAAGGGTGCTTTTACTTCATTCATCATGCATGAGGTTTAGTGCAGCTCGACACTGTCGAATTTTACTTTATATCAACTCCTTTCAAGACACAAATTTAAAATTTTAGCATATAATTAAATTAAAGGGCAAACTGCTGACAGCACAATGTCTACTGTTTTTACTGTGACACCTGCAGCTAACACATCTGCGGCATAATTAGAAGATCGTTGTTAGCGTCACCTGTGTTTGTAGGATATAACTAGAAATACCTAGACAGGTTATAACATTATTCAAATCTGTACTTAAACATAGGATCAATAAATATGTCACTTCTAAAAGCGTTGTTGCTTTTAGAAAAAAAATGACATTTGATTATGACATTTATCACTGTCCCAGTGGTAAAGTGGCAAATATCAAAGGTCAAGGTTCAAGAAGCAAACCAAGATATCATTATAGGTTAAAAAAAAAAAAAAAAAAAAAGACATTAATGCACTGAACCACTGCTGCGATTGGTGCATAATGCTGTACTTTCAATTATCACATTCCACAGGATGAAGATCTGTCTTGCTCCCATCGGGGTCAACAAAACAAAATGCACTTGAAAATATATACTGAAAAACACTTATTAATAATTCAGCTTTTGCCTCTTGGATGCAGAATGATGTTAGCTGCTTGTACATTTTAAACCATATAAGCAAAATATGATCAAATGCGGTCTTTAAAATAGTCATTAGTTATAGTTCTGTGAAAGACCTTCAGCTGAAAACACTACACAGCAGGAATTCACCCACCACCCATTTTCCCACCTTGTCCACTGTCCCCTTGCCTTTGAAATGTGACTGAAATTGTGCAGTCTGAATTAGCAGCAGTGGTGTGTGTGTGTGTGTGTGTGTGTGTGTGTGTGTCTGATTCGAAGCTTAAGGAAAAGCTGGATCTATTTTTGACTGTTCTGGAGCCTGGACTGGAAATGAGACAGCTTACTGACCTTGAAGGTTCATTTGAACCTCACTTGTTATAGCAGAGAGATTTCGAGACAGTGAGTTTTTTTTTTTTTTCCACATGACAAAGACATTTCCCCATGGAATTCGTTTTGATGTGTGAGTGGCAGACAGCACACGTATATCAGCTCGAGACACATTTCATTTCTGTGCGTATGTGTTTGTATTGATCCAGGCCGGTACTTTATTAGCAAGTTATGAGTCCTTCTTTCCTTTTTTTGTTTATGGAAGAACCTGCATATGCATTCACACTTCCCACAATGCAGAACAGCCTCCTGCGAACCCTGACATTACTGTAAAGATAGTGGCAGTCTCCCCCTTTTCCCCCTTGAGCAAACAAGCAGTGGTTTACTTGGTTAAGGTGTGACCTCATCATCCAGGCTCCATGATGGTCCACCTCCCCCTTGCAGCAAGAGCAGGCATCCCTGTTATCACCACACACACACGCACACACACACACATAAAAAAATATATAAGTTTTAAACATTTATCTTCACTTTCTCACTCCTGCTCTCTCTATCCGTGTGTTTGTGTGTTCAGATAGACCATCAGAGATAGAAAGAATTAGTGAGAGGGAGGAGAGAGAAAGCAAAACAGGGGAGGTGATGGGGCGGGTGTATGTATCATGCATGTGCACTAACTCAGTTCCAGCAGTAGCAGCAGACAGGAGCAGCAGCGGTGCGGGAGGGAAGGAGAGAGGAAGAAAAACAGTGAGGTAGACTTAGAGGGAGGGTTGGCGTCTCAGTCACAGGAACAAAAGCTGCAGAGGACTGCGTTTCATCTCCAGTAAAAGAACAACGGAGCAGCGGTAGAGGGAGGAGGGGGTGGTCATGCTATTAGTGAGGAAGTAACGGAACAGCAGAGGCTCACTGTAGACAGTGGAGACTGAGACCAAAGCTCTCCGCTCCTCTCATCCCCATGTTTTGGGGGATTCAACACACCATAGCCTTCATCTCTGAACCCAGTGGAGGATGTCCGTATCAGGGAAGAAGGAATTTGATGTGAAGCAGATCCTCAGGCTCCGTTGGCGTTGGTTCAGTCACTCGTCCCAAGGTTCTGCCGGCAGTGGAGGAGGCGGCATCGGAGGAGTTGGAGGATACATCCAACAGGATGGCCTGGACCACAGAGGGACGCCCGTGCAGGGCAGACTGAAGAGCCACTCGCGGGAAAGAGGAGGACTACGGAAGACCAACAGCCCAATCCACAGCATCTTGGCGCCGGCTCCAGGATCCACACCTGTGTGTGTCAGAGCAGGACAGCAGTCATGGCACCAGCAGCAGGAGGACATCCAGGGTCTCCAGGTCAAAGAGGATTCCTCGAAGAGCTGCTCTTCACCGAGCTCCAAAAAGAAAGAAGATGTCAACACTGGCCAGGAGGCTGAGAAGAACGGAACAGAGGAACCTGCAGAGATGGAGGGCAAAGAAAGGTATGTCTGTGACAGATGTGGGGAGAGACAGATCTGTCATGTTTATTCATTTAGCAGGAGCTGGACAGTGTGATGAACTTGCGGTTCCCTTGTGTTCCATAAAAAAGATTGCAATAAATAAAATATACACCTAAATGAGAACTTGGACCCCTGGGCACGAGGGCAGCAGCACATATCCAAAACACCCTTTTTTTCTATTGTTTTTAAGAGTAAATACACATATTTCCCTGCACTTTGAACTTCTTTCAATATTAGCTCTCTGATCTTGCATTCTGATTGTTTAATTAAGGCCCCTCTTAAATCATGCATGCAGCCGTGCTCTTCCATTCTCCTAAAGCTCTGCAGCTGACACCAAGGATCACCTGGGGACAGCTCGCCATCTACAGCATGTCAGGCTTGACACACCAATAAAGCAGCCGTTTAATTATTCAGTGCTAGGGCTCCCTGCATTGTGTTGTGGTCCATGACAACATGACTGCACGACTGTTGTCCGATTCCATCGAGCCTTCATTTCCAAACACGAGGAAGAGATAAAAGCGAGGAGTCACTAAATCATACAAGCACTGACACACTAGAGAGAAGAAGCAGTGCAACTCCATGAATTCTCCAGAAGGAAGCACATTAGAGCCAGCTGATTTCAGAACGGGGAGGTTAATTCATCTATTTAAATAAATATATTTATGTACTCACTGATGCCAAATCTTAGCTACATAAATTTGAGCTTCAAACTCCGCCCCCTGTGTGGAAGCCCATATACTTCCAGGAAGTAAATAAGTTATAATGTGGGTGTGTGCGCGTAGGGGTGTTGTATACACTAACAGAACCTTGCACAGATGATGAAAGTCTCCTTTTATCTCGCCTGTGACATTCGAAGGCGATCATTCCTTTGAGCCTTGCTGCTCAGAGCTCAGAACTTCTGTTCTGCTCACCTGGTGACGCAACAATGGAAAGCGTCTCTTTGTTAAACAAACACCGCACATCCAAACCTCTACATCCCAGCACTCGAGTACCACAGACGTTGGCATGAATAATTCCGAGTTAAGATCAAATTTTGACTATCGACCCTCCGTGTTGGTGTAATTGGCAGATGTTTTCAGGGTCCCTGTGTGTGAAAGGTGCATGTATAAAAAATGTGCCTCTCAGTGAAAATGTGTATCTCTCTGGCTGTCTGGGGAACCTTGGGTTCATCCTGTCCATGTAAAGTAGAGCGCAACCATCATTTGACAGTGATACTAAAATATTAAAGCGACTCTGTTATCTTGGACCATAAAATACACTCTGGGCTCAGCTGCGCTCGATTGGAGTCATTTTCTCTGTGACTTTTTCTCCTTTCATATATAAATATAATTCTTGAATGATTGAATTTGCAGCCTCATGACTCCAGAATAATATGTGACAGGAAGTATGAACGGTTCGTGGTGCACCTTGAAGTCAAAGTTCTGTTTGGGAACCACGCTCACTGTTAAGGATCAAATGCAACAGATAAAGTCGTGTGTGTTTGGATATGGCCAATGACTGCGTGACACACTACAGGTGTTCGTTTTTCATCTCTTACTAAGCAAATGTGTGCGCATGTCACCATCTGAGATATATGCACATTCATTTACTACATCGGCTGGGTGGCCTTATTACGTCTCACATCATAAATCCATGACACATACTGTAAATTGACAGAATTCCTTAAGGCAGAATGAAGGAATGAGTTCTGCTGCCTGCGAAAAAAGACTAAGTTTAAAAGTTTTTGCCACCTGACTGCGGCTGGATAAAATGGTGTCAGTCATTTTCTGGAGAAGGCGCGTCACTCATATATTAGTGTCACAGAATATTAAAACATCCCATCATTTCCTCAGCAGGCTTTCAATAACTCCAGTTTTCCAGTTTAGTCAATGAAATGATTGACGTGAATGTGCAGCAAGCTTTAGATTACATCACTGCAAACATTATAAGTGAGCAAATTCTTACACATTCTCAAGTCAACGTGGCTTTTTTAATACTTCTTCTTTCTGGTAAATTTACTGAAGGCAGCTCCAAGTATCAGTGACTCCTTTATGTGCAGGTTATTCCATCTAAATTAGCCTTTTTATGACCCTCAGATAATATTTTAATTTCACTGACAGGTATATCCACAAGGTAGAATGAAGAGAACATCACAGTGTTTCACACCCTCGTTCCCACTGCCCCTACATATATATACCCGCTTTATATTTGTTCTGCGCTCACAATCCCTCATCCAGGTAACCTCCTCTGATCATTGGCAGAATACAGATGACAAGTTAACCTAGAAAGAATGAAAACCCTGACCTCTCCAACACGGACACAAACAGAGCCTTGTGTCAGCGGGCTTTTACTTTGAATGATCTCCATGCTTCCTCTCTCTGTCTCCATCACCTTGGAAAAGAAATATGGCTACCAGCTCTCCACTGTGTCAACAGCAGTAATTCAGGTGTTTGTCAGCTGCCTCATGACACCACAAACCTGCCGCTTATGCTGAGATATCTGCTGTAATCCCAGGCTGATCTCCTTGAGTGAGTTCATTTCCAAACTCATTTAATTGGCTCTGAATGTTCCATGAACTTTTACCAGTCAGCATTCTGTACCCAGAGAAGCAACCTAACGTGAGACTAAAGTCGACAGCGCCTCTCTTTGCCTCTGCAGAGGGCTTTGAAGAGTGTAGAGAAGAGATGCATCAGATTTTTAGAGCTGAGAACATCCCTTCAATTCTATTGATGTATGTGATTTCCAACGTACCCAAAAGGACTGCAGCGATGACAGATCCAGATATTGGTCAACTGCATTCTGAGGTGCTCACTTCTATGATCTAAAGGTCACCTATAAATGTGCTTGGCCCCAATACATTTAAATACAGTATATAAATAACTGTATCCAGCAGGTCAGCTGTGACCCAGAATCCATTAATTTAATGTGAAAACACAATTTACTCAGTGAAAACACAAATGAATTTCGAATTTCACCAGTGTTGCTCGGTATTTGGCTTTTACATAAACATTCACACTTAGAGTCATTATTGAAATTGACTGTTTGGGGGAGTAATTGATTTTACAATTTACTCAATTTATACAATTTAAACATACATTAAATGCTCCTGTAATCAGTTTCTTTTCATATTTATCTCATTATATTTTCTTTTGGCCAGCAGAGTACAGTCACACAAAGTGGAAAGTAAGCATACTGTAGATACAAAAATATTTGAGGGCACCTATAGACCTGACACATGCTGCACAAGACATTGTAGCGGCTGTTAGTGTTGCAGCTCAGCCTGAGCTGCAGTCTCCAGGGGTTATAATCCACTCTGAAAGAGACATTTCCCTTTCGGAACAGACAGGGTTTCCCTTTTGTGAAGGGATGAAGTTGACACAAGTAAGAATAAGACTGAAGTTCTCAGCATGTCTGACTCACAACCTTTCACATTATAATCTGCGCTGACGGAAAGCACATCTCCAGTTGTCAAAGCATTTATCGGGGGGTGGGGGGGTCGAGTTTTAGCCCAGGAAGTTGACAGTTACTGCAGTTGGAATAGAAATGCGGACCTGGGACATGATCTTATAAAAAGATGTGCTAATTTGTTACTTCTTGGTGGCTTCGCTTAGTTTAGTTTTTTTTTTTTTTTTAATTTTGGGAATTGCAACATAGAAAAATAACTATTCTCTAGTGTTTTATTTAAAAAAATGTCTCCAGGTAGTATATTCCTCTCATCTAAGCTTCAGTAAGTCTCATTATGATGTGATATCTCTGCGAGAATGTTAGGATGAAATTTCCAATGATGTGCTGACTGAAGGAACTTTCAAATGAGGTTGGAAATAGAGGCCCAGTATTCCATTAGTCAAACTTGCCATCTCAATAATGCAAGCTGGCATACTGAAAGAGATCACAAAAGAAATCTATGGACCCTGTTAGACTGGGTGACTGTTTCAAAATTGTAATATGCAATGTTCTTCAATATCCCTTCAGCATTTTCGCGGGAGTGAGGTGTTCTGGGAGTTTAGTACCTCAATAAACCTGGGCTGTACCTGTGACGATCCAGCCCACAACTGAGAGGGAAACATAAACCCTGGAAAAATTTATGGCTCCCTAGAATATGGTACCGAAGCAATTAGTGTCTAAGAGATTGGTAGGCATGAAAAAAAAAACCCTTGTGGTATTCCTCGGGGCCAGTACAAAGGCATTGGATCTCAGTTTTATGGCCCTCATTGCTTATTCCGTCTTGTTTGGCATTCTTCTCCAAGACTCCAGAGTCAGTGGGGAATTATTGTGACAGAGCGATAAATTACTCTTAAATTTAACTTGGGGGGGTGGAAAGAAGCCCCAGTAAAAGATTAGACTAAAAGGAAGCTGCAGTGTCTACGGAGCAATTAAATCTGCTCCCAGGGGGAACTGCTGGATTTTTTATTTTTTTGGTAATCAAAAGGACAATCTCCAGTCAGTTGTTTTAAAAAAATGTGATAGTGTGTCAACCAGGACATCAATAAACACCTTCCCAACCTTCCCGTGTTATCAATCTCAGTATGTGCCAATACATGGCGCTGCCGAGATTTACACGGCCTTCACTTAACTGGCATTGACAAATCTACATTTTCAGTCATGGAGCTTCTGTATCAGCATATGACTGGTCCTGACTGGGAACATAAAGTATGGCCTTAAATAGAGCTAGAATCTATTTCTCAGGCGTCACATAATAGAGACCGTGAGATGGTAAAGTTCCTCAAAGAGACGGCTCTGGCCCGGTGGTGTGGCACAACAAACAAGCCTGAATGTCGATGAGTCGACTCGATCTTTGAAGGACGCTGGCTGACGGGGCCTGCATTATTTGCCAGGAGTCTGAGGGATTACTTTGATTCCTATAAAACAGCGTGTAATCTAACAGCCTGCAGGGACAGGGTCTCAGTCGGACTACAATGCCGTCAGGAGCAGGCTTGTTTACCGTTAAGTCCCCATCTTTGGAAAACACACATGCATGCACAGATAGGCGCACGCATGAGAGCTGACACAAAGACGCACACACACACGGGCGCTAGAAAACGCTGTCTGGGCCCCCGGATTGTGCAGCTTGCTCGTTCCCACTGGACGGAAGCTCTTAGTTATCCACTTATGCACAGAGTTTAGTTAGTAACAGTTTTAAATTCAGCTTAACGCGTCATGAAAGATGGAAATAGACCATTGGGAATACTGGGTTTAGGACAGCCATGTGTCCAAATAAGCCTTTTTTGTGTAGCTCAGTGACTTGTTTATCTTGCTGTGCTCAGCTTTTTCACTTTTTCAAGTTAATTTCCAGGGAGATGAAGGAGTAAATGGAATTAATTAATTTGCCACTCAGAATAGAAATCTGCTTAATGACTGTGGCATTTTATTATCATGTGTACTATTAAGTTATCTACATTGAAAATAAACAGGTTAAAGCATCTATCCACTCATCTCGCATCTCTGCTTTCGTTCTGCTTGTTTTCACACAGGTTGGCTTTGAGCAACTTCTCCAGAATGAACACCAACTCCTCTGATGAGTTTTTCCAGGCCACAAATCATGCAGAGCAGACTTTCCGCAAGATGGAGACGTACCTGCAGCACAAGCAGCTGTGCGATGTTCTCTTGATAGCGGGGGATCACAAGATACCAGCTCACAGGTTGGCAATTGAGCATCTGCTAGCTCCGTTTTCACAACCATGGTGGCATCTTTTCAGCAGGTTCTGAAGTGATTTCATTAAGTTGTTAATGTGGGAATTCAGGTTTCAGTGTGGACCTCAGGTCAGATCTACCAGAGAAATTAAAAAAGCAGTCTGAATCGTGCAGACAAAATTTTATATTTGTTAAATCTGTGCAACAGAATAACTCAGCCCTCTAAAATGTAATTATGCAGCACCCCTAGACTTCCTCACATCTGACAAATGAGTCCTGTGATCTACCACAGGGGCCGCCATGTCGATTTTTGCAATCCCTGCTTGCATGGCCAGACTTTAAAGATCGAAGGACTTCTCAACACTTCAGAGCTTTGCGTTTACTGAGCACATGTAGCTGCACATCAACCCACAGGCTGGTTTCAGTTCAGCCCGATACAATCATGGAACAGACACCACAATGTTCACGTGCACGAAATCAGGGACAAAATCATGTTTTTATCATATTTCATGTTACGTATTTACAGTGCACTGGTTGTAAACGTTACTGTGCAAAAGTCTTTTTGTTGAGTTTTTTTTTTTTTTTTCTTTTTAGTAATATTGTTGTTTTCGAACCCTGGTCTGCCATGTGTGTTGCAATTTCTGTGTCTGGTCAGTGTAGCAAACACGCCTGTGTGCACTGATCATGTCTGGAGTCAACATGGTCTAATTTCTAGTTTCTGAGCAAATCTTTCACCAATACGGTCGCTGAACACACAGCATCCAGCACACCTGAAAAATAGGACTATATTTATTTGTTTTGACATCGCGGACACACCCAAAGTTTATATACCTATGATTTAATCTTATGGTGGATTGACTCCATCACTTAAAACATTCCACATCTCTTCCATATGTCTCATACGTTTCCATTAATTCCCTGAATCTTCACGGCAGGCTGGTCCTGAGTGCCGTGTCGGACTACTTTGCTGCTATGTTCACCAGCGACGTGAGAGAGGCCAAGCAGGAGGAGATCAAGATGGAGGGAGTGGATCCAGAGGCCCTCAGATCTCTGGTTCATTTCGCCTACACTGGTGAGTGCTCATAAAGACGCTCGCTGGCTCTCGTAAGTGGTTATGAGACGTTTGAGATCCAGCAAGATTAAATGCGACTGATGAGGCCGTCGGTCAGCAGGGCCGGACAGCAGCTTATTTTAAAGGACAAATCCACTTTATGCAGCTTGTTGAAAGAAATGTTGCTTGAAACAATAAAGCATGTCTGCCATTTTAATCATAAAGAGGGTGCAACAACATAACGACACCCTCTTGGGCTGCAGCATAATTGTTCATTTAATGAGCATTCTTCGCTGTCGGTTTAGGCCCCACGCTGATTTAAATCTTGATTGTGCAGCTGTTTTTGCCCACCTCTGCCCCTGACCTGCTTGGCGTGTTGTTTTTTTTTTTTTTTTGATTGTCCTGACATTGTAGGTGTCCTTGAGCTGAAAGAGGAGACCATCGAGAGCTTGCTGGCGGCGGCTTGCCTCCTCCAGCTCTCGCAGGTCATCCAGGTCTGCTGCAACTTCCTGATGAAACAGCTGCACCCCTCCAACTGCCTGGGTATACGCTCCTTCGCGGATGCCCAGGGCTGCGTGGACCTGCTCAATGTGGCCCATAACTACACCATGGTACGAGCGCTAATAGAGCAGAGGCCTGTTTACGCGGACGGGTGGGCTGAATTATTTATTTTTTTAGTAACACTCTCACACACAAGTGCAGCTGTGTTCACGGAGAGCTTCAACAGTATTGAGTGTTTAAATATTCAGTTTAATTAAACTTTTACATAAAAGCTTTCACCGCGTGGCAAATGAGGTCTGACCCAGTCTAATGATAGCAGCAGAGTTTCCACTCGACACCATTTTGGGTTTGTTTTTCATACATTATCATGGATTTCATTAAGCTCTGGAAGAAAGCATAAAAGGCACTGGAATATTTTTGTCAAGAATCAGACGAGGCTACTTTAATACACAGTCCTGACCCCATATTTCTGTCTGGGCCCCCTAAAAATCTCATTTCAGCTGAGAAATTGGTGCCCAGCGCATTTGAATAGAAATGGAATAGTTTCATGCTGTCACTTCCTCTAATTTGCTTATGTGACTGCGGGTAAGAAAAACCATGTAGCGGCACATTGATTAGTGCGCCGCCAGTCCTGAGAAATTGGGGAAAAAACATGCATGGAGGAATATTTGCTTTGGATTAAGATTCATGCGCATATTAGTCAGATAATATTGTTCTGGTCGGGCAGGAGTGGCAGTGGGATTCGAGCCTTATCTCCTGAAGGACATCTGCTTGGCCTGTTTACGCACATGCTGTCTGGGAGCGAGGGGTTAATCTAATCATCAGGCAACACAAGATGGCAAACTTCCTGTTCAATCATTTCAGTAATGAGCAGAGAGAGCCGGGAGCTTCCTGGAAGTCCATTGTGTGTTCTGAGCCAAGGGCGTTATGTTTTGATAATCTCGATTCTCCAGGTTGATGAAGACAGCCAAGACTAATCTGTCATTATCCCTTCTTCTATCTATCTATCTATCTATCTATCTATCTATCTATCTATCTATCTATCTATCTATCTATCTATTTGTTTACTCTCCCGTTCTACAATGACTCTTCCGCTGTAGATAAATCCGTTATTATCCTCTCACCGATTTTGTTTTCTGGGCAGTTTACCCTCCAAAGAGCTCGACGGCTTCTGAAAATGCTCCTCTTAAAACGGTTATGAAATAAAATCGGTGGTGGGTTCAATTAAGCTGCCGTCCGTGTTGGACTGATAATTACCTATAATTAGTTTAAAACAACATCCAAGCATTGGACAGGATTTCTTTCACAACAGATCAATAGATGACCCTCATTAATAGGCGGCATGCGCTACACTCCACTAACAGATTGGACCAACACTCGGTAATTTGCTGTGAGTTGATGATCAATAATGTGCTTGTTTTTAGTCCTCCTAGAACATCCGTTGGCACGGCGCGCGTGCCCTACCACAGTTGTTCTGCCAGCAGCTAACTACTTCCATAAATGAAACAGGCCATGATTATGCATTTGGAGTTCATGTTTTTAATGATGGACACGATGTGAGAATTTAAAAATTGTCCTTGAAGATGCAGCCAGTGCTGTGATATCACCTAACGTTGCTATCTTCTGGTTACCGAATGAAATAAGGTGAGAATGTTCCGCTAGTGTTATGGAAATATTGGTTTGGATTGCTTTTCTGTTTCTCATTAAAAAATCTTGTTATTACTCAATGCTGCTGTGATGATCAGCAGTTTTTGGGCCTTGTAAGCCTGAGAAAAGGCTCCTCGTTTCTTGTTTGAGCTGCCAGATTGATTTGTAGCCTGATGAGTGGATGTTTTATTTACTTGGCTGAGTGAAAACAGATGACATTGTCATCGAAAGAGTTGGAAGAGCGTTTCTGCATCACTTCTCTCCACTGGTGCTGATTTTTTGTCCCCTCTCCGTCCTTGTCTTTGGCCCCTTGGCTGACAAACAACGACTGCCTGTGCCCTCGTCCATGCGCCAGGAACACTTCCTGGAGGTCATTCAGAACCAGGAGTTCCTGCTGCTCCCCACTGCAGAGATAGTTAAGCTGCTCTCCAGTGATGACATCAACGTCCCAGATGAGGAAACCATTTTTCAAGCCCTGATGATGTGGGTGCGTTACGACGTCCAGAATCGACAGCAGGATCTCGGGCTGCTTCTGGCCTTTATCCGACTGCCTCTTCTTCCTCCACAGGTGAGGGAGCGGGTGAGGGGGGATAGAGATAACACCAGTGCTTGTGCCTGAAAACGAAGCTGTCACAAATCTTCTTTGTCCTCTGTTTATAAAAATTCTTTTCTTTGCTGTAAATAAGCCAAGGGAGTAAATTCAGAATGCTTTTTTTCCACTGTTATTTGAATATTTATGAAGGATTTGTGTTGCTTTATATGTAAATGTCAGGAAGTTGTGAAATCGTGTTTGCAAAAATTCCCGCAACCTGTTGTGAGCCATATTCAGTTTATGTTAATAAACAAAGATAAAGGAAATAAACAAATGCTTTTTGCCAAGAGGCTGGAAAACCAAATGCATTATTAAGAAAACACAAACACACACTCACACAGACACACACACGCAATGCTAATTAATCTTGGGCGAATCTACAGAAAGATTTGAATAAATTTGACTAAGTTTATGTAAATAGTTTCAGATGTTTCACTAAAACGCCTGCACAATTGTTTTTTTTTTGTTGCTTTAGAAGTTCATCTTTCATGACTGAACGATGATTTCTGACAAAGTGTGGTTTTATATTTGTATAACTGCATGGCGTATTATACATGTTGATAGCTTAAGTATCACTTTTCTGACTTGTGGGAATTATTAAGCGTAAAAAGCAATAAAGGAGAAGGACTATAGAAGTCTTGGGGATAAGCTGTGAGGAGCAGCAGGACTAACTGAAGAAATCTGACACTAATCTGTGTTTTCTGATGATGTCGTACCTGAATTTGCAGCTCCTTGCCGATCTGGAAAACAACAAGATGTTCTCTGATGACCTGGAATGCCAGAAGCTGCTGATGGAGGCCATGAAGTACCATCTTCTGCCCGAGAGGCGCCCCATGTTCCAGAGCCCGAGGACCAAACCCAGAAAGTCCACAGTGGGCGCGCTGTACGCCGTAGGAGGAATGGACGCCACCAAAGGTATGACATCCGCCTGCAGCAGTCATCCACCTGCATGCGTTTGCGCCTCTTAAATATTTTACTGCGTATGTGACTCCAGGCTCCACCACCATCGAGAAGTACGACCTGCGCACCAACACTTGGGCCCAGGTGGGAGTCATGAACGGGCGGCGGCTGCAGTTTGGCGTGGCGGTGATAGACAACAAGCTGTATGTGGTCGGAGGGAGGGATGGCCTCAAGACGTCCAACATGGTGGAGTCCTACAACCCAGTTAACAACGTGTGGTCCACTATGCCACCAATGTCAACTCACAGACATGGACTTGGTGAGTATCTAGAAATTATTCTACCTCCACTTATATCTGTAATAAAGGATCAATAAACTGACGATTGATGGGACAGCAGTGGTCTGGAAGAAGGTTCTAGGTTTGCTGCCAGCTCCTGGAATCCTGCGATAAACTTCAGCGCTCCAAGTTACCTTGATTAGGAATACTTTGCAATTAACAGAAGGTGGATGGATGGATACAGTCCGCCTGTGTGACATTAGATCGACTCTGTCTGTCCTTTGTTGGCTCTAATATTTTAGAAATATTTATTTTATCATCACAAAGAGAATTAATCAACAAAATAGATGATGGATTTAATGCTATTTGCTCGACAATTATCTAATCAGCCATCATATTCTGCTCTGTATCTTGCTTTCTGTTCTGCGCTGGGATAAATAATAAATGATTACAGCAGAGTGATCAGAGCTCCGCTGAGGTCATTTGTAGACTCCATAAAACACCCTTCAGGCTATAACCAAACAACAACTGTTTCTGTTTTCTCATTAATTTCTTTGCGGAAAACAACACTGTTGCATTTAATATCTGAAGCACTTCCGAGTTTCCACTGATTTTCTTCCCTTTTTTCCTTTGTGTTTTTAATAAATAACCTTACGAGCCCCATGTCGGCAAATCAAACCCGGGTGGCTGACAGATGTTTTGCAGTCAGAAATAAATCAGTGAGATGACTCTGAATAATAGAATTAAATAAGAACTACCAAAGGAAGCAGAAGTGATATAGCGTGTGGTGTTTTCATACTCACAATCACAGCAAAACAGCTAAAGCATCTCACGCTTGCCGACTTGCACATGCGCCACAATGATTACACATTGATTCAAAGGCAACAGAATACAGCTCCTCTCCAGATAGATGGATTTATTATTGGGGGGTGTTTGGAAACCTGGAACAGTAAAATTCAAGCTTGCTGTCACATCGAGGCACAAACAAACCCCCTTTGTCTAAGTCAGACATGAGCAGAGGTCCCCCCCCCACCCTTTTTTGTGCCTGTCTTTTTTCTTCAATTTTGGTGATTTTTTGCATTTAGTTAGTGACTGAATTTTGAAGGAAGGCCAAGACTGAATCACTCGATTGCATCTAAAAGCTAGCGTTACAGTTAGCATAACATTTTGTTAGCAATTCTGTCTTGCTATTTACTTTCTTTTCTAAATGCTGGCACATGGCACGGTAACTTTATTCCACTATCTGAAGCTCCCTGCTCTTCTCCTGCAGCTGATATGATAAAACATTCAGAAATCTGGGTATCCACAGCTGGGCAGCTGTAAACATGTAATCCCGTTCCTTCTGGAGATAAAGCTTGGGTATTTACCCGTTGCCTTATCAAAGCTGGGCAGGCTGGGCTCGCTGGGCTCTCTCATACTCTTCCCTGACCGGTAAGTCTCATATCAGAGACATTGTGATTCACACTTGAAGAAGGTCTGGCTTACAGAACAGGGAGAGTTCCCCCCATGAGGTCGGAGGCATCAGCCAGCCCAGGAGATCAAACGGTCCAGATTACCCATGTTGTCTTTCAATCCTTCCTGCGGAAAATATCTCGCACCATAATGCCTGTGGAGCGTAAAGTCTGAATATTTTCGTATTGCATCTGAGCCATGTCTGAGCCAGCATTATAGGTTGGCCTAACGGGCCTGGGCCCGCCCACTCATACAACTGGCCAGTCCCTAAATGACAGGGTGAACATATTTTCTTAACTGAATTTAATAATTTCAATTCAGGATGATTCATTTTTGATGCCCTAACCTTAACCGTAAAGGCTACAGGCTAGCCCTCATATGTACCTGCTTGACCATCTCGAGGAATGACACTATCTCTTGGGTCTGTTCGTGAAGGCATTGCCGTTCTGGAGGGACCCATGTACGCTGTGGGTGGCCATGACGGCTGGAGCTATCTCAACACAGTGGAACGCTGGGACCCGCAGGCCCGGCAGTGGAACTACGTGGCCAGTATGTCGACTCCGAGGAGCACCATGGGAGTCACAGCGCTTAACGGAAAGTAAGTTCTTTCCACAAGAAATAAAAAGCCACCATTTATAGGTGGGTTTACGACTTTCCAGTACAATCTCTGAGGTCACGGTTATTGTCATCTGCTATTGTTATCTCTAAAGATAACCCCAAATAGGAAGCAGAAACATAGAGTCAGGAAGGATTTAAATGCTGCAGCTTTCTTTGTTGAAATGGTCTGTTCTAAAAGCATGCTGGCTTATGTAATGATCATGGCTGCAGAAAGTAGTGCTGAAAATGATCGATGAAAATATAACCTGTAACTAGGACTGGATGCAACAGCGCAGACACCGTTACGTAAGTTCTGCTGGAAAAGCTGGTGTGCAGCAGTCGCATCGCATTAACAGCACATGAACTACATTATAAAGATCAGCAATTGCAAATAAAAATGTAGCAACTGAAGTAATAGAGGCGAGGCAATGTGGTTTTATGCAGTGAAATGTATTTATAAGTAAGTGTGTGAAGGGAAACAACAGCATAATTTGAGGAGAGAGGCTGCTGCTGCTCGGCTCCATCCAAAATTCCGTGGATGGTGAGTTATTTCTGCATCTAGGTCAAAAATAGACAAGGAAAGCGTTTCCCTAGCCTCCCCTTTCATTGCTGTTGGGCTTATGAGCTACAAGCGCTATAAAAACACTTGATGTGATCTTTCTGGGAGAGAAAACTCTCAAGGAAAGAGCCTTTGAAAATTGCTCTCCATCACTCGCTGCTGTGTCCTTTCTGTCACGCTGTCACGGTTCTGTCATCGGTTCTCACTCAGAACCCGACGGCTGACGTGAGTGTCTCAAGTCTGATCAGCTGGATCTGCTAGCCGTATGTGTGTGTTTAGATGATGACCTTTAAACCAACTTTGTTCCTCTGTTAGACTATATGCTGTAGGCGGGCGAGATGGGAGCTCATGTCTGAGGTCGGTGGAGTGTTTCGATCCACACACCAACAAGTGGAGCATGTGTGCGCCCATGTCCAAGAGGAGGGGAGGAGTTGGCGTGGCCACCTACAACAACTTCCTGTATGCTGTGGGCGGACATGACGCCCCTGCCTCTAACCACTGTTCTCGACTCTCTGACTGCGTGGAGAGGTGGGTGTCTGCTTTGTCTCAGAAAAGAGAACGCACAGTGGAATGATTTGAGTATGCAGTCAGGAGAATTCAGTGCTGCCTGGGGACGGGACCCTCGACTCCTCCTGACGCCCCCTTCTCGTCCTGCTCCTAAAGGCATGTCTGCCTTAACCTACACAAGTCTGCAGGGAAGAGCTCACGGCTGCCACCGATGGGATTATGTTACAGTATCTGGCTCCATCTGCTGGCTAATTCTGGAATCTCTGAAATGAGCGTTTACTTGGGAAAAAAAAAAAGATATTCTTTACAATATATTCCCGCATCCCTATACTTTCAATAATGAATTTATATATTTAAAAAAACCTTGATGATTATGATAATATATACTGACATTATTTAATAATTAAATACTATATAAGTCTGGTGTGATTAGCAACATGTGGCCGTGATCATTAAATTGATAGTTCTTTTTTCAGTATCATTTACAATATTCTATCATAAGTGAGCATGAAACAGGCCTTTGCGCCTTTGCCAGGAGATAAACAGTCTGCTGACAAACGTGATTGCAGGTATGATCCAAAGACGGACATGTGGACCACCGTGTCATCCCTCAGCGTCTCCCGGGACGCGGTGGGTGTTTGCCTGCTGGGCGACCGGCTTTACGCCGTGGGCGGATACGATGGTCAATCGTACCTGAACACCGTGGAGTCCTATGACGCCCAGAACAACGAGTGGATGGAGGTAAACAAGCACAAAAGAATCAGCCTCAGTGTTCTGCTTTGAAGAACATAGCTGGCTTAGGAATGCTGTGACGTGATGCCCTCAGGAGCACAGATTATCAGTGGTTTCTAGGCTGCTGTTCTCTTTCTCCTTCTTATCTGCATGAAATAAAATGGATTTTTTTCTGTTTTGAAGGCAGTCTGAGTGGATCTGCTGCATGTTAACCTTTCTGTCTGCTTGCAGGAGGTCCCTCTCAACATCGGCAGGGCCGGCGCCTGCGTGGTGGTGGTGAAATTGCCTTGAGCATGTTTTGAGCTTTTTTTTTTTTTTCATGACAACTTTGGAAACAAATGAGACAACAACAGGGCGGACAAACAAAGCAGGAGATCAAGGACACGCCCGCCGAGACTTGTGGGTTTTCTTTTGTTTCCCCTTTAACTGGGTCCTTCAGATGGTTCTGAGGGAGCTCAGACTGAGCCACCACTATGAACCATTGTTTCTATCATTAGTGGACAGGCCTGCCCCGTTGGGCAGCATTCCGCATTCTTCACATTCTCACCCGATCAAGAATTTTCATAGACTGGGTTTGGCTATAACGAGGGCCAAGCCTTTGTTTATCTTTTTTTTTTTTTTTTTAATTTCTTGTCAATGTGGGTTAAACTTGCAGCAAACAACCCTGCAGTGTAGTTATGCTTGACGAAGGCTTTTTCTTATGGGTGCCATCAAACAAAACTATATTTTTAGGTTTCTATCTCACTTTAATGTCAGCCAAATGAGGATGGTATATCATTGTCTTCCCTTAGATTTGTACTTTTGACCTAAGTGGTTTTAAACAGATGAAATGAGATCAAACTTTTTGCTGACTAATATATTTAGACAGTTCATTTCAGATGTCTTGTTTACAAAACATATATACATATATCATATTGATATTTTCCATTTTTGTGGATTTTCTTTTGTTAGGGTGCCTGATCCAGCACGCTACACGCTCTCACGCTCACTAAACCAGTGTTTAACTTGAAGCAATATTGTACAGAAAACTCACTCTGTACTTTTAGGGTCATGACTTGTTTTGGGCCAGTAGATTCTCAACGTGAATGTTCGATAAACAGTCTGAGGCTCCAGCACCATCTCACATTTAAAAACTTTATTTCTAATCTTCTTACCTCACTGATGTGACTGTATACAATTGTAGATTTGTAGTAGATTCTTAAAGCAACATATCTTTACCATAATGAGAAACACTTTGTAACTGTCACAATTTCATGTTTTTAGGCCCGAATGCTTTTGTCTTTTGCGTCTTTTTATGCTTTTATCCTGATTTTGTACAGCATGCAAACTTAGAAATAAACCACCTTCCAACATTCTTGAGTGATCCAGTTCATAAGCAGATTTGAGGTGTTCTGTTAAAGTTAACAACAGTAAACTGTGGTAAACAGGAAGTTGCTTCTGGGTCCTGAAACTAAGCCACTGAGTCGTTGTCCCCAAGCTTTGCTTTTGCGTTTCGGTTGACATTCACAGCTAGTCTTACACGTTTTAACTGTGCAGACGTTTACTGACAAACTTGATCTACTCCTCCTCCTCTGAGGTTTGCTACTTTACAAAGGAAATTAATGATTAAAAGGATAAAGGCTGTATGATCAGATACGGCTGCAAAAACACGGTAAAATGCTTTTTAATCATGATATTAAATGTACTGATAATTCTGATGTTGCGCACTGCTGACTGGATCTTTTTCTATTGGTTGAGAAACAGAGAGATAAATGATATTTACAGCAGCAGGGTGCTAATTTTCAGAAGTTCCTTTGGTTCAACAAATACACTACCTTAGTTAAACCAGCCAAATCTAAAACCATGTATGTGTTAGTGTTTGAATAAATTACTATAAGAATTATCCCTGAATAAACAACATTTGTTGTCATCATATAGTGCTCACATTTATGTCACCATGACCATGTATTTCTTTCATTTAACAGTAAAAAAAATTTGAAGACTTTACTTTCAAATAGGATGATGATGAAAAAGGATTCTTTTAAGCATTTAATGGAGAAACAAGGTCGCCTTGGTCGCCAAGGTCGCCTTGATGTACTGTTGCAAAACAGTACATCAATTCGAACTACATGGCACTTAAATGATTAAAAGTGTCCACATTGTCTGTACTGCTCCTACTACCACCACTACTACAAATATTACTATTATTATTATCATCATCAATAATTGCAATGCCAACAACATTGATAATAATGATAACAGCAGAAATCTGTTCATTATAAATTAAATCCAATTTAACTTTATACAGCGTCTATTACAAACAACATTGCCTCTGGTTGCTTCAGAGGAACCCAAAAATATGACCCCCAAACAGGCAACAGTGGTAGGAAAAATTCCCCTTTAACAGAGAGAAACCTTGAGCAGGACTGGGCTCATTGGGGGTGAGCCTTCTGCTGATGGCCAGCTGGGTAAAGGAGGAGAAAAAGGGGAGACAGGGCAGAAACAGACACATAGATCACACATGTAAACAGAGTTTCCATAGTGTGGATGCTGACAGGGTCAGTGGGGCCTGACACTGACAACATCTGTTGCAGCTCAACAACTCTGATAAACAGGGTGGGGGAGGACATAGAGGGAAACATTTAATAACCAATACTAAGAGCCAGTGGAGAGACCAGAGAGGTGGAGACAGACATCAGAGCATCTGTGACATCATTAATGAAATGGAAGCATTTTTCTGGCATCAATGCTGATCCACCTCTGTACACCAAGTGCCTGCTCACATGACATGCTCCTGGTGATGTAATCATATCAGAACTTATCAAGAGAGGGTGCTGTTGCACCATGGTGGACGCACCATGAGTGAGGGCGAATCAAAATAAACCAGCGCCTTACTGTTCATAACAACTGTCAACTAGCATTAAGAATGCCAAGGACAAATACTTGAGCTAATACCTCTGCATAATTATCAGGAGAGGGTGATGAAATCTTGGGTAATTGGAGGCTGAGGCCCCCCCTTTACTTTGAAATCGGAACCTTGCTGAGTTTTGGAGCCTGCAAGGAGGATGGATTCTGATTTGGAGGATCATTTGTGAGTTTTTAAAGGGATTCTGGCATCACAAAGGTTTGAGCAATGTCTCGTGGTTATATGGCAAATGTAGACAAATTGCTAAAGCTCTGAGATCTCCTCATTGCCTGCCAATATAGACGTTTTTTTATGGGCAAGCCAAAGCGGCATGTTTCCCTTTAATTTTATACTTTTCAGAACAGTAAACAGAGATAGAAAGTGATGTGAGGACGATGATTGTCAATTTTCAGGATTGACATAATTATTGGACGGTTATTTCAGTTATGTTGTTTTATGTGTAAGCAAAAGCTTCCCCCCTCCATTGAAACAGAACAATGTAATTGTTGCTGTCAAAACACTCCAACGCTCCGACTCCATCCGGACCGGTTGTCCTAAATTCTCCACCAGGGTTCTCAGAGGAAAAAGAACATTTTGATGGTTTATTTGTCAAAACACAAGGAGAAAAATAAAAATGTGAGGGATTATTTTCACCACCGGGACGGATCCTTTTACAAGTGCCACAACAAACTGTCAATTTAGGCTAAGTCTGTCTTGTTAGGCCTGCTTATGTAAGCTTGTTAACACAGCACGTGACATCCTGCACTGCAGCACCATGTCACGAAAACTGGTATCCATCCTTCCCGGCAACAGTTAATTCTTTTTACGTTGGGCTGGGGTGGACCCAGGATCAGCCAAGGAGCTGCATGAAAAAACTGGAGCCGCTAAACAGCAGTGGCGTTGATAAAGTAGCTAGCTGCATGAGTGGTAGTTCCAGCTTTGATACAAAGAGTGACAATTGCTTGTCTCTTCTGATCAAAGCCATCGGACAAGTGCTTCACAATGCCACCCCACCTCCCCCACACACACACACACTGTCTCTAGCTAATGATACGTTGAATACATTGTAATCTCATTATCTGAGATATCGGGCACATCCCATCTGCCAAAATGCCTTCCACACATATGTGACCGCGCCACGACCATGCGAGCTAGCAGGGGAAAATGCATTTGAACAAAAGATCTGCAAATGTAAATTAAACCGTAAAACACCGTTGGAACTGACTGATGAAGTATTTCATACGGGGCAAGGAACATGTACCTTACCTGCATTGTTAGCAATATTTGTGTAATTTTCTTCTTGATTTCTTTGAAAAAAAAAAAAAAAAAAAAAATCTTACACTTTCACATTTTTCTGGATTTGTTGTGCAAAACTTTCAAAAAAGTAAAAACTAGAAGCATTCAGAGATGCCAAAGTGTTGCTGTTTGCCCTGTAATCCACTTTTATTTAAATGGGTTGCTTCCCGTTTGTTTGGACGTGTGTGCGTGACAGGCACACTGAGGTGTTTGCACTCCACATGGCTCTTAGCGACAAACAAGCCGACACTAACGGAAACACAACCATCCACACCGAGGTAAAAAACAAGAACATAGTGATACTTTGGCCGTGGCCCTGAACATAATAAGTCATCACGTCACGATGATGTATCTAATGAGCGCTCATTTACGGAATAATAATCAAAATTCATAAATAACAATGTCAAAAATGAATTATTAATGTTCTTACTCTGTCAGTAGGATAACAATTAATGTTAAGATGCCGTGTGGTCTTGTTTACAAATGTTTGTATTTCAGCATCTGTTAATAAGAAAACTCTTATTTTCTTCTAAAATTGCCAGCGACGCATGACCGGGTTGTTTTATATAATAGGCAAATTTCATTACCTTACTTCAAAGAAGCTGTTGGCCACTCAGCGTGAGCCATAATCAAATTGCAACAAATTATATTGATTATAATGTGTTAGGAATTGATATTAATGAGAGCTTTAATCGCCTCTGATCTGTGCAAACGCACTGAGAAAATGACTATTAAACAGCTTACAGAAGCTTTACTGGAGGCAGCATTGTCTTCATCCTTTCTTGCGAATCGTTCGCAGTGGTTTTGACTTTTATACGGACTCAAATATAATCCCAGTATTTGTCAAATTTGACAGTTCAGATCTGACTGAACGGTGGTCAGAGTCGAAACCCATCATGTCATATTGGTCGCTGTTTCCCTCGATAGGCTTTAACAGCTTTGAATTAATGCGTGGGGGAGGCCTGTCAGGGCCGAGGTACAATGTGGACACTGCTCTGCCTATTTGTCAGGTGTTTTCGCGCCCCATCTCCATCATTGTTTGAAGCCAGTTACTGCCATCTCGCGGCGCTTTGCCAAAAACACCGGAGACTCCAGAGTCAATGTTTGCAGACTTACAGGAACGAGTGCAATTTAATGTTAAATTAAAACTAAATTTCATGTTATTGAAATTTTCCCTCTTCAACAGCCCACAAGTTCAATTCATTTTTGCAGGCTGTGTCAACACATTGTCTTTACCCAGTGAACAATGAGGTTTTTTTCCCTTATACACTTATAGCAGAAGGGGGAAAAAGCCCATCAAATGTTACTGAGGGGTGCCAGTTTTGTGTTCTGCCACTCCCCCTCCAGCACCTGGTCTTTCTTCCCGCACATTAACGCCACCCCTGCAATGCCCGCTTACAAATTGTTTCTTTCAGACGCCGCTGCCTTTCTTTTCCCAGTCCGACCACTTCCTGCTATTGTTGGGGAAGATGAACGGCCACTGACAATTAAAGGGGTGGGCCATTACTTCTGTGGGATGGAAGTTTCGGTCTCATGCTTTACAGCTTTGGGGGGAGAGAATACAGCTGTATCTACATCTGTCACCCCGAGCCCTGATGGAGAGCCCTGGATAAAATGTCTGAAAAGCCAACAAACGACCAGAGCTCGGGATCCTTTGGCTCCGGATGAAATACATTTGTCAGATGACAGACGGTGAAAAGTAGAGAAACAGAGTGAAAACAAGCTGTATATTTCTGAACTCAGCATGCTAAAACATGATTAAGAAGTTGTTCAACAGAAAATGTTGTAGAAAGGCAATGATACAGGTGCTTTGATAGTCTGCAACTCTGCATCTACTGTCTTTTCTTTGATGGCAACTGCACCAGGATGTCATGGACAAACGTCTGCGCAGGAATTAACGGTCAACAAAGGAAGGTGCTTGATTACAACCTAGTTCCCATCCAAGTGTGTCTCCGTGTGATGAGTGGATAATGCTTTGTGAGGCTAAAAGTAAAGGTGGAGGTGATGAAAATATCTCGAAAACATCTGTTTCACCGAAAACCCTGCGAGTTTACGTCTACGTACAGAGGAGGAAGTAACAACATTAAAAAGACGGAAAAAAACATGCTTCCCCAACTCTTCAAAAGCATATTACATATTCAGTGTACCTCACCCCAAGTAAAAACAATGAAGTAGGTTGGAACGTGGCCGCAACAGCACTGAGTGTGTATTATTTACCCTGCCATGCTAGCTAGTTCCGGCTCCGCCCCCGACTGCAGGCTGATAAATGACCGCCTCCCTCTGAAAAAAAAAAAAAAAATCAATGCACCGCCCAGAAAGTGACCAAGGATAACAGCCCGCCCACCTCCAATCACAACCATCATTGAAAGGTAGCAGGAGACCACTCAGAATTGGATCTAGATCACCACGATGATTAATCGTGGTGATCACGCCTCCATAGAACCCATCCCCAAACCCACTGTGTGGTAAGATCTGACACAGACGGACTGGAAAGATTCTCATCCAACACCTCTTCACCTTCTCCACCAGCCCTGAGTCCTCAGCGCACAAGCGTGAACTTTGAGGAGGAGCCCGGCACGTCCTGGACGAGCTTCCGCCCTCTTTAATACCAGTATGATTCAATTCAATTCAATTTTATTTATATAGCACCTTTTACAATAAAATTGTCTCTAAGTGCTTTACAGAGGTAGAAACCCAGAGCCTGAACCCCCAGGTAAGCACAGTGGCAGGGAAAAACTCCCTTTTAACAGGAAGAAACCTTGAGCAGGACCAGGCTTACAAGGGGGAACCATCCTGCTGAAAGTTGGCTGGGTAAAGGAGGAATAAAAGAGGGAGACAGGACAGAGAGAATAAAGAGAGAGAGAGGGAGAACAGATACAATCATAAAACCAAAGAAATACAGACAAAATACAATCATAGAAATACAAACATATCAGACATATATACACATAATACAGCATAGCAGGTTGTTATAAAGAGATGAACAGTATAGGCAGGTGCCGACAGCGGACCCTGAGTTTGCCATAGGCCAAAGTCCGTACAGCACGAAGGCCTGGAGACGGAAAACCTGCAAAGAGAGAGAGAAAGAGAGAGAGAGAGAGAGAGAGAAGGGGGAGAGACACAGAACGACAAGGAAGACTGGACCCAGATAATCCCGGGGAAAATAAAAGGAGGAGAAAGAAGAAGAAAAGGAGGAGAGGACGTGAGGGAGTGGTTGGTGTTGAGGAAGTGGGGAACTGCTCAGTGGATCATGTGTTTGTCCCCAGCAGCGTAGGCCTATAGCAGCATAGCTGTGCTAAAAATTGAAAGAATAAGAGTCTGATGAGCCTATTCTAGCTATAACTGTGATAACTGACTAAACTAGATCTGTCAGCCCTACACACTTGGTTTGAGGCTAGCTATATGCTTTAGTGAACAGAAAGGTTTTAAGTTTGATCTTAAAGGCAGACGTGGTGTCTGCCTCTTGGACCCAGGTTGGTAACTGGTTCCACAGTAAAGCTGCCCGATAGCTAAAAGCTCGTCCTCCCAGTCTGCTTTGATGAATTCTAGGTGCACATTAAAAAGAAGCAATTGAATTTTGATCATTAATTCCTGGAGACTGAACAAAGGCCTGACCCCAAAACGATTGTAATTAATGGAGTGTCTACTTAGACTATTAGCATTAGACAGTGGTAAACCCAAACTAAGGGGTCAAACACATTTCACTTAAAGGGGAATGAGCACAAATTCACTCACTATATTAAGAGTTGTTAACCCAGCTTTTACAACAAGAGATATCTTCAGCTTTTAAAAGGATTTTTTAAAATCAATTTGATCACTTTCTGACGTTCGGAAGTTGTCTTTAATTCAGAGCATCTTTGCACTTGCCAATCAAGTATTCAGTGACGCAGAGCCTGTGGAGCTAGTTCAGGCAGACAAGTTCTGGTCAGCTAACCCCCCAGTTTACCTGATCATTCCTGATTGTTCTTTGCTGCCAATGCTGCTCAGCGCTGCCTTGAAGTTCACTACCACCACCTTCCCAGCATGCTCCTGTAGGCTGTTTCTATGGTCCCCAGTGGGGGTCTGTTATTCATCCCCTGTAATGTTTAAGTAGATCATTATCAGGGTATGAATACACTGAAACAGAGCCTGACGCTAAACCTGCTTCACTTCTGCTTCACTTCACATGTTCTGACAAGTGGAGGACGGTTTCACTTCAAATACAACATATAGGGTTATACAGTTAGGATCACACAGCGTGTGACACAACGTGCAAATTTCCATAAAATACACAACATGTCTGTAGTTCAGATTTGCTGGTTTACAAGATTCAGGGATATCTGATGTTAAATTTTCTTAACCCGTATAAAATATGTGAACGTCTGAACTTGTGCTACATATTTACATTTATACATTTCCACAAGTGTTTTTTGTGAGACTAACATGAGATAACTGTTCTAAGAACTTGCTCCCTTGGTACTTATTCTTATTTTTGTCAGGTACAGCACGCCTGCCTTAACGCAGCAATTCCCAGCCGGAGGTAGCTGCACCCCTGGGAATATTTCATGCACTCGCCGCGAGGTGCTTGAAAAGATTAGAAAGGAAAAACTCCACTCATTTGTGTCTGGCCTATAGGTAGCGTACACCCTCTGAGTTAGATAAGACAGCGATTATAAAACAACAAGAAAACAACACCACCACAGTGCTAAGTTGACTCTCAACACAAGAAATGTGTGTTTAACATAAATCTCCAAATATGCCACACCATGATTAGGTGAATGCAAACATTTCTAAAGTAATAAGTATGTTTAAGAATAATGAACTGATGGTGTGAAACTGAACACATTTTTCTTCAGTGTTTTAGCTGCAGGCGTCTGACTGTAACTACCTACAGATGGGTTGTATGGCGACACACTGGGGTTTGCTTATTTTTTCTTTTTTTCCTTTTGTTTTTCTCTAGAACATTTTGTTTCGTGCTTAACCCCAGGCAATCAGCATTGGAGGAGGGAGCCCACGTGGCACTCACATTACCAGGAGGATTGCCCCCGGTGGACAAAAGCTGCATGTTTCTTACTGTCCTATATAAAAAAAAAACATGATGTATTCATGAAGATAGCAACCACAAAAGATCAATTCACATCTAATTATTTTTTTTCCAGGGAAATCGTACAGCATATATCAGGAGTAAGCCAGGTCTTCTGTTAAATAGCCTTCAGCATTGTTAAAAAAAGCTTCCCTTTAAATTTATCCGCAGGCTCATGTCTGATGTTTGCTGTGCACAGCTATTGAATTATTTAGATCGAATCTCTATTTTGGTATAAAAGATTAGGAATTAATACAGCAGGATACGGGTGGAAGCTGTGATCACATGCACAGACGATTTAGATTTCAATTTATGCTATGTCGAAATATTACATATTCTAAAACTCTATACTGTATCTATACTGGACACTACTATATTTAATCTAGTCTCAATTCTCTCCTCCCACAGTGAACCGCCTGTCTCATGTCCTCATACCGCATAAGGAGGCAGCGCTGAGCCCAGGCTTCCCAGCATGCCTCGGGCTTTCCGACATGCCAGCTGAATGCAACACTGTGAGCGCCGCTACCTCTTTAAGTCTCCTGTGCGGCATGGTAAGCAACGGTAATCTGCCGCAGTGCAGACAATAAATTCCGGTGCTTAACTGCATAACAGTCGCCGTGACATGGTACCTGGATAGCGCGTCACATGAAGGATGGGTGGAGTGAGGCTCTGCCCCTTGCAGGGAAAATACAGAGTGCGTCTCCCAGTTGACTCAGAGGGGACGAGATGTGACCATTATGGCCGCCCTGCACCGAGAATAAGGAAGGACTCCGTATTAATTATTTCCCTTAGCGAGAGTGCACGAGTCATCCGTGCGCAGCAAGAACAGAGCTGGGCGCTACGACAAATCTGAAAGCCGGCGCTCGGCTATATCATCCACAAAGTTTTAATAGAGCGCCATTTGGAATGATGTAATGCTAAACAACCAGCAGCTTGTAGGAGACCAGAGGAAGTCAAGGAGGGAAAGGGAGTGAAAGAGAAGAGAAGGAGACAGAAGAGGACTCAAAGGGCCTGATTATGGCATATCATCAAGAATACAACGTGTACCGCAGCAACTCTCCAGTAAGATCCCTACCCTGTCGGAGGATGATAGCAGAAATAAAAGGCCAGCTTGCACCGAGGCCGTCTCCACACTGCCGCCTCGTAGCGCCTGGAAAAACGGTCCTCCAGTGTTCACTGCGCTGACTTAGACAGGGAATCGTGCATTTATTCGCAAAGGAAAACCGAGTACCATTTCCAAACTTTCAAAAAGGCCAAAATGGCTGCAGCGATGAACTGTAATCCACAACAACAAGGATGTTATATCCAGAAGGGTTGGAGGAAGTGTGGGTTTGGCTGCTAGGTTTTTGATTTTTATTTATATACTTATTTACTTTCATGAAAAACCTCTTTTTTCTTCTCCAGTGCAGAGAAGTGCAGAAGATGAAAGTGTGATACTCTATAGAAAACACGGCTCTGCTTGATAAAACAGATTTTCCTCCTTTGCAGGAAACCTGTCAGCGCTGTAAAACTGCTGTCAACATGTGGAATATGATTGTAGATAGAAAATTGTAGATTCCGACTGCTGTTCCAAATAAAAAAAAAATCAAAGAAAAGAAAAAAGAGAATAATTTTAGCCAACATTTACAGAAAATAAAATCAATGTTCAACCTAAATTTGGCAACTCAAGGCAATATTCATGTTCCCATTTTTGTTATGACTTTGATTTTATTACATCATTAAACAACAAAAGCTCAGTTTCTTTGTTTTAATCAATCATAGAGGTAACATTAAACCGGCTGCATAATAAGATATGACTCCTAAAAGGTCTCTTTTGAGTAGTTGAAGTCTTTCTTTTTCTAGCTACAGAAATCAATTACCGATTTACAGAGATTTTTGGTCCCTGATGGGGAATTCAGCACGAAACACTTAGCATTTTTATAGGGCTTCAGGATTTCAGCAGCAAATAAAAACGTTGACTGGCGACATTCTCACATGTTGTAATAATAGCGACGATAAAAATGATGATGATGATGATCAAGGCCAGTAGAATTTTGAGTGATCCTAAACTCACCGTCCACATATAAGTGCTTCTGATCAGAGAATTTGGATCTCAGACCAGATTGTTGGTCTCAGAGACGCACGCTCTTTACTGTGTGTGCCATAAAAATATCCTTAGACCTTTCGGGACAAAAGGCAGAGCAGAGAGCTAACGGCATTTCATTTCATGCTCTGCCTCCTCAAATCCAGATGTTCACCCTGAAAACATCTCCACTGGTACAGGTAGAAGCTTAATGGCCTAGAAATTGCCCCAGGCTCAGTAATGAAATGCATCCTCTGTATAATTTTAATTGAGAGCTCTGGATGGAAATCAAATGATAATGTGCTTCATGGATGACAAATTTTCCAAGCAAGAGCGAAATTCATGTTTGGTAGTCAGGTAGCCAGGTAGCTCAGACCATGGCGGCCAAGCCAATGCCAGCCCACTCTCCGTCCTTGTGGTGTGTCTTCATTTTAATTGTGGCTTGCACGCTGTAATAAACAGGCTGGTCATGACTCGGCATCTGGTAAATGATGCAGAAGATGTACATGCTACTGAACGCACCACGGTGCTCCGTATTAACAATCTAATCCGACAGGGCCCCTATTAGCAGCCGTAAAGCTGCTCAAGTGTTAGATCAGATACAATCAAATGCCCCACACCTTCCCCATAATACACGAATGCAACCCCCACCACGCATGCACGCACGCACGCACACGCACACACACATGCACAAACACACATACACACAAAACGTCATATGGATATCTTTGTGAGGATGTTCCTCAGGCAAACGAATGTATGCCGTGACCACAGGAAGCTCGGTCTGAGCTGCAGCAAATTCAAGATTTAAAACAAAGCTGTCGACACAAAGCTGGTCACAGTCAACAGGATTCAGTGATACAGAGATGCACTACTGTTGCTGCAGGACACTTATCAGAAGGATGTCCCAGATGTTCAACCTGACAGATATATGTCAATAAAATCTAGTAAAATTTATATATCTAAATATTAGCTTTTCCTGAGTGGATACTACCAAAACTTGGTCACTTTGGTTATTTTACCTGATGAGAAGATGCATCTGTATTAGGAACCATCATCTTCTGGCGGCTTACTTTTCACCTGTTTCACCTTCTTCCAGATGTTCCATCTCCAACTTAACGGGGAAGGCAGAAATTCATGCTCGCCCTGAAGTTGACTTTGAAGTATATCACACAAAACATACACACACACACACACACACACACACACACACACACACACACACACGTACAGTATGGACGGACCATGCTGGGTAGCTCTCTGACAGACAGCGAGGGACGCGTCGCTGCCAGCTGCTCCTGCCCCACCTCTGCTCAGCTGTCCGGGCCCAGAGCAGCCTTTGAACAGCCTATTACCCCGACACAGCACCGGGGGAAAGCAATCAGCGCCAGAGGCGTAGCGCTCACACACCAGATGGTATGGGAGATGAATCGAGCCATTATATTAGTGCTGGATAATTCCTCAGATGAAGCTAATTAAAAAGAAAAATAAGTGCTATCCTCCCTCTTCTAACCTCCTTTGCAGTCTGAATGGAAACTCCGCTGACGCTCCTTCACTTCTAAAACAATGAGAGAAACACCTCTTTGTTCTGAAATGACCCATCCCACCTCACACGGAGATAGAAATCGCGTCCTCGTACAAAAAGATGTTTGATTAAAAAACCGCTGTTGATAAAAGTGATGGACAGTAGAGTCTTATCTTTCACCCCAGAGTGAGAGTGTGCTTCTTGGAATCTTAATGGAAATTAAGATTACGCTCAAATGAGATGATCTGCTCACAATTGTTATATACTTATGTCTAAACAATGTTGACTCTATATCTTTCTGATGCCTAAAAAAACTTATTGTTAAACAGACAGACTTTCTTCTTAATAGCAACAACTTTTTAAATCATTAAAAAAAAAAAAAACTCATTCATGATCTATTCAAACATAAGCATCTTTTTTAGTTTTTACCAGCCAGCTGTGAATTTAGATGTTGATAGTCACATTTGTGTAAAACACAGCTACAAATTATGCCAAATATCTCTGCAAATATGGTACCTGAGTTGGCTTAAGCTCGAGCAGACAAAGATGGGCCGTCACCAGAATGGGAATCTCACTTAGCTTTAAAGGATTTAGGTAAACTCTGAAACAGTGCTTATTGCTCTCTTATCCACTTTTGTGTTAATGAAAAGCATGTCCTGAATCTGTCAAGGGAGATTAGGTGAATATCATTACTATTGTCCTTCTGCCAATGTAGATTCATGGTATCTGCAGGGATTACAGTCCAAGCCATTCCGACGTGCATTACCTTTCACTGCCAAGGAAACTTCTGAAAGGTTGAGCTGATGATAAGGACTAAAAGAAAAACCATGTGTTACAGAGAATTCAGCTCACAGCAAATCTTTATTTTCGACTCCTTTGGGTGGGAAATGGGACGAGCTGAGCACCGTGTCTCTGCCCACCCGGGTTTCAAATGTGGCCTCTGAGGTGATGCTGGGTTTGTGGAAGTCGTGTTTTAATTAAAATTTGACGATGAGATTCTCTCTGATGACACCAAGACTTATACCGGTCTGTTGTGCGGTTGAACTCCTGAGGGGTAGAGGGTGGAAGCGATGGGGTCTGTATTTCTAACAGAAAAGTCCATTACCACTGCACAGGAGGTAATGTTTGTACCTGCGTCAGTTAATTATCTTTGCCGACGTGTTTTTCCCCCTGCAATGCAAAACTGCAAACAAATGGTATTTGGATTAAATTTGATGTGAATTTTGATGAAGGATGGGTTGATTAATTAGATGTGGATTAGTCTCTGTTGACACTGGGCGTAAATACGGTAGATATCAGGCTAAGGGATAAATTCTAATGAGTTGTCATTTGTTTATTTGTTATTAGGTAAAAGACTTTATGGATAGATTTGAAGGAAATGGCACACCATAGAAGAGCTGAAGAAGAATTGCACGGATGTTAGTGGTGATGTGGTAGCATAGAGAATCTTTAAATAGACTCTTTAAAGTCTCTTTTACATTGGCCACAACTTATTCCTGACGCAATACAAAGCACTCCATTGTCTGCTGCATTAAAAACCCCCCAGGTCTGCTCACAATGTGAACCTCGCCAAACGTAGATTAGGTTTAAAAAATCCGCGTTCACACTCTAATTTTGTTGTGAAAAGGGTATAATGATGTTTTTTGCAGTTCCTCTCAGCCAAAATCAGATGCAGTGTTGGGAGATTAATCCAGCAGGATATATAGGAAATATATCCATATTATATATCCATAACACATCCATAACCACAACCCAGTTATATTCCTAATCCTGGATTCAGAGTCCCTTTAGATGTGTTTGTAACTCAAACTCTAATGGAAGCTAATCCCAACAACCTGAACACACCCTGGTCAGGTCACATCACAGGACACACACATCACTAACCAGTATCCCCATTAAACCCAGTGTGCATGTTACACAGTAACTGCAGGACGCTGAAACATGCACAGGGAGAAAATGCAATCTCGGCACAGGAAGATCTGGGATAGAATCCAGATTTGTCTTGCTGTGAGGTAATTGTTGTAATCTCGCAGCCTGACATCGTTTTAAATAAAGTTTTTTTTTTTTGTATCTCTGATAACCTAATTATCACAGTGATAAACGGGGATATTCCAGTCTGGTGTCTGTTATAAATCTTTGTGATTTCTTGCTTGTTTTTCAGCTTTTGCAGAGGTAATGGTATGTAAAGGGAGTTCCATGCTGTTATCATCTTTATCAAAGTCATTTATATTCTGGGCCATTTATTGCAATATACTCAATTTGCTTCCTTTAAACAAAAACCACGTGAACTGATTTCCTCCAGCCAGTTTATAAAATATATAGTTTGGGATGCTTGCATCAGACCGGTGGTGAACTTTGTTTAAAAAAATGTTTTCATTGAAGCACATAGAGATGAGGTGTGTAGGCTTTGCCAAATTAAATTTTTCAATCCATCTAAAAGCGTTTTTTTTAATTGTTTAGTGCCTGAAAACCACAAACAGACTCACTTACACTCACTTTGAATTGCAGTAAAATCCATATCAAGGCAAAATAAAATATTGGTATTCTGGAAGGCACCAGAGCTCACCAGATGACCCCAGCATCAGAAATAATAAAGGTTTTTAATTTACAATGGTCCAGGTATTCAATTCAGCAGCAAATTATGACAATATTCAGAACGTATCAAAGGTTATTCTAGTTAGTGAATACCTCTGCTGTGAAAACAATGTGTCAAACGTGAAAGTAACATTTTTCCACAGATATTCAGCAATAGAACACACACACACACACACACCAAGTATAAAAGCCAGTGGACGATGTCAGCCTGAAAAAAAAAAAAAAAAACGTTGAACACATCCACTAAATGCAAAACAGCCAATTATATAGTCTGTGCCCGCTGCTGTCTGCGCATGGTTACAGCCCATAAACATTATTGTGAGGTGCATCTGCACTGGTCAGCAAAGGAAATGATCCGGTTAACCCTCAAGTCGAGTTGAAATCTTTTTCTCTGCTGCAGAACCGCAATATGCCATTTATCACCGATCGCTCCCTGTTTAACAAAAATGCTACAACGTCTGACTGAACAGGGCCAATCGCTCACCATTTTCCTATTACTCTCAGCAAAGTGCGGCCCTTTTTCTTTTGCAGATCTATCACTGGTGCTATTGCTCTTAAGCACCGCAGAGACCGGAGGGAAATTAAAGCATTAATACATCAGAGCTGCATGTATAGTTAAAACGTCTACATTCTCCCACACAGATCTCTACTGCTTTAAAAAAAAAAAAAAAAAAAGTTGGGAGAAAATGAATCCATTTAAACTAAAGACTGTAGAAAAAAATGTCAATTGTATTTCAAGTAAATTTCAGATTAATGAACCTGTGTCTCAGTGCGATACGTTTTTCTACTTGAAGCTTAGAACGTTGAAGAGGAACAAATTGGAATATCAGCACAATGGGTTAGAAGCTGCGCTCAGAAGGATGTGCTTAAAAATTCATGGAGTATCGATCGTTACACTTCAGCAAAGCAAAATGGCACATATAAGTCCAATATTGATGCCGTACAATACCTGAAGTATAATGTTTAAGATATACTTTCAGGAGACCGCACATTGATATTCCAAGAGACGGTGGTCTCGGGTGTCAGTTACTGTAATTTTTTAGAGACCATAGGGTCATAAAAGTTCAACTCACTTCATCAGATAATCAGAAGATCAGGAATTTCACTAAAGCATTAAAGTTCAGTTTGACTGACCAGCCTATGGCATCATTGGGGATCCTACGCAGAAGAAGAAGAAGAAGAAGAAGAAGAAGAAGAAGAAGAAGAAGAAGAAGAAGAAGAAGAAGAAGAAGAATCATTTATTAGCTCTCAGACTCAGGGAATTTACTGTTTTTACACTCGGAGTGAGTAAGCTGCTGCCTGGACATGTATTCTAAGCATTTCTGGGTTCGGAACCTTGCTCAAGGACCCACGGAACACGTCCTCTCCCGCTATCTACCCACTACCCAATTCTTTGGTCTGCAACTGGGACTTGAACCAGAAACCCTCCAAATCCCAGCCCAGGCCCACTCAGACACATCAAAGCCTTTATGTAGAGTGACAAGGACACATCAAAGCAAACGTCTGTGGTCGTGTGAATTCATTCCTGTGGCTCTGAAAACTCCATCCACACAAAATAAATCCAGGTTCACTCTTTACCAACTTACATCTGCTCATTTATGCTGCCGCCAGCTGTCACTTCCGACCCAAAATTATTGCAATCCACCTCCCACCTGTTCATCTGTGAAGTCAAGGTCAAGCTGATCAGATTCCATTTATCACATCCACATCTTCCGCTATTCTTTCCAATCCATTAACACTGCCGCCACTTTCCTTTACCCACCATCTCTATATGACAGTGTCACAAGGGGGCCTAATTGCTGAAGACTCATAATCACTAAAGATTCATCATGATGATTAATTAAAAAAAAAAAAAAAAAAAAAAAAAAACTGTTTGTCCACTTTGTGATTAAGGAGCAACACCAAGCCAGCCTTCAGCACCAACTAATCATGCAAAAGCACGAGGAGGGCCACTCTGATGGCTTTTACAGGTGTAAAGTTGGCGCCCACATGACAACAAGGCGGTGATTCTTTATGCAAAAGCAGCACAAGCGCTCTCTCGATATTACCCCAAAGAGCTGCTGCTGCTGCTAACAGTGGTTCCATCAGTTGCTGTCCGTGTAAAAAAAAAAACAATACAAAAAACAAAAAAAACCCCAAGTGTTGGAAAAAGCAATGAGTAAAATAGCCTTGCATCTATAGTCTAAGGTGTAAATTTCCATTTCAGTGCGGAGCTGAATGCAGTGGTTGAATAAAGTGAGCGGGAACTGTGTTTATCCTTCTTGATTTCCCTTAAACCTGCGGCTGGCCGCATGATTTGAAACGCTGCTTTCTTACATCGGAACGTGCCTGCGGACTGTTTGGACGCTGCGCTGATGACGAGTTGTGCTGTCTGATTCACACACTCGAGGACCGACATCGCCCATTTAACAACGGGGTACGACTCCACCGCGTTATCTGCAGCCTGAGACGTCTGCGTCCGCAGAAATGCTCCTTAAAAACATGCAAAAATAGTATATGTAAAACAGACATGAAGACGGTGTAGATGCAAAACCTTGAAATGGTAATAACTTCCAAGTCTCAAGAGTTTTCCTGACATATTCAGAGGAATAGTCTGATATTTATGTAAATCATGTCTTGCTGACAGATGTAGTGCCATCGTCAGAAGCGCAAAACAAAGAAAAACATGGAAAAGGAAGTAAGTACTGAAAACCACTTCTATTGTTTCGACAGCTTGAGTTCCAAGCATCTGGCATCAAGCGGAATAGCTTGTCAAGATTAATAAAATTATACTTTTATTGATCTACAGCGTCCAGTATATAAATATATTGCTCTTTTGAATATGTAGGCATCATAATACCCAGTTGGGAGTCATGCTGGGATTGTGAAGTTTCTGAAGTTTCAGTGCTGCAAACTCAAAAGATATCTCTCCATAACTGTAGCACAATTAAAAACAAATGTTCTGCACACGGTTTGGGGGAGTAGATAATCTTAATGTCGCCCTCGCTGTATCCAGGAAGCTTTAAATTCCAATCAATGAAGTGAAATTAAGGAGCATGTGAATGACTTTCAGTGCGAGTTGCCTGAGCAGACTTGTTAGTGGGAGCACGGGCGCGGTGACAGGAGCGTGGCAGAGACTGCTCCCTCACTCTCCTCTCCCCATTTAATTTTCCAACCCACTTCACCCACATAGTTAGGAGAGGAGAGTTTTGTTCTGGTTTGATACACCATCTAATGAGAGCTACTAAGAGCCTGTTGAAATCATTCTCTAATAACACATTCTGAAGGCGAAGGATGGAGATTTTTTTCCCCCTTCTACCCCCCCTCCATTCAGGCTTTTATATAGCTCCCCCCAAACCTCCACCTCTGGCCCGTTTTTCCTGAGTTACATTAACTGGATTTCTGGGAAGACAATAATCGTTACGGCCTGATTTGATATTATTTAACAAGCTGCGCATTTTGTTTTTATAGTGGGTGGTCACCGATGGCCGATAAACTTCGAAAAGAGACAGCTCAAACACGTGAAACGAGCACTGCAGGGGCGTTAAGAATGTTAATGTGGAGATTCACAGATGCCGAAGCAAACATCTTATCTCCGCGCGGCCACGGGCTCCACCGGGTAACCTCGGTGTAATTCAGAATCAGTCACACGTCCGCCATGAAAATCTGCTCTGATCTTGATGATCAGGCACGCGCTGCGGCAGCATGTAATGTAATGTCGTCCACAAGTAATTAATCCTTCAGCAGCAGGCCACGCGCATAAACAGATGAATGATACGCGGCAGTGTGACTCGCCCACCCCTGATCCATTTCACTTGCTCGGCTGCGGTTGTAGAGAGAACAAAGGGCCTGACCTGTGCCGCAGCACGCCGTCTGCATGAACCCCCTTCTGTGCTTTAAATGTTATCTTCTCCAAAGATAAAGCACCCTCCCGCCACTTCCCTGGGCCTCGGGTATTAGTAACAGCTGAAACATTGGGAGGTATTCCGTTTTGAATCATGTCAGCATCTTGAGGTCAGATTGGATCTGTTCAAATACACATGTATGCAAATTTGCCAGATATAAGTTCTTGCTCTGGGGTGAAATAGGAAACAGTGGCTGCATTCTGATGAACCTGACGCACGCGGACCTTTCCCTCCCTCTCCCTTCTTGGAAAGCAGCTTTGCCTGATCTATAAATTCCCAGTAAATCTTGCTGCCTGGGTGCCTTTCCTGACATTTCCAAGCTCCCACATAGCATATTTTTAAGAAGGCAAAATCTATAATCTGTGTCAATGGTATCACACGGTGTATTTGCAGGGGGCTGTGTACGCAACACACAGACCGAGGATGTGGTGTGCAAAGGCTCAGAGGAGGTAAAAGTGTTTGTTCTTACCTCTGTTGTCATGCTCTCGCCTCAGGGCCTACACAGGAGTAACTCGCATCTCCGCAGAGCCAGTCCAATATCGTGCTCTCCAATCTACGATGCAGGTCAGGCAAAAAGACAAAAGCTAAAATATTTATAGAAAATATGCACCTTATTATTGGAGTGAATAAAGAATTTATTTATTTGTCCTACATGAAAATAAAAAACATGATTATAACTAGCATCATGGCTGCTGGGTTGTGAATATGATACATAAATATTATCTTAACTTATATTTTTCCACAACTTTCTCCAATTTATCATATGTACAAAGATGATATGGGGTTTTAACACAAAAATGCACTATTCCAAATGCACTAATTGTGTAGTGTAACTCTTGATGTTAGCCATGCCATGCATCCAGCCCTACATGAGGCTGCACAGCAGCGTAAATCACCACAGAAGCAAGTCAACTGCACATGAAATGAGCTCAGAAACACTTCCTCTACTTTTGTCCCATTCTTCTGTAATAACGGTTTCAAATTTGTACGTTCTAATCGCTCTTGTCCGGATTAAGATGCGTTGCTGCTCTGACATTCGCTCTGGCGAAGAAGTGCGGATAATTGAATATAAATATCCACTGAAAGGCGTCGACACTGCCGTGTCTGTGCATTCTGACATTGCAAATAATAACTCTTTGAGCAATCTTTGCAATTAATCTGTCTTGACGTTCACATTTGAACCAGTTCCATTTGAGGTGCCTTTTGTGAAACTTTACGCAGCGGGGTGGTGCGGCGGCGCGCGTCTGCACAAGAAACAAGAGACACATTCATTCAATACTTCACTCTGTCAACACCACTCAGGTTGTTAACTCATCAGAACAGAACAGCCTGCAGGTTTTGTTCACTTTGTCACCAAATTACACCTGACAAGTGGGGGGAAAATTGCTTGATTGATGAGCAAAGCGATTCTTTACATGTAATTAATACATTACTAATGGCTAACCATTTGTTTTGGTGGTGTGTGTGTGTGTGTGTGTGTGTTTGTGTGGGGGGGTGCGCGCTGTGAGAAAAGGCTCCAAAGTGACCGCAGAACATTGTAAAAGATTGTGTTTCTTTCCCAAGATTTTGTTACCTAATGCCTTGTCGGGAAGCCTCGGGGACAAAGTAATGGAGCTTGTAATGGATAAAGGCCTGTATTGATGACCCTGTCCTGAGTTAATCATACTGATAAGGAAAAATTGTATTGATTAAAGTGAAAACAAAAAGAACAACAATTTTATATGGAAAAACGCTGTTGTAATTTGTGATTTATGCAAGGAAATGCTCGAATCTTTTATGACAACTGTAAAATTATGTTGTTTTGGACCTGGGGGCTATAAAAATCATGATATAATGGTAGCATTCTCATGTTTTAAACTCAAATCAAAGAAAAAAAAAACTACAAAACAGCCAGCCTTCATCCTATGATTGAGAGATTACCTACAGACAACAACTCACTTCCGGAACAAACCCACATAACCGGATAAGCTAAATTGTTCAAAAGTATTTTATTTAAGCGTGAAAAGAAGAGGGTATGTGTCTGCAAATATAAAAAAAAATGTGATGCCGATTTCGACAGGCAAACAGATACCAGAGCAGCCCATTAAACAGTGTTAGCACGGAGTGATGGCGCTGAAAGAGCCAGAGGAAGAAAGAAGAGTAAAGAGCAGAGAGATAGATGGCACAGCATTCAGCATAGTATCATATCTCCATGGATTAAATGCTCTGGGAAACTGGCCCTGGAATGTGCCTGTGCATATCATTAAACCCCATGAAGAGAAGGAGGGCGCGCAGGAGGCGCAGCCGGGCTGAGGACGCGGAAAGGCCGTGTCTCACAGCTGCCGAACGCCAGGATTCAAAGGCAGCCTCTTCCAAGGAGGATTTTATAACATGTGTATTTCAATTTTTTTTCCCCAGAGTATTTCAGATGATAAACATTTCATCTGGACAGAGAGGGGAGAAAATCAAAGTAACCCTGAAAGACCCGGCGGCTGTTTGCGCGTGTCTAGAGCGTGTGAGCCGGAGATAAAGTGTGGGCTGTGAGAGTACTGCAAAGGTTCAGATGTGTAAGCACATCCTTGTTTGGCTTGTGTGTATTTGAAAGTTCACCTGCATGCGTGTGTGTGTGTGTAGGTGTGTGTGTGTGTGTCCTTCTTCCAGAAGGCAGTTTTTAAAGTGTGCTCTGTCAGATATTGGATGGCTACTGTATAATTTGATGGGTCTTTGCACAGAGGCCGGCTGTGCTATGAGTCATTGATTACACATCAGCTTAGTATGCAGCAGTGCAGACCCCTACATTGGTGGAGAAGCAACCTGATGCCCCCAATCGATAGCTGCAGCCCTGTGAAGCTTCTGTCGGGTCCGGAGCGAAGGACTCCCCCCTGTCCTCTGGGCCTGGGCCTAACCTTTTCCAAAGAGAGGTGATGAAGAAGCTCATCATTTCTAATGAAGAATTAGCGATCGAGGCTGGAAGAAACGGCCGTCAGCACTGCTCCAAGGAGTCCAAAAGGGTCGAGAAGTCCAGGTGCCAAACAGGATTCATCAGGGAGCTGGAGGTTTTCTTGATTGGCTTCGAGCCGCGGACAGCCAGGGTTTAAACAGAGGAGCCTGCTGTATTCCTGTCACTGAATGTTCTGTTGTGAATTGTGAAAGGCAAGTATTGCTTTAAGATAATGTGCTTTTGTCCTCCCCCCTAGAGACCAGAACAAAGCCAGTTGCAGAATTATCCAAGATTTGTCTCTTGGTCAGTCGCAGGCTTTGCCACCAGAACTTTAAAAGTAGACACTGGTGACAAAGACACTTTTTTCTTTTTAAGAATCATGTGACATAGTTCTCGGACAGCAAGATGAATGATTTGAATTGACAGAAAGGCATTCACAGCTAATTAAAAACGTAATTATGTGCACTTTAGCCGTTTAGAGGAAGATGAATGTGAAATCATTATGCTTTCATAGAAAACCAGATGTTCATTTAATTATGTCTTTACAAATGCCATTGTTGAATATTGCCAGAATGTGTACTTACAGTGAAATCCTGACTAAATTATCCTGTAAAATATGTTAAGCCTGCGAAAAAACTGCAGCAGAATTATTAGTATCACAGAACGAACATGCAAAACCATAAACCTCTGCTTCCTTTTGACAGTCAAAATACTGTATTTTTTTTTTTTTTTTAATTGTGGGATTATAATGAATAATTAGCAGAGGAATCACTAGGAATCACTGATTTGCCAGAGATTTATGTAAATAATAATAATAATAATAATAATAATAAACTTTATTTGTTGAGCACTTTTCATATGAAACATAGCACAAAGGGCCTTACATAGATAAAACAATAATTTAAAACGGTGATAACGGTGATAACCCCCCCCCACACACACACACACATAGCATGCTTACACACAAATCCTCATCCATGCCATTGTAAGCACACAAACAGTCACACACAGTCTAACATGAGGCTGGGCACGGAGGATCGAGCTGAGGAGACACTATCACAGGGAGCTGTCTGCACCGGGAGGCGCTCACAGACCACAGTTACAGGACCCCGACCCGGGGCCCACAGCGGAGAGGAGGGCAGAGAACCACCCAACCAGGCCACAGGAGCCCACGGGACAGAGCCACAGCAGCCACAGCCGATCACAACCCCCGGTGCAGAGAGCTCCCTCTGAGGAAACACTGGAAATATGAGATAAAATAATGAAATAAATAAATTAGAACAATAGAATAAATAAGAATAAAATAGAATAAAATCAATAAATACTAAGTAAAAGCTAAATTAAAAAGGTGGGTCTTGAGCCTGCTTCTCCTGTAAATAAAAGTAATCGAGTGCTTCTTCTGTCTGAAATAGGAGCAGAGAGAAGGTGTCACTGCCTGACTGAAGCAGCTCTGTGTAATGCAACAATCGTGCCTCGGTCGCTGCAGCACTCCATTAGCTCCCGCTGAGCCAGTCTCACAGAAACGGTCAGGCAACAGTCGGGCTGCTTCTGCCGGGACCGGAAGGCTTTCTGTACGTATACTGAACGTGAGCAAAATGCTTCTTTCTTTTTTCCTTTTGTTGTCCTTGACCTCTACGATTCATTTATTCCTCTCAGTTCTGGTCAAATGAAGCTGGAACGTTGCCTTTTCTGCATCTCTGCATCCCCCCCCGAAAACAATTGTTTAAATCAGTGTCAAGCGCAGCGGGAAGGGGGAAAACAGCTAACTGGTTTACTTACAAAAGCTATGCTGAGTAATTTCAGTTTATGTAAGGGCTTAACGGTAACCTTGGCCTGGGCCTTTTTTTTTTTTTTTTTTTTTTTTAAGACTCCTGAATGCTATGTAGTTTGGACAAATGGAAAAGTGTATTTTCTGCCTCAGGAATAAAGGAAGGCAGAGGTACAGCCTGGTACAGTAGATGATGATGATGTGAATGACAAATGGAGCTCCAATTTATATCGGTAATAACTTTTTTAATGCGGATGCCTGCATGTCAGTCCTGCCTTATTATGATCACAAATCAATCCTCTGTTTCCAGTACTCAGTTATCTAACGTCCTTGAAAAAGGTCCTGAAATCTGGATGCATTTCTTAATGATTTTACAAACCTGCAATTCATCTGCCCGTTACTGTTGGCAACGGCCTGCATGTGTCTCTGTGAAAAGGCTCCGTGGAAGCCAGTTCAAAGCATCCATCCATCCATCTGACGTGGAAAAGGTTCTCTCTGCATCACTAGGTGGCAGTCTAGTAACATCAACCCTGTTGGTTAACCTGGGTCTGTGGGTGCACTTTGAGTTGCAGAGATGAATGCTTGATGAGGATTAGAAAGATTTTGTTATTTTACAGCTGTATTAGCCTCACCTTGGTCATAAAGATAACTCTGAATAGCTGTCTGGTGTCTTTGTGAGGCCACTGAAATGGTAAACAGCATTGTTCGGGGTTGGTTTTTGTAGGAGGGCATTGAACACGTGATTGCAGTCGCAGATGGACTGCTGTGGATGATGATGATGATGCTGTCGACGGTCCAGACTGTGCTCCTTTCTCCAATACCCTCCCCGTCTTCACTTTGCCGCAGCCATCGTGCAGAAAGTCTTCAGCAGATCAATGAGATCCTCCTCCAACCAGGGATCCAAACGTTGGGATCGATTGAGGAACTGCGGCCAGGGAAAAGTCAGACTTGTGGTTGAAGGGTAGCACTTGCCAATAGCAACATGTCTGCATGCGTTTTCGACTCCGGCTGGCGGCAGTCTCTGCTGCCGAGCCTCGCTCACACCTGCTGGTTGTCCCTCCACACGTCTCCACGCTGCTCCTCCATCAAACGTGGAAAAGTGACAGGTGCTTGAGCAAGTTGGCAACTCGCATCAAAGCTCTCAGTAAATTCAGAAGAGGAGCTGAAAGTCGTCATTAAAGAGATACTTAACAGCTAAATCTGACAAGACTAAGTGCTGGTTGTAATTGAGATACCAGAACACAGGGCAATTGAATGTAGCTGTAATTTCTCCTTAAATTTACTGTCATTGTACAGTATGTTCGGTGTCAGAGAGATTCATGGACTGTCATCGCATGTCCCGTTGGACATGGATTTATTGTCACACATTTGAAAAGCGAAAGCTAGCCTCCGAGTTCCCGCACAGTAGGTTTCCCCTCCTTTATTTAACCCCTTAGGTCACGCACAGCTTTAATCGCTCAACAAAGTTAACATAACAAGTGAGAGCAGAGAATTTTTTACACTCTTGAAATCTAAACTCTGCTCTGATCGCAGCTGCGCATGCAGGCTTTGGCCCTTCTCTTGGTTACAGGGGGTGGAGGCAATTTTTGTGGAGTCAAGAATACTCATCCTGTGCTTTGCACCAGAGCCGTGTGGTTGCTGCTCTCCACAGTTTCGTGATGATAGATTTCCATCAGGTAAAACAGGAAAAACACATCTGAAGCCTTTAATAATGCAGACGAGAGAGCCACTTGCCCCTGCCGGAACGCCGCGCTAGAAAAACGAGTGTCAAATGCATCTTCTGAGTTTAGCTAGCTACAAATATTAGAAAATAAATAAGTCAAATACTTTTAGCTTCCTGCATGAATAATGGGTGGATTAATACTTGTTTTTGTTGTATTATAAGAGACATATGAAATATACATCATCTAATTAGATGATGTCGTCGGACACAGATCGGCCCTCTGATCGATATGTAATAAGACCCAGGAACAATTAGTGTCTGCTGAGGTTCCGTCCCGCAGAGAAGAATTACAGGTAAGTGAAAGAAGAGAAAGAAATCCCAGACTGAAAATCCCATTTTTTTGAAAGGAGAGTATTGATTACCTTTAGATTTACATCATCGCTGAGCCGCGGCTCAGCCGTAACCGGCAAAAAGATAAACGCAAAGTGTCATCCAGCTTCTCCAGAAACATCTAAATACTTTCTAACAGCTAATGAGAAAGAGGAAAGGTCAAGCAACAGCCAAAAACAAACAAAAAAAAAAAAACACTCCCACACACAGGGAGTATCACATAGGTGTTTATCTTTAGGCTTTCACCATCAACAACCTACAAAGCAAATATAAATATGCGGAAAGGAAAAACACCAACGTAATGTGGCGGAAATGACAAACCTGTCCTGTTAAATGCTAAATAAACTGTTTTCTCTTGTGCATTTTACAAATTTGGTCTGGTTGCGAACCTGCAGTTCTGACTTGTTCGAGCACATCTGTCAATGTGCATTCACCTGGCCCAGCTGAAGGACCTTCAGCCTGGAGGGAGGGGAAAGGAAATTACGATCTGACCTGTTGTGGTGAACATGGCGGCAAGGGGGCCCGCAACGAGGGGACGCGCGGGCGTGGGCACGTGTGTTTGCATGTGCGTCTGCTTGAGCGAAGTCACCGAAGCAAAGACGAAGCATGCACTTGAATGATTGAGGTTACCTGGATGACCTCATAAACCAAAACCCATGGCAGTCTCTCAAGGTGAGCGCTGAATTATGTCGTCATTAAAGGACAGGCCCAGTTGCCAAGGTTAGTATGTAAAGTGTAATCATCCTCCTCCCCCTTCTTCCAGTCACTCATTAGTCCCCCACTTGGGCCAACAGAGATTATACCTTGAACCTGCTTGACTACGACTATCTGTCCACTGGGGATGGTTCCGCCACGGGTCATTTATATCCCCTCCCACCACCGCCAGTCAGTCAGGGCTTAAATTGTGTGCGTGTGGGAGATCCTGAACGCATCTGTGTGTATTGTGTCCTGTGTGTCTGGGAAGAAGCTGACTGGAGCCACAACACTTTGTTAGCGTTAGTGCCACTTGTTTCTGTTTCCCCAGGTGCTGGGAATGATTCAATTCTTTTGCTTAAAATATGGTCTCCCTGTCGCTCTGTGAACACGAATGCAGCATTTGTAGGAGCTTTACCCTTCAATTGCAAACTACATAAAGTAGGGTAATCGCACTGCACATTGTACTGCAGTCAAGCGCGGACGCTTGGGCGTGTTTCGCCGCATTGGCACACATGGAGGCAGCCAAGATTAATCAAAACTTGGAGTGCAACCAGAGATAGGCTTTTTGGAGGAAATCATGTGCTGCTAAAATCAAATTGACTGTTCATCATATTAACTCTCTTTTATTTACCTGACATTGACCGCTCCGAGGAATATGGCATTCAGAATGATGCTGCTAACATAGAGAATACTTTGTAAAACTGTCGAGTCAGGCTTTTCTTTTAAAGATTAGAATGACTATTATGGAATGAGCTGTGATGTTGTTATATGTTTGTTTATGTTTGCATCGGGGGAGAGATAAAGCTTTTTCCAAGTTCTCATTCACAGCCAATCGCTCGCTAATGTCGCTGTTGGACGCCGCGAGAGGGTATTAATTTCAAAATTGGCAGCGACACTCTAAGCACACTTCAGGCTTTGAGTGCTTCAATTTGGATGTACAGCTGTTAAAACAGCGGCGCCATCAGTGCGTCTGACGTGCACAGTGGTGTCACTTGAAAGGAGCGGTATTTTTGCCGCTTTGCGCGATTGGTTTTACAACAACAGAGAGCTGGCGCATCAGGTAACCATTACACGGTCGGTTTATGGAGCCTCTGACAGCACATCTCAATATCCTTGAAGGAAGAAAGAATAGCTTCGCTCTTCTGAAGTTCAGGGAACAAAAAAGAATGTGATGAAGATAATTCGGTTTCTTTTGCTGGACAATCGAGGCACACAGGAAAGTGGGAAAGGTGAGCCACGCTCTCCTAAGAATACTCCGCTTTATTATCAGAAATCTGACTGTGCGCTGTCAACTTTAAAGATCTGCTTTATTTAACGCTCCCTTGTGATGTATTATTCCTCTGAATGAATTAAAGCTGACTGACACACTTTGGGGCAAACACTAAACTTTTCATGCTTCTGGGCTTTGATGAGCCGTTGCGCCACTGTGCTACACTGCCGACACACACTTTTATACCGATAGAAACGTCACGCTTGTAGGCAGAATTTCCTGAGGAGATGTTTGATATACATGCGCAGTGACGACAGTGCACCTTCACTTTAGCTTAAAATATTTTCCGCTTCAAAAAAAAACTTAGAGTGGAATTAGAAATTAGAAGAATTAGGTTGTCCTCGTGGTACACGCACAAGCAACCATTTTGGGTTCGACAGGACACTGCTGCTCGTTGAGTGGGAATCGACAGGTTTCTCACCTGTGAAAAGAGCGGCTGTACATATCTGGCGGTAACTCCATGCACTGGAGATGATTGTGCTCATTATGCTGTGTGCTGCCCTTTGACCCCGCCCAGCACCTCCCCGCCGCTCCCTGCACGGCTCCACCCTCCACCGCGGTGCTTCAGAGGCCGTTAGCCTGTTCTGACTTACTGGATTGGGTTTATGTTTGCAATTATCTGTGGATGTTTTCCTCTGGACCACTGTGAGGTGATTCGCTAAAGGCTCGTCTTTGGTGTCGAGTTTTGTCTTGTGTTTGAATTATTTTCAGAGTTTAGGGGAATAGATATTTAGGACTTGTTTCTAAGAATTAGGACAGGGAGCAAGTTCCCGGTGGAGTCTTTTATTTCCCAGTCACAGCTACAGCGATTCCAAGTCTTTAATAACGAAGGGAGAAGCAGGATGCAATCATTTTTAGTTGTCCTTGATTTTTAACTCTGCCAAGGGAGGAGGTTATTTGACAGCTGACGTTTGTTTGTTTGTTTTAGCAAAATAACTTGAAAAGCTGTGAATGGATTTCAATGAAATTTTTAGGAAACGTTAATTATCGGCCATCGAATAGATACATTTTGGTGAGGTGCTGGATTCCTGAGGGAATTTGACCTTTGCTCTTCCAACGTTCACAGGCCAAGGGGCTTTGATCATAACCTTGTATTACTCTTAATAATATTTTTTTGTTTAGAATAGTTTGACAAGTTTTAAATCCAAGACAGAAGAGTTTTGCAGAGCTTTTTTGTAACCGTTGATGCCATTAACTCAGTTAGCCATGTAACTAATATCAGTGGTCCTGTTAACTCAATATTAAACTCTTCTGTACTGGTGGAACTTTCACCTCAAAGCTGAAATGAGCTTCTGAGGACAGATCTGCTTTAAAGTGTAGTTTAGAGTGGAATGAGAGCAGTTTAAGGTATACTTATAGCACATACATTCATTCACAACATGACAGCCGTGGTTCTGGTCTATTAAGACAGATAATTATGGGTCATAATCACCTACTTCCATATATGCCTGTATTTCTGGTGAGTGGTTCACATGTGTGGATACAAAGTCAGCACTTTGTTGCTGGTAGAAAATCCATGCTAGCTTTTAAGCTATTGCAACCTGGATCAATGATGTCAAACATAGCTTTACACTATAAATTATGTCTAAATGTGATCTTGGTAGACAGGACGGGATTTCCCCTCCAAATTGTGTGTTTCCTGGATGCAACAAAATGTTGTCAACCAGATCTACAGCACAGACAGGAAGTCCAGTGACCGTGAGACTAGAACGGTTGCATCTGTGTCGGCAGCATAAAGCATTTTTTCTGCATTTTCTCATTATCTAGCATTCAAGAGAAAATTCTCGAGTTTCACCTTAACAAAGACTGCGCGCTCATGACCCAACACCACTATCTTACCACCGGTAATTCCATCATCATGCTGCTAGCATTGCCGTGCCACATGCCCTCTGGACCATGAGGTAATGTTAAGGTAATGAGAGTAGATTCTCTGATTGGTTTTGCCTGTCGTTAAAAATAAAATAAATAAAGCCACCAATGAATTAATGAAATGACTTGAGCGCAGGTGATAAGTGCATCTGTGTGCCTGGAACACAGGAGGCAGGGCCAGGCAAGACCCCCCAACGCCAGAAGATGGGAAAGGTGAGCGTGAACTTCTGTGCTTCTGTGAGTGACAACCTTTGCACCTAATGATTTCCACTCGCTCCACAGATGAGTGTAAGACTGGGCCCCTTTTGTTCGCTCTACTTGTTTGGTGATGACAGGACACGTTTTATGTTAAGTGAGCCTTATAAATTAGCATTGCACCCACAACGAGGTCCAGAAGTAGAGGTGATAATTGACTTTGAACAACACTTTCAACAGCGAACCTGAACATATTTACATCAAATTAATTGGAGAAAGGAGAGGAAGCAGAAGCAACTTTCAACAACTCTCCATGATCATCTCTTTTCTTGTTGCAATTTGTGAGTGTAAATGTGTTCGCAGGCTTGTATTTTTAAAAACTCACCCTGTCATTCGCACCTCTGGGTCTGTTCATCGTACAGCTGGGGAGCAGAGCGGCGCTCCTACATTGCACAGATCTTCTAAAACACCAACCCACCTTGCTGCTTCACCATCACACTCCAGGTTCACCTGACGCCCTCACCAATATGAAGAAGGGGGGCATTAAGTCACCGCTGCTTGAAGCCGACGCCCCGTAATGAAAGTAATTGTCCCTGTAGAGACCCAACATTCACCTGACAGTTCTAATTAAAGTATTACTGTTTCTTTGAACACTCACATATTTTCCAAATTTCAAACAAGTCAGGAGGTGATGGATGCTTTTAATTGTTATGATTCTTACTTGGAGATTCAAGCTGTCGATGGCAGAAGTGAAAGTGAACCATTGTTTTGGTGCCACCGTGTAATTAACTCGTGCGCTTCAATGCAAGCTGTGTCTGCTTAAAACATCTGGCCCAGTTAATCCGACATTGGAAGGAGTGGTAGGCTAACAGGCAGGCTTGATGCGAGTTAGGGACAGACTAGTGGGTGGAGATGCTTCCAGAGTTTGCTCCAAGCCATTTTTAACATACTCCGCTACTTTTTCATGGAAATTTAATTGATGGATGGTAATCAATTAGTTAAATAAATAAGTAAATAATGGTTCTGAGAAATTGTTAACTTGTTTAGCCAACAAGCTAATAGCAGCAAAAAGACTTACAATGAAAATTGCTTTTAAAATGTAATACTTTTTATGGATCAGGATACTGTGTTCTCATCTCCCTGCCTCAGAGCTCAGGTATTGACCACCTGAGGTGAAAATTTTGCGTCGACTGTTGCCCGACTGATGGTATTATTTTATTAATGATTTAGCGCTGAACTTTACATTGTGCTGACACCAGAGATGGGCACGCTAAGCTGTGAATTAAGCCCTAAATCCCTTCGATTCCCCGTGGCTGCCAGTCTGCTCATCACCATTACTTATTCACCAGAAATAAAAAAGGACTTCCAGGGCGGCAGAGGCCCTCTACATACACTATATTCTCCAAGTCCTGCCTACTTGCTATAATCCTGCATAATGGAAAAGTGGAATGTCACCTTGCGTGAGAGGCAGCTGATATCTCTCAGCTAGCAGAAAGAGAAAAAAAAATGTCATTTAGCACAAGTGCAGATCACATTTAATTAGACAAGGGGATTTAAATTGCCATGCATCAAATACTGTGGATGACCAAAATGGAACGAACTTTGGCCATGGGCCAGATTCCACGAGCTTCTATAACCCATCAAAATCCCTTGAGCTACGGGGGGTCAATAAGTCAGAACACAGCCGCCTTAATTAACGATGACCATAGCAGAGAGGCGCTTGGAATTTCAATGCCTTCCACCTGCATAACATACGCAGGGAATCTAAAAAAGCAACCATCTACATTATCAAATTGTCATTCTTGTTTTTTTTTTTTTTGTCCAGTGCAGCACTTCATTTCAAAGAATGTGCAGTTAAAATCCTCCCGCAGAAACCGGACCATCAAAGGATCGTCTTTATTGCTCATGCCAGATAGCTATCTCCATAAGGCATCGTGGAATGGAATAGATTTGATATTTCTTGTTCACTAATGACTTCAGTCTGGAGATGGTGAGGTGTTTCTTTTTTTTCTGACACATGTGTGAACCTGTCAGACTGGAGGAATATTTTCACCATTTAGCTGGCCCGGCCATTGTTGAGGAGTGATTTCACTTTCATTATGCTTCAAAGAGGCACCTGTGACAGCCACACAGTTGTCAGCCTCCATAAAGACACATCTACATATGGATGGGAGCAAATATTCATGCCCATATCAGTTTTCTGGGAACCACTGGGCGAAATGGATTGAAATAACACAAAGATGAACTCCGTTTTGAATCCATTGTGAGACGGGAGCTGCCACATTAGCTCAAGGTGAAAAACTCTCTCTCTCTCTCTCACTTACACACACACACACCACGAGATGTTCAGAAACCTGTATTTTTCTCAGCCCTGTGCAATTGTCTCCTTAGAGGTCTCCTCTGACTGGAGCAGGAGACAAACGTCGGCGAAAGCTCATGTCTCCACCCCAGACCGAGATATTTATGTGCTTTTTTTTTTTAACATTTATTTTAAAATCTTACTGGCTGGTTTTCCTTCACTATTCTTGAACCATGAGTGAACTGATTTAGTATTTATCCAATAAACGTCCGGTGAGGGTGGAGGTATACACTCAAGGGTCTTCGAGGTCAAGAGGCCATGTTCAAAAATTCAGACGCAGCAACGCTTAGCAAAGCCAGCGATGCTAATATGAACAGTTGTGATTTTATATTTCACAAGACCAAACAATTCATCCCGGGTTTATCACGTTAGAATGTTCTAACTGCAGTTTACTTTTGAAAACAATAAAAAAATACACTATTTGGAAGGAGAGTTCCTAATAAAATGAAGAACTGATTTGCAGTTTAATTTAACACTATATAGGTGTTAGAGGAGACAATCTGACTGAGGTACAAACATCATTAAAACAGTCTTTACTTGTGAACAGACCCTTTATATCTTGTCTTACTCTCCTGCCCATGAGACATCAAAAAAGGTGAGGAAAATGTCAATGTTGGAGCTCTGATTGAACCACATGGGGGGCTGTTTCTAATTGTGCACAATTATCTCAATATTTTGTTTTCTTCTCCTGTTAACGGGGCTGGAGGGCAAACGTAACCTGGACCGTGGAAAATGACTGGATATCCTCTATTTTCCTCCACTAGCTCAAATGTTTACAGTCAAAATGGGAATGTGGATATTTATTTTAGAACTTAGTCAAATTAGAACGCTAGGATTCCAGGAAAACAACCTCCTCCGGAACATCGGCGAATAAAGGGATTAATGTCTAGATTCTCATTCATTCAGGTCATAGTTATCCAAAGGTAGATCTCTGTGTACAAATGGACTGTAAGGTTTCCTTGAAGATGTTTCACCTTCTCTCCAGAAACCTTCTTCAGTTCTAAGCTTGCTGGAGGCAGAGTTTGAAAATGTAGCCCTTGTGTACCATTGGCATGTTAATGATCTGGGTGGTCACCTGAGAGTCGTTGGCAGGGTCGTGCACCTAGTTTCAGTTTGGGTGCTTTGTCTGTTGGGTCACATGGTAATGAGTCACCAGGGTCTCGTCAAACGGTGTGAACGTTTGGATTGTTGATGAAAAGAGTGGAGGACTGTACGTGTACGTGGGTGATAGAAAGTGACTTAGTCCACCACCTCTGTTTAAAGATGGTTTTTCCAACTTGACGTGGATGGCTTCCTTGACACCCCTCTCAAACCAGCGATCTTCTCTGGCAAGTACACGTACTTGACTGTCCTCAAAGGAGTGTCCACTTTCTTTTAGGTGCAGGTGTACTGCTGAATACTGGACTGGACCAGTACAGGACTGGCCTGAAGAGGTGGCATGTCTGTGTTGGGCCATTAGTTTATGGAGGGGCTGTTTTGTTTCCCCAATGTACAGTTTCTTACATTCCTCCTGACACTGTACAGCATAGACAACATTGCTTTGTTTGTCTCTTAGTGTCTTGTCCTTTCCTTTCCAAGAGACATGGTGACTCATTACCATGTGACCCAACAGACAAAGGGGAAGCACCCAAACTGAAACTAGGTGAACGACCCTGCCAATGACTCTCAGGTGCCTACCCGGATCATGAGCATGCCAATGGTCCACAAGGGCTATATTTTCAAGCTCTGCCTCCAGCAAGCATAGAACTGAAGAAGCCTTCTGGAGAGAAGTCGAAACGTCTTAAAGGAAACCTTACAGTCCAGTTACATAAAGGGATTAATGTTCACTTTCAGCATGAAATAGGAAAGCAGCAACCCCACAAAGATCAGTGGGACCTCTGTGGAGCTGGTGGACACTGCCTGGATGTTTGAATCACACGCTGTCACAATCCCACCACATCAAGAGTTCCTCCTGCCTCAGATGCTTAAGAAACTATAAATTGCCCTCTGAGGTAGGAGGATACTTCACAGCTGTGCCTCTGACAGGAAAGATCCCAGCCAAGGTTGCAAACGGTAGCAAGCTGCAGGTTCACAAGCGATCCAAGGAAGCAGGTGCTGACCTAAGATCTCGGAGAGGAACTGTGCGATCATTGCCTGTTCTGCAGAGCTTTTGGTCTGAGAAACCCACCATAAGGAGAAACAGGATTTCCCCTCACACAATGTAGATGATGGCTAATGATCATGAATGATATGGCTGCATGTTAGACAAACAGAAATAGTAAAGAGTTTGCTACTGAGTCACCTTTGACTGCATGAAGCTACGACATGCGATATTTTAAAAATACAAGAGTGTAAATAACAAATTCTGATTATCCCTGAAGCGGTGAGTGAAGTTTGGCATACTAGAGCATCATGTTAACAAGAACCTACCGCGTGGTGCTTCATTCACACCTGTCCCAAACACCGTGCATTAACATTATTGTCTTGATGGGGTTCATGGCCTGCAGCAATTACCACACACGTACAAAATGCTTGATTGTCTCATGATTGCCGTGCACTGCTTTGCATATAAGGCCTCAACTTCCACGCGTTATATATTTTGCATTAATATTCAAAAACTTAACGGCTTGATTGTCTGAGCTCAGCAAAATGAGGAGAGGAGAGAAACAAATTAATGATCTACTCTGATGTTACACCTGATAAAGTCCCAGATGGAGCAGTGCCGCTGCAGTGAGCAAGTATTTGCACCCACATCCAGGTGTCCCTGGAAGGTCTGGTATTGACCATCACAACAATGCCGAGCGAGAACAAGCCTCCCGATGGGGCACGGAAGAAAAAGGAGCTGTCAGGTTTGGCTTCCCCAAGCATTAATGGACCCCCTGCTCGCAACAATCAGCATCTAGCCTCCAGTTGAGGTGTCCAGAGCTCCCGCTGCAGAAGCTGTTTGTGCACGAAGAGGAACTAAACAAGTACCTAAAGAGTACCACTGGACAGGTGCCACATGCAGAAGCAGCACTGGTCAGACAGATGTTACAGAGGCTGGTGGGTGACTGAATGGAGCAAAACATTATCCTTTAATGCACATAAACATCAGTCTGTTTTTCACAGCAGGAACTTATTTCTTTTAATAAAAAAGTTTTTTTTTTTTTTTTAAATCCTGAAATTTGTGTTTCTGCCCAAATTACCCAGGAAAAGCAGGACCTAAAGTTGGCAACTTGAAGCTATAGAATGAAGAATAGTCACCATGGCAGCAGAGCTAATGTAAAAAAAAAAAAAAAAAAAAAAAAAAAAATCCCTTATTTCCTCCTAAAATAGGCAGATACTTTAAACTTTAAATATTTTCTTAAATCTATTCTTTTTGTTTAAATAATATTGGACTCAGATTAGAACTAAACAGCTAAATAGAAACTAAAATGGAGAGAAACTTAAACAGGAAACATATTATCCATTAAATGGAGTTATTTCTAAAGGTTAGACCTGAGTCATGTTCGTGTTTAGATCACTAACATGTTCAGCTTTGTCTTTTAATTGTCCTAGATTTGTCAGAATGTTTAACAGCCTTCTAATTCATCCTGTCTCATCAGTCAGCAGACCCCCTGAGCTGAGGCCCCTCCACTTCCCCAATATCAGCAACAGAACCTCAAACCTCCTGAAAACATATTTGAGTGATTTGCAGGGGATGTCTCCCTCGTAGCGAGGAGTGGCAGCCACCTCCGGGGGGAGTGAGGATAATCAAGATTGTTCTTTTGCTTTGGTAGATTTTCCTGCAGCTGTTCAGCTTCCTGTCATTCGGCAGGTGGCGGCGGAACATTGAGCGGCACCATCGTGTGATTGAGTGTGCATTCCAAAGGCGTCCCTCAGATTTCAAAGTCGGAGAGGACAAACTTCTCACTTTTCTCATGCATTTGTCATAAGACAAACGTCAACAGAACCTTCAGCTACACGTGCACCTTTTCCAAGCAACCACACTAATAATAAAACCAGTAAACGTTCCGTCTGATTCATTAAAGCCGCTCATTTCCTCTGAGCTAATGTGCACAACAGGCTTCCTGACTCTGTCTGACCCGGATACAATGGAACTTTAATTATTATCGCTCTTCTTTCAGTACAAAATGGCCGCTGCTCAAATGGACCAAGCCGCCGGTTCTGCCCTCTGTAGGCGGCGTTTTAACTGATATCAGAGGTTTAGCGCTATTGAAAATCTTGCCACACAAACGCACAGAGGCAATTATTTACTCATTAATTTTTTCAGTTTAATTACTTTCATTGGTTTTACAACAAGCAAAGCCCTTCAAAGAGGGGTCTTAAAAGCAAACTGGCTGCTAAGCTGAGCAGACGAGCACTGTATTTAGTTTTGTATGTATTACTTTGTTAAAGAAAAGAACATTTTGTAAAATATGGGTGATGTCCAAGAAAAGATGATTCATTCAGTCAGGAGACCCTGGTGTTCTTATCCAGGGACTCAGATTTCTTACTCTTGCTCTTCATTATTTAATCTGTAGGGTTAACTTAAGCCTGATATCTTTTCTGCCATGCCTTTATTAAATATACTTCATTTTTCTTTTCTTTCGCCCAAAGCCAGATATCAATTTAAACCAGAGCAGGTGACTTTAATGAGTGCCACGGCAATTGTGGGGGCTTCAAAATGGAAATTGTAAGATTCCACTTATATATTTTGGCACCCTCATTTGACACTCCTGAAACTGAGAAAAGCGAAAAGCTAAAGTTTGTGACTCGGACACCATACAGGAAAGAACCCCCCCCTCAAAGTCAGCATATGTAACAGGTTGTTGCGAAAAGAAATTCAAAATACTTTATTTGACTAAAATCAATTTAGCTATCAGACAAGATTTTACTATAGATGAGACACACATGCACATGCGCGCACACGCACGTCGATTAGTTATCATGATGATTATTTCTATTCTTAGGATGAAGAGACTAGCAATGACACCATTTCTGAAAATAGCATTAAATAAAGATATTCTTCATTCTTCTCATTTTTCAGATTTCCCTTCTTATAGTCAGTAAACACCTCCTGAGAACCAGATGTCCTGATAATGAAATGGTCTTTTACCCCAGCCAGACCAAAGTAATGTGTTTTACACTCACGTTTCCTGCGCCGCCATCAACCACTTTTGTGTGTGAGTAGGAGGAGGGGAGGGCACTGGCGCTGTAACCCATGCTGCTGCTTCGTGCTAATGGCTGAGTAGAAATCAAATTTTTATTTATTTTTTTCAAAACACAGTTGGAGTCATTAAAACAGCATCATCTGGGAAGAAACTGGCTCCACAATGCCACTGCATTGCCCTTGCAAATTGCAATAAGCAAAGGAAAGGGAGGAGGATTCCGATTGGACTCATCAGCCAATAGCGTGATTGTACCAGCAGCGTAATGAAGTAACCCCACTACTGAGAAAAGTCATGATAAATAGAATGTTTTTCATGGTCAGAGGAAACAAACTCAAAGACATGGTTTACTAGCATTGCCAAACACTTAAAAGTTTGAATCAGATCAATCACAGGGATGGTGTGGATTAATTCTGATTAAATATCATTAATTTTTAATCTATATTAATAGCATTTCATTTTACATGAGCAAACAGAATCAAGAAAGAAGGGAGGGTGGTTTGAAACGCTGGGTGACATGTTAGCAGAATCCCTGACTAAGGTATGCTTCATGTTAATGTGCTATTTTACTTCTGCTGCCTGTCGTTACTGGATCATCTGCCTTCTTGTGCATCCACAATGGTAACTCTACTAGGACAATCTGCCCAAGTGCATTGCCAGAAATGTTCAGTAATTCTCTGCTGCAGATGGGCTAATTGCGCTAGAATTGTTATCAGATTAATTACGATGGTGGATTTATCCATGCTAACATGTTAATTTTGACAGCCCTAGTTTTTACAGAAGCAAAGACTTATTCATCAGCACTGAGCGAACCAAACCATCTTAGCTATGCAACACCACTACTGTTTTGGACATGTTTACTGTTACACTGCTTCAACAACAACAACAACAACAATGCCTATACGCCAGTAATGCCTATACATCACATCAGTGAATGTTCAATCTTTTCGTGGCACACTGGTTATCATAACCTCTAACTTCTGTCATTCAGATACTGAAATCTTACATGTAATTGGCACTGAATTACATTTTTCTAATGTAAAAATAACTGTATAAACCACCATTTCTATGACATTTGAAACTGTAAGTAACACTTACATCCATATGTCAATAAGCTTCAAATTATTATGTTGTTAATTTAACAAAAAACAACATAACACAACGTAACATAGACAGATTGGACATCACATTTCCTACTATTATAACAGTGACACCTGCAGACAAACACTTGTTGCGCTGTCTAACTGCTCCAATGTATTGTGTTTTTAACACTGAACAGAAATAAAATCAATATAATGTCTCAACAGATGAGCTGCTAAAGTATAGCATTAGCACAGCATGGCATATAAAATCACTTAAAAATAGCTTGACAGGCTGGTTGAGTTTCACATTAGTGCTGTACAAAAATCATCTATGGCCATTACAGTCACGGGTGTTTTCATTCAACGGAAAAACTCCTGCCCCCATACATTAATTAATCTTTCTCTTATATCACAACATTGTCTTAGACAACTGATTGATTATTTCTGTCACCCAGCAATACCTGTACAGAAGATGCATGTAGATGAAGTCAGTGAATATCCAATCTTGTGGCGGCACAGTTATCGTGACCTCTAACCTCTGACTTCTTCTTCTTTATATGCTACACTCGAAAGCGCCTTCGCCCTCTTGTGACCATTTTACTGTAATTGCCCAGACTTAGTTTTACTGACTGCCACAGAGCAGGGAGGGAGTTGAGCATCCTGACTGCCTGATGGAAAAAACTGTCTTTGAGCCTGCTGGTTTTGGCCCGGAGACTCTGCAGTCTCGACGGCAGCAGGCTAAAGAGACTGTGAGATGGGTGGGTGACCTGGTGGTTTTGCGTGTGAGGCGGGTGTGGTAAATGTCCAGCAAGGAGGGAAGAGAGACACCAATGATCTTCCCAGCTGCTCTCACTGTGTGCTGCAGGGTCTTACAGCAGGAAATGGTGCAGGCGCCATACCACACGGTGATGATGGAACAGACTGATAAAAAGTCATGATGTAGTAGTGATTTGAGTTTTATAAGGAGGGTACAGTGTTTACATGTGGTATTTTGCATCTGTATTTTTGCCATTTTGTCAGTGTCTTCAGTGTTAAGTCTAAAACAGTCTTTAGAAAACCTAAAACTTTATTAATCAGCCTGTGAAAAACCTATCAACGTCATATAACCAGTTTTTTTTTTTCTTTTAGAATTGTATTAACTAACACTAACACTACAGTATTTCTGTATTCCTCAGTTTGCCTGCTCATTTTAAGTCTGTATTGTATAACTATGGGACCATTTACACCTAGCCGAGCTAGACGAGGCTGGAGGCAGCTAGCTGTTAGCAGCAGTTGTCCGTTAATCTAAAGGGATTTACTGCTTCCTATATTTTTAGTGTTTTGTATTTTGGCCAAATTTACTACATTAATCCTTTAATACAAAGTGGAACAATGCTCACAGGCTACGCTCCATTGATACAGTTGGTGCCAACAGCCTTTGACTTGTTTGGTTTGTATTAAGTCTTTGTTTAATGTCTCATATTAAAACAAAAAACGTTGTAATTTGTCCAGATGCCACATTTGCATGTGCATCAGAGTTGCCATGACAATGACACAGATTCTGTTTTTTTTTTTTTTTTTCAGTTAATATTGCTATTTACACTGAAAAGAATTATAAATAATGTGTCACACATGTTAAACCTCTCTAAAAAGGAACTCTTGGCCTCTTTATACACATCTCACCATTTTTTATCCATCCTTTAACACAATTGCGTAGATTTTAATACAGTATCATGTATGAGGTCAGCACTGATGTGTAGTGGACTCCCTTAGAAGTTTCCAAATGAAATCAAATGAACACTTCTTCAGGATCATTAATTGATGACCATATAAAAACATGATTTAAAGTGAGTTATGATCCATTAGATATGGACTTTGAGGAGCAAACAGGACAAACTTCTTCAAAAAGACTTTTTCCTCCTTCCTGATTGCTCTGTGAAAGAATCAGACACAAGCGGCACCTGACTTAACTACATATTTATATTTACATACTCACAAATATGGAAATATATTATCCCTGCACAGCAGCCTTTTATCTCATAAAGCAGTTTTGATGCTATAGCCTGAAGAAGCTCATTCTGAATATGCTGGCATTTCAAGGCACTTTGTTCTGTCTTTTTTTCCTTCTTCTTTCTTTTTTTTTGTTTGTTTAATTTCTGAAGCACATTGTCACATAGCTCCATGAAAAATGACCTGGTATAAAAGGAACCCCATGTTCTCTGTGGCCTCAGGAGTGATCTTTTCAGTTCGGCAAAGACCACAATGATGTCCAACACAATTCATCGTGTCCCTGGGCGTCACAGCGCAGCTCTGACAGTTTCGTGTCAGTGAGACCTGCCACGTTTGGCGTCCCTGCAACAGGAGTTGCGGAGACCACCCGAAATCCAATCTGGCTGCACTCTGAAATGAAGGCAACACTCCAGTACTGATCAGATGTGCCGATTTTCATCATCGGTGTAGAGACAGAGGCCATGTGATGAGCCTCAGATTTTTATTTTCCCTCTGCTTAAGGGACTCAATGTTCTTTATATCCAAGAACCACAGATCTGCAGGATCCATGACGGGATCAGATTAGTTCTGTACCTGAGCGCCTTAAACACTGTAACCTTTGTTCTGTAGGTACAGGTCGAACGATCAGAAGCCTTTACTGAGGTAGGGAGGTAGGATATATCAGTGCCGAGTAATGACCTTACACCAAAAAAGCTTTGTTCATGCAAAGTTTCAGTTTCAACACTGAGGATGAATGAAATTGGGACTGAAGGATGTTTCACTTTAGTCTGTTACACCGCTCAGTCTGTGCTTTTACAAGAGTGTTTATCAACATCAAAATCTCTTGTTGCCTCTGTTATTTGTTTCCAGCTCTACACTGTTTATCAACTTAAAGAGGAACCTATAGCATTCCTTGGCAGTGCTGCCATTGAAATTGTTACTGAATGGAGGTTGAGCTCGCTGAGTCAAGGTCCTGCTGCCGTTTATTGATGTCTGACTATGAATCTATCAGCATATGTCGACCTGATGTAAGTGCATCACGTTGAATACCGCCGGTGTCTTACACCGCCTGATTGAGATGGACAAGCACAAAAGCCCGAGTGACAATGTAACAGTGGTGGAACGTTTCCATGGGAACAGAGCGAAACATTGGCTATTCAGCGGGGAAGATGAAGAAATACTGCAGGGATCAGCCATCAATGTTTCAGCCTCATGAATAAACCTGTTGAACGGAAGTGTCTTGGATTCATCTGTGCAGTTTGTGTTCATCCGTGGGAAGAAATGACTTTTAACTGATGCACTTTTGCTTATGGCTTTTCCTTCAGGGCCTGGAATGGAGTCATTTACTGGACCCATTCAGCCTTTGTGACATTACAAAACCATGAATAATTCACCTTCTATACGATGACTCGGGGCTGCATTTCTGATACACCACACTGTACCTGTTTATGCTGTACTCTGCTAAATCTGCATAACTGTTACCAGGACATCTTTGCCTGTCCATGTCAAATGTTCGCGGATTATTTTTAAGAAAAGCACTGTGCAGGCTGCATTGAGATGAAAGAGGTGTCTGGCGATACAGCCACACTGTCGGGATACATTATTACAGGATTTACTGGTTCCCTGATTCTAATTTAATCTGCTTCCGAGATGCATTATTGCTCACCCTTTATGATCCCATATTGTTTTATTGAACAGGCATTGTGATTCTCGGGTAGTACCGGCTTTTATGACGGTGCTGTAAATTCCACTCTTTTAACACAAACTACTTTGAAAAAAACGAGAAAACGACAGTGAGCAGCAGAGAGGTCAGACGCTAAAGTTAGAAGAGGTGCATTTAAATGCTGCATTGGAAGAATGATGCGGCTGTGATGAAGGGAGCTTTATTAGAATGATGAGCTACAGAGCAAATTCATTTCACTTCCCAAAGCTGCACGGGTTCTAAATTAATTGTACTGTTAAACTTTAACATCCACTGCTTGTTTAAAGCGCTCATTACAAAATAAGGAAGACCTTGCCTGTTGGGAGCTGCAGTTATTTTCCATGATGTCTTGATTAGACTTTCAAATTTTTGAAAACAGTTTTATGAAGGACAGTGATACTTAATGATCTTTGGAAACATCTTCACTTCCTCAAAGCGTAATTAAGAGTTTTTAAAGGAATTCAAACTGAGAGAAAACCATTTTCACATTCCGAAACCCTTGAGTTAACAAGCTGATTGTATAATGCTTTCAGAAAATAAAACTTACTGTGCAGATTGGAGTTGTTTCCAAATGTTGACCGAATCCTGCTTTCTTAATGAATACCACTACCACGATTCTTCAAGTTTACAGAATTTACTGTAAAATAGGTTGAAACCACAGCAGAATTGTTAATTCTGATGCTGTTCTTCAGCAACTGTTGAAGCATCGTCGGCCAGTTCAGTTACGGGGGACATGACCTAGATGGTGAAAAGAATCTGTCTTCCAACTAAAAATTACCCCAAAGGTAATTTTCCAAACAGCTTGAAACATTAAGTTCTTCCAGAAGCTACAGACAGGTAATTGTTGCTATTGGCCCTTGGAATAGTCTAAGTGGATACAAAGGTAAGCCACACAGGCCTGGCTAATGACAAGTTCTTGTTAAAGGTGAAAATACTACGATATCAGATGCTGATATTGGGAACATCCTTCTAGCTCATGGTAAGCTCTTGAAAGGAATGATCTTTTTTCTATGACGTGCTGGACATGTTTTACTTCTGATTTTCAACATGTTGACCTTAATCATGACCGTAATGCTATTACTGACGTGATGTGTTTGGCAACACCCAACCAAAGCTCTGTATTTGATGACCTCACATTCAGACACTCACACTCCCCACGCTAAAATATACAGTACATCTTAACATTTGTAACCTGGGAAACCTTCTGAGTTGGTGTTTATATCTGTTTTACCAAGACCTCTTTTAGATATTTACTGGTTTTGTCAGTAAGATGTACTGAATCCAACGCAGCTATTCTTTTTTCCGTGCTTTAGCCACAGTGCTGCATGTAAGGGCATTCTTCACAGCGAGAATTGTGGGGCCGTATAAATCAAAAAGTGCATTCTCAACGGATAAAGAAAAAGATAAATAGGCTCAATCCAATAGAGCCCCTGGAAGGAACTGTGGGCTCGAGGCATTCAAAAGCATCCCAGCATTTTCAATAAGCCATGAGCAGATAAATGAACTGCTCTCCCATTCTGGGCTGATTGGTGCTGACAAACTATAGATCACCTCTGAGGGAGCAGGCTTCTATTTCGGCGGCCTGAATCACTCTGACTCTACCCTCAACTCAACCCTTCCTACAACCCTACATTCTCCCTCCTCTTTGTTTAGGTTGGCTCCTGTGTGTGTGTGTGTGTGTGTGTGTGTGTGTGTACTGAGATGAGATGTTGCATTTTACAACATTCCACTTCTGTGTCTCTCTGCAGAGTTCTGTCTGTGCATCCGTGGTGCCGCTAATCTTCTCGCTATGAGAACGTACTAATGATCTCAGTGGGTTTGAGTCTGACATCACTGTGAGCGCGTGGGTGAATAAAACCTTCTGATAAACTACACGCATATCCCGCAAACATCCAAATTACAGTACATCTGTATTGTGTCAGTGTTTTCACGCTCATGTGCCTCCTCTCGTGCCTTTTCTTCTTCTACTGCATCTTTGTCTCATTACAGTAGCCTCTTTTTACAGATAACATCCGTGAATGTCAATGACATTATAGAAATGGAGTCACTCTCTGTTAACTGTCATCTACCAGCCCCGATCGGGGTCATGGGTAGTGCTGGAGCCGATCCCAACAGATTTCACTGTAAGAAAAGAAAGAAATACACATCTCATTAGGCCAAAAGAAAGAAAAGAATATTCTGATGTAACAAGTAAAAGTTGGTTTTGTGGCTATTGAAACAGTGTTATCCCCGAATGATGAAAACAGAACCACGGGCAACACTGAACTTATCAATTGAATAAACTGCAGGATTTTTATCCTGTTAATACATCCCTCAAACTCATTTTTAATACATCTCTTATTGCCTGAGGCAAAACTCCATTTCTTTGATCCTCAGCAAGTCTGTGCATAAAGGATCATAAGGAATTGTGCCATTAGGATTAGGAGAACAGCTCCTTTTATCAATTACATCAAAGTTTCAGCTGGTGCCCATTAAATTCTGCGCTCACACATGCAAACATACAGGCCGCCATTTCATTCACTGGACATCCAAGAGATTGTTGCTAAAAAAAAAAAAAAAAATAAAAAAAAAGCGCATTTGTGTACTTGACTTGTTTCAGCGTCTGCATAGTAATCAGCTTGTAAATTTGGGTTGAATCAGGAGTCAATCCTCAAAGCATCATGCTTGTTAGACCCGTAGGCTTCAAGGCTAGGAGCTTGGAAGAAAGCCAGGGGCATTTAAAAAGTCTTCTATCCAAAGAAGGGATGAAAGCTTACTTTTAACTCCTGCAATGCTGCCCGTGTTGAAAGAGCACTGCAGCCACTGCCACTGTGTTCTCTGGAAACACTGAAATGTACACCAACTGTAGATAAAGCTAATTTGAATAAGCAGCAGGGAATGTTCGCTTGTTAAAATGCAGCTAATGTTTGCCCAATGACTCAGCACACGACACAGTTTATTTATGATGTACATCATTATTTAAGGCACGTGCTGGAAAACCAGCAGCTGAACGAGCGGAGTGTCTCTCTCATCATGCACGAAAAAATTCAATTCGGTTCAAGCAGATGATGTTGTGCCAGAGCCATGCTCAGACCGTGTCACGCCGTACCAAAGAGTCGACCAGACCATCAAAGCTGCGGTGTTTGTCTTGGATAATGTGTGCTGCCTCCACAACGCCTTCACAAAATAAAAGCTACCCGTCTGTGGTTTTCCATGCCTTATCCTGAAAGGTCAAGCCATGTGCAGGTATGGTTTGGACAGCATGTTTCTTTGGTCGTTTAGGCTGTTTATTAATAACTTCGCCTCTGAAACTTGACCTTTCGCCTTCTGTCTTTTGTCTCGAGGAAAACTCGTGTCTTTGATGGAGGCCTTGGCTACTAGCTTTCCTGCTATTTGCTTGCAAGTGCGCACTTTTAAAAAGAATGCACCTACACTGAAACTAAAGAAAAAAATTAATTACATAGATTCCACACATCACATTTATTGATTTGAAATGTTGAAACCCTACTGTGACGATCAGCAGTCATTCCGCACAGAGTAGCTCTTTATTACTTTTAATTTTGCCAAAGTAATCATGATATATAGAGAAGAAAACAAAACACACTACAAGCCAGAATCTCCAAAGAAAAGATGAACATAAAATAAAAACCTTGCAATCAAATTCAATTCAAACTTATTTTTATAGAATCTTATATATTCAATGGTATATCTAGGTGATTCACAGGAATCCGGAGCCTGACCCTGACTGCACACCCGAAGCAACAGCAAGAAAAAACTTCTTTTTACCATAAAGAAACCTTCTGGCTGGGAAGAAAGGGTGAGGTCGGAGGACATAGATCATACATGACAACACGCTAATCCTAGTTTGTTATGGATGAAGATGCAGGTTTTAAAACTGGGGGTGGGGTCATCAGGATTAGAGGTCAATGGACTCAGCGACACCTGTAGCCACAGAGAGCACGATAGAAAGACAGTGAGAGAAATGGAGAGAATAAAAGTTCAACGGGTGATAGCTATCGACCTCTTCCAAAGAGGTTGCACATCTTAAACCTTTCTCATAAAATCCTTTGCTGTAAATCACATGCTTAACTGTTGCTCTCAAAATCTCCCAGCCTGGGAGAGGCGACAAATGTGTGGTACCACTGTGTCTGTGGAAATGAACCTCTCTTTTCTCTCATATTGCTACGGCTTAAGTCCAACATTAGTTGGCACCACTGCTATTTGTCTAAATTATCTAAAAAGTGTGTAACACTTTCCTGATCAAAAATATTTTCCCGTCTGATAGCCTGTCTGAGAGTAAATATTACAAACATCGACCTGCTGTTTTTAGTGTATAATACCTGCACGCACCAATCCTCATTGTCTTTTACTTGAGATTAAAAAATTTATGTTAATATGTCTGCTGGAATGTGGCTTTCCAAAGCTTGTATAGAAGCCTCATTTGAGTTTACATGTAGAAGTATTACATGTTAACAACAAAACAGCAAATTTTTAAACATATCCTATCTACCACAATAACCCTCTCGTCTAGAAACCCTTGTGGGTTTTCCTCATGGAAAAAAAGATTTTGTTCCCCGAGGGCCACCGTAGCTTCTCTGACAAAGGAGAGATCTCATCACATATTCTCACCGCTACATGCTCAGTGCTTCAATCTGGGGCAATTTAGGGTAATAGAGGTCTAATTGCCCTAGATTGAGGCTTTTAGCAACCCTGACTTGGATGTTTGAGAAATGGCACCAATATCCCACCGCATGAAAGACAAGACACACAAAACAATGAACTGGTTCACACCAAAGATATACTCAATCATAACTGTCATGGATGGATTTAAACTTAAATAATAATAAAAAACATAAGGGAAGGGCAGACTGGGGAGAGGCTTTGCTTCTTATCAACACGCAATTGTGGGATGCGAAAGGCGCAACCTTTCCAACGCCCTTGTGAGATGCTAACTTTTATGACAGGGCCCTGCGTTGGGCACTCGGTGACTAAAATCCCTCCTGTCTTGTTATTTGGCGGCAAAGAGGAGATGGATCACCCGCTCAAAGCAGATGTTGCCGCCACACGTAGGGCGCTCTCCAAACAACATGATCCTCCAGGACCAGTTACAACAAAGACAGAGACAGACACAAGCAGAAACATACACACACACACCATCGCAATACTGCACAGATGGAGCACACACACAGCTTCCTTTAATATACTGCTGCAATACAAAAATGCACAAACACAAAATGGGATTTTACTGGCACATAAAAACATACATGGCTGCTACAGCAGAAAGGACATCCCACGGTGAGGAGCTGTCAATAAAATCCGCTCAGCATGACCCACGCTGTTTATTTTTGTATCAGAGGTAAGGTCATGACGCCTTACAGACAGCAAGCTCCTATACAGAAAATCCTACCTCATCGTTGTCACAAACAATCGGTGGATATTCTGAATTCTGAGTGGAGCGGCTTTAGACGGGTTGCGCTCCACCTGCTTTGCCATTTACAGAAAAGCGGGAAGGGAAGAAAATTGTGCTTATAATGTTATAAAATTTGACACAGCTTGGAGTAGAGCACATATTGCTGTGTTGTTTTTTTTTTTTTAAAACCCCATTTCCTTTAGAAATTGCATGTTTTGTAAAGTTGCTATTGTCGAGGGACAAGAAAACGGAGAACATGCACACAAATGTCAACCTGCCTCCCCTGAGTAAATGACTCATATGGCGCTCAGGGAATGAAGCAGAGAGATGTGTAATAGAGCCAAGCTGGATCCAAGTTGATAGTAGAAGGCCCATTATTTTCTTCTGATTTTATTTATTATGATTCCACGTTTTCACATTGATTTTTACCCCAGAGCTGCAATTACACTGAAATGAAGTGTTTATTCAGCACAATAATAGATGCTGCGGGCGGCCGGCCTATAACTTTTATCAGGCGGTTTGAGGTTAAAAAGACCAGGGAGGACGCAGAGGCTCTGTCTGCAGATGCCCCCATTGTCTCTTTTGTGTGATCTGTAAATGAGACACAATTTGCATTAGGTGGCATTGGTAAAGGGATTAGGAGACGTGATTTATGCTCGCCAGACATTTATCGTTCAAAGCAAATGAGCTCCTTTTCTCGGCGGAACAATGGAGGACGGCCTGACTCCTCCCTTAATCTTTGTGCACAAAAAGTGGCCCGCTAAACTGGAACTGAAGGTCCATGTAATTCAGACCCTGATTAAGCCACTTCTCCTAATTTTACATGAGACTGGCTTTCTGGTCCCTCCCTTTATGAGCATTAATCGTAGTTACTGTACACAAGCAAATCAGGGCTCCAAACAGTCTGAGGGTTTGTTATTCGTCCTGTGGATCTGGGGGTTTTACCTCTAATACACCATTTAGAGAAATCAGGCAGGGATTTGTGTTCTGAATTTCAGTTCTTTGAGACTGACCCACTACTGTGCTACTGGCCCATTTGAACAGAATTTGTTGGAATTGGTCACAGCTGCAGCGTATTATGTGGTTCTGAATGTGCTTTTGGACCGGTGAGCTCTCCACCGACAGCACCGAACCTGGAAGGACGCAGGAAACCTCTCACTAGAAAGGTCAGGACGCCAATCAGATGCTCCCATACCACGTTTCCAGTTCACCACCTCAATTGTTGTACGGGAATTTCAAGGTAAAATGTAGTCCTGATGATGGTCAGCCTCCGTACAAATGTTTGGATGTAAACCATTGAAATGTAACACATTTTAAGCCCCTAATTGGTTTGATGAGATGGCATTTCTTGTAATAAATTTTTCACACTGACTAATTTCAGAAAAAAAGCAGCTTTGAAGCTGCAAAAAAGTTCTTTGGCTTAACAGCTGATGTTTTATTGAACAGCTCATCTGAGGAATAATATAGTTCTCAGTGTGTACAAACTTTCAGAAAAGCACCAAAAAGTGTTTGATATCTTTTTTATACTAAAAAGAGTGGAGCTGTATGTTTTTACTCTAAACCTGCAGCGCTGAAAGGCAGGTTGGGTTAAAAGGTTTGTCTGAACAGAACTCTTGTACATATCTGTGTTGGTTTTTAGTGATTTGTACTTGTCCAAACTAATTGTTCTATAATTAATTAATCTTTTTAATTGGAAAGTAGCCAACACGAGCAGAGCTGGCTCCGCTCTTTCCACGTTGTCGTGCTCTCCAAGTTCCCCTCTCTCATCACAGCTGCAGCGAGGACAGAATCATGTAAATTTATTGGTGACATTGAAACGGTTCTTTGCTATTCAAATGAGGCCTGCCTTGTCAGACGCTAAACGGTTGCGCGTATTGGCTGGTAGCGCTAACCTCCGCGCAAACAGCTGTGACCCCATGCAGGAAGTCAGACATCCCACTTCCTGTGGCAAGCTGTGCCGCCGGCTCTCCTGGCCGAGGATGGCTTTCTAATTGGTGTCCTCTCACCCCCTCTACTCTGAGATGCTCCTGCCTGACAGGTCTCGGCAGCAGGAGGAGGCGTCCTTGGGAGGGGGGGAAGCCAGATATGAGAAAACGCTGCCGCTGTGCAACATTTTAGAAAATGTCCCTCAAAGTCTTTTCACGCAGGGAAACAGAAGAATATGGAAATAACATGGAGAAAAATCCATCTGAGCTGATCTTGAGCTGATGACCTCATATTGATGTGAAATTCTGCAGCAGGAACGAATGTTGAATTTCTCCATTTTTGTTGTTTGTGGTTTTGTTTTGAACAAAAACGCTGAAAACACAAATCCCCCTTATGATGAATGACGTTGTTGGTCTTGGGTCTCCCTTGCCCGGACGTGGGTCACCGGGGCCCCCTCCTGGAGCCAGGCCTGGGGGTGGGGTACGCTGGCGAGCGCCTGGTGGCTGAGCCTTTGCCTATGGGGCCTGGCAGGGCACAACCCGAAGAGATGACCTGGGACTCCCTTCCCGTGGGCTCACTACCTGCAGGAGGGGCCAGAGGGGTCAGGTGCAATGTGATTTGGGTGGCAGCCGAAGGCGGGGACCTTGGCGGACCGATCCCCGGCTGCAGAAGCTAGCTCTAGGGACGTGGAACGTCACCTCTCTGATGGGGAAGGAGCCTGAGCTGGTGCGAGAGGTTGAGAAGTTCCGATTAGATATAGTCGGCCTCACCTCGACGCATAGTAAGAGCTCTGGAACCAGCCTTCTCGAGAGGGGTTGGATTCTCTTCCACTCTGGAGTTGCCAATGGGGAGAGGCGCCTGTACGTTTTACCCCGTTGAGCGAGAGGGTAGCCTCCCTCCGCCTTCGGGTGGGGGGACGGATCCTGACTGTTGTTTGTGCCTATGGCCCGAACAGCAGTTCAGCGTATCCACCCTTTTTGGAGTCCCTAAAGGGACTACTAGAGAGTGCTCCTTCTGGGGGTTCCCTCGTCCTCCTGGGTGACTTCAATGCTCACGTCGGCAGCGACAGTGAAACCTTGAGGGGTGTGATCAGGAAGAATGGCCCCCTGATCTTAACCCGAGCAGTATTCTGTTGTTGGACTTCTGTGCTCGTCACAGATTGTCCATAATGTACACCATGTTCAGGCATAAGGATGTCCATATGTGCACTTGGCACCAGGACACCTTAGGTCGCGGTTCAATGATCGACTTTATAGTTGTGTCCTCAGATTTGCGGCCGCATGTCCTGGACACTCGGGTGAAGAGAGGGGCGGAGCTGTCAACCGGTCACCACCTGGTGGTGAGTTGGCTCCAATGGTGGTGGAGGATGTCGGACAGACCCGGCAGGCCCAAACGTATTGTGAGGGTCTGCTGGGAACGCCTGGCAGAGTCTGCTGTCAGAAGGAGCTGTGGCCGCAAGGTCGTCGGTGCCTGTCGTGGCGGCAACACCCGAACCTGCTGATGGACACCGGCGGTGACGGATGCCGTCAAGCTGAAGGAGTCGTACCGGGCCTTTTTGGCCTGTGGGACTCCTGAGGCAGCAGACAGGTACCGGCGGGCCAAGTGGAGTGTGGCTGCGGCGGTCGCCGAGGCAAAGATCCGGGCGTGGGAAGAGTTCGGGGAGGCCATGGAGAACAACTTCCGGACGGCTTCGAAAAGGTTCTGGACCACCATCTGGCGCCTGAGGAGGGGAAAGAGGTGCACTGTCAACACTGTGTACAGTGGAAATGGTGTGCTGCCGACCTTGACTCAGGACGTTGTGGATCGGTGGAAGGAATACTTTGAAGACCTCCTCAATCCCACCGACACGCCTTCCAGTGAGGAAGCAGGGCCTGGGGATTCAGGGGTGGGTTCTCTTATCTCCGGGGCTGAGGTAGCCAAGGTTGTTAAGAAACTTCTCAGTGGCAGGGCCCCGGGGGTGGATGAGATCCGCCTGGAGTTCCTTAGGGCTCTGGATGTTGTAGGGCTGTCGTGGTTGACATGACTCTGCAACATCGCATGGACATCGGGGACGGTACCACTGGATTGACAGACTGGGGTGGTGGTCCCTCTTTTTAAGAAGGGGGACCGGAGGGTGTGTTCCAACTACAGGGGGATCACACTCCTCAGCCTCCCTGGAAAGGTCTATTCGGGGGTACTGGAGAGAAGGGTCCGTCGGATAGTTGAACGTCGGATTCAGGAGGAGCAGTGCGGTTTTCGTCCTGGACGTGGAACTGTGGACCAGCTCTATACCCTCAGCAGGATCCTTGAGGGTGCTTGGGAGTTTGCCCAACCAGTCCACATGTGTTTTGTGGATTTGGAGAAGGCATTCGACCTTGTGCCTCGGGGAGTGCTGTGGGGTGTTCTCCGGGAGTATGGAGTGTCGGGCCCCCTGATACGGGCCGTCCGCTCCCTGTATGACCGGTGTCAGAGCTTGGTCCGCATTGCCGGTAGTAAGTCGAACTCGTTTCCGGTGAGAGTTGGACTCCGCCAGGGCTACCCTTTGTCACTGATTCTGTTCATAACTTTTATGGACAGAATTTCTAGGCGCAGCCGTGGTTTTGAGGGGGTCCGGTTTGGTGGCCTCAGGATCGGGTCTCTGCTCTTTGCAGATGATGTGGTCTTGTTGGCTTCATCAGTCCGTGACCTGGACCAGTTCGCAACCGAGTGTGAAGCGGCCGGGATGAGAATCAGCGCCTCCAAATCTGAGGGCATGGTTCTCAGCCGGAAAAAGGTGGAGTGCCTTCTCCGGGTCGGGGAGGAGATCCTGCCCCAAGTGAAGGAGTTCAAGTACCTCGGGGTCTTGTTCACGAGTGGGGGAGGAATGGAGTGGGAGATCGACAGGTGGATCGGTGCGACGTCTGCAGTGATGCGGACTCTACACCGGTCCGTTGTGGTGAAGCGAGAGCTGAGCCGAAAGGCGAAGCTCTTGATTTACTGGCCAATCTTCGTTCCTACCCTCACCTATGGTCAAGAGCTTTGGGTAGTGACCGAAAGAACGAGATCGCAGGTACAAGCGGCCGAAATGAGTTTCCTTTACAGGGTGGCTGGGCTCTCCCTTAGAGATTGGGTGAGAAGCTCTGCCATCCGGGAGGAGCTTGGAGTAGAGTCACTGCTCCTCCACATTGAGAAGAGCCAGATGAGGTGGCTCGGGCACCTAGTAAAGATGCCTCCCGGACGTCTCCCTGGACGTCTCCCTGGTGAGGTGTTCAGGGCACGTCCCTCCGGTAGGAGTCCCCCGGAACAGCTGGACGAAGTGGCTGGGGAGAAGGAAGTCTGGGCTTCCCTGCTTAGACTGCTGCCCCCCACGACCCAACCCCAGATAAGTGGCAGAAGATGGATGAATGGATGGATCGTTTTGTTTTGCTTGGTTAGGATGCTATTCAGCTAAGTTAACTGTAACTAAATTTGTATTTGTATAAATGAATAGGTAAGCAGTGTGCATTGTTTATTGTACATACCTTACAGCAGTATTTTCTAAAAACTTTTTCAGAACTTTATTTGTGCAAAGTTTGGAAACTTTTTGTCTTTGTTTTGAAGGACAATATTCAGTGTTAGCTAAATTATCCTTTTCTAAACAGAGACAGAAACTGAAAAACATAGTTCAGATTTCTATAATTAAATTTTGTATGTCAATATTAATGTGTAATATAGTAAAAAAATATATATATGGGAATACATGAATTTTGTGCCATAACTTTCCATCATAAATGTTTTTCTTCAAGACAAATAATCTTTATCTGTTACAATCAAGATTGTGTCTATGTGCTTTACAGAAACCCAGACTGTGACCCCCAGGACAACCAACAGTGGCCAGAAAAACCCTTGACCAGACTCATGTGAAACCCGCCCCCCACCCACCCCACTGATGGATGGGTCGGTAAAGCAGGAGGAGAAGGGGAGAAGAACACCCGCATTCATCATCCATGCAGATAATTTGCTCAGATGATGTTACAATGTATTCATACACTCACAGCACAATATTACCAGAGATTATTTGTTTTTGATGAAAACTCTTTTGTGATTCATACCTGTCTGTTAATATAGGTCTATCTTAATATAGGTGTCATCATCACCTTTTCTGCATGTGAATACATCAGGGTAAGGTTGTACAATAAGCAGAAAAAGGTTATTAGAGAAGCTTCCTGTGGTTTTGCCATCATGCTTCAATATTAAAACTTAAATTGTACAATAGAAAATAAATCTGTGATATCCTGTCCTCTAACAAGGTTCAGCAGTTTGCATCTATACACAATCATTCTCTCCATGTACTGTGGGTCAGGATCATGCATCCCAGGATCATGCATCCCAGAGCATAGAAACATCTATAGCTGCGTGTCAGGAAGATCAAGGTGGACGGATTTCTGGCAGTGCAAGAAGTTACAGAATCCTCTGGTTGGGGCAGGACGGTGGCGAACCCGGCTGATCTGACATCAGAGCTGCGGCGCACCGGAGACTCAGACTGTTTGGGTGTTTTGTTAAATGCTGCTCTTGGTGTTCAAGGCCCTGCAGCTGCGGGGGCAAATTCAGGGGAAAAATATGAAAAGAGTCTGGTCTTGGACAACCACTTCCTTCACTGGCGCCACCCCTGTGACCGTGCACTGATTCATCATCCAGTTGTTGTGCTTACAGGACTTTATTCCTCTCTGTTTTCCTTCCTAGACCAGGCAATCTGCAGTGTTTCTAAATTTCCATCTTATCTTGCCACTGGATTTGCCACTGCATTTGAATTGGCAAACACAATGTTTGCCAATTCAAATGCCTGCAGCCCATTTAAACCCCAACCGCATGTTCAGATATACTGTTGTAGGAGTGACAGAATAGCAAAAGTCATTGTGTGGAACACACAGCATCCCTGATAGCCATGGTTTTGATACTGAGTGCGCTCGCTCTGCTTATTTCCTACTTTATCTGATGATGCACAGAGGAGAGGAGCACTATCTATATTGTTAAAGCTGGAGCCTCCGGGCGTCAAACATCGAAATGTCAGGCTCAGGCTAAATTCAACAAATAAATTATTCATATGGTCCCCAGTAAAGGCTGCGCATCAGGTCACCGGCGGGTTCCATCGGCAGAGGAGAACCTGACAGGGAGCGGCAAGCAAGTGGTTAGGGGGAGCAGTTAGGAGGTAGAAGGTGGGCGTTGTCGTCACTGAAGCAGCTGTTCAAGCAAGCAGGGGAAGTGACCTGCTCAGTAAACCATAAACAAATATGAGGAATATGCAAAAAGGCTTCAGCGCTGCACACCCGGCTAGATTTTGCATGCTCACCTGAGTGAGGTGGTGGCCTTGAGGCAAGCGAGGTGCGACATGTGAAGCACACCAGTGTCACAACGGATCTGAAGTATGGTTCAGCAGTGCGAGCACGATGACAGGAGTCTTTAGCACCTTCTATCTGATGACGCATGCAGGAACAAAAAAATAATAATAATGCTGAAACGAGGCATGTTTGATTGGACAGAAGCTCATCGCTGCCACTTTGCGTGTATCTTAACCTCATTGTTTTACGACTCCTTCCGATGTTAGTGTTGACACGACGAGAGGAGTCGACGACAAAATGAACGCTTGAACGCTAAGATGGCAGCTCAGTTTCTGCAATTGGCATATCCCTACAGCTGCAAAATTCTATTGTTGTAACATTCTTTTGTGATATTGTGATAAAAAACATTTTCTTTTCAAATACAGTAGAAAAAAAATATACTAGAAAAAAAAAATACATAACATACATACTGAAGATTACTGACACGGATTAATGTTAAAGTTTATGGAACATTTCTTGCTATGAAGTACATCAAGTTTGGCGGCGGCATTTAATGGCTGAAGAGCAGCACCCTTCCCTGGCGAGATGCTTTAAAAAACATGAATTGCGATATTTCTTCCCTGCATCAGTGTGGCAGTGACAAGGAAACCGATGCTGACCTTCATTTTGACCACAGCATGACAATACCGAGGGGGAATAAGGAAGTGGGAGAGTGGGTGCTGGCTGCTGCTGCTGGTGGTGGTAGTGGTGGGGGAAAGGGGGGGGGGGTTAAAAACGGAAAATCAATAGCTCATTTTCTGCTTTTTTGTATAGAGATTCTGATGTTTGCCAAGATAAAGGTCGACAAGCCCGGGAGATCTTTTGAACCACGTCAACTTTAACGGCTCTGAAATTGCTTTTGTGTGCGACCAGTTTAAAGGAACTCCGAGAATCTCACCTTAAGAATGTGACGGCACGAGCAGGCCTGGCCCTAAAACGTTAACGTTTATTCACACGGGAGAGTGAAGCGAATCGGATCAGAGGCATCAAATGCGGTAGCTTGTGAAAGTGTGTCCATTTTGTGAACAAATTTGGATCCCAGCAGGAAACAAAAACGTACACGATATGAATTAAGAGAAAATCATCGACACAGCTGCTAGGGTGCATCTGCGACGTGTCATGAAAATTGCATTTGTGACATGATATTTTGAGTAGAACATCAAAAACAGTGATAACAGCTTGGAGAGGAAGGCCAGACAGATGTGCACGTCTGGTGTTGTGATTTGCAGATGATGAGGGAGCGTCTAAAAAGCTTTACTTCTGGATTGGCCAGACGGCTAGCTGGGTGGAATGGTACGGAACTCTTTCCCTTCATCAGAGTTTATGAGAGTAAATGAACCACAATTCTGTTTTTCTCTTGGCAAAGAAAAAAAATCAGCTTTTCCAACTAATGTGAAAATATTAGCCCGTTTCATTGGCCCAAGATGATCCCTCCTGTTCCCTATTGTGTGTTCTCACAATCTTTTTTCGGCTGTGAGGACTGTGCCATTATGTCCGCAGGAGACTTCCTGCACCCGCCCTTCCATCATCTTCCCCATTTGAAAGAGACAAGTGTCAAGATCACAACCTTAGATAATAATGATGTCTTTTTCGCAGCAGGAGGAAAGTCTCCAAATGGGTCAGAAGCCTCCAACTCAACTCGTGTCAGGGCTTTTGAAAGCAGAGAAAGCGGGCGCCATCTCCCAACGGATGACAAAGGAGCCCAATAACATTCAATAGACACAGGAGGAAAAAAATAAATAAATAAAAAAACTTTGTTGTGGCATCTTTATTTATAGCCGACTGTAGCAAAACTGTCCTCCGGAGAGCTTTAGCACGACTACATCCTAAACCGGAGTCCTTGTGATGGGGAGGAAAAGGTTTTATTAGTGAATCAGACTTTATGTAGAGCCACAGCTTCTTGTGTAAATAACCTTTGCAAACTGCTGCTTTGCTTCCTCGCACCCGGGTTTAGCATTAACCACCAACCACAATGAAGAAAATGTGTTAAATTATGCCAGGTAGTACACTTTTACACATTCGTCCTTTTTGTGGTGGATGTGTAATGATGACGGAGGTGAAATTTTGTTGCCCTGACATGGTCCCCTGGTTTTTGTTTTTTACCGCGTTTTTGTTTTTCACCTCGTGTCTCAGCTTTAAGCCACATATACAATAATCTATTTATTCATATACAATGAATAAATAGATTATTATCTGTTTTCTTTGTTCTCCACCTTATCGGTAGCTATGGCGGGAAGCTGTAACATCAGCCACTGAAGCCCTCATTATTGTGACAGAAGTGGCATCAAGATTGGAACCAGATAACAGATGCTTCCACCTTCTGTTGAGCTGGTTATAGCTTGAGCTGATTTTTAAGTCAGAAACCCTTTAGTTGCCCGTGTGCCTGCTCTGCTACATTGTTAACTTCCTAGAAAGGTGTTGAATTTGCAGAAATATGGCGTCCGATCAATAAAAAAAAAAGACAAAACACCACCTCCAGTTGATTTCCAGTCCGTCTTTGCAACTGGTGTTGATGCCAGAGATCTTTTATCTGAATTAGCATCATCCTTTTGGCCCTCTCCGCCCGACATCACATCAGTTGTTGTCTGCTGTGATCAATGACTTCAGATGAAAGTGACAAGGCTAGTGCACCATTACATGGCAACGCTTCCTGTGCGGGCCTCAGTCCGAGGAGTGATGGGATGTCTCCGTCAGCAAATCTATCTCTTGAAATCCAGCTCGGCAGCTGTGACACGTGCTCAAACAGCAACAGAAATATTACTGCCTTGCCTTATAGAAGAGAGTTGTCAGTTATTGAATGACGCCCCCCAATCCGCCCAATATATTGCTAGGGAAGAATGGGGTGACAGAAAAAAAATGGTAACAGGTCAGAATACATTAAATGATGTGGAGTGTGTACTGGACTGGAACCAATTGTTCCTCCTGCTCCTTTAAAGCTGGGAATCAGCAGTGGAGAACGCACCCATGTGTGTGGTTTAGGGGATTATGAGAAGGATGAAAAATGAAATGTACACAAGGCCATGTGTGCGCACAGGCTTTTATTTTCTGTTATTGTGTTTGGCTGTCATATAGGCTCTGAATTCAGAATGTTTCACATTACTTCATCGATCAACTAGCTATGTTGCTAATTCAGCATCCACAGTTGGCTAGCAAAACATCTTTTTAGCATCTGGACACAGAACATCACCTGTTATGCTTCCTCGCTGTATCAGAATGCTTTCACATTTGTTAGACATTTCTGGATATTACAACGTCCAGGCGCACGCGCCTGCTAAATCTCCTAGCATCAGCCACGAAAGCTGCTGGAATCTGCTGCTGTTCTGTTCTCTTTGGGATTTCTGCCTCTTCTCGCTTCATCCAGTCAGTCAGCTCAGGGTTGGAGGTTGGGCGGGGGGGGGGGGTTGGGTGGGGGCTGCACGGAGACGTCCACGCAGAGGGTTCCCATCACAGAAGTTTCAAGTTTGATGCACAGCAAACTTCAATGACGCTCCACAGAGCGAGTGATCTGGTTGCGGCCCGGCGAGGTGTTGAATTTTACACGGCAAACCCAGTTTAGCAACAAAATGACAGCCTGAGATATAAATGAGTGTCAATGAGGAGAGAGTCGTGGCTTGACAACACTGACAGCAGGATTTATTTAGCAGAAAGCAGTTTGATATCTGATGTCGGGCAAATAAATCTCATGCAGGAACTGGGGGAAGGCAGATGGGGATAAAAAAAACACAGTTATCATGTATTTTTTACTACTCCAGACATCATAATAAGAACTATAAAAAGCTATATAAAAACAACACTGTAAGACAGGATTTGAAAGGCCGAGAAAATGTTAGGAACTGTATTTTTCCTACTTCTCTCTGATAACAGAGGCACTGTGATGGTTGTTTATCTCCCCCTCCCTTCCCTCCATGCTCCCCACATGATTATCAGCACACCGGAGTCCTTCAGTTTGGACGACTTTGGCTTGAGTGCTGAACAAGTTCAGAGTGAATCTTCCGCTGCTGTCCGTCTAATGGCATCAGAGGATGGAGCGAAAGCCCCCAGACCAGAGACGGCACTCAATCAGTCTGAGCCTTCACACTGACCTTGCTGTGCAATCATCTAGCTGCAGGGGATTAGGAAATCACTCAAACCACCTGGAAAGGATTGTTTGTTCACATCCCACACCGTCTCTCTCCCCCCCCAGTGTGATTCATTAATATCTGTCTGAAGATGGAGGAGCTCTGGAGCCTCACACAAATACATTTTCAGTGTCAATTGTTTATCCCCTATGCTTTGGATGGAGGTGTCTGTGCGTGTCTAATCGGGCATCATTGCTTGATTATATCTATTATGCAATCAAAATAATGAGGAACTTAGCAGAAGCACGTCTCAATTAGGAAATGTCTCTATTACCATCCTTCAAAACCGTGGCTTTTGTTATTCTTTGGCTGCAGTCTGTAACGATACATACTGATACATACTGATACGTACTCCCACCAGAGGGAGGATGTCACCAGGTCCTTTTATCCCCCCAGAGTTTGTTCTCTGATCGCAAATTATCCGATCAGAGATGTAATGTATGGCAGAAAACGGCGCTGATAGGATTGTGTCATCTCTGACCTTTATGGTTGTGCTTGGTGCCACTCCCGACTCGGTTTTAATTAGCCCGCTGAGAGAGCGGTAAATATAGCTGGCACAAAAAACAAAGTGGCTCACATTTAAGCTGCTAAAAAAAAAAAAAAAAAAAAAAAAACAGAATAGTGAGAGTGAGACCCCTGTGGTTAGCTCCTTGGTAGCCACTTTCAATACATCCTCTCTCGAAGACATTTGCACATTTGATCATTTGATTTGGTCAATGAGATTTGGATGAATAGCTTAAAAAGAAGCTAATTTTGTGACTTGTATTTATCACAACTGTCTCTTTTAAGAGTCTTCAAAAGTTGGTGACAGTGTGGGAACATCAAGGGAACAAACAGTTCCCAGGCAAAACACTCAATGATAAATGTCAGCGTGTGATATTTGTTATGCATATTCATTAAAATCTGAGCCAGCTGTTTGAAGCGAAGCACCTCCAGCACCTTTTCAAAGTCAAGGCTGTGCAGGAAACTTCACCTGCCGCCGTCTCAAAGTGGAACGAGTCATATTCGAATTTGCTGACAGTATAAAACTACAGCCTAAACCTGCGAGCACAAGAAAAAAAAAAAAAGGACCGCTATTAACTCATTGCAGCAAATATGGACAGCTAAATGTCATCCCGCTACTACAAATTGGGGGGGGAGATTTGCTAACGGTCAGTTTCAATTAGCTGCCACATCTCCGTGATTACGTCTGTGATTGGTGGTGACACAGCCTTGTTTCAGGGGGGAAAATGTAAAAAGCTCCGCCACGTTCTTGCCTTACCTGTCGCTACCTGTATCAAATTAGTGCCTGCATTGGACTAATTTTCTCCCAGTGCTGCATTTGCATTCAGTCTGAGAGAGGCGACAGACATGTCAGTCATTAATCATTTCCCAATGAGGGCTGTCAGACATTGTCATGCTTGTCAAACGTCTGCACTCTAAACTCCCGACACTTATCACATCCAGATCTCTGACCCACCTGTGAAGCCTGACAGAGCTGGAGGTGACCTTTTTTTTCCCTCTCTCTTTTTCCAAGACAGTGCCTATGTGGTTCAGTCTGCCACATTCTCTCCTCCACACTTTTATTTTCTGTGTGTGTTCACAGATGTGGGCATTTTAGCATTTAAATAAATCATGGACCTTCGCTGGCGTTTTCAGGGACGCCGTACGTGAAAAAACCACAATGGCTAACTGACTTTTAAAGGCTGAATGTATGGTAATTTAAAGAACAGTCCACATCTGGTACTGAAGTGATGAAAGAAAACAACAACTGCTGATGGGTTTTTTATTTTTGGTGGTGACAATAAATCCATGTCAGGATGGCCAGGCAGGAGACAATGAAACTCTTTAAATTGGCTTTACATCACCTTTTCTTTTTGGTCACTTCAAATAACACCTTGATGTCTATTATCAGCAGACATAATTGGTATATTGATTTTGTCCCATTGCCTCTTTTCATTCCTCTGCCATACTTTCATTTGCTTTTGTTTGTTGAAGGCAGAGGTTAGTAAGCGGTTAGACAAAGGGATTAAAGGACAAATCTAATGCTGCCTTTTTGGGGGCGGGGCCCAAATGTTCTTTATTTATGTCCCTCCAAGGTGCAAATGAACAGGAAGTATGGCAGTGTTGCTATATTAGTGTTGCATCTATATAGCAGTGAATGAAACTCTGTAACCGTGGAAACTCATTAGGTATTCAGACCACAAACACTCCCCGCATCAACACCATTATTTGCTTTGATCTTCCGGATTTCAAAGAGGGGGGAAGAGGCATCCTCCCATCCCAGGCACTCTGACAATAAACTCCACAGAGGAAGAGCTTCAGGGACTCCGAGTGAAGGAAAGTTGCATGAACATGAACAGACTTGTCACAGTGACTGCCCTGTGATACCGTCTCCAGGTTCCCACAAAGAACTCGCAACAGAAGCACTTTTTCTGCACTTCCTCTCTACGAGGAGGGCATGATGGGAGCCTTCTTTTTGTTACCTATCAGGCAAAGCAACATTATATATCATCATTTTTCCCACCCAGACAGGAAAACCTTGAGGGATATTTTTTTTTTTATTAACCATAAATACTTTATCCTGGCATCTATTTGTTTTCTATATAATTGCCTGTTGTTGATGGCGTTCTTCATTATAAACCGAGGTGTTCATGGTCGTATTAGTGACATTTTACTGTAATTTCAAGTGTTTAGTGTAGAAAAAATTAAGAAGTTAGATTTTTTTGTTGCACACTATTTTCTAAAGCTGTTATTTAAACAAACGATAGTGCAGATTTTATTCTTATAATAAAATATCATATTCCCAGCAGGATAAAGTGCCAGATCTGTTAATACTGCAGAGAAAAGGCTGAGAGAACCCTTTGGAATCTGATAACGTGGATATCATCTCACTGGGGTCAGTTAAAACCGATCACAATTGAACTTTTCTTCCACACTGAGAGTGAAGTCAGAGAAAACGAGTTAGAAAAGGTGACAAGTTATGCACACCCAAAATAACAGACTGGGCCAAAAGGAAGCCAGTGTAAGAGAGTATGGCATGGAAGGCTGCTTGTAGCTGCAGCGTCTGGTGCTCTTTAATGTCTTTGAAATACATAATAGGAGAATGAGATCATTGGCCTTCAGTAAACCCCAAATGTTCTCAGCATTAGCTGATCGAATTTGTGCGCTTCTGGAATAGGACGGCGCAGCTGCCTCTGCTGCTGGTCCACTGCCTCCTGTCAGGAACCGCTCTCTAATGGCAGACGGAGACGTCTGGCGTGGCTTCCTTCCCCCCCTAATGTCCAAAAGGACAACATCAATGTTAATTACTACCAAATGCGCCAAATTTTGAATAATCACTTGGATGCTGTATGATGGCAGTGATGATGCCTGTCTCCTCCTCAAAACCGTCCATCAACACTCCTGCGAGCTCTGAGTTGACGCTGGGATCTGGAGGGCCTGGCCATATGGTTGATATTACTGTAATAGTGCTCAATTTATGACTTCAACCTCTGACAGGAAAAAGAAAATTACCAGCACGGAGGGAGGTGTCCTTTGATGGAAACCACGGAAGAAAACATCCCCTGTTCTGTTTCATGTGCATGCAGCACTGTTAGTGCTGCAGACACTGTTAGTATTGTCTGAGCTCTCTCTTCATGCAGTTTTCCTTTGTCCTCACACTGCAGACATGTGAAAAAGTTTTGTGTTAGATCCCAGGAGTAATTTCTGTTCAGCGTCCCAAAAGGTTGAGCGGAGACGGGTAAGAAACTCATCAGGACATCTGCTGTCTCTTCGCAGAACACCCAGCAGAAGCGTTTAAAGCACGAGGGAGATGGAACTGTTGGCGGGTTTGAGAGTTGCTGCAGGAGGATAAATCTGTTGACGTATGTCGACACTTTTTGTCTGTTTTTGTCTGTTTGCCTTTGACTTTTATCTCGTAGCATTAAGCGCATTGTCATCGGCCCCTCTCACGTTTCATGAATGATCAGAAGAACAGAGAAAAACAAACTGTTTTTCCATTTGGTCGTAACGTCACAGTGCATGCTGAGATCTGGTTTTAATACGGTTTAATTTGCTGGTGAATCCTGACAGCGTAATCATCAGCTGCAAGGTTTCACTCAACAACAGTTTAATCCGGAGTCACAGCACAGCAGGGCTACAGCAGCTGTTAGCGTCCTCATCTGATGAGCAAAACAATCAGTTTCGATCCTAACTCATTTTAGTATCTGTTCTATTGATTCATTATCTCACGGAGCACATTTAGTACAAAAATAATTAGTTTCTTCAAAGCTAGAAGCTAAATTTTTATGAATTAGTGGTAAAAATAGCTTTTTATTGTTATTTATTTTTACAATTCTTTGGAATCTCGGTTTGGGTGTTCAAACTGATGTCAGACCCTAACAAAGGAGGTAAAGTAAATGAGGCATCCCGGTTTAAGGTGAAGAAGATGGTTTTCCCTCCTCCAGTGTTAAGAAATACACTAAGAAATATTTTCCGACTTTGGAATTCGTTCTTTCCCTCCATGTCTACACGAATCAGCTCTTTTCTCTTACCTTACTGCACTCATCCCATTTAAACGCCACAGTTTCAGCACATGGCTGGCCTCATTTTTATGAGTCCTTGAGTTGAATTTTCTATGTACATTCTGACATCTCGCGGATGTCGCCGGCGTGTCTCGGAAGCAATTTTCTCAACGATGAATAATTCACCAGATATTATTCCAAAGGTCATCTTATAGTAATTAGTACCCTGCTGTTGACTAAACAGCCTCAAGGTACCTGATGGCCTGTTTAATTACAATTTGAAATGAGCACACTGTTTGACAATCTCTATATGTTCTCCTGGCACCAGCAGATGACACCTTGAGAACTAAGTAGGTTTACAATAAGTTGGCTTGTTAGCACACGGGAATGGAGAGAAAGCGAGACAGACAGAGACAGACAGAAAGAGAGTGCAGGGCCACAATAAGTACGTGTGGTGCTAAGTTCACCAAGTCCTTCCTGTTCAAATATGCAGCAATTACTAGAAAAGCAGATTGGTGTATTCGGCTATGCGTGTGTTTTGACAGCGGGAACGTCCTCCGCGCCGTCACTGTCTCATTATTAACCAATTACCATGAGAAACAAATGGGCAAGGTCAGCTCTGTTGGGTAGGAGGGGGCTTCACATATGCTAAAGATAAGACGTGGTGACACAGTCTACGACATGGCTCTTCTCCCCTGGAGATAGAGAAAGATCCTGGCCTGGTGTTTGTTGTGAGGAGTCTTCCTCTGAAGAAGATAGCCCTAGCTGATGGATGGAGGGATGGATGAATGGATGGATGGTCTCATATGTACAGTCCTATTTTCAACCACTAACAAAGGTAGCTATGAAGCGAAGAGGTCAGAAAGCTCCAGGTGGATGCTGCCTACAGCCTCAGGGTGTCACATGATGATACTGTCATCCTCAACACCTACAGTGTGTATTCTATCTAAAACCACATCAACCTGATGCTGCGAACACCTCAAACAAATGATTTTAATCTGACCTGAATAATTTATTGCCTGTGTGATGCAGAAGTAAATGAGCAGAGCTGAAACCTTTTTTAATTATCAGAAGAAAATCAATCGATATTCCCCTCCCTGAGGTGTCATTTCCTTAAGACAAAACTGAACAATTATTGCGTGAGGTGTTAAATTCAGAGAAAACAAATGCAAAGTCTTTTAATGCAAACTCTTTCAAATGTGTGCATGTAAAGACGTGCTATGTCCTTCACTCGATGGAGATGAAAGTGGACAACTTTGCACTTTAGTTTGGATATTGAAATGCAATAATGTTGATTTCATTGGTGGCTCCGGCATTTGTACAGAACACAGTGATCATTTAAATGTCCTGATGCAGGAATTAGCCACTAAACACGGGAACACTTCCCTTTGATAAGCCCGTCACGGTTCCTCTGTAGGCTTTATCCTTCCCCATTAACACACGTGCATTACACATACATCATGCTATAAGTTGAATTGTGTCTCCAGGGACTAGTGATTTTCCTGACAGGACAGAAGTGAAATGTCATATCCAATTTGATGCTTATAATTGCATTAATTGGTGTAATGGGGGCGGGGATCTGGGAATAAGTGAAAAAGACAAACGTTGAGGACTCAATATTTAATGGCTTAAGTAAAAGTTAATGACAAGAAAAAAAAAGTCATTTCACCATATGGAATTTTTTTTTTTTTTTTTTTTTTTTTTTAATATAGATTTAAATATCTTACAAAGGCATGACAACACAGACCGATACAAATTTGCTGGCAGGCATTGAAGCCTCTCTCTCCCGACTGGATCCGACACACCCAAGGCTAATTTACAAGCATATACTTAAGTTTTGTTATATCTTTGTACATGATACATTTTGTACATTCACACACTCACACAGGTGAATGCTCACGCTCTCTCTCACACACACATACACACACACACACACAAACACACAGTCTCCACAAACACACGCGGGGGGGGGGGGGTCACGTTTCGTCATATTCAAACAAAGTCTCATCATCAATATGCATATGTAGCCATTTACATTACAGCATCCATCACTTGTTCACCCTTTGACCTTTTCCCTCAACACTCCTTCACTCAGCGTCAGCGTTAGATCTGTCTGGACTTATGTACAGTTGAGAAACCAGTCTATCTGACAATATTGATATGTGTGGATGCAGATATCAGTCGTATGCACGTTGCACAAGGTTTACACGCTGAAAAACACTGTATGGATTCATAGGACGGACAGACATGTAAAAAACATCGATACCGACACTGAGTCATGATGCGGAAAAAACAAAAATAAGCTGAATGTGTCACGTGGAAGTCCAGGGAGCTCATGCATGGTTGGCCAATGGAGATCTCGAGTAGAGAAAAGAAAAAAAAATGCTCCATTTCTGTATATCTGCTCCACTCTGAAGAGACTAAATATGTGAAAGGAACACTTGCAGAACCATGCAACGTGAAAACCTGTGATTAGATGTGACATTTCGGCCTGTTTCAGTGGGCGTTTGTCCAAACATGACAACATTTGACACAGAGGGACACATACTTCCTCAGGGGACTGAACATTCATATGGTGTTCTTGAAAAAAATCAAGTTAGGAGATAAAACGCCACTACTTTTACCTCTAAAACAGCCTGTGGTCAAAAAAGGGACTGCAGTTATAATGTTTTGGGGTTTTTTTTGCTTTTTTTTTTTACATTCATGCAGTTACTATCTAATCTAAACCTCCCTTCACAGAAGTGTGTAAAATAATGTAGCTGTTGAAACATTTTAGTACTTTTGTAGGCAGAGCAAGTTAAAACACAGTGATAGTTATAAATGGATAATATTGTGCTTATTATACACGTGACAGGATAAATAATTTCAAACAACCACTTTGATTTTTTAAAGACAGCAACAGTGTTCACACAAATTCTCTCCCTCGGTCATTCCAGGAAGGGCGTGTCATCATAGTTCTCTGAAGGAAACTTTTTTTTTTTTTAAATGAATTTATTTTTGTTGGAACTGATTATAATTAACATCTCACAGGTTGAGCGGCGGACACCGCTCTTGATATTTGCTCCTTTGGATTAAATATTAATTGTTCAGAGCCTGACGCTGACAGTGCCATCAGATGGTAGAAATCAACATATCGTTAAATGACCTGAAATTGGATTCCAAATTGTGACATTTGACTCCACCCACGTTCATAGGTGGATTTATTTAAGTTGCTTATTTAAATTAATTTAATTTTTGCAGGTGAGTGAGATGAAATTGAATTGGCCTTTCCTGCGTCCTTGACACGCTGCTCATTTAATCCATCTTTTCACCGGGTCTCAGATAAATCCTCTATATAATATCAGAGTCCTGACTCCGGCTATCAGAGAGAATAGGTGCCAGAGTGGCAAGCGCGCTAATATTATTTGCCTCGCACCTTCCCTTAAAAATCCCACAGTGGAAATTTAGACCACTCAATTTGCGCAACACAAGAAAGGAAATGAATCATGCAGGATTATGAAGTGCACGCCTCTCTTTTAGGCTAGTTTAATCAAAAAAACATGTTATTTGGATATTTTTGCTACATTTGTTATGCTGCATTCAGCCATTAACATCACTGGTGAGGTGGGAAACCCTCAAATTTGGACTGCAACTGCAGTTGAAACAATAACATCAATGTTCATGAGAAAAACAACTGAGAGAAAAGGAAAATAGCATTGTAGCATCATTAATAAGCTGAAACTTTTGGTGTTTTTAGCAATATTATGGGAAGGGAGGAAGTGCGGGAAACTTTCTTCCTGCACCGAGTTGCACGTTAACAGCAGATAGTTTTTTTTTTTTGCTTTTCTTTGCTTTTCTTTTTTAACCATCGCTTACCTCTTAACTCCTCATTGTAGTTAAGAAGTAAGCTGTTGAGACCATATAAAAGTAATTATACTGAAGATAACAGCCTGAAAGCTGTTGTGGTGAGAGGGTTTCTGAGCAGAAAACATGAATAAAACACAAATGTGACTGCAACGCCTTCCCAGAGTGCATCTGGCTTCCTTTCAATCTAAGCAACTGCAAAATTTTATAACAGATGAAACAGCCATATAGAAAACACTGTGGGTACATGTTTGTCTGGTTGTGCAGCAGTGTGTTTTATTATTATTATTATTATTATTATTATTATTATTATTATTATTATTATTATTATTATTATTATATTTATTTATTTTCATTTTTATTATTATTAGTTTTTATCAGGTGAAAACGTAGAATGCCAGAGGTTGCCATGCGGACTCACAATGGCTTCTGGTGGCCTTCCAGCCTTTCCGTCACCGCCCTGCAGTTCTCTGACCCAAAAGAAAGTCTAAGATGTGATGCATATTATAGAGTCAAAATTCACTAGAACTTGAACGTAAACACCAAAAAGCTGAGCTCATAGTTATAGTTAACATTTAGCTCACCCGGTACGCTGCAGCATGTTCCTGGTCTTGTAGTCCCGAGGAGTTGAAAGCAGACACTGATCTTCACTAAGCAAGCACCAAACTGAAAGCTGAAACTCTTTTTACTGTAATGTAACTACTTTGGGGTAGAAGTACCTGTATTTATTATACATCAGCCGGCTATTTTTACTGTTTTGTTTTTTTTTTTTTCGTTGCAAATACTTCAGCTGTCCACCCAATCCTGTATTATATTAATTTTTTTAATCTTGATCGATCCACTCTCCTTAATAACTAAACTCGGGCTGGTCACAGTTATCCGATATGTGCACGCTCTTCTGCACGTACTCGGACACACTGATTGTAGAGTCACCGACAACAGGCCGTCGCTGACGGACATGTTTTTTCCTCTCACAGCTGGTGCTCGTGCAAGAAGGAGCCGTTGCTTCCGCCGGTGGTCTGCTCAGAGGAGGAGAAACTTGCCAGGGGAATGACCTTGACGGGCTCCTCCTTCTTACTGCTGCAGTGTCTGTCCAGGGTGTTGTAGAACTGTGGCCGATTGATCCCCTTGTCCAGTTCGTCCTTCCTGGGCATGGATCTGCCCAGGGTGTGGCGACCATCCATGAGCCCCAAGCTGGCTTTAGCTCCCTGGGTGAAGCTTGGCTGGAAACCAAACGTGGGCATGGTACTGGCGATGGAGGTGGCGACGGGGGTTGACGTCGGGCTGTTGCTACTGGGGCTCTGGAACTGCGCCAGGGCTGGGGGCATCCAGCAGCTGTCAGAGTGGCCCAGTATCAGGCACTCTTGGGTGCAGGTCTCGGAGGCTTCAGCCAGAGCTTTCTGCATGTTCACTTCAATAGCTGCAAGAACAAAAAATGCAGAAGAAGAATTAATCAGGACTTTTTTTCTGCGCCAGATATGAAAAAAAAGCACTGAACCAACTCATGATTCCTAATCTAAACAGAGGAAAGTTGTCCCCTTATCGCTGGCTGACCCACAAAATGTCAACCTTTTAGCAAAATGAAAGTCAGAGATAAATGTTTCATTTTATCTGGTAATGAGAAAAACACAAGCAGAGTATTTAATTTCCATCTGTATTCCCACGACTACGTGTGTTTACCTACAATATGCAAGGAATTCCCTGTAGCTTAATTAGAGCGAGGAGGAGAAAAAAAAAAAAAACATCTTGCCGCTCACATCTCAGATTGGCTTTGCCGTATTAAATATTTAATGAACATCGTAACGGTGCTTTGTTTATTTTAATCACTGTCAATGTGGCACACCTGACACCCCTTTGATCTCTCTGTGTCTCAAAAAGATCTGCTCAAATACGTAAACTGGGATTCGCAGAGAGTGACACCGTGAGAGGGAGCGTCCTGCCATCGGAGTTGTTGGCATGTTCTGGTTCACTTAATAAACTTTCTGAATTATTGCAGGAATTTAGGGGAAGGGGGGAAAAAAAAGAAGCACTGATATGAGAAGGTGGCTGGGCAAGGCCGAGGACTCAAACTATCTTATCTCATTATTCCAGCGCTGACATCACATGTGGAATAAGTCGGAGATGAGGCCTCGGCATTGAGCCTCAGCAATAAAGCCTGTCAAGTCAGATAATTAGAATGTAAAACAGCGCGCACCAAGGCAACCAGTAGCCTGCGGTGTTATATTTCCTAGCTGGGCCATGCAAAAAGGAAAAGATGGACCCTCACTCAAACATCACACCTCTCCTCCAGGCTCCAGCTCCGAGCTGTCAGGCAGAAATTATTTAGTATATTTGAATAAGTGAGATTGCTATAAATAATGTTGTGCTCTTAGACAATGGTGCACGGGGAGGAAGTCTGTTTTGTCCACATGCAGGTTCTGGATGTGTCTGTGTCATTATAATTCACACAAATCTTACATCCTAAAAAAAACTTTTCTTTTATTGTTCTGTGAAATCATAGAAAAAATAAAGCAATAAAGCATAAGAAGAAATAAAGCAATTCCAATTATCTCGTGAGAGTGATCTCCAACACCGGCCTGACTCCGCTGAACGGTCTGGATGGTCCGAGCAGCCCGGTGCCCTCGCTTCCGTACATTTCTGTGCCGCCACAAATTAAGCAGAACAGCATCAACTTTAATTGAGAACACTGTCAGTAAATGAAGCGCCGGGGTTAAATTGCAAGGATATATTTGGAGTCAAATCTGTCCTCTTCATATTGAACTGGAACCCTGGAGCCTTGGAGTGCGTAAATCTCCCGGGTGGTAAATGTGTCACTTTCGGGGGGTCATTAACTTCATTAAGGCAAAAATGGATGCGGCTTTTCTCGATCTCTCAGTACGCACAATAGAAGCCAGCCAAGCTTTGGCTCTGTCCTTGCTCAGTCTTTCTCTGAGGGTTTTCCGCTGCTGGTAAGACTCTACGTTGTTTTGAATGAATTAATGCTGTAAACATACTCACCCCACCACACTTCTTCCCTCCACTTTTAGAATGAAAAAATATTCAGTGGGATATTTGGGATGACAGATTTGGCTTCAATTCAATTAAATTTTATTTATATAGCACCTTTTACAATAAAATTGTCTCTAGGTGCTTTACAGAGGTAGAAACCCAGAGCCTGAACCCCCAGGTAAGCACAGTGGCAAGGAAAAACTCCCTTTTAACAGGAAGAAACCTTGAGCAGGACCAAGCTTACAAGGAAGAACCATCCTGCTGAAAGCTGGCTGGGTAAAGGAGGAATAGAAGAGGGAGACAGGACAGAGAGAATAAAGAGAGAGGGAGAACAGATACAATCATAGAACCATAGAAATACAAACAAAATACAATCATAGAAATACAAACATATCATATGGAGCTTCAGTCAGCTCAAGGTGTACAGCAGCCAGCTTGGGATGCTGTTGTCTTTTGTATTCAAGGGGAACCAACCAGACCCCGGGGAGGCTTCCAGAGGAATGGCATATAGCTGACCAGCGGGGACAATCAGGTTTAATAGAGATCAGATCTATTTTCCTTCTTTGAGATGAATCACTGAGTAATGGTGACCAGGGTGAGATAATACAGTGATACAGATGAGTTGACTGAGCTCCAAACAGTAAATCCAAAACCAAACTTACTAAATCCTGCATTTACACAGGGCACACAGAGGAAGTTTCACCAAATTTCTGACTAATGACAGCGCGGGGGCTAACCCACGTGTCTGTTTTGCGAATCTGGCGTCAGTGGTGCCACAGTTCCAACTTTGCAGTCAATGCTTTGGTCACCGGAAGGTCACCGTCAGTGCTCGCCTGCAGCAGTCGCATTCTGCAACGTCAGCACATCCGCCGGCGACCCGCAGATCGAACATCACTGCATCCACTTTCAACTGACCTTCCATGCTTTCAAACATCGAAAATGGGAAACACAGAGAACAGAGCGGCTTCCGCAGCAATCGGAGAACTATTTTAAGAGATTTTTTTTAAGTAACTACAGAACAGATAAACACTTAGACTCATCTCCTGATCTGGTTAAGAGCACAAAGCACAAAAGTTTGCTTTGTTTTCAAGGGACGTCTCACTCCCCCTCACTCCCCCTCACTCCCTGCATACCTGGTGCACGGTAGAATAAATTTGATGCCTTTGTGTTATCTTTATCTTTTGTACACTGTTATGCTAGTACAGACACACAAACACACACAAGCACGCACACAACTGCGCTGCAGATGAGCTTTTCAGCACAACAGTGTGCGATATTTAACATGACAGCTGACAGTATTCACTGACAGAGCTGGTTACATCTTGATGAGCGCCACATTAACATCTGCACACATCACCATTCAACTTATTATTTCAGCATGCAAAAGTCATTACTGCTAATTAAAAGACTAATTGCATGCATCTAGGACAGCACATCAGCCATTGGGAAGGTGTTCTGGATCCAGACTCACTTCCGAGAGCTATTTGATGCACTTGTCTCCCAACTGTCAAAAAAGTGCAAGAGTTCATGCACGCTTCCAAAGAACTATGCAAAGCAAATAAAACTTTCACCAACTTCTGGAGCTCTGTGCCTATCATTGTCAGTTAACGTGGACTCAACAGGTCCAACATAACAGGGAAACACAGAGAAAAATGGAAATGGGCTGCGATGTTTGAAATTAAGAGGTTACCTTTCACAAAGGGGCAGCAAAATCATGCGTCTGATTGCAAAAGTGTTTGATCATTAACATATAATGTGTGCTCGCCTGAATAGGAGATGAGTCCGAGGATAAAGTGATTCCAAGAGGGTAGAAAGAGTCTGTTTCTGCAGCAAGACCAAAACACAGATGCACAAGAATGTGGAAGATTCTTTCAAACAAATAGAATCTCTTTAGAATAATTGGGTTTGTAATTACTGCGGCTTTATCGTCGCGCTCGGCCCTACGCTCACACCAAACGAGCAATCTGGATAAGCAAATGGATGGTCATTAATAATAATGGCGCTATTAAAACCCCTCTGTGTCGCTGAGAGGAGTGATGCCGCCACCGCCGCCTTCAGTTGTCGGCTCAAGATGGGACTAATGTCTCATTTCCACTGAATTACAAATATGAGATGGCGTTCTTAAATGTTTGATGCCTTTTACCATCCCAGCCACTCATCTCCGAGTTTGCGCCGTCCCCTGACTGATTTATAGTTTTAATAATGGCTGCTCATGTTCTACTCATGATGTTGTGAGAACCCAGTTGTTAAAAGAATGAAAAGTATGCGACGCTTATACATCCTGGAGACATATATATTATCTTATCAATAAAATACGATTATGCAGACTCATGCAGTAGAGTTGTAGCTTTAGTTAGAAAAAAAGAAAAAAAGGTCTGGGATGGAGAAGAATCTGAAAATGAACCTGTCTCTTAAGTCAGCATGCCTTTACTTTTATCAGCGGAAGCTGAGTAATCCCTCGCTGATGGCTGTCACGGTAGCCGCTGACAAGGGCACCAAAGAGGAAATAAATAATATTTCAGCGGCACAAACGATGACCTCTGCGGCAGGGGTCAGCTGTGCCATTTGGGGGGACACGTGTTGATTCGTGAAAGTTCTGAAAAGAAGTTCAACTGAAAAGACATGGAAACATCAACAGTGCATCTCTATGACTAAAAATGTGGCTGTGCCTACTTCCTTGTATATTTTTGATCACATCTGATGTCATCCAGCACAATCGAATCAACTGGACAAATAATCCAGATCTTCACTAATTGATTTGAGAACGAAAATTAGGGCGCATTTCTGAAACAATACGGCGTCCTCAGCCCTATGAAGAGTGTTGAGGTCGCCGCAACAACTAAGGTGTTTCTGAACTATGATAAAGAGCATGACATAAGGCATCAAAGTCTATTGCTCAACTATTTGGACTATGAAAAACTGACCTGGCGAAAAAAAGAACCTGGCGGCCTTTCTTGAAAAATAAGACACGATGTAGATAAAATGTGGGCAAAGTCGTCCGTACATGCTCCAGACGAATTACTCCCGATGCATTTATGGAGACAAAGCTAACCACGGCGAGTCTGTGGGCCACATGCGTATTTATCAGCACTCGCAGGACCCATACAGTCGCTCGCCTGCAATCCATCTAGCCTTGTCTTCCCCCGACCCCGTCTGCTTTCCCAGTGTTTGACCCATTGTAACTGAAAGTAATTGCAGGCAGAAAACAACATCTAATGATTACTTTATCTGTATGTCTGAGCACCAGGGAGCAGCAGCCGGTGAAAAGTCACAGACAGGTACTTTCAACAAAAGGACAAGGCCCCTTTTTTTGTTCTCGACACACAATTTCAGACAACAAAGAATATTATTGACTTGGCTGAGATTAGAACACCAAAACAAATGACAAAGCGCGGTGAGAGGACAAAGTGCACAAAGAAGAGAAAAGATCACTGGAACAACCTCGTGCCAGCTACTGGCGTCTTCCTTTCTGCTGCTATTGATTAAAAGTATGTTGCAGGTTGCGGCAACCATTGAGGATAAACAACAACGACACAATGTAGAGGATCCATTTAATGTAAATTCTTTTATCTTAAAGTCACCTTTGATGTCAAAGAGTGAGAAGAAAGAAGAAAAAAAGTGCGACACTGCCTCGGTGTTGGAAGAAAAGAAAAGAAAAACGCCATTGTGTGATTTCCATCAACAGAGAGACCAGTCCCAGGAGGTGGGAGTATGTTTGTATGACGTTGGTTGATTACATCTCCTTCTTTACGTGCGGACCACCATCGGGCCTCCCCTCCCGAGGACAAGATGCTGGTATCACCATCAACACAATCAGGCCCGGCCAAATACCCAGCATGGGCCGGCTAGATGAGAGGTGCAAACACCATAACAATCAGCAATCAGTGCTCGTCACCACAGCGACATGCAGCAGAGAGGGCAAGTGTGTGTGTAAGGGCAGGAGAAAAAAAAACACACGCACGCACAAACCCCCGTACTAAGATGTAAATTGCACACACAGGCTTTCATTTTCCTCTTTTTGAGTAAGTACTTGTAAAAAAAGGAAAAAAAAATATGTCAGCTTGACGATACTATTTATATACAGCAGGAGTGCTGTAACCAGCGAGGAAGCAATACATAAATGCATATTTATGAAGGTTTATAAAACCTGCGAATCCACCTCAAAATTCTTTTCACATTTCCATACTGCGAAGATAATGCCGGGTCTGGAGCACCGAAATAAAGAAGGGAGGATGAAAAGGAATCGATAAAAAAGAGTATATTTTAAAAGGCTTAAGGTAGAAACATCGACAAAGACAAAACCGACTGATATTTGCAAGTAGACTAGGTCGTTCCAACTGGAACAGAATTTCAATACCCTTGATTTTTTTTATTCCAGGACTTGGTTTTGATCTAAAAATACAAGTGTCACTTTTACTGATGATCACATGATTTTAAGCAAAAGGATCCGACCTGTTGCATGTTTGTTAGCATAGTCACTGGAGATGAGCCTCAAAAACTGGGAAATAAAAAAAAAGGGGGAACAAACAAACACTGACAAGCAAATGGTTTATCAAGGTTTACTTTTTGGTCTTTGATGTAAATTTTATCTGTTTGAAGCTAAGTTTTTAGAGAGCGGAAGAGAAGTCATCAAACAAAACTCCTACAATTAATCAGAATTATTAAATAACTATCAATCTATGATAGTTAGGGTTTAGGGAGATTCAAACCTCAGCCCTCACGCTAAACAGCCGATGTTTCCAGTTGGATGATGGCAAAAGCGGTTCTGTATCTTTTAGAGCTACTTCCTGTGACAAATGACAGTATTCTCCCACCGTCCACATGCGAAGATGCACCATCCACAGCCGCACAGCAGAAAACAGAACACCCAGCCATCGGGTGTTGGGGGTGGAGGTTGGGGTGTGGGGGCAGTCGAGAGACGGACTGTACAACTGTTTCGCATCCTGTCATGTTCGGAGCGAATTCATCGCCCACACCCGTGGCCCCAATTATTATGGAAAGCAAGAATGAATCAAATTAACATTGAAGAAGCTCTCAGATGCGGCTGCCTGTCTGTGGAGCCAACTGATTCAGCGGGACGAGAGGAGAGGGTAATAAACAAGGTGCCACCGCATCCGTCGTATTTCTTGCAGTCATTGATGATTAGCTCTGTTTTCCCTTAGCCATACATTACAGTTATTGCCTCCGCGGCCCGGCAGATAGGTAGTGGATACAAAGGCACCGGGAAGCCCATCATTCAGCGGGATAACTGGCAGGCTGAAAACCACTCAGCACCGGCGGCGGCGTGATTTCAGCGCATGACTGATCTGGGTATTCTAAAAATTATAATCTACAAGGCAGAGCTGAGCGAGAGGCTGGCTGCGTGGGGTTGTTTTTGGTGTGTTTCCTTCGACGGGGTGTTGGGTATTAAGTGAAAACATTCAACGTACTCCTTCAAAACATAACAAAAAAAGTATTTTTCCCCCCAGATGTTGGCCGCTCAAGTGTTTTGTCAAAGGTAATCCTGCAAATGTCTGCTCCATATGGTGGCGTCAGATACACGAACGCTGTCAATTTCCAGTTTTCTTATCTGAAAACTACAACAGGGAGAGCTTAGAGAGTCGGTCACGGTCCCGGGTGCTCAGCAAACATATATTTGGAATATCAACGTGGGGTGTAGCATTTAAAAGGTTTTAGTATGAGGGGCAGACCGTCTCCAGATCCCCCAGTGCATATACACTTTAAAGGTTTTCCTTTTACAGAATGCCACTGACCCTCCTCTGGGGACAACGATTAATTTTTCACCAAAACCTCCCCTGAATAATGAATTCTGTCCTATTTATACGCCGCGATAAGTCCGCTGAATGTCTAAAAAGGGGTTATCATGAAAAGGGTGAGGCTTTCAGTGAAAAACCTGTTCCTGCTTAAAATGTTTAATTCATTTTCACGGTCGACGTTCTTGAAAGCAGCGGAATAGTTGGCCCGGATGTATCACACACGAAAGCAGACACAAGCGGCACATTTGATAAATCAGAGCTTTACTTTTGGTGTTTTGATGGTGACTGTCACCAGCCGCCAAGATATACCTTTTAGTCCTCCGGGCTCCGCTGACAGAAGCGTTCCCGCTGAAATAACAGTGGTGTTCAGTGGCTCATGCTAATGTTTCTGTCACTGCTTACTTTATTTGGGGTGTTTCGAGTGCAGGTGTTGTCAGGGACTATTCACAACAGTCGAGAACAACGGATACAGACAGACGGAGGGAATGTGCAGCAGCGAGAACACGAGCGCGGGAAAGGCTAGCCTATAAATAATGCAATATTAACAGGAACGGGTTTCAGGATGTGTGAAAAAAAAGCTGATAAAGTTCTTCAGAGGTGATATGATTTTATTTATTTATTTATTTTTCTGCTGGCTTCAGCTCTGTTTTGTGATTGTATGCTGTGACCTGACAAACATTTCAGAAAAAGGAGATCTGGTGGTCATGAGGCTGATGTAATGCTACAGATAGAGTCATTCACCCTGATGAAGAGAATGCTCCAGTGGCTGAAATCGTCCGCTTAGGAGGAAACGCGTTCCTCTGGTGACTGCTGGCAACCCGACGACTTCCAATGTCTTTTGCGCCGTTTAGTGCTAACTATCACATATTAATACGTGTGTGTGATTCAGTGTCTGTCAGGATCCGAGGATGCTCCCAGAGTGCCACCCTCTCTGTGTCAGCCATTACAACCTCTCCGAACAGCAGAAGCGCAGAGAGGAGGTGAGGCTGTGTAACATGTTCATCTGGTATCGACCCTAATGTCGACAAGTCTCAGCAAAGCCAGGATATGGCGTGGGACCAAACAAAAAAAAAAAAAAAAAAAAAATTGTAAATGTGGAATTGTGGGAGAAATTGTGGGAGAAAATTGCCAAAGCTTCCTGACTCACCCTAACTGCTGCTGTGATGACATCACTATAACCAATTTCATTCTGCACTTTATTTCAAGCCAGTGTTTGTGCATCCATGCACACACACACACACACACACCTGAGTGCATATGTGTAAGCAGGAATATGTGACAGAGGCAGAAACAGGCTGCTCTCCATGTAATTCAGTGTGTGGAGGCAAATACCCATCTCTATGATAATTTCCTATTCACCTCGGCCGAGGACAGCAACACTGATACAATTCATTTCCTCTTTATTAACTGGTGCAGAAATGTTCTGTGGAAGTGACTTCTGTAGTCTTTTAGGGCTTAAGGGTGACAGAGTTTGTTTTCCGGGTGGCAGGAGCGAGCCGCCGGTAGCAGAAAGATGATCCGGAATGCGCGAGGCCGCACGCTCAGCTCAGTGGCCTTTGCATGAGACTGGGTCAAAGCTTGTCAGTTCTGACAATCCGTTTGCCGTATCGGGGATAATAACGTCGGCTGGTCACTTAGCTACACTCACGTCCAATTCTCCGTATCATATCTCACCGTCGCAATCCTTGTTTTATTTTCATGGGTGACAAACGGAGTCGACTTTAGGCAATCACACGGACACTGAAATCACCAGTGCTCTGTGGCTTTTATGTCACTCTTATTTTTCATCAACCACAAGCCCGACAAACCCCTCCTCCCACCGTGCTGATAGCACTAATTATTTTAAAATATCAGGTAGACAATTTCAGTTCCAATTAAAAATTGTCCTCTGCACCGACCTTCAGGCTGCATTGCAACAGGGTTGAGCTCTCAGTCCCTGAAAATTTCTACACGCTAAGAAAGTTAAACTCTATTTTTACCCTGATACTGGAAAATACGCATGGTGAGCTCACTCTCATTGAGACAGAAGTGTGCCCGGTGTATCCGATAACACGTTTAACGTGATAATTGAAAGGGCCCCAACATAAGCTTAAAGGCATAACTGGCTCCTCGACACTCCGGAGTGTGAAGGACAGAGTTAGAGCCACATGCAGCTAATCTGGCCGTCTAGTGTAGCTTCTGAATCCTAATGGGCCGATCCTATGATGACATATTGTGCAATAGGTAGCAAACAAACGCTCATATTTGCTCACAGCATCAAAAGAGAGGACGTGTGTCGTACCGAGGTGCAGGAATTTCAGCGCATTTTAACAGGTAAGAGTAGAGAAAATTAGTGACACAAAGAAAAATCCCACCTGTGGGAAAATTAAATGCGGTTGCAAGGAAAAAAAATAGAAAACAAGGCTCCGTGTATGTAAGAAAAACAATTACACGATATTGACAGCTAGCGCAATCAAAAGCTCCCCCACCACACTCAATAAGGTGCCAATCAAGCGAATGTCTGCCTCATGCTGCCGTCGCCTTTCATTTCAGAGTCAGAGGAGGCGCCGCTGTGGCGAATCGTCAGTCGATCGCTCCGAGCTGATATTAATGCTGAGTGAAGGAGATGAACAAGGCCGTCATTAACCTGAAGAAGGAGCCTGGCAAGCCGAGGCACTTTAATCGTGCATTAAAAGAATTTCATCACCTGGCGGCTGCGATTTTTCCATGTTTGTTCTCCGTTAAAGGAACCAGGGGAACAAACAATCACTCTCACACATTACAGTCTCTTTATTTCAGTCTCTTTCATTACAGTTCCCTTATTTCCAAAAAACGATAAAACAGAATTATTTGAATCCACTGCCTGTGTTTAAAGGTGTCCACACCCATTACACCCATTACTCAGGGCTCTCAATCCAGCTGGGATGTCCTTCCCACCAGGCAGACAAGGAGATCAGCTGGGATCCCACTTTCGTCGTGAAAGCGTTTCCTTCCTGGTGGGACAGAAAACCCAGCTGGATTGAGTTCCTTGAGGAACAGGTTCTGTCCAGCAGACAACCTCCACACACACACACACACACACACACACACACACACACGGGTTCTTATTTACAGTGCAGTGAAGCCAGGCTGAGTGTTGACCATCCATCTCTTTAACAAGACTGAAGTAATTTCCTAATTTGCAGGCACATGACCCCAGTCAAACTCTATTCATAACTCACTTAGAAATGTAACCAGACATTGTTGTCGAGGGAAAAGCTGTGTCCTAATATTGAGAAACAAGAGACTGAGGCTTCAAATGCACCTGTACTTGACAACAGCAAAGTCACGCAATCTGTGGAAGACACAGGTGACACCGAGATAAGTGCATTTTCTCGTGAATCATCCGTTTCAAAAGGAGCGGAATATGGTTTGGGTTGTTAAACAGCTTTCAAAACGCTCACATGGGTTTTCAAGCTCCTTTTTGAGTTTCTCCGCACAGTGTCTGGTCCTCACAGGTCACGGCAGGGTAATGACACGTTTTTAGTGATTAACATAGTAAAACCTCACAGGTGAGAGGTGAACAGACTCAATAAAACAGCCCGTTAGAGTAATCAGGCTCTCCCTTGATGACCCAACAGCCATCTGAGTCCAATCCCAATCCTGCACGTGACACTGAAGTCGATCATCTCTTCCTCTGTCCCGTCTGCACCCAGCAGCCGGCTGTAGACTGGCAGGAGAAGGGTATTAATTTTCCAAACTGGAAAACACCAACTGAAAATAAATGTGAAGGAGGTAATTATATCTGGGAGAGTCATGCCCCCCCCCTCCCCCCCGTGTCAACATGACTTCTTTTGTGGTGTGCAGCGATGTCTGCGCTGGCCCGATAAGTCTCTTATTCTCAGCAAAGAGTAATTTGCAGGATGCAGACAGCAGTACACAGACTCTCTACATTGTTAATTAAATAATTTTGCCTTTGATGTTTTCTCAGGTTTTAATGGGGGGGGGGGGTGAAAAAAAATAACATAAAATAGAATCCTGTCTCCTCTCCTTGTGAAAGGAATGATCCATGCCTGGTGCATCAATTAGATAGGCGGGGGGGACTGTAAATAAATTAAATTAGCCATAAATAAAACTGAGAGAAAAGCATTGTTTTTCTTTAAAGTGTCAAAGAAGCGATGTGTGAAAGTGTCCATTTATTATTCAGTTATTCGAATATGGGAGATGCCGGCCTGCTGGATGAATGCCTGTAATGACCTACAGGTGAACCACATCGGAGATCTTTTCCTTTGGTCTGCAGCGAGCAGGGTCACATCATACAGTACCTCCATGAATACCTTGTCCTCCTTCGAATTCCCCATGTATTCGTCCTCCCCTGAATCCGTCTGCTGGAGCTACCTCCTCACACAGAAACAGAGACCCCAGCTCCGAGTTCAGATGGGGACACTCGTCTCCCCTCCTGCCGGGGCCTCTTAATGGAATCAATAAAGATGGGTTTTTCCCTCCATAATGCAATTCGCACTCAATCACAGGGCTGTCAATGGCTGCGACGAAAGGTCAGGTGATAAACAGATTATTTATGCATATATTTGTTCATTATAGGCAGAAAAATAAAACAGTCTTCCTGGAAAGTGCTTGATAACCTTTGCACTAATCACTGGGGCTGCTGCTGGTGTGTGAGTGGCGAGGGGCTGTGGGGAGAGCGTGGCCGATGACAGATTACAGCAGGGGTCCAAGCTATTCCACAAAGGGCCTTGTGGTTGCAGGTTTTTGTTCCAACGAAACAAGCACATACAGTTTGACCAATCAGCTGTCTGAATACTCAGATCAGTTGATCAAATGAGTTCAGCCTGGTGTGCTGTTGCTTCCGAGCCATTCACGGCAGGTGATTAGCCCCACAGTTTTGGGTCTGAAATTCCCCACCATTTAGACATTTATACCGCAGCGGGGTCCCCCAAGAACATGAAAACATAGGTCAAAAAACTTTGCTTTTAAGAAAAAACTTTCCTTTTAAACTTCTGAAATATGTCTGTAAAATTATGCCCGTACACGTGCACTCACTCTGGCTAATTAACTTGCACTTTTGAAAATTAAATATCAAAGTTGTGGTTGATAAGTGTTAACGACTGTTAAAACGGACTTGTTAATGTATATAAGTACGTAAAGTGCAGAAATTTTAGGCAATGATCAATTGACATTTTTTTTCATTTATGATTTTTTTTGTTTTTGCTCTGATCTACCAGTAGAGGGCACATACGTGTGTTCCTGCTCTGTTGACATTATAGGAGAGCTCAGTAATTCTCTAGCTAATCGCCTTGATGTGCTCTTTGCTGCCTGATGCAGGGTGTTACCAGCAACACTTTCACCCATTCTGCTGTCAAATGCGAAAAGCTTCTCTGTAATACTCACAAAGAGTGTTTTTTGTTTTTTTTTTGGAGCAGTCGTCCTCCTTATAATGGCAAGAGGGTGCAAAAAATATGCTGATCACAGTCTGAACATGACTTCAGACACAATCTGACAGGCTTGGGTCCATTTAATTAACAGTCTGAACACAAGAGGTCGAAAGAAGATGAGAAATGTGTCTGGCCAGAGATGTCCAAAAACAACACAGTCTGGCCCAGCGGACACAGGATTAATGATATGTGACAGCCTCGGCAGGCCGGGGTATGACCCACCATCCCACGGCCTTGACATGAGCAGAACTGTTGTTTCAGTACTGTAAGAGAACTGGCTGCCCTAGCTACAAACTGAATACACTAATATTCCGTTTTCAACTTCAACCTTCCAAACGTGCAGATTTAGCTGCACAGCTCCTTGTTGATGGGTCAATTCCTGTGATTTTAATTGCCTGAATGATGCTTTCTGCTTATTGCAGACAGTGTTGTGATTAGCACAGGGCTTGAATGGAGCTGGATTAAGCCCAGTCGCAGGATAAAGGAGCCACAATTAGACACAACATTATTCCTTTTCTATTTGAGAACACTGTCTCGTTCTGCCACAATAGGATTTAGATGGTGCCATTGTAACGAAACCCCCTTTTCTGAATCCTGGTTAATGTACAGAACATGTCAAACCACTTTGTTTTACCAGGACAAAAGGCTTGGCACGCTCTTCCAGACAAATACTGCTGCCCGCCCGCTCCAAGGCCTTTCTTTGTTTCTGAAAAACATCCCGAGCAGCCAGACGGAGGCTCTGACTGAGCGTCCTCCAGACAGTCAAGGGACAACGTTGCTCTGAAGGTGGGAAATCCTCACTGAAACCCTCAGAAGTGACAGTTTTACCGAGTTCAGCACAGTTTGCATTTGAACTGGGGCTTTTTGCGGTTAAACACACGATCTGGACATCATTTCTCCCGGTTTAGAGTAAAACTTGCAGTGCAGTGCAGACTGCAGTGCAGAATCTGGGGGCCTGGTGGGGGGAAAGACTCCAAACAATTAACAGTTCCCCCCACTCACCTTTGATATATTTTTCCATCAGGCTTACAAGATGTTCCTGTGTGGCTTTGCGTGCCTGCATGCACCGTTCTTGCTCCGGATTCAGCAGATGGAGCCATGAGATGGAGGTTATCTGCTATCCCCTCCCCTCTGGACTGTAATACGTTGTCGACAATGTGCCACGGACCCGAAAGGCCCGCCATCTGCTTACTTCTGCTCGTCCAAAGGTGAGATATTTCAAACCACCACCTGGTTGATGTTTATTTCGCGCATGACACGGTGTCACTTGAGTCCTCGCACATATTGTGTCCGCACTCACGCTGTGAGAAAACATGGCATTGGGCTCCGATCGATCCCGTCTGACGGTAACATTTGGACTGTTCCTCCTTAATTTCATAGCAAAGATGTGAATATAATCTATTTAGACAGGTTAATATTGGTTAGAAAACCACAAAAGACATCATCATGGAGCGGAGCCAACTACTTAAAGGCATTTTTACCAAAAATGCTTAGTATTTCTGAACCGCTATGCTAACAGCAGGGTGGCTAACATGTTTGATTTCACTCTTTAACCTTGAAAAGGGATGCTGCTGATCAGTTGAGTGGATTTTTCGTTTTAAGGTGAATTATCCCTTTAAATTTAAATTGCGTGCCCCAAGCTAATCAAACCTTAAAGGTTAATCACTAACAAGCAGAACGCGCACACGCAGAATTACGTCCAGTTTGACGTGTCATTTTCTTTGTTTACTGAGCCAACAGTTGGAATTTCTTGTAATTAAATCAGTATTTATTTTTTTGCAGGAGTAGAACTCAAGGGAAAAAAAAAAAAAAAAAACTTGTTTCTGGTTGGTTCCTCCAGACGCAATTTCAGAGGAGGAATGCTGGAGCTTGGGGAGCGTTGTTTATGGATCATCAGAGCAGATGGAATTTTGACGAGCACATAGCTTTAATCCGCATCCAGTTGCCAAGTCAGTGTGACCAGATTTGTTAACATGAGCCTATCGGGGGTCAATGGAATTCACAAATAAGATCGTCAGAGCAGTGTACAGGAAGAAAACAGCTAAAATACGCTTATCTGTTTTATTAAATATGTTATCTGTTGTCTTTAAGTGGCTGCAAGACCGTATACATTTAAATACAGGATATTGTCCTCTTCATAATAGCCTGTTAATCTAATTGGGCTATTTCCTGCTGGAATTCACACTACTCTTCTCCATGCTGAGGTGGACAAAAAACAAGAAGAAAACAAGAAGACGACTTAAAACACACCTTTTGCGTCCCATCTGTCTCTTTACTCTTAAATATTGAGCTTCTACCTGGAGTTTCCTGCCTAACACACTATACATCATCAGATTTTATCCAGCAGGTCTGAGCCTGAGCCGCCAGAGTGATATCCCCTTCAAGGTCAGGATGTGGGAGGAGGAGGTGATGGTTCACCAGTCTCCTCACACCTGCCCTTAATGTATCCCTTGTCCCGGCTCCCCTGGGGATCCGCCGGTTCCTGCTGATGAGTTGAATCTGCCCGGGCTACGGAAAACCCCAACAGGATCAGTACTGGTCATGTCGGCTGCTGTGCAGGACGGCGGACTTGCCGCTCTGCGACATCAATCAATTCACGTACCGCCCGGATGCAGCTTGCAGCAGCCGTGGCCGATGCTGGACATCCAAAGTTTTCCCCAGCTGCCCAAAGTTCACCGTGCAAAGGAGAAAAAGCAGAAAAATCAAGGTAATTCATCAAGAGATGGATTTATTCCAAGAGGCTTAGACTCTGCAAAGGTAAATGGATTCCTCAGGAGGCCTACTCTCGTTACGCTAAATCACTCACTCAAACAGTGGGGTGTAGAGTTACTAAGTATAGTCCAGGCCGAGGACAGAAGGGAACCTCTGGGCTATCAACCAAATACAAACGCATTCAATAGAGCGGCAAAGGTTTTCTTGTTTTTTTGGAACATTATGTATGCATGTGGGGATGTTTGTTAAGCCCCACCCCCAACGCCCTTCGCCTCCTTTCCTTGGGTTCAGAGACGGAAACGTTAGCTATTTACAAATACGCTCTGACAGGTTAGCTACAGCTAACTTACGTTTGCATGTCGAAACTTGTTAAAGAGTAGAAAAAAAAGAAGAAATCTCATCTAAAATGCTTCCAGACAAAGAGGACTGATCAGCTGACGTGGGGATGAAAAGGCTGGCGAATTAGCTCGGAACACAAAGAACCGCTTGTCCAAGGCTTTGATGTGGTGACCTGATCAAAGAACATGCTTGTTCCATACCTCTTTTATTTCATAAATTAGTTTCCCGGCATCATAAAGATAGGGTATTTTGTGTGGATGATGAATGGATGGATGGAAGCAGGGGATTACACTTGTGGGAGTGTGTATTTCAGTAAATCTGTGTTTGTTGGAGGAAAATGTATACAGCAAAAATATTGAGTTGATGAAAAAGTCTTTGAGCTGTATAGATTTTTCTTTTTTTTCAAGGGCAGTGTGCAATCATTGGTCCTGATTGCCAGTCCACTGGCGAAACACACACACATGCGCACACATCTACACCGTGTGAAACTGTGACTTCAACATCAACAAAATATTCCGGGGGAGATCAGAGTGAAGAGACATCAGACACTCGGGTCCAGGTGATATTAGCATTTTGTGTGCGTCTGTGTACACATTTATTTTATATGGGCCAGCGGTCATGCTGGGTGCTCTGTGGACTAACCCAGTCTGTTGTCAAGGTAACCAACTGCTGGACATATAAAAGTACAAACTAAAGATGCGTTCTGAATTCAGATGAACTTGTCAAAACATCATGAAAGCAAAAAAAGGCCAATAAAAATAGATACAAAAACACCGTGTGTGAGTGGATGGTGTGTGATCGGCAACCTGACCACAGGGATTACCGCCAGCACCCTCGCTGATCCAAATTATCTGATAACAAAAGATCAGTCAGTGAATATTACTCTATGTTTTCCGAATACATAAATATTTCTCCTTTTGTCCGAGCCAATAAATGCCCCATGGAGAATGCATTCATTGACTTTAGTATTTACAGGAAATCATTAGCCCATTAGCACCGAAGCATATTTATATAAAAGAAAAGCCGAGACGCTTCGGAAAGAATTAGTTGTTTATTTTCCATTATTTTTTCACTCTCGCTATAATGGCTAACATCCTCTGCAGCAAGCAGAGGTTTAAGGAAACCCTACTATAATGAGGCGGAGATCAGAGGCTAGTTGTCTTGGTTCTCTGGAAGCGCCAGTGAAAAGTCAGGGAGTCACTCAAGGTTGATCAAGAGCTCCACTGCAGGGAGAAATATTTGTTTTTTTAAGAGTATCAGCCAAGTTTGTTATTAAGGAACTGAGGGAGCAGTGTACCACGGCAAAGTATAATAGAGAAGCGTACATGTGTTCTGCCTGGACCGCGGGTGCATAACAGCTTCAAACTTGTTAAAAGGGCATGGTCAAGTTCTGTTGGACTTTGACAGCCATTTGCACCGACTGACCCCTCCGGCGTTCAGAGGGCTGATTTATCGCTGACGAGGGGTGCACAAAAGGCTGGGAGTGAGCAGCACTCAGGTATGCTAAAATCATCCATGATGGGATCTGTCAACTCTGCAAATGGCTCCCGCTCGCCCCGCTGCCCCACGTGTTTTATCAGCTGAAGGGGCCTGTGACAGAAAGTGTACTGACCTCTGACTGTCTCCCCCCGTGCAAATGATTTCTTCCCATCAAGCAGTGTTTGCGTGGGGACGCGGCTTGATTAACACTCAGATTTGGGTCGAGGTGACAGGAGGAAGAGGAAGGAGAACTGGGGGAGATGATAAGTTGCTGAGCGGGGCGGCCCCTTTTGTTTGCTTTAAGAAGCCCTATTTGTCTAGCGTTAACTCCACTGGTTTAAATTCCCCCTCATAATCATAATTATATTGGGAAATGAAATTCCATTTGTTGCAAAGCAGCTGACAACCCTCGAGAATGGAAAATGCAATTTAATAATTTGCTGCTGTCAACACATGTTGAAGCACAGCAGGATTTGGGGGGAGGAAACCAACGGGTGGGCTTTAGCAGCGTGGTGATTGCTATTGGGTATTTTCCTTTTTTATTTTGAGTGAAAAATAACAAACTTAGATCTTTCCCAGATGCCTGCATAATGCTTCATGCTAGTTAGCAGACCTGTTTATTCCTGTCATTAAGCAAAATTATGCACTCACAAAGACTTTTTCTTTTGATTCGTTTTCAGTCCCCCTTATGGCACGTGTTTTTAAATATTTATGGATTACCATCAATCATCCTCTCCTATAATATTCAGATTATTCTCTATGTTTATGTCCATGACAATGGCAAAAAACCAGAAAAGTTGGTATCCCGCCATTCTTTTAAAAGAAAATTCTCTTTTTCCTACGTTGAAACGGTAATTTTGCAGCATCTGGACCTAGCATGTGTGACGCCTCCTCACATTTTGTCTCCCCAGCCATCCAATTTCATATTGATGAGCGCTGCGGCAATTCAAATCACACGTCTTCTTTAAACATTTAACCAGCAAAGAGAGCAATCACACTCTTTGCTCAGATCCAGCCTCTGCTGAAAAATGCAAATGTTGCTGTGGGGGGAAAAACAGAAAGAGCGGAACCTGAGGAACTTCAGATATTTATTTTTATTTGTAAGCACTTCAGATCGGACTCGCCATCACATCTTGGACAGATCGCTATGCCACTTTCCGCTGTTCTGCCTCAGTGTATCGTTCTGAAGAATTCACCATTGTGTGTGTGTGTGTGAGGCAAGTTAAATATATGACAACCACAAACACGCTAAATTAGGAGACATCTGTGTTGAAGCCCGCAGAGAAATCACATAATCGCTTTAAGAACAAACAGGTCGCCTTCCAAAAAGAGAAAGAAAAGGATCAGCTTTGGATCTGGCTGATGCGGAGTGAAACCTGAATATTCCGTCTTATATCGCACAGAGATTTCTCGCTATACAGAAGACAGCAAGGTGTTAGAGAATAGAATTGTCAAAAGGGCTAATCCATGCATTCATCATCTTATACAACAACAAGGCCATCCCTTGGACAACATTTTAGGGTATGCATCCTCTCTTCAGTAGACTTTATATCTTCACGATAATTTATGCAGAGATTGGGTTTTATAACAAGGGACCAGGCCGGGTGGCCTTGTTTACCCGGCCTGCTCAGGCTCGGCGAGGGTGGAGGGAGACACTAAAACCCCTCAGAGGTCAAGCCTCTGGTCTGTAAATATATCTCCCGCTACTTCAAGGCCCGTATTAAAATAGCACTGAATCCACTTCTGAGCTCTCATGCGGGTGTAAAACCAGGGAGCGCTAATGTGGATTAGTTACGACGCGGCCCCGAGTGTTGCAGAATTAAGTTTTTCTTTTAAAGTTAGTGCTTTGTCGATATCCGTTGTGGCAGAAATCCTTATAGCACCGCTCAGCGACTCCTCTAAAGACAGCCTCTCCTGTGGCATATTTGTCAATTTGTCCAGTGATTTATTTGTTGGCTAACTGAACTGGTGTCCCCTAATTCATCCATGCAGACAGGGCCTGTGTGTATGCTTGTGTGTGTGTATGCGTGTGTGGGTGTGTGTGTCTGTGTGTGTGAGCCAAAAGAAGAGACAATGAGTGCAAGAGAGAGGCAGAGTTTGCGGTGCAATCATATTTGGCCTGTACCCACTCCCACTGTAATGGGAAAAGCAACGTGCTAGCGTAACTCTCCTGAGAGAGGGAGAGGAAGAAAAAAAAGGAAAGATGAGAAAATAAGTGGGTCAGGCACAAGGTGGACGAGGCAGAACTGGCAAAGAGGACCCCACTGAGATCGATGCACTTCTCAGTGCTAGCCCTGGTGGGATATCGAACAACAGAGGCCCGCTAGGGCTGATGATGTCTAAAAGCTGCAACTGTCCTCCTCTGGTTTGCTTCCGTCACTCCCGTGGCACTTTTTAGACATCCGATCTTGCGATACGAGTATCAGTGGATGCGTCTTTCTGTAAATGCCGCCCGAACTGTCATCTCCTGGCGTGAAAGAAGTTAATTGTTCTGTCAGTTGCTTTGCAAATACAAATGCAGAAACAGCCAGGGGGCTTGAAGAAAGAAAGAAATCAACACACAAATGCTATAATTAAAGCCTTTTATTTGTCAGTTTAATATCTGTCTCCCCTGATTTGTGATCCTTTAAAGAAAACAAAGTTATTAATTGGTTAAAAATTGATGAAAGCCAATTTATGGGTGTATTATTATGATGTGTTTATAGCTCTGGGGCAGTTTTTGCAGCACTGATTTATCATTTGAACACTGTTATCCCAAACCAAACCCAAACCAGATGAATTTGCTACATTTGTGCTGTTTATTTAAACAAAAACAAAGATTCATGTGTGAATTCAGAGAGCGGCGTATCTGAAGGAACAAAAGCAATTGAATACATTGTCTAAAAGCAAATACAAAAGGGACTATCTGCTATTTTCTCTTCCACTCATTAAAACAAAACAAAACAAAACAAAACAAAAAAAAAATACCAAAAGGCAGAAATGTCACCAAAGGTTTACCCAAATGAAATCTGAGTGCTTGCCACTGCTGTGATTTTCAAGTAAGGACATCTAAAACCGTTAAATGTGCAATTTCCATCCTGCAAATGTCAAAGCGCGTTTGGCTTCGCGGTCACGCATTTCCAAACTAATAATGAGCTGCGTGTCAGGCGGGAGACACGTCCGACTTTCCTGTTGCTGGGAGAATACCAGATGTCTACGGCTGCAAACGCGTGCTTGTCGTTTAAGGAAAACAAGGCCCATATGTTCTCCTCCAGAGCTAATGAGCAAACTAGGAAGATGTCTAACAATAGTGACGCATTAGCTTCAGAACGACCAATACACAGAAACCCAACGCGGTGTCAGAAACGTGCAACTGATGCACAAAATGAATACGTGTGACTGAGATTCACTGCTAACCCTGCCTGAGCGTCCTCACAATCTCTACACAACTGTTTTTATCGTGATTTACCGATAAAAAAATGTGAGAATTTGTCGTGCAAAAAAGTGATGTATTCTTTTAATAAATCCACTATGATATGTCATCATGGCGGTGGTTTTTGGCAAAGTATTGAGAGCAGCAGTGCCTCCTAGCACCTGATGTATAAAGCTAGTGTAACTTTGGTACAGATAACAGCGTAGCTAGCTGTGCCAGATCCGTCCTGCTTTGTCAGATTTTGGATTTCACTTCTTCACTCAACAGTGGTGAGACTGAGACCAGGAGAAAGCCTGAAACTGAGCAGCAGCTGGCTGTCCTAACATGAATATGGATGGAGGATACACGGTTCTCTAGCCACAGTATCAAAAAGAACGTTTGCAGCGTCCTGTTGCTGAGCACAGTTTATACATTCCAGCTGCACGTCACTCTGCTTTTATGTCACTGGCCCTGAAAAGACTTTGCCAAAAGACTTCGCCAAAAGACTCCGTCTGCGCGGCTCCGCTCACAGCACCTCTGGCAGCTGCCTTGCTTCGACCCCCCTCTCTCCTCGAGCTGCATTTTAAGGATTGAGACATCCTTCAAGATGGCCTGCTGAGATCAATTCCCAGGTCCCAGGAGAGAGGATGGAGACATAAAAGAAGTGAGGAGAGTCACAGGAGTGTCCTCTCCAAACACCTCCATCCTTTCTGCTCCCTGCGCTTCTGTTCAGCACAGTGTTCTGTCTGTGGCTCATATCCTGTAGGTGTATGTGTGTGTGTGTGTGTTTGTATTAGATATGCTGAGTAACAAAATACTCAATCTACTAGCAAAGTGAGGACATATTTGCCAAGTGGGGCCATTTCAGATGGAACTCACAACAAAGGCCTGTTTGATGGTAAAGACTCTGACATTTTAAGGATGATGTCAGAATTAAATTTAGGTTAAGGTCAGGGTTAGGATCAGGGTTAGGGTCAGGGGGTTAGTTGGGATAATACGTCAATAAAAGTCCCCACAAAGATAGAAATACAAGCGTGTGTGTGTGTGTGTGTGTGTGTGTGTGTGTGTGTGTGTGTTCAGTTCTCTCAATTGCTAAAACGCTGTTAGCTTAAATGTTTACGTAACGTGACTGCTGAGGTTGTCGGTGACATATTGAAACACTTTTGGCTTTTTGGCTCAATTATCAGAGGTTCTGCTTTACAAAAGCGCAAAGTGCAAAGTCCTTCAGATGGACCCCTCTGATGAAAGGATCTACATGTGGAAACGCTCGGGCTTGCGATGTAAAATTGACCATAATCGCCTGCACTTAAAACACAATATGGAACACTTTGTGTGGAGCAGCAGCCATGTTGGAGTCATGCTTGGGTGCACGTTTCTGCTGCAGACCCATTTCTATAGTTTCCTTTCTTCTGAACAAGTAGTGAGACTTAATGTATAGTGTATATGTACATGATGTTTCCTCACATACACATGCATCACAGCCTTAGATGCGTATTTATATATGTATATAAATGTAATAATACAGAAATGTAAATTATGCTAATTCAGCTAATAGCACATTTCCCTAAATACAGCTTTATTTTACACACAAGCGAGTAAAATAGGCACAACAGAACGTTCCCAGAGTCCTTACTGGACACTCCAACATGTCAATGTCATCTCCAGTTAGCGCGGAGTATCAATATTATTTTGGTAATATAATTTAAAGCACCATAGGGCTGTATCAGGAGGGGGAGAAAATAAAATCCCGTATATAAACCTTGTCCTCATTTGTTAGTGGCGCGGCACCTCAATTACCCAGCAAGCAGGTTTTATTTATTCATGCAGACAAAGTCACATATTCATGAGGATTAACCCAAAACTCGCTCATAGACTGGGAGGCACAGATTGCATATTTTACCATATGAGGAATAGCTGACGCGTTTACCCTCAGAAGATTGAGAGAAAGCAAGATGAGAGGAGGTGGGACGGCTGAGTGGCTTTTTGGGTCACTGCATGGTCACTTTGGCAAACTATATTCTGATTTGTGTTTTCAAGAATGTATAAGAGGATATTATGAATAATGTGTGTGCAGCGGAGAGGGCCCTCGCCTGGCACAAGTGAAAGAGCATATGGTGTTATTCACGGAGATAGGAGACAGGCTGCACTTTGGATTTCTAATCCTACTTTATGTTGTTGCTGCTAGAATGTAGGCCTTGTATCTAACTCCAAAAAAAAAAAAAAAAAAAAAAACACATTTGAAAGGAAATAATGCCTGAACAAATCCCGGTGCATGATTCACATCCACAAACAAGCGCAGAAAGAACATGGACAATACGCGGAGCGAGGGAAAGCCCAGCACCATCGCGTTAACAACACCGACGCAAACAAATTAAATTCCCCGCAGATCAAATGTACCCTCTGTGGAAAATATCAAATCATCCTAATAGCCAAACTTCTCTTCAGAAATTGTTAGGGAAATCCTTTGTCCCATGTCATATTACCCACATTTATCAGGATGCAGCAGCCATTACATCCGAGGGTTTATCAAATTATCTGCTCGCACAATGGCCGAAAAGGGACGCATTACGGCCGGGCCGACTTTGTTGGAGCTGCAGCAGAGCAATATTCCGGGACGCAGCAGTAAACTGAAAGCGAATTATGGTGAACATAAGACAGAGTTCAGCGGAGCGTTAGCAGAATGGATGGCCCTATCCTGATTTTCTATCTGTTAGGACAGATGTCCCTGAGTCCCCGTGACTCGTGAGGTGGACGGCCCTCTAAGCTATGGCAGATGCTCCAAAGGTAAGACAGATGGATTTTGGTTGGCTTCAGTGAAAGTATGCACATTTTCAATTCACAAAGGAAAAATTAATATTAATCACCCAAACCTGGAAACTGCAATGCAAGCTGGGAGAAAAAAAATATGTATAAACTTTTAGGTCCTAAAGTGGACCCGTTCCTGTTTTTAACTGCTTCTCAGCGTAAGAAGCTGCTTGGACTTGTTTGCCTTCCTGACCTTGATGCCAAAACATATTATTCAGCTTTGAGGACAACGAATAAACAGAAGGCCAGCGAGGCTGCACTTTTTACCCAACGTATAGTTTTCTCTGCCATAAAGTGTGAAGATAACACATGGCTAAAATATATGTGCTGCTCTGGGCGATAGGGAAAACAATAACACCCCAAACAAGCATCCGTTCCCCACCTGTGATTACAGTTTCTGCTGCATTGTGGGCCCTGGACACGTGTAAGTGTATTAAAGTAAACGAACGGCCTATGGAGAGCGCACTGCCATGTCTCCACTGCACGTTATGTATGTATGTATGTACGTACGCACACACGCACGCACGTACGCACACACGCACGCATTTTATATGCAGCTACTGACAAGGAGCCCAAAAATCCACATTTCACAAACACCAGGGCTCCTAATATGCTGTGACATGGAGCTCTCATTGTTGGGTAATTGCTTCTGATGTGGGAACAAAGAACAATATTTCATTCCACACAGTCTGCGGTAACCTGAAATCAATGAGCCTGAATGGCGTATTAAAATCTGATCGGATCACTGGCGGCAAACAATGACAACAAACGTTCTTTTCTGGTAGCAGACAAAGCCGCTTGCTAGCTTAAATGTTTGTCACCGCGGATGGAATAATGGCAGCTTATTGGCCGTTTTGGAATCTATTCCAGCTCCCCCCCACCCCCCACCCAGGCACGTTACATCTGAAAAGCAGCAACGAGATTTTTTATTTTTTTTTGAAGCGGCTTTGTGTTCGGACGCCATGTTTGATCCCTCGCAGCCGCTAAAACGCGCTGATTTAGTGACTGTGGGGGCCTTCAAAGACTTTTAGCTCGTCAATGGCGGGTTTTTGTCTTTGAGATTTTGTTTTTATCACAACGACATGGCGTGGGAGTTTTGTTCGGCTTGTGCGTACGTGCCCGCAGTGTCTGTGCACTTTTCCCGGCTACGTGTGTACTTCTTGCATCGGCGGTGATTAGCCGGGCCACCAAAGATATTTCCTTCTTTTCTACTTCTTTTTTTTAGAAGAGAAGTTATGGGGATGAGCACAGAAAAGTAGGTCAGTTTTTAAGCTTCAAGTAGACGAAGCTGGACTGGAACATTTATCCTTCTACCCTCACCACAGTTTCATTAAAAAGAGCAGTTAGCAAAATGGTCTTATTTCTTTTTCTTTTTTTAAAACAAAAACGGCTGGCCGTGTGAGGTCTGCTGGCTGTTTGGCTGCAGGCTCAGAGCAGCGTTCAGTTTTATCTCTGCTTTCTCTCATTTACTATAACAAAACAATAACACGGTTCAATAGAAAATTTAAATGTAGAAATAGTTACAGCTGAAAAGATTTGAGAAAGTATTTATAAACTAGACCACATCCAACTGAAGCCAGAATGACGCCCGATGGCACCTTTTCCAACACCACCATGTGTTGCATTAAGGGGATATTATAGGACGGACCAGTGACTCCCAGATGTGACAGCAGGGCTGATCATCAATTATTATACCTCAGTGGATCAAAATGAGCATATCTGCTCATACCCAGCATCCCCAGCACTGGCCCATGGCGACTAAGTAACAGCTTAGTGCACCTTTAAACCTCCCGTCCACCACACCGGCCTGGAAGACACCAGCCAAAGCCCTCGCCAGAGCAGTGGGATGTGCCTGGAGACAACGTCTGCCACCCCCCCACCCCCTCGTGACCTGCCAAGTTAAGCCAATCATCGAATCAAGGGCGCGCTCCAAGAGGCCCTGATTTTATCATAACAAAGCCCTTTCTGCAGCAGCCTGCCTGGAACTGGCTTCAGGAGACATTCCACTCTATTTTCTCCAAACACTTTGCTCTCTCTCGCTCTTTCATTCCATCTAAAACGAACACCAAGGGATGCATCCAAAGAGTCCAGATCTGCAGTGTGTACGCCTGTGATTCCACCAGGCACTGCAGAGGCTTTGAAAAGCTATAAATTGTTAAATGTCTAAGTTGTGGAGGTTTTTTTAAAAATTATTATTCTGTCATATGGAGTCAGTATAGACTGTATAACGTGACAACCATAAACAAAAAAATCTGTGCCGAACATTCACAACATCTCCCTGCTGTCAAGGCAGTGAATTAGTCAGCAGGAGGGTGATGGGGGTGGGGGAGGGGAGCCAGACAACTGACTGACCTCGGCAGTTGCCTCCAGGTCACTGTGGACACATCAAGATGAACCGGTGCTACATCCTGACCGTGGCGGGTGTGAAGAGCGCCTTGGCCCTGCTCGCTGCAGAGGCTCCATGATAACCGGGTTTAAGTGTTCCCTGTCAGGCCCCTCCAACACCCCCGACTGTCATTTTTGGTTAGACCTAAAAGGTCCTGCAGGGCTTGGCAGAAAATCTTCACCATCATCACTGACAATCAAATCATTTGTCAGTTACTGGCCTGCGAGTGGCTTCTGAAGTGACTCATTTGTCTCTGAATTCCAATTCATCAGCCCGTCAGGGCGTGTACTGATTGAATTGGGATAAGGTCCTTCTGTACAGTACGATGGTGGTGGCTGGGGGGGAGGTTGGCTGATCCAGGTTGGACCTGGATGAAATCAGCACCAGTAATGAAAACACACCTCACATCTTTTGTCATCATTCATCCAGCCAAATTAACAGGTTGTAATTTCAGCAGAACTGGAGAGCGTTCCCTTCCGTGTGGGAGGTTGGGGTGGATGTGAATTATTACTCGTGAGATTTATTGCGATTTTATGCCACTCGTGAAATTGATGATTTCACAGAGAAATCTTGCACTGCTTATGAATAACACGCTTGGGCTGAAATATGCAAATACCCGGTATACGGACAGATGGCGCCGTTGTTGTAGCCGTCTGTCATCAGATCATTGATGTCATCGTGGCGCTGCTGCAGCCATCACTGTAAATTGGATATCGTCAAAAAACTTTGCCGTTTCCTGCGCTAAATAAGGCACGCAGCGGTGGGGATATAATTTCCCAGCCGTTACGTGTGCCATAAATTCACATTCCTTTTCTTTTCTGCGGGCGGGGGGGCTCCTCCCTCTCGTTCCTTTTCGCATTGGCGCATCAATAACCGCGCTCCTTTCGGTTCAGTGAAGCTTCAGCAGCACTCCTCGCCTGCAATGCTGTTCGCCAGCACATCAAGACGAGCCAGGTCAATAACATTAAAGGCTGAAAGAGTTGAAAATATCACCTCTGTGAGGCTGTCGTCCGCTCAGCCTTCAGGAGACATATTGATGCACAGTTATTTTGGTCAATAAGTCCTTCTGAGCAGAGGCCATCCTTATCCTTGAAACCAACTGCTTGTGAAAAATGAGAAAGCGATGAGACCATGCATTTAAATCTGTCTATGGCACTGTAGCTTCAGTGGGGTGAGCAGGGAAAAGGTGGGGAGACGGCACTTCCTTTAACCTCAGTTAAGCTTTGCTAATGCTCTTGTTAAGAATAAACAACACTGTCTTTTTATACCGAAACCCAGCACCTCCAAGATGCAGAAAAATGGTTTCCTGAAATACCAAGCAGGCGACCTATGACCTCACTGCAGAATTTATAGGCAGCTTCTAGAATGAGACGTTGCCTTTACGCGTTTTTATTTTTTTCCCTCTCCTGCGCTACCATCTCAGCCGCATTTGAAGTCGATTCATCTTCATTTCAAAAGATATGGACCTAATGAAATGGGACACAGCCGTAATGCACCTCATTGGCCGAAGGTGGGGGCCGGGAGCTGTGTGTGTGTGTGTGTGTGTGTGTGTGTGTGTGTGTGTGTGTGTGTACGCCTGCGCCTCGTGCGAGCCTGCCAGGGTTAGCTGATGGTAAAAGAGCAGTTCAATTACAGGGAAAAATGTTCACGCAAACACAAGCTCTCCAAGTAAAAATGAAGTGGGCTTTCTGTAAGAAGCTATCTATAACAAATGGCTCTGAATAAAACATAGGCACATCTATATTTCATGGCTTCCCATGTCCTCCCCCGCCCCCCACCAACGCTTCTGAGGGGAGTGAAAGTTTTTGCTTGCTCTGGCAGGTACATTCTCGGCTCGTCACGCTGCGAGGATGGTTGTGGGGCGATGTTGGGGAGACCTGCTGGGGTCCAGACCTGTGAAGAGTTTCCTGCAAAGTTCCTGCCAGTTGCCGTCTCTTATTTCTAGGTTTGTTTTTCTTCAGTTGGACAAGATTTTATTTGTTCCACAGCCGAATGAGTGGCAGGCCAATTGCTGCCCGGACAATTCAGGTTTTAACATTTGAAGTTGATGAGATCGTCGGCTTAATGTGATCAAGGACTCAAAGGGCGCCAGCTCTCTGGGAGAGAGCATTTCAGTAGTAATGTGCTGCCTGTTTTCCAGTTTAGGAATCACAGAGTCAGAATACAAGAAGAAAATGGACGCCAGTCTGAGGCCTTTGAGCCTGCATCCTTGTTTGAAGCCTCCCTCCATCCCAGCCAAGTTGCGAATGTATTGTCCTGGAGCACAATCAGAGCAGGCGGCTACTGATCCCCTCCCAAAACAGGCGGCAGACCCGCTGAACATGCTATCGACTTCAGAGTAGCTAATCCACGCGCACGTGAGTGCCTGGGAAGACCTCATTATGCCACAACACCATTGAGCCCAGACATCTACAACAGCCCCCACCCTTTAGAAAACAGAGGTGAACCGGTTTGTATCAGATCTGCCGACCCCAGATGCTGCTTTGTTGTCTTCGGTATAAGCTCTGCTTGTCTGTTTGGATGAAATCCTACGTCAGTGGCAGATCATGTTTCATATATACCTTTTTCTTCTAGCCTTGACATATAGAAGCAGAGAAAACCTGTGCCGCCGATTCTCCTGGGAACTTTTAATATCGTTTTCAGGCTTGTCCACCTGCGATCAGGATGATTGTAGTGGAAAGCTCCCACCTCGACTTCACAGGGGACTTCGGAGGCCTAATACTCTGCAAAAAAAGAAGGTTTGGTTCTAACGTGACACTTTTCAGTCGTTTGAAAGTCTGGGGGTGGGGGTGGGGGGGGGTGGGGGGGAGTGCACTCTCTGAGAGCTGACTTGACTCCTTCAGATCAATAGCTTGTCTCTGTCAGAGACGACCGGTGTGGCATTTGAACCAGATAAAACAAGGGTTCCACTCCACCTCACCTCTGAAAAATGAGCACTTTTTCTCCAAATCCCAGTTGGTGCAGATGAGTCTAACTAGAACCCCCCACAAACCCACCCACCCTCCCCGGGACTCAGCTACAGACCTTCAGAAGGCCAGAAAAGGAAAAAAAAACACAGTGGTGGAATTTTATTTTAAAAACAAAGCTCTAGTCTACCCGGATACTGTTCTCCACATAGATCTGCAGAACTTTCAGGGATCTCAACAAGTTAAGGAAAAAACCAAAATCCATTCATTTATTTAAATACAGGAAGCAAACCTGTGCCAATTATGTGAAAAAAAGGCCATAGTGTGAAGATGTAATCTTGTAAATTATTAGACTGCGAGAACAGGAACATGCTGCATTACAATTTTATGTGCGGCATGAATAAAATATACACACAGCAGCCAGAATATCTTCTTGACATGATGTAAGGTCACTGAATGAGAAACTCTCTCTGTCATCTTTCAATAAGCGCTGTGTCCTTACAGCAAGGCGCCTCATTTGTAATTACTTTGGTGAAGTTACTCATTTGTCACCAGTGGATGATGAGCTGGGCTGGCAGAAGTAAAAGGTTACATCGTCGGGGTATGAATGAGGAGAGAGACGGGGGTGGGGGACACAGACGGACACACTTTTATCAAAGAGAATGCCCGCGTAGCCAACTTTACATGAATAGAGATAGAAAACCAAGGCCGACAGCCTAGTGCTTCATCATCATTCTAACCTGTGGTCAGTCAATTATCCCCATTTTGCTCAGCTCTCTGATCGAGGGCCCTCTTCTCCCTGGCCCATCAGCTCAGCACAGCAGCCGCCGCCCCCAACCCTCCCTCCCCCCCCCACACAACTCCATCCCACCCCTACAGTTGCTGATGACATTGTAACACTAATTACAGCTAATTGTTCTACGCTGAATGGATTTAGTCACATTGCAAATGATACGCCATTGGTCAGTGTCACAATGTTTCCACAGAAAATTTCAATGGGGACTGGAAATTTGCACAAATGAATATAATTAAGGAGCACATTCATTACTCCTAACTGCATATGAGAACCCTCAAAGTGAAACTGAGATTGGACTCCTATGAATGATCAGTACAGCTAAATCCGCTGCCCATGGGTCCATCATCACTTCAGCAGGTATTAAAAGTGGGTGTGTTTTTAGACTGTTCTTCCATAGCAACGCCATCACAATATCGCCTGTTTGACAATAACGTCAGCTGGTGAGCAGCATATCGCTGTCTGCCTTCTTAATTGAGGAATTTGTAAGGTTTTTTTTTTTTTTTTTAGCATTTTCCGTCATTTTACTTGCTAATGCGCAGAAATCTCGAAGCAAATGTGGATCTTGCTGCCAGACTGGAAGTAGCTTGGCACCACTATGAGACGTGCCCTGGAGATCAGTCCGCTAGAAATTCAATGACTAAAAATAAAAATCAAATCAACAGAAATGAAAGGACAAATCTAAGCCTGACAGAGTCTGAACTCTTCAGTCCCATAATCTGATTATTTGTTGACAGGCATCAGGATTTACAGCATATTATGTGCTATTATAATGGGCTCTAAAAGATTTGAGAAAAAAAAGTGTTCCTCAACATAGTTCATGTAACAGTGACAATATGAAATTGACTGTTATATGTTAGTATATGAATTGATTCAGTCGTCCAAAAGTTGGTCATGTAACAATGAACTGCTGTTTAAAACTAATCCTATTATACTCGCAGTGTTTAAAAAGGATCGGCTTATTTTAATGCTAGATTAGATCTGAAGCAGACAAGGTGTAAGCTGGTCATTTGAAAGCCATATGCCACAGATTAAAATCCGGCTTGGCAGTATTTTCGCATTTCTTCCAGAGACTAATGCATGACTTCAGAACGGCCCTTCATGAGCCACCCGTGTAAGTGGGCAAAAGCACAAGCTCACAATGGAGGAAGAAATACGTATTTCGCAAATCGCCCAGTGAACAAAATTGCCTTTTGTCTGAAAAATGTAAAGAATTTAGAGTGAGGGATTTGCTCCTGTCTGCACTCCCCCTGTGGGCTTAGCGCTGTTTGGAGTTGGTGACATGATGATTCCGTCACTCCGCAAAAGCGTGTTCGGAACATTAAACCGACATCACGTTAACATGACAGGCTGTTCGCAAATAATTAAATCACAGAATTTAATTTAAAGGCCTCATGAAACCTTAACTCATTAGCAGATGTGCTAACGTCTTGCCGAACAGATATTACCCCTGCCCTGGTCTGTTCCAGCAGGAACAGACCGGGAATAAAGGTTTGGAGCCAGCTGCAGGATTTTTAAAAACTTTTACTGTCCAGATATGTCAGATCTCTATTTAAAAGCTATCGATTGACGAGCTAGGATGCTGTGTATGTGAAAAAAGAAGCAACACAGCATTAAGTTAAGCCAACTACACTTCGGCCTGCCAAAGACTTAACATTAAATTAAACAAGCTTAAAATGCTTATTTATCTGTATCTTCATAGCTCATGCTAGTAAAGGAACGGTGCATGCTAGCACAGCAGTTTTGCTTCAATGGTGCAGCAAAGGCATAAGTAGAAGACTCAGAGAAGGAAAATAAAGCCCAGTTTTAGCTACAGTAACCTGAAAATCAGAACCAGAAACAACAGAAAATGTTCAACATGTGCATTTGTGTGCAAACCTGAGGGTAGGTTACCCCATTTGATTTGCACATTATTGGACGTTCTTCTTCATCATCTTCTTCTTTTTTTTAATATTGTTAGCTATTTTTAAACAAAAACAACATCCACAGGGCAGCGCGTTCAGGAGATAGGTCAACAACGACACACTGTATTAATCGAGTGGATGATTTTAGTATTCCATGCAAAACAGTCTTCCAAATGATTCCAGGAAATGTCAGTCATGCCGATGCCTCGAAGGTGAACCTCTGTTGACTGTGAAGGTGCCACCGCACCGAGCTGCTCGGCGTGAGAACGCCAGCCGAAACAAGTGTATCCAGCACATGGCTGGTATTCCAGGGAGGAGCGGCTGCGTCTCATTATGCATTCCTCTTTTTGAAGTTTTGATAAAGTGTTGAAATTTAGCCAAAAGGGACACGTACAATTCATCACGCCTAATTGTTCCGGGTGTGTAGTTCTGTCAGCCATCTGTCAGATGTGTGAGGGTTGGACCTAAAAACACACATGCTAATGACGCGGGATGCATAGCTTTTATCTATTTGTAGTGACAGAGGAGGGAAATATCAAAACCCATGGTACTGTGTGTGACAAAGAGAGGTGACAGCACAAGACTGATGGCGGGCTGGTGAAGTGAGCCTGGAGGGGGAACCGAGGCCTATGAAATGAGTATAAAACTCATAAAAAATAGAAACATAAAATGTCACACGCTCTTGATTTCAAGAGTTCGGGTTCTAATAAAGATGCGGGTTTAAAGCGGAGCAGTGGAATCCATTCTCCATGTTACAGACAATCACTGGTCAGAGCGGAAGCATCTTACCACCACCCACTTCTGAAACTTTATTTGAGCCCTTCAATCTCTGAGCGCCACTCCAGTCATTTCATCTTCACACACACACACACACACACACACACACACACACACACACACACACACACACACACACACACACACACTCGTTCTTTCTGCTCCTGCTTTACAAATTGAGACCACACGATAAGAGACTGTGCCAGCCTGCTGCTCATTGATAAAACGATATCTAATCCATCTCAGGCCTCCCCCTGTCACCAATACGCTCATCTCCGAGGTGGTCAATGTGCACAGGAGCCATCTCTCTTTGTGCACCGAGTCAGAGTTTATCTTCAAACTTCTGGAAAGAGGAATTGGAGCCAAATGAGACTCGCCACGAGCAAATTATGTGAGGGCAACAAATGAAAGGATTCTTCTTTTTATAAAGGTAAAGAATAAGTATATTTTAACTATATTTAAATAAAATCACACTGACTACTGGCATCCTGAAGGCCGCCTCCACATTTTTAATATAAACCTTCAATAATGACTGAAGCAGTCCAATCTCTTATATGATGTGTACACAGACCTCCAATGTAATAAAGTTCAGACTGCTTTAATATTTGTTTTGACTGTAACATCTGAGGAATTAGACCGGCTTCGGGTTCAAATGCTGCAATATGGTTATTGCAGAAAAACTACAGGGATGGCAGCGGTCAAATGAAATTAAATAAACTTTTAGAATATCCATTTAATATCAGGCTCTGGTATTACACTGTCAGCGGCTCAGTCATCTTCAAAGTGGGAATTTGTCAGAGTACACACCAGCTTCCCGCATAAGCGTGCTCCTCTGTTCAAAACGGATGTGCTTCGACAAATATTACCCAAGAGAGATAAAACTGGGCAATTGGCACACTATTTGAACAAGTTTATGAAGTATGAGATGTTTATGTGGCTGAATATTAATAAAGATGATGCGGAGTTGCCTGAATGAATTATACGCCGCACATCACGGTACATGAATCACCGCTGTTGCCATGGTGAATATATTAAAGGAAAAGCTGGGTGAAGGAGAGGTTTGATTATTAGATGGGTGTGTGCAAGACTGTTGTTCGTGTGTGAGAGTGTGTGTGTGTGTGTGTGTGTCTGTGTGTCTGTGTGGGGGAGGGACACAGGTAAGCTGCTGAGGCTATTGGCTTCTTTTTCCGTCCTCGCAACTTGTAACACACCTGTCAGCAAAAATAGAACGATCACAAGTGGGAAGGACCTTCGCATGTAAATGAACAGGCAGCCGTTGCTGGAATGTCACCCATCTTCTCTAATGTCTTACAAATGCATTCGCGATCAGGCTCGCACTGACAAGCGGTCCCGGACCTGTCAGCACCGCTGCTGGGGAGGAAGATGCAGCAAGGCCTGTTGTCTTACTTTCATCTATGACACAATGGCTGCACTGCATGTCGGCGTATGCAAACCAATCTATTTCTACCTGTCCTGCTTATTTTCCCTGTTCGGTGGTGCTAGTGGTGCTGGTGGTGGTGGGGGGGGCTGTTGTACTGACAGATACCTCCAAGCAGGAGCCTGAGAATTTCTTGCTGAAGAGGTGAAGGCCTGCGCCGACCTGAGCCTGGGCAGAGCAGCAACACGGCTGCCCTTCACTAAAACCCTCAGCTGTGGGTTTAAAAATTCTCTTGTATATATATGTGTATTTTTTTTTCTGGAGCACATCACTGGGCAGGAAGTCTTGCACTTGTCTTCGGAATCAACTCAGTAAGTAACCCCCCCCCCCCCAGTGTTGTGCTGGACAACGTTTATATAATTCATCCACAATGCAGTAGAGCTTTTAGACCCTTGATGTGATTCCGCAGCTCCTCCACCCCCCATGACAGCTGATTAAATGCTCATTTGGATTAAAGCCAATTTATTTGCATATCTGGTGTGTGAGAGGCCCTAAATCAAACAGCAGATATGCTACCTGGGACAGCAGATTTCATTCCCTTGCTGCATTCCAATCTCTCTCTCACCGGCCCTGCTGTCCTACTTCAACATAAACATGCGTGCCGCCTACAACCCACCTCCTAAACGCCATCCAGGACAACCTTAAAAGCTCAGCGAAAACAGAACCAACGAGAAATAGAAATGAGCTTGTTTCCCTGTGGCCTGAGCAGAGCAGAGTTTTGGCACTCACTTGATTCGGGGTCGGAGTTTCCGTCTCCCTCGGTCCGGCTGTTGGGTGATGTTTGCTCGTAGTACTCCTCCTGGGGAAAGCTAAGGGGAAGGGTCTGGCCGGTGCTCGCTGTGCTGCTCGGCTCCGGGTCTCCCAGCCCACTGTCGCTGCAGCTCTCCTGGGATCCGTCTGGGAGATGGAACGTCACGCGCCGCTGGGTCTAAAGTACCCCCACCCCCCCAGAAGTCAACAACAACAAAAAAGATAGGAAGTATTTGGTTAGAAAGTTATTGCTGTCATTTAAAAAGATCAGAGTTTTAACAAAATACCTGTAAAAAAAGAAAAAAAAAAGGCCTTCTGTGGTGAGCTGGTGCAGAATAAATTGCTCATTTTACTTTATTTTTCCATCACTTAAAGCTGTTTAGTATGTTTGGTGAAGCTGGTTCTTGCTAACATGTATCCTTGTGTTTGCATTTTTTGTGGTTAATGCATAAGCTAAATCTCCACACAAAGCCCAAGGCCTAAATAGCAAAAAAGCAGAAGGTAAAACTGAAACATGCTTCGTTATTGGGTTATGTTAAAAAAAAAAAAAAAAAACAGGCCCATTGTCTTTGGCTTCATCCGCTGTAAAGGAACAGATGCAAGTAGTCCCATGGAAATGTGGAGAGAAAAATAAACAAGAACACACTTTTCTAATGGAACCAAATGTTACATTGTCGAAATGTTAGACTTAATTCCGAGCACAAGAATTTGCTTTCTCTGCGAAGGCCTGAACCCCAAACTAAAGCTCAGAGCGCAGATGTGCTCTTGACAAGTGGACCAACCTTGCACCACAACTTAGCCACCCACTAAACTAAATGATTGATCCAGACTCTGTTGCGGGCGACGGGTTTTCTTCTGTTAACTGGAATCTTTTTCAAACTCCACCTTTAAAAGAGTGTTCTTTGAATTTTCCATGACAACCAAAGATTTTGCACATTGTCACAGGTGTTTTAAGGCAACGTCGAGGCTGCACGTGCGTCCTCTCTGTTATCCTCACCCTGGGGCGGATCTACTGGGGTGGCATAGGGTGGCAACAGCCACCCTAAAGGACAGGCTTGCCACTGCTGCCACTCCAGTTGGCAGCAACAAATAATAAAAAAAAGTTATGTCCAATTTAACCTGCAATGTCCAATAAAACCTGAATGTACGTATCCATCAAGAAATGTATGTTGGTGACAGCACAGAGGTAGTGCAGCTGCAATACTGTTATTTAACTAAAGATTGGCTACACGGAGCCTACTTTAGCAGCTAGATCTGACGTTATTTTTGTGTAGCTCACAAAAGCTAATACTGATTCCACATATGTCAGGGAAAACATTTTTACATCTACATGTTTTCTAATCTACATATTTTAAAACACTTTAAATCTTACAAAAATGAAGAGGAAAGGAAAGGCAGCATAGTTTTTTTTGCACCAAAGAGAAAGGAGTGAGAAAGAGAAAATAAACAACTGAGCAAAGTATATGGACAAGATGAGGTGGAAGAATAGAGAGAAAAGGTGGAAGGAGAGAAGATGAAGATTAGGTTGAAGGAGAGAGAGAGAGAGAGAACACCACAGCGGTGAAGATATGGAGGAGGAGAGCATCACCAAGATGAAGAGGAAGAAAGCAAGAAACAAGATAACGTGCAGGGCCCAGAGAGTAAAAGGGAGAGGAGAGAGCCTGAGCCATCACCAACCATCTCAAGTTGAGAAGGTCCACATAAGGATATTATATGTTACTGCATATACTAAGAACAACCAATGACAAAAATGGACATTTTTCTAGAGGGTGTTTTTAAGAGACATTGCTTAGACTTCATCAAGTAAAATGAATATTCATGTTTGATTATATATAAATAATTTGGGAAACTTTTAAGTGTAAATGTGTAATGAAATAAGGACAGAATTTTAATATTTTGTGTACAATGTATTTCAGATCCATTGCTTAGGTTAACTTCCAAAAGTATCATTGGTTATAACTAACCAATGATAGTTCAAATTTGATTATGATTTCATTAGTATTTGTATTGTATAATTATTTCAGATGTAACGCACTTGCCACCCTTAAAAAAATTCCTGCCACCCCATAAGTATTTTTCGAGATCCGCCCCTGTCCTCACCTGTTATTAGCTGGAAAATACTGTATGCCAGAGTTGGATCCTGTCAGAGACTAAACTTAAGAGTGACCTTGTAACCCCCAAACCTGATGTCCCATCAGCGACAATGACTCACTTTTCAGAGCCCAAACGTAATAACGAGTGAGAACCTCTCATTTTTTTTCAGCTTTCCTTCTTGCAGAGTTAAGTTTAAAAAAAAAAGAAAAAAAAAAAAAAAAGCCTGCTCTGTGTGCAGAACATGAGCTAAACTGCGAAAAGGAAGCAGGCCACTGCAGTAATTCTCATTCAGTCATATAAAGGCTAAATGCCAGCTCAAGTTTATTTATTATTTGTACAATCATTTGCATATGAACAATGCAATTCAGTTCATTTATCTTGTTTTTAAATGTGATGGGAAGTTATTTATTTCAGTAAAAGCAATAACCTTTAAGTCAAAAGGAGCGAGCTTTGGAGGAACATCCTCCATGTGCACTATAGCTCACAGATAAAGAACTTATTGTTCTCTGATAAGACTGAATCAGGCTTGGGAAATACTGAAATACTGGCTGGTACTAATGAAGGGCAAGCTGCCAAAAACAAAGAGCAGAAAAATAAAGCTTCATTTAGAAACTATCAGGGAGGGTTGACTAACCTAAATCCACACAATTAGCACCCTGAAAGCACAACCGAGTGGTTTTCTTTGCCGTGATGTTGAAACAGTTAGCTAAATGTTCTCTTTACTGCATTCAACAGGATCCCAAGGCTACAGTTTATTATATGTGTGTGTTTGTGTGTGTGTGTGTGTGTGTGTGCGTGTATAAATAATGGTAACAAAAAGGCTGCAAAAATAAGAAAAATAGGATTAAAAAAATATAAACCATGCAGTTATAAACCAGACAGCACACATCCCTCAGCTCCTCTGAGATATTAAAGCCCTTTGTTTGCGTCTTATATGAAAAAAAAACAGTTATCTGTATGTGCGAGTATGTAATGCTGACAATAAATTCAGGGCTTTTTTTCCCTCTATAGGACCCTTGCTGGACAAAAGAACAGGTGCTTTTTTCATCTCTTTTGAAGTATTTTCATTTAACAGACTACCTTGTTGGCGAATGGATACACTTCTGTGCCATGGTTGTCAGTGTGTTCCAGCAACTTAAATGTCCGCATGTTCTTAAAGAGGGTTGGCAGCTGTTTTTGATATTACAGGGGGACGTGCGCACACACACACACACACACACACACACACACACACACACACACACACACACACAAATAGACGGAGAGAGCGATGTCCACTTCCAGCAAATGCAAAGAGTCCAATACAGAAGTGCCTGGCAGCTCCACAAATAACACGCCACATGACTCTAATTATTGGAAAGTTGCTCCACGTTGACATCCAGACTGTACCATACCTAACAGCTGTCCATGACAACCGGGACGCTGCCATTTCACATTAGTGTCAACGCCAGATGATAAAACAAAAAAAAAAAAAACAAAACAACAAATGCTAGTTCGGTTTCCTTCCAAAGCCATTCCGCACCGCGGCTAAATGCCATTAATGAGCCTTAGCGATAGCGGTTTGGTCATAAAACATTAATGCGGAAACCCAAACATGAGAGAGAAAAGCCAACATGGAGTCAAGGTGAGAGTTGTGCTGAGCATTATCACTTATTTAAAGGAGCTGCCAACAATCCGTAAAGCAAAGACAAGCTGCCGTAAGAGATATCAAGACCAAACAAAGCCTGCGCGGCTAGATAAAACACAGCCTTGAGAAGTATGTACACAGAGATAAAATGAACAAGAACGCCGGATGCCAAGTTCTACTGCAGAAGCCAGCCAATCAAAAACGCTCCCTCCGGTAACCGTGCCGACAATAGACAGAGGATTGGACTGACAGGTCACTGGTTTAGCTACGCAGGAGAGGCTGAAGCCTTTCGTTGATGTCTTTTTTGTTTTTGCTCTGTGTTTTTTACTGCTGCACACTTTTCCACACGTGGAACTCCAGACAAATCCACAGTCATTTGACGCTGCACTGAGAAAGGCTTGGTCGCCTAACCCTCCCCCTCCTCCACACACATACACACACACACACACACACACACACACATACACACACGCCTCACTGAACGATAAACACAGAGACCACTTAGGAGTGAATCAGGGGAGATTGACTCTGACTTGAAGGATCAGCTTGTGGGCACATCCAGACCTGAATAAGACTGCTCACTGGAAACGGGGAATTAGATAAACCTCTGCTCTTCATTCAGCCACCATTCCGTTGTCGTGTGTGTGTGTGTCGTTATTTTGCTGCTGCTCCGCGTATCCGTGAGGTGTTTGTGAAAATAATGAATTAGCAGGAACATGTAGGGGGGAGGTCATTCTAGCAAGTGGGGAGATTTTCCACAAATGTGATCTGGTTAGGACTCTGCTCAGCTGGTCTGGTTTGCAGTGTGAGTCCCAGCCCTTATCTATGCTAGTCCTCCTGCATGGCTTCAGTAAAAGGTGGTCAGAGTCAATTGAAGGCCATCACAGATACGCAGGAAGTCAAAAATGGCGTCTCTTACTGACCCAAGCGGGAACAGAATTTGAAGAGAGATGCTAAAAAGCCGCACATGAAGGAGGACAAGGGCTAGATAGCACTCATCAGATCCGGCCTGAAATGACGCGTTTTTAACATGTTACGCAGAGGCCAATCAGACACTGGTTCGGGTTACCGATACAGCGGAACACGGCGCCTTTTGTGCTCGAACAAAAAAGGAGACGCGACACCTTTTGTTGCTGCTAGACAACTGAGTCAATCTCACCTGTCTTTAACGGGAGTTTGTTTTGAAGTAAGTGACAAACGGGGCAGAGTGGAGAACATTAGAATGAGCTCTCTCCGCTCCTCTGATGCTGATGGGTTTGTCTTCTCCAGCAAACACTGCACCATTCAAAGCAAATGATCAGCAACACAATAGCGATGACAGCGACTGGAACGAGACGGGGGGCAGAACTCAAGGTGGGCAGAATTCATGGTGGCACTGCTCTGACTGTAAGACTAAATATTTTATTTTCCATGAGTATATTTATATATTAGCTCATTGTTTTTATGAAGTTTCTAAAAAAGAGAAGGAACGCCACACACTCATTAGGCCTTTATCAGGTCTCAACGCTGAAGAGACACCAGTGAGAGCGGTTGATAAAGCCTGCAAACCGTCAGCTTACCTGGTGAACACACCTGGTCTCCATTTGACACTAATTACCCACATGACAGCAGAAGAGTGATATAACAATCCATAGAAATACTGTCCTATCAAAATACCTGTCGACTAATCAAATGACAAATATACACAAAGCAAAGCATTCTGCCCAGGATCCATGGAAACAGGAAGCAGCAGATTTAAGATTTATAATAGGATCAGTTGCACACCAACCTATACACAGGCCTTGTTAGCGGAACATGCAGTACCTGGTGGATGGCATGATGTGGGTTTTTCATTCTTTGTTTTGCTGATGATTGTTTGCCTTAACATGGACAGGGAATCAGATAAATCACTGATTTTGGGTGGCGGTGTGTGTTACTCTGCTTCAACCCATAAATCAGATTCTCTCAGAAGTGTTCATCAGAAATAATGACAAACACACATAAAAGTTTATGTCATCTGGCATCAAGCTGAATTTCAGGTCAGAGGTCGCCCAATGTCCCTGAGTTGAGATTAGATCTACATACAAACATACAGCGAGACTGAAATCTGAAATTCACCATTCATTCTGCACCTCTGCCCTCTCCTGTCACAAGCCTGACCTATTTTTTTCTCTTTCCACATTCAGGGTGCAGAATTTACCACACACTCCCTTGTGCTTCCCAGCACTTCACCTGTGCAAGGTAGCGGCGGGCTATCAGGGACACTATGGTGAGGACGGTTTCACCTGTCAGGTCACCAGGAGTGAAAACGAGGAGCGAAGGGAACGTTCTTATTTCTCTGTACTTAAATTTCAACGTAAATAATCAAACATATATATTTCCTTTTTGCTTTATCTGTTGTGTGTCTGTGTGATTTTGTGATGTTCTTCTTCCCATTGTGTGATTACCATGTCTTTTTTTTAAAAAATGAGAAATCAAATCCACCATTCAGGTCATGTGCAGCTGCTAAGAGTTAGATTTTGCATAACACTGCCTGATTTTTTCTCAACAAATCTTTACAACATATTTTGGAATAAATGCCAGCGCACTAAATTAATAGTAATGGAGCTGTCGGAGCGATCGGAGCACCTTCCCAAAGAGACCGCTCACTGTTAGAAACAGGGCACGTTGAAGGTCACCAAAATCTCCCAATACGCCGTCAGGATGGCCAGTATTATGTGTGTTTGTGGACAGAATTTTACACATTTTCCAAAAAAAAAAAACGTATTTGTCTGAATATTTCCTGAAGAACAGGGGTTCGTCACCACTAGGGGGTGGGCTAACCGGCTGCCATGTGTCGGCCCAGAGCGCTCCCACCCCTCCGGTAGAAACGCTTGGTATGCCAGTACAAACTCCCGCTTATAATTAAAACAAGATAACTCTTCCTGGTTTGAATGTGCCGAACCACAGCTCTTCCTCAGGGCATGTGGGCCTAGCCGCCAGGTGCGCATTATTCAGAGCGATGTAACACAGCCATGGGCAGAGCCTGTAAACTGCCCACCAGATATTTTCCACAGGATTGAGGCACTTTCATTGTTATTTTAGCTCAACATGGACGATTGAAAAACACCTATTGGAGGCTGTCGCAATCACATGATTGACATTTTCAAATGCCAGTAACCGTTTGAAGGGTACCGAACCATTTCAGTGACCTGAAAGCTCTTCTCAACAAGAAGAAGAAGGCCTTCAGATCGGGGGACAAGGAGGAGATGAGGAGGATACAGCACGACCTGAAGGCAGAGCTGAGGAGGGCTAAGGACTCCTACAGGAGGAAGCTGGAGGCCAAGCTCCAGCAGAACAACACGAGAGACGTGTGGACCGGGATGAGGGAAATAACTGGCTTCAATGTCAGAGACAGGCAGCCAGTTAGCAGTTCGGACAGAGCTAATGAGCTGAACTGTTTCTTGAACAGATTTAGTTCACAGCCCTCCGCTGTGTCCCCCTCCCCCGCACACTCTGGCCTCCAAACACCCAGCCAACCCCCTCCTCTACCCTCCCCCCACTCCACCGTGAGCCCCCTGGACCCACTCCCCCCGCTGATTGTGATTACTGGCCAGGTGAAGAGACAGCTGGAGAGACTCCACCAAGGCAAAGCTGCAGGCCCCGACGGCATCAGCCCTAAGGTACCTAAGACCTGTGCCAGCCAGCTGTCTACTATCCTGTGCCTCCTTTTCAACCTGAGCCTGACCCAGGAGAAGGTGCCCACACTGTGGAAGACCTCCTGTCTAGTTCCTGTGCCCAAGAAGCCTGGTCCCTGTGACCCCACAGACTACAGACCAATAGCCCTCACATCTCATGTGATGAAAGTCCTGGAGAGGCTCGTCTTGGCCCACCTTCGTCCGCAGGTAAGATCTTCTCTGGACCCTCTGCAGTTTGCTTACCAGCCCCGTTTGGGGGTTGAGGATGCCGTCATCTACCTGCTGCAGAGGGATCACTCACATCTGGATGGTGCTGGCTGCACAGTGAGAATCACCTTCTTTGATTTCCCCAGTTCATTCAACACCATCCAGCCACTTTTACTGAGAGAGAAGCTGCAGACGATGATGGCTGACTCACCCACGGTCTCCTGGGTTACTGACTACCTGACAGACAGGCCACAGTTTGTCCGTCTTGGCGCTGCTCTGTCTGATGTGGTGGTGAGTGACGTGGGAGCACCGCAGGGGACTGTGCTGTCTCCATTCCTGTTCACCCTGTACACCTCAGACTACAACTCTGAGTCGGCCCACCTGCAGAAGTTCTCTGATGACTCTGCAGTGGTCGGGTGTATCAGTGGTGGATGGGAGGAGGAGTACAGAACACTGGTGAGTGACTTTGTGGAGTGGTCTGGGAGGAACCACCTGCTGCTGAACGTGGCCAAGACCAGGGAGATGGTGATCGACTTCAGGAAGAAGAGGACGGCCACACAGCCCCTGAGCATCCTGGGAGAGGACATCGAGGTGGTGGAGGACTACAAGTACCTGGGCGTGCACATAGACAGCAAACTGAACTGGAAGACCAACACTGAGGCTGTGTACAAGAAGGGGATGAGCAGACTCTACTTCCTGAGGAAGCTGAGATCCTTTGGCGTGTGCAGCAAGATGTTGTACATCTTCTACCAGTCTGTTGTTGCCAGTGCCCAGTTCTACGCTGTGGTCTGCTGGGGAGGCAGCATCAGAGCCAGCAACACCAACAGACTGAACAAGCTGATCAGAAAGGCTGGCTCCGTGATTGGTTGCAAACTGGACACCATGGAAGCTGTGGTGGAGAGGAGGATGCTGAACAAACTGTTAGCTATTCTGGATAACCCGGACCACCCTCTCCACCCACTCCTGGACAGGCAGCGGAGCTCCTTCTCAAACAGACTGATTCAGCTCCGCTGCCACAAAGACAGATACAGGAAATCTTTCCTGCCCAGTGCAATAAACCTGTTCAATAAGTCCGTCTGACTGAGACTCACAGCCCTTGTGCTGTGATGGGCTCCAAAGTCAGTACTTTCTTGTGGCACATTGTCATAATTATTTATTGAATATTGCACAGTCATATCCTCATTGCACTGATATTGCACACTATTATACTGTAAATATATTGTAAATATGGTAATACTGATGATGCTGCTGGGACAAGTCAATTTCCCATGTCTGGGATCAATAAAGTACTTCTATTCTATTCTATTCTATTCTATTCTATTCTATTCTATTCTATTCTATATATCCAACAGGACAGATTCAAGGTCATGCACAGCTTCCACGTAGGTGTAACAAGGAAAAGGACATGCTACCATGCTCTGATGCTGCTCAGTGAAACATACATGCGAGAAGAAGAGTGGGAGACTTACATTCATGGATGTTATCTTGCCAAGTTGACAGGCCTCCTGCAACGACAGAAGAAATATTTATTGTCCGTCTTTTAGTCTGACTCTTGCCCTTTAGAGGATTTACCATGGAAATGAAGCACAAAGCATTTCCATTATAAGAGCTCTGGGAACTTTCCTATGTTGAAGTCAGTCAGAGTTCACCACTGACAACAGATCTGGGCTCTTAAAGCCAGTTTGGAGCTGGGATTCAGCTTCACAATGCATATTGATTTCTGACACTGTTGGGTATGCCACATTTCCACACTCACACGGCAACCCACTGTCAAACACACACACGCACTTGTACTTCTATCTTTGTGAGGGCACTCACTGATATAATGCATTCCCATCCCCCAAACCTAATTTTTCCTAAACCCAGTCCTCACCTTCACCTTAAAACCAAGTTTTAACCATTCTCCTGTGATCTCACATGCTGCTTTTGCTGCCTACCTAAATATCCATTTTTAACTTTTATCCCTGGCATTTATTGCGCTGAGCAAAGAAATAATAATTTAGAGAAAACTGTTTCCTCCTGTGCACATGGCAATAAACACTTTCAGCTTAGAGGGTGGGAAGTAAGAAGTCCCCACTATAAAAAATGTCCTCACTTTGGATATGCTGGTCCTCAATATACAGCATCAACAAGAATGAACACACACACACACACACTCCAGTAAACTGTAAAGAATAGGGCAAATGTGACATCCTGCCAGTACCAGCCATGCAACTGACACTTTGATGAAGATGTTTTTCTTGGCATGTCAGGGAGGAAAGTGAACAGAATATCAAATGAAGCATCAAAAATTAACAATAAACAGTGACAAGCTTCTAAATTAGGAACAAAAGACACCCGCAAGCCTGCAAAATAGTATCTTCTCTTCGGGGACTACAATAACTCACAGAAAGATAAGAGTATTTAATTTTTAATCACCAATTTTGTTTCCTTTGTACTCCATATGATAATCTGAGAACACGACTTGATTTGCAAAGAAAATATAAGAAATCCAGCAACAAGGAGGAGTCACGAATCAGGATTCTGTGTGAAAGAATGAAAAGAAAACAGGGATCTGTCGATGGATTATCCCTCTGTTATTGATCATTGAGGGATCCTTCCAGTGACTAAGGAAAGCAATAAACTCTAGAAACTAAAGCAGGCATCATGCGTGTCTACACTGAAATGAAGGAAATAAGTTTTATGTGCGTTCAGTCAATATTTAGCATTGTTTTTAAAGAGTTTGAAGAAGAGTTTTTTTTTTTTTTAGCTGCTACAGCTAATTTCAGAGCAGTTTGGGCTGAGTTCAAAACACGACGCTGAGCCTAGAATCCAGTTTAGTATCAGAGATGAGTTCAGTTTTATCAGCATCTTATTGTCTGTATTATTACTTCCCTAACTCCAGCCAGCCAACATGTGTCAGGTCTACTTAAGACGTTTGCACATTTGCATGCACTGACTGGCAATTTAAAGCTGTGCTTTCCTGCCATCGGAGGACTCTTCCTCCGTGAGTTATGTTTTATTCAGCATCTCGTGACACGTTCCTCAAGCAGAGACATTGCCAACCAATTAAATATATGATAATGTACACCAGGGATCTGAGCAGCTGACTTGCAGGTTACGTCATATTTAGACACCACTAAAAACAGTCGTTCCACATGGGATTGTTGCAGATGGGAAATGCAATCCCTGTGTATGGATTGGTCAGTGACCTTCTCTCAGCACGTACGCCTGTCAGACAAGCCCTTTTAAAGCAGCCATGCGAGCAGAAAGAATTCTGCCAGAGATAAAAAAAGCGTCGGGGCGCTGTCTTAGCGAGCAAATGCAGCGTAGCTCCGGCTGAGCCTTTGATCAGCCCGGGCGCACTGATCATTAAAATATTGGATAAATAATTGATTAAAAACACTCAACCTTATTGTGTTCTGCTTCTAAATGTACCACGGCTGGGCTCAAATGCAGCTAGGAGGTAAAGAAGCCATGATATGGGCTTTCAAACCGCTGAAGTAGTGATGCAGGCACCCCATCAAACACAGGCTTCCTTTTGGAGGACCCCAGTTTCATTTGAATACCAGTATAAAAGGATGTCCCAGTGTTGCAGGGACTCGGAAGACTGGGCCAGACCTCTGCTTGACCTTCACCAGAGACACTCTATTCTGATGTTTCAGTCACCTGTTTCTACTTTTAAGACTCTTCAGCCACACGCACCCAGCGAGAAGCTGCTGAGGATGAGCGCCATAACTGCCTGGACCACTGATTATCTGTCAGATAGGAGCCGGCTGGCGTGTCTGGGGCTCCCTCTCTGAGGCGGTGATCAGCAACGGAGGAGCCCCTGAGGGGAGCGTCCTCTATCTCCATTTCTGTTCGCTCTCCACACCTCCAATTCTCAATCCCGCCATCTGTTGGAGCTCTCTGATGACTCTCCTGCGGTTGGCTGTATTAGCGATTGACTGGAATCAGAGTGCAGGCGGCGAAAAGATAACTTGTGAAGTGGTGTGAAGTGGTGCAGTTGGAATCATCTTCAGCGAAGACCCTGAACAGATTGTGGTTGACTTCATGAGAACCAGGGATCAAGGCTCTAGACACTGTAGTGGAAGCTGTTCTATCTATCTATCTATCTATCTATCTATCTATCTATCTATCTATCTATCTATCTATCTATCTATCTATCTATCTATCTATCTATCTATCTATCTATCTATGCAGACCTTCTTCAGGAGCAATGCTTTTTTCCATTCTGTTTCTGAATCTGAGCTTTGAAGTTACGTTTCTCTTGCGGGCCTCTGTTTGTACCTTGAGATATCTGTGTTTTTTGGGGCGTTTTTTTTTTTTTTTTCTTCACTTCTAGTAAGGAGCTATGACGGTAAAGTCCTCACATTCACCGAATGTACTGTTTTATAATGAAACGTACGGCGCAGCATTGATTTTAGCGCTGAATTAGCTGAGCTTTTGTCCTTCTCTTCACGAGAAAAGATCGAAAGAGGACAACACACTCTTTAGATACACCTCTCCTGCTTTGTTCCCAACTTCTTTTATCTGATGTTCTGTGGTGCTTTGTGGAGAAGGAACATTCTAAAAAAAATGGTTTCATCCGGGGTTTACAGCAGACTTTTTATGTCAGCGTCTCCATCAGCGGCCCACCGCTTTAAAACTCCGCGGCTTCAGTTGAAAACACCTCCAAATGGGTCCCCAAGTCATAATCAAAATGTACATCTCTGCTGCCTTGGGCCGCCGCAGTGAGTCAGTGGAATTACTTAATTAACCCTAACTTTATTATGCTGGAGAAGAAACTATGGAGTTTTGTTCATATCAAGTTTATATTCTGTGTCTTATTATTTGAGGGTAATAACACAATACACCCACCTACAGGGTGCTAGGATAAATGGGTTTTTAGCAATGGGGTCCAGTTTTCTGGTGTGCGACCTTCCACACAGGCTGCTGACACACACTGAGAAACACACACACACAGATCCTCATTTATTCCCTTTTTCAGATCAAGTTCCTTCAAATACCACACCTCTTATTTCTAAAGAGGAAGAACGAACCCCGTCGATAGCTCTCCCCGGATTCACTGCTAAGGCAGCGTGATGGAACCGCTGCAAACAAAACATTTCCCCATCAGAAGCAGCTAATAAAGTCCTCAATACACTTAAGGGCTGCCTTAGATAAACAGAATCCCCATTTCCCTCTGCACTGGTGTTCAGTTGTCCAAAGTGCATTGATGTACTTATTGACATTCAATAAAGGGATAGACCGTCTCAGCAGAGCGGGTTGGGGGTGGGTTGGGTGTAAATCCTGTACAGCACTCAAATATGCGCCAGGAACAACTTTTCTCTAAAACAATTACTACAATAATGTCACGGCGCATTCGAGCCAATTTTGATTTACAAGTTCACAACATGTTGCCTTTTCATCAGCTTATTGTTATTAAGTGCTCTATACGTGTCTCCCCCCGGACCATCCCACCTTTCGCTTCTTAGTGTGCTATTGATCCTGCTGGTGCACCAGCCTCTGCTGATTTCATTAGGCTAGCTGCTGTTAATTACTCTACAGTCTAACCTTTTGCTGTTTCATTTGGACCGACAAATTGGCTGAATTAAAAAAAAGAGAGAGAGAGAGAGAGACGGGCGGGGGGAGGAGAGAACGGCGCTCGAGGGGCGCTCGCTAGCTGTCGGAGCGCCGGACCCCCACCCTTCCCTTTATGTGGCACTTGTGCCAGAATCCCAAGTGGCATAATAATTAAAAAAGTTCATCAATGTTCTCTTTGCTCATCAAATTATGCAAAAGGGGGCTACTCCAGTAATTATTGCAGAGAATTCATTTACGAAAAAAAAAAAAAAATGTACTGGCTCCAGCTAGATTTAGTGCGGTTACTGGGGAGCCGGAGAGGTCTGCCCGCTTCACTTCGTTATATATTTGTTAAAAGTTTTGGAGAATCCAAGCAGGTCGAAAACATATTTTATTCATGTATGCAGATCCATCTAGAGGGATTGTGGTCCGTCTTCAAAATATTGTTTTTACCTCGCTTTGTCGACAAATTTGCCTTCTTAGTAATGGCATTAAAATACTACAATACGTAGCTGCAAAGTTATAACTAGCCCTTATTTGACACCTTATGACATCAGATTACATGCACAGTGTGTGGCATATACAGTACACTTGAAGATACCTGATTAACCCTATGAAACCGGGACACAGATGATGTGGATGATGCGTTAATTTAATGTCAAATCAATGTAGCCACTTCCTACACACCCAGGGATTAAAGACAGAAATTAGTGCCAGTTGTAATTGCAGCACTACAATGCATCAGGAGCATCAGAAACATTCCAGGGTCAGCGCTTTATTTCACAACCAGCTTTAAAATAAAAAACCCGTCTCAATGAAGCGGCATGAGTGAGCGGCCGAGCAGGGGACTTTTATGGGATCTTTTGGATCCTTGGTAGAACAGATGCCCTTTCCTCAAGGTTGCGCACATTCTAGTGGAGGAGATTCCACATGGTGCACGAAGGAGCCATTCAGAGCACTCCCTTTGGCTGAGATAATAACTTCATCATAATTAGCTTGTGGTGCTCAGGAGTGTTGAATTGTCGGTTGCACTGGGATCTGGGCTGATTTATTGCTTGATTTAATTACGTATCAAAATTCAATTAGACGCGCTTTCAACCAAATTCAAAGTGAGTTTTGTCAAGCTGTCCCTTGAAATCACATGCAGCTTGAAGGACATCCTTCTCACTGCGGTGACATCTAACTTAATAATTATCTCTTGAGAAAAAAAAAAAAAAGATTTGAAAGCAGTGCTGTGCCATTTTTAGAGAGGTGCTTTTTTTAAAACTCTCTCTATTTTCACATCTCTGCTGACATCAAACGGCATCAAATGGTGCGAATAGCGTCCTTGACTCGGTGCTGATGTGAAGGGGTTGCAGGTACTTTGCCATGTATCTTTGCTTGGTAAAATGTCCTTTGAGGTTGACTACAGTGGAGGAAGAATCCAACTTCTTCAACCCACATTACTTGCTACTGCTCACCTCTTCTTGCTTCAGACTACATTCCGAGAAAAAAAGGGTAGCGCTGTTTTGAATAGATGTTAGCAGCCTCCAACAGCTACACTGATCTTTACCACTATGCAAATTGAGGTTGTCATGGTGTCTTTGCTTGGAAACCTCAGGGAACATTTCAACCAAGAGGGTCTGGCTGCTTCACCAGGAAACGCAGTTTTTGTATGCCTTTGTGCTCCTGATGCTGGCCTTTGACCCCAAACTTCGTTGATTCCGCAAGCTGAAATGTCGCATACAGATGTTGATCTGCTGTACGCAGAGTCGGCAGTGTGGTTTTTACAGCATCCCAGTGCTGCTTTTTCAGGCTGTGATCTGGAGATGTGCAACCCACCGTGGTGAATATTTATGAGACATGCTGGTGTCACTAGAAATGGCTGTACCTGTCAGCATGTACAGCTGCAGCTTATATCTACTCTAGATTTTGGTTTATGTTTTAAGTATCATCATACCATCATAATGGTGTGCAGCATGAAGTTCCTACTTCAGTCTGATGAAGACTGGTTTTATAAAAGCGAAATGTTTGCTGTCCTGAAATTAGCAGTGCACGTTACTGAGCAGAGAAACAATATTTGTGGATGTTAGCTTTTATGTTACATTATTCTGCATAATGTACATTTTCTGTGTGGGCCTGTTAACAGGAAACAGCCTCACTGCCCGCCATATGTTGCTGCTTTGCTACTGGCAGAAATAACCGAATGATTAGGCAGTGGGTAAAAAAAAAAACCCTTGGAAACAAATAGATTAAAATAGTATCCGTGATGTGAAATTAAAGCACATGGCTCAATAAAACAATTCACACTAAATAAGATCCCTTCCAGCAGAACAAGCCAATAATGGTGCACCATGTGACTTAATATAACCCATTAAGCTAACAGAAAGAAACATGTGTTGCATCAGAGCTAAATATGCTCAGCTAGTCGTACTGTATGTGTGGAGCACAGTGCAGTGATCTAAGTGTAATGTACACATCGGTTTTTATGATTTCTGTGAATGTGAACCACAACTGAAGAGGCTGTATTCACACAGAAACACCAAAGCTTTATTAGGAGCACTTTGAAAGAAGCAGCTGGGTGGAAAGAGTGAGAAGAGAGGACAGAAGCCCTTCGCAGACATTTGAAAATGTCCATAATTTGACAGTGTTCACTCATTTCCCCTCTGTTGGACTCGGAGGCACATCTGAGTCAATGTTGACAGGAACATGATGTAGACTAATGATCAGACCTGACCTGATTAATGTTTTTCTGTCTTAAATTTAAAAAAAAAGAAAGATAAAAGAACATGACAACCCTATAATAAGCCGTTTAGTTCATTTTTATTTGTGTCCTTCACTGTCATTCTGATAGATTAAATATTAAACTACACTCTGTCGCTACCGCTGGTGATTGGCTACATATATCTCCGAGGATGCACCATCTCCGATCCTCTGTCACATGTGCAGAAAGATCATTCTTCAGGAGTGACTTCAGGAGGATTCCCCCAGTTTATCTCCTCAATGGACAACCTCCATCTCAGACGGAGCCCTGCCACCAAGCCAGCAAAAGATATTTCAACCACTTGACCTCATTCTTTTAGTCACCGCACAAAGCCTATAAATGAGTAGCGCCGCCCCAGTGACCCTGGCCCCCACTTCAAGGCATGACTGAAGAGATGCGCCAGGGGAGACGGCCCGACAATGTCGGCAGCCGTCAACATCACTGTGGAAACTGAGGAATGTGTTGTTGTCACATCTATATTTCAGCAAAAGAACAACTGAATATGCAAGTGGCTGTAGAGACTTTTGGTTCATATCATTAATGCTGTGCCACTTTAATGCATTAATGCACACATGTGGGGCTCTTGTGGGTGCCGTTTAATTCACAAATATCTGCTTAAATCAATACCCAGGAAATCGGCCAATATAAAGCTGTCACCAAACTTTTCAACAAACAAATATGGTCTTTACGGTTTAATCTGATTCAGACATCAGGAGCTAATTGGACTATTTTAGGCGTATCAAACCATCACTATAATGCTAAAAACAATAGCGGAGCACTACTTGTCATTAATTATTGTCTACCTCCAATCAATGAACTGGTACTTAGAGGAGCCCCGAGCTGAAATATTGGGTCAGGACATCACTTTTGTGTTTTTTCGCCATGTTCCCTAATGGTTGCGTGTATCTATGACACAGATTCTTCAGAAAACATGCTCTGCTGGCTGATAGCTTCCCTGCTAACATGTAGAGCGTCAGCTCTCAAGAAGGAACACAGATGATCCTTTTCGCAGCATCAGTGCCGCAGGCTTGATAAAACATTGATAAAAACCTCACGCTCACATCCCCGTTTGCTTAGCTCGTCTCTTCCTCAAATATGTTGATGTCAGATTCTCTGGCAATTAAAAGGGGCCGCAATTGATGTAATCCACAAGCCGTGGCAGAGCTCTGTTTGCCTGCCTCGCCCAAATGGGGTCCGTCACCAAAACAAACTTCTCTTTCCTGCCAGGACATGTTCCCCCCCTCTTCTTCCACCCCATCGTGGCAGCCGCATTAATATCTTTGTCTGCCAGGAAGCCAGCCCCGCTTATCTATTTCATTTATTTATTTATATTTTCCCCACCAAAAACCTCGTGCTGTTTCTCTGGCCACAGCCAGGTTCATTAACATATGTTCTCGCCACTCACAGTGCCACTCCGCATTGGTAAATGCCTTATTACAGCACCACCGGCTCTGCGCCTTTTCCCACTCAATATCCACAAACAGTAAAACTCTGGCAGAGCAGTTGGGATGTGCGTCGTGTGTGTCGGAGGAGGGGTGGCAGGGGGTGTCCTTAACATTTAGCCAGAGACCTTCTCTGTCAGAATTTATATTCCTCCCACTCACAGAAACAGTGGGCAGTAATGACGACAAATAAAGACAATATTGCGACTGCTCGGTACACACTGTGTGTAATAAGGTCATCTGCAGGATCTGCAGGGGCTTTTTTCCCTCCTATTTATGCCTTTTTAGCTTGGCAAGTCCACATCTCTCAGTATGACTTGCATCTCCAAGGACTCCGCCAGTGTGAAATATTCAAGCGCGGGGAGTGAGGAGAAAAAAAGATATCCCAGGCAACGCCGTGTGAGCTTACACACATGTAATCATCTTTGAACTAGCGTTTCTTTCTTTTCTTCTAAGTGTTCCTCTTTTCTCTCCTCCATCTGAATTTAGAGATGATGAAAACCGTGCCACAGAAGGTAAACATTTTGCTTTTTTTTCTCTTGCAGTTGGCGAAAAATGAGAATCTTAGCATTAAAACCATTCTTCCGGCTGACATGGACGCACTCCGCTACATATTTTCAGGACTAAAATAACTTTTTAATTCCCGACAAGGGGAGGTGTGATATCATGGGCAGCTGTGTCTTATGAATATGGAATAAAAGATGCAACTGTATTCGCAGCTATGGCATAAGTGTTGCTTGCATGTCAAATACGAGTTGTGAATGTAGAGAGCAGATGACAAAGTTGTTGCTTCCTCACTTACATCAACTTTGCTGCCTCATCAGCATCAGAAATAAGCGGTAACTATGGAAAATCCTTTGTTTCTTCGGCAATGACAGTGAGATTTATTTTGCGACAATGACGCGGGAGATGTAGTGAAGCATCAGGAGAGTTGGGAGCATCACCGAGGGAGAAGACACCAGCGGTTAGTATCGGCAGAGTCGATGAATGCTGAATTCATCCCATAACTGATGCTAATGTTGGGTCTGTAGCAAACTGAGGCAGATAATTAGCAAAAGAAAGTCTACAGAATGTGTCAGTTGTTAAGTGAATCTATTTGGGCTGCTAGCTAGTACAAATGACAGGCAAACACAGCCATCCATTAGCCCAGAACAGCAGCCCAATTTAGACATTTTGGATTCAGTTTTAATTCAATCAGACTTTATTTATGCATTATATTGACAATGGCAAGGAACAGGAAGAAACCCTGAGCAGGACCAGGGCCACATGTGGGGACTCTGATGTTGATGGTCATCTGGGTAAAAAAGGAAAGGAAGGACTTCCTTTGTCTGTGCCATGCACAGTGTTTATAAGCTATTTTCTTTAACTGCTGATGCCTGAAACATTAATAACAATAAAACATTTTCTTATTGTGTTAGCATAAATACCACCAAATGTTGCTATTAGTCATGTTTTCTTGTAAGCCTGTCTTTGCCATTTCACATTGTTTGTGCACAAAAGAACAAAAGTACGACAGGGTTGGTAGCATCAAGTCCTCGCCGGTGATCCCAGGTTCTCCTGTCCCTCGCCGAGCTCAGAGAACAACGGTTCTGATACGGCAACCACTCATTTCAGTCACTCGTTATTTTTTGTTTGGAGATTTATTTTTAATATGCCTGCCAGATATTGTCTGCCAGTTGTTGATCTGACACTGATCTGAAGGCAGATTCTAACACTGGAGAGAACTCCCAAAGAACTAAGGCTGCCATTTATGTCATCCCACAGCACTGCCTTATAATGATGAGGACAGAAGATACAAGAGGCTGGAATACATTATTGATACAGAAAATATTAACTAATACTTTCCTGATGGATAAATTCTGTGAATCAAGATGGTTTACCCCACAGCTGCTTCATTTGTCGTAGATATAATTAACGACCTAAGCCTTCGACCATTTTTGTTTTGGTCCAAACAAGTTTTGCACACTTTACTTTTAAGAACTATGCATTTTCCTAAGACAATCAATTTTGGGCTGCTCCATTGTGCAACCTAATGAAGTCTTGAAGGCTTCAGTTAAAGTCATTAAACATGGAAATCTCACGATGCAGTTTCCCTTTAATGGTAGATAATTGCATGAAAACAACCTGCCCGGGAAAACAAATGCCTTAGAAATAATGATCATTCTCCTCATGTGTCGACTGTCGCTCCTCTAGAAGCTTTCGAATAGAGCATCATCAATTCCGGACATGTACAAATTAGGCCCGAGGCGCTAACTAAGAAGTTGGAGCCGGAGTTGGTGAGATAACTTTGGGGTTAGATCTGGATGTTAGAGTGGTTCACATCCTGTCAGGATAAGACCCGGTACCGTGCGACACACGCGCGCCTGCTAATTGCTCTAGAGCATGTTATGTTTCAGATAAGAGATAAACACATTAGCTGCTGGCGGCCTAATCAATTCCCAGAAGATAGCAGAGTTCGGTGCATGAATCTGAGAGGTGTCCGCCATTGTAGGAGAGCGCCAGCGTGTCTTGGTTTGAATTTTCTCCCTGTCAGATTCAAGGCCTTATCTTAGGCTCATTGGTAAAAGAAAACAGGGGCACAAAGATTCATTTCATATTCTGGGAGTCTCCAAATCAAATTTCTGCTCCCGTTCTCCTGGCTGCTCTGGAAGAAAGCAAAATCTGACAACACTCTGGAGAAAGTGAAACTAGGATCCTCCAGGAGAGTGCTGGAGGAAAGGTGGATAAGAGAGCCAGAGCTGGGGGTCTGGAGCGAGCGGCAGCCGGTTTGGAAAGACGGGGAGTGGAAGATGAAGCTCCAGAGAGGAAAGAAAACATATAAGCAGGAGGAAAAATCAACAAAACATGCATGACGGTGCATCGAACTCACACCCATGAATTTATGAAAGATTTCTCTGAATCATTAAAGCCTTTTTGCAGCTGTCAGAATCCATAAAACAGCAAACACAGCGGGCAACAATGACTGCGCTTCCCCATAGCCATCACTCCTTTTCCAGACACATTTGATGACTCCAGACTTTTAGCCTGGTTCACACTTTTTTTCCCCCCGTATTGAATCATCACTTGTTGCTGGGATGTAAAATAATTTGCCTGCAGACTCATCAGCTTCAACAGGTGCTATGTGCTGCAAACTCAACTTTTTATCGCACTAACGGAGCTACAGTGACGATGTCATCTCCGTTATTACTGACAACAAAGTACTGGGTAACTTCTGCGACGTAGCAGCCTGCTTATTCGGTGCCTGCCTGCTTTAATGCTTTGTTCCGTGCAAATACTGGTACTACAATGCCTTCGTACCTTAGAACGAGAGGAGCGGCATGGATGTATGGTGTTGTGTGGGTACCGTATGTCTCTGGGAATTGTGGTCTGTTTGACGTTTACGAGAGCCCGAGTGCGGTTAGAAGAAAGATACCACTGCGGTGCTGTAGCTACAGCAGAAATCAAAGCCCCAACACGATCACCAAACCAACCCAAAGGAGCCTAAAAAACAGGTGTGAATTCACTGCAAAGCATGAGGAAATTCTACATTTCAGCTCATGGTTTTATCCCTCACTCACATTGGCACTTGACACCAACAGGAGCCAAAGGTCATGATTGATTTGTGCTTTTAATGGATCAGCTTCACAGAATGTTATGAAAAGCTGGTTTAGATGGTTTAGATCGGGTTTAGATTGTGTGTCTGGTTCAATGAATTTGAACAGCGTACTGGGATACCGTCTTATGGCATGTGCGCGATGGATAACTTGGTATTTTGTCACAACAAATTGCTACATTTAAAAAAAAAAAGCCTTTTGGTTCACATCCAATAACTTGGAGCCTGAAATAAGACAAGTTAAAGTGATCTTTCACTTAAAAATATCCCAAATCATTATTACAGGCCCCGGGACTTAGCATTATCCACCGGTCAAGCTAAGATGCTTATATTAGCAATCCAGAGGAGCAGGCAGCCGGACTGCAGTCCTGGAGCACACAATGACTCCATTAATAGGCTGGGGAGTGCTGGGAGAGCCCACCCTGAGCAGAAATTTCCATGTGGATATGGCCTGTGGCACAGGGGCACCTGCCCCCAGCCATCCGCAATGATTTGACAAATGATTCTATATCAGAGAATATGATTTGGATGGTAATTGATTGGAACTGAGGCCTTCAAATCCCTGATTGGTTTAGCTGCATGTAGGAGGGGAAATGTGCTGCAGCATGTGAGAGGAGAGGACAGCTGACACGAGAGAGACGGAGCAAGGTGCAAGGCATCTGGGGGATCCGCTGAAGAAGTCCATTCTCCACAGCAATTGGAGAGATTTCTAATGACATTCTGTGAGCGCTGCTTCTCCTACAGGCAGCACGTATGGCCTATCACCTTACAGAAGCACCCATGTCACCTCTGTTTCGCTTTCTAATGCAACTTTCCGGATATCCAATTTGTTTAGTGTGTCCGTGAAGATTGGATTTCACCATTCAAATGCAGGAATTTGGTTAGAAATGGAAAATTATTGATTTGTTCCACTTGGAGGTGTGGTCTGATCGAGATCCACTGAGCGTTCCCCCTCACACGCACACACTTTTTTTTAACCCTTGTTGTGAAAAAAAAATCATGTGACAACAGAGATAACATCAAGCATGGCCACTCATCCCCTGGAGGATAAGCCTTTTCTCATAAAACATTCAGAGGAAGCTTTGCATGAAGGTACGCCCAATGTTACTCATAATGAAATTATATTTTATAGAGTAAAAGTTTTTGACAAAAAAATCTGAAGCAGGCTTTCAGGAGAACCAAAGCGTGATGTTCACAGCACAACTTGTCTAATCTTCAGCAGATAAACGTAGAGACCACAGAGCCCCCATCACTGCACCAGAGCCAGCGACGCTGCGCACATACAAACCTCCTGCCTTTATTACACAGTAAGCTGGCTCCACTGCATACCTTTTGCCATTTGACATAGACATGTGGTGCTCGCTGGTGACAGATGCTGCGCGGCACTGGTCCCAGAGGTCACAAATGACCTTTTGAATTGTCTTTTTTTTTTTTCTTCTTCCTCCGTCGCAAAGAATTATTTATTTGACAATGGCTGCCAATGCTACCCCAGGCACTGAATGAAGCTGGAGGTCGTTGCTGCATGTCTTCTGAGATAATGTTTACCTCAAATGAAAAGTGTGTGTGTGCACGAGCGGCCGAGTCCATGCCTGTCTGCGCCAGCGTGGTCGGGAGGAGGACACTTTCTAACAACCATCGTCCGCTTGATGCCTTCAACTGAGCTAAATTGCCGCATGACTACCTTGTTGTTTAGCCGCTGCAGGGATTTTCTTTTATTATCCAGAATGAATCATTGTTAAGATGTGCTTCTTCAGCACCATTTCTGTGGCTTAAAAACGCTGCTGCTGCGCACATTAGCTTATAATATTTTTGTCAGAGTTTCACATCCAGGTCAGGCCCCGGAGACAGGAGCCTGAAGCGGAGCTAGCTGCTAAGGCACTTCCACAACTTTTCTGCTGTTCGGGGGACGTCTTGCTGGTGACGCTCTCAGCCTGCGTGCAAAATACCACTTCGAAGTGGCCTCCCGGCGTCACACCTTTCCTCCGTATTTTTGGAATTGGCAGAAACAGGGTGGAACGCGGACGCAGAGGGGCTTGATCCCTGCCTCCCCCATCCGTACCCTCACCATCTGTCACCTTACTAGATTGCATGGTTCACACAGACGCGCATCACAGATTTATGCATGCATGCACGTTCATGCCCACACAGATGCAAACAGATAGACTCCAGCGTAATTATGTCGGTCAGGACACGCCCGACAGCGACGCGCTCACTAAAAGAACACAACGCACTTGAGAGTTAGGACTGGTCGAACGACTGTAACAAACATTCGCCTTTTGAAATAGCCTAACATCGCGCGTCACTCTGTTACTGCTGTTTTGTTGTTCAAATTTGGAAATTTGTTCATGCTGTACACGGAGAAAAAAACCTTGTGAAAAACTGACACAATTTTCCACGGCCTGAAGCCTCGTGTCGGAAATATGATCTTACGCTCACCTCATACCCAGACTGCCGTACTGTAATGATGCTCAGAGGGTGAGCCCACTCATCAATTATTCACTGAACGCAAGATTTTCACTCCTTATCTCCATGCCTGCCAGAGGAGGACATTTAAAAAATAGAAAAATGGGGTGAAAAAAAGGTAAAAAAAAAAAGAGTAAAAGGGAAAAAAGGCTCAAGCTGTTTGCAAATGAATCAGATAACTTGCAGTGGATGGACAACGCTCTCAGTTTGAGCTGTAATTGTAGTTTAACAATGTGCGGACCCCTGGGAGTTTCAGTATGCAATATATGGCCTTCGCGCTAGCATTGCTATGGAAACCAAAGGCCCAGAATGACCTGCAGTGCCCACCCACTCGGACAGCCGTTAATCATCATCGCTCAGATACTGGCACTGCAAAATTTGGCCAATGTGTCAAGAAGCAATTATATATACTTAGAGTCCCCCTCTAACCCCCCACCCCTTCACTCTTGCACTCTTAATATATAGCAGTGAGTTTAAAAAGCCTTCTGCTGACGTCTCTCTCTATCTGAGGGATACGCAAGGCAGATGGAATAGTATGAAGAAGAGGGTATTCTATCACTAGAGCCATCATAATCAGAATTTCTTTTTTTTTTTATATAAATCATATTCAGCCATTTCCACATTCTAGCAGCCTGCTCAGCTAACTGACTAACTGACTAAATTAGCCCAGCTGGCCCATTGCATTCGCAGCACATATTGAGATGTGGATCACGGAGGAATATTATGTACTGCTGCTAACAGCTAAAGTGCGAATAATGCTCTCTGCGAACGCACAGTGTTTCCTCGTTACATGGGCCATAATCAGCAGCACTTTAGAAAGGAGGATACAGAAAGTGGAGAAAGTAATGATCTCCAGAGCGAGACGCAGAGTTGACAAACCCCCATCAGCAAGGAAATATGAAAGCAAATAGTGCGAGTAGCATGTTTTGTTAATATTTTCTTACTTTCAAAGCTTTCAGCGGCAGTTAGTGATGACGAGTAATGTTAGGGTTCAGACAGCTGATGACAGGCTGTCAGACGACTCACCTCTGCTGGGGTCCTTTTACTAAGGTCCATTCGAGCACTAAGTCACTCTTTGCCACTGCAGCCATTCATCCAGAAAAGGACACAAGGCTTTTTTTTTTTTTTTTTGACATTTGGTGCTAAGTGAACAGATTTCCTTGTGTGTGAATTTCACTACATGGCACATTATCACATTTGTGGGAGGCGCACAGAGGGAGCAGGAAGTGAAGGGGAAAGTTACTTCAGACGGCGTGTGAAGATGCCTTGAGATCATTGGGAACTGATGACTCTGGCTGCTCATGGGCCAGGCTAATTAGCATTGAATAAATCTGTCCTTCACACCTCGCATTGAATAAATGCGCAATTGTAACAAAACGGAGGCGCAAGTATCAGGAGAATAAAAATACACTTTTTAGAAACTCAAGATGGAGAAGAGCAGAAGTTGTTGGAAACTCAAAGAGGGGAAAAGAGGATTGACATGGCGGAACCAATTTACAAGTGATACCCACACACACACACACAGACACACACACACACATAGGCGCTTACCTTATGGGGACAAATGGGCAAGGGCGAGGTAAAAGAGTTCTCCGGCGTCGGGCTCAGGTTCTACAAGAAAAACACATTATGAGGGGCATGTTCTCAGGGCAGGGCATCCAGCAGCAAATCTTGGGTGACAGTATTTTTATTTTATTTCTCAGTTCCATCCATTAGCACGTGTACAGTTTATCTGAAGGGCATTAAGTGGTTCTGAATCAGGAAGCAGGTCTTTGCTGCACACTAATCCATAACCTCGGTGTGTGTTGACAGTCGTGTTTTTAAATCTCTATCTTGACAATGCTGTCTTGTGTTCTCCGGACTCCCTTTCTCCTGACACGCCGCAGAGATAATAAATCCGCCTGGGAAGATTTCCTCGGACATATGCTCAGCCTCTCTCTCCCAGTTTGAGTTGAACTGATTATCACATTGTTAATACATGAAAACATCACTCAGATACAAGAAAACACCATTAAAAAGCAGACACAAGGTAAGTCAACAAGCCAACAACAGATGGTCGCGCTGTTTGTGATTATGCAAAGATCTCGCGTGCAAAAATATTTGCATACTCAGACTGCCATCATCGAAAAAAGGAAAACAAGAAACGCAAAAAGGTTGAGGACGACCCAGTGGGAGAGTCAACGGGCTCCGCAAACTTCTTGGAGGATCTGTTGGGGGCGTGACCCCCTGTGGATGGCACTGTTGGTTTCTTAGCAGGTGAGCACAGTTATGACCCCATGTCCAATTACATGCTCCCGGTACGGCTGATGCTCGCCGCCACCATTAATGGCCACCTTATTGTAGACAGATGAGACTCTCGACTCTTCGGGCCCCCGACATCTATATTTCATCGCAGCTTAGGAGGAGAACACCTCGCCGGCCGAGACAGCCGGGGCAGAGGGAAAAAGAAGCAGCCGGGCTCTTTCGCTGTATAAACACTGTGTCATGAAATATGAATGAGGAAATGGGCCTAGCTGCAACTCTGGAATTAGCAGACAAAATATTCCCTGCAGATTGAGTGCGCCTTAGAACCATGATATCTTAATTGATGTGACAAATAAACATGAGCTCTTTTCTTTGGGGATAAAAGCAGGAAATTGAATTTGTGTTTGCCTATAATGCAGGGATGTAGATGTCGTGATATCTGGTGGAGGGAGGCCAGAATGACCTAGATTTCGATAATGCTTGTGAAATAGTGGGTTATGTCTTTTATTTTATCGTTAGTGTAGGTGGCGAGAGATGAAAAATTCAAGACAGTCCAATTATAGCGCGAATCACGTCTCTTACAATATTCCGGCCCGCATAATGGCTGCGGGTAAATCAAGAGCAACAGCGGTGAGTGGTGAGCGCTGAAAATCCCTGTTTTTAGATTTCCTAGCAAACGAGGCAGGAGCCTTCCATCTCCGAGCTGCATTTTAATTCCAAAGACGATGCGGAACAAGCGGTGTTTCTAAATACTAATGCAATATGTTTCCATATCCTCCGCTCAAATTCAGCTCTTTATCTTTCAAAGAAATAATGGGACCCATTCGAGCCTGATAGCACCCGCCGATAAGCCTAATCCCTTTCCCTTTGTTGGACACAGGAACACAGACACCGATATCATCATCCGCACCCTCATTTGTATTACTGACAGCCTCAATTTATTAATCGAGCAGGAGATGCAAATTTGAGCTCAATCAGTGCAAGAAACTGTAAGTAAAAAATTATGTCTCTTTCTCCTTCGGTTGATCTGAAAGGTTTTACGGCTCTTGTGGAACCACTGTTGACAGTGTTTGCATCAGAGGGCCTTGGATTACACCGCATATTGATGTCCTTGTCCTTTCAGGGTGCTCCGGGTGGCTATTTGATGAAACCCAGAGAGCACAAAAATATGATCTGCATATTTATTTTATCTTCCGAGAAGACGGAACTGTGATGCTGCTTTGTCTGATCTAGCTGTAATATAGATCCTCGTGGATCTTTTTTCCGCTTTGTTTTTCTGCAGCCAGTCTCAGCCTAGCACCGTATCCATCCATCTATCCACTCATTTTCTTCCACTTATTCGGGGTCGGGTCGTAGCCTAAGCAGGGAAGCCTAGACTTCCCTCTCCCCAGCTACTTCATCCAGCTCTTCCGGGGAGATCCTACTGGAGGGACATGCCCTGAACACCTCACCAGGGAGGCGTCCAGGAGGCATCCTGACTAGATGCCCGAGCCACCTCATCTGGCTCCTCAACGCGGAGGAGCAGCGGCTCTACTCCGAGCTCCTCCCAGATGGCGGAGCTTCTCGCCCTATCTCTAAGACAGAGCCCAGCCACCCTATGGAGGAAACTCATTTCGGCTGCTTGCACCCGCCATCTCGTTCTTTCGGTCACTACCCAAAGCTCATGACCATAGGTGAGAGAAGGAATAACATAGGTAAGGGTAGGAATGACATAAATGAGGTAAGATCTACCGAGAGCTTCGCCTTTCAGCTCAGCTTTCTCTTTACCACAACGGATCGGTGCAGAGTCCACATTGCTGCAGACGCCACACCGATCTGCCTGTTGATCTCCCGCTCCATTCTTCTCTCACTTGTGAACAAGACCTTGAGGTACTTAAACTCCTCGACTTGGGGCAGGATCTCCTCCCCGACCCGGAGAAGGCACTCCACCTTTTTCCGGCTGAGAACCATGGCCTCAGATTTGGAGGTGCTGACTATCATACGAGGTTTGACTATCCGGCGGACCCTCCTCTCCAGTATGCCAGTAGTCGGAACTTCTCAACCTCGCGCACCAGCTCAGACTCCTTCCCCGTCAGAGAGGTGACATTGCAAGTCCCTAGAGCTAGCTTCTGCAGCCAGGGATCGGACCGCCAAGGTCCCTGCCTCTGGCTGCCACCCAACACACAGTGCACAGAACCGGCCAAGAGGCATCTCGAATTCAGCAAAGGTGACCATGATCTGGTAAAAAACCTGGCTGTCTGTCTGTTTTAATATTCTGGATTGGGAATATCGATGTCTGATTCCAGTCCGCACCCCAACTTCCCAAAACACCAAGTGGGCAGGGACTTGTAGCGTGTCCGTGTCTACAAACCCATCAACTTAGGCCACATGTAGCCTTTATGCTCACCTTGGCCTTAAAAGTGCATGCTACATTTAGTCAAATGCATTTCCAGCAGCTACTCGCTGCCATTCAAGTTCTATTTCCTACCCCAGCATTGTCTTCACCCCCCCCCCCCCCCCATCCCCACTCCATAAAACATAGTCTCTTGCTGGGATTAAAGGAGCAATGTAGTTCAAGGATTATCAAATGCCTTTGATCAGGTGACTGCAATGTTTTTGATCTGCAGCACATAGCGTCAAATAAATTTTCCTTTCCATGCTTCTGTCTCTGCTGCTCTCTGTGGATTTCCTTTTACGTGATTGTTCTCTGCAGCATGAGAGGACCTCCTGAAAGAGAGCAGAAAGTAGGGAGCAAAAGAAAAACTCTGAGCTACAAGTGCTTCATGAAAGGAAGACGTGCCATTTTCCCACTTTAAAACTTTAGTGTCAATAAACTGGCATAACTCCAATAACTCAACATTTACAGACATGTAGAGAGCCTCACATATAGTCTCACAGTCCTCACCTTCCTTTTTTTGTTTCTGCTGCTATTCATTAGCATTTTCCAAGCTTTAGCCTATTTCACATCATGTCTGTCCCTGCTTTAGTGCTATTTATCTGTTTGGCTTGAACACGCGATCAAAGAGGCGTGCAATATGCACAGCACTTGTACAGTGAAGCAATGCCTTTCCCATGAAGCCTCCACGAGAAACTCCTCTAACTGCAAGCCAAGGTGCCTTTTTTTGCCAAAATTTCTCAAAAAATAATCAAAAAAAAGCTTTTAAATTCTCGATATACCATCACCTCCTATTAATGTCATTGCCAGTTGAGTTAAAACAGGATATATCAAAACCATTATTTTGATCTGGCTTCAAGCGAGGTGACATTCCGCCATGAACAGCTCTGGAATTTTGAATCACTGTGAGGTGTGGCTTGGAGCAAAATGAAGCCCATCAAAAAGTGATTGAATATCATTTTAATGGGCAAAATTTGACAAGGCTTTCATACTGTCTACCTGCCATGTTTTTAGATAGAGCACGTCAGTCAGGATGAGGGCCACAGAAACAACACACAGGCAGGATGAAGACGCAAGCATGCTGCTTTCCATCTATCTCTCAGCTTGGCATGTTTATCCAATCCTCTAAGTGAGCTTAGTGCAGTAATGTACATAGGCAAAGAGAACGATGAAGGCTCACAGACTGGTGCCTGGAGGAAGCTACACATATAGCACAAGCTCTTTGAAACCGAGCCAGGGTGGGCCTCATTTGCAAAGCAATTTGACAACAAAAGCAAAATACTCTACAACTTCAAACCAAATTCGGGAGATGCCAACTGCTACGTGCAGTTTGCTCAAGCAGGAAGCTAAAAAGTGGTACTTTCCGATAGCGTGTGCTGCCTCTGTCGTGGCGTAGCTCATTCACCGAAACACAGTAGCCCTCGCACAAAGGCGATGTTGCAATGGCAAGGAAAGAGCGCCTAATTTACATGAAAGGGAATCCTGGAGGCATACACAGCTTCCCATTGACCACGTTGCTAAAAACCATGCAGTAGAATGTTATAATTGCTTTCTACATATGTGGTGTTCATGTTGCTCCCCACTGTTGATACAGCAGGATCTCAAACCAGGAGATGATGTGGGAACAGGAGAAATATTTGTGTACAATTACACCAATACAGTTGTTTGAACTGCTGAAAATTTCTGTTTCAGGTACATTGAACACATTCAGGCTCTCAGATGGAATTTTCCACTGTTGACCTGACTCAACAATGCAAGACTGATCGCATCTGGTCATTTCCTGAAAACTAGCTAAATATCACTGCCGAGAGGCTTTTACACATGAGCCTGAGCCACCAAGGGGGAGGTTCAGCTTTGTATACCAAGAAGCTTGTTTAGTGTCAGGAAGGGTTTAGTGTACCATGTCAAAGGTGCCTTGCGTTCCTGGGTAATTCGCTAAAACAGCAAACAAAACGTCTGGCTGTTACAAGTGGGGATGAAAAGGGGTTCACTGGTGGCCCTAATCTCAGGAACACACCTTGAAACTGAGCTGGTTGTGTACATTTTCTACGCTGACGCATTAAAGGTGTGTGAAGCACCGAGGATTAGCTTCACTGCACCCGTGTTTGAAGCGGAGCAGTCCACCGCCAGTTCTTTTTACAAGTTTCAGGTAATAGCTTTTGCAACATATTATGATAAAGAGTTTAAAAACATCCCTTTAAATGACTCATTAAATAAAAAAAATAAAATGCCCACATTGGAGTCATTTTTATTCATTATGCAGATGAAAATATATGTAAATATATGTCATTTTGAATGCAGCTCACCTCCAACAATGACCACTCGAATCTGAAATATGCTGAGAACATTTATAGCCTGGCCACCTGCTGTGACACCACATTAGGGATGTTTTTTCCTCACAAACCTTAGAGGAACATTTCTTTTTACCAGCAGACTTCACAATAAAAGTGCTGCATATCCTTGTTCATATCAGGTGTGTCTGGTAGCGTATAAAAGGCTTCAGAAGTATTTATTTATCCATTAATAGCATTTTTCCAATCATTAATTTACTGATTGGGGGAGGGGTGGAGCAGGAAGACCTCACCTGCCCCTTCCTAAAAGGTGGATTTAGGCCTAATGCTTTAAGCTTGAGCCACAGATGGTGGCTAGATAAGGCTGGAACAAGAGTTAATAGAAAACACTATAAAATGGTGCTCAAGATAGTTTGGAAAAGGAGTGGCCATGATACAAATTGAGGCCACGAGACAAGAGACTGCTGAAAAGCTCTCTAATCCACTAGTATTTTGGGTGACTTTCTGAGATAAATACTGGCATTGTCTTGATGCAAGCGCCTCGCCATTTTAAGTGTCTTTGGGATCAGGATCAATCCACATGGTAGGAGTCGCGTACAGCTGACCATATAATGTGGCGTGCTTGTCACAACCCACAATGCATTTCTCCCTTCAAAGTATATTTCTTGGCCTGCTCTCGTCACTTAGTCCCTCTAACCAATTTGTCATTCTAAGCCTAGCTGCACAGCTGCCAGCGCCCAGATGATAGCAGTGGGCCTTTGTGATCCAGGCTGTGGCAAGGGAGGAGGCCAAGTGTTACACGAGCCACTCTGGGAGACCGAGCCGGCGCTTATGCACGCCTCCACGACCGAGAGGAACTGGCTTTGCAAATGCTTTCAATTCGACACAGAATGGGGCTCATCGACTTTGCTTTGTGTTCATGCGCAGCGTTTGTGTGCTGTTTGTTGTACTGGTTGTGCGCCGGCCCATGCATGTGTGAGCGTGAAAGATTAAGAGACATTTGCAAATGTGAAACTCTCTTTTTAAGTCAAGGCAAAATGACACCGGAATGAGCCGTTATATGTCCTCTTTTGCTTCAAAATTGCAGCGTTCTTTGAGTTCTAATGGGCTGCTGCTTTTCTCCTGATCCCCCTTTTGAAAGCCACCATTTCCCAAACCTCCTGTTCTCAAGAGCAAGGAGCGACGCAATGTTGCCACCATCACTTCATTATTCCTGATTTGAGCAACTATTTATACCTTCATTCAGATGCGTGCACGAAGCTTTGCTGCAGCTTTTCAGCAGCAGTCACCAAATTACGACCACGGCTCCTCACCCCGCTTGGGCACTGGCAGCATTAAGTGCATTCAAAACGACATTAGCCTCACGGCGTTATTGACTAGTCTTCGCAGTTTGGCAAAACTAAACTTTGATGAATGATGACAAGTAGCATCTTAGCAAGTAAAAGCATCCAGAGGACAGAGAATTAGCTCTTCAAAAGAGACGTGAGAGTTAACTGATAAAAAAAAAAAACAAAAATCGTCAAAATTTGCTAATGGGTTGTAAAAATGTGACATTTGACCTTTGCTCTATTTTCTTATGCTGTTTTTGAGTTTTAATTTAGCCTTTCTAGCTATTTTTAGGAGACTAAATGGATAAAGTAGTTTCACCGGCGTATTATAAACATCAACGTACAGAACTGTCGAGGAGCCTGGACCCAACCATCAGCTGGTTTGTCTATGTGGCGATAGTGAGCCTCTGATTCGGTGTTTGAATCCAGAAGCTTTCAATCAGATTCCCTTCATCCGAGCGCGGCTAACATGTGTGACTGCTCCTTGAGCGCTGATGGCAGAGACGCGGCCGATTAAGGCCAGAGCCTAATCAAACCAGCTGTGTGCCATATTCCCCAGAGCGCTGGCTGTGCCAAGCATGTGTTCTGTGCTACAATCAGTCAAACCCCCCGAAAAGCCACAGCCAGTCCCTCCAGTCTGATGGAGTTACAGCAGCACATGAACCACTACAAGTAGGCGTAGAGGAGGAGGGGGTCTCATGTGCTCTCCCAGTCTCTCCCAGGAGAGGCGGGAGTATGCCCCTTGCAGTGGTGGCCTTGAAGAGAGAGAAGCGAACTTATGACCGCTTCCCGGTACAAATCCCTGGACCGGCATGAGATTTAGGTGGGGAAGGTGAAAGGTCACCAGTCCATCACAGGGCGGACACACCATCCGGTCACACCTGGGGCCAGCTTAGAGTCACCAATCAAGCTAATGCACATGTTCATGGAGTGTAGGAGGAAGCCTCTACCCCACAATGAAAAGGGCAGAATGATTCATCATAAAAACGTGTTCCTTCAGTCATGACTGCCAATGAGAAAATTATATCAAATACAGGTAGAAAAGCCTTCCAGGTAGCTCACATCACAAACTTACATACACACACACACAGACACACGGTATCATTAGTGAGTGAACGAATGTCAGAGAAAACGCTTGGTACAACTCATTTATCGATGCTAATAACTGTGTAATATCCATCCTGTAGTTGTGGTTGATACCTTTCAACTATGTGACCCCAAACTTCCTATAAATAAACCTTTTAAAAAAATACTTAATTACATCTGTGAAAAGGAAGTTGTAATTTGTGGCATCTGAATGCCTCTCTGCCTTAAAGACACGCTCAATAACTGGTGCTGAACATGGATCAATCTGTAGGAGCCGCTCGTTTGGCTGCCCTGTCAATCACCACCTGCAATTCTCACATAATAACCATGCAGGACGCGGAGGGTCGTATTGGTCGGGATTACGGTCCAGCTGCTCTGGACCGAGGCGCTCCTTCACTGATGGAATTGCAAATGTTTTATTTCTCAGACAGACACATATAAATCATGTAAATGATTGGCTTTACAAATTTACAAGTGTCTGGCTGTGAATAAGGCCTCTTGTTATTGATCTCGTTCCAGCCTCTCCCCCACAACCCAGACACTCTGCTCTGGATGACATTCCAAAGCATCCGCTTGACATCCCTTGCAGGCACATATAGCGCATTTCTAAACACTTAGAGCTATCGATGGCAGCGGGAGAGGTTACGACCACAGAATGGAGAGGATATTTGTGTCGCTCGCTCCACATTACCAGGATCTTTTGAAAAAAAAAAAAAAAAAAGAGCTTTATAGATTTGGACGGAGGCAAAGGAAGGCTTTATCAGCAGCAACACAGAGAAACACATTAAAGGATCAGAACCCCAAAGGTCAATTGTGGCCACTGGCAGTGCTTTAGTTCAGTGTCCTCTCTGTTTAGACTGCACAGAAGCCAAGTGACAGATGTGAAAACACATAATGATAGCAAGTTTGTACACATTTTAGAAGCAATCCAGCGGAGGCCCAAACGGAGCGTTAGAGTGTACATGCGGTCCTTATTTTTATATCAGGTAGGAGAGGTGAAGCAGAGGAGGTTGGATTTTCGCTTTTAATGGTGTCTCCATTCTCCTCCGTCATCCCTGAAAAGCCTAAACGGCGAGTTTGATAGTGAACATAATTCAAACATCATTTTCATGATGGCTGAAAGAGCCCTCCTCTTCCTGATTTCAAGTCCTCTTTTAAGAGTTAACATTTCCAGGAGACATTTCCAGGATCTGAACAATAGTCTTTGTGGCAATATGTCGTTGTTGTTTTTTTTTTTTGTTTGTTTGTTTTTTGCTAGGGCAACACTCTTGTTGAGACAAATCCCTAATCCCTCACAAAATAATAATAACAATGATGTAATCCTTGTTCTCAGATGCCGCGACTGTCTGCAAAGACCGATTTGGGCCATGCAAAGGTTGTCTTTAAGAAGAAGAGTACTGGGATGGAATTCTTAAAAAAAAAAAAAAAAAAAAGCACAGCAATTAAAATAAGACACACTCTCCACCCACCCTGGTAATCCTCTGATACACACATTTAGTAATGCAACAGTTTCTCCTTTCATTGTATCTATTGTGTATCAGTCCATAATGCTTCACTCTGCTCCCAAATGTATTTCTTCAGCAAATGTATTGGCCAGGCTGCCCACCACCGATCTGATGACTTGCAGAAGCAAAAGGATTTTAGTTTCAAAATACAAGCAGGATGCATTTTGGGGAGGTGTGTGTGCGTGTGTGTGTGTGTGTATGTGTGCGAGTGGGGGGGTGTGTGTGGCAGAAACGCGAGCGCAACAGCTGCTGCTGCGGATTCCACACAGCATAGATAAAAGCCAATGAGCATCTTTTAAGTTGTGAACCTCACACGACAATGAGAACATTCACGCGCTCGCACGTGCTGGTGTTTGCGTAGAGGAGCACAAGCATGCGTTGATAATGGCTTTTTTCAGTCCATTGAAAGGCAAAAAAACAGACAAAAAAAACAACAATTTGATGGACAGATGGACTCATTTTTAAACGCAGAAATGGCTCGTGGCCGCAATTAATGCTAGCGAATAATCCTAAACAATTGCTGCATTTATCTCCCGATTGCAATCTTGCTATCTCACGCCGGCTCGAGGAAAATGTTAACTGTTATGCTAATCTTTCAAATACATATGCAGTAGATGAAAACAAGATGTGTAAGTACACGGGCTGCACCGAGGCTACGAACGTCTATATTGAATTATTCCGTCTCTTGATTTCTATCTCCATTCCTCTTTTTGAAAACCTTTTTTTTTTTTTTTTTTTGAAAGGCAGTTTCTTTAAATCCAAGCGTTTGCCTCAGCATGTGGCAGCTTCAAAGCCCCACTCTGTGGTCAGGCCTGTCGATCCTCTCACCCACCTCCTGGTTGTTTAAAAGAGCAAAAGCACAGCAGTGCAGTTTCTTAAACACACAGATCCATGTGCACTAAGAGAGGGACCACTGTTTGGCAAAAGAGCCCCCCCCCGCACCTTCTCTCCGTCTAGTTCACCCTCTCTCTCTCGCTTTCTCCTCACCTTGGACTCAGACTCTCCACCTCTCATTATCCACCCTCCTCCATAGGCCTCATTACACCCAGATTGGTGCTTCTCCTTCCTCCCACAGCTCCGTCTCCGTCACACAACTTATCTTTCATCGCTCCTCTCACTCTCTTCTTGATTCCTGAACTACTCTTTACCTTTCTCCATCTCCCCCCGATGACTTTAGGCATCCTCTCTCTTCGCCCAGCGCGCCATCCCAGTATTCCTAGTGTTCCTTCAATCTCCTGCTGCTCTGACGTCAACTGATTGATGCTTCTGGGCCATCCTTCATGCCATGCACGGCTGGATCTGGCGCCGATGTCCGAGGGGATCGGGTTACCTCCGAATGGCTGATGAAGTAGATGAAGCCTCCACAGAGGGGTTTTGGTGCCAACATGTGCCAACACCATATTTGTGGAAAGGCGGCTCAGGGAGCATGTATTGATGCGCCGGAGTGCTCATTATGGCTCTGCAGGGACCGTCCTGCAGGGCATCCAGAGTGCATCTGTGGAGCTCATTACACCAGTCAGCCGCGGAGCTCAAGCAGGCCCCAGTGCAGAGATAAGAACAGGGAGGGCTGTTTAGATTACCCTTAATCAGAGGCACCTGTGGACAGCCAGCGCCTCCTCCCGCATTCCCATCCTTCAGAAAAAAAACCTCCTCCCATCACACAGATGCATACTTTCTTGATGCTGTAATTATTGCAATTGCTTCACTTGACATTCACTCCTGAGCATGGAGTTGCACAGCTTGCCTCCTAATGAGAAAAAAAAAAAAAAAGAAACCCAGCTCCAATCTGGAGGTGTTGTTTCATTATTTAATTATTTATTCAACACATCATGTATAATGTCAATTATTTAAATTAGTGTGATTTTAGCACCGCGCTCTGCCAAGCATTCCCCATGGTGGGTTATCAGTATTTCCCTTACATCCCGCTCTTCCTAATTGCGCGCAGAGAGTTAATTAAGTTCTCCCGTTACGTGTGGGCAAAATGGAAAGGATGGGAATCAAACAAGTTTGGCTGTAATAGAAGAGACGCTCGAGATGAGATGAGACGGTGACCGACACTGTAGCCAGATGTGCCTTGAAAGTACTGGAGATTAAAAGTATCCCAGCTCTGAGGCCACGGCTAGTCTTTCACCTGAAAGATGAGTTGATAAAGAAATACAGCTCCCGCGTCTGCATCATAAGTATTACTGTCACTTGTTTGGGCAAATGAGAATGACACAAAAACAAGACGAGACTTTGATGTGATTGGAGGGTACTAGCTTAAGCACGTTTTAAGTGCTGGTGCCTTGTAGAGTGGGGATTAATAAAAACAAGAACACTGTGATGTGCATGACTGAACCACTTTTGTTATTCTCCCCATCCTTGCCCACCTCCCTTCAAGTGCCGAGATGTTCTTTGAAACAAACTGTCAACCCAATGTCTGTGCAAGTAGCTTACAGAGAGTTCATATTAAAAAAAAAAAAAAAAAAAAAAAAAACTACACTTTATTTTTAAGGCTTTGGAATGGATATATGGCTTAGCTGTGAAGAAACTCACCTGTCTGAGACAAGGAGAGAAAAAAGTGTGTGGAAATTGTTTTTGTCCAATTCCAACTGCTTGGGAAGCTAACCTGATACGGCGAATAATGGATTGTTGCTAATGGTTGCGTAAAATGCATGTGAGAGTCAAACCTATAAGAGACGAGAGTTTCATAAACACAGCAAATGTTCCCCACCTTCGTCCTTACATGTTGTCACCCAAGTCTGCCTCCGGTACATCATGATTACACCTGCTTCAAAGATGCTCTACTGAATGTTTGACTTCACCCTCGGAGCAGCCATTGATTGCTGTTTTCTTCGATGCGTTGGTTGAACCGAACCACATTTAGCGACAAAAAAGGGAAGATTGGAGGTTTTTTGGGAAAACAATCAGAGGAACCAAAGAAAGCAAGGGTTTTTCGTCACATGAATTTCTAAAGAGCTAATCATGAAACGTGGCCTCTTTATTTCAGCTTGATGAGCTGCCACACCTGACAGAAATGTGACACGGAGAACACGCAAAATATCTGTGTCGATCTGCTCCTTTCCCTCGGTGCCCAGCTCGCTTTGCGGGCTGCATGGGATCTGCGGTTTTGGGGGGCGGGGGGGTGCGTGGGTGGGACCATGTTCAAAGATGTTGTCGCCTCACAAACCAAAATGAAAGCGGCGAGACGCTCACAAAACATCCAGATTCACGCGTGTTTTATCTCCGAGATAGGCTGATGAAACAAAACGGCCAAGTGTGCCGGTTTTTTGCCTGCAGTGGAATGGCAAAAGGTTGAGGCGGAAAGACAGAGAGCGAGAAAATAGAAAAAAGGCCCATGCGAGCTTTCATTTGTTCTCCTTTATCCTGTTTGTAGTGGCACATTTCTGGAAACTAAAAGCTAAGGCATGTGACAGCTGCTGGGAACTAAATTGTCATAAACTTCCGTTGCTTACAGGATGATGGATTACATTCATCAGCATGAGTCCTCTAATATAATCTGTAGCTGCGTTCATCAAACTCTCAGAGGAAGTGTGATGATCCACAATCACTAAATCTGTCCTTGGTTTTTCTTCTATACTGGAGATCCAAAGATGAAAAGTGATTAAAAAAACCAGACAATCATCAACATAGATAGGTGATAGCTAGCTAGATAAATAGCTAGGTAGGTAGATGGATAAATAGATAGGTATAGGAATTAACAATGTTCCTTCTTTTGTGTCCCATAGGTCCATTTTATTGGTTTCATTCCCATGACCAGTTTCATACTGGTATATGAAGTGACATAAGGTGACCCAGAATAATTACATCTCCTTGTAATAACAAATATGTCATTAGTGCTAATTATGACATACTAACTGTGATGCACAAAAGTACTAGCCATTATGGCTCCAGCAGACTTTAGCATTCACCCATTTGCTGCTGTTCTTTCCAATTACACGTTTATAAACAATCATGAAACAATGACTAAATCGGTGTGGTGTGGCTGTTTTCACCTGACTCTGAAATGGCACCATTAGCCCCTTCGATAAGCATGCCTTTTGCTGACACAGTTGCAAATTTCCTCCACATAAACACTGTAAAAACACGAGCTGTTTCTACTGTTTTACAGACGCAGGAAAGGTTCCTCCTGTGCAAACGGGCCTGTAGACAGACAGTCTCTGCTAACTGTAATAAATGTGATATTACTGCTGTGACATAAAATGAGGGTAATCTGATTTACAGTGGCAAGGAAGATCTTCTTTTTGGCTTTCACCCCGCCTGCCTACACACAATGACACACTCGCTTTAGCTCACTGCTCTGCATAGACCAGGCCTGAACTCCTTATACTAAATGACAGCGGGGCCACAGATTGTGTTCCAGCATGTTTCTGCTCCTCGGCAAACCAGTAGATTTGTTTTCATTAGGGGGAATTGGTCAGCAGTCTAAGGCCTTGTGTCCAGTAATGGAGAATACGATTGCACGCCCATTATAGACTCGCAGGGAAATAAATGATATATTGATCACAAATATTCCACACTCTTGTGGCTCGGTGAACAGCTGTTAGTGCCACGCTAAAACAAAACGAAAATCTCGTTCTGCATCTTCTTTAGGGAATATTTTGTGTGTGTTTTATTCAGTAAGTGTTGCTCTAAAATGTTTTACGTCTGCAGCTGTGTTAGCATATTGGCCCATAACGGGAGGGTCGGGTAATCATGGTTAATGTCGAGGTATAATGATAACAAACTGTACAAAAAAGGAGGTTGGGGTGGGGGGGAGCACGAAACGCTGAGCACTAATGAAATTAAAGAGCTGGAACTCGCTGAGCTCATCTCTCGTTCTATACACAAAGATAGCAAGCAACCGATGCGTGCATGTGACAGTCACAATTATTATTTCATTAAGGAGCTGCTACAATTGGCAGCAGCTCTGTGGTGTTGTTGTGAGGAGGCTGGCACGGCAAGGGGGGGGGTGGGTGCGGACAGGACGGTGGGTACAGTCGCAGCAGTGGGAATCTGAGGGTGTGGGGGGTGTGGGGGGTGTGGGGGGGCATGTTCCAATTTGGGTCATCTCCCAGTCTGCATGGGGTTGGGTGACAGAGCAACCCCCCCACTTCCCCCATCTGAAGACACGTGTGTTGCACTGTGTATTAACCTGAATTAATTGCCCTAATTATGTTTGTTCTACCCAAACAAGATGAATGACAAACACAAATAAAAACAGAACCAATGAAACCAGGAGCGGTGGGGCGTGTGCCTTTAAGGGGCGGCCAGGGTTGGGGGGCACGTGTCGCCATGACAGGTCGACCCTTAATTGCTTTAAATGGTTGAAGACAATCATGCTGTAGTCTGGTGTTGCAGTGTTGCAGGTGGGGGTGGTGGGGGAGGTGGGGGTCGCCCTTGTTTCTAGAGGCAGGGACACGCGCGGCAGCAGACAGGCGCCGTGACTCAAGGTGCTGCCTGGCGTGCGCCGCGCTCAGCATTTCGTGCTGACTTTAACACTCTCAAACATCCCCTAATCCGCTCATTTATTTTTAAAAAAGGGAACGTTTGCTGTAACACGTCTCAAAGTAGCTTATTAAACTGGAGTGTTCAGTGACGTCTCAGCGGGCTCAGCCACGTCATACGGCGTGAACCAAAACCAGTGATGGTGCGTGCGGCACCTGCTAACTAAATATAGACTCAAATTTACTTAATTCCTAATCAGCCTCTAGTGGGTCTCGTCACCGTGACATCACAAAGCTGCAGCCTCCAGAGGCTTCTTTTTGTTTTTTTGCAGGTGTTCCACTGCCCATCATTCATCTCAATTAACTTAGTAACCGGTTATGTTAATAGGATCCATCTCAGTTTAATGGAGAGCTGATCAATGGCAGCCGATCTCTGCCTCTCATGCATTATGTATTTTAATAGAACCAACTGGTTTTTATAGCTGAATGGCCGAAGGTTAACAGTCCCCATAGGTGGGACTCTCTGAAGACTCAACTTCAAACAAGGCAGCTTCCTCCCACCTCCTCTTCACAAGGTGAAAGCAAACAACAACAGCAAACTTGATTTTTTTTTCATCCCCATTTCGACTTGCAGGAGGAAAGTGGGTAGTTAATTAGCGCTCATCCTTTGCTCAGATTAACTTGAGCAGAAATACGTGTGCAAATCTCCGGCCCCGGCAAGTGAAGCAGAAATAAAAGGAGCAGAGGGTGGGGAATTAGGAAGGATGGCAGTAGCACGGGCGAGTGTGTAAAAGCGGTGGAGGTGGGTTTGAGGGAATAGAAAGAGGGCGGAGTAAAGGGGTTACAAACAAGAGATAAATCCTCCAAGCGGCGACGTCATTAGATGAGATATTTTCCATAATTGTGCGCTTTAACTGCCATTTTGAATATCAAAAGTTATTCCAGCAGTGAGGCTGCTTTCTTTGCAGCTTAATATGGAAAACATCCAGGAGTCTCTGAGGGCCTTCGTCTCTCTCCGCTGCCACTCCCTGCTCAATAAAACTGGCATGCTATTCCCAAGATGAGGGTCCGACTGGACTACCTGAGGACTGAGGTATAAAAAAAATAAAGAAAAAAATCCTCCAGTTGCTACTAAATCTAGAAACTGAAGTTAGGAGGTGTCGCATCCTATGAGGGTCACTTTTCACTTACTGTATTCTCAGGCATCGCCGTTTGCCAATGGCTTCTGGAAAATGATGTGCAGCTGTCCGTGAGATAACTTCTCCATCCGATTGCAGACTGAAGCTCATCAAGTGGCCTTTTTCCCCCTCCGCGTTGTATGGAATGATTACGGTTATTCGCGATCGGCTGCAACATTTGAATAAAAAACACATAAATCTTTGGAGTGAAAGGGACAAACGCGACCGTGAGCCTTGCAGCTGGAGTGTTTGAATTTGGATTGCACTGCTGGGACCATTCCCGTGGTTGCAAGGTAAACAACCGCGAATGCATGGATCAATTCACAACAAGTTAATGAGATTGAATCTGTGCTGTGCAATTAAAATTTGGCTGCATTAGCTGCCATTATCGCTCTGACATTGTTTTAGTTTCACATGGATAAGACTGGATTACTGGGAAGATCTTTGATGGCTTGAGGAATGTGGGGGGTGGGGGTTGGCAAGGCAAGTGGAGGTTTAAAGCTGTCAGAAAAACACTTAGTCGACAGAAGATTCCAGTCAGACACATGACGTATGACCTGTAAAGAAGCACTTGCCTTCAACAAAGCCCCAGCAGGGTCCAGCTGTTTTAACTGGCGCCATCAGTCTCCTCCAGGTAATGCAATTAGATGCCACTAATATCTGGGATGCTCTTCAAGCTGCAAATGCACTTTTGCTAAACAGCACGCAGGCTAACAACTAGTGACAGCACTCAAGAGGCCCGATTGAGAGAGCGTCTGTATGTGATTGATTCAGCTGCAAATGCAAAATGCTCCCACTGATAAAATTCATGAACTGAAAACAGATTTCATGAACTAAAAACAGATGTTATCTCCATCCAGGCCTGGATGTTTGCTGCATTGCCAGGCGACACGCCTCACCTTTGGTCAAAGACACGCGTGGCGAAGTTATACAACAGGCCTGGTTGGTACGACGGCACAATTACACAACTGTTCTCTGCTTGTCGGGGTTACGTCTATAGATAAAGCCAGCACGGGTTCGCCACCCAAACTGCAGACAAAAAAATAAAATAAAATACGCATGGCTCAGCGGCAATTAGGCTCAAATGGGAACAGGCAGTTGGGGATTCCTTCTACCTAAACAGAGAATCGGCTGCCTCAAGCCCATTTCTGTTCCCGTGCTGAGGAGTTGATCCGCAGGGAGAAAGCTCTCAACTCAAACTCTTTTCTTGTACGTTCAACTCTGAGACTACATGCCACCTACGGTAGCTCCTGAGTAACTCAAGGGAAGCTGCCAGGCGGTCTGAAAAAAAAAAAAAAAAAAAAAAAAAGTCGCCCACACGAGAGAAGAAGATCATCACCTTATTTCACACAGATAGAGCTCATTCAGACTCGGTGAATAGACGGCTACGAGCGCAAAACGTGCACGGGATGAGTGGACGAGACTTTTGAAATTCAATCGTTTGTGGCCTAGACCACACGCTGAGGGGTATGAGGATGTGTGGCCACATTCTGTCAGCATTGTGAACTCAAGCGTCTCCAGGGTCACAATAAAAGGCTGCCAAGTCAAGCCGGAGACGCTAACAAGAGATCAGCAGAACGATGGATGACGCACTTCTGCTCAGTGCACGGCAGGGCGGAAGATAAGGCTGTCTCACCAGCTAAATGGATGTGACGTCAATAAAAATAACAGCAAATTCTAAATGACTTCTGAATTTCCGTAAATGATTCATTAAACATCGTTCAGGATGCTGTAGGATCGTTGTGCCACCACCTGTCTGACACATGAGCCTTTGATAGCCGTTGGAACAGATTCGGTCGATGGATTTTACCATTTTCAATAAAGCTGCAAAAGAACATGGCAGATTTTGCACCGGCAGTCATCAGTACCAACATTAGCAGCCCGTTTTCAGTTAGTAGTTAGTGTGTTTAAAAAATGTTTTGCATTAGGGAAAACAATGCCGTCCAGGACACTGAATTGAGCAAACAGATTAAGTTATTTCTCTCTTTAAAAAACACTGATGCTTGCGTTTATTTGCATATAGAGTGGAAGTGGCACATGCTAATGCAGGTATGACGTGACGGATGCGAGGGAGAGCTGACAAAACCGCCTTAGGTCCAGAGACACGAGCAGTGTATCATCAAAAGTTCATTAAATCACACTAATCTTTGGCTAAATCTTTTCACTTGACGGATTAGCCAGAATATCAAAGGACACAATGCAATATAAGCAAACAGGGCCGATCGGGAACCATGATAGTGACTACGTACCCAAAGAAAGAAAGACAGAGAGACTGAGAGGGAGGAAGAGCTTCTTGCTCTCTCTCTCTCTCTCTCTCTCTCTCTCTCCCCCCCCTCCCCCTCCCCCTCCCCCTCAAAGCAACGTCAGGATAAATCTTCTCAGGGATTATCCCGGCTACACAATGTTCTGTGTTCTGCCCATTGTGTGCCTCTTTGAACAGAATTGATAAATTAGTTATTTATATTGTGAATGGATAAAAGTCAAACACTGGATTTGCTTCTGACTCGCCCGGTTTGAGAAAGCATTAGGAGCGATTGGCTCGCCATGTCCCGCCCCTGCCAAAATCCACGTTGGCGGATCTGTGCAAATGAAAGGAACTTTAGCATGCAAGCTGTTTTGGCAGTGCGTTATTACCTAATTGTGCCTTCCAGATATGGCTTTCACGTAAAAACTTTAGCTGTCTCCACAATTAAGAGCTGGTCCTCAGCCAGTAGGAGAAGCCACGCAGATGAGACGCTGCCCTCAGCTCTCAGTTCGCCTGCCAGGGTCCCAAATCAGCCCAGAATGAGCTACACAAGGGAGAAAGTATCTCGGTGGGAACCTGTCTGCTTTTAATTTAGCGCAAAGGAATAGGCTCCATTTATTGTAATTGGGGTAAAAAATGAAAACCATCTTGCGCGTCCGGACAGCACAGGCCTATTGGATTTCTGTTGGTCACTCCTCAGTAGTTCAGGAATTTGATTTTGTTTTGATAGAAAGGCCACCAAGAGACGAGACATGGATTTTCAGTCAAACTGAATTAGCCTCTCTGTTTCCATCCTGGTTCCCCCCTCCTCCCGACCTCCTTCTTCCTTTCATTTCACCCTTCCTCTGCTTCCTAATTCTACCCAGCCCTTACAGCTTCCTTATTTTCCTCAGACACTGCCTCGAGACAGTGCTAAGTTGTGTGTCTGTGTTTTAACTCTGCTTGCCCCCAGCACATGTAAATGACTTTGGTACTTGATGTTTGAAGAGAAAAGATGAAAATAAATCCCTAAGTGTAAAATCAAACAGATAAGAGGCAGGAATTTTCACTTTGCTGCCGAATGTGTATCTCAGCGTGCGCCGCCTTTTATGTGTTCCTTTAAAAGTAGTCAAGGACAGTTAGTTTCAGAGGCATCCTAATCCTGGATGTTGAGGATACATTTGTGGATTTTCACTTTTGTGACATCCATTTTTTTTTTTTTAATATTATGAGAAATCTTTCAGAGGGGGAGTGTGCACAGAGACAGGTTAGCTTATCACACATCCCCATACGTCTGGTCCTGAACTCTGGGAGTTTTCATAGTTCCCAGGGAGCCATCCCAGTACTGTAATAAATAGGGGGTGAAAAAAATGCCATGCCAGGAAGTTGCATTTTAGGTGATGCGACCCGCATTACTGCGAGTCTTTTAAATGACCTCAGAGGTCTTATCTGTAAAAGGCAAACATGGCTGCGTTACCCCTGCCCCCAGCTCTTCCTTTTTTATTTATTTATTTATTTATTTATTTTGCCAAGGATCCCAGAAATATCTGGATGTGTGAAAGATCCAGTCACGCTGCATCTGCAAAATCCCCAATTTCAAAGTTAAAACTGTGCATTGTGAAAATGGTCGATAATGGTTTAGCAATTACGGGGATGTGTTTCTTAGCCGTGAAACTGACTTCACAACATTTTTGAGGGCCTAAAGGTTGTAGTGACAGTCAGATCTACAAGGTGGAGGGGTCAGGGTGCCTCCCATCCAACTTTTAGCATTTTATCCTTCTCTGAGCTGGGTGATCAGCAGTAAATCTATTAGAAGGAGAACACCAGATGACAGATACCTCAGCATCATGCTGAGTATTCATCTGCCACTTGTGTCCGTGTGGCAAAGCATTTCCTGCCAGCAGGGAGGTTCACCTTACAGCTTTAACACCATACATACCGTAACTCAGGATCAAGCCTTTTCAGTTTAACGTCCAGCATCTATTAGGGTGAAAAATGCCCAAGCCTGGCCACATCCATCTGAAGCATCCCGCTGAGGACTAATTGACATTGTCTGGAGGGAAGCACTGGCCTGCATTCCTGCCCAGTGTGTGTCTTCTAAGCCCTGAGACAGGCAGTTGCACATTGATAAGTGGTGAAAACTCGGTAACTTAACCAGAGAGACTGGACACCGCCGGCAATCGCTTTGTTGTGTCTAAAAATATTGCATCCCAACGGTCTGTCTTGGGAAAAAAAAGAGCTACACTTCATTATTTCATTATAATCCCCCACCCCCTCTGATTTACATGCACACGAGAGGAAGGAGCAATTTTTATTGGAGTGCCACGGCTGTGCACAGAGGCTGTGTACTGATCCCCAGCAGAACGGCAAGTCGCAAAACAAGACAGAGATCCACTCAGCGCATACAAACCTCAGGAGGGAGACATGACCCAATGTTATCTGTGTCCCCTCCTGAAGCATTAAGGCATGTATGCATGGTGTCGATGAGACCTGGACCAAGGAACCCTTTCACCGTGTTAAATAATGCATCAGAAAGGCGGATGGATGATCTGGAACAGAGCTGTGATTCTGTGTTGCATCATGGAAAGAAAAAAAAAAATCACCCAGAGCCTTCCGCTCAGCATTATAGATACTGTATACTATTACCGGCAGGCCGCAGACGGGATTAGCATATTCCCAATGAAACTATGCAATGTCCTGCTTTGATGTGGTGAAATGTGCTACCTTCTCTGTGATAGTTTCAGTATTAGCTGGTTATGACCTGTGCCAGGATGTTTGGACGTTCGAGATTTGCCACATCCTGGTTTTTATACACATTTAGTATTTTTATTAACATTTAAAAAAAAACATGTTGGTGTAAATGCACACAGCCTGTTGTGAAAGAAAATATGGCAAAATTTGAAAGCGCACATCAAAGCTGGTCCACGAGAGCAAAATGAGTGCATTTTGAAGTGGAGCAAGAAAAACAGAAGGAGAATGGGTTTCTTCTGTCTTCCTCACAGGTATCAGGATAAAACCTTATGACTGCATGGCCAGAATGATGGAATATTAGCTTTCAGGAGCTAACTTAGTGGCTTCATCTGAGTCAGGAAAGGGGAAGCATTTGTTTACTAAGGAGATGTAGGAAGAGACAAACTAGTTTTGCTAGTAGAAGAGCACACAGCATGTTGTCTCGACCTTGCGGAACAATGAGGACCCACTCTCACAGGTGTATTTAATCATCCCGACACTCTTCCCCAACATGTTATCAATGTTTGCATTGAGGAGGAATCCCACAAAAGACTCCCGGAGGATTCGCGGACGTCGGTCGATGCAAGTCACAAAGTGTAGCCGACAAATGTGGTGTGTCTGGGTGACCTTAATCACTTCCAGGTTCACCCAGGCTCAGATTTCACTTGTGTGCCTTATTTCAGGTCACCGCCTCAAAGTCAAAGTGGGCCACAGTTATTATCCAAGGGAGCATAACACAATCATCCGCACAATACAATAAGGTCGGCACCATTCTCTGAAGTGCTGTCCATTACCTCTGGGCTTCAACACATGTTCTCTGAGCACTGTCCGCGCGCGCGTGTGTGTGTGGAGCATAGGTAATAGGACTCGTGCATTTTTCTGTAATGCATGTACAATCCTGGCTCCTATCGCCCCGACGACAGAATTACTTCCAACCACAGCCGAAAAAACAGAGAGAGGAGGAATGATTTGGAACGTCGTGGAAATTCCAGCAGAGTCTAGACGCACAGGCTGCTCTAAAGAAGTAGGAGACAGAGAGGAAGAAAACGTGATTATGGGTGAATGGAACTTGGGCGTACTGATCCTCTGAACTATTTTAATCACATTTGATTGGCTTCATTCCGTTTGATGAAAAGGAGAACTTTAAACTGAAATGACTGCCAGAGCACTCAGATTCTTAACTTATCGGATTTTTCTTTTTTTTTTGGGAGGGATGGGGTTGCAAATGAATTTGAAAAAAGAAAAAGTTATGATAACCAAAAAAAGTAATAACATTGGAGGCCTTCAAAATAAATAAAAGAATACATTTAAAAAGGAAGGAAGGAAGTAAAAAGGAGCAATCTTAAACTGCGTGGAAATAAAGTGTCAAATTTACTCCAAATTCATGACGGGAAACTGTACCCTGTCTGAGTGATCTCAATAATAAGTCATTGCGAGCACGTCAGCGAATATGGCTCATTTTATTTAAGTCTGTGCAAAACAGGCCCGATTGTCACAGGATTAACCAGATACTCTCAGTTTTCCTTAATGGAAATACTGGCAGTTTAGCTATTTCACATGCATTTCTTAAAGCAAAGTATCATTTAAATGTGCAGCGTCTGTTTGTTGCTTCCACTATGCAAAACATTCTTCTAATCGCTGTGGCAGAGACCATTTTCCAAAGTAATCAGCCATTTCCCTCAAACACTTTTCTTTCCCTGACTATTTTCCCAGCGTTCACTTTGAACTTGTCTGCTTGTCAGCAGATGAAATGAGAGCAGAGAAAGAAACTCGTCATGTTGTGGTGTACGTGTGGATTAACTCTGCGCTGTGTGTGTGTGTGTTTGAGCGCGATGCGTTTGGGACCTCTGCTTGTCTTTTGTGTTCCTGTCCCAGATTGAACCTGACAGCTACTTTCAGTATCCGGCACGAACGGAACAGACAAATAACGGAGCCGGTGCGTGGAGCATGGCATTGGACCGGCCTGCACGAGCAAGCGTTTCTGCTCTTACCCTACTTCAGGTTTGTAGAACGCTCTAATTACTTAATGGGCTGATCTGATTAGAGACTTGCTCTTCATGCTGGTGTCCAGTCTGAGATGAGAAGACTGTTGATAGGTAAAGGTGGTTAATCCAGACCTGTGGAACCAACATTTTGTGGACAGTTGCAGAATACCATTGTTGGATTTGGTGCTTTTAAAGAATAAAAATGATGAAACAAAGCCGACATTGTTGAAACGACTCTCCGGGGAAACAGTTGCGTGAAGGATTTGTCACGTTCACCTTAAGCAACCGCCTTGTCTGCATGCATAAGCAGCAGAGTGATGCAGGAGACCTTTCCCCAACCCTGCAGGAGATCACAGAACGACATGCTGCGGATTGCCAAGTATGACTGCAGCGTAACTGTTACAATTTCCCCAGAGAGTATTTCTAGGTTCACGCGACATGTCATCGAAGATTTAAACAAGTTCCTGGAAAGGCAGCTTATGGGACTTTTTCTCGTGTATGTTAAGTCCAATATATGTCAGAAAAGGTGTGTGTGTGTGTATGTGTGTGTGTGGGTGGGTGGGGGTGTTTGAAAATGCAGAGATTAGCACAGTGTCCAGTTAATTTTAACTGGGCTTCCGAAGGGACTAATCAGGAATTAAGAGTCGACATCTCCTTTAAATCGGCTTCTTTGCTCAGTGGTGAGGGGATACTGTCAGCATTGGAAAAAAAGGCAATTGTCTGCTGTTTCCACGATTATCCCCTGCAAAAGCCCATAAGCTGCCTGAAAGTACTTAAAGAGTCAAGCAGGAAAATAAACAACATTGATTATCAACCCACTGTTCTTTTTCTTTTTTTTTTTGACATGAACAGTGCGAGGAGTTAGGTGGAGTGCAGGAAGGCTAAGGTTGCTCCTTCCCCCATCAGCGCCATCTGCTTGGGCAAATGTTAAGGCAGGCTAAATACCCCCTGAGTCCTCTGTTCAAGCCAGATTATCAGTTATTCTAAGGAGGCAGATGAGCATCTTATCATCTCCCAATCTCTTTTACAGCAGCAAATGAAGAATTGTGAATGGGGATTACCAGGATTAAGGAGGACACAGACATGCCTGTACTACGTCTTAAGTTGCTGCCTTTAAGTCTGGCTACCTTTGTTTAGCGTGTGAACATGACCCACAGTGGGACAGTCTGCTGAGGAAACGTCTGGAATTAGCACCAACAGCGTGATAGATTGCTGGACAGGATTTCCATGGCACTCTTCAAAGCAGCTCAAATGAGGGACACGTTTCAATAAAGAAAAGCCGCATAAATATTCAGAGAATGCAGGTGCAACCGCGTGACTGTGGCAGCTAAAAGATGCTTCCTCTCTTGTGTGTGTGTGTGTGTTTTTTTGTTCAGGTTTAGCAGCAAAACTACACAACATTGGTTGTAACCTTGCAATTACTTCGCAGATGGGCGAGGTGATGTAAACAGGGATGGTATCATAGTTGTAATTCTCATGTAGTCCGACTCCACATGTGTAAATGTGCACCCATTGTTGCGCCATATCCACAGCGAGGGCAGCATCAGTCTCGCCTGAATCCGTGCAGAGTATTTCATGCTCGCGGAGACATGCTAACTGTGACAGCAGCAAACTGCACGTGCCTCGCAAACCAACAACCACTGTTTTAGATCGCGCTTTTAACAAGGAACAAACGAATAGTACAAGCAATCGATGTTCCTCAGATCCCTGCTCCGCAGACACACCTCGTTTAATCAGCAGAATTGTTTTCAATGAAAACAATCTCCGGGCAATGCAGCTACTCAGTGTCTCAGAAAGAACTACTCGGCGGGCTTCCTCGCTGATTTGATTGTTGCTCAAAGGTAGCTAGACCACCACCGCTATGGGGGATGATTGAATTATTCAGTTTGGCAGCGATTTGGCAGCAATTGTGTGGAGTGTTGCCTTGAGTGGAGTGCAGCAGAAAGACAGCATCTTCTTGTTTCCTGCACCAGTGCACAGCACATGCATAAATAGCCTGTGTTTAGACAGTCAGTCAGTATTGCTTCAGGAAAACGTGACGTTATAGCCTACCCTGCTTGCTCTGCCTAATGGATATGGAACTCTCAACAGGCATTAAGTGATAGATGTAAAACAACACTAATATGGTCACAAATTCTTGTGCAGGCACATAGCTAAAATACAAGTATGGCAAGGACGTATTTATGGATGTGAAAACAGAGATTTTGGACAGAAAAAATTAAAATCTAAGTGTATGGCCAAAAAAAAAAAAAAAAAAAATGAATGCGAAGGTGAGGATGCTGATTTTCTATTCTGGTTCAGAGACCCCCGCACCCCCCGCTTCCAAATCCCTCCCCCTTCTTCCTCGACTGTGACCGAGCCCTGCGAAGTTGACGAAAAATCCATTTATCGCGGGTGCAATCTCCAGACAGAAACTCATTAGTGCCTCGGCTTTGTTGGAGTTTTCGTTTTAATATTTTTTTTATGACCCATTTGATTCTTTTCATTACTTAATTATACATAACATGAAAAGAAACAATCTTCTAATTTATCTAACTCAAAGAGATACAACTACCTTATGATCTCTGGCTCCTTTTTTAAGTAAGAGGAGGGCATTTAACATGTTTACATTTGACTATTAATAGAAAGCTGGTATTTCTGTGCTCTACACAGTACATAATAATGATCTAGCCGACTGTTCATCATTTTCTCAAATCACAAAGGACGTGGTCCCCGAGGGAACTGATTATCTCTGCCTTGGTTTTAAAATATGAACTAACTTTGATAAGCAATTAATGATTTTCTGTTGTCTCCTCTCTGGCTTTGTTTTATGCCTTTCAAGTTGATATTTTTGGATCAAATCAGCATAAACACCGCATCGCACTCTGTTTGCAGGGTGGGTTTTCGTACCCCGTAGCATCAATCTTCCTCTCAGTTGCATAAAAGCCAGTCTTTGTGCGTCGCCGTACATCCTAAGAGCAGGGTTATCATTACCAAATCATCATTATCAGCCAATGTGGAAAAGGAACAGTAGGAGAAAAAATAAAAGCGTCTGTTTGTGCTGTTTCCTCCCTGCACTTCAAAGGGTGTTCTGCTGCCGGATTTCCATAAATTTATATCTGTGATCTATTCTAATGAGCATTTTACATATATATTTTTTAAACTTTATCCCTTTCTTTTGTAAACATCGCTATTGATGCACAAAGTCAAAATCCGGATACCATTTTTTTCCTGTGGCTGAAATGAGCAAATAAATGGATGCAGCAACCTGTAATTCTCAGAGGTTGTGACCCCCTTCGGAATAAATGCTCCAACGCAATGAATGAAAAGTCACAATATGCAATACAATGCAAAAGACTTTAATAAAGTTCAGAAGCGCACACATACATTAAAACATTTACATTATTCTCCACACTGGCAAATGAAACTCAGATACAACGATTATGTAAGGTGCTTATTGTATTCACATTTAATAAAGTGAGGTTATCTGTCACCCTTACACGGACCAAAGAAATGATCTCTTTCACCTATGACCATTTTTTTAAGCCCCTGTCCACAAAATCAGGCAAATCTAACCATTACACAGTGCTAGGATGCTATGTATACTCCGTACTGTGGCTCCTACGCAGTAGTGATTACATTTGATACCATAATTACATGAATACACCTCCTTTGTTAATAACAGCCTGTCCCACAAAGAGGCAATAAACAAAATTAAAAGCTTTAAAAGAGACATAGTCTGCAGAACCAGGACATATCAGGAGCAGACCCCACTAATAAAAGACTTCTGGTCCGTGCAATCATTTCATTTACTATATATAGTGTTCTCTCACGGGAGGAGAAAACAGCCCCTGGTCTTGTCCATCTGTACATCTGAGGGGGAATAAACAGGCTACGTCCATTTTAACGTCTCTAATTCTATGCTGTATTTCCTGTTTGCGCTTTGTTTGACTTTATCTAAGCAGTCTTTAACAGGACGAATCAACAACGATGCTGCTAAACCATCAAGCCAGTTACTGGTCTATGTCGTATAAAGGAGTCAGGACATACTGTTTCATAAATATTTTATAGGCTTAAAAAGAGCAGAAACGATGCTTCGAACAAAAATCTTAGGAGTTACCACTGTGTTATTGCTTGACCGACAGTCTGCTAATCTTTTGTTGGTGCTCAGTGCTCTCATTAAAATATTTATTTTGTGTATCACTTAAGCCCAACTACTCATTTTAACGACTGCCGGAGGATTACTGCGGCGTTCCTTTATCATCCGGGGTCATTTTATTGTTGATGTCACAGGTTAAATCGTTTCCAAATTGGGACCAAGACTCAAAAGGTTGGGCTTAGTGCTTTATAAAATCTGCCTTACATAAACTGCTTTCGATTATAACCCTGGCGTTTAGTCCCTTGTGATTGTGGCTTAGCTCAAAGTATTAAACTTGTCTTTCCATTCCTCCCGGTGTAATAACTGCGCGGCGATCAGCACTAGGGTCATAAAACGATCCAAGAGTTTTTGTATTGTGGAGCCACGTAAATTCTTTTTTTTTTTTCTTTCCCCGGTCTCACACAATTTGTGGCATCAAGAATGTTTTCAATACCTCAGACTGCAAATAAAGATAGACAAATGGAGCGCTTCCAGAAAGTGAAGCCAAGGAACCTATATCGCCCTCTGGTGGTCACCAGTATGGGCCTAAACTTATGTGCCACATGAGGCACATTAAAAAAGTACTTTTTTTTTTTTTTTTGTCAGATTTGGATTTTCTTTAGTTGGTGCAAGCCCCAGACACAGACTGGAGACATCAGTTCTGCAAACATCAGTACCGTAAATCGGTACCGGTAGCTACCGCAGAGACTCTGGCATGAGGTTCACTGGCTTCGCTTCAGTGCAGTGGGAGGAAGTCTCAGCCCAGCGTCCATCTTTATTTGAATGCTAAATGCTAATGTAACCCAAGCGTAGACCCTGCAGCATTAAGAAAAAGAAAAACAAAACAAAAATATTATAAGACCAAGCCCAGAGAGAGCAACATCAAATAATATAAAAAATCTTAACGTAAGAAAATAAAACGGCCATTTCGGAGACCAAGGCAAAGAAATAGAACCCACGAATATAAACACCGTCAGCTCTGTGATAGATATACAGTACATACATACATACATACAGTATAAACATATTTTACAGATCTAGCGGCTGCATCGAATACCTGTTTGATAGCACGTGTACTGGAGTGGAACATTTTTTTGGAGAGGGGTTCACACAGTTTCATCTTCACGGACACAGAAGAATTAACACATGACTCTAAAGCATTTCAAACTTCTCACACACTCACAGGAGGAGCTTTGTCAAGATTCAGGCAGGCAACGCGAAGCATCTCTCTTTCTCCGAGAACCCTCCCAATGCCCACCAACCCCTTCCAAGTTCAGCTCTTTTCTCTCTGGATTTTTGTGAAAAGGTTGCGGTTTTGAGGCTGCAGACAGTAAATGTACTTGTTTCACCTCTTCATTTCTCGCCTTCCTTCAATCCTTCCTCTGCCCTCTCTGTTCTTTTTTTCTTCTCTCTCTCTCTCTCTCTCTCTCGCTCTCTCTCTCTTTAGTAGTGGGAGCTAGAGATTGATTTTAATCCTGTGGGAGCGAGCTGTACCTGTGCCACAGAGTGTGCCATAGTGTGGTGGTTTCAGTGCCGTCTCCTGAAATATAGAGAGACAGACAGATATAGGGAGATTGTAGTTACAAGATTCATCCAGCTCTGAGCAGCCTCTGTTGTAGCATTATTAGCGGGAGGCTACACTGAACACTGAATAACAACAACATCTCTGAAGAGAGTGGAGCAGATCATAAAGAGCATTCTTCAAGGGACAGCTGGCAATCAAGTCATATTATCTTGTCAGGTTTCCTTGAAGAATGCGACATGTGTCACATGCTTGTGTGCTTTTTTTTTAATTCCTGTACTTATCAGAGCATGCAGTCAAATCCAATTATCACTTTAAATTTGTACTTTTTGGTCTCCCACCACACTGTTGCAGCACTCTTCGTTCCCCCTCACAGAAAAAAGTCATTTGAGTCAATTTTAGCCTGCTCTGTCTTTCGGGCCCTTGCCAGTGGGTCCTCTGATATGTACAGAATGGAATATTTTGCTGTTGCGATGAGAGATGTGGGATGAGGGAACTTGTATGCTAATGCCCGAGTGTGGAGGATTTAACAGTGGCACATTCGCAAGGCACTTGGATTACAGATGCGATGACGTTAAAAAAAAAAAAAAAAACAAAGCATGAAAGACACCAAGACAAAACACACGGAAAACGAATATGCAATAACACGTCTCTAAGATTTAGTCCAGGCATGAGATCTGAATCCTCGTTAGCCTTTTGAAAATCACTGCTTCTACCTTTGCTATGAGTCAGCACCAGCACTTTGTCATCTGACCATGAGTGGCTCGTGCAAAGAAAAAACCTTAACCATCACCCACACAAATGGGAAAAAAAGCACCCAATATGCACATATTTTGTTCTCAGCTGCCATCTGAATCCATTTTTATAGTGTTTTTTTTTTTTTTTTTTTGGTAAATATATTTATATAAGTCCAAACAGTCCAGAGGGTCTTTAAGCATATCGACATACTGTATGCATTCATGATACAACAAAAGCAATAACAGCTTTGCCTATATAAGCAAGGCAGGATTAGCCATGCTAAGAGGTGACCCTACGAGCTTTGCGGCGTCAGAATTACAGGCCAAGTAAGAGAATGTATTAGCCTTTTAATTTGCTACATATTAATGCTGATGTCTGAAATCACTCAGGCAGGGTGGTTAAGTCATTTGATCTACCTCCGGTAAAGCTTTCACAAGGGCTCCTCATCACTGGAGGCAGACTGACCTCGAATATCATGCGTAAAAACTGTGGTGGGGAGGAACTAATACATTTGCAAAATCAAGCCCTCGCTGCATAAGAAAGCCATGCAAATCTGCATTCTGTCTTCAAAATCTTGCCTTTATCAAGCCTCGGAAAATTTTGTTGACCTCGACGCCGCCCACCACCGTTCTCTAATATGGGTGATCTTTTCTTTCGGTGCAGCTGGTTCAAGTGTGTGGGAGAGTGTGCAGAGATGAGAGATCACTGTCAAGCACCATCTGTCACATTGATGACCACAAAGGACCACAAGGCAACCTGCCTGTGATCTCCGCTTCAGTCACTGTGATGCCAGGCTCTAACAAGAGCCACCAAGGACCGGCTAGCTGGTAGTGACAGAAAACATGCAGACTTTTTGTTTTTGATAGCCGCACTTGAATCAATCCCCTCAGATTCTGAAAAGGCACGGGGATATATATATTTTTTTTTAACCCCTCGATGAGCGCGGCGACACTTTTTGAAAGTTCCCTTTCAAATGGATTTCTAAAAAAGATGCAGAGTCGATATCACACAAATATAAGATTATTATATGGCCTGGGATAATTTCTGCGCATCTGTGACATCACTGATAAACTCAAGATGGCCGCCGCCTCTTCCCTTTATCAACCTCATTCGAAACCTAATTACATTGATTTTAATCATACTGATAATATATGAGTGATTAACCCTTTAGTTCATTTAATTAACCTCTGCAGCTGCTGATGCTCATCAGGCTAAGCGTCATGCTATTTCTGTCATGAAACAGGTTTTAAATAAGCCCACTTAAAACTGGTGGGAAATCTAAAGTGGGAGGCATCACTTTTCAATCGCTCAAGGGAACACTAAAATTATGATGTATTATCACTTGGCTATCCTGTGGAATCAATTAAGACAATTCTATTCAGCTATGACATTAAGAAAATATCTTAATCTCATATTCAAAACCAAAGAAAAAAGGAAAAATAAATTTGAACCGCCACGCACTTAACATTATTATGCTGAACTGTAGAGCGCAGTTGGAATAGTTCTGTCTATTTCAAAGCAGTCACCACCAGCAACAGAGGAAAATCATCCTGACAACTTGTCAATGTGTCGCATAAACACATTATGAATTTTTTATTTATTTATTTTTTTGGTACCAAGGGCATTTATGAAGCTAATGTGTAATGTAGCATGGCGGAGCATAGGGGTTTGAATAAAAGGTAGTTGAGGCGAATGAGTATCAAATCTGTGTGGGTGTCTTCATAAATTATCCAGATCATGATGCTTCATGGGATCAACAGTCATTTACCAGAACTGCACCATGAGGAATTGCTCAAACGCTTGCTAGGATGTCGAGTAGGATGCACTGGGAGCGAAATAAACTAACCAAAGATCTGGAAAGAAAACGGCACAAACAAAAACAAGCACCTTGTCAAATAAAAAATCCATTATTGATGCAATATCGTGAAATTGACCCAGATGTCGAGTGAATGGCAGCTAGGATTATTACGATCAAAACACAACCAACCGTGCGACAACCAAAACCTCGAGAAAAGAAACAACGGAAAGCAACCAAAAGGAATGATTCAAAACAACAACAAATAGCAAAATCAATCCAACACATGAGTGAGGTGCCAAACTTGATTAATGCACAGCAGGTCAGATATTGCGATGTACACACTATTTATTGGAATGTCATTACACCCTGTGGGAAGTGAGCGAATGTAAAAGAATGTGTATCTACATATGTCATTTATAACAGTAATTGGGGTCATTAAAGTGGACCATTTACAGGTTCGGTGCAACTATGCTCTGGCTGGCTTTTGTTGATGGACTATTGCTCCCTTGACGTTAAGAATATTCGTCTTGAGGCCCTCTGTCACCTTGATCCTCGTGACCCCCGCCGCCCCCCCGCGCTCCCTCCCCCCCTGCCCCGAGCAGCATTCTGCTCTGCCATTGGTGCGCAAGGTTACCTCCTTATACCTCTGATTTACATTTATTTCTATTGGCAGCATTTATTTATTGGGGCACTTCATGTTTGGCACACATCTCTAAGAGAACCATAACCCTTTGCTATACCTTTGGTTTTATGCCAAGCTCCTCTGCAACAAAGTCACCCGTTTCATTATTGTTTGGCGAGCTGAGAGGAATTAGTTATCATTTATATGAGCCCATCAGCAGAACTTTTTATTTCTCTTCTATTACCTTACAATTCTTATGCCTACAGCCATTACTCTGTTTGTTTATGTCAGTCAAATGCAGTACATTTGCAAGCAACACTCACCCCTGATCTCCCACAGAGTTCATTTATATTCAAACTAGCTAGCCTTTCTAATTTACATTGCTGCCATTTAGTCAAGCGATTGAATATGAAATTAACTTGCGCATTTTGTAAATAATTATGTAATTATGACTGCTTATGAGGTGATGAATGAATTAGTGGCAATCAGCAGAAGTCTGGCTGTGTGTATTGCAACAAATTACTTATATATATATATATATATATATAAAAAAAAAAAAAAACGGGACTTGAGCACTCATTTCAGGTGCAAATGACATTCATGCAGACACGGTTATGGTTTGTTGGGGAAAATTCCCTGCCTTCGCGCTGCCCGCTCCATCTCCCCACCCTCCCTCTCCTATCACCTACTGTGGGACAGCAGTGTGAGCGTGAGTGGGGACGACTGTGGGTGGGTTTAAAAAGAAAGTCATGAATTACCTGTCGAGTAGTGATTTGGCCCGCGGTCTTGAATCCCCCTTGACAGCCGCACTCTGAGACGCTGTATGGGTCGGAGCTAGTCGATGAGCACTTGGAAAGCGAGTCGCAGCCCACGACAAAAGTGTTGTCCAAGGGGAGCTCCTGGATCACGTGGTGTTTCTTTGGGGCCACTGGAGTCTCGGGTTTGATTTGAAATGTAGGCTGAGGGGACGCCGACTTGTAATGCTTGGCTAAATCGGGGCTGTCAGGTTTGAAGGTGGTAGGTGTGGTTGCCCAATTGTATTTCCCCATTGTTTGCTCCTCTAGCTCCACAGGGAGGTCCAGCGTTCCATTAACGTGCTCGTGGGTGGGGTCATCAGGCTTGGATTCATCTATGGTCACAAAGTTCAGCAGAAGGCTCTTTGGGGATCGCTTCTTCCTTTTTTTCTTCTTTTTCTTGATCTGCCTGTTTTCTTGGTTGGGTGACACCCACTCGCCGCTCTGCTTGCCCTTCTGCACCACTTTGTGTCTGGGTGTCTGCCGACAGCGCACCAGCGCAGTCACAAATATCACTAAGATGACAGTCATGGTCCCCGCTATTATAGCTATGACAACAATTACATATCCATTGGCTTGAGCAGTTACCTCACTGTCTCCAATATTACGGTCCAAGGGCGTCTCCATACTTTTTCGCAGCTGCTCTTGGATGAAGGTAGCGTTTGACACGGTGTCATTAACAAACAAGTGAACAAGTGTAATGGCGTGTAATGACTCAGGCTGGCCTAGATCTCTGACCTTGACTACCAGCCTGTGTAGCCCCTGATCGGCGGCCACTATTTTTTCCTGCAGTGTTATGTTACCCGTTGATTTGTTGATGGCAAAAAGACCTCGAGGTGAGACCCGAGATGTGATGATGATGCTGCTGATAATGCTGTACTGCAGCTCAGCGTTCATACCTGTGTCATTGTCAATGGCGTAAACTCTCGTGACCACAGCGCCGGGGGTGGCGCTGGTCCGCACCAGGTCGTATGAGTAATTGGAAGAGGGGATAACAAACACAGGCCGATTATCATTCACGTCGACAACGTTGATAGTGACCTTGGCATAGGAGGAGCTGGGTGGCTGCCCCCCATCCACCGCCTTGACCATGAATGTGTAGGAGCTTTGCTGCTCCCTGTCAAAGGTGATGTTGGGTTTGATCACCCCGGTTTGGGGGTCAATGATGAAATTATCTTTCCCATTCAATATAGACAGGGTCACAACGGCGTTGTCTCCCGAATCTGCATCCGTCACCGTGATCAAGCCCACAGTTCCGAAAAGAGGCAGGTTTTCAGGTACGTAGAAGTTGTACTCGGGGTGCGTGAAAGCCGGGCTGTTGTCATTGAGGTCCTGCACAATTAGCCTGACGGTAACATTGCTCTGCAGGGATGTGGAGCCGTTGTCCTTGGCGATGACAGTGAATGCGTACCTCTCCTGTTTCTCTCTGTCCAGGCGTTTACCAACAGAGAGGATTCCCGAACGTCTGTCTACGTTAAACCCATCAGGTGCATCAGGGCCGAGGGTATAAATAATCTCTGCATTATGTCCGCTGTCTGCATCAGTGGCACTGAGCTTTATTAGCTGTGTGGAGGGGTCATTGTTCTCTGGTATGGAGAGCTGGATTTCAGGCTGGGGGAAGATGGGCACATTGTCGTTCTCATCTTTGATTTTAATTAAAACCATCGCTGAAGTGTTCAAAGGAGGCGTTCCTCTATCCGAAGCCACTATCTTAATTGCATATTCTCGAGTTGTCTCGTAATCTAGGGGGGCGGCCGTCTCCAGTAAGAACTGATCATTAAAGACAGGCTTCAGCCGGAAAGGAACGTCGTGGTCAGTGTAGCAGGCCACTTTTCCGTAAAGATCCGCGTCTTTATCAGTAACAGTAATCAGAGCTATTTTTGTGTTGAGAGGTGCATTCTCGGAGAGCAGAACGGTTCCATTCACCAGGTTGATAATGTAGCGGGTGTCGATGGTGGGAACGTTGTCATTGACGTCTGTTACGTTCACAATCACAGTGGCTCTGGAGGGGGTGGAGCTGCTATCACTGGCGAGAACGATGAGCTTATGGACAGGGGTCAGCTCCCTGTCCAGCGGTTGCTTCACGGTAATCAGTCCTGTGGAGCTGTCAATGGAAAAGTGCCGCTTGGTCCCGGCAGAGATCTGGTTGCTGAAGGTAAAGTGGATCTGTGCATTGGAACCCAGGTCTGCGTCTGTGGCGTGAAGCTGAGCAACAGATGTCCCCATGGGGGCGTTCTCAGGCACCGTCACCTCCAGCTCGCTGTCCTTAAAGATGGGCCGATTGTCGTTAACGTCGGAGATAGTGACCTGGAGGATGGCGGTGCTGGACTTGGGAGGGATGCCACCATCCTCCACCTTGATCTTCATGACATAGGTGTCCTTCTGCTCACGATCTAGGTTCTGCTGAACGATAAGCTGTGGCCACTTGTCGCCTTCGGGAGTCTCGATGATGTCCAAGCCAAACTCGCTGACACTCTGCAAAGAAAAGACCACATTTTGAGTTGATCCTTTCTGAACTTCTATAAAAATCATGAAAGAGGAGCTTTTTTAGTGGAAATTCTCAGGTTTTCATCCTCCTCTGTGTCCTGGCTTATGTGTGTGAAGTTCAAAGTTGGTTAGTTTAAGGTCTAATCAAATTCATTTCTCCTTTTAGCGGCTGCTTAGAGAGATTCATTTACCTTTTTAGCCTCCTCATCTGATATCTTTTGCTGTCAGTGAGGCTCCTTTTTGCATTTCCCAGCGTTTTAGATCCAGCACCGTTTATAATGCTGCCTTAACTTTATGATAGAAGTCGGCTGAAAATTCAGACTCCAAATGGCCTGATTTTCAAAAACATACTGCCACAGTCAATCAGCACAGATTAACAGAGAGAGAAAAAAACACAACCTGTGGATTAGAAAGTTGCTTTTGCACGCCAGCTACAGTAGAGCTGATAAAAAACAAACAAACAAAAAAAAAAAAAACAATCGAATTCTTAATCCCCAAAGGAAGCCACAGCAACTGGCTATGTTGCGAGTTGCTGCCCTTCATGAAAAGGAAGAGTGGACTGTGTGATTTTCGATAGGTAAGGTTTTCTGTGAGAAGGGCAGATGAGAAAGAGTGAGTAGGGGGAGGAAAAAAGATCTGGCTCATGAATGAGCTGCATGCACATTATGAAACAAAGAGGTCCTTTGAAGCTCTTTTGGTCAGAAACAGTTTCATGGTAAAACAAAAAAAAAAACATCTACTTTAAAGAGATAAGCTTCACGCTGCGTCGAATTTTAGGCGAGATTACTCTGTCTAGGCACAGCTCTCAAATGAGATTAAGATATATACATTCTCTCTGTTGAAGGGAGCAACATTTCAAGCAAATTGAAAGAAGGTTTTATAAATCTGGAACTATCTCAGTATACAGGGAAGCATGTAAATTATTGTTTACCGTTTAAAAAAAAAAAGAAAAGCATTGATTGAGAGGACTGCTCACACATGCCAAGGCCACTGCAATGATTTTGTTTTTTTCCACAATTATTTGTGATGCTTCTCATGAGCAAAAGCCACATAAAGATGAATGGACAAGGCATATAAATTACGTGTGGAACCTTAGAGGTTTCAGGTGAACTGTGCTGAATCTTAATGCACCAAACTGCAGAACTGCTTCAGTCGGAGCTGAAACAACATTCTGGTGGCTCTGCCGGTGAGCACTCCTCTGTGCACACAGAGCCCCTCAATCCTCAGCTGTTTGAATAGTTCATATTCTTCACACGAGCCGCGAGTACGCGCGCCGATGTTTGGCAAAGCCTGATGTTAATAGTAGGATGTTGAGTTAGGATGTGTCAAAGGGAACCCTGCACAATGATTTATGAGCCAGCATTTCTTCTCTGCTTTTGTCTCGGTTTCACACAATTTTACAACTGACAAGACGGCACTCAGCGCATTTCAATAAGTTGAAGAGATCTATCTCTCAGCCCATGCATGTTCCTGAATGCAAAATTAGTCCGGTGGATTGCAATAAGATCTAGGGCAGGCTAAGAAAAGGCCAAATACGAGCATGAATCACTCACGAGCATGAATCACAACCTGGAGGCTGACCGAGAAGGACAAAGCTGTCTAAATTGTTATTCCACACCTATACAGGTACAACTATTATTGGTCTGTGATGAGTTTCCATCAATGTACTTTTTCAAGACCGCAGCCCTCCAGAGTGAGCAGATCTGGTATAAACGCGAGAGATATATGGCGGCCAATCTAAAACAGAGTCAGGTCATTTAAAAGAAAATGATGGAGGGACACTGTTGATGACTCCGAGTCCCGCTCCGCACACTGAACCTGAGATCGTCAGCGAGGGCGCATTTCAGTCAAGTTGACGACCTTAGTAGGACTAGGAGAAGACTGAGAATTGGGATGCAAATATATGAGGGTGTCTCAAGTCACAGTGATACTGAGGGGACTAACAGGGGAGGGCTATTCATCAAGCGCTAAAGCACTTCTTCACGATGCTGAAAGAAACTCCCCCTCTTTCTCTACCCATTCCTCATTCACTTGCTCTTTCCATACCTCATCTGCCCCCGGCCATGATTTCATGCATATAATTAAGACAAAAGGAGCTGGGAATTGTTTGTCTCGTTTTGTCAAAACCTAGAAGAGGATAATGTGTCAAAATAAGACAGTAATGAAAATTAGAAATGCTTGACAGTAAGCTCTCTACCCAAAAGTCCTACTTACTGCCTCCAGGCACTATGTAATGCATTAATCAAAATTATCTTGCACTTGGTATTGGCCCGTGAATAAATTTTGCATCTTCAAATGCACTGTGCGGTTCAGGAATAAAAGTATTCATGGGAAAAAGAAACACTTCATCCACCTAAAAATCTTAGGTATGTATCGGAAAGCCACGTTGCAATCAAGAGGCTTGTGGAGAGCCTCGGGTAAAACTGGTGCAGGTAGCAAAAGGTTAACTTTAAGAGCCCTAGAGACAGCCCAACCAAAATATAGACGCCCACTTCATCAGCCACTTTGTCAGTGAGGCATAGCCCACCGAGCAGCAGAACATTGATCTACACGATGTGAACGATGCGCCTACCTGCAGCGTGCTGGTAGAAGCTGACAGATCAGGCATCATTTGAGAGATGCAACTTAATCCAATGTGAGACGCTTCCAAATAATATGTCACAGGAATGAGGAAATGGGCCTGTGTCAAAACACTGAGCAGAACTGTTAGCAGAGCCTCCTTCAGTCCTGTTGGAGCAGAGGTGTGCACATTTCACATGACAGCATCACCTTTTTTGGATTGTCTTTCATCGTTGATGCATGCAACTGCTTTCTCTGACCTTGACCAGCTCTCACTGTGGTTTTAGGGGAGGCTACACTACAGCGATGACAGAATTTCACTCAAAGCGCCGCTGTCGCCTCTGAGATGCGGGGCTGGGTTTCATTTGGTTATCACACAGCACAGAAGAGAAGAGGCTAGCATGTCTTTTTTTTAGTCCATCCTTTGTGTACATGTGGGAGTGGCTCGCTGAGCAATGCAATGATAGTTTCAGCACATAGGGAAAAAAAGGCCTTCGTCGGGAGCTTTTGACACAAATCTCGCAGGACCGCAAGAAGATAGTCCAAGGGTGGCTTAGCAACTGAGAGCTATTCTGGAAAGAGCTTGCACACTTCTCCACAACTAAACCTTTGGCTTCCTACTGCACTTCTTCCAGAAAATGCTGCACCAAAGGTTGCAAGTATTTCCGTGCCCTTCACCGTGGCGTTCGGCGGTTCGGTCAGTCAAAAAGGCTCAAAAACGGACGAGCGAATGCCAGTGATTATTCCCGGCCACAGACTCTGCAGCCATGGTCTGTGTAAGTTTTCGAAAGTTTAACATTGCAAAAAGGGCAAAGACATTATTGCAGATGATCGCCATAATGAGCAGAACATTTGCTTGGTGATTTTCCAAGCATAAACAATTCTGGATATTGCACCGCTAAGGCCTTGGCAGCAGAACTCTAAAAATGCAAATTTCTATTCAAGACAGACACAGACTGTAATGAAACTGTTCACTCCACTGTTAACTTCATCTGAGACTCTAAAATGGACTCCCCATTCTGGTCTGGCTCTATACCATCCATGGTTTGTATAGGCTGTCCTCCAGAGTGCCTGATTCTCCTGTTTTGATGACATACTATTTATAAAAGCTTGGGTCACCTTCCTAGCTGTCCTCATGGCAGGGTGCTCTGTGCATATAAAGGGCTAATGTGTGATGCTTTCCACTTTTCCAACCTGACCATCTACAGGGGTTATTAACAGTATTGTACTGCAGCTTACTAAAGCCTCAATTAGAAGAAGAAGAGCCTTTTCCCTCTGTGCTTGAGACACGAATTACCGAATAATATAACGCCTCACTTGCTTAGATCTACTAACACATGCAACCTGTTGCAGGATATTGCACATGCACATTTGTGCTGCGTGAGCATTTTGTGTACCCTGCTATAGTTGTGCAGAGAAAAAAGAGACTCTCTGTTGTGACCTCACCTTGTGATTAAGTGCAAGGTATGGACATATGGACATATGACCATGTTATGTCAGTAACAAGTAGGTCATATGTTCAATTGGTCTAAATTAATTGTACTATAGATGTAAAGAATGCTGGAGCAGCAGCTTTGTGGATATAGGATACACACATGCTTTATACTGTGAACTCAACTTCACCGACAACGATGGCAGATGTTATATTAATAATGTTGCACACTGTTACTTATTAGACTGCACGGTCAGACATTTAGTTCCAATAGATTCTGCTTATTTGTTATCACTGCAGCTTAAAAGATGAGTATCAGGAAGCTGTTTTCTTTCAAGTTCCTTATCTTCCACTCACAGACGAGTTTAGGCAGTAATGTTTTAACTTAACCTTTATATTCAGGGACATTTCTGCATGGAAATCCAGTGTTGGATGATTCAAACATATCGAATAGCTATGCAACGCAAATGGCGTTTTCCATTAATTGTAGCCAACAGTAAATGAACCATGTGTAATTTTGGTTACTATGTGTTGCAAATCAAATATCATAAACATGATGTGTGTGTTGTGTTGGAGATGAAACAGCAGAGACCCTCACCTTGACAAGTTCATAGTGCTGAATTCCATTGATTCCCACATCAGGGTCAAACGCTGAGGGCACTGGGTATCGAGTGTTGATCGCTGTATTCTCTGGGATGGAAATATTTATTACCGTGGACTGAAAAAGAGGCGCATTGTCATTTACATCCTCAATCAGGAAGCGGATCTTGACCAATCGAAAGATCTCATCTGGCAGCACGGCCACTTCAATCTCATAGTAGCAGCGTTTCTCAGCGAAGACCCCGGAGCAGAGCTTCTCCCGGTCGATCCTGTGGTTGGTGGTGAAGATCTCCCCCGTGCTGGCCTCCACCCTCACCAAAGGCACGTCGCCCGTCTTGTACACAGGTTTGAACTGCAGCGGCGACGACAACCTGATGTTGGGGTCCAGGTTGAGGTCCAGGTCCTTGCGCAGATTGCCAATGCGTACGTTTTCTGGCTGTTCCTCCTTGACCGTGTAGTCCCTCTCCTGGGCCAGGCACCGCAAGAGCAGGCAGGCGAGCAAGGCCGCCAGCACGGCGGCCCGACTTGCTGAGTCCATACTCAAGGTTGTGTGGGAGCTTTACCTCTGTAGAAGAAATTCTGCCAAAAGAGAAGAGAGAAGGATAGAGGACATGTGGTTAAAGGAAAAAAGGAGGAAGCTTAGCCTTCAAAGTAATTATCACTATTTATGCTCAGACAGTTTCCAGCTTGACCTATAAGCACTCAACCAGTTATAAGCCCACATCCTTTCCATGTCTTTGAGTGCAAATTAACAGCTGTTTTACACAATTAACCCCCAATGACACCCACTGAACAACAGTGCATCCAAAAGGCTACCGTTTGATGTTTTTCATCAATCCATTTCATCGCCATCATGAAACTTTTCATAGTTTTCTTTGTGGATAAGCGCAAAAGCAATTTAGTGTCGTGGTAAAATGCTTTGAGAGCTCGCTCAGAAAACTACCTGCGCCAGGCCGAAAAAGAAAATGGGTCCGAGCAGAGGGAGGAACTGGGCTCATATCTGAGCCGATATAGTTCCGCAGTGTCTTCATTAGCGGCACCTCGCATCCAGACTCCAGTAGCTGAACTCAGCCTTAAGTGTTGGTGCTTACATGCATGAACACACTCTCGCGCAACCTCGTCGAGGCCCTGCTCTGCGATTAAGGGGCAAATGGTTGGGGTTGAATATAAATAATTGTGCAGGCGAATATTTCATCAATGTCGGCGTGCTTAAGCACTCACGGCATGATGATAGTAACATTGGCACATAAATGCAATGCCGTAAAAATGAACAGAATTCAATCAGGGCGCTGTTACATCTGGAGGTACGTGCCTCCTCCAGCATTGGCTTTCATCGGCGGCCAGATTACCACTCTTATTGTAGCTCGCCTGTGATTAAGAAATAAGCAGATAAATCAGTTTGCCGCCACCGAGCATTTATCAGCCATAAAGGATCTTGTGTTGGGTCTGACTTCAATCGTGTTGCCGTTTTGCTGAACCTTGTCTTGCGTTTTCAAGGCCTGCCAAAGGGCTACACGTCCTATTGCCAAAAACACAAGTAGGTCAGATGAACAAGGACTGCTTATCTGAAACAACTGCTAGCACATGCGGGCAATAAATATTGACTGACTTCCACCATTTAATTAGCCGGTTATTTATAGGGTTACTCCTTGTAGCTTTTCTAGCCATTTTCTTCATCCGTTTTTTAATATCTTGAATAAATGAGGTCGAAGCACAAACCTTCATTAGTCGCCTCCATATTGTCTTTAGTGTGTATGCCATCATAGACAGGCTGCTGGATAATAAATCCAGCAGCCTGTGTATAATCTACTGTGCTATATTTAAGGACTAATGTAATAAAATAAAAGCCACAGCCCTCCTGTGTGTTTATGCCATCCAGCCTGCTGAGGGTTTATCAACCTCATATCATTTTTTCCTCGAGATATTGGGTTTTATTTATAACACAGCTACTTTCAAATCAAACGTCTCCCTCCCCTGAAAGGCCGGCATAAGTGTGTGACAGTCATCACGGCGACGGCACACAGCCGGTGCCGAGAAATGCATCAGCACCCGACGTAACGAGGGACAGCAAATAGCTCTCAGGGAGCCGTAATACAACTTTATGAAATTTCCATCCATCCAGGCCGACAGTATTCAGGAGAAAAGGTATGACTACCTAACTGCACTACGGGGGTCCTCTAAATTGGCAAGGCGCTCACAGTCACTGACACTCTCTGCCCTGACAAAGGGGAATTGATTTGAAATAAGAATTGAATTAAGCTGCAGCAACAATTGCAGGCTATTCATGCAGCCTGTAAAGACAAGCTTCTTTTCATAAAGCAGCCTCGCGAGGCCCTCTGCAGAACACGGACAGAAAAGCCAGAAACATGACTGACTGACTGATCCATAGGGGTTCTTGTTATGAGGATGCAGCGCGGACAGGATTGCGTCGTCGTGTCAAAATAGAGATGAGATATATCCCATTAGCGAAGGTGACCGTCTTTAGAAGAGTGAGCAGCAATTGCTTCAGTACCGCAATCAGCACGCAGCACTGGGCCGAGCTCACTTGTCGGATAATGAAGTATAAATTACATCCTTAAATAGGATGTGATTTCTCAACGTAGAGGGGGGAAAAAAACAGTGAATCAAAGCGTGATCCAGATTTCCTCTTTTGTCAGGGACAGTGATGTTCGGCAGGATAAAGAGTTGTTGGCATCTTTCTTGTCTCAGAATGAGTAGTACAAATGTACTAGCTTAGGATACTAATGCGAGGCTAAAAAAAAGCATCATGAAATCGTATTAATGGAGTTGATATTTTCACGCCAGTGCAGGAGATACAACTGGCTCCTTGCCTGAGTGATAGCCCCGGTGAGTGGATGAACAGTGCTTTAGGTAAAAAGAAAATGTATCAAGGGAAGGAGGCAGAAATCCTGGGTGTCAGTCAGTGTGTCTCCTGTGCTTACATTTCACTAGTCCCCCCTCAAATGCTATTTTGAGCCATCGACAGCAGCCTGGATCCAGTAGGCAAACTCAAGCCTCTCTCTTGGGAGACAGAGGGAAGAAGAGCATCGGATCGTTTTACACAACACCGTGATGGACAGGCCCTCTCAATGTTCACAACACCACCGGGAGAGGCATCCAGCTGACGCCCTCGCTCACCTCCGCCTGGGACCACGGCATCAGCCAGAAAGTTTCAGCGTGGTTTTATTGAGGCTAACGACAAAAAAAAAGCTCTTTTCTTTTCAAGACTGTTGAACCTAATTCAGTGGATCTGGTGGGGTGATTTCAAAAGACGTTGCTACTTCTGATTGGCTTCTTTTTTTTTTTAACAGCTCTAACCATCGTTGACAGCCTGATAGACCTGATTTCAGTCTGGATCAGTCACTCCGACATGGAAATAAAGACTTGAGATGAACAGTTTTAAACAATGAAAAGGCACAAAAAGGTGCAATAAAACGAGGCCCATCGACATTGACGGCATCCATCTCCGAAGGATCTTTCCTTCTTACGAATCTTTTGCACCGAACCACAAAGTGACAATGCGTCAAAAACTGCGACAGACGATCCGGCGTGGTGTGTCTGGAGCAGCTGGCCGTGGCTATTTACACATCCAAATGCTTTTAGTGATGAGGATGCTGTTTGATATTAATTTGCGCCTTTAAGTTGTTGCTAGGTAATATTTCTCAGATACTTGTTGTTGGAAATGGCGTGCAACACTATGACCGCAGGCCTCCAGAGGGCAGTCCCTGGATGCACATGTAATCAGCTGCGATAATTGTGAAGTTGCTTTGAAGAATCTTGAATCAGGGACACTAAGTTTAAAAATAAATCAATCGATCAAACACTACTAAGCCACAGGTACTTCTAAAGTTAAACGCATGCTACGGTATGGAAACACATGTATTATAAATACATGCTAAATTATTAATCAGCATTTCTGTTTTTTAAAAACAAGATTCAGTCAGGGCCGAGCATTTCCGTTGCTTTGACAGAGTTTCTTACTTTTCTTGAGACCTGGAGGTAAACAGTCAGATCTAAGGCTGAGAAGCCTCTCATCAGACCGCAGACTTCAGAGCGTCCCAAAATGTTAATCAATCACCAACCAATCACTCCGCCAGCCAATCAGCTACACGTTGCTGGAACGTTGCAGTAGAAGGCTGCCGGAGCTGCACCTGCTGAATTTTGAGAGCAAGGCTAATTTTTGATTGCTTTCTTATTATGCCATCAGACTTGACTCAGCCGTGCGTGTGTCTTGCAACAGCCTGCATTCGCTTGACAGGATGCGATGGGATGAATTAGTAAAATCTCTTCCGCGTCTGGTGGAGCTTTGACACATTTGGAGCAGGAACAACCAACTGTAGTCAGCTTAAATGTAGTGAGGATTAAAACACGATCATCATGAGCAGGATGAAGAATCACACCACATATTTATCAGAACTCCGGCGGGCCGAGTGTGCACGGACGGACAGTCTCGGAGGTTAGAGTCCGTGGCAGCCTGAACCGCTTGACCACAGGCGCGCTGTTATTCCGCGTACCCACGCTGTGAGCTTGTCTTCCAAGCGGCTCCGTAACCTCAGTGAGCCCAGTCGAGTCCCTGCAATTGCATGCTCTTGGAAAGCGGGCCTCTGCGCCGAGCGATCACTTCGGAACGGGACTAAATATCGCCCGAAGTCGTGACCAAATTTATAATGCGACAGCTCAGCCATCAATTCCCGGCGCGCCGCGTCCGTCCTCCTCACTGAGATTTTTTTTTAATCTCCCGAGCAGCTCTAGGAAAAGCCAGAGAGCGTCAAAATGACCGCAAAACACGGATTAATCCAAACGCGCACCAAAGTTCGGGCAACCTCGTCTGTTCTCTGGGACAGCAAGTTAGATTTTTCTGCGGTCACATAAATTAGCGTTCGTTGACGCGCTCAGGAGGCAGCTCATTCAGTCAGCACAGACACGTCTCTCCCCATCCCAGCTTACCTTCCACGCGTCTATGATGGAAAATCAGCCGCGAGTTCCGTCGCGCAGAGACATCACAGATTTGTTGTTTAAAAAAAATAAAAATCAAGTGCCAAATCTTAAACTGCGGGAGCAGAGGGAGACAGAGAGAAGGATCCTCATCAGAAGCCGCAAGAATATTCGCTGCAAGTAGGAAAACAAGTCATCCACTATAAAAACTCATCCGTGCGCTAAAAAAAAAAAAAAAAAAACGAATTCACGTGGTCCTCGTGCGTAATGGGGGGGGAAAAAATCATGCACTGCGATTAAGTTTGTTTGAAGGGACGATGTAATTCCTCTGCGAATGTCTTGGGCTCGCAGTCCCACGGAGATACGGATTGATCCAAGCTTGTTTTACAATAACTTTGTATCCCTAGCCTACACGTTCGCTCTGGAATCCACACTTTACTTCTGCAATTTCTTTTTATGACTGGAGGCCACTATTTTCGCGTGCGTTTAAAGGCTTCTCAACGAGTGTGTAAAACTTCAATCCACCGGCGCAAAAAAAGGGACAGACTTCTGTAGGAGCAAAACTAAAGGCTGAACCTAATTTAGTTCGATGATACGTGGTCCTACTGATGCGAGATTGCGCCCGTTTCCCCACGAAATCGTAGCGGAGCGACGCGGAGAGCGCATTGCCCCCAATGGAGTTGGATCAAAGTGCGCCTGAGTGCGGCATCACTTACAGGAGCGGGAATAGGCGGTTCACCCTTTCTGTCTGCTTAGCTGTAGATGCCTCAGTAGTATTGCATGAACTCAGTTCCTCAACACTACCCACCTCTCTTCCTCTCTGACATCATGGCTGAAGGAGGAGCCAGCCGCAGATTTAAGAGCCCCCCGTCCCCTTAAAGCCGTACTGCGTTGGAGAGATGCTTCCACTCGGATGGAGGTGGATGGTGCGATGTGCGCGGACCGTGCAGTAACCGCGCTGCCAAAGGGGGTCCATCGCCATCCATCACCAGTTACTGGATCGGCTCTGGAGTTGGAGGTGCTCAGAGCTGGGCTGCATGTCAACAGGCTGCAAAAACCTTTTGTGCTGAACTGAAAAAAATCAGAGTACATACAATATTAAGGGATTGTAAAAACGCTGAATTAGTTAGTCACTCTCTGCACAAAGCAGCAGCTGGCACATTTATCACCTTAAATCCAAGGAAAGGATGCAAATTATTGACCTGCTCAAAAATCACAGCACCATCAAGCTGTCACTTCCTTTTTTTTTTTTTTTTTGACGTGCGGGCATTTTGTCCTTAAATACCCTGAAGTAAATTGCACCTATCAGGAGGTCATAAAGGGTGATGGTCACTCAAAGGTCAAATGATAAGCGCCATCAGCTTGTGCCACAAATGGCGTTTTAACAAGTTTAGCCCCAGGCGAGGCTGGATGAGAAGCTATTTCACTTGTTCAGCTATTACCTTCAGATCATTTCATGCCACTATGTTGATCCCTAAAGACAGAAGAGCCTGAACAGGGTCCAGACGACCATTCAAGTGGCTTCGTAGCGCACACATAGGAGTCTGTTTCAACAGGAACTGGAAATTCTTGCATAGCTACTGTATGTTCAAGTCTATGTTTTTTAGAAAACAATAACTTTTTAGAATTGTTCCCCCCCCCCGAGAATCTGTTTGGCAACGAGGCAAAAGCTGGAGAATTTTATTAAATGAAACGTCTGAGAAAAACCTTTGGTGTTTTTAACACATTAGAGTAAATTTATGCAGTGGAAATTCATAGGAATAAGACCCAGTTGAGTTGAAATGTGAAATAGGGAAATCTGAAGGAGACTTACCCTTCAGGTCAGATGGCAGTGATGAGATATGGGCTTGATGACTTCTGGAAATAGGACTTCTGAATGGAGGATGGCACAATATCCCTAATTGAGGCTCTGAAGAGGCTGAGTTGAATTGTAAAGTCTGTCTGATGCTGAACGACAGCAGGGAGGCAGAAAAAAAGTACCATTTGACAGCTCGCACAGCTAATTTGTGGCAGGTTGCGATGGGCTAAAGGGGGAGCTGGGTTTCAAAATATCTGCACTTTGTCAGAATTGAGCGAGGTGATATTGACGTAGAACCTACAGCTATCAAACTCAGAGTTCGTGCTGAAGTCGTTTTCCATTATAAGACTTCTAGAAGTTGTACAAAAGTCAAAAGCTTTGACCTGGACTTCTGTCAGAGCGAGGAACACGGTGACGCTAAAGTTGAGGATCGAGTCAATGGAGATTTTAAGCTTGTTTGACAACGCTCTGGTAACAACTCTGAATAATAAAGCTTTGTTGCCCTCTCCACAACTTTTTACTCTAGTAAAATATCCAAACCCTTCCCAGCAGTTTGTTAACGCCCAGCTGGTCTGATCTATATATTATCTATAATGAGCATTAACTAGAGGGTTGTGTTATGACCTCCTAGGGCCCGTTTCAGAAAGCGGGTTTTCAAAACTTGGAGTTTGAACCTAAACTCAGGGTTGCAAAACTCTGAACTGTCCAACTCAGTGTTTTTGGATTCAGAAAACGTATTCAGAGTTGGTTTAATCAACTCTAAGTTAAAGTTACCCCGAGTTATGCCCATGCACGGAGATCTAAAAAGCCTTATCGATGGAATCCAGATAACGTGATTCACCATGGCAACAAGTGAAAAAAACCTTCATTGTCACACTTCTCCCTCTTGGAGATGGAAGATTTCATGACCACATACACCGAAAAGGCGCATATTTTCAAGAAAACCCCCAGTGTCCTTTAAATCACAACAAATTAACTCAGAGTTTTTGCTAAACCTGCTTTCTGAAATGGGCCCCTGGGCTCCTGAACACAACACAAACCAGAGGTAACTGCTAGTTTGGAGCAATTTATTTTAGCAAATCAAGATCAAGTTTATGCTTCAGAACAGGTTAACAATCATGAAAGCTGAAGTAAAGGTGACGCACACTGACTCAAACTCGCCCTGAGGGCTAGGCTAGCTGCTCTTATATTTCCAGCAGAGGGACACGATTTGTGGAACCGGAGACATGTCGCACCAATCACCAAGGAGGATCTATGTACCATAACAGGTGGAAATGGTTGTCCATGCCCCTCCCAGCAGGAACCAATCTGGGTAACAGCACAGTCCACTTGAACTACAATTAGGCACAACACACACACAGAGGGAAGGGTGCAGGTGCTGTGAAAGTAGCAACAGGACAACAGATGCATTTATTTCTTTTTTTATTGTGACATTCAGCCAATCCCAACAAGCTGTAGATGTAATTACTGGGACCAGTACGCCATTGGGACGGTTCTGAGTCTATTTTTTTATCATTTAAAGTTACGATATGATGGTAAATCCAGCCTCACTCGTCCAGTTTGTTATAGCAACGGCTAACTTGAAGACTGAGCAGGCTCAAAAATATAAAAGCCGGCACAGTTGGCTGGAAAACTAAAGATACTTAATTTTCAGATGTGATTTGCAAGGCCGGCATCCAGAGATCTCCGATGAACACAAAGTAAAATAGAGCCGAAACTTTTCATTCTTTGGCAGGTTGTCCAAGTAACCTGCAGACGTTTACCTGAGCCCATGCTTTGCTTCCATCCTGACTGAGTGTGTGTGTGTTTGTTGAAAAAGTAACTTCTTCCTGGCATGTGAGATTAATATGTGCACTTGAATCCATCTTAAACTTTCCTCCATGAAAACCTTTGCTGTGATAGTGTTAATATGGACATCTTGTCTTTCTGTTTGTGAATCTAAAACCAAAGTGTTTGATGCCAGAATGACCTTGAAAAGAGACTGAATAAACACAAAGAAGAAAGACGAAGATAAAAATAGAGATTCTTCCAAACACTAGATATAAAATCCAGCTTTTCTCTCAGGTCCTAGATGCATCACAAACAATGAGCCAATCCCCACATATGCATGGGTAACACACACACACTCACGGACAGAAACATAATCACAGAAGCTTTTACTGTGAGGCAACACTCTACCGCCCGGAGACACACGGACACAACATTTTTTACTTCTTCAGACTGGATTTGTATCCATGGCAACCCTCGAGAATAACAAAAATTGACCGCAATAAGTTAAAGCTATCTCTATATAGGCTCATCTCTTCTCGATGCCTCTATTCTCCTTCTTTCCTGCTTTCAAAAAGATCACCAAAGAAAAGCAGACAGATTTGAGAAAGATGGAGTGGCCGGAGCGAGGACAATTCAATATTTGCTTTAACCTTGTTGGCAACGGAGGAAGAATTTTAGAGAAGGTAAAGCTGAAAGAAAGGGAAAATACACCATGGATGCAATAAATGTCAACCTTCTGTGTTGGTATATTTTGGTTCAACAAAAATGGAAATAAATGTAAGAATATTGTGAATAATCTGGTTGATAATAGGCTGTGTATAATAATTGTGCCTTAAGGACAGTCTGTCTGCAGAATCCGACGTCCTTCAGTCGCAATCAGACAGCCGGCCTCATGCCAATTTAAGAATATTCCTGAAAAAACAAACGCAATCGATAATAATCTAACAAACAAGGCTGAGAGCTGGCGAAGGCGGCGTGAGGCAGAAAGCAGCTCTGGAGGTTAATGACGGGTCTAACACTGTGTCGCGACTATCTGAAACACAGCAATTAGACGACCAGCCGGCACTTTGTGCCACCGTTATTGTCGGCGGAGATCTCCCTAGCTAATGTCCGCTGGCAAATTAACGTCTGCGCTGATTCAAAAGTCTTTTACCACCCAGCACAAATCTCCTAATTGCACTGAAAGTACAAACGCAGGTTTGGTTGACTTCTCCGAGGGTACCGTCACCTTCTGTTCCTCCTTTACCCCCACTGGCCTTTTAAAGACCATAAGTGCCTTTGGAGAAAAAAGTCCATATGGACAACGTGAGTTTTTGTTCATCTTCCTGTTCATCACCAGGGGCACTCTACATCACAAGGCTGCTTTTGAACCGCACCGCTGACCTCTGCCCATCAAGAGAAGCCCATTCAAGCTGCAGCGTGAAGAACAACCTGGGATTCAATATCTTTCTGAAGGGTGTTTGGACACGCAGGCTGTGGAGCCGAGCATCAATCGCTCCTGTTTTCTAAACGCGCAGCTGATACAGCAGGAGGAGAGCAAACATTTCATCTGCTGGCTTTGATCTATCACTTTTTCCCTTCAAAATAAACAAAATATTACAAATGTTCCAAAAGTGCGACGGAGAACAAAGTTCACATTGTTCTCTCTTAGAGATGACAACTAAAATCTGCTCCTTTCTCCTGGAGGAGACGCCGAGCACAAAAACACTCCGTGAACTCTGTCCTGTTATTATTTCAGACGTTTTACTTTGAAAAATTACCCATAGCAGCATTACAAGTCGTAAAAAATAAAAAAAAAAAAAAAAAAAAAAAAGTTTAAGTGAAACCCATTAAAGTTGGTGAAAAATTCCAACCTAAGTGTGCCTGAAGGGGAGTCGATACATCAGGACATAAAGGAGAAAACGTGTGTCACTGGATGTGAATCAGGATGGCTTTGGCTTTTCCTCTGACTTTGCATGGTGAAGGTCACCGAATTGATTTCAAATTAAAAAAAACGTATGCGCTGAAGATTTCAATCTTAATGACGAGCCTTTGTGAGGTCTGGTGAAAGACTGGCCCTGGTGCTAACAATAGCAAGCAGAAAATAAATTGCATTGGAAGTGACTTGTGAGTAGGAGGGTGGCCGTTGCTGAATCAATCCTTGCCGGTACTTTTTTTTTTCTGTCCCAACATTGTTAACAATTGGAACTTGTTCTCTTTCAGCAGTACAAAGGAGAATCTGTCCAATGTCACAGAGATGTGTGGAGTTCAAACATTTACCTTTCATCTTTAACTTTTTTTTTGAAGAAGGGGTTTTAAGAACGAGAGAGAGAGAGAAACCAGAATAGTGCTTCTGTAATCACTAAGGAGTCATTATTTGGCGCTCTTTCTCCCCAGATGGGTAGACGCTTGATGTTCCTGTCACGTTGTGTTGCATTTTCCCAGCCTTGAATGGGCTGTGTACACAGCCATTGTTTGAGGAGTAAAATTGAAGGCAAACCTTGTAAACTGTGGATGCCCCCACGCCAAAGACATAACACTGCAAAGACAATTTGTGTAGACATGTCTTTTCCACCCGCGAGACTTCGTGTTCCTTTGCTGGAGGCTTCGCTGAGGCCACACTTGAAGCACAGCAACAATGCAGGAAAAATTCTTGAAAAAATCTCATTATATGTTGAACAAACATCATAATTCATGCAGCAGAAGGGCAGGGAGACTGGCTCTGTGTCTGAAGCCAAGAGAGGACGGGAGCCTGTTAGATCTTCACGCATCAATGAGGTAATTCCTATGAACAGGAGTCACATGTCTACAGCTCAAGTGGTCGAGATGCCAACTGTACTTGCTTGAATTTGGGAATATCCATGTAAGTAAGATGTCCCAGGCTTCAGCGACCACCAGGCAGCAGTGCGACAATGCGTCCGTGACCACCGAGTCCCAAACCCGGAAATGATTCATCACATCGTCCCTCACAGTTATCTCATTACTGCGCCATCGCTGATGTGCTAGCCGGCACATCAGCGAGGTTGTGGACTAGAGCATCTCTGAAAGGCAACCTTATCTTCTTCCTGGCAAATCTCATGCCATTACATTGTAGTACACACAGAGGAGCCTGTTTTTTTTTTTTTTTTATGAAAACTGCTCTCATCTGAGGCAGGGCCATCAAAACAGATTCCTGAGAATCTCCTTTTTTTGTGCAGTAATGATCAAATGTCCAGCAGGGCCGCATTATTTTCCCAGTCTGAGACGACATGGCGAAGGTCGGGAGCTGGAGTCCTGACTTCAAGGGTGACAATTATAATAACGAGCTTTGTGTTTGTGGAGAGCGTTTTCATCTAATGTACACAGTAAATGTTTCAGATTTGAAGAAGAGTTGATAATGGTCCAAAAGTGAATTCACTTTTATTCTCACTTTCACGGGAGGTTGTTAAATAATTTCCAAGTACTGTAAAACATTGGATGTCTTAGTTTATTATTTTATTTTACTCAAAAGGGGGCTGCAGGAGCTGAGAGGCAGAGATAGCGAAGCCGGTCTGAACAATTGATGTTGACAGGCAGAGTGGTTAAAAGGAAATTAGCATGTTTAATTACTGGCAGTGCAATTTTGAAACATGTGGGTCAATAAAAAGCCTGTTATTTTATGTGGGATCCCCCCCAAATAAGTGATGCTCTTTACAATTTTTATTCAACCTGTGGGAAATTGATTGAGTCATTTGGGCATTTGAGAGCAGGATCTGGTGCACCATCTCATTCAAGGTGGAGTGCTGCAAGGGGATTAAATGTGTTCCAACACTTGTGCTTTTCATGCCACTTAATTGGTCCACGTTTATCAGGAGCAATTGTAAAATATCATGTAAAAAGGCTTTGCACCACTTACTTTCCAGAGTGTTGAGTAATGGATAGTTTTCCTTCACTCACGCTGGTAAATGAGTGAATTACATAATATTATGCTAATGAAGGAGAACAGCAGTACAGAAGTGTGTAAGCATAAAATGTTAGTTCATTGTTGATTTATACCTTTGCTCAGTCATATACACTGATTGATATGTTTTGCTGAAGGTGTGACGGTTAACTTATATCAAGAGCAGATTTAATTCCATCCACTTGTGGAAGCTAGCAACATACACATGGAAAGCCAGCTTGCACTTTGTTAAAAGGCTCTAAATGAAGGCCAGATGAGGCTGTGACTCCGCGCTTTTCCCATCTCACACCAGCCTGGATGAAAGCAGAAACCTTTCAAACCTCAGACCAGCCCAAACCTGGTCGAGACGTGAGAGCAAAAGCCAAACGGCACGAGACATGGCACAGCTGACCCGGGTGCACCCATGCGGGTCTCCGCCATCTTTCATTTTGGCTGCTGCCCCCTATATAAGACTTTAAGCTATTCATGCTCTATCTACATGTTTTCAAACAGAAATAAACAGCAAAACATGAAGCCACCAGCAAACTCTTATAAACATAATTTACTTTGGAAAAACATTGAAAAAGTCAAAGCAAAGGTTAGACTTTATTTACACTAAGAAATTAGAACTATAATGGTAAATCTTGAATAATCATCTGCTCTCACACATGCTCAGGGACTGAAAAACAACACACAGTCTTGATTATATCAGTGTTTTTCGTTGGAAAGATAACAGTATAGCCTCAAAGCTACTTTGATGTCACCTGCAGCTGCGCCATCAAAATGACAAACTCAGATAAACAGTGTGTGTGTTCAGCAGCCTTCTGAGGGTGCTTCTGACTGACACGTGATGGCAGATCCTCCTGGATTCTACCCTCCCAAACCGAGTCGTCAGCGGCGCTGTGCTGCCGCAACAATCCATACGACCATGTAAGTTTGCACGGTGACATTCATAAATCGGGTAATTGTTTCACAGCCACGTTTGTCATTGTGTTAAACCTGTGTGTGTCGACGGTGCATACAGCCTCTGACATGTGACAAACATGTTATGCACTATAAATAAAACCAAAGGCCCTAACAAAAGTTGGCCAACCTGCATGTTACACAAAAAGTAAATTCTACATCAAGTCTAGAAAATCATGGAATCCATGGAAATACAGTCCAGCATAAACACAAACACACGTCACTGCTTAGCTACTGTTTGTTTTTTTTCGGGTAGAGCTAAAATTAGAACATGGTGGAGCTAAACTGATTGTTTTCAAAGCATGCTGCGGGGAACAAAACACTCTAATGTAGACACACACACACACACACACAAACACACACACTTGTGGACTTTCATAGGCATAATATATGCCAGCTCCTTACCCTAACCATCCCAACTAACCCCCTGACCCTGAGCCTAACTTAAACCAAATTTTAACCCCAACCTTAAAACTAAATCTGAACCCTCAAACAGACTTTTGAAGTAGTGAGAAGCAGCCAAAATGTCTTCACTTGGCTAGTAGAATAAATAGTTTGTTACTCAGTATATACAAGAAGGCACACACAAGCACTCAAATGCAAACAGAATGTGTTTTAATAATTCATCTGTCCAAATAATGGAGTCATTATGATAATCCATACATTCATGTTACAAGCATTCCAATTATACTGATACAGGGACACACCTAGACATCCGCCCATTACCTGATTCAGTCAGATACTAACAAAGGAGAAAGAGTGCAGACGCGTCCTGATCAGCTTCAACGGGAGTGTGATGTAATCACATATATTCACGTAGATGTTGTCATGCCACGGTAAACACACTGGGAACACACACTAGGGAATGTGCATGTGAACTGGAGCTGTTGCTGGACTTTATGGAGCCATCATTTTTCCCAGCCAGCCTCCCAGCTGGCATGCTTGCCTCCCAGTATGCTATCATCCAGGCTGCATATCATTGGCTAGACCAGTACCAATTGTAGTCCATCACCGTGCCAGCGCCTGAATACCCACTCCTCTGCCAGATTCCTCTCCTGGGTTAACTGGTGCCTGCCAACTCCTCCTTTGGAGCCACCTTTGAGGAAACCCCTGGAACAAAGTCTGGTCCCTGCTGACATCCCACAGCCCCCCCACACAACAATCCCAACACCCCCAACACCAACCCTGACTCCCCCTCCCAAAAAAAACTCTTTTTCTGTCCTTTATGTTGAGAATTTAGCATTCAGATCGTTACATCCTCGCTTGTCACTAAACTCAGTAGATCCCCTCATCTTGTCTTGTTCTTCCTCCTCAGACTCCACTAGATCTTTCTCTCCTTATCTTCAGATTCCAGTCCCACCGTGGGGTACCCTGCCCGAGGTCTTCCACCTCAACCCTCTGGTTCCTGCTCTTGGTCCCGTTTTTTCTCAAACATCAGTCATTATATTGACACTTAATTCCAGTCTGTTCCTCTGGGTGTGCCATTAACAACCCGACGTCCGCCAGGTGGACAGTCCCGCTCTACCAAAGCTCCCATTTCTGATTCCCAACTCCAGCACTTCTTGAGCTGTAGCAATCCCCAAGCTTTTGAAATCATAATCGCAATTTCCGCTTTGTGGCAACTAAACTGTAGGATTTGCTCAAGCATGAAATGTGCAAGGTATAAAAACATGTAGAGACGACATATAGGCATGGTGTTTGTCATCTGTCATGGGAAGCAGGCATGGCATTTAAAAGAAGGAAATCCAAGCACAGACATAAGGTGAGATGATACAATGTAAGTTAATACATAAATGCATAAATAAAGAAGCACCCTCGTCGTCTGTAGTATCAACTGTACTACTGCATTTTTGTGATAACTCTAACTCACGTGTAGCAGCAATTTTGAAATTCTTGGAAATATTCGCTGTGAAAAACACCCAACGTGATTCTACCGAGGGTAAACGTTCAGAACCGTCACATCTGTGCCTGTTTGCTAAACACAGTTGATGGCACTTGGAAATAAGAAAATAAAAACTCCTTGATTGATAAATTTATAAAACCCACAGCCAACTGTTAGTTGTAATATTTCTGAAAACATTTGTAAAGCTTCCGCGCGTGTTTCGACAGATCCTCACCAGCGTGACTCCCGTCCCACACTGCCAGATGCTGCTGTTCAGAAATGCCTCGAACACCAGCTTTGACGCCATCATTTCTGTAGACGAGGGCTCGTGTTATTGCGTTATTGTTGGACTCGGCGAGTCGTTGCCTCTTTAACGAGCAGAGGTAGGGAGTGGGACATGTTAAATCCCGACACCGGAGCAATGGATCACACAGTAGCTTCCTATAGAGCTGTCTGTGCCAGACCATCAGTCAAATTAACAACCTAAATGGACTTCTGTCAAGTGGCGTCTTGATAACGTGAGTGTGTCTGACCACAGTGTGCACCCATCAGAGGGAAAATGCTTATTGATTTCACGTTTGCAGGACCTGCGGTCTGTCGTTGGAAGTGACGTTCGGTAATCTCGACTTTATTGGGATTTAATCTGGAGTGGCTGCACATGTGAACACAACCACTCAACCGCTTGCTTGACTCGCACCCCTGACCGTCTTCCTCCTGCCCACTCGTTCATCCTCTGATTCCAGTTTGACAGTAATGTGAGGCAAAAAACAAGAGAAGGCAGCAACGTCACAAAGTGCTAATACCTTTAATAAAGCCATATCTTAGCATGTTATGATAAGAAAGGAAGTTCTGTGCCAGGTTTTACTGCAATCTGCCAAATGTTGATGCCAAACTCTATAAATTCACATTCATCTCCTTGCCAAAAATGAATACCCAAAATATGGCTGCAATAATGAGAAAGACTGTATCGGAGGTGTCCTCTTGTTTGGGTTTGGTACGATGCCATCTCTGGTGTATCGACAGTTGAGGCTGACTTGTTTGCTGTCTTCTGTGCCTGTCTTTTGGCAGGTCAGGCCGTTGATCATGATTCCAAATAAAGTGTGTGTGTCTGTGTGTGTATGTGTGTGTGTGTGTGTGTGTGCGTTTGTGTTCCTGAGCTAAACGCTGAACCAGCAGCTGCCAGTAAAGGCTCTGCTGAAGCTGAATTCACACGGGTCCTTCACGCGCTGCGTTTGGGTTAGGGTGCATGTTCACGGCAGAAGGTTTCACTCAGCATGTAAAGGGAGTTTAGCAGGGGTGTACGGTCACATGGGCCAGCTGGTGAGGCGAGAGCTTCTCGGTGTTCAGGCCTCAAAAAAAACAAAAAAAAAGAAAGAAAGAAAAACATGATCAGGTATCAAAATTCTGTTTTACTTTTCAGAGAAAGTCAGCCAAAACTTGCCAAGTGTAGGTGTGTGTAGTACAAAACTCCTCTAACAGGTTTGGTTCTGGCAGGTTTTTTTTTTTTTTTTTTTTTTTTTTAGCAACTCTGAAGCAAGCGAGCGAGACTAAAATACAACATCTGAACATCGACGTGAGTGCATTTTCAGTCAAACTCTTTAGAAACGGAAAAAAAAGGTTCCTCCTTCAAAAGCAGCGTGTGCGAGGCGGATACGCTCCCTGGGTGTCTCCTCTCATTTGTTTACATGGTTTCTTTATCATCAAAAAAATAAAAAAAAAATAAAAAAATCATCTGGAAACTGAATATTACTGCACAATCGGCCAACTGTGAAGGTTTTCATTTGGGTATTATCAAAGACAAGGGTAAAGGACTGTACACCAACCACACAACACAGCCGCAATTACACAGAAACTCTTCAGACGTGAGAATGAAGAAAGGAAAATAAAAACAGAAAAAGTGTATTTATTCCATTTGGACACGGACTGGAGACATTTTTTTTTTCTTTACCCGGGCAACAAATCTGGGATTCTATGTTTATTAAAAAGCTGCTTATGTTCCCTCCCTCCACTTTGTGAGAGCAACAATACAATTCTCCTTCAATTCGGCTGTTTGGAGACTTAACCATTTCTGTTTGAAGTGTCTCGATTTCTCTTTTTTTTTCCCAAGGGTGCAGAATTGGTTTGTAACTGTGTACCGCGCATTATTTTATTTGTGTGCACGTGGAGCACAATATTTACATAAAAACCCTGCAGTGTGGAAAGTTTTGAACTGATTCTGGCAAAGAAGTCGACTAACTGGGAGCGACCAAATGAAAGCCTGAAGGACTGGTGGATCTATGTGTGTGTGTGTGTGTGTGTGTGTGTGTGTGTGTGTGTGTGTGTGTGTGTGTGTGTGTGATGGTGGCAAGAGAGGACACTGCAGGGTGTTGGTGGGTAACTGAGCTTTAGCCTGGCTGCGTCTGAGAGCAGTAAATCCGACTTGGTTGGTAAACAGATGCTCCAGGGACACTTCCTTTGCATGCGAGCAGCTGCGGACGAGATGGAAGTCCTCTGTGATTCTAATAGACTCAGCTCATAGAAATCACCATAGAAAATGCCAATAAGGCTCTCAGCCATGGCTCAGACTCACAGCCACACACACTAGAATTTGAAATGACTCAACGAACAAATATGCATTTGCTTGTAAGCGCCGCAACTTTTCTGAGCAGTAATGACTCAGCCTTTGAAGAATAAGTCAGTCTTTAAGGATCTGAAGGATATCTTTGCTTTCTAACAGCCGTCCGCTTCCTGGGATGGTTAAAAAAAAAATTAAAAAGAGGCGTTGTGCTTCTTCAAGTGTGTGAACCGCAAATTTTATGCTCAAAGCTAATTTCTGTGGTGGTGGATTTCAGAAGAGAATACTGTGTCATTTAGCTGTTTTCTTAAATGTGGGTGACGCTGAGACAGATGCCCTTGGACGGTGCAGTCAGAAGCGGGATGACATTGCGAAGTGGGAGGAACTCTTTAGACCTTCACACTTAAACGGAACTACACGGAGCTCATTTTAATATCGATGCCTAATGGTGCCAGAGCGAAACAGCAGACAGGATTTACGCCATCAACCCTTCGCAGATAACATGAACAGTGACCAACATTCCCACGGAGTCCTTAAGGTAGTCAATTCTGAAGTCTTCCCCTCACTTTAAGTCATATTCTTTCATTTTAAGTGACAGTTTGAATTCATTTAAGCAACAAAACCACAACTATAAACAGCCTGTAGTTCTACCTGTATATTATACATGTAAGGTCACAGGTCAGGACGTCAAAACCATCTATAAGTGATCACTCATATCTGCAGTATGGAACAGATAATCCTCTCTCAGACAACATCAGTTTTCTTCTTTCCTTGGACGTTATTTCCTGTTCAACAGAAGCAGCCATAATTTGTCTTCATCAGCGTTACGGACGTCCTCGGGAACACAGCCTGGATTTGAAAAGTATCAGATCAACAGCACATTTTTCAGAAAATGGCAGATCCAATTCGATCCACGTCCCCCGGGCTCTCTCCTTAACCACTGGCGTGCTGATCCTTCACTCACTGTGAGCCGAGCAGAAGCTTTTCAAATTGTTTTTGCCTCCCCCGACCTGCAAGGAGAGCCTCGACTGAAGCTGGCCGTGGTTTTCTTGAAGACATGCAAAGCTGCTCGGCCAAATTGCAAATAACCTATCTGAGACGGACGAGACAGAGCACTGTCAGAATTTGATGAGCGGCAAGATGGGGCGCGTGACGTGTGATGAGAAAACGGGCATAAATGTCAAGCTGAATCCCCAAAGAAGTCCCGGGCTTATTGTTTTCACAGATTTGCTGATGTAACACAGTCTGAGAAGAGAAGCGGAACTTTTAGCAGCAGCACACTACTCTTTGTTCTGACCCCGAAAACCGTAGCAAAGTATGACATTTTCTTTCTGCCAACTGTCTTTCTAGATGTTGTCACCCAAGAAATTAAACCATTTACCATAGCCATTTCAGATGTCTTCAGATGGGCTTCTACCCCCATCCTGCCATTGCAGTCCTGGCACGCGGTCTTCTTCTGTGGTGCTGTGAATTCCCTTCATTAATTCATGCGGGTTTGTTTGGCAGAAACAGAAAATCTGCACTCATTAGCTTCATTTCAGAAGAAGCCAGGTGTAGCGTAACAATGCTGCGTGCGTTAGCAGAGCATCAGCGCTGCACTGGCCCACACAAACTCTCTGAAGTCTCCCAGAGCATCCAACAGTATAAAACTGGTCTGGGATGGTGTTGCTGTTCTTTTTGTTGTAGTGTTACATGCAGGACAGTCGCTCTATAGCAACCATAGTCAGGGTGAACCTTTCTCTGAGGAGTAATGTGCTTAAAATGTGCACTGGGTTGACTGGTTACTCTAAACTGGTGTGAGTGAAGGTGTGTGTGCCCTGCAGCACACTGGCAGCCTGTGTGACTACCACTGCCAGCCTGTGTGACACTGGCGAGCAACATGCATTCAGCAGGAAATGGCGACAGCAACATCAAGGTTCCTGTAGGGAGTCTTGTAAACCAAATCTGAGATGACTTGGGACTGATGGTCATAATAATTCCTGATTTGTCATTTAACCTGACTTCTGAGGGCATGACATTTAAAAAACACAAATATTTACCCATTATTTAAATATGTTCTCTATCTTCGGGGATGTGTTTCCAGCTGTGCTTTGTTGTTTGCTTTTGCCCTCAGATCGGGTTTTAGCTAGTCTAAAACGCAAACAATGTGGCTAAATGAGTTCTCACTGTCACACGTCCAAATGCTGAATCCAATCTCATGTCCTCATGGCCTGACTCGCAGTCCACCGGTCAGATGTAAGTGTGCCGAACCCTCCGCTGTCCTTTCTGCCAGTCCAGCCTGATTAGCAGCAGCTCGATTCTCTTTCACATTCAAATGTGGAAATCTTTCAATTTCAGCTGTGAGCCAAACACACCGTCAAATAAACGGATGGGCTCCACTGAACACACTGCGAAACATCAGGTTCAGATAATAAAATCAGACATAATTGGCCTGTGCACAAAGGATAGCTAAGGGCAAGGATTAGAAAAGGTTTTCAACCGCTGCCTTGCCCTCCATATTGATTTAGGTATAACTCGGAGATTTATCAACACAAAATGTTTGACAGGGACCTCAGCAACACTGAGAATTAAGTTGTGACTAGATTAAAATAAAAATGCCAACCCGGCACAGATTTAGGGAAAGGACTGCGTATATGTACTGACTGCATATATTACACATATTTACTGTATTACTTCATGAATGGTTGGTTCGCTAGGAGCTGCTAGGAGTTCTTCACCTGCTAGGAGAAGAACTCCACCCTAAGATAAGCTGGAGAAAAGGAGGAGCATCCATCATGGAAACACAAGCCCCTCCGTGGTACGTCTGACAGGAAATAGCTCACAAGGTTGCTCCACAACGTCCAAGATTTCATTTTGAAAGAGGCTCATTTCCCAGTTAAATCTAATGAAATGAATGTTTCATCGCTTGAGCCTAGCTGACGCTACACTTAGCGCTGAGTGATATCTACACACCATCTGTCTAATGCTGTCTTTACAGACGTGTGTGTGTGTGTGTGTGTGTGTGTGTGTGTGTGTGTATGTGTGTGTGTGTGTTTGTGGGCCTTGCGTTGACGGAGGCACATGTGGGATCAGACAGGAGACGAGTACAAGAAGATAAAGAGAGAAGGCAGCGTACGGGCCAGTGAAGCAAAGAAAGCAGCAAAACCAGGCTGCATTGGAGGATGACAAGAAATCAGAGCCCAGACAAGTTAAAGGGATGAAGATTCAGAGGCACAAACAAACTGGTGTTTTTGTTTTTTTGTTTTTTTTTTTTGAGACCTGGAGGTGGAGGAACACGGCACGGATGAGAACTCCACTGTAGCTGCTTTCAAACATGGACACAGTCATGTTCAACTCTATCAGACTGTTTTCTATTTTTTAACAGTTTATTTACATCCCTCCGTCCTGTCTAAATGTTACACTGGGGCTAACTCTCCACTCATTTCACCAGTTTGGCAGTTTGGCAGTTTGATAATTGTATTTTGTCCTGTCTCTGTTTGCTTTTCGGGGTCTTTTAATTAAAGAAGCAGTGAAAGTCTGTTGCTGTGAACAATATAAAAAATCTAAACCAATTTGATTCTGTGTTTCATCACCTGATCTTCATCCCTCACATGTGGATACTTAACAATAAAAATACCTTTTTCCCACAGAGGGGAAAAAGCCCAGTGCCTCCTGGGCATTTCGGGTATTTATTCATTTGTTTTGGTGGTTTTTTTTGTTTGTTTTTTTTTTGCATCAGCACTGATGATAAAATTATGCGCAGACTTTCTGAATTATTCAAGCCAAGCATCTGCATTGTTGTTTACTCGAGTTCTCGAGCTGATTTTAAACTCATTGGACAGAACCTCTCTACGCTAAAGCCGCTCACTGGAGATCTACTGGTTTCAGTTTTGGAGAATTCTCCAGGGAAAGTTTGAAAAATCGTTGCAGATGGTCATAAAACCTCTAAAAACCCCGACTCACATGTTTTGCTCCTTAAAGTTCTGTCCTGATATAAAAGTAGGATTTCTGATAAGGCCTGGGATGTATGAAGGTCAGTGACATTCTCCAGAAGACGTCTACAATTAAGCAACCACAAACATGTATTAGAGCTGCTTAAATGAAAGTTATCTTTGCAATTACTCGGCGCCTGCTTATCTCTGATGAAATTGGTGCGCGGCACAGAATATTGATGAGCCGGGTGACATTTGGCTATCCTTGTTGTGTCCTTTTCCTCCATAAAAATGTAAAGAGTGTTTACAGTTTATCCTGAAAGTCAACCCCCCCAGACCCAGTATCATATTTTAGAGACACGTCCAGGACAGCTGGATTAGCCGAAGGTAAAAGGAGAAAAGGATGAGAAATCGACCCACTCTCCTTTTGGTGTTTATCGGAATGAATAAATAAATCAAGGGACTGCAGCGTGCCTGCTGGGAGCCAGATGTGCACAGACTGGTGGAACCCTCCCTTAGCGACATAGGGCACCGCGGTGGCCTCAGTGCAACACCCTGATCTACACATCTGAGGCCTTCCCCACTGGTTACCATACAGATGTGCGAAGGCGAGCGCGGTGCACTTGTGCGCACGTGTCACATGGTGAGTTTTGGGTGCAGCGTTCAGATGCATCACGTAAAGCCCAGTACTGCTGTTGCCTCATAAACACCCACACGTATATTTAATCTTTATTATGAGAGACTAAAAACATAAACAGGTTGGTTTTAGGAATCTTACTGTGTTAAAATGTAACAATTAAAACCCGTTTTTGCAAATTAGGCAACTATGTCCAACAAAACCTTGTTTTACAGGCAATTAAACCCACTTTTTATAAGATAAGTGAGCGAGGAAGCAGGCCCAGGTATTAAATCATGCTAGTGAGCACGCACTGCAGCCAACCACCTGAGAGCACCGGGGCTAGCATTCGTGTTTATTCATGTTTATTGCAGAGAACACATGTGCAGGCGAGTCAGGAGGGGACATGTTTGCAGAACCTTTGCCAGGTCATAAAAGCTGGTGTTTGTGTGTAGAAGCGAGGAAGCAACAGAGCCATGAAAGTTTGGGAGGTAAAACCAGCTGTAAACAGGATCCTTCTCGGTGCCACCTGTGACGTTTCGACACACTGCAGGTCTTTTTTTTTTTTTTTTCAATGAAGGAAAGTTAATTTGATGCTTTGTCCTTACTTGTTCTCAGGTGTGTGTTTGGCTCCGTCCAGGTGGGAGGGACTGGAGGGACTAGACTTTTATCTTCATGATTCATCACACTACGGACTCAACAGATGGAAGATTCCATAGTCTGGTCTCTTCATTTCGTTGGCAGGGAAACATGATCCTGGTGGGTGGAGGCCTGAGAAACTGCAGACCTTGTTGTGTTAAAAGCATCGGAAAAAAAAAAAGCCTTCCTCATTTATCCCTTCGGGCAGACTGGCAATCAAACGTAGCCAACCTATTATTGATTGGTGGCTGTCTGGAGGAGGCTCGCTAGGACCGACAATGAGGCATGTAAATGCACCATCTACAAAGCTGCCCTGCCACACTTCCCATCACCTGCCCGGGCCTGATCAGGGAAAAACCTAGCGCGCAGTCAGATCCTTCCTGGAAAAATGAGACCCAGATGCATAAAGAAACAAACCAACAGAACACTGTCATCTATCAAGGCCCTCGCTGGCAGCCGCCCAGAGGCTGAGTCTGTGTAAAACACACATCTGCCCAGGGGCATTTCTTTCTTTCTTTCTTTCTTTCTTTCTTTCTTTCTTTCTTTCTTTCTTTGTATGTTTAAGGTCTACTTTCTATCCATTTGGGCAGAGCTGGGATGTCACAATGGTTTATGAGTTAAACTTTTAGTGTGGGAGCCAAGAGTTCAGGTCTTCTAGTTCTCCTATACTTAGCTCTGGTCTGCATATTAACTAGATCTATAATCTGTTTTTATTTGTGGTTGATTTCAGTTTTTCCTCTTTCTTTTCTCTCGTTCATGCTGTTTTCATGTTCTCATGTTACTTATTTTCCTGTTTTATTTAGAAAGTTCCTGGCTTCTCTCCTCTTTATTCACACAGTTGTGCTTTCTGCACATCATTACATTCAATTCAATTTCAATTCAATTCAATTTTATTTATATAGCACCTTTTACAATAAAATTGTCTCTAGGTGCTTTACAGAGGTAGAAACCCAGAGCCTGAACCCCCAGGTAAGCACAGTGGCAAGGAAAAACTCCCTTTTAACAGGGAGAAACCTTGAGCAGGACCAGGCTTATAAGGAGGAACCATCCTGCTGAAAGTTGCCTGGGTAAAGGAGGAGAAGAAGAGGGAGACAGGACAGACAGAGAGAGAGAAGGAGAACAGATACAATCATAGAACTATAGAAATACAAACAAAATACAATCATAGAAATACAAACATATCAGACATAAAATATATACACATAATACAGCATAGCAGGTTGTTATAAAGAGATGAACAGTATAGGCAGGATTAAAGGGAACAGCATAGGCAGGTGCCGACAGCGGACCCTGAGTTTGCCAGGGGCCGAGGCCCGTGCAGCACGAAGGCCTGGAGATGGAAGACCTGCAAAAAGAGAGAGACAGAGAGGGAGAGAGAGAGAGAGAGAGAAGGGGGAGAGAGACATAAAATGGCAAGGAAGACTGGACCCAGATAATCCCGGTGAAAAAAGGAAAGGAGGAGAAAGAAGAAGAAAAGGAGGAGAGGAGGGGAGGGAGTGGTTGGTGTTGAGGAAGTGGGGAACTGCTCAGTGGATCATGTTTGTGTCCCCAGCAGCATAGGCCTATAGCAGCATAGCTGTGCTAAAAATTGAGGAATAAGAGTCTGATGAGCCTATTCTATCTGTAACTGTGAGAACTGACTGTAACTAGATCTATCAGCCCTATACACTTTGTTCGAGGCTAGCTGTACACTTTACTGAACAGAAAGGTTTTAAGTTTGATCTTAAAGGCAGACGTGGTGTCTGCCTCTCGGACCCAGGTTGGTAACTGGTTCCACAGTAAAGCTGCCTGATAGCTAAAAGCTCGTCCTCCCAGTCTACTTTGATGAATTCTAGGAACTACAAGTAAACCTGCACTCTGTGATCTGAGTGTTCTTTTAGGAATATACGGAACTATGAGATCCTGCAGGTATGATGGAGATAGTCCATTGAGAGCTTTATATGTTAGAAGGAGAATCTTAAAGTCTATTCTAAATTTCACTGGAAGCCAGTGAAGACAAGCTAAAACTGGAGAGATATGCTCCCTGGAGCTGGTTCCTGTCAGAACTCTGGCTGCAGCGTTCTGGATTAGCTGCAGGTTTTAATGGAATAATTTGGACATCCTGATAATAATGAGTTGCAGTAGTCCAGTCTAGAGGTAACAAAAGCATGGACCAGTTTTTCAGCATCACTCTGTGACAGGATGCTCCTGATCTTGGCAATATTACGGAGGTGAAAGAAGGCGGTCCTAGAAACCTGTTTAATATGAGTGAGAAATGACATGTACTGGTCAAAGATAACTCCCAGGTTCCTTGCAGCCGTACTGGAGGACAAAGTAATGCCGTCCAAAGAGAGAATGCTATCTGATAATCTAGTCCTCAGATGTTTAGCTCCAAGAACAATGTTCAGTTTTGTCTGAGTTTAAAAGTAGGAAATTGGAGGTCATCCAGTCTTTTATGTCTTTGAGACATGCCTGGAGTCTGGCTAATGGCTCTGTTTCATCAGGTTTCATGGATAAATACATTTGTGTATCGTCGGCATAGCAATGAAAATTTATGCCGTGTCTCTGAATAATATTCCCTAGAGGGAGCATGTAAAGAGTGAACAGGATTGGCCCAAGCACTGAACCCTGTGGAACACCATGATGAACCTTTGTACACTCAGAGGAAGCATCATTAACATGAACAAAATGAAATCGATCTGATAGATAAGATTTAAACCAGTCTAGAGCTGTCCCTGTGATCCTAATCTCGTGTTGAAGTCTTTGTAATAAAATTCTGTGATCTACAGTATCATGTCCTGATCATGGTCTTCCCTCTCAGTAGTTTAGGTGGGTTCATAGGTCATTTGTTCCACCTACACTTGTGTTCTAAAGATAGACGCCACCTAGTGGCCACCTCCATACCTGAACTACTGGAGGGCTGGGTTGCATTGGTTACCATGGAGGACATAAGCACAAGGTTTCTAGGCAGCCGTTCTTTTCTGAAATGTTCTTTGGGGTTTAGAGACTGACTGATTGATTGTAAAAACAATGAAAAGCTAATACAAACAAAGATTTTAAATACAGAGAAAGGAGGGGTTCTGATAAGAAGAATGAATTTTGATAAATTGGTGCTCAGTAGTACGGCAGTCTCCAGGGAAACCAGGCATAGGGCATTCTGTCTGTATTAACCTGCTACATTTAGTGCAACACCATGTTACCCTAATTCTGAAAATCCAGCCCTGGGTGTGAAGATGTTGATTTTAAAAATGGTTTTCTTTTAAAGTCCACAGTGTATTTATCTTTTTTTAGGGACAGTAAAGCAACACCAGACACATCAACACCTGATGCTGCTAGCCTGGCTTTCCCAGGATTTCCCTGGATTTCATTCTCTAATTTCAGTGCTCAGATCTCAGCTTTAATGCTCGCTGGCAGCACACCAGCAGTAATAAATGAAGGTGATTCCAACGTCACGGTAAATTAGAGGACGCCACAGTTGCTACAGTCATGTTGCTTTTGCGATAACCTTTTTCAGTAGCGCTGTTTTACCGTATAAGACCAATCCGCACAGAACTCCTCCCACCTGTGTGTTGGTCTGCTTTAATGGGGTTAGGGTTGGAGAGCCCAACGTATAGATTCAACATATACCTGCAGGTGGAAACGACCCATCAGCTGTTTTCCAGTATCATTTCTTTGAAGTTCTTTGTGAGTTAATTCTAAAGTTAAATTAAATAACTGCTTTTCAGATGAATCCTGAGTGTTGTTATTATCAATTACAGTGTGAAACTTCTGTCCCCTGCAGTGCCAGGTCACTTCCTGTTGACAGAGGCAGGAGCACAACCTGACCAGGTCACCACTGTACAGAGAGGAGACCAGTGGTCAAAATGAGCTCACAACAGAAGGAAACATAAATGTTCTCTTCTCCCATTCTCACCGCGATTGAAATCATCTGCCTCTGTTTCCCATCCAGTGGGAATCGGAGGAGGTTAATCTTTTTTAAATTGATGCAAATGAAGCTTTATTTAATTTAAATGAACAAATGCAGTACAGTATTTTAATTCTGGTGGGGACAATTTTAGGTAATTATGAAAATCTCAGCCATAAATTACACCCTCACCTGCTTCCAACCTCACTCTGTTAAAATAAGCAACAGCAGCAGCGATTAATGCCCGGGTTTGTGTGTAATAAATCTTTTTGGAGGCAAAAAAAACCCTTTTTCTTTTCAAAAAAGAGGAAACAGATGTAAAGTGCGTGTTGCAGCGTAGCATGCACATGTGTCGACTCATATGTTTCTGAATGTCGTGAGTCTAATTGGATTAATTAAGAGGGAAATGGTTCACAGAAACTTCCGCCGCCGCGTCTGGATCCATCTGGGCCAGCCATTGTGGCATATTATTTCATTAGGGTGACTCATTGAGCGACTGAGCAGCTCATCAATCACGATTCATACAGGCACACCGTCGTCGATCAATGAGGTCAGAGCGATGAAGCTCTGATTATGCTGGTGACTATTCTGGGCCTGAAGAACCAACATTTCACCTTTTAAGGCATCAATTTTCTTTTAACCCTCTAAATCCAAATCATGAACTTATCATAAGGCACAGATTTCCCATCAGCTAGGTGCTGTCGTCCAAGAGGACGAAGTAGAAGTTGTCAAGATGTCTGATACAGTGACTCAAAGTCAGCTAACCATGCAGTCTGGCGAGCGCTTTAATAAGTTCCCCTCCAAGACTTACCAGGAGAAAAGCAGCAACTTTCTGTGTTTGAAGTGCTTGCTGTCAGTTTCTGCCTTAAAGAAGGAAGAAAGGAGAATTTCTCCACATCGCATGAAAATGTGTCGTGATATTTGAATTGTTTCGAGTGGTCAAATCTGTACGTACATTTCTGGGCCTCTTTAGACCCATTTACATCCTTAATCAGCATAAAGCAAATAAACCAAGGAAAATTAACTTTCACGGGGAACCAAGAGGAAAGAAATAGAGATTTAAAAGACATTAATCTTTTGTGGAGAAACTGCATTTCAAATGCCCACGTAACATGTGGCACCGGGGAAAATTGTTGCCATTTTAATGGCAAATTTACTTTCAACTTAACCCAACAACCACAAAGAGAGGAAGAAACACAGTGAGAGAGAGAGAGACATAAAAAGTGAAAGCGGCTTTGTTTCACAGGCTGCTGCTCTCGCGGGTTTACCCAGACATACTCTTCCTGCTTTGTCTTCTGTGCGGGCCTCCATCATTATAGCCGATGTGAACTAAAACAAGCAGAAGGATTTGTACGGCTTCTTTTTTTTATCCTGCGCTTGGAGGAGCAGACGCGGGCGGCAGCGGGCCCCTTGATGCTTTGCTGCGGCCAGCTCAAGCTTTAAGAAGATCTAGGACGTCATCATCGCAACAGACTCACCGCCATCGTCCCAGTAAAACTGATTCTTTCTACTTATCAAATGGTGAAAGATATATTTGGCTGTTGGTGAACCTCTGACCTCACCACCAACTTTTCACTGGCAAATTGAATTGAAATGTAGCAGACGACTGCATCCGAATTCAGGAGGAACATGGCCACCGGATCTGGTGTTTCATATAATGCTTAGGATGAAATGTCAATGGGCATTAGCTAATTTCATCAGTGATGCTTTTTATTAAATTCTTTTAAAAGCCATTCCGCATTCCTTGCCAAAAATGTCATATTAATTTATAGGGGGAGACCTTGAGAGAAGGATAACTCTGTTTCTACATTAACATGGTCTGGTGTGCATTTGGATAGAATTAAAACCAAGCGAAAGATTGTCTGCTGCACTGAGAAGCTTGAATTACCAAAGCCGATTTTTTTGGGTGGGGGGGGGCTTTGATTTATAATAGGTGATAATATAATAAATTACATCCTTCCCTCTTGTTTGCTCATAAAACATTTACAAAATCGACTTCATTGTTGCAAAACTGGGCTGCACATGGTGACAGGACACGGACGGACATGTGACTGACCATCGGAGCCATGTTGCCTCTGTCCTTGAAATGTTAGGTTTGTACCTGTACATCACCTTAAAATTAAAAGTCAGGACATTTTGGATGGTTGTTCACATTTTCAAAGGGTTGGTTGAGTTTTTGGTTGAAAGGTTCCAGGTAGAATCTGGCCTTTGGTTATGGTAAGGTCAAGGGGCAGCTTTAGGGTCAAGGTTAGAGGCTCAGAAACACACCATATCAGTGACATCCCCTCAAAGATAGGAATACAAACCTGTGTGTGTGTGTGTGTGTGTGTGCGTGTGTGTGTGGGTGGGTGTGTAGGTGTGTGTGTGTGTGTGTGTGTGTAACAGAGATAGAGAGAATGAGTAGTTGCTTATAAAACAAGATGAGATTAAATACGCCATCTCGTTCCCACTCACAGCTTGAGTGGTTACCATAGAAACACGTGTACTGTACGGTCTTATTGTCTGATTTAATCATGAATATGAAAGAAAATTAAAATAATAATGCCATCGGGTGCAGGTATTGGCCCCTCCTTGTCAGTTTAAATGATAAACATACAGAGTACATGCTAAGACATTAGAACATCTTATGTATTATCAGGAGGTGGTGTTTTATAGCTTCGAACATTTGAAGTTTTTTTCCAAAAAATAACAGATTATAGTGGCTGTAGTTTAAAAAAACAATGGGAGGTTTTAATAACTTCACTCAGAGAAAGGTAGCAAGAAAATCTAATTTGCCATTAATTATCAATTTATCCCATCCATCCACTCATCCATCCATCCATCCATCCATTTGTTAAGCGCCACTTATTCCTAGGCTCACAAGGGGGTGCTGGAGTTAATCCCGACAGTAACTGGGACATGGTCACCATGGCATCACAGGACACACACGCGCGTGCACGTGCGCACACACACACACACACACACACACACACACACACACACACACACTGAGGGGTAATTTAGAGTCCCCGATCAACCTAATGGTTCTGTTCTTGGACTGTAAGGGAGCTGGAGCAACTGGAGAAGGCCCCCAGACACTGGGAAAACAACCAGCTCCACCCAGAATGACCTGAAACTGAAGCCATAACCGCTCTGTGATGGTGCAAACACGCCAAACATCATTTCCCCATATGTCTTCATTTTTAAATTCAGGCATTTTTGCCTTAAACAGAGGTGTGTTGCGACTCTGCTAGCTTTTGCTGTTCTAATGCTAAACCCTGTTTGCTCTGGATAAAATAGATTTTCACTACCAACAGCACCATCTGGGTCTTGATGGCCTTTAGAGAATAGCTTTAGTTAGCTCTGAAGTGTTAACGTGTCTCCATGCTGCACTGTCACTTTGGCGCCACAGTACGAAGGATCAGGGCTGGTATTTTTGCTGTATTATTGTTAACGGTTGAACAATTAATCCTTGCTGTCATCAATTCATCAACTTTATGGATTGCCCTGTTGAACAGCTCTTACCGAACAGTAATTTGAGTGTAAGAACAGCAACTAAAATCAGTCAGATGTTGTGACTGATGCTTCTTCCTGGCCTCCCGCTCTGCTTCGATCAGCGCCGGAGACACCGCGTGGATGAGAAGTGACTTAAAGAAGCTCGTGTTGGATTGTGTCATACGCATTATATAGCACAAAGTGATTAGAGTGGCAGTGCCATGTTAAAAAAAAAAAAAAAAAAATCAGCTTTGGAGAATGGAAGAGCTGTGTTACAGAGCATTATATACACAGGAGGAAGTCGGTGCCTGGCTTTTTGTGATATGTGTTTTGACCTTGCAAATACAAAGTACGATTTAATTAATGCAAATTGATATTGGCAGAGAAAAGCAATGATGGGAGAGTGGGGATTGTGTATGGAGGGGGGGGTTGCATCTTCACTTAAAATTGTTGATGACTTTATTGCCATGAGGCAGGAAACAATTGCTCGACAGCCTGATTGTGACTTTTAATTTAAAAGAACTGTCAGTAAACAGAGGAGGCTGCATAATACGGCAGAGAAATTATGAACCTTAGCGGAGCTGGAGGGCATGAAGGCATCCACAAAAACCAGCAGACAACATGGAAGGAGGGGATTTAACCCTTCCTTTCCTGGGAAAGAGAAATCAAAGAAAAAGGGGGCAGCAGCTGGATACAGCAGTTTTTTTTTGTTTTTTTTTTTAAATAAACATAACTTGGACAAGTAATATGAACATCAAGCTACAAATGAAGCATTTAGCATCAAAGACCTAGTGTAGAGTTAAAATATTTTGATAATTGTGCATAGACGGTATATGCTGCTATTAAAAATCACATAATTTGCTCCTTTTGATAAATTATTCATGTAACTCGTTCGACACAAATCGTCTGTTATCTCGTAAATGGGGCTAATTTATGCTAAACATAAAGTGGTGCGCTCAAACTATCCATGACCGTAAACTAGCTAGCCAAGGATGCGGCGAAATAATCTGTGTTCAGCAGAGAGTGGAACAGCATTCACCCATGTTCTTGCTAATTGACTCATTTATAAATTTCCTTCTCACAATAATCCAATTCCAAACTCAGTGAGTCAGGAATATTGTTTAAAAGGAAGCATCTATGAAATGGTACAATCAAACCAATCTGTTTTCTCGTAACGCTTTTGGTTGTGACGAATCTGCCTCCAATTAGAAATGACCGCTGTCACCCAGAGAAAATTCTCCAGGTTTGAGGCCGCTCTGTCTGGAGAGCAGTTTTTTCCGCATCTTCTGCAGCAGACGACTTTGGAAGGTAAAGGACTGAAGGCTTAGCGGTGATGGCGGTTCCCCGCCTCTCCACAAGCTGTGCCGGCCGCCGTCCAGCTGTCTGTCCAGTCGCCTTAAAATAACCTTGAAGCGGCTTGAAAAGTAAAATCCCTCGTCCGTACAAAATGAAGATTTCGCAGAATGGCCCCCTGGTCCCTGCAAAGACGTTTCTCTTGCCCTCTTTTCTCTCTTAGGTAACACCACAAATGTTCCTAAAGGGGAAAATGGAGGACTGTTTCAAAGTAAATGGGAGTTATATAACCAGTAACATTCAGGCCAGGCCAACCAAGTGCTCGTCCACTGCGTTGCTAACAAAAATTGCGGGTTTACATTTTCAGAAGTTGCAGAAGAGGCAATCCTGAAGCATTAAGAACCCAGCTAACAAGCTTGTGTAAAGGCCTACCGTAGGCTCCATTACTGCCAGAACAATCAAACACAAGGTGCCAACTTTCTTCTCTCTGCTCTTGTTCGTCACTCCATTTCTCCCTTTCGCCTCCGTTTTCAGTGTGAGGTCGTCTAACAAGAAGGCAAGCTTTGTGTGGGGAGGGGGAAGAAGCAGCAGGCAGCCTGAATAAACACTTACAAAAAAAGCAGGAGAGTCGGTGCCTCAGTTATCTGCTGTGATGAAGTCACGTTTCAGTCTCGACTAAATGTGGAGGTTTCGTCAGTGAAGGGGTAATGGGGGGTGGAAAAGCTCTACTGGTACGTGTGCAACATTAAATAAATGAAAGAGGCAGAAGTCCTAAAGAATAATCACTTGATTACTGCGTTGTTGATGATGGTCAGCCTCCAAACGCCATTTTTTCCATCTCTGCTGTCATCGCGTCTCAATCTCGGCCATCTCCACTCAGGTAGAAGCAGTCAATACCGCCCTGATCTGTGCCACGTAGAGAGTGAACCTAATTGCTGAGTGCATGAGGTGTTAGCCTTTCAAGGCGCACTTCATCTTCTAAATAAGGTGTGCTGGGGTAGAAAGTATGAGAGCCCTTTGCCGCCTTTGAGCTGTGCCAGAATCACAACTGCTAAACTAGAGAATCGATGATTGGTGACTCCAGGCGTGCGAGACAATGCAAAGTTAACATGGCACCAAATGTTAAGATGATTTCACCCTCACAACTAAAAAAATAAAGGTTTTCTATGGGAGGCGCTGCATTAACACTGCCAATGCTAGCTGGACAACAGCGAGACGAGAGTGGGTGCCCACTTGGAAAACATCCTCATAACCTTCCTTTATTAAATGATTGCAGATCATTAATTTACAAAGCATTCAAGTGGAAACAAAGTTGTCAGCAACTGCCTGGCCTGGTAATTCAACGCAGCTACAGCGGCACGCCCATTAGGCTACATTGTTGAATGTAATAACCAAATAATGGTTGCTGCTGGTGGTAATAGTGCCTTAAGGTTATGGCTGTCAGTGATCATCTTCAGCAGCCAGTTTTACAGGCTGAGCCCCCCTCACCCCTCCTCCAGGACTCATAAAGGCCACCCTGAGCTTTTGTTCAGGCAATCAAGATATGCGCGGACATTAGTTTTGAAAGCCAAATGGTGCAATTCAACCCTGACCTGCCTTCAGCGTCAAATGAATTGAGACTGAATTATTCTCTCCAGTTACTTTGCTATGCGGCACCATCGCGAGGAGTAGTTGCTCTAATTTCCTTTGACAAATCGTTAAAGAGCCCCGGCACTAATGTGTCAATTCATCTCCACTCAGACTACTTTACTAGAGTATGGCGCACGCACGCACGCACACACACACACACACACACACACACACACACACACACACACACACTTTAAACAAAGCAGGAACTGTAACACCATGCCCTGTTGTTAACTCTTCCAATCCCTGTCTGCCTTCCCAGATGGGAACACTGGAATGTAACTGCTCATTTCCTTCCTCTCCTAGAAGCCAGTTGTTGCTGGACTGTGAGCAACCGGAACTCTTCATCCTGTTGGTGAGACAAACAATTGGCCATTTTGGAACGTTGATGCCTGCGAGGTAATGATCTTTAGTGGTTCACCAGTTCCCAGGGGTCACCTCTGACTCCACCTTCATCACAGGAGTATGATACTGCTCTAGTTTGGACCAAATCCTTCACACACAGGAAAGAGAGATTTATTCATTTGTTGCAACCTGCCACCAGAGGCCAAGCAGCACTCATTTTCTTAGGGCTACCTTGCTTGATCGCTTGGTCTTCCATTTATTTTCTCCTTCAAATATCGTGGGACTCATTATGGGCATCAGTATTTTCTACACATTCCTGTTTAGGAATTCTTTGCTGACATAATGACTCATCATCTACATCCTACATGATGTGATAAACAAGCTCTCATTGTTTTTTAAAAAAAAGAAAAATCTGTTTTTACATTTTAAAAATAGAATAAAACCTAGAAAAGTGACCATTGTGACAGGACCAAAAGCAGAAACTCTTGGTTGTGGAGGTCTTTTGTTCTGGCACAGATGGCATGCTCCACCTGTTTCCATTGGATTTGACTCTAATCTTTCTGTAATTGTGGGAGTGGGCAGAGTGAGCTCCTTTTTTGTGTCTGTTCTCGGTCTACTGCCGCAGACTTTTGGGATTGAACTGTGGGAGAGAAAGCTGCTGGTGTGGGGAGAAGAGCGCCTTAATAAAGCTGCTCCTGGCAAAATTTGAGAGAATCTAACCACAAGGTAGATGTGACGCCTTTATATGAATGAATGAAACAGCATGAATGAAACAACAGTTTTGGTTGTTTTCAGATGTTTGTTTTCATGATATTTTATTTCAGGTCCACTTTGGACGTCCAAGGACGAATATCCTCATCTCCAATTTCCTGCCTGTTAGGGAGGTTAGGTTTTACCTTAATATAATTACCCAATTGAGCCTCTAAAGGGATATTTGGCGTTTGCACTCTAGGGAGCGAATGGTGTTTTAACGATGCTCCCACGTTAGCATGCATTTAGTCTAATTTGGATTGTTTATTTTGTTATTGCTTGTACACTGTGTTAAAAAAAAAAAAAAAAACATACAATGGAGGAGTCGTTACTGGTGAGATGGATGTTTAAACAAACAGAGGGGAAGCAGCTTTGTAGCTTATTAGCACAATTAATGCTGAAATTAAACTGAAATGATATGAGTGCTTAGAAAACTTGCAGAGGAAGTCCAAAAAATGAGGCCAAAGAAGTTAAGTGGGGGGCCAACAAAGGATCCACTCTCATATGTAGGTGAAGCGGTGGCTAACACCAACAGGAGAACTCTACCTGAGCTCTTGATGTCGTGCTCAGAACGGAGAATAGAGTTGGATCCTGGCAGGCAGGTGGGTTTTCAAAGGGAAATCTGCAGCACTGTGCTGCAGTTATCCCCGTTCCTGTCATTCTCAGAAAGAAAATCAGCCCAGCTAGTTGGAATGACAGGCGAGTGGAGTCACTGAAGCTCATGAAAAAGGAGAGCAAAATATGCAGACATGATATGGGAGTTCAGGGAAGGCGAGAGCAAGGGGGCTTCTCCAGAAGGCAACGGTGGGGAGCTTTTATTTGAGACGTATTGGTACATCTGGTCCAAGAGCAGAGAGTGCAGGGAGCAGGACTGCAAGTGTAGACGAAGAAAAAAGACGAGAAAGTGCTGAGGAGAGGTGGTTCCAGAGAGGCTACAGTCCCAGATTGGTGCCCTCACAGGTGAGGTTAAGGAACAAAAGAGAAGTTTTGTTTTTTTGTTTACTGTTCTTTTGGATGAAAACCTGCATCTGTACCATATTTAAACACTAAACACTATTACTGTGTCTGCAAGTTAACATTCATTTCAACTTTATTTATAGTGTCTGTTATAGTCAAGATTGGCTGTAGGCGCTTTACAAAGGCCAGAGACTGACCATCACTGGCAAAGAATATAACCTCTCTTGATACAAGAAGATCTTCAGGCAAAACATCTGTTTTTATAGGAATGGAGTAATAAGAACGACAAACAGTGCGTTTTAAAATGAAGGGTGACACCGTGTCACTATAGCTGGTGCTCTCCTGGGTCAGTCCCCGCCCTGTGAGATAAATTTGGAACTAATCTTTAAATATTTCCAGGACGATGTTCTTAGATCATTTGGCCATTTCTCTCCTAGAGGAAAAGAATACTCCAGCGGTGCGAAGATGCTTGAAAAAGCCAGGTCTGAGTTATTGCAAACTGCGTCCAGATGCTCTCATGGGAATCACTTTGCAACGCCACGTTTTAGATGAACGTTTCTACCGTCAGACGCTTGTGACAGCAGCACTTCACACGTTTCCTTCTCTTGGATGACCCAGACCGGAGTCTGTTTTCAAGCATATTCAGACTCCTGCAGGACGCTCATTCATAGCAACAGGGGCTCCGGAATGCTGCTGAAGTATTAGGACAGCGGCAAATGATCTGGTATCCACGGCGACGTGTGTTTTCAGCCTCTGTTTGTGTTCATATGTCCACACGTACTGCATTCATGATTGGAAACGATACATGCGATACATGTTGTACAGCGGGAGCAGAAGACTGAGGTACTTGAGCAAAAAGCAGAATTTACAAAGTGTTTTGAGAGAAAACGGTCATTGCTCTGACATTAAGCCTGCTGAATGCAATCAAAGGTTTTAAAGAAAAATGGGGAACAGATGGAGGACACGGACCAGGTGAGCCGTGAGTCCCAAATCCAAGATGCTGCAGCTCGTCATCAGACGTCCACATGCTGGACGTTCACAGGAAACGCTGGAGGAAGGCGTCATATCAATTATGCCGATACGCATGTGGGAGTCTTCAGTCTGACGTCTGAGTCAGGGGTTCCTAACACTTCTCTGAGCTCCTTCACCACCTGTAACTTGGGAAAGTGTCTTGTCCATTTCACGTCATTTAGCTGCGTTCTGCCCGTTGAGATTCTGCACCGGATTTGCTTTCCGCTCTTCATCTGCATCGCTCGTTCTTTGGTTCTGTTTGCTTTATCAGGTTCATAATTCTAGAAATTTGAATTTTATACACCTACAAAATGATAGCTCGCAAATACACACAGGAGCCGACACAGCGAAACTGGTCAAGTAAACATTCCCAGTTCTCTTGTAGCTTTTATCCGAGCGAGGATCACGACGTGGAGCAGGCCCTGTCGACAAGCTTGGGAAAGTTGTTAAAACACTGCGTTAAGTTAAGCAATGTTGCATTCTGCCCATGTACGCCGGACCAGGGGAAATCTGATTCACCGGCGAGATTGATCCAAAGCCAGTTTACTCTCCTGCAACAAAACACTGAATTTTTCTTCCAGGTTATATGCCCAGGCCAAGGCTGGAATCACTTCCCTAAGGCCAGAAATCTCCAAATCCCCAAAGCAAAGCCTTGGCTCTAATTGGCTCTTGTGATTGGCTTGTTAGGTAGCTGTGGCCCTATCCTGGAATTCTCGCTCATTTGTGGGGGCCAATTCATTTTCGGTGTCAGCCACTCAGCCTCACCAAGATGTCCACTGCCTGCTATGATCCTGCCAAGGACAATCAATAGCCTCTCTCACCTCTTGTGTCTTCTAGAGGAACTCCCCGAGGGGATGACCACTGACTGGGATCAAGGAGAGTGTCACTAACACTCTCACTCTTAAACACAAGTTCATTCCTCACCTAGGTTGTACACACACAGTAATTAAAAGCAAAAAGAAGCGAGGCCTCAGCAGCAGTAAGAATGTTATAACAATGGCTAAAACAACCAGGCTGAGTTGATTTTCCTATGGTTGGGTATCTACTGTGCATCTTCAAAACCTGACTGGGTTTTAAACCGTCAGCATGTCAATCACTAACACGCCGAACATCCAGGACACATTTTCCCACATAATGATGCATCTAGGATAAGCATGCATACATGCATAGAGCTGCTTATTGACTCTCAAAACTCAAAAATTACTTTTGGTCCAAAATGGTTCCCGTCCACCGTGGAATCACTGAATGGAGTTGCGACAATTGTGGAGAGGATGTTAATAAAGTTTGTGCTTATGTATGAAATGTTTTGGACAGTGCTGTCAATCCTTCTTGTTTTTATATTGGAAAACCACTTTTGTCCTCCGGGGTAATTGCTTCAAATAGCAGGTTGTTCCAGATGGAAAGCCATGACTAAACCCAGGTGATGCGCGTCAGACGGGGTCAATTACGATCCGGAATCCAGGCGGCTGCTGAATTAAAGGGGTCGTTAGATGAAGGGATTTTTTTCCAGGCTGGCATGGATGGATGGATGGATGGATAGACGGATTCTAATTCCAGCTGCTCTCTTCATTAGCATGTCCCTTATGTCTCTGTCATGATTTCCCAGCTCCGTCACTAGCACACTCTTCCGTCTTGTGTTTAAGTTGTAGGAGGCAGAAAATGGAGCTGTGCGGGTCTTGTTTGTTAACGACACAACACCCTCATGAGTTTGCGCTGGCAGCATGCCTGGCTGCTGCAACTGTGGCACACTAAACCAGAAAACTGGAAGTGAACCCACTCCCCCTCTTCTTTAACATCGCACATCTATTTACTCATTTACCCAGCGGTCGTTAGGACTGCCTCTGCTGTTTGTTTTGTTTTTTCTTCCTGTTGATGAACTCCGATTAATTATAACACACTTCCTTTGTGGTTTTAATTTGTTTACATCAAATGCTATGAATGAGGTCTTTCCTCTGATGGCTTGACCAATGATTGCTGGGCCCGCTCTTTGTCTCCAACATCACACACCTAATGTTCCTTGATTAGCTTTTTACCACGTCGGCGTGCACCGTGCATGATGCTGAATAAATAATAAAATCCGTCATGAATAGAATCCAGAGATAGTGATGGTGATCTCAGTCTGCGTCCACTTTCCCCAGGAGTGGGACATCTTCACAAACTGTCCTAATTCAGCTTTGGCAGCACTCTGACATAAAAGATGTACAGATTTCAGATGGATGGTGCCGAAGACTCGCACAGAATCTGTCAAAAACCCGGTTTAATATTTCACACGTGGAGAAAAAAAAAGGGGAGAAGATCAGTTGGAGAACCGGATGGAGTGAAGATGAGCCGCTTGGCTTTACATCGGTGCCTCTTCAATAATTCATGGAGGCTCTTAAAGTAGCCACAGACACATACTTATAAACTTTTAATAGTAAGCACAATGATAGTGTATAATGGGAGTCTGGAATTATACATTAATAATAAAGCCTTGGTTTTTTTCTGAAACCATTTCCAGCTGGCTGAGTGTGAGGCTTTCAGAGAAACAGGGTCCGCCTGTTTCATTTGAAAGTTGAGAGTGTGCAGGCCTGCCTGCATGGTGCACCGCTCATGTGGATTACATGAAGAAAAAACTTCATTCGTTGATATACCGGTAGCACCTGAACACAGGCCGAGTGCTGTGTCACACTCCTGAAGCCAAAAAACCCATCGGTGGTGCCGAGGCTATTCATATTTATACAAGGTTTAGCAGTAGGGGTTGGAAAGCAGTTGCTGGCTGTCAGAAATGTTTGGGGATGAATAAATAGGATGAAGGGCCTTAATTACGTGATTGCTGGCTCAGAAATATCACGGAAAATAGACAAGAGCGTGGCAGGTAAGAGAACTCCCACAACCTCCTCTGAGGGAGAGTGACAGGTCCTTTCCTCCACGTCTAATTGCGCCTGCCTGCACACTCAAATGATATTCCAATTCCTGTATTTAGTACAGATTCTGAATGAATAACAGATATTATTTTTTATACAGGAGTGTACGTGCACACACAGGCCCTGACCCCTGTAGGAAGATAATATTCTAACGTTCAAGTTATTATGAATTAATTGCATTCTTGGTACAAACACTGGCTCCCTCGTTGAGGCTCTTCTTGACAGCTTGTTCAGAGACACAAATGATTCAGCTTGCTGGGGGTCATTTTGTGGGACTGTTTTAATCTGTTCCCTCCCTGAGCCACAGCGGAGGCTCCTCCACAGCCCCTTGCAGCTATCCTTGTCTCTGGTATCTCCGCCACGCTCGGGCAACCATGCCGACAGACACAGTCAGCCTTCCTGCTCTATCCCACATATTGATGTGCCGTCGTGCACTGCAACTGGGCAACCTAATTGGGCTTAAGTTTCCAGCATTTACAACAAACGCATTAGCAGAAGACAAAACGAGAGGAATCAGTAAGCAGTTTGGCACCAGGGTTATAGATTTCTGTTGATGAGGTAACACATTTCTAATCTTTTTTTCAGCTGAAGAGTCGTTATGGATCAAAATATTAACGGGACAAGAGCCAAGAGAACCATGCTGATGACACCGCCCTCTAATGGATTCTGTTAGCACAGCACACTGACACACCCACTGATGGGTTGAAACTGATATTTTTGTCGTTCATTTCTGCTTCTGAAACAGCAGAAGGTCCAGAATCATTGAGGCGACATCAGCGAGTCAGACGGTAAAGGCTGCAGCTGGACTTTCTCCAACAGACATTGTAATTGTCTGCCTGGATCAGCTGAGAAAGGTTATCTCTGCTCCTGAGACTGCCAGTTCCTATGATAGTGGCATGCTCCCTAAGTACATCACAAGTGTGACATCTTAACGCGCTGAGGTTGGTACCACTGGGCAAGCGATCGGCGACCGCTGTCCTCCGGAGGTGCACAGGCTTCATCCCGTCTCCTGGTAGGTGGCGGTGAAGGCTGTTTGGGAGCCCCAGCGCTGATTATCTCATTCATTGCTGCAGCGCCAGCAACCAACAACTCCATCTTAAAGGCACACGCTCAGGATTAATGCAGTTGTTAATTTGAGGAGAGGAGAACAAATTAGCAACTTTTCAGCTTGCAGGCTGCACAGCAACATCTCCGGACAGACCCAAGGTGAGAAGATGAGCCTCTTTTTTCAGGCAGGTGCCGCCCTGAGATTACGTTATTACACCTATAGATGCAGTTTTTAGAATTAATCACTCTGCTGGTTGCATATTTCTACAATTTTTTCAGCACCTGATGAGATAATCGGTGAGGAGCATTTGCGGGAGTGGCGGTAGCAAATGTGGCACGCTTAAAGTACATTCACACAGAGTTAACATGAAGCTCCCTACTGATGCTTTTTTTGTTCCCTCCAGGTCTTTCACACTCTAATCACACTAACAAAACAACAGGACAGGTGCTCCTTGAAGATACAGGCGGTGTCATTAAGTATTTAACAACAATGGTGCACCACAGAGGATGGATTCCTATTCTGGGTAACCTACTTATCACACACTGTGAATACAAATACTGATGTTTATTACCGTGAGCTTGCATATTTAAAACATTAGCTGCATTTCACGCGTCCGTTTCTGCATTGAGTCCTATGATCGATTTTACATCATCGCCTGTACGTTCCAGGCATGTTTAGGTGCATTTTGCATGTCATTCATGCAAACACGTGTTTTCTGAAACACGTGCCTGAGAAGCTCCCTCAGATTTACTCATCCTTCAACCTGCCTGCAAAATAAAAGCTTTGGAGTCTTTAAAGTCCTGCGCATGGCGGCGCGACATGGGGGTAGTGGCAGCTGCATGAGCCTTTCTCACATGCGAACAATACCTCAGGGAAAGAACTGGGTCTGGCCTAGATGACAATGAATGCTGCTTTTTTTTGGCTCTCCCAGTCCTGAGGAAGTATAATTGTGAAAATCAGCAGGGCCTTTCTCCCAACCCTTAAAGTCATTTGCTTACATACTGTGTTCCCACACCAATCATCAGCTTAGCAGCTTAGTCGTATTTGTACTTGGAAATTGCATGACTATTTCCATCAGTCGTCTTCATCCTGCTCACAACTGTGAAGGATACTGGAAACTTTCGCCTCAGCCGGCGCCTCATTCCTTTATTATGCCGCTCTGTCAGTCTGAGTCAGTGATTAAAATCACTGGCAACAGCATAATGTTGCCGGGCGGGGAGGATGATTACAATGTGTGAAAAACAGTGGAGTTAGGAGCGAACTTCTAGTGTTAACTCTCAGGCAGGATTCCGATTCTGTGGTAATATTCGTTTGGATAATGCAGCTGCTGAGGTGACCTCTGACCCCAGAGGTATTTACCCCAGTAAATAAATACACTTGTACCTTGCTGTAACACATCACTATTTAGGGTTTAGAAGCATTTAACAGTACGAATACAAATCACAAGAATGGAACGTCTAAGTCGAGACCCAGGGACTCTACAGAGATTGTTAAGAAACATAGTTTTTGAGTCTTAATACTTCTTGAAATTGATTTTTAACGCTGTGAAAGGGCTGGATGTTGTGTGGAGATTAATAATAAGAATTCCTAAGAAATGTGGTCGAACCACATTCTGGTACTCATTTCCTACTCCTAAATGAACAGAATGAATTCAGTTTTTGAACACTAAACTCATTCTGCAATAGTTCATTTATGGAACACATTCTGGAACAATTTATTCTCTGTTCATGAAAGTTGCCTCCATTTCACAGTATTTGACTGCAGAAGGCTACCATCAGAATCCATGTCAGACTGGAAAAAACGCTGAGGTATGGGGTTTTCCGTAGATAACTGTGTCATCATTTTCGTTGGGGTTACACCGAGGAGTCAAGCCCTTGGAGATGTGACCATTGTCCTTTTTTTTTTTCCCAAGGCAAGCAAATTGTCTTCTTAAGTGGCCACACCTTCCCTAACAGCACCGGGAATTGTTGCACGCTCATGTTTACCTATACCTTTACACATTGTTCACAGGTAGGGCTGTGAGAACCAACCTGAACAAATTACCTCCCAAATTCTGGATTAACATTTAAATATTACCTTTCTCACTCTCTCCCCACTAAAACAACTACCCTGTCCTGCTTTTTATATGCTGACATTAGAGAAACTACGCAAACTAATAAAGGAGGCATCTGGCCATGCAGCAGCCTGAGCAAATGACTCATTCATATCAGCGCAGGAAATTGATGTTTTGTGTCAGCAGCTGATGAGTAATTATCAAAGATCTGCACGTCTAATTGGAATTATGTCGCTCACCTATCAGGTGGCCTCGCGGAAAGCTGATACGTTTCAGCAGCTTCTGAACCATCCTTAGTTTTGGCTGTGACGCAGGACAGAAAAGAGAAACTCTGTCCGTTTCACAGTCAGTGACAATCATTTTAATTAGAGCGACGCGTCAGCACGGTTTTGATTCAGAGGTGGGTCATCTTAATCAGTGCCTGAATGTCAAAATATCTCTACGTTTCTACATCTTTAACACCAGATTGTCAGCTGTTAGCTTAAACTGACTGATAATACAGTACTTTGAAAGTGTTTACATTGATGGCGCAAACAATACTGCTCATTAAATAAGATTTTTAACCGGCAATTAACTTAAAATAACTTTTAAAGCTTCGAAATATCTTATTTTCGCATTTCACGTGAATTCTGGGATGGAGGGGAAGCAACAGTCCCAACATGCAAGCGAATGTCTGCAGATGGAGAAATGCTGATAGAGCATTGACTCTAATCCTCAGGCGTTACCACACTAATCCTTCCATCTGAAAGGGTTGAAACATGGCAGCACTGTTTTCTGAAGTTAAAACTCAGTACCTTAAGGCCCTGAGCAACCAAGGTGGCTTCACATAAAAAGGCAGCAGTGGAGGCGCTTTGCTTTACAGATTTATGGAGCGGCTGATATGAGTAGCCTTGGTAGCCTCAGGGTTTCGTGGCTGCAGAGCTTTAGTTTGATTTTATCTGTTAGTCAAAACTAAGGCGATTTTTCCAAAATGCCGATGAGCGAAAATGTTAAACTGACTGTTTTATACGACACATTACTCTCTGCTGGTCCCAGGAATGATCAGTGGTTAACAGCAAATGGGAAAATGAGTGGATGGAACGGACTTATTTGATTAGCAATTAGCAGGAAATGGAACAGAGGTACACGGGAGGAAATACAGAGTGAAAAAATGGAACAATCACCTCTAATGCAGTCTGTGGAGGGCCTGTGTGAGATACCCATCTACACCAATGTTCCAGAATAGGTCTGAGGCAAAAGGATGACTTCGACTAATCTAATGCTCAATTCTGAGCTATCTGCAGGATTATCTCATCAATGGAAATATTCCAGCACAATTAAACATATGAACTGCTGAAAATGGTCCCACCCATCCATAAATCACCATGTTTGGCGAAGCCTTGAGGTTTCCCAGAAGCCAGAGAATAATATTCTGGTAATAAACCCACGCAGCGCGTCGGACGGCAGAGTACGGTTGTGCTCATGCACACGCGTGAGCGTGGATGCAGCAGAACAGACAGACAAAACTAATGATGGGGGAACTTTTGGCAGACATTATTTACCTCGGGTTCACCTTGGCAGCTCGCTGTGTGAGATTAAAAGAATAATTTCAGAGCTGTAAATAATCTGTGATGGTACATATCACAGCCTCTGAAGGGCAGTGAATTATTTATTGTAATCTAATGCAAGGTGCTTTATCACATATTAATGTGATACATCAGGGGAGTAATTCTGCTTTGGCACAGCAGCAGCAGCCTCACTCATTCCATGCCAGCGTGCATGCTCCGTCTGCGAGGATTCACGGGGCAGTAATCTGACTGGGAGCTAATCTAGACCTGCAGCAACCTGTCACAGACCAATATCTCATCGGATTGGGCCCTTCTCTCCTCTTTAGTGTCCTCAGACACGCTCCCAGATTTTCCTCCCAGCCGCCGCGCCAGTGCTGGCTCACTTTGTTACTCGAAACAAAGACGTCCACGCTCATCTGCCATCACCAGGGCGATCTGACGGGTGCCAGCCCAAAACTGGCACAGTTCTGTCCAATCACAGAGGAGCAGTTGTCACGGCGGCCCCACCTGCCAGGACTGGCAGTCTGAAGACGGAGGTGATATGGGACGGAGGAAACGTGGGCTCAGACTGGGTTGATATCAGTTCTATTCCACATTTTAAGTGTCTGCAGACGGGTCAGTTATTGATTATTTACTACACTAAAGTGCTTGAGTCTGGAGTTTTGGCGGGTTCCATTTTCCAGTTGTCATTTCTCCCTCTGAACAATGGACAGATGTGGCATGGAAAGAGAGACAGGGAGCTGCTCTGTGATTCAGCCTTTTCAATTACTGCCCAACCTTCACACCAAGCTCAGAAAATAAAACAAAAGGGTTTTTAACTTACATTTGAAAACAGAAAAACTGCATGTGAAAAAGGAAAATACCACCAGTGTTCGCGTTGGTTGGTTGCTGTGGCTCCTCCTCGTCGCACCAGCCGTCACCGGGTGCACAAACGCAGTGGACAGAGGAGAGCGAGCGGCTGCCTTTAGGCTCATTAAGAACAACAGCTGGTTGGCTAATGAAGAGGAAACAGTGTGTCAAGAGGTTCCGTGAACTTCCCGGGAGACGCCTTTCCAAAGCCTGGGACTGAAGAAGAAGGTTAATGCTGATGCATCATCAAGGAAACGACTCAGAGACTAAACTGGTCAGTTAGCGTATTTTTTTTTTTTTATGCTTATTTTTACAGCGCAGCAAATATCAAAATGAATATTTTTCTCTCTGCAGATGAAAACAGCACTGGCTCCTCTTCATCCTAAAATGCTGTCGGCCATTATTATAAAACCTGACCCTGTGATTGATTTGCTTCCAGATCTGTTGAGGGGAACTTTTGTGGCGAGTGGAATAACCTGATTTCATCGTGAATCATTATCGGGGTTTCTCGGGATGCTCCTGAGTGACAGCTGCACTTTATGGTGGCCGTGAGTCATCAGCACTCTTTCATGGAGAGCGTACGCAGTGTGCCACGAGGAACAAAACGACCACCCATCAGCGTACCATGGCCTGATGTGTGGCATGATTGATGCATGAACTCATGTGGATTTTCCCTACGTTCTCTGGTCTTTTCATCAGTCTGGAACAGCGGGCAGCAGGATTCATCTGTATTTTCAATCAGCCCAGTGTTTTTGTTCCTTCGTCGACCAAAGTAACCTTTTCAACAGAGAGAACTAGAACGCCACACTGTGCTGATTCCTTTTTTAAAACCCTTTTCACCAAAGATGAAACCCGATCACGGTTCCACTGTTTGAGGTGACAATGTCCCACCGTGGCCCATCTCATATAATTAATGCTTTGGGGCGATTTATCACAGAAAAAAATAAAAATCTGAGGCCAAACGAAATTGAATTCAGGTGGAAAATCTGAATTTGGCATCTCCAGATGAGTTCCTAGACTCTAGAGTGAGGACTGAATCAGGAGAATTGCATCATGGGATGTACTGTCTGTTTTCAGTATATTTCAGTTTCCAAACAACAAACGATGGAATATTTCACCATAACAACACCAAAAAAGTCTTGTATGCTAAACGTTGCTAAGTCAGGAACAGCAACAGCTTTTAAAACACAAGACAAACTATCACCTTCAGTGGTTGAGATGTTTGATGTGACAATAATTCAGAACCATTCCAGCACCTCCGCGGCTCATGTGTGTGCATTAAAGTCTTCGCCAGTTGCCACAGCATGCGGCATGCTAACTGCCACAGTCGGAGTTCAGGACGCCGCCACAGGGCAAATGAAGGACAGATCTCTGAGCATCGCCGTCATGGTTCCCACATGTTGACAGATGCGCTGCCACCTCAAAAGTGTCCCATAATTCAGGGCTGAATTGCTCAGCGATTACATCATATTCAGTTTTGAGATTGAAGCGCTGCAGCGCACGCATCCCTGTGACAAGCGAACTCAGTCATACGTGCAAACATGGCCGCGGCTGACGTGTGCTCAAATGCTTCCAAATTATCTATCTGCTGCCAATCTGAATTTTCAGTCGAAATGTGGCAGCGCCAGACATTAAACGGCCCAGAAGTACACATGTTAACAACTTCACCAGCAGTAATAACGGATGTGTTCGTGTACGGCTGGCTGGCAGGTACAAATGTCTTCACTAACCTTTCTCAGCGGTTGTGGCCGTCAGCTCTGCTATTGAATTTATAATTAACATGTGGGGAAATGTGGGCATTTTTCTATTAAAAGAGACATCTTGTCAATTACAATCCTTGCACCGATATTCGCTGAACTTCCTGTTGGAAGAAAGGTCAATAGCCGCGCGTAATGAGTAATTGACTCGACGCGGTAAGGGCTCAGGCTCAGCGGTTTTGATCAAGTAGAAAAGTATTTCCATATCGTTTTCGCCCTCTGTCTTTTGCGGGGCGTCACGGAGAAGCGGCCCTGATTGAAGCGCCATTGTTGGGGCCGATTCATCACTAAAAATATTAGCCTGGAAAGTAGCGCTTCAACAGGGGGATGAGTGATGGAAAAAGACGAGTGACGGAACAGACGCCGACTAATAACCCGCAGGACCGCTTATCACGCTCCCACATATTAATATTGGGAGTTCGTGATGGTAAGCGACGACCGAACAGAAGCAAATCAGAAAAGCTTTTTTTTTCCCTCCACCTACAGCGAAAGTAGAAAATTAAGAATGACTTGCCTTAATTAGCGCATTATGCTAGCTCGCGAATCGGCGAAGCAAACGTGTGTTCAAAAGAAGCCAAAGTGCACATTCCTGACTTTTATTTTTGTAGAGATTTATATTCAGCCGTTGAAAACATAAAACATGAAGCCATGAAATCATGGGAATGTCATTTGTAAGAGGTCGCACCGCTAAATAATGTAACGGGTGGTGAGATTGTTATTTTGAAAGTTGGTGTTTGGCTGCGAGTCACCCTGCTTGAATATTTATAGAAATCTATGACTAATGACAGACACAACGCAGCGCACGCTAAGAGTTTGATGATGGCTTTCGGGCATATGAGACATGAGGGAATTGTGTTTGCGGGGCCTGTGTGCACACGCCGCGGCGCAGCCCAACAGGACAAATGTGTGCACATTAAACAGGCCGCCGCCATTGACAGTTACAGCCTTTTTACAGGTTTTAAACTTTATTGCGGGAACATAAATTAACTTGTTCGAAAATCGAATTATTACCTACTTTAGAGGAAAAAAGTTCCAAACTTCCACGGGCCTAGCATGGTGCCCCGAAGTGAGATCACTCACTCTGACCATAAGGTTCAGTGAAAACATGAAACGGCTGCATCAGGTCCGAGCGCCGCTCCGGGAAAATGAAAGATCTGACTGTTTTTTTGTAAGGATGGAACCGGAGAGCTCCCCAGATGCGGTGCGATATCACACAAATGTGGCAGAGCCGCACACCGAGAGCGCGGCTTAGATGTTCTTCAAGCCGCCGACGGCAAAGATACGTAAACATATTTGGCGCTAATCTGGACGGCTGCTTAACATGGATGCTCCGGGTCTCTGTGAAATGGAGCCTGCACGACTGAAGAGCCCATCCATAATTCTCTGTGAAGTGCTGCCGCTGAAATAAAGATTAAATGCTTCTGACAGGTAAAAAGTTGTGGAATCGCGAGTTTTGGGACCTTCTCTGCTGAGCTCACATTCTGAACCTGTTCTTATTGGAACACGCCAGCCAGAGCTCATTATCGTCGTGGATCTGCCCTCTTTATAATTAAATCCTGTGCAAATTTCATGACTTTCGGATTTAATATAGCTTCTTTAACAGATTCCGCTGCTCGCCGCGTAATTCCTGATACAGTGGCACACTTTCATTAACAGTCACATCAATCAAACGGTGAGACCCTGCACCCTTTTTGCTTGTGGGACATAAATACACTCTTGACGCACAAAGAAAGCGTGTGACGGTGAGTCGTACGTGGCGTGCGTGCCTGGTTTCAGATGCAAAGGTCGTCTGGTTTCATTTGGAGACCGGCTCTCAGAAGTCTCCATGATTGTGTCTTTTTGTCCGCATCAGTGACATTTTAGCAGTAAAATAAACAAAACAACAGCCACCACACAGAGTGCGGACACCCTGGGTCCAAACAGCACAGACGTTCTCCACCGATGAAAAAAAAAAAAAAACCCTGAAATGTCAAAGTTAATCAAAACCACTAAAAGGCGCTGGGCTTCTCGAGTGGAGACTTCACTTCTCCGTCAGCAAATGCTTTTTCCTTCAGCTGTGTTAATTTATAATGTCAGTCAACAGCCTCCCAATCCTCCTGACAGGAGCCACGCTTGTCAGCATCAAATGTCACAACAGAGCGGCTGACCCGCCGTGTTGGAGTGCCATCATTTGAGCAAATGGAATGGGCCCGGTGCGAACTAGTGCCGGAGTTTACATGAATTACGATAGGTGCAGAACTGTTCCTTTAATGTCACGTGACGGGACGTGTCAGTGATGGGGGAGGGTGGGGGGGAGTTGAAAGGATAAGCCATTTAGCCGCTCCTGGAGTGAAAAAAAGTAGCTTTTCCTGGGATCTAATCCTGCTCTGCAGGTGATTCTGATCATGGAAGTGGCTTTAAAATCAATACGTATATGAGCATTAGGAGCAGCATTCCCATATTCCTCTCAGCCCCCCGCCACTGACATGCTCTCTGCTGTGCAGCCTGACGGAAATTCTAAATGACCGTTATAATGGTACACAGGAATGTAAAAGATGGTGTTTGACATTCCTCCAGAAAGCAGTGCGCTCCTCTGCAGAGCCATCAGTGCTGTATCATTGAAGCCTCATTAGAAGCGGAATCCGACTGCAGAAAGGGAATTTTTGCAACATTAACTTCAACATTGCCAGCCAGTAAATAATATTCTAGTTATGGCCGTGAGCGCCTGCTAGAAGGAGGCCAAGAGAGAAGGGAGACAGGCAGGAACATGTAATTACACTGTAACGTTGCTGACAAATAACTGTTTTACTCTGCTATGAAACGTTGTTGCCTAGGTTTGGGATTAAGCAACAAGCTTAGCACTTCTGGAGTATTCCCTGAAGACCTGGAAGGTTCCTGCGCTGTGGTTTATAGTCATTAACCTGAGGAAGCCCTAGTCTGCAAATAAAGAGCAACGCTGCCAGACAGACGGCCGTTCAACTAATTTGTTACAGATGTCTGAGTCATTTTCACAGAATTTTTACATCTTACGATCAAACAGTACTGAAGAAACAACTCTGCGCTTTTAATCAGGCGACCTTGGAGGTGTTTTAAATAAGCACTACGTCAAATAGGAGAGTTTGAGCAAGACCGCCACCATTTTTCTTGACTATATGCTGAGATACAATCACGCTAACTTTATCTACAAAGACAGGAGCCTGTACGCTAACGACATGCTTAAAATTCCACTCAAAAGTCTCATTATTGTTCCATTTTTACCTGATTTTGTACTTATTTACAGTACTAAAATAAGTCATCATCTGCTTTTGTACAGGGTTCTTGAAATTTTGAGTTCTCGGAATCGAGTTCATGCTATCAGGAAGCGCTGAAAAAGATCTTTGTGAAGTAATTTCTGTTTAATAGCTGTTCATGACCTTATTTTTACGAGTGCAGGCTTCAAGTACAGCACTAATATTGAAATTATAGAGGCGGTGTCATGGCGATGATGTCATGCAATGTGTTTGTAATGACGGCAATATCGGACACTCGCTGTAGAGATGTCTGATGTCTCTTTCCAACTGAAACCAGCCGTCTTTCACAACTGCCTGTCGGTGTGAAAGACGAACAGTGTTCTTTTGTGTCTTTCACCTTCACTCTACCAAGCACATCAACAAAGACCAAAACACTTAATAAATTAGTGAAACATGTTTTCCTTTCATGTTGTCTCTCTTGCTGCAACCAGATTGGATTATGCGGCAGTCCGTCTGGTCAAGGTCACAGGTAAACAAGAGCAAATGTCAATGCTGAGCCAACAAACGCATCAGCGTCACCCACCAACACCGTGACCTTAATGTTAATCACACATATCATACATGCTACGGCTAATGAGAACTCAGATTTGTCTTCAGCAACAAATTTCCAATAAGATGAAGGTCGTTGGAGATTCTGATGAGGTTGCTGAATATCAACAGTTGACAAATGGGCTTTTATTTTATCGTTTTTTTTAAATCAATATCACTGAAAAGCAATTAGAGACATGACTTCATCGCTAATGAAAACATAGCATGCTAAAGGAGCGGGTGCTACTTTCACCCTGGTCAAAGCTACAAAATAGAGCCAGTAGTTGTTTATTTAACATAACGAACGGCGCCCCCTGGCTTCCCCTCCCCTGTGTTTGTCTCCCCATTTTTTATCTTTTCTATCTCCCACTTCGATCCGCGCTGAGTCGGCTAAAGCGGAGTTAACGAGGATAAGTGGCCCATACATGAGCAAAATAGTTCAATAAAGTAAGAGTGGAGCAGATGTTAATGATTATGGATTTACATGCGTGGGCCAGAATACCTAATGGCGCCTCACTTGGAAAGTTTGGAGAAAATGACATGGACGTTTTTAAGCGTCTTCAGGAGGCCAAGCTGGCCCATTATCATCACATAGGCTGGGAAAACTAATATTCCCCCAGCGACTTCTGTTGCACTAAAAGAAAAGAGGGGAAAAAATGTTCCAAAACAATCTTCCAACTTTATCGCTTTATTTTTGGTGGCTCTTTTTTCCCTCTACCAATCTCAGCACCAGCACTTTATAGAACATTATCAGTTCCACTACCTGGCCTCATATTAATTTTTCTCCTGGTTGGTTTTATATCCTTTTTCTCAGTCTTTAACGCTCCCACATTAAGGCTGCGTAGCCACAGTTCTGGTTTTAACACATTGCCGAGATTAGCTGCTGCAATATTACAGCAGACATGCGCAGTGGGGGCACTGTGACTAGCGTAAAACGGCAGCATGCAGACAGGTGGGCTGACAACCTCATCACTTGCAAGGCTTCATTGCTCCTAAAAGGCATCCTAAAAGATGACGATGAAAATCTCAAATCATTTTTGATCTTCAGGCTTTTTTTCCACATAATTTTGCGGCGGGAAGCATTAGGAATTACAGAGAGCCAACCTTTTTTCACACTCGGGCTGCTCGTTAGGTAACAAAACAGGTCATTGACTTTACGGCTTTGTCCAGGGATTTTATAGGACTTAACTGACTGTCATAAGATGTCAGCACGCGTCATTAAATCAGAGATGTAAATGATCCCCTAAACATTTGTCCTCTGTGATGACAATGAGCTCAAGTCCCTCACATTTCCCCCAAACAGGTGCAGCTGAATGTTCAAGGTCAGTTTGTTTTTGTTTTTTGTTTTTCTGAGCGACTCAGCAGTAAAACTGAACATGCTTATTGTTTCTTTTACACTAAAATAGTGCTAATCTGTGCTAATCTGAGCGTAGCCGGATGGGTGGAGTGTGCGACACACGTGCTGCACTTTTTTTTTTTTTTTTAAATAATTGATTTGGTAATACACGGAAAGGCTTTCAAAGCCTTGCATAAATTAATGGACGACCTTCTTATGAGACAGTTGCACTGAAGTGCAAAAATTGTTGCTTGATCCCGAAGTGTGCTGGTAGACATGCAGATGGTGCCATCTGTCCACTCCCGAATTAATATCCTATTATGGCAACAAACTCGGCTACGCAGTATTTATGAGCTAAAGGTATTTCCCAACAGGACGTCACTGATTTGGCCTCATTATTACCGTCATTATAAATAAACTCTCCTGCAATTTTATGAAAGCCAGATCAGATCAGATATTAGTCGTGTTTTTCCTCAGCATCTTGTATACTAAAATTTTCGAATGCAGCATTTTTATTTCTCCCAGAGGCTAATTTTGTGAATTTGGCAGTAATAATCATGAAGTTGTATTCTCCCCAAGACAGTATAGGTTTCTACGGCAACAGGAGGTCACCAGTGACAGACGTTCAGACAGGAGATGTTACACCCAGCCAGTTTAAGAGTATTTGAAGAATATCAGTCACCACAGCAGAGGATCAGTCTCCCTTTCAGCAATATCTGGATTTTATTCTGAAACTCTCATTTTGTAGTTTGTTTGTTTCTCTTATTTCTTATTTCTCATTTTTTCTTAAGTTGACGAAACTCAGGGGCAAGAAATGAAATTGTTCTTTGAAGATGGAGTAAATTAAAAGTAGAAAACAGTTTTCATCCTTTCATGACCTGACTCGAGTGTTGGCAACACAGGAAGGAGTCAGGACAATGTCAAATGTTGAAACAGTACCTTTATAAACCAACATCTGCAACTTGACCAAACCGCCAGACCATACAGAGCCTGGCTGGCTTACGCAGGGAGAGAACTGGCCTCAGGTGTGCTGAGTTAGTCCAATCAGCAGTAGCCGGCCGTGCATTTCACGCCTAGGCCTTCAGTGACGTCATGCTTAATACGCCTCATAATACCATCAATATGATACCACAGCTCCAGAATCCATACAGAATCACACTTACACATTACATGACCTTAATATAGGCCAGTTGAGCAACACTTAATTTCCGGAGCATTTAAAATCAATAACTTAACATTCACAATTAAGAATAGAAAACTAAATCTAAGACACCAATGAGACAATAACAGCACAAGCTATTCATTGAAAATAAAAGTAAACTGATTATTTGCATTTGCTTTTGAGAATATGCAACAGCAAAACAACTGAACATCTTAAGTTGTGACTGAAGTGACTTCAGTCACAACTTTATAAAGTTATTTACATTATAAATTGCAAATGATCTGAAGTTTAGATTTTTTAGTATTTTGTCCATCAAAAGTTAAATCGCAGTGTGCAACTGGACTGTAAGGTTTCCTTGAATATGTTTTTTTGTCCACTCATTTTGTTACCACTGATTTACTACTAACAAAATAAAATGACAAAATACATATTAAACATTAAAATAAAATGCTTGCACTCACCAACACAGATCTCCTCCACACCGCCTGCTTATTTGAAAATAAAGCTAGCTAGAGTAGGAGTTGACCGACCTCATCTCACAAGATCCAGCTTTTCATGAAAGGTCTGTTTTGAAAATGGTGTGGCTAGTATATCCGCAACTAAATCAATCTCTTCTCCAACTTCAGCCATCTCGGGTTAAAAAAAAAAAATACAGCGATAGCTGTCAGTAGCTGGATCTCCAAGTTTAGTTCAGAGTTCAAGGTAGTTCCAAGTGCCACCTTTTAGGCTCTCACAAATATGCTTATCCAATCACAGGACACGTACATGTCCAGTTCAGCGTAAGACCTTCTAGCTGGCCTTGGTGTTGCAGTCTCGAGATCTGATTGTCTATCGCAACTGACTGTGTCCGTTCACTTACAGCACTCAAGAGCCTGCTCTGTTGATTCTGAAGGTCTTGGGCAGATTTCATAGAACCCAACACAAGCTAGCTGAAATACGATTGGATAAAAACTCTACCATAATATACAACACTGGAAGCAGCACAAAAGTGGATATAATATGACATGAACAGAACAGACTATGAAGAATAATTTTATTTACATATTTACAAAAAAATTAACTTTTCTGAGTGTGTTTAGGCCAGCAGAGAAGGCCTTGCAGGCCCTGACAGCCCAGCACTGTCAATCAGTGACCTGCAGGTGAGATGCACACGGGAGCAAAGACACTGTGATGTCACCAGAGGGGCGTCACACATCCTCAGATTCAAATGTTGTGGAAGGAAGATGTTTTCATTATCCATTCACATGTGAAAACCAGTTTAACCAGTTGTGAAGGTAAGCTAAAATATGGCCTACTGACTGAGTCCTTTTCTGAAGAGCAGCACCCCCTGTTGGTGCCAGAAGTGTCTTTTCTGCATTTTTATTTCGATCCTGTTGTAAAACTACAAGCGATGTGTCGTGACATGGCAACATCGCGAGGCGGACATTTTCGGGAGGGGGATCGCACTCGGGGAGGCAGATACTGATTGCTGACATTAGAGGACGTTTGCTGTACTAAGGAGAAGATCTGCGTGAAATCGCGTTGAGTCACGCTGGCTGACTGCAGCGATGCGGACGCCGTTTCCGGGGTTACACCTCCCACTCCTGAAGGAGAGGAGCAACGAGGTGCCATTCGAGGGCTTCCGACATCCTGTAGATATGTGGAAAATGCCAGCTGCCGGAGAAGATGGACAACATGTTGTCCAGAAGGCCCAAGAGGAGCTTTGTGTGTGTATAAAAACACAGAAAAATAGAGAAAAATCCAGGTGACGATCAGTCAGTTGTGCTGGTTCTAATACATGTTTTGCAAAGGGGCAGGAAGTTTGGGGTCAGGAACGATGCAGAGTCCACAAAGGGCGCCATGACGGGAAAATCAAGCGATGGCGAGTTGTCTTTCAACAGCCTGGCCAAATGTTGCATCAACAAACAGGTTTGTACGTGATGAAGCCCTTCCTTCAGACCCAGTCTGACCAGAGATGATGTAAAGCTGCAGCCGGCCCTTGTTTCAGCTCAACACCAACTGTTTACGTATCAATAAACCAGGAATATAAATGAATATAGATAATATATATATATTATCTACTGGACGCCACATACATCCATACATGTACGCTGATCCTCTCTGGCCCATTTCTTTTGTCAATTACTTTGATTTTGAGCCTGCACTTGATGAGTTGCTCTGCTGTCCAAAGAGATTACATGTTTGGCTGGTGTTGCCAGTGGCTACATTGGCGTGGTAGGAGAGGCAGCGCTAATTCTCCCCTCCCCCCATTTTATTTATTATTTTTCCTCCCACTGTAACTGGGAGATAGCATCTAAATGTTTGTCAGATCCAATAGTTGCTGTTTAGTTCTGCCATTACTTTTATCCTGTCAGGATTGTCACTTCGGATGGGGTGGCTGCATCGGCTCACTCCTGTCCCCTGGAGCAGAGCAGAGCAGAGCCAGTGCAGGAGGCCCTGTTGTCCTCACAGATACGCTCTGTAGCTCCAAAGCGGCCAGGCCTTCAGCTAGGCATGCTGGGTAAATGAATGGCTTATTATTATGGATGATAGGAATGGTGGTGCGGCTGATAGCAGAAAGGTTGTGGGTTGATTCCAGATGTCAAGGTGGATGTGAGCCTTACCCCCAGGCCAGGGCTCATTTCCAGTGACTCTGGCACCCCTGCCACCCTGATAATAAGCTTCATTCATCAGAAAACGGTGGAATCATTTAGAATATTTGCTCACAAGTGGGATGTAACCTCCTGGAGCATTACAGTGTCATTAAATACATATGATGCTTTTAGGTGCATGCTCCAAACACTGTTTGTCAGACATGATATTAAACAACACGCTCCCGCAACGTCCTCCCACACAGCTACAGGAGCTTGTGTGTGTGTATGTGTGTGTGTGTGTTTGTATGAGACAGAAAGGCTGCTTGTTCATTTAACAGTGCAAATCTGTTCCGAGTGCAAACGGTGTTGTGTTTAATAAATAAATCATCAACATGATGCTGTTCATTTCAGATAAGGGTTAACCTGACATGTACATGTACACATGTAAACACACGCATGCTTGTGCGCTGCCACCCTGCCTGTTACATGAGGGAGTTTCTGACATTTCCATGACCGTCTTTAATCATGTGACTTGTGCCGAATGAGTGTGAGTGACTGTTTCTGTCATTGCTGCTGAGAAGTGCCAACCAGACTTTCCGTTCGGCCAAATTTCTGGCTCTCGACGTGCAAACAGCAGCACACATGTGCGACAACGGGGTGTTTGGGGCGGGTGGGGGGGGATTTCTCTCGGTGCCCTCTCTGCTCCACTGAGCTGAGTCCAATTTGCCCTCCTTTGAATATTTGCTGTGGGAGTGCTGCACCTTTGCGCAGAGGTGAGTACGGCCTCTGGCTGGCACGGAAGAGCCGGAACCCAAGTGCCGGCTGATTTCCTTCATCGCCCGTTGGTAATTGACACATCCCTTTGTTAATTATCAAGGTGACGTGACACGTGTACTCACAGAGATGAGCGGATCTGCATTGCAGACACATCCCCCAGCTCGGCGTGACAGCAAGGTGTCCTTTTGAAGCAAGCCTTTGTCTCAGGTGATTAAAGATCCCGTCATGTTACATCTTCCAGGGCCAATAATTAAAAGTGAAACATAAAGCTGTGTCTAATGGACTGCGGTTCGATGATTATTCCATCAATAAATACATAGCTCCGCTGTCTATTTTTGTCCCTGAGTTAATTCCTCGTTGCACTTTAGGGAGGTGTCAATTACTAGCGTGGAGCAAATAAGTCATCAAAAGCACACGTCTTAATTGTACCAGAGGCCTTGGAATGGGTGCGCCTGCAATTATCACGTCACAGGAAATGAGCTTCCCTTAGTGCAGCTGGGATGTAAATATAAATATAACTGCAGTTTTAATCAGCTACGACCAAGCAATTACTGTCCGTTTGCTCCACATGACCAGTCTCACCAACATCATTTGGTCATTAATTCTTACGCCTCAAAGCAACAGAATCATTCTGGTTCCGGTTTAATTGTGCTGGTTTACCTGCGAGGGCCCCACTCACACGGTCAAACCTTCCCGGTTCTCGTTTTAACACTTGCCCAGGTGTCAAACTCAAAACCAAATTGGCAAGCCAAGGCCGCTTTTAGCCGTAATGACGATGTCAAATTGATGTCAGGGAGGCAGCTATTTGGAGAAGCCGACAGAAATGTTCCTGTTTCCATAAGTGAAGAGTGGAAATGATTTGGGAAATGGTTAAATGAATGCATCACTATGCTAAAAGTGAGTGGGGCTGTTGTTCATGACGCTGCCCATGAAACTCAGACTTTCACGTGAATGTGAACTTCATTATCGTTAGCGTTGTCCATCAATCTTTATTTAAAGTTTGGCTGGCATGTTTAATTCAAGGGAAGTCATTATCCACAGCGGCCTGCTAGCCTTTGCTGGTGTGAGACAGAATGGCTTCCTGGTGTGAGACAGAATGGCTTCCTCTCCTAATTAAGATCATTTAGTTCTCATGTTCCGTTATATTGTTCTGGACTATCTATGCTTCAGCGTGAGGAGGTCACAGGCCACCACTCCTGTTTTAGTGCATCATCAAGCCTCAGGCGCGAAAGCTTCAACGCCAACCTGGATGAGCATGTCCGCTCCAGTCACATGAATTTTCATCCAGGAGGTGATATCTCTGCGCGCTTCCTGCTGAAGCGCCGATGCGTGCGCTCGTCACGCCCAAAACGGCGCTTTTTCATTTGCTTGTTTGCAGAAAAACAAACTGATAAAACGGCACAGTTGGCTCGCTTTGGCGCTGCCGGAGTGCCGGTGTGGTAGGGAGGGAAACGATTAGCGCTGTGGCGTTTTCACACAGCAAAGGGTCGGGAGGGGGCTCAGGAGTCATGTGCGCTGACAGCATGGCACCACAGTGTTGAAACAGCTCGCGTCTCCCGGGTTCCCAGGCCTGGATTGCCTCGGGCTGGATTATTTACAGGCCCGTCCAAAAAAAAAGAAGAAGAAAAAAAGAAAAAGAGAGAAAGTACTGTTAAGACACCCAGAGAAATACTTCTATGGAGGCCTTTTAATTGGATGTGCAGCATCATTTATTAATGCCACCGACTGCTGTATATGCAAGTGCAGTTTTTTTTTTTAATTCCCTGTGATTATTAATGGATCCCAGATCAAAAGACGGCGATGACCTCTACAACCCTGATGAGGAATATATTTCCACACCCAAACACACATGGTGGGGGAGGGGGGGTAGGACGGAAGAAGTTGCCTCTCCTAAGGATCTTTCAGAGAGTGTTGACCCCAAACGACACACGGGGCAATTTCCATGAAATCCGCTCAAATTTGGACTTGCGTTGACTTGCATCACGCCGCACGTTTGAACGGAGGGGTGAGATGGAACATCACCTCTGCTGGAGGAAACTCTCTCCAGTCCTGCAGCCATCAAGCTTTTTTTTTTTTTTTTTTTTTTTTTTTTTTTTAACATTCATTAGAAAATATGAATATCAGCCTCATTTGCAGCATCTTTAAATCTGTTGTGATGAGTCCCTGATTGCCAGCGCGGCGTTCCGTAATCCCAGTTGCAGACTCCCCTCTCGTGACACGCCACCGCCTCCACCGCTTCGTCCTGCGGTTTAACTATTCATAACGCCGGGTGAGAAATTGTGTCAGGGCGGAATTTAATTGTCAATGTTTCATGACGTTAAAGGGCATTTTCTTGTCACTCACAGGGCTGAAATATCTCCCGAGCGCCAACACGGCTTGAAAGGAAGCAACCTTTAATGGATCTGCAGTGCCAAACATCTATAATTCTGCTTCATGTATCATAGGTGAGATTATGTGCGAATACCAGATTTTAGAAAAAAGGCTTTCCGATGCTGGTGGAAGCAGCAGCAGACGGCTGAGCAGGCGACAGACAAGCCTCCGGCCCTGTGCTGTCCTTATTAGTTATAAATGAAGAGAGAATTGAAGATGCCAGTAGCAGCCTTCAGAGCACCACCAAGGGTAAGAATGCTGCACGCCAATCATTTTTGGTAGATGCGTTTGTGCAGCTGACACAGCGTTAAACGCCAGGACTGATCTTTAAAAACAAATCATCTCACTCCAGCGCCCTGACATGTTCCACCGAGTTGATGTAGAAGAATTACAGCTGAGGTGTTTGGTGTCTGTGCTCCCGGGCCCTCGATCAGCGTACAAAAACACGGGCCGGATGAGTCATAGTTCCGTAAAAGTGATTTCTCAGACACCAGATTGATGTGGGAGACACGGGGGGCGGAGTGGGTGGTCCTGGGAATTGTTGAGGCTGGGGTTGGGGGTTGTGAAACAGAGCTCGTGCTGTTGTTGCACATCACACATCGTAAACATATGTTCTTATAACAAGCACACTCATGTGCTGTGGTTCCTCAAAGCTGTGCCGATGAGTGGCGACTCGAAGGAGTCGAGAGGACAACGCTGACAAACGGCGACCGCGGGCTCTGCTGGCAGAGAGGCATTAAGGCGCTAATAGGTTGAAGCATGCAGATTGAACTGGAGAGTGTCAATCAAGCCTCTGGCGTGTTGGCAGTTGGAGCAGTTTGCACATTGGGATTCACTTTGTCGCACGTTGTGCTGAGGCCCAGCAGGAAGGCGTTTTGATTTTATAATGAAAACAGCATTTGGGATGCGTTTAAATGCCCGTAGAAGATGTTCAATTAGTGTTTAGCACTGTATAATCTCTTTACCGCCATGCCACATCACCGGTGCGTCCCATCCCACTACTCTAAAGAGATTTTTCTGATAAACAGACAGCTATTCAGATCCAAAACATATCCAACTACTAGGGTTTTTAGCAGCAGGAGAGCAGGTTATAAATAGATCTTTTCAGCTTTTCAAAAGAGGGAGACATTTCAAATGTGCTCCACACATATAACTGCAATTTCTATGCCTGAATGTCAAGACTTCAGAGGAAAGTTTACTGCCGGAGATTCTATTTTCTTCTTCAGAGGAGAAAGAAAGGTGTGACATGATAATGTTGATGCACTAAAGATAACTTATTCTTAAAAACAGCAGATAACTTATTCTTAAAAACAGCAGTTCAATTTTTGTAATTTGGATCAGAAAGGTTTACTCTTACAGCCCAACACATTCAGTTGCCAGTAGGTTAGCAATGTTACAGATGGTAACCGTAACCCCGCCCCCCCATTCAGATGAGTATTTCATTTGCTAATGTTACACCGCAGTTATGTCTGAATTGGATTCAAAGAATCTAAGAAATTCAAGGAATTGCTGAGGAATTTGTGGAGTATTTATGCCAAGCTAGCTTGAGCCCACGCAGAAAACAAAGACGAGGAGCACAACAGCACCTCAACTGTCTGCCTTTCCACAAAGGTCCAAAGAAAGTGACAGGACTTTTTATTTTTAGAGTCCCTAACTTTTGACTTGTCAGATTCTCGCAGCTTGTCATCTTGTTGAGTGTGCTGGGACCTCCGCCGCTACCTTAAAACTCCAACTCAAGTCCTGTATAATTTTCCCATCTTCCCTTGGCTCCCTCTGTGCTAAATTGCATTGGAAGATGGATTTTTTTGGCATCTGACGCTGTCAGATCTCAGCCATAGAAAACTTTATGCACTGCTACACCCGCTATGAGAGTGATTTTAAAGGGATGGGGGGATATATGAGGGTTGAGGTGGGTCTTTGGTCCTGTCTCCCCTGCCTGTGATGGTATAGCATGGCCTGCATTTAACAGTAATGTTGTTGCTCTGGATCCCTCTTCTCCCTTTTCTCATTTTTGCTTCCTCTTCTCCTTTGTCTGCCTCCCTTGCATATGTTACTTCAGCTTCGTGCCCTCCCTGGCATCGTCGTGTGATAATGGGGTCCAGCAGCAATCTCGCAGACCATCTTCATTTCTGACGGAACCATTATCTCCATTTCCAGCACGTCTTCATCTTCATTACTGTTATTGCGACACGCGGCAATGGTAGTTAACATATTTTACATTATATCATGGATATCGGAGAATCTGCTCTCCCAATGGGCGCTCCTTCATTTTCTATGATCAAACCTCAAAAGAATAAAATAAAAAGTCGCCATCACAGGGGATTCCGACTTTACTTTATGTGCTCGGGGTTGTAGTTACCAGAAAAAAGATATTATTTGGTGTCACAATGACAGCAGGAGTATCTCTGCCCCCATCTTCCTTCTCCAACAATCTCCGTTGCCTACGGGGACCACCCACCCCCGCCCCCCGCGCTCTCTGGCGGATGCCCAGAGACTTTTGAAAGGGCTGAGCAGATGCCAAAGAAAGAACAAACAGGCCAGAGCCTATCAGAACAATCAGGCTGCCAATATTTACCAAGGATATTTGCCTAGCGCCGTGCGAGGGAAGAACCTGCTGTCTCTGACAAGAAAGAAATAAGCCATGCGTTCGGTAGGTCGGAGGTCACACACACAGAGCTAGCGTGCTTTGTTAGCATCCACTTAGCAATGGCGGCTAATTAGAAGAACAGATCTGTCTCCTCAGCGTGCAGATATGTGGTTAAATATTGAAATAACAGGGGTTTCCAAGCAGCCATCCTCAGAGGTAATGGTTAAAAACTGGGAGGGTTAATGAGACTGGCTGATAATATATTGATATACTCAGCAGAACCTCGAACACAGCTTTAAATATTATATTTGTCAGGATCCTAAATTAAAAAAAAGTAAAGTGAGGCTTTGCAGTAATTGTACATATTTCCCTTTAATGTGAAAGCATCAAGAAGCCACAAAAGTGCCGTACGTTGTTTCGATTAAAACCGTCTGATGTCACCTAATTGCCTCAAGGGGCAGCGACTGTAACAGTGAGGAAAAGATGGAATTAAGCACGCAAATTAGCGTCTGACGCCGAGGCGGGCTCCTCTTCTGCTGCCAGAAAATTCCTCAAATTAAAAGTTACTCGTAACACGGCAAAGTTTGTTGTTTGACAGCCTTTACAGGGAAAATGTGATTCCGGCAAATGCGTCAGGATTAAAGATCTCTACTGAAATTTAATTGGTGAGTTGTGTGAAGCGCGCGTACGTCGAACCGAGGCTGGCGCCTTTGTTTCGGCCCATCGTTCCCCGATGCAGCTGAGACGGGTTTCCTTTCCCTTACGGCCCAGCATTGACTGATGGGTAACAAAGCTTGCTGGAACATGTCACTTACTGCCCCGCTCGTGTGTGTAGCCTAGTGAAAATAAGCAGACGTTCACATTTACATAGTTTACAGCTGAGATCTTCTGCGTCCAGAAAAGTAACATTTGAAGTAAAACAAACACAGCAAAACAAGGATGCGCTCAGGACACGTGTGTGCAGCCGCCGCGGTTGGATGCAGACCGTCTTTAATATCTGGTTGCGATCCATTAACAGCCTTGCCGGGAACGTCTGAAAGCCATTCACCGTGTTCCGGTACATTCCAGTTCAACTTTGTGAACGATGCAGACAGGTCGCACTCTTACACAAGCACCGTCTCAGCTCATTCAAATCAAAAGACCTTCACATGGATTCTGCAGCAATTTTTTTTTTTCAGCCTTACCCACATTTATGAGACGACGCTGAGAGATTAAAAATTGTTTTTTTAATTTAAATAAAATAATTGTGTTGAATCGATGACCTTTAAAAGAAATGTCATTGCAATAATTTTAGCTATTGAAATGCAGTGTTTTGTCTTTAAGTTTCATTTTGAATCACAAATCACAAACATTTGTTCCATCTCAATGAATTTGCACGACCTATCCAGGGTGTACGCTGCCTCTCGCCCCTTGACAGCTGGGGTAGGCTCCAGCAGACCTCTGCGACCCAAGTGTGGATAAAGCAGGTACTGAAAATGGATGGATGGATGAATTTGCATTAAGAAAATGTACCCATTACACACCTGTGCAAACAGGCCAAGCTGCAGTAGCCTGAAGTCCAACAGGGGGCGCTATTTGTGCTTGTAGAACAGTGCAACAATATGACCTCGTATTCCAGGATTATGTTTTTCCTTCAAAAACAGAAGACGAAGCCCGCTGGGATTTGTCTCTCTGCCTGCTTGAGGGGAAGTATGACTGGAACAAATATCAACAAAACAGCTTTTCAGTTTATTAAGTTTGCTTCCCAGACAGCACTGAGCTCATACTTAAGCCATGCTGTCTGTATTATGTTTCCATTTTTCTTCTTCTCCCCACAACAAGGAGAAACGAAGGACCTATTTGAAACTCAACCTGCATTCACTCCTTTTCAAAAGGAGAGCTAGCACTCTGACACTGATTGGTAGCATCCATAATCACGGTGTCCTGGTACGCTTTCAGGGTCAGTGTGTCCTTGTCAGCGTGTCCTTGGATATGCACGGGGGGCAGCATTAATCCTAAAATAACAAACAGTCTTTGCAAAGAGCAGATGTCAAAAGCCTTATACCTGTTATGTTTGTTCCGTCTGTAAATAGACAAAGTAAACAGTCCTGCTCGTCGTTTACGTGGGGAAAATGGAGAGACGGAGGGAGAAGCGGTGGAGAAACCTACTAATGGGTAGATTGGAGATGAGTTACGTGGCACTCGACTATTTGTGTACCCCTGGGTGATGCACAAATCCTCGGAGGCTCACAGTGTGGGCTGATGACAGCAAATGGCAGCCTTTCTGGGCGCTTAGCACATAATCACTGATGATGGCCGCTGATGAAAACTTCCAAGCTCACGTCAAACTGATGAAAATGGCAGTGGTCCGGTGGGTGGCTCCTGATTGCAATAATCTGTGTCATTGTGGCCGAGCCGTGAGGTGGTCGGCACGTGGGGGGAGGGGGTGGGGTAGTGGGCTGAAGAACCAAACAACTGACGGGGTTAACCGCTGTTTGCGAGCTTTGGAGTCAAAATTAGGGAGCAAATGTGCATCCAGGTGAGAGGAAGTGGGCCAGGCTGGTTGGAGGCGCTCTCTCTTCACCTGTGCCAGGGTTTGGGAGCAACATCTGTAAAACTACTTGGAAATTTTATACAAATGCCTGCAAATGTGCTTTTTCTGCTTAAATTCTGCTCTGCCTGGACAGAATTCATGCTATTAAGACAAACACGTTTTGCTTTGCCTCTGGCCCGGGCCTGCTGCAGTGGTGTCCTCCATGAGGAAGACAGCGGGACTCGGGGATATTTGCCTAGCAGCACGCCTGAGGTACACAACTGCATGACCACTCGGCCATGTCCAAACAATACACAGACATTTTTGTCTCCCCAGCGAATGAATCCACTCCTGGTTAAGCTTAAGGTGGTTACACGGGACAGTTGTGAATGTTAAAGATGCATTTGATTGTAATGGATTACTGCAATACCTCATCGTGTTCAAATAAAGTTATTTTATTGGTTGCCGGGTGTGTGTGGGTCCGTGCAAAACTGCTGTCGTCCTGAGGAAAACTCCATCTGCAGGCTGCAGTTATTAGCCTTTGCCAGACTCCCGCCAGATTGCAGGCACAATTCCCAGCAGGATTTACTGTGTTTTCATAGGAAGTGTTTCTCTCCTCTGTTTCAGGAAGCATTAGAAGACAAAGACGTGATGCCACCCAAAAACGTGAGACCACTTCTAGGTATTTGATTTACTTTTTTTTATTATTTGAAGTTGTTTTGAAAAAACATAAAAGCAACGTAAGGAAACATTAAAGGTTCCCTCTTACTGTCTGAAGTCTCAGTTTATTCTTTTTTTTTTTTTTTTTTACAGTAGATGTGAGAGAGTATTTACAGTATTTGGCAGTCAAGAAAACAGTAAACCCAAAGGCAGATTGCTCCATTTTGAAATATTGGGGAAAGCTTTGAATTCAAACCTTTGAGTCTGGTCTCGCGCGGAAAAATACTGAAGCTTCGTGAGACTTTATAACGGCCGTGACGCTACAGGTACCAGGACATGTGCAGGCAGGCTGGACCAAGGGGCCATCTGAGATGGGAAGAACCAGACCTGTTGGACCCCCTCTCCACCCCAAACTCCCAAACTGTCCCCTTGTACTGCCCAGAGGCTTAAACAAGGAAGAGGCTAACGTGGAGGCGGAACAACAGCTACCAGCAAGAAAAACAAGTGTTAGTGCTGACAAGAGCGGCATGTCCTCAGGCCCGATGAGGACCGGCTGAGCGGAACAAGCTTGACAAATTAAAAGGGCCATCAAAAACAAAGAGCTTGAGCAGATTTACAACCACGGAGACAGAGCGTGCTCAAACTCTGCACCATCACACGGGATGTGATGCATCAGGCATCGTCACAATCTCGCATTATGGAAAATGAAAGCCACTGAACTCAAGGTTCCGTGCTGATTGGCCACTGTGACGTCATCATTGACCACCCATGAATGCTCCCAGTAGCACCCTGGTCTGGGTGGGTGCTCTTGCTGCACCTTGATGCATGGACAGGCTGGGTTAAATAATGATTTATGATACTTGGAAAGCCATCTTCTGCGGGATAGATTTTTCTGTTTTCGGTCTGGCTGAAATAGGAGAGGAGAGGTGGGGATTGAACCCGTGTCTGCAGCTCCTAGCCAGAGAGTGAGGGAGATGAGATGCTGGGGCTTCACTTTTCAGGAGCTCCGGTGTCATTCATCTTCATATCAGCTCCACACCGTACATGATTGTTAGCTTCTGGGTAAAAATAAGAAGCCTCCAATATATCTGATGTCTACTGATAAACTCAATGTGTTACATTATGAAAACAAATTATCTCGACTTTAAAAAAACAGCTGGCACTGGCTTGACATCAACACGGTTGGATGATAAAACCCGCAGCAGCATATGTGAGATTTCTTTGCAACTGACAGGTAACGTGTGGCTGAGCTGACGCCAGGACGGATGAGACGAATTGTCGGGTGTGTGGTTCGGTTCGGAGAACACACTTGACTGGTGACACACTGCTGTTCCGCAGAGTGATGTAGTGAAAAGTGAGTAGGCGGCGTAAAAAAAGGTGACAGCGTCGAATGACCGATCCCTCCTCTCCCCACCACCACCCCGACGCGTGATGAGTGAGCCCGGAATAAAGCGCTGCTGACAACCAAGAAATGATCCCGCAAATAGAATTCAAAAACAAGGATGGAGCCGTCCACGTCACTCACAAACAATTCCCGACAGTCAACATGAACCTTTTGGCTGGTAATGTCATACTGAGCTGTAATTACATATTGTAAACAGTAGATATCATGGATTTTCAAGTATGAAGAGGAAAAAACTTTTTTTTTTTTTCCTTCCATGTCACCGCATGAATGTTGTGGGTTCAATTCCAGCTCTGCATCCTTCTTTGTGGAAACTCTAAACGGGTGACCTGCAAAGAAGTGCCGCAGCAGTTAACAGGAAATGGTGTAATTGAACCCTTCCTTAGGAGGTTAATTTGTTAAATACAAATAAAACCAACGAATGAAAAAAAATTTAATGAGGTGGATTTACAGATGATGTATTGAGTGGCAGTCATTGCTATTGCCTACAGTTAATCATACAGCTAGCACTTAACCATTTAATGCTAATGGACAGCTGGCAATTGTTACACGAACATCATGAATCGTGTGTGAACAAGAATATACAGTCACAAAGAAGCTGACCTTGGGGTTGTGGGTAATTTTGTAACTGCGTATGTTGCGTGATTGTGTCACGGAATGCTATCCTTTCACAGTTCCTATAGATATTTGAGCATTAAGCAGGAAGTCAGAAACGATGAGTTACGTTTGTTCGACAGATCCCAGCGCGGGACCGGCCACCACAAATCCCAGGGCAAAGATAAATGACAAAAGGTTTCATCTGCAAGTGTTGGGGGCCATTGTCCACTGACAGCAGCTTTTAGCTTAATCAGACAGCCCCCGGACCATAAAAATAGATTGCACATAATTTCTCAAGTAATAAAGTATTGATGTTTGTCAAGACTTAATGTGTAAACAACGCAATAATTCATAGCCCCTGCAATGTGCTGACGCCAGTCCGTAAGTTATGACTGTGTGTCATTCATGCGGTACACTGGTGTCCTGCAACTCAAAGCCTACTTAGTGCTATTATTTTTTCATCTTAAGAGAAACTGCATTCATCATCTGAGATTTATTAGTGTACGTAGAGAGGAAAGTCTGAAGAGCAAAGCCATTTTCCAATAAAGAGTGACTAAAAAAGTGAGTAAATTAAAACAAAGTTAGGAAATATATGCAGACATGGAGCATACCAATAAAGTATTGCTGACGCCACCTCAGTGCTAATTGTTAACATTAAAACATAATTAAAAAAGTGACGATCAAGCAGAGGCGTGCACCGGCCCCGCTTCGCTAATTTCAAAGTTAAACAATAAGGTAATCCCTGAAGAATCACGGGTGGTCTGCGCCTGTTGTGAGGCCAAAGTTGCTAATGAGCAATTAACAGCAAAAAGTGGTGGAAAATATTAAATTAAAACAGAAAAATATAAAAAAAACCAAACACCAAACTTTGTCTCATGGCAGCGGTTAGCATGTAGCATGTTTGTAAATGATTGCGTTTCTTTTGTGCCGCTGTCACGTTAGCATCAGAACATGTCTTCTGTTGCATGAAATCTTCGCAGAAGCCTGACATCTGTGCAGAACCGCTCCCGCTCCCGCTTGACGTCTAACTTGCTGATTGATGAGAAATATTATGGGTTGGAGGAGAGTCGAAGTGAAAGATAAATGGGTGCACGGCTGGAGATCTCATCACATCAGAGGCGCAACTCTTTATTAATCTTTTGTTTAGCGCCGCGCCGATCCATCCCTGTTTATGTTACACCAGCAGGATTGGATATGTCATATCAGGTACTTACCTGCATCTGTCTCATGGTTCTGTGGTGTGTTCATGGATGTGTGTGTTGTGTGTGTGTGTATGTGTGTGCGTGGGTTTGTGTGTGTGTGTGTGTGTGTGTGTGTGTGTGTGTGCGTGTGTGTGTGTGACCTCACCTTTCCCTACATTCAAGAATCTATAAATCAGTGCTGCCGGTTACCTGCTTTAAGATCAAACTGTCGACGTGGGTTCACATTTTTGCACCTTAGTCTCTGAATTTCCTGTGTTTACAGCGTAAGTGTGTAAAAGAAAGAAAACACACTGTTGTAAATCTGATCAAATGTTCACGGTGGTTGAACTTTATTTCAATTAAGAACTCTGTCACTTTCCTTCTTTTGATAATTGGATCTAACCTGATGTGGTCAGATTAATTTTTTCAAGGGTAATTGTGTCACCTGTAAAACAACGCTTTGATTTAACTTTATTTTGCACATAGATGCTGGTAGTTGCCATCGGTCATTGTAAATTTTCAGCACTTTTATTCTTTCCAGCAGCTTTTCTGTCCTCTGGGCGTGTGTACTTTACTGTCCCTTTAATTACATAGGTGCATTTCACAGCTCTGAAACATGTCTCATATTTATAATTTATTCTTTTTTTAATCAAGAATGGGACTGTGTTCGTATTTTCCTACTTTTGCATCTAACAACACAAAAAAGCAGATTCCTTCTTCATATCGAAGCCATTTAGGTCTCTCTGTGAGATTCCAGAAGGTTCCGCTTCCCTTCCGCAGGAGAACCGGGCCCTGATCCAAACCAGCCACCTTCCCGTGTGAATATTCCACAGCCTGCGAGTATAATTGAGTACAAAGAAGTGTGTCCGTTCCTATCAGGGCGCTCGCTCCTCCCTTTCAGTTTGATTTTCACACTCATTTCCTGAACTTTGAATGGGTTCTTTTTCTTCCTACCCTCTCGGGGCTTCTGTTAATTTCTGACCCTGCCAATAAAATCCAAATTATAATTCATTATATCTTTCTTGGTACCATTGCCGGCTCCGTTCTAAGACCCGCTCAAGGCCTCCATGCTGAGACTTAAGCCGGGGAAAAGGTCAATCGTCTGGATGACTGTGAATGTCAGCACATTGACAGGATTGTTAGCCCTGGATTGATTGATAGATTGATTATTGATGCATCACTTGCTAGCCCAGGAGTGGTTCATGATGGCAGTATTATTTTTTCTTAGGTGTTGTGACAATGCAACCCATTAGGTTAAATCGGTGGAGTCTGGAAAATGACATTCCTAAAGGTCAAAGTCAGCTTTCCAGGAGGCTGCATGATGAGGGACTGTCACATAATCATTCCCGTAACCAGTGGCATAGCTGAAAAAAAAAAAAAAAAAAAAAAAAAAAAAAAAAAAAAAAAAAATATATATATATATATATATATATATATATATATATATATACAGTATATATATATATAATGTTTCCATGTTGCAGTTTTTCTTGTAAATATCGTTGAGGGTTATTGTAATGACTGCTGCTGTAACAAGTTAATTTCCCATGTCCCATGATAAAATAAAGTACTTCTATTCTATTAATATATATATATATATAAGATGAGGATGATGAAATAAGGTGTGGTGTTGACATTTACACAGCTGCATCGAGGCAAACGTAGTAAAGAGTTTGAGTATGTTGCGAACAAGCTCCTTTGTTTCTTTGCTCTCATATTTCAAAGAAATAAAAGAACATCCGACTGTAGCGTCACAGATAAAGCCTGTTGGCTCCGGTCTAAACCACCTTTTCCAGTGATTGCTTGGTTAGGCCGAGCGACAACCGCCAGCGTCTGAACAAACAGGAGCCTGACCTTTGATTCTGGAGCTTGGCGCTCTCGTCGTCGCTAATCCGGAGCATCAAAGCCGCTTCACAACATTACCGATTCAGTGAAATAAAACATCTTAGCAGATTTCTCTTTCACCCTGTTGTCTGTCACTTTTGGAAGACTGAACCAACTTTTTTAACGAGATTTTGTCCAGAGCCGCTGTAAGCTTTTTTGGTGACATTTGGAAGCAAACGGTGACTTTTGCCACGCAGGGTTTGGCTTCTCTCGGAAGTGACCTCGATCTTCATGTGGGGTCAGACGCCGAGTCATGATCTAGCGGCAGCCATGGATTTGATGGCCTGTCTGCGGCAGGTTAGGGGCACTGGCGTAGGGGAGGGGTAGCAAGCGGTGCAGTGCAGGAGGAGGGGGGTGGCCGCGGAGGAGCTCCACCCGAATCCCCATAGTACACGGGATGCGGTGCGGCTCCGACAAGACCATGCAGCTGATTAGAATCCATTCAAATCAATGCTTCAGAGTACACTGGCTGCGGCGCCCGCTTCGACAGGGCGACAGGCTCTGGCAAAATACGCAGCACTTCCATTTTTGCTGGATGTTGGAGCACGCCGGAACAATCTAGCCCAACGCTCCACGTGCGGAACAGGATGTCGGGTGCAAAGAGAAAATAAAACATCCTGGAAGTTGTTAAAATAAAAGGTCCTGTATTTAGGGTGATCAGGTCAACAGGTCCTAAGTCTTGTGAGGGTCATCTTGCAATCATTTAAGATTTAAGATCATTTATATTGTGTTGTTCAACTGTTCCTGGCGGTTTTGAGCACCACTACTGTCATTTCATTTTAAAAATCCTCTGCTTGTCATCTGTGACGCTACAGTCGGATATTCTTTTATTTCTTTGAAATATGAGAGCAAAGAAACAAAGGAGCTTGTTTGCAAAATACTCAAACTCTTTACTACGTTTGCCTCGATGCAGCTGTGTAAACGTCAACACCATACCTTATTTCATCATCCTCATCTTAGACACAAGTAATCAAACCAGCTGAATCTGGGTTGTGACCTTTTCAAGGTCGCTAACTATTAAAAGGAAACAAAAGAAAACTGACTCCTTAATATTGAGTTTGCTCACGTTAGAACTTCAAGAATGTATTTAAGCAACAGGAAGAAAATCAAATAGAGATTAAAGACCAACAGGAAACTTCACGAACACACACGCTCACACATGCTATGTTAGCTTCTGCTCTCTTAATGTACATGTTTTTTTTTTTGTTTTTTTTTCAGGCATGCGACATGGATAAACACCAGCTCCCTGTTGAAGACTCATACCAGATTGAGTCCAACCATCCTCCGAACCTGGCAGCTGATGCAGCAGCTGTTACCTGAATCACTGGTCTCATCCTGACGACACTTCACTGGTCGTCCTGGAGACCTGCAGCCTAGGTTCGTCTGACACCGCTTCCTCAAAGCCACTTTAAAGCAAATATCACAGTCCAACATGTCCGCCCAACTCCTCTGCAAATGATATTTAATGCCAGAACTTTCATTAAAACATACCTTCGGGCTCCAGACACAAACTGCAAAACCATAAGCACATTTCATGACCAAGAAAAAAGGACAGAAATCCAGTTTTTCTTCCTCTTTAGTTTCCTTCCCATTAAAAAAAGGCCATTTATCAGTGGAGCGACTTCTAACCTCAAAGGAATCATTAGAGTGACGAATGGCTAACATGTGGCTCTGAGTGTCAGGTGCTGCTTCCAGCTTTGACCTTGTGAGACATATATGACGCTCTGCAAATGGCTGACGCTTGATGTATCTGCAATTATGGGCTAATGGCAACGTGCATATTGTGCCTGAACAATATTTCTGTCACATCTGTGATTAGTTTCGAGGAGAATTCAGCGACACTGCCCCTACTGTTTTTTTTTTTTTTTTTTTTACATTCAGCTTAGACCATTACCGAGCAACACTGAATTCTGAATATCGTGTTTGAGTTAACGTTAGCGTTGCGGTAGCTTGGAGTGTGTTTTAATGTCTTTTAATTTGACACTCTACCCGGGAGGGTGCTGACACATCCAAGCCTAGTGTGGCGGACCGCTCGAGCGTGGATGGAATGAATATTGGTTTTTTTAAGAGCAGTTGTTGTTAGAGGCTAATGGACTGATTATTATTGGATATACACTGGGAGCCGTCAGGTAAGGAACTGGAACCAAGTGCAGGGGGCATCAGAACAGACACATGCTGACATCATTATTAATAATAATATTAGAGTCTGTGCATGCTACACACCATACTACCATACCATCACTCTTTGCATCGTTAATGTAACATTATTGTCAAAAGTTGTACTCGTCTGTTCTTATTGTCAGTGTTTGTTCAACAAGTTATGTGGATGTAAATAAACTTCGGAATAGGATGTTTCTGCATCATAAAGAATGTCCTGGGTGGCACTTTCAAACTCAACTGCTCAATGTTTGAGAAGCTAGTGTGGCTGGAAAATGGCTTTTCCAAAAAAGTGTAGAAAAAGGAGAGAGCGCTAATACACCTATGGTAGGGGATTGGACTCATTACTTATTAAAAAATAGCAAAGTAAAGGAAAACAGAGCAATTACTATGTGCAAGATATTAGCTAACATGAAAAGCCTTATATTCTGAAAAGAGAGTACGAAAATATTAGGCCTTTAATGAGCACAAACCATTTTTTTTTTTTTTTCCTAAATAGTTTTTTTGACCAACACGGAAAACTAAAACTTAAGGAGCACACAACCTGAGTACGACCAACAAAAATGGTAGAAGGACAAAGCTGGAGGATTGGGGCTCTATCTAGCCATCCGTTCCGTTCCACTGTCGGGCTATTCTGGCACACTGCCCACATATTACTGTTCCGGTCGTAAACTTTGTCCCGATGATGAAGGGTCAAACCAAACAATAACTACTTTCTCCTAAAAATGCCAAGCCTTTCCATGAGGCCACTTTTCCGGTGACGTGTTCCTCTAGCTAGCATCCATCTCAACAGTCAAATGATGTCCAAAAACAAGCACTTGCTGAATGGCTGATTTGTCCTGGATGAAAAAGGGATAGCACAGAAATGTACAGTTGCTCCCTGCATGGCAATCAGGAATTGGCCTGAATGGGCAGGAAGCCGTGCCACAGCGCTCAACCGCCACATTCAAACAACTGGGTCCTCGTCTCCCTGTAGGAATGCTTCAAATGAGCCTGTTAGCCTTTCAATAAGTCGGAGGCAAAAAGAAAAAAAAAAAAAAAACAGGACATGTCAACCGGAGAAGATGAACATGAAACAAGAGTAGCATTCCTTCCCGCCCCAGGGAGTCGCACTAGCCGGCCTCGTCCGCTCTCCTCTGCTCTGATCTGACAGTCGACGCTGATGCCCCCAAACAGCGCTCGGGTAATGACTGAGAGGCAACTCCACATAGGTTTGTATCAAACCTCTCCAACTTTTCTGACCACTTTCTTTGCTATCTCTCTGAAATCAGTGAAGGAGCCTTCATGGACAGAATCAGGGATGTGCTGTAGAGGAAAAAACAAAACCCAAAAACATAGAAAACACATTTTAGAAGTGGAATAGGTGTCGCTGAAATGAAGGTGAAATCAGCTTGTTGTCTGTTTCCAACACACACACACACACACACACACACACACACGCATGCAGACACACACATAAAATAATGGCTGTTTAAGATTCACAGCAGGAATGTGAATCTGGTCCGGAGCCAGATCCTTGACAAACTTCTTGAAAGGGAAATAGTTGCCTGGCTTCCTGCTGCTCCCCTCCTGGCAACAACACTGTGTTTAACTATCAATCTGAGCTTACTAAGTACTTGAATCAAGGCCTCTCAGTTTTCCTTGTGTCGTCGTCTGCCGCCGGAAGGAGTCCGTTTCCTCCCTATGGGACGTAGGCCGCTTGCCATTACCGTGGTTACTGATGAACATCCATTTCCTCCCTGCCACATAAAGCTTATTTACTATTGCAGCTGTTCAATTGTGCATCACCTCACCCGCCTTTTGTCTGCTTTGGTGGCGGCGTCTGGAGGAGCGCTTTGTTTCCACTCCATGTTTATGTCGCTGAGACCCCGCGCCCTCGCGGGACCTTCAAATCGAGACTTTTAAAGGAATAATTAGAGTTGCTGGGGTTAGCCATCTTTTGTTTTGGAACGTGCCAATTAAAGGAGTTTATGGTTTGTATTTGGACCTCTCGGGCAATGGCGATGCAAAGGGTTTTGCTTCAACATCTGTTTGTTTTCTTACAGACTCGTCCTCGTCTCTACCGATAAACAGATGGGGAGCATCGCTAGGTACACACACACACACACACACATACACACACACACACACACACCAACACACACACCTAGACACATACACACCTACACCAGAAATGCTGCCCACACATTTACAGAGCAATCACTGTAAGAAACAAACCTGCATGTTGTTTGTACAGCGTGCACAAATTTCTCTGTAGCGCCCATAAAGCAGTCTGAAAACACACAAACACACACACACACAAACGTACACGCACAGATGTACACATACGTGCACACTGAAGCAAACCGAGCATCATCCTGGCAGACACACACTCTCAGTGAAGAGAGGTTTGTAATGTTAAACTAATAAAGCCAGCAGGGTGGCCACAGCAGGGATGGGTGCACTGTTGTTAGCATCCCCTCTGCACGACACGCTCTTACTGCCTTCCTTCCTTCTTTCCTTTTCACGGAAACACCACATCACACACCAGACCCACCCTCATGTGTAGCTGGTGTCTTAGCTTCGGTGGCTTTGGTGACCTTCCATCCCCCCCACCCCGAGAACCTGCTGAAGACTGTGGAAATCAGTCACCTTGAGCCTGACAAAGCGTCAGGTCCTGAAGTGATTCTCACTGTCTCCACATGAGGCCATTTAAAGGAAAAAGTTTGAATTGCCGATATGCTCACGCAGCCAAAGTCCCTCTTCTCTACCAGGAGAGGAGGGACAATTACGCAGATAAATGAGAGAACTCACTATGACAACAAGACTGCCAGTGTTAAATACTGTCAGAGCTGTGAATAAATTAGGATGCTAATGTGTGCTTTAGCCTTTGGCTAAAAGAACAACCCAAGGTTCCAGCACTTGTGGCGCACCATGGATGATAGGACTGCTTAAGGCATCAGAACATGACTAGGGTCTTAAACAGAATGGGCCTTTGTAGACCGTCTCCTCTCCACAGACACAAATAAACCTCGCAGACAAGCTATTTCAGAGGTTTTTTTTTTCAGTTGAAATCACATTTTATTATAACACTTTTTACTGTATGTGTACTTAATTGTGGCACGCGCTCTGCTAGCTGTTTGCTAATGACACGACTGACTGCTGAGTTCAATAACAGAAATATGTTCAAAAGCCTGACACGAGGAGAAAAACAGAGAAAAGGCAGATGGTTGCCTGCCTTTGTTGGGAGCTGCTCCCTGTTAGCCTTAAACAACATGAGTTATGTTGAGTTGTCATTTCGAGCTTTTCTTTCCTTAGTTGGAATGATAGCGCTGAAACCGCGTTGTTCATATGGTAAAACATTCCCAAATGAGTCCGAAAAGAGAAGAAACCACGCAGTTGACCTGTGGAGGAAACAAAAAAAAACAAACAAAAAAAAAACGTTTTGTTACATTTATTCAACCAAAGCTAAATTATATTTGTAGGATCCTACAGATGGAGAATCAATATTTATAACCATCTATTATAGCCATTCACTTTCTGAAGTTTCTCTGCCTTCTTGACAGTTTCAAATAGGAAATCGATCCAGCGTGGCGAGAGTGACATCATCCAGACACACAGCAGCTATAATGAGACACGGAGCTCAGAGGGATGTTACAGTCCCCAATCTAAATTAGATGTGCTCCAGCCTAATTTTATGCTTGTTAATTTAGTGTGATTATATGCATATGGGAGGCCTATGTTCTACTTTTGTGACTGAAAACATGAAACATCAGTGTCGTTTTAAGATTTATTTAAGTGTGCTAGAACCTCCAGCTTCACCAAGCTGTTGAAAACAACAACAACAACAAAAAAAATGTAATGGATGGTTTTTATGGAGAACTCTGCTACACAGCAGACTGGAAACGTCCAGTGAACTGAGGAGGAAGACGCTCCAGTTGTTTAAAGGTCGTTTAAAGGATGCCAGGTAAACGTGCAGTCACCTCTGATGCTCTGAAGAAAAGAGTGTCCTGAAAGATCTGGGCGACTATTGAAGTCTTGCAGCCGCAGTGAGGCTCCTTCTCATGTCAAAGGCTTGGCCTGATTGAATTCCTCTGCGTATCGGAGAATGGATCAAGCCGGAAAAGGGAAGCAGATTTGTGCTTGTGATAACCTATAGCCTCCACTGAGCCAAGGATTTACGGCCGGTCGTGAAATCCACTCCCACCGTCTGTACGATATAGATGCTAAAGCACCTCTAGACGCGCGGCCTTCGACATTTAGGAATAATTTACACTCGCCAAGGAGTAACTACTCAAGTCCTCTTAAGCAAGAGTGTTTTCTTGGATTGTTGCGTTGCTTGTAATGGTTTTCCCCAATATTGGTCACTAATTTAATCTAGCCGCCACTTTTAGGAGCTGGTTTTAGCTTAATAGATTGAAGAAAAAATCTGCCTGAAGCTAGCCCATAAATAATCATGTCACATTCAGCCTCGATAGATAGATAGATAGATAGATAGATAGATAGATAGATAGATAGATAGACCTGGAAATTAACAGAAATAGCACTTAGTGTTTGATTACCCTGTGCCACAGTTTTCTTCCATTTGCCTAAATTGGCTGGTTAATAGCGCCGCGCCGAAGTTCCAGGGTAATGTTTTAGGCCATTTGCTGAGCTGGTACGACACGGAGACGCTTCGCAGTCAGCTGTGGCCGTCAAGATGAGGCTGCAGAAAAGCAATAGCTGTCGGGCAAAAAATGACAGAGGAAGCCGAGGCGCAGCAAAGGCCTGCTTAAAAAACAATGAGAAGGGGAATATATATATATTTTTTCCTTTTTTTTTTCTTCACAGTCACTTCCAGGGCTGAAAAGCAGCACAGGTCCTCAGCGCACATGCAAATCTTCTTCAGAGCAGATATGATCACCTTTTTTTCCTTTTTACAAACTGGAAATGATTCTTTTATCAGCTGCGTCGCTGTCATGCAGATCAGTAATTGCACAGACACAGACATAGGACCCCCCAAAACCCCCATCCTCCCCCTCCTTCCCCCACCTCCCTTTCTGCGCCTCGGATGTGAGAATCCAGTTTAACTGAAAATTCAGCACCTTCCATTGGGACGGCCCCGGCCAAATTTACCCTGCCTTCATCTGGTTACGCCGGCTGGCTTATCGGAGACAAGAGACTGACAAGATTTTGAATCAGCCTCTGTGACCGAGAATCAAATTTAACCCAGTTTAAGGGCTGCGCATCTCCGCGCTATGGAAAAACAACAACAACAACAACAACAACAAAAAAAAAAAAACTACCATATGTGTACCAGGGGACCTCGTGCTTCGAAAGATAAACTATCTTATTCTTGTGCCAATAACTTTGCATGTCAGTGGCTACCGAAGAGCAGCGTGGATCTCTCCATCCCACAGACCCTGGAGATACGTGACCCGGAGAACAGCTGCTTTTAAGGCTGCTTTCTAAAGGAGCTGCTTCGCTGCAGAAAACCTTCCCACTCCTGATGCTTTCCCCTCACACTAATATCTTTATTTCCATCACTCAAATATTGGCAGCAGCAGTGGATTTAGCATAGCTTATTAGAGGTTACCTCCGAGCTGCAGCAGACGGCGAAGTTCATGCTAGTGTTGATGGATGTTTTCTTTTAGCCCCAGTCAGAGCTGGTCCAGGATTTGTTCTAGTGACCTGTTATAGCAGATTATCACTAGGTTGTCTGAGTTATCTTTCCAGTCCTCCCAATCTTGAAGTTAACCATGCTAACAGACTAACCTGGATGAGCTGTTAGTCAGTCCTACATGGCTAAGTGTTCTGGACTACTCTGGTAGCTTTAGCGTGTTGGCTAATTCAACTGCTTGCACTTGCATCATGATGTGTCACGCGCTGGCGGTCTCCAGTATGAAGGGCTGTCAAGTTTCTCTTTCTCTGTCATCGTCTGCTCTCTGACCAGCCGACGATAACAGCAAGAGTGACGAGCTCTGCAGCCCAGAGAACTAATGAATAACAGTCAAATGGTGTGAAAAGATGAAGAGAAGCATTTTAGCAACAGGGGCCCTCTTTCTCGGAACTGAGTTGTACTTTAGGAAGGATGTGGTTCTTTAGGATCTGGCAGGCAATGCCAATATGGCAGCCGGGGTTGGAGGTAGGGGTTGCTGACAGAGCCCGAGCCCAAAGCCCGGCGACTGAAGGGAGTAAAGGATTTATTTACTGCGCTGACCAGTTTCTCCCAGACAAGTCTGGATGTGCCTGCATCATGAGGGCTTTGGGTTCAAGGGTCGCTCCAGAGATGGACCAGTGACACAGAAAGTCGTTCCTGCCTATAGCCATCAAACTTTTACAGTTTTCCCACACACAAACTCCGAGTCGATACACTCGACCTTGGATTTATTGACCTCTGTCAGCAGCTAATATTTACTTTTAATTTAGACATCTAAATTCTTGCAGTATTGACTGCAAGTTTAGAATAAATTTGTGCAATAATCCGAGAGTCAAATAATATAAGCTTTTATTGTTCTCTGCAGGTTTCTGGTGTTAGTTTTGCTTTACATAAATATGCCATCTCATAAGCCGCCTGTGCACTTTTCCCAGTCACACAGTCCATTCTGGCAGAACGTCGGTGCTGGCTGCCACTGCGGCGCCTGACAAGTATTTTCAGGTTAGTAATTTTCCCTGTCAAATCATCCAGCGGCAGTTCTTAATGTAGCCCAACCTTCCAAATCCTGCTCAAGCCCCTGAGAAGAATGTTAGCTATTGTGCCACATTTTCCACACAGCTAGCTAGGAGCACTAGATTATCTCGTTGCATTCACCAGATAATACCTGGAGAAGGTGTCTACGTGCCGACATCCCGGGACATAAAACACAATACGGCGGCTCCGGGGAAAGTTGAGATTTATGAAATGTCACCCTCACCGATGCGTGATGGCAAGTAAAAGCAGGGATGGGCACCAAACACTCCTCAGCTGAATCAGCTGGAACTGATCTCATCCACGAATGAAAACAATGTCCTGAATCTGTCTGTTGTCATAGACACGACTATATAAAACATCTAACCTTTATGAGGAGCACTTACCTGTGCTGCCCCTCTGATGATATCAGGCAATGACCGTTTTTGATTTACACTGTACTCTTTTTCTGTCTGGGTTGCTCTTTCACTCAGAGGAATTCTTTATATATAATACTCCCCCCCCTGAGAAAATTGGACAGAAAATAACAACTCGTCATACACGTACCACACGATGCAGCAATGATGGATTTATGAGCACAAATATATAATTAGCAAAAATGTTCTAATAATATTGGCAGCTAAGTTTGAGTTGCATGTGAGAGGATATTCATGTGGGTGTTCTACCGTATAGGCAACGGATACCCTTAATCCATGATCAGGTGCATCACTGTAGACCAAATGCAGGTGACGTCCGCCATTGCCTGACAACACGCCGAAGTTGGCAGTCTCGTCACCTTCACCCAATTAAGTATTACATTGCGTTTAAGTTGAAGTGAAAGGAGACAGAAGAGAATGATGATTCAGGACTTCTCAGACTGTCCTGTGCTCGGAGACGCTGGCCGCGTAGCTGGGGACAGTGGGGGAGGGGTGGGGGTTCCATTCACAGCTGTGATGCACCCACTGAATGGGAGATTGGACTGGGATCTGGGGAGTCTGGAGGCCAAGGTCAAAGCTCCCAGCCTTTTGTCATATTCCTGGAGGAAAGCGCTGACAATGAGTGCTATTTGTTGTCATGCTACGTTATCTTGCCTGGTGGTGGTGGTGGTAGTGGTGGTGGTGGTGGGGCGGGGGGGGTTGATTCAACATGGGAGGCTGTCAGTGGTCTGAACTCAAAATGAATGACAGCATGCTGTTCTCTTGTACCTTCCTGTTCCTCTCTGCTGGTGTGTGTGTGTGTGTGTGTGTGTGTGTGTGTGTGTATGTGTGTGTGTATTAATCAGCATTGTTTAGAATCCCTAGTTCTCTCACCAGCCGTTCAACTGGTAATTAAGCCACCTGCTCACCTGCAGGTCAGCCGGTAATCACGCCACCTCCGCTGCTGCAGAACAAAAGCCCCACACGTTTGTCCCCTCATCGTAGCACATGTGGTTGGCTGCCTGGGCAGCGCCAGCGTGAACTATTTTCTGTTGTCTCCATGCTTTGCCCTCTCCCTCAGCCCTCACATTCTAATTAGCCTTTGGATGTGCTCATCATTAGATGCCTGCATCAACTCCAGCACTCTGGTGTGGGGGGTCCAGACCTCTGCTTGGTTTTTGAACCTCCTCTTGAATCCACCTGTGGACCTGCTGAACAGTCTGGACCCATAAAGGCCTCTGTTTGGTAGCTTTTGTCATCATTTCCCTCAGTGTGACTAACAAGCCTGAAAAACCCTTTGGTGTTATTTACATGTCCAGTAAAATCCGACTGACATTTAAGCTAATCCTTGCTAACGGGTGGGGTTCGGGGGGTTAATATTCAAGGTAGTATTTGAACAAGAGGTACATGAGACCTTTAAACTTCGGATTTCTCGCGCATGGACTCCACTTAAGTTGTAATAACACCAACATGTTCAAAAGTGAGCTGAGAAAGATAAACACTTCCTGTCGACATCACAGAGCTTAAATCTGGATTTCAGCGTCAAACCATATTTGCTGCATCTTATCAAAGTACAGTTAAAAAAAACGTGACCTCCAGGAGATCTTAGAGGCCTCCTGAAAACGCATGTGGCTCAGGGCAGCACCTGGACTTGAACCCCAGGCTCTGCTCCCTCCCAGCTCCTGTGTAACTTGCAGAACGGCATCACCTTGGCCTCACTGGAGCTTCGGAGTAATACAGGCTCTAATTGGGACAACTTTCCAACTATGACCTGTGTGGAACCTCCAGCCGGGCGAAGTGACGACGCTTCTCATTATGTGCGAGACAGATTTCATCTCTTTGTAATCTGAGAGTTTTCCCTACAATGAACTCATTTTCTTTCCAATTCAACAATCTATTATTTAACATCTCTCATATATTCTGACAGAATAACCGCGCTGAACACGAAATATCCTCCCCCCACTTCACTTTACTTTTGATGATCCACCATATGAAGAGATGCGGAATCACTGATGAACATGACCAGACGCATGCGCGTGAATGTTATCTCTCCCCCGCTTCCTTCTCTGCACTTCAGAGCCGAATGCATGTAAAAAATAATAAGATTTGATTCTTCAGCCGAGTCCCTTGCAGCATTTAGGTTGCATTATACTGCACTATTAACAGAAAATGACTCATTTCATTGTAATTTCGCGCGGGTATTTATTTTCAGCTAGCTTGCAGCCAGTATGTCACAGGAGGCAGCGTCACGTATCCAGCAAGGCAAAATAAATAAATAAATAAATGTTTGGTTGGATTTCCACATCTCTCGCCCCTTGACAGCAGGGATAGGCTCCAGCAAACCCCTGCGACCCAAAGTGTGGATAAAGCAGGTACAGAAAATGGATGGATGAATAGTTAGTTGTCTTGATGGATGAAATGTGTAGATGCATTTTAAGGGGAGGAAGTGAAGAAGTTAGTTCTGTAAGTGAGCTCTGGTCGATCTGGTGGAAGGTATCAGGGGGGTGGGGGCGGAGGAGGGGGTGGGGGGGCCTGGGGCAGCCGTACCCACTCTGCGTGTCCTCTCCCTGTCTGAGAACTGGTGGAACAACAGTCAACCAGTTTGAGTCAGTCCTTCAGTCTTTCCCACCCCACCCACTGAGCCTGTTTACCCCTGTGAGGGAGGGATACACCTGGGGGGGACCATTTCTGCCACAGCTGGCCTGAACTTGTGTTACTGAGGCAGAAGCAAACACCAGCGATCAAATCTACATCCTTCGTCTATGCTTCCTCCTCATCCTCCCACCCTCACTAATTCCCTCCCCCCCATGAACCCCCACCGGTGCTGTCTTTGCATTTTTAGAGACACCCAGTTTCCCTCAGTAATGGTTGATAACTAATTTATTGGGCTCTCGTTTTTTCGAAAGCCTTGTGGTTTTTCATCTTCACCAAACTCCCCTCACACACAAGCACGCACGCACGCACGCAGACACACACACACACACACACACACGCACACACACACACACACACACACACATAAACCCTGCCTACTAAAGAAGTTTCACTCCTCATCTGGAAGTCGGTCCGTCTGGATGCTATTTCTCCCGCCGCCTGTTTTATGTATATCGCACCAACAACCGTCTTTGTGAACTTCAGAGCATTTTTAATGTGCCGTTCTCTCACTTCAAGACACTTTAAAACTGTGTGTTTAGATTAATATCTCATTAGTGTGTAATATTCAGTCATTCGAACACCAGTGACACAATTCGTTCTTACATTTCCAGGCGTGGCGTAGTGAGTCTCCCCCCAAACACCCCAAGCACCCCCCCCCCCCCGTTCCCTCCAAGATAAGAGAGCCTGCAGGTTTGGCTGACACAGAAATGCACCCCAGGCCAGCATTGTTGAGACTGTGGGCGATGTATATCCAAATCAAAGGCACTTTTATGCTAATGTGTGCTGATTGACTCATTTGAAAGTAGAAAGGCTTTTTGTAAGTCCTACACAGAATTACACTCATTAGAAAATGGAAAATCTCCGTCTAGATGAGCAGCAACTGGTGACTCGCAGTCTCCGCAGAGATGTGCTGGTGTGGCCTTGCCTTGCGTGGCAACCGTCCAGACGCTTCCGCTGTCGCCACCGTCATTAAGAGCAGATGTTCCACGCTGTGTTTCCAGGAGTATCCTCCTCAAGGCCGCCGTTTCTGCTGCAGCAGCAACCTTTAGTCAGGGGTGTTAGTATGAAACAAACAGTGCAGACATAATAGCTACAGCCCAATTCTTTATTCTTCTTATTTATTTTCTTGTCTGCAATTCAAATGAAGCTTCATTTACAAATTTCTCCTGTGAGGTGGGATGCATTATGCATTTAAATATTGCCCTCTGTTGGGCAGCGGTGCAATCTGCAGCCGGTGAGCAGGTTGTGAGGGGGGGATGAAGAAAGTCAGACTGTAAAAGCAAGCTGGTTGTGCACAAATCTGTGCTTGTATTAATCTGTTTTTTTGTGCTGTTATTTTCTGGCTAGAGCGCTGGAGCTGCCAAGACTCCACACCTTTGCTGCCCCCCACAACACCCCCCCCGCCCCCGCCCCTTTTAATGTAGTTTAGGTGGATAATTGGATAACACAGGTTTATCCTCGGCATGCACTTTTGTATGAGCAATCCAATTTCACATCCTCCTGAAGGGAAACCATTATTCTTAACCGGAGCCTGACGCTCCAGTCACCCTTGCACAGAAATGCAGCACAAGGTTCCCTCCAAATCCTATCAGCTTCTAACCTTGTTACCAGCCAATCTGTATTATTGTGCTATAATTCCATATTCCGCCCTGTCCTCACTCTGGCACCAGCATCTGGAAAATAAATACAGGAGAAAATAGAATAAATAAACCGTGATCTGCCTACCCCAGTCAGCGGCGGCTTGGCCGATCGCAGCAGACAAACGTCTCGAACCCAAGTGTTGTTACTTTTATTCCTCTCTTGATAAATTGCATGAGATGAAATTATAAAATATAATGACTCACGCGGGAGCTACAGTTCTATTCATTCACTGGATGAGTATCGATCTGCTCTGTCACAGGGGAAGACGGCCCGATCCCTGACAGATGATTCTGTAAATTAACGTCTCGTTTCAGGTGCAACACGGACGATCACGCCACTCCATCGTGTTTTTAATGCTCAAAGACGACAGCTCAGCATAGAGCCTGGGCGACAGCGGCCTCGTATTAAAGGTACTCCTCCTGCTCCAAGTAACTTTCTGACTACTGTAACAGCGCGGCACAGATCTCATCTTATCAGCAGAAAAACAATATGAGTCAAAGTGGGAATTGGAACAGGAAAAAAAAAGAGATAAAAAAAAGCTTGCCATGTTAAATCCACTCTGACACTCTCCCTACAGATCCCAACATCTGCATTCATAACCGAGCTCTTTTTTTTCCACGCGTCCTCCAGGAGAAGGCGGTGAAGGAGAGAACCAGCGAGGAAGAGCCGAGGAGGGTTTGTTTCTCCTCCACCAGCTAATGACTTATTGAATGTTTTACCTACAGTATACAGGAGGCACGGCATGTTTGTGCGCACGAGGGGGTTGATAAGTGAAAACGCCTGAGCTTTTAATTAATGTTTAAGTATTGATATCGCTTGTTGCAGAAAGTGTCGGTAATGAGAAGTGAGTCAGTGACCTCCTCCAGAAGTAGGTGTCGCTGCATCCCCTAATGACCATCCTGGTGCCTTCTTGAACTCCTGTGACAGGCTTGCTGGATATTTCAGGAACAGTAAATTGCATCCGAGCAAACAAGCAGGTGTTTTTGTTTGTGTGTGTGTGTGTGTGTGTGTGTGTGTATCTGGATTCAGGGGGTCCTCGGAGTGTTCCCTCCACCGCATCTGAGTCGGGGGGTCTGGCAGTCCCTCAGACGCGTCACGACATCCCTCAAATAAACACACAAAGCACTTACGCAACTTCCAAAGAAGATGTAACAAGAGCCATCGCGGTTCAAGAAGGAGACATCTGCGTCCCTCTGAGATTTGAATCTGCGCTGTTAGGCCTTTTATTTCTGGCCCCGTGGCTCCCAGCGGGGGTTGGGAGCGTGCAACACTGTTTGTAGGTACCTGCGACTAAATAACTCACTGTCAAGCACAACCAGAATGGTTTCCGCTTCCACCGGAATAATCTGCACACCTAATTTACCATTTCTGAAAACATTCCGCTGTTTTTTTTTTTTTTAAGTGTCCCCAACACAACTGAGCAAAGGAGTGTCCCCAGAGGAGTTTTTACACCGATGACTGGGAATCAGCTGTCCAGCAAATAAAAGCACCAACAAGAAGCTGTGATTTGTTCTCGAGCCGCGGCTGTCCCACACAAATGCCACTTTACATCAGACAGCGGGCGCGATTGCTAAAATAGAATCAAATAAAATCATGAAGGACCACATCTATTTCAATCAGCTCTGCTCGGTTCTATCCTCTTAGAACAATCGCCTCTACTGGGTTTTTTTTTTCTGTCTTTTTTTCTGTCTGCTGTGTTCTGGAGGCCATGGCGTCACAGCAGACTGTTTTCAGGCAGCTTTTATATCGCATGTCTAGCGTTTGTATAAATCAACTCTCTTACTTTAAAAATTCACACACTTTCCATCACGGAGCAGCTGGCTGCTCCAGATTTCTGTGACTGCACTGCGAAAGACTCATAAAACAAACGGGAGCATAAAAATCAGTGTACTTACGGCTGACGGTTACACTTGATTACGTTAGCGCTTAAATAGGTTTGTTTTGGATTCGAGGATGTTCAAACAGGTGCCTCTCTTTAATCTCATTAATCTGACAACAACCTCACGTCATGTTTTATTTCTTGTTTTGTTATTGGTCTTTGCATACGTGTCACCTGACTTCAAGGTTAAAAGGTCGGTTACGTGTGGCTCAAAATGGGGCTGACTGGACGACACCACAGGAGTGACGTGGTTTTCACTGAATGAACTCGTTCCCTTGGATTTTAAAAACCCTACTAAAAAAACAGATTTGTCTGGATACATTGTGTCCTTTTTGAGGCTAATACTGCTAGGTTTTGCCACACATTGTTAATGGATATTTCTGTAATTCCGAGCTGACGGAAAGATTGCAGCCGCGGTTGTTTGCTGCTTACCATTTGTTCCCCCGCACTGTAGTAATAGATTAACAATGTCTGTGTATGTACAGCTTTTATTTGCGGAGCATTACTTCACAATAGTTCCACAGGGCATATCGCTGCTGTGAACCTGGAACAATGTCGTATCTCACGGCTGAATGACACATTTTCAGCCTTATAAATACCGCTTTTAGTCTCCCACCAGAGACTGCTGCTCTGGCTCCGCCAGACTGCATTTCTACATATTTCCAGGAAAAAAATATAAATGATGAATTGATACACACTTTATTATGCCTGTGTTGACTAATTAATATTACAGGCCTATATAAATTTTACGTTTCTTATTTTTGAAAAAAATACCGTTATCATTGGGAGGTTTGGTCAATAACATTCTATTTATACTCGAACAGTTAATGATTTGAAAATTATGCTGACTGTCATTTGCATCAACTATTGAGAAAAATCATAGAATAATCTCATTTGCATAATAATTTGGAGTGTAGTGTGTCCTCCCTTTCCCGCATGTGTGGGACACGCTGTGTCTTCCTCACACTTCTATAAAAATTGGGAAATCTTCCTGAATAAGCAGTTGTCTAATCAAAAGCGGAACAATCGCTTGTGATGGTTGACACACACATACATCCACACACACACGGACACAAGCCTGAAATGTGTTTGGTCGCCGCTTTTCTGTCCTATCCGTATGTCTACATTTCTACACACAATCTACAGACGCGCCCTGATGGATGCTGCACAGCCAAAAAACATCTGAGCAGCCCAAAGAAAATAGTTCCAATTATGATCTTTCTTTCTTTTTAAAAAGTTCATGAACTTGATTAATACCATAAATTATATTCGTTCTCTCCAGAGCAGTTCAATTCTGTTGTCTATTACATAAAACCAAATAATAAATCCCCTCTCCCTACGTACTGTATTTAATGCTCTCTCCTCCAACTAGCGGCCAGCGAAGCTGGCGTGTTTTTCATATCTGATGGAAACTCGGGATGGTTACCAATTACTCCGCTGTTAATTATCTCCGTCTCCTTTGATCTGATTATGACTGCTCTGTCAGAGACACTCATTTATTCATCTCCTTTGCTTGGTGAGACTTTTTTTTTTTTTTTGGGTGGAGGGGGAGGCGGGGGGATAGCACAGATTGGTGCACATGAAACGTGGCTTTGGAGGCAAAGCCGGATGAGAAGCCCGATGCATCTCCCCTCTATTGTAAGTCCTTCAGCACCACTTCCTGACTGAAGCCAATCCAAACTCTTTCTATTATCTGTGGGGTTTTTTTGTTTTTTTTTTTGTGTATCATCACATATGTGCTGGTTCCCAAACGTCAGATATGCTAACTATGGTAGCATTATTGTCTACCTGCAGACAACCTTTCCCCAGATCCTCAGCCCCGGACTTCAACTCTTCACTGTAAACATCAAACGAAGCTCGGCGTGTGAGGCAGCTAAATATTCAGGCAGGGCTCATGCTGATGGCACCCTTGTTCACGCGGAAGATAATATTCTCATTCCTCCTTCTGCGCAGTGGACATGAAGTTGAATCTGCACGAGTCCCGGGATTAGCATTAGCGTCAAGGCACCAGACAACCTCAACACGGCATCCACTTTGTAGTTGAAGTCTGAACCCGCCACTGATTTTTGGTGGGAGCTTAATGTGACACGTTACAATGCACCTGAAGATTCACATCCCTGCATTCACTAACGCTTTGCACGTTCTTTTGTGTTTTTTTTTTTTTTTTTGTCAGCTGGCAGAAAGCCTGCGTGGCTTGGTGGCAGTGGCCCAGACAGAGATGCAGATGTGATATACGGAAATTCTAAATAATGACAGGTTTTGAGTTGACTGCATTACATTTTTATACAGTATATATATATATATATATATATATATAGCCGTATCAGTCATTAGGAGGCAAAACCGTGAGAGGGCACAAAGCTGCCAACAAGATGGAAATCTGGGTCCCTCAGGCTGTGCCACTGAATCCCTTTAGTGAAGAATCCCTCTCAAGGGAAAAGGATAATCTCAAACTGAGGATGCTAGCTTGGCCAAAGCCGCAGCTGTAAGACCGAGAAGAGCCTTCCGCTCTCAGCACAACAGGTTAAACTGATTACACGAGTGGAAAGTGGGACCCAGACGGTGCTGCAAACTCACCATGAAAAACCAAAACTTCCAAAACCATGACGAGGCATATTTTTCTAAAAAGGCTGATTGGCAAATAAACAGCCTTTTAATTAAATGGATGGTTTTCTGAAAGGAAATGAATGAAAATATAATCATTGTCACAGCCGTGCTAATCTGCGCTTCCTCGTCTGTGTTGTGTTTCCACGGAGTGGAGCAATTAGAGGCTGATTGCTTCAAGAATGAGAGAATATCTGTGAGGTAAGCTGGCTTTCAAACCAATGCCGTGATTTAATTCCACCCGCTTAATCAATCCAGCATGCTTGTCACACTTTTGTTTGTTTGGTTTGAACCCTGGACATCATTTTCTCCTTCATATCACATTAAGAGAAGAAAGAAAAGTCGGACCATCCAGCCATGGTGGGAACCTCCGTTTTGGTTTACGTCCATCTGTGTGCGTCTCGGAGAAGATGCAGGGTCCAGGATCCTCAGACTCACGGTTCGTCCTCCCGGAATCTGCAGCCTGGTTCTGCAGGCCTTTATTCCTCAGTCACTTCTCATCCCGTCTCATTGGTTGGATGTTTCCCGACCAACAGCCATGATTTTCTCTGCAAGAACAGGTCAGGGATCAGGATGGCTTTCATTACGGGATTCCGGAATCTATGATGGCAGAAGATTTGACCTCCTAAACCCCGCCCCCCCGAAGATCCAGGACAAGTGAGGATGAGGCTTTTCAACCAGACAACCACACGCCCAGTCACAGGCCATAGGTTGGATGACTAAGAAGATTTGGGGTGTTAGAAGCAACACACACCGAGGGTTTGGGATTAGGATTTCTGGATAATCTTGGATCAGATGTATAATGTAATCTTATGGACATGAGGAATTATTGTGACAGTCCAAAGCAGAAATACAGGGATATGCGTTTGACGGGGCAAGATAACCACTCTGGCTTCACTCTGAGAGATAGCAACACAGCTTGTCTCATTATAGCAGAATCTTGATGGATTCCACGAGTTCCTGGGTGAAGCTGGAGCAGGCTGACATTCCAGGTTCTGTCCTGACTGGAAAAATTTAGGGAGGTCAAATCTAAATCAGGGGTGTCCTTATGCTGCAAAGGAAATAAAAAAAAAAAACTCTCTTTGTTCTTGTGTTTTGTTTTGTTTTTTATCGCTTTAATCCTGAAAAGTAAACTACAGTCCTGAAGGGTGGAAAACAAGCCCGCTGACAACCTCCAAGCCCCTGAGATGCGCCTGAACGCATGCCTGGCTTGTTGAACTCGCATGTAGACCCTCCCAATTCCCTGCTCTCGCTCTGTGTCTATGTCTTCTGTCTGAGGGGCAGTGGATCAGAAATCCCCCCCCCCCCCGGTGCATGTACACACACACACACACACACACACACACACTTAGCAGGTCGTTGTTCTGGAGCCCCACACAGCTGTCAGCGAGCCCAGCCTGCCAGATTCATCACAGCCTCGGAATTTTGTATTTGGGGGCTTGAGAGGGGCAAAAGTAGATTCTGACATTGTGAGTGACAAGCTACTTTACCGTAGCACCGGACCGCTCCATATTCATGGGCTGATTCAAATTCTGTGCCTGTACATGGATTCCTACAGGAGACCAAGGAAGACGCCGAAACCCGTTCCGATCTCAGGTGGCTGTCTCGGCGCAATGCCCCCATCTACATGAGAAGCGTGCGGGGTTTATTTCGGGTTTTAAAGGTTCTCCAGGCAGGTTCTCCAGGATGCAGGGATGTGTTTGAGTCCAGTTCCTGCTCCCTCGTCAGTATCGGAGCGGTCCCTCTCTCTCTCTCTCTTTTATTGTGGAAGCATTTTAAATAATTCAGCCATCTTTAGACCTGTTTGAGACAGATTCACAAAGGCTCTTCTGTCTGTACTGGAAGCCCACATGTTGCCAAGATAGTTCTTGACCATCCATCCATCCATCTATCAAGTGTCTCCAGTCAGCCTAAATCTCGATCTAAAACTGTGGGAGGACTATAAACCTGTTCAATATCAGTCTGGTTTCTGATCTGACCTTGACCTGGGTACCTCCCTCCCTAAACAAATGCAATTAATCCAGGATTCTAGACCCAATCACGTCCCTATTTTTCAAGGTAACCTTGACGCCTGGTGCTCACATCCTGGAAGAATTTATTTCAAAAAGCTGAAACAACTCACATAATTTAACTAAAACTGTGTGATATAAACAATTTTATTCCGAAAGGCTTGAACAAAAATACACAAAAGTTGATCCTTTTAATACCTTTTCTTCAGCGTGTCTGCTTTCCAGATGAGGAGTTCTGCTCTTGTCACAAATGTAATTTCTGAAATAGACTGAAATAGACTCTTTGTTGGAATTTTCTTGTTGGAAACATACTTTCTGAAATAGACTCCCTTACCAGCGGATTCATCTTCATACCAATATTGTAATTTTGTCCTTTTTCTGTGGAACTTTTGGACTAAATTGCATTTCTACCACCCACCATTTTGGCATTTTAGCTGGCCGAGAGACATAAACACTATAAATACATAAAGACTAAAATAACCAGTAGTGCAGTACTATGATCCTGGTTACCATTGTCGCCCAGGCGATGCTCAGATGATAGCTCCACAATCCACAGGTGTAGGTCTCAGATCCGGATTATAATCCAGGTCATGGCGGTATGGGTTTTGGTGTTTACTTTGTTGCAGCACCTTTCTAAAAAGTCTGAGAGAGTCACAGGGGACTTTGCTGTTTGGATTGCATTGCCGCAGGGTCTTGTGTTCTCACGCTCATGGCTGCAAGCATAATCACAGGTGGCATGGTCTCCGGTTTAAAAACAAAAAAAGGAAAGGAGCAGACAATGACGCAAAAGTTCAACTCTGAAAGACATTCATAAGCTCTTTCTCCAAATGTGATATGCTGTGCTGCTCCCAGAATTGCATTACAGAAGTCTTTGGGCGAGCGTGACCGCCCGAGTGTGAGGTAAACTTCACCATTATGTTCCCCGGAAAAATGAGATTTTATTGAGCAGCTGGACTCTGGAAGCTCTCCTCTCTCAGATGGTGCGGCTAATAAAAAGCAGCCAGTTCAGGCTGGAATTTCTGTCATAGTTTTCTCAGAAGGAAAAAAAAAAAATGCACAAGCGCATTCATGAAAATGCTAAAATGTTTTATTTCAAATCTAATATTGCCGGGTTTTCTGTGCAAACTGGTGTAGTCCGGCTAACGTGTTCACTGTACGTGGGTTATTTCAGTGACGATGCTGCAGGACGTTGCATCTCACCACCATCTCAGACTGACACAGCCAACATCCACAGAAACTAAAGCTGGAGGTTGTGCGTCTGTTGTGTCTCTGCTGTTTACCATCTGTACGACTGAACAGGCTGTTTGTCTTTGTCTCTCTGTTGTGCAACAGGTGCAAAGTCTACTGATTCTGCTTCATAATGCTGCTGTTTGCATTTCAGCAGCATTATTGATGGTGTTTCCTGCTGTGTTTTCATTGTTTAGGCCTCAGGTGCTTCTACTGTTTAATTTCCAGTGTTTGCATTTTAGATCTGCACTTTCTTCTTTATAAACAAACATGAAATCTCTGCCTGCCTCTTGGGTCTGCATTAGGGTCTTAGCGGTGCCTCCAGTGTCATTCGTTCGGATCACAGTGGTTCAGGTTTATATGCAATTTGCAGAAACTAAAAGTAGGAAAGAAAATTTGCTTGAATAAAACCCTTTATCCCTTAATAATACTTGATGACTTGTTCAGATTTAATCTTTCCTCCTACACCGACTGTAATTTTGAGATTTTTGTTTGCTGCTACAGAGTAGGTGGATCAGGAGTGTGATGGCAGCAGGTTTTTTTAAGCGTTCTCATTTACAGTACATTCTCTTTTATAGTGGGTGAGTTTGCTTGCTGATACAGCCCAGACCAAAAATAATACAATTCCCAACATATTCTCGTCAAATCTGACTCTTTTTAAGACCTGTTGAAAGTCCGTTATGGTTTCTTCGAATAGCCTTTTGCAGCGTGGCTCCTAGCGCCTTTTGGTAACCTACCATGAATAAACCACACAGACGTGGCTGTTCCTAATGGCGTTGGCAGGTGTTACGGTAGAGTTGTGTTGCTCTCCCCTATTCGCCGCCGTCCTGCTTGTGTGGGACTGATCACAAACATGCTCGGTGACAAACAGGTCAGCGCGTGATCGAGCAGCATGATTAAATCATTCTCTTTAACATACGGGTGTGAGCTTGCATAATATCGTTCCCACAGACCATTTACAACCTGCCAAGCAATAATGAATGCCAGCAGACTTATTGCCCCGAAAGATAAACTTTAATCTGGTTCCTTTGCCTTTTCCTTGTTTGAGCATGCCTCGGCATAGCCCGCACTGGACGCACCATCGAAGGCAAATAGCAAATGAGAAGTTATTCAAAATTTTTCATTTGAACTCCAGCCTCCGAGCAAATAATCACCTTCAAAAACCTAGCAAGAGCCAACCACTTTATTGGTGATTCATGTACGCTGCCAAATCTCCTGTCTGATGTGTGTGATTGCATGTTTCCCTTTGGAAATGATTGTTATTGTTATATTTTTTTCTTTTCACGTCTATTTTTGTCAACCCACCATTTGGTGGCCCCTTAAGGACGAGTCATTCAGAAGAATTCTAAAAACAGACTAGCTGACAGACAACACAAATGAACTCCCACAATCACAACGTGATCTGATGCTGTAAATAAGACCTCTGCACCCGCTCAGAAGACACACAAATGATATTCCTTAAAGTGATTCCACAAATTCTTCTGAGAACTCCGTTTGCTCGGCTCTTTAATCATGTCAAATTTAGTAATGGATTCAATTTGCTTCTCTTTAGTGGCCTCCTGGATTATCCGGGGATGCAGAATACCGTCCTGGCTTCCAAATGTCTTCAATACAAGATTAACAATTGACAAAAGGGTTGCGGGTTGCAGGGTGATTATTGGCTGCAGGCGGAGATTAAAGCCAAACAGCAGCCCAGCTGACAGTTTGGTTATCTCCTCTGGACTAAATGAAAATCATGGCCTGAATCCATCACAGGAGATTAGGAAAATGTGAGTCCATTACTGATGTCCTTTCACAGATTGCTTTTTTTTTTCTTTCCCCTACAATTAGAAACGAATCTTTTGATTGGCCGACGCTCCGTGGAGCAGACAAACGCCTTCAGCTCGACTCTCTGCGCACCCTGGAGGCACTGCTGTCATTCTTCAGCTGTTTGTTGCTTTACAACGGAAGTAATTCACAGTACGGCAACAGTTCTGAGCTAGTTGCCATTCTGAATCCCCCCCACCCCCTAAACTAATAAAAGAAAAGTAATAAAATAATAAAAGAAATAATAAAAGAAAAGGATGAAATGAGCCCAAAGTAACAAATGTCCCCTTGAAACTCTGCAGAGTTTCTCCATGAAAGTTGTTGAATAACTTGTAAATTTCATTAGATTTGGGAGTTTTCAGGAGATGATACTACCCCCTCCAGTTATTAGCATCCTAAAGGTCTCCGGCGCCACCATATACTGTATTCTGCCAACTGAGTGACAAAATCGTAGGTGACGTTTAAACTGTCAGGGGCACATTTCCCTCAACCAGAGGGGAGTTCCTCGGGGAGAGGCAGGCAAGCGTGTGCTTTGGCAGATAAAAGAGAAAAAAATGACAGTGTTTTATGAATTTTCTTGGCCACTCACATCTTTCAGAAATCACTCCAGTTAGTCACCCACCCAACACACACACACACACACACACACACACTTCAACTATTACTGATTTGTATATGTTAAATCTGTGATCTCAGGGTGGCGAGACTAAAAGCTATCCTGTTGTCAAAACCAATTTCGTATGTCAGCAGGGGCTCATTATCATAATACCAACTCAGCAGCTCAGCCTTTGAATTCACAATGACAAAGGGTGGACAGGACAAAGTGTTCCAGGGCTGCCAATCACGATGGCACGCCGCCTAAATGCGCCGTGCCGCAGAGAGACATACCTGCCAGCCCAAGCAGGCATTCCATTTGGTCTATTTCAGGAAGACAGCGTCTGCCATAGAATCTAATGAACACAACACGCCACGGCTACTGAAAACCCGGAGATGATTCCTGGGCCAAGACATCAACCTTGGTTGTCTGTGGAGAAGCAGACTGGAAGCCTCAAGACCAAAAGTTGTAAGCACATGTTGTAAAGGTACGCTTGCAGTTTCTCCTTCCTGTCAACACTAACGGCTGTGACACACATTTTCAAAGTTATTAGAAATCAGTGAAGTTCCAGGGTGAGACACTCTTCCCGCTAAAGCAGGCAGACAAGAATCAGAAGAGAAGCTGGTGGCAGGCGTCAATGTTCCAGCGGACAGAAACATCTGATGGAAGCTGGAAGCGCTGATGTGGAAGCGCCCTTGTGGTGTCTGTCCTGGGAAAACCACTGCAAGAGCAGCAGGAGGGACCGGTTCTGTACGCGACTCAAACTCCAAATACAAATATGAATTTTGCAATCTGGATTAAGTTTAACTACGCCTTAAATCCTTAAACCTAAACCCTCTGTGCCATGTTTTCCCACACCGGTTTCCAAAACCGCATTAAAACTGAACAGGTTGTATTTCTACGGTTAGATAAGCTCAACTTTGCGCTGATAAACTCAGCTTTTAGGCTTCTACAAAATGTCAGACCTGCTGAACGGCTGGTGACGGCAAACCAGGTGTGTTTTCACAAAACATGCTGGCCAGCGGCCTGCCGAGAATGTCCATCAGCTGACGCTGGGAGGTTGTACTTTTGCAAACCTGCCACAGCGACACTTACATCTAAAACCAGACTAATTAACAGCAGGAAGGATTCATTTGTGTAATTATTTTGACAGGAGCTTCCGCTAGTTTTAAGGCCTGCTTGTCTAATGTCAGTCTGGCAAACGCCGGCTGTAATTAAGTAACCTCTCCTCGGCCAGGCGTGTCATTAGTAACATGAAAGGCGCACTGGTATGAAACCTGGAAACGGGAATACAACAGTACAAAGGGTGGGTTGGCACCTAAGCTGCTGCCATGGAGACCAGATCGCTGCTTTCCTTATGCTGGAGATATTGGCTGCTTGTATTCCTGGCTCCAAGCTTGTGATGCCTTAGAGGCTAGTAAGTGAACTAGCTTTGCAAACACTTGTTGACACCTCATATTTATGTAAATACAGTTGAAAATGTCATATTTTAAACTTTTTAAGTCATTCAGGTATGATGATCTCACAACAGGTGTCTCTATAAGCCTATTTACAGGTGGTTAGCAACCTGCAGGTCGATAAGTGTTGCCTGTTCCGCACTGTCGAAATTTGTCGATGCGCTGCCATGACGCCGGGGCAATTTAAAGGGGGTGGGCTGGCAGCCAGTCGCCTTCTATCAGCGTCGTGTCCACTGATGTTCCTCACTGGCTAACTTCAGTGTTGGATGGAGTTCTATGATAAACAAACGCTCCCTGGTGGTATGGTGACTTACTGCCTCTCTCAGTCCGGCTGAGCGCTGGCTGTGCATTTTATGTGGCCAGAAAATGAGGCAGCACAGCATGGGGGCCGCCGGTGGGTCCTCAGGCTGACGCCACCAACATCTGCATCTTCATCCACATTGGGATAATAAACAAACTGTTATAAAGGTAAATCCGGTTGAAGAAACAATAATTTCATGGGTGCAGACGGTGAAGGTTTACGTAAACAGTCGACCGTCGCATCATTGAACATATAACAGATTTGTACAGACATCGGTGAAATAGTGTTTAAAGCCGAGGGTGTTGGACCACACTTTTATGATAATGCAGCTAGAGGAAATCTGCTGAGGTATGTAGAGAGACACCTTTGCAATTCTCTGAAACCATGGGGGTCTGAAATAATGGCTTCCTTGCCGCGCCTGCACTCCATCTCTGCACTCTAGCAGATCGACACATAAATGCCATTGGACAGCTCATACTTATTATGCTCAGATGGTTTTGGAAATGAGACTCTTGCTGTTTTCTCAATTCAGAGTCTTAAGGCGGTGATTTAAAGCGATAAAGGGGCTAAATTCAGGCACAAGTGCACTGAGTAATTTGTTATTGACGTGACCTTCGCTCCCAGCTCCAGCTGAGATGGGAATCGAGAAGGGACTTTCTTCAGCCAGCAGAGCTGATGGTACAAAGTCAGAGCGTCGGGTCCCACTTCTCTACAAGGTCGTATCTGAGTGAACTGGTGAAAGGGCCCTCTTAATTGGGTCACTTGAGTATACTTGTCAATGGAAAAGTCCTGTGAGTTACAGTTGGGGGGGTTCTCTTGCCTTAATTATTCAACTATTTGAATTATACTGAAGCAACTTTACCAGTGGAAGCTCTTTTATTTGTTTAATATGTAATCAAGCTAAGCTGCTTCTGTCCAAGGTTCTTCCTCAGCAAGGAAGAACCTTGGACAGAACCCTGACTTTTGCACTGTTAAATGATTCAGATGATGACTAAAACTCCCGACCGATGTCTTTGAGATGCCAGAGCAGCGGCTGAGGCTTTTAAACTCATCCATTTTTCCAAATGCACAAGACACTTAAGGTGAACTCCTTTGGTAAAAGGCTCCTGTCTTCAGCAGCTGGTTTGGTGAAGTTGTTTTCATGCCTGGTACCAACGCTGGCTCTCCAGCAGAGAATATCCTGGGACAGTTAGGCAGAAGGACTTTGCTAAACTGGAGACAAATCCTCTTATTAATGTCTCCCAAAATCACTGACAACAGGGAGCGATGACGTTTCTGTCGGTCACATTTTAACTCGTTTGATTAGCAACACAAAGACAATTGTAGTGGTAATCGTATTTCCTAAGTCAGGAAACTTTCTTGCAATAACAACCATCAATAATCATACCTATAATACCTGCTCACATTTTGGGATTTTTATTTCTTCTAAATATCTTTTTTTCCTGTACATTTAAGCATGTACTTGCTGTCTTTGAGGGTCTGTCCACCTGAGTCTCTCTGCGAGCAGCCATCTTATTTTCCACACAATGATCCGATTAGACAGCTTGTAAGAGTGACAGCCTTGGAAAAGTCTGTCAGGCGTAAAATGTTTTCATGCGCATCACAGCAGCAGCTTTCTTTACCTTTGGACTTTCATATTTCCTGTTCTATGTATGTGTTCCCGTGCGGTGTGGGTTACATTTGAAACATTTTCCGAGGACTCTGAAAAGGAAAGACATGTGAAAGGCACGTGCCAAAAGTTAGCAGAATTTATCCGCAGCTCCTGAAATCTGCGATATTATGGATTCTCCCCACGGTGTCCACAACATCTTGGAAATCCACAATGACGATTATATAAACGACGGCATTTATGGCCGTTGTTTGGAAACTGCATTCATGTGAGGCGCTCTGAGCCCCTCTTGGCTGACAGCCTGCACTCATCGTTGCTCGTTGTTGCTCGGCTATGCCACAGATCACATAGAAATATTGTGGCTTGGGTAGAGAGGGCCAAGGTTCTCTCAGCCGCTTCGGTGATGCACCAAATGGTGCTGAGGAATCAATTTCACTGCCTGTCGTTGGGCTTAATTACCAAACCAAAAGAATAAATAATAATGTATGTCATACAAATAATTGATGTCTTAATAATCTTATTAAGGAGATTACAATGCAATGATTAGATCATGTTGTTTGCTGCCCTACACATACAGTAACCATGAAAACAAAACAGTTAACAATCTGTTTACTGCAGAGGCAGAGCCACACAGTGAATTCTACTTTCTTTAGTCTTTTTCATATTAGATGCCAATTCTTCTTTTTATAACCTACATTAGGAGACATTTCTTTCAGTGTTCCAGTGTTTTAAATGCAGCCAAGATGTGGAGGTGTGGGTGGTAGAAAATGCTGCTGCATCAACTTCATCTGCAATCAGCCTACACACTGTTGTGCTACACTCACTTTCAAACATTTACTGATTTGTCAGACTGGTTTTCTGGACAACATGAACCCCAAAGCCCATTTTTTCCCCCTTTTTTTTAAGGAAACCAAAATCAGAATATATCCATCAACAGAAGACCTGCAGCCTGACCTAAAAACCATTCCTTCTTTAAACCAATGAGAGGGAGTTTGGACTGGCATCTCTCGACCAATGGCTGAAAAACCAGAAACAAAGAGTCCAAATGAACACTAAGGGGCAGTAAATCTGAAACACGGCTCATCTTTAATGGCACATCGGCTCACGTCATTATCAAACACATCAGCATTTTACAAAGTCATGCATAAATAACTTGTCTTTCTCTTAATCTGAGCTGAATAAAGGAATTCCCAACGTTCTTCATTAAAAAGCACAAATTCTTAAGCTTTGCAGCTGCTCGGACCCTCGATGATTACGCCTTCTGGCTACATTATAAATCACAGCGGAGCAGAAACTGGTGTGTATGCGTGGAAAAATTATTAATATTAATAAAGCCTCCACTTATGATGACCTCAAGTCTTGAGTTCCTGTTGTGACTTAAGATTTCCCAATGTATTTTTCTGGAAGCTTCATTCTTTCAGCAGCATTAGCTGCAACCTTGCCACTCATTTGCTGATTGGACAAGTGTTTTCAGGAACCGCGAGTCGTGTGTTCAAAATAAATGGGATGCTTTTTGTGCCGAGCAGGCACACTAGCGCACGTGTGCTAAAACGATTTCAGCTGCTGGTGAGATAACTGAACACACTTTAGCCCATCTCCAGCTAATGAGTCACATGCCCATGTATTAAAACATTTGGTAAAAAAAATAAATAAATATGCAAATTGTAAATTAATTTTGTCTTCCCATGTCCATGCTGTTAGTTTAAAGCACAGTTCATGTGTAATGGCTAAAGAAAGGGAATGGAGACTTTTCTACTCATTCCTAATGGAATCATTGGACAGAATGAGTTGAAATTATACGACAAATCTCTAAATTGGCTCACTGAGGAAGCTGGAAATAATCATATTACTATGAAAGGTAAAAAACACGCTATGATATTTGTTCTGGTACACCACCACGCACCACTGGGTGCCTCCGTTTAACAGGAAATAGGTTTAAAAATAACAGAAAACACATATCTTATTATTCCCCATTGATCTGACTCCAGGCTCCATAATGGAAACTCTGCAACGTATAGTGTCATAAATCTTCAACTTGAGATTATAAAGTCCGTATGGCTCTATTTTCACTGACTTTATTTCAATTAATGAATTATTTACCTACACGAATTTGCACAAAGTTGCGTCAGAAATGTAACGAGAGGAAAAAAGAAACAAAATCTCCTTGAAGTAGAAATAATCCAGCATAAATGTTTCAGTGCATTCTAGGCGCTCACTTCCCACATCAGGGCAAGGCCACTGCCGACAGGAAAGAGGGTGTTTGAGTCTCCCAGTAAAATCAAACTCTGAAATATTTGAATAATGGAAGAAATGGTCTTCCTTTCAAATCGTCAAAGTGAATTTCTGCCAAGAGCCAGAGAGAGAAAGGCTGCCAGTGAGAGACGGGCTGAGAACCGTGGTCAGCATCCACCCTGACAGGAATGACATTTCCATTCTTGCTTTTTTGACAGAAGCCTATTGTTAGTTGCTTTTCACACTGGTTAATGGACATCATTCCTATCAAAGCACGTAAGCTCGATATTTATATCAGTCAGAACTGTTGAAAAACCTTTATCGTTACAGGCTGCCTGATGTGCCCTTTTTCCACCAAGAATAAAAATGCCATATTACAATGTCTGTTAGCGAGCTGTTTACTTAGTGCTCAGAGATCACATTAGCTAACAGACATTTGGCTGTGAAATGCTACCAAACAGTCAATAACAGCAGAAAGTTAAGCACACTTTCTCCTCTTTTGTCACTTTGACTTCTTGAACTTGTCCAAAGTGAAACAAACACTCACACCGATTTCTTCCTTTGGTACAATCGAGTGTGTGCAACACTTAGTTTGAGTGCACGAGGCCATAGAACAAGGTGGAACAGGAAGGCAGAGGACAGCTAATAGCACCCCTGTTCCTTAGCATATTCATTTTTAAAGAGATAGCTTGCAAATGCAGCTCGCAGCCGGGCGGTCTGAAAGCCCCCACAATGATGCTATATTTTCCCAGATTATTTATTAATCTGACAATGAAAGGTGTTAGGAGCCACCTTGGAGGAGACGCCATCCCTCTGTTCTTCTGTCAGAAAACCTGCAAAGACTCTTTTCACCTTTGTCTCTAATTGGGTTACTGAAAACAGGTTAAAGTTGAAAACTCTAACAACAAAGAGTATCATTATGGGCTCTAGACATATGCTAAGATTCAATCCTGAAATAAGTCTTGTTTTGCAGGGTGATCATTGATGAAAGACTTTCCTGGTCTGCACATATAAATTAAATTGTATCTAAAATGAGTAGTAATATTTCAATGATTAGAAGATTAGAAGATTAGAGCTTACTTGTTGACTGCCTCAACAGTAAAATTAGCACTGCAATCCTTAGTTCTATCTAGTCTCGATTACTGCCCAATGGTCTGGTACTGCAAAGCAAAATTTAGGTAAACTCCAGCTCACACAAAACAGGGCGGCACGCCTCGCTCTCCGCTGCTCTGGGAGGAGTAGTGTTGAGTGGATGCATGCCACATTGTCCTGGATAAAAGTTGACCAAAGGCTGGCATGTAGCCTCACGACATTTTTGTTTAAGATCTGGCATATTGGTAAACCTACCAATTTGTTATTAGATCTAAAAATTCTGAGTTTATTCCGAAATTCTGAATGTGTAAAACGGAATAATTTTTTTGTTGTTTGGTTCTGGTTAATTTCAATAATTTAAGGGTTGAATTCCATTACATTTCAGATTATTTTTGTTTAGAATTAGTTATATTTTAATTGTATTAATTGTATTTTGTTTTATTATGTTTAAAGTGTGAAATGTAAATTCTTGGAGGAGGGAATAGTTTCCACTGCAGTGAGGACTAATGGGGATCTGTAATAAACAATAAACAATAAAGAATAGATCCAAAGTAGATCTCTCTGTGTCAACTGGACTGAAAGGTTTCCTTGAAAACGTTTCGCCCTCTCTCCAGAGAGCTTCTTCAGTTCTAAGTTTGCTGGGGCAGAGCTTGAAAATATAGCCCTGTGGACTTGGAATCTACACAGACAATAAAGAATAGACCACTTACATTGTTTCTGTCTGCCTGTGTCCTCCAGCTGTTTGCTCTTAAGGGACTGCGGGACGTGCACCTGCGGGACCCACTGTCATAGAGTCAGTTTAGGAGCTACGAATCAGCAAAGTTGGCCACAAAACAGACATCTGTGTTTCCTTCTGCATTTGTCACTCTGAGGAAATGAGTGCAGCCATGAGTGAAGACTTAAGCTGCAGAGTGAAGGTCAAAAACTAGAGATGGAACAAAACAAATTAGTAGGCGGTAGATTTTTTTTGGTAAGTTATGAAAACTCTGATTTGAAACATTTTTAAAGTCATCTTGTGAGCTTACCTTCATTTACATCTGCTAGCCTGGCTCTCTGATTTTCTAGATTTTGAATCATTTTGTCTTTAAAGACAGCTTGTTCTGCATTTTTCCCACCACTCTGAGGATAATACCAGTTTTCCTCCCCTGCTAGGCCTAACGGTGTTCTCTCTCCACATCTAAACACCACAGTTGCTCTTTTGCTGCACAGTAAACCCGTCACTACCTCTTTTCTTCCTTCCATATTCGTCTGAACCATTCGACACCTGAAGCCAAACATAATAAATAAAGACTATAATTTAGCATGAATTAACAGAGGAAAAGCTTGACACGTGTCTAATTAGTTAAGGCAGCATTATGTGGAGCAGTTAATGAATCCAGCAGGCGTCTGAGGTTCACGCTGTTGCACTCTAACAGAATAAACAGCGACTGGCTGCAATACGTGCAACAGCCCGACCTTGTGTGCTCGGCATGGAGAAAGGCGCATTAGCACACACAGTAAAAATCAGAGCGCATGCTGGAAACACCTATATTGTACACTCTTGATAAAAAAGATTAGTGCAGGAGGAACGGCATCTCTAATCATTGATATTCTGAAAGGTATTCCAGGCAATTTGCATCCCCCCACCCCCCCTTCCACAAAACCCCCCAGGCTAAGACAAATATTACACAGCAGCAGCAGCCATGACGGTGAGGGAATTAATAGAGTTCTGCTGTTGTCAGTCGGGTTGCGGCCTCGCTGGTCATACCGCCACAGCCTGAGAGGAAGGCTGAGGCTGATTTGTTCTGATGGAGGGCGAGAAAAGGGGGAACGTGCACAGCGGCAGGCGGGCAAATTGCCTGCACGGGGAGACGTCAGCGCGGGCGGATCCCTCTGGTCAAAGTGATTTAGTGGGTGTAGGGTGGTGTGGGTAGGGTGGTGTGGGTAGGATGAGGGGCGTATCTGGAGGTTTCTGGAGGTAACAAGGTGTGTTTTTTTTTCACCTTTCCAAGAATTTCAGGGTTTTTTTTTTTAAGACAGGATCTGAGACGTCGCACACCGCCTCCCCCCCCCGTGATGAACACGGGACTCTCTGTCTCCTACAAGCCCCATTCTTCATTCAATCAGGGTTCACAGACATCCAATAAATAACCACCATTGAGCAGATTAGGTGTCAGCCCACTTCCACCCTACCCCCCCGGGAATGTCCCGGGAATGATGGGTAATAAAAATGAATCATAGATGAAGGCCAGAGACAGCGTGCTACAGGAGGAGTCTCCATGCATTAAACAGGAACCGTCAATATGTCCTCTTGTGATAATAGAGCATATAGGAGCCTCCGCCGAGCTATTTAACGCTTGTCAATCTGAACAGCGGAGGGTATCAACAGTCCTGAACAGGTTTCATGTGGGAGATTAGGGAAGGAAAAAAGAAAAATGCCATTCAAATCATCAGCAAAAGCCCAGGAAAGGGAGCAGAAGCCAATGTAAGGAAACCATCTGAAATCTGCATTTCTCATGCGCCTCAGGTAATAGAAACAAAGCAGAGGTTGCAGAGAAACAACAGCAAACAGGTTTTTTTTTTTTTTTTTTCTTTTTTTGATATGCGTCGCTGTGGTAATCAACAGCCAAACAAGGAGATTTCGAGTCTCTCCTTCTTCGACAGTAATTGCTTCTGATCTCACTTCCTCCCGTCAACATTGTGAAGAATGCTGTGCGCAAGCGTAAAAGCCACTTTCTTGTTCCACCTTTCAGGAGGAATTACCTTGTCTGCACACTGATGGATGTATTAAGAAGAAGGCATGGAGAAGCGCTCTAATCCCAGACTTTCCCAGACATTCCTTTTTTTCCCCACTTGACATGCGCTGTCCCGCTACAGAGGTGGAGGTACATCAAATTGGCCCACATTTCGGAGAAAGAGCGCCACTTCCTGAGTGGCTGGTACATCAGTCACATTAGTGTAGCCTCTAATTGCGCCGGATGTGTCAGATGTGGACAGGGTTTGTACCTGACGGGTCTGCATAATTGCATTAAAATGGCACATATTTACGCGACCTTATGCAAAGATATTTGAAGCTGTCACAGCAAAGAGACACGCCGTGCTAATTGCTGTCAAATTGATGTCAAATTGAGTCGGTTGGCCGGTAAACGGAGCTAGCTGCTCTCAGTTGTGCTCTGGTGCAGAGTATCACTGAGGCCCACAGGGGCAGTAGCGAGCTAACTGGCGTAATGGGGGGCACCAGTGGCGTTTTAGAGGGTTCCAAAGCATGTTTTGTGTCCCTCACAACTGAAGTAATTGCGGCCACATGCACATTCATGATGGCGGTTTAGACCCAAACATGCAGCAGCAGTAATGAACAAGGAGGCAGTGAGTTAAAGGCTGATTCCTGTTGTGCCCAGTATCTTCCTCCCACTCCGGTATTCCATCCTCGGCCCTGCACAGGGACACAGAGAGCATCATTACTCAACAGGTAAGAGCTGTGCCAAATTACATCCCCTGGCACTGCTCCCCCTGCCCACCACTCAGAGCTGTGTGTATAGATGTGACCCCTCCCCCCCTCCAGCCTCACACTCGCTCCTGAACTTTGTTGCGTCCATATTAGTGATTCAGAGCACATTTTCCTAATCTCTCGGGTGTCGTGACGGAACTCAGCAAACTCGGCACGTTTGGCGCTCAGGAGAGTATTTGGGATGCAGACCCCCCCCCCCCCCCCCCCACTCACACACACACACACACACACACACACACATCTTCCTCCTAAGCATAAATACTCTTTGGAGGGTCAGATGTTGTGAGAAGAAGCTTGAGGAACTGGCCGTAATATGAGAAGTGTGAGGGATGTAAAGATCGGGGTGGCTGATTTGGGATCTGTGCAGGTTCAGAGCTACAACTGGGAGCATCAACCGGCTCCTGGTGTGGCCACAGGTCACAGGGTATGCTCCTGTTGATAGGTTGGTGGAGAAAAGAAGATCTTGTCACAACCGGGGGAAAACTTCATGGCTGCAGCCAATTCATTTGCCACCTGACCCCTGCTGGCCAGTTGACCTGTCTTTGTTTATCCTGGTCCAGTCCAGCTTGTACAGCGTAAATGGGTTTTCTAGCTTTGAGGAAGGGGAAACACTGGCTCAGGGAGACTCACTTCCACTCTGAAAGCTTTCACAGGAGAAAAAGTCAGCTTTCACTTTGATGTACAAGCAGATCCTAATTAAAATAAACACAATTATCTTGTTTAATGGTGACCTAAACAACAGCAAGAACAACAATCCCTGATAAATGCCAACTTAAATAGTTGGCTCCGTATTGATTTGAGCTCTTTAAAATCTGCTTTTTTTTATCACAACTGATATCACAACAGTGTGATTGTAAGAAAGAATTTCTGCTGGAAAATAGCTGTTGCAGACAGACTTCCACAAACACTCACAGACACACACACACCAGGCCAAGCTGTGACCAGAAGCCCAGCAACCCCCAGTCCTCCATGGATTTCTGCTGGAACTGTACCAGAGCGTGGCAGGGACGTGTCTCACCATCCCATTTAAGAAGAAAAATTTTTTTGCTCCTTCTGATATTTCTATATGTGTCACATTGTTGTCAGCGCAGAGAAAAATCAATTTCTGAACCAGAAATCAATAGTAATTCTCCTCCCTCTGGAGTCGCTGGTTTGTAGCATATATAGAACACGTGCAGCAGCAGTAATGATGTTGTCCTGCTACATTACCGCAGTTTGGTGACGGTGGAAAGTTCTTCTGAGGACACTGAAGATTTGAACTGAATAATCTGAAGCCCCCAGAGGATTCTTTATACACTCTAGTTTACATGAAACTCCTCCTCCTCCTACTGCTTAGAATGAATGAATAATTTTACAGATATTAGGGGCAAAAGTAACAGAGAGAATTTTTGCACAATAAAATGATTAATAACATTTTAAAGGAGAAAAAAAAAGAGCATAGAAAAACTGTCACAATTATGCGTCGCCAGTTCTTATGTGTGAGAACTGTCTTCTTACTGGGACTGTCGAGGGGAGCCGGACAGGAGAGAGTGGCAGCGTGGGGGCTCCGAGGGAGGGTGGGGGTGGCTGATGTTATGAAGATGAAAGCGCGCCGGCCCAGCCATGTTATTGATTTGTGATTGAAGCGAGAGTGAACCGTCCAGGATGACACCCAGACTCTTGACCTGAGGGGAGGGGGAGACTGTGGAACTGTGATGGAGCAGCTGTCGACGGGTCAGTAACCATTGAGGAGAAGCTCCACTTTATTGCTGTTTTATTTAAGAAAGCTTGAGGTGAGCCAGTTAAGCTGCGTCCTCTGCAGCGAGTGACTTTGGCTGATATGGACATATTCTAGTACCAGCAGTTAAAGCCTGTGGCTGGTAGGTCACCGGTTCCAATCCCAAGCCAGACCCTAAACCCCCTGAATGCTGTGCTCACACTGTCTGTGGATGTTTTATATACAGAGGTTAAAAACGCATTTCACTTTGGTATATGAACTTAGAAATGCGTGTGTCTTTACTGAAGCCACCGCGTCACTCACAGCCCCACCAGACCTAAAGCAAAGGTTCCGTCACTGATGGCATCCTCAGATACAGCGAGGGTCTCCATCTGATCCTCTAAGGTCTCGCCGAGCTTTAATATTTGATGATCAGGGATTGAGAACAGACTCTAATGTCACAGAGTCTGACCTCACTGATGTCTCTACATGTCCTGACATGACTCTTCAGCTTCATTTGAATTAAAGATTGTGGCGATGATGGCGTCAGGGTGACCACCTCCCCCCCCCCCCCTCAGTGTCTGCTACATCTTCTGCCTTTGATTTGATGTCTATTCCTCAGAAATGCTCTACTGATGTAGTTTATGAGGAATAATTTAAACTTTTGGTTTTCTGCCGCATCGACTGCTGCTCAGATTATTTGATTCTACACGCGCTGACATGTCGCACATTCACAGATCAGCGTCTTGCAGCCGGCGACAATCGGTTTCCTGACTCCGGTATGACGTTCAAGACCGGCCTGGAAATAAGTCTCCCTTGAGAGGATTTGGTGTAGCAAAGGTGGCAGATGTTGCAGCAAAGACTCAGGGATTAATAAACAACTTCATCATACAGTTTCCTCAGCACAGGAGCCACATTTTCAGCAGAATCATATTGATCTTTTTTTATTCTTCCTTTGGCCTTGTTTGGTTTTAGAACCTACAAATTAATATAGAAAGTGCATCTATTTGTTCCGGTGGCTCCTGGCCGCGTCGGGCAACATTGACAAAACACAATCTTTCTGCAGAGGGCAGCTGCGCACGCCGCAGGGAGCACATAAACAGATTCATGAATACAATGCATACTCAAACACATTGCAGCATCTTCTGAATACCAAAAAACTGCAGCAACTACCTCCCGCTTTGATTTAGTGCCACTACATCTATTTTCTATTTAAATTCCACTCGTCCTGCAATCACCGTTGAGGCGCTCTCTCCGCCTCTCATCCGCTTTGTTTTGTTTTATTCCATCTCAGCTTTTATCATTTCATCTTCAACACTGCGTGCGTTTCAATCTTCAAATATTTAGAGTTTGGCTGCAGATGCGATAAAAGGAGAGTTTGGATGACATCTGCAGTTCCTTCTCTCTCCCACCATTGCTCTTTGTGCCTCTCGCAGCTTTAATCACAAGGGGCCCACAGGCAACTTTCTGACGATGCTCTGTTGCCATCACACCATCTCTCCCACTCTCAGCCAGAGCTGCAGCGAGGACTCAGGCCCTACAGGCGACTACCACCCAAATCGGGGGGTGTGGGGAGGATGAGGCACATGTTGCCACAGATAAACCACTGTGATCAATCTCATGGATGCACAGCGAATCATTGGAGCAAAAGGCTTTGAAAATCAAGCCGCGTCCCCGATGTGCCCAGCAATGATTATGTGGTCAGTGGTGCCAACGGCAACCAGCAAACATCAAGGAAGCGGGAGCAGTGGGCCTGTCAGTCCTCAACACTAATTAAACATACACTCATAACCTAGTGATATGATGCCAGCGGGGCAAAGGCTGCCATCCTTCATAAGTTGAAAATCCTCATTGCCAGTAAAACTGTGTGTGTTTTTTTTTCTTTATAGTGTGGTTTTGGATTTATCTCAGAAAATACTACATTTTATGGGTCTTTATGAGTGCAAATACCTTCACGGCCATTATTTAGACAAGTACTTAGATTACTAATTAACCTTCCATGCTCTATCTTGGCTTGGCAGAGAAACTACCAGCCCAGATTATTCGAACCAACCATTTTTATTCATTCCTGTAACATATACTGGCTCATGTACTCAGTAAGTACGCTAACATTAGCTTTGGCTAACCTGACGGATGTATTTAGAACAAACTTTCTGCACCAGGCAACAGTTTCCAGGGGTGATTTCTGTTCTGAAGGGTGGAGTCATTAACATTTCATCTTCCTCCTGCTTCTCTCTTTTAATTTTTAAATAAAGTGACTCAGTCCTTTGAACCTGCAGAATTATAGCTGGCCTGCCTGATTTTGGACTCTTATGTTGCCTTTGCCTCAAACATGAAAAAACATGCAGAAAAATGCTTTCCTCCACCTGACAAACACCCTTAAACTCCAGCCTGAGTTGCAGCTTTGTGCTAGCTGCCCCATGATTTCCAGTTAGCATCGCGTTTGCACCGAAACCAGAAAAAAATCTACCGTTTGTTTTTCCATTTCTCTGTGACTCTTCTGAATTATTGATCGACCATCCATCCAGCTTCTCCAAAATGCAAATCTACTGAAACACATACCATCAGTGTGCGGAATCCCTGCATCTGAAACACACTGCTATCAAATTCCTGCCAGTAAGTTCCTGCCACACTCATTTATTTGGCTGAGCTGAGGACTTGAAGGCTCTAAACCAACATCTTTATCATTCTCATTCACACTCTGCCAGAAGAACACCTGCACTGCGAACACCGTGTCCTTATGCCCCTTCTCTTTCCTTTCTTCTTCCTTCAGTCTTTAACTTCCGTTCTACGTCGAACGCCTGAATTAGAGCTTTGCTCCGCGGTGCTGGCAGCTCTCCAGCTCAATCACATTGATTTTCCATAACAATATGAAGAACACTGCTCACTGCCGAGGATTAATGAATTGCATCTTCAGAGTCACTTTGGCATTCCTAATGAAGGTAGATGAATTTCCCAGAGCAGGCCAGCTGTGTTTGAATTGGTGCTGACTGTGCCAGGGCGCATCCACGTCAACACCGGCGGTGGGGGGGGGGGGGAGTGCACCCAGATATTCCACCCGCTCATAAATCTTCTTTTGCTCTGTCAGATAATTTTAGTAAAAACATATGATTCAAAGTGTGACATTTATCATAATCAGATGTTTGTGGTGGATTCGGCCAACTACAAACTATGTTTGTAGTTGGCCGAATCAATTCAGAAACCATTCCTAACATTTGTCTACAGCTCCATCAGTCACATTATGGAATCTGACAATAGAACAGGCTCGTATGATTATTTTTGAAAGTCTCCGCGAAGTTGCCTAGTTACGCCGCGCTTTTGATGTTTGCTTTGATGTTTTGATGTTTGTTTGCTTTCATTTATATGGAAAATGATTGGCTTCAGAGGGATTGCATAAATGTTTGCTTTTTCAGTGTTCATCAGGGACATGCGGCCCTGGTCAGTATCCTGCGCAACTGGATGTTCTATCTTTTTTCATCCTTCAGTCATCGTCTACTAGATCGGCATCAGTAACTACAGCAATCATGAAAAACGTTTGTCTAAAAACTTGAGGACAATGATTGAATCTAGACTTTGTCAAATTAAAACAGATTTAATTCAAAAAATGACATGAGAACTGCAAACCTTATCATTTGCCAAGCGTTTTTTTACTCAAAATCGGGCAGCAATGTTGCATCCAAATCAGGTGCTGTCAAAATGGCTGCAGGAATCTAACTTATTAAGCCCTAAGTTTAGCCATCACATGCTAATTCTGTTGTCCTATACTTGCCAAACCTGTCAGGAAATCACAAGCATGCAAATGCAGAGAGGGGTAAAGGAGATCTCAGTGTCTTTTTTCAGTCATCAATTAAAAAAAAAAAAAAAAACAGGCAGACAAAACCCACAGCAGAGGTACAGAGAATCAGCAGGCAACAGCTCAAACTCCAACAAACATAAGAGGAACACAACAACAAAAACCACTACAAGACCCTTCACCAGAAAGCCAAGGCCAACTGGCACCAAGAGGAGGGAAGGCCTGGCTTATATACCCAAGAGGGCGGCGCAAACAGCAATGGCAGCAACGAGGCACAGGTGAGATGCAGAAGGGAGAATACCGAAGGTGGAAAGAGGAAAGGGAGGAAACTAGGATAAAACAAGAGGATAAGACAGACAGGAAACTAATGAAACAGATTCAAGAGCTGTATATATATATATTGCTCTGTAAAAAATTAAGACCACTGCAAAATTATCAGTTTTCTGATTTTCACTATTTATAGGTATGTGTTTGAGTAAAATAAACATTTTAGTTTCATTCTTTAAACTCCTGCCAACATTTCTTCCAAATTCCAAATAAAAATGTAAACATGTAGAGATGTTGATTTCAGAAAAAATTGAAGTGGTCTCTTAATTTTTTCCAGTGGTCGGTGGCCGAAAAGATGGGAAGTGAGGACATGTTGCATGACTATGGCCACTTGTTAAATATTTTTTTTTTTGGCATTATAGAACACCTGTTTTAAATGCAAAATGTAGCGCATGCATAGATTGCATAGCCTAGTTTGCTGTCTACACGCTGTCCGAAATCGATTCACAACTGAGCTCTCTGGGGGCGTTAGTGTAACTTCTTCCACAGTACTCTGAGCTGATGTTAATCGGGCTACAGCGTCCACATGAATTTTATGTAATGGGACTAATGCAGAAATTTGATTTACTTGCGTGCATATAAAAGCACTTAATGATTATCTGTCGATATATGTCCTCAAAGTCAAGAGCTTGTATACAGTAAAAACCCCACATCATGAAACTCCACACTGGTTACATTTACTCATAAGAAAACCGTTCTTCCACCATTTTTGGTAAGGGACAGACAAAAGTCACATGGTCTTCAGAAACAAAGCTGTTGTGACACCTGACAAAAGGGGTAAAGCTCCAGATGTGGTCTGGGGGCAGAGGTGATGGGACCGGCTGCACTCAGACTAACAAGAAAAATGTACTCACGAGTCCTTTTAATCTGACAGAGATGGTCCACCGTGTATTTGTTGGATGTGGCTCCATCCGACCCGCTGCAGCAATCGCGGTGCTTCGGCGTTGAGGATCCAGCAACAAAGACAGCAGCCAAAGGTTCATGCATTTTTCTCTCTGATTAGCAGATTCATGAAATGGAAATAAAAAGAAAACTGGGAGTGATGCATCGCTCCAATAGAATGTTTAAGCATGTGAGTGGAACCACTGCATGTCCATGTGAGCGCACGTGTGACAGGCTGATCCGGCTCCACGCTCCACGGTTTTCCAAAGCAAACAGATCCAGATGCTTATAATCAAACCAGCTCGTGTGTGATGATGCACCAATCTGGCAGAACCAAGGAGGGAGTTCTTCTGACACCTTTTTCCACGTGTGTGTGTCTGTAATCACGTGTGCATTTGTGTGTGTCTAGAAACCACTGCAGCCATGACAGCCTGGTCCACCTCGGCTGATTCTGATAACAGTTAATTCCCCCCAATCTTTGACTGACAAATATTTCTGCTTTAGAGCAGCAGTTATGTGAACATTGACTCAGAAATAATCATTTGTTGAACTTTTGCGCCGGCTTCCTTGATAAGCGAGTCTTTGAATTATTTTTCTGCTTGGCTGTCCCTGTGAAATAGCTCCCAGCTAATATAGGTCTGTTTTCAGATACCGCGGGCTGGATCTGCGGCCGTGTGAGTGGGACGTCTTCGCCCCACATGTTTCTGTCCCATGGAAGATTCATTTCATCAGGTCATTTCTACCATTATTTCAAACCCTGTCCCACCGTGTGGAGAAAAAAAAACTAATTTGTCTGGACATTTTTTGGTGATAAAAAAAGAGCTCTAAATGCAGTGTTTCTGGAGATAAAGGCGTGTTTCTTTGGAGAGAGGCGACAGCAACTTGCGGGGCAGCAGTTGTGTTTGCTGGAATCGAGCTGGACCACGTGCGACTACATGCACAGTGCGATGGTAACACACACGCAGAAAGAGAGAGATAACACTCCTCTGCTATAGTATCCCATCTAATCTTTGCCGCTGTCTCAAGAGGGATCAAGTTATAAGCAACAGGCAGGTTATTGTGTGTGGATCCACTCAGAGACAAGCTCCACAAATCTATCTCTCTCCACCATATACTGTATGTTCCTCTGGCTCAGCCTCCTTCCACGCATACACCTTCCTTCACTCTCGCTGATTCCCGCCAGCAAACGTGGCAAATGCTCCGAATCCAATTTAAACCCCAAAAGTTGAAAATAGTTTGGGGTGGGGGGGTGCAAAAAAGCAAATTCTTTTTGAAGATGTATGCAATTTACTTTCTAAGAGGCGTGACATCACTGGAGACCAGCTTAAAAAAGAAAACATGGGAGATTCATGCATGGGGGGACTTCATTCCCGGCCACCTGGGCCGAGCGGAACCGCCGTGAAGATGTCAAGATGCATTTCAAGCAAACAAGATGTGGCGCCATTGCAGTTGGAAGGAAACAAAAAGAAACCCACCAAGGGGGTGCTGAGAGGACTGTTGAGGCCACGTAAGCCAAAGGCCTCTTTGCGCGAGCTTTAAATGGTCTGACATTCAGGTCAGAGAGGCCAGGTCCATCCATCCAGTCTGCACCAGTGCCCGGGACTGATGGATGACCCGGCCCATTGAATGGCGCTGGTCAGGTGACAGGGCCCCATTAATAAGCAGATTGCGGGGCTGCGCTCTTTTGTGTCATCAGCACGAGGTGCTCTTCTTCATTATTTCGGAGCCGCAGATAATAAATACCCATAAACCTAATGACGCCTGATTACTGCTGCAATCTTTGAGTCATTAGGCTGATTAGCTGCAATTGAGCAACGCTGCGGATGCCGGGTGTTTAAAAATACTCTCCTGGTGCTGGCGGGTGTCAGGCCTATGTGCGCAAATCGACAGGTAAGGCAAATTGGAAGGTGCATTTATCTGTGATTAATATAGAAATGAAACCAGATGGTTTTTCGCATTATCATATTAAGACTGTACTCAGTAAAAATACCCCCCATGTTGTGTTTCTGTCTGTCACGTCGTTTCACACAAGGCGCTCGGATCAGACGCTCTCCATTTGCAGTACCCCGTGGTGGGGCAACGTCCTCCAATATCAAAGCCAGGCTTCCGCGTCCGCAGACAAATCGGTCAAGCGGGGGGGAGCCGCTGACCCCAATAATTTAGCCCGTCGCTCCAGACGTTTTCAGACGGCTGAGGAAAGTGCCCATTTTTCCCCAAATCGCGCCTCGGCTCCTCCTGCTTATTACAGGTTTGTGACCCGCGCCGAGCCCCCGCCGGGCAAGGGGGGCAGACGGGGCGGGGAGGGTTGTTGCAGGAAACAGGGGTCACGCAATGACACCACATCAGCAGCCTGAAATCTGTCAGGAAAAATCCAGCTGGAACCCTGGAGGAGAGAACGAGGTGATTCGAATTTCTTCGGGAGCTCACAGTGCCTGATTTTCTCTCCATCTGTGAAGAGACAGTGAGACAAATAATGCAGGCCATAATGAAAACATCCTTGCTGTTCTGCATGTCTTTTTTTTTTTTTTTTTTTTTTTTTTTTTTTGGCTTTCAGACATTTCTGACACCAGAGTGCTTCCTGATTAAATGACACAAAAAGTGAGATTAACAGTTTGATATTGGGCATATCAGGCTGACAATCAGATGCCAGACAGGTGCTGTTGCCCTGACCCTGCGAGCAGCCTGGTTCTTTTGTTATTTTCATAAAGCACCCTAGACTGAAGTTTCATGCCAACTTTTGTTTTGCTCATGACAGAAATGATGCTGCACAGCGGCTGCCATCCTAAACGAAGCCTGACGCAGAAGTAATCTAGTAATCTGCGGTGATGCGTAACACTGATGCCAGCGTAGCCGTTTTTAAAAACAAAACAAACTCTAATTCTGCATATCTAGACATCCATTTAGGCTAAAAGACAGGCAATGTGACAACAGTTCCATTAATGCGGGTAATAAAACCATTTCGGTGACAACGATGGCTCTTTAGTTTATATTTCAGTGCGCTGTGAATGGGTTTTTTTTTTTTTTTTTGTTTATGGATGGCGAAGGCGCACGGTGACTAACGGATGGCTACATTGATCTAGGACCCCAAGGCTACATTTTCCCATGGAGACAGCATGGCTAATTAGGCTAGCATGTTGCCTGTTCCAGCACAGCTGCAGTAAGAGATTAGACGGACAGAAGCTGCCAGCTGTTCCTCAGATGCAGTATCACTGACTAATTGACACCAGCGAATGTTCATGGAGTGGGGCCCATGCCAGTCCTTTGCATCCATTCATGATGTGTCCAAAGTATATCATCCAGTGATAAGGTTAATCAATGGGACCGCTGTGGAACAGTGGACATGATTAAAATGTAAATACCCCAAACGTAAATGACTCTGTTGAATCACAGGAAATTACAAGGTTTCCTCTTGAGATCTCCCAGGCTGGAAACGGTTGCAGGGGTTGTAAACACATTGAAAAAGATGCAGGCAGACAAAGGTGCAAGGCGTCGCTGACTTGCGTCTTTGCTGACGGAGATGGACGCTGATGTCGGGCACATGGGGCCTTTCAGGGTTTTAATGAAAGGGTTTGAGTTCATGATGTTAAACATCATTCCCAGAGGACTCCTACAGGCCAATTTGAGACTGCACCCAAATATTACTTTAAATACGGACACAGTACAACCTAAAAACATAGAATGATGACAAATTTTTGTGTTTTCATCTTGTGGGTCCAGCGTATTAAATCGTTATCTAATGTCAGTACTGAAATACATACTGTACATTATCATATAGTCCCTCCCACCGGAGGTTCCCTGACAGTTTTACAAACAGGTGTTCACTTCTCCACCACTGTGTTCTCACTGCTGCAGTAGATGTTGTCACTTTTCACCTTTAAAAGGTTTAAGTTAAAACTTATCTTTAAAAGGTTTAAGTTAAAGCTTATCTGAAAAGCATGTGGAAATGTGCAGTTAAAGCAGATAAAAAGCATGAGACAAGTATCATTTTCCCCCATTTTTTTGGTGACTTCCTGCACATTCCAGGATCCACTCATCGTAATTGGATGCTGTATGTCTGTTGTGTTGTAGATCATCGCAAGTGGAAATATAACAGTGAGTGTGTCTCTCTATCAGATCACCTCTGTGCTATATCCTTACGTTTACCCAACAAACTGTCAGATAAGACAAACGCGCACACTCTTCATTCCCCATGCACCTGTGTCTCCTCCTTCTTATGACAAACCCATCATGTGCCATCCCGCCGCTGCGCCGCTGTCAGAAACGCAACCAAAATAATCTCTTCTGCAGGGGAATTCAACTCTGCACCTTCTGCTGTAGTGTGTCGATGTAATTTAATGCTTCCTGTGATAACTAACGGAAGAAACTCTTAAAACTTCTGAGCTTATAATAAGCTTGTCAGCTTATCATATTAGGTGTGTGAGCTTATAACATTAGCATTTAAATGTTCCCCTTGCCGTACAGTAATGTGATTGGAGGGCTTTGCCATTTTTTGACTTTGCCATTGAAAAGCAAGCAAGGCGAAGCCACAGAGAGAGAAAGAATAACAATTTTGTCATGTGGGAAGGTTGTGGAACATTCGATCACACCTTGCTAACAATAATGGCGCCGCTGCTACAGGGGACGCAGCGCGAGTGTGGAGTCATGAACTCCTCCTGGTGGCATAATCAAGTATAACAGTATAAGCCCGCCCCGTCTTTACTCAACAAAACCTAAAAGCAGAGGAGTTGAAGAGTTATTGCTGCTGCTCCAAGTTGAGCAGCAGCGACAGCAAAGTTTGTCCTGCAGAGTTGTCCCAGCTTCTGCTCTGCTGGTCCCCCTCTTCTCGAGGTCACACGTGTTTTGGCTTTTGTGCTTTTTTGCTCAGCTACTTGTGAAGTCGGCGCCACAGCAATGCCCCAAGTGGGAGAAAAAAGTTAATTAAAGACTCGTAATATTAACATTATACTCTTGCATACAAACCAAAGGTAATTCAAATCAATCATACTAAATGGATTTTTCACTTTAAATGCAAACATTTGACTTGATTTTTACACCCTTTTCGTGCTTTTTTTTTTTTGCTGTTTTCTCGTTGACGTGCTCTCTCAGTCATTAGCAGTTTCCTACATTCATTAAACAAGCCAGTGACAAATAATGAAGTGCCGAGCCAGTTACAGGGTTGCAGTTAAACGTCTCCACTTTTGTCAACTCACCATTACACCTAATCATGGGCCATCGTCGACTGGCCGCAACATGGAGCCTCAAAAATTAATGATAGCCTCTGGAAACTGCAGAGCCCAGCAAGTGAGCAATTTTGGGATTGACAGACATTATTAAACAAAACTAATTATAGTCATTGGTAGCGAACAATAATATCCTGCATGCTAAAGTATTAATGCGCGACATTAAAATAGGCCTATCCATTAGACGACATGATATTTCATTCCCTCTACAAGGAGGAAATAAGTCTAATAGGTCTTTTCATCTGCGAGGAAATGGGCTCTGCGGCAGTAGCATAATTAATTACTGCCTCCACATCTGATGCTGTGTACTTAGCATTAGACAAATACAACTGATAACACAACGTGGCGATTTGGCACGAAAACTACATAACATGTTTGCGTAGCTTTCTGGCCCGTTGGGCAGGTTTATTTTCTACCAACACCTTTTGTTTGGAATGATTTGAGTGAAGATCCAAAATCTTTTTTTATTTTGTATTGTTTTTTTGTGCTGGGAGAACTTTACTCATTATCCGAAGTGAAGAAAACACTAAATCTACTCTTTCCATGCCGTATGTAGGCCATCCAGTACAAATTTTAATGAAAAGACTGCACAATTAAGAGGGGAAAATCAATTAATGTAATATTAAATCCATTGTTACTTGACTGAAGTCCCAAGTTTTAATTTTGTGTCCTTATTTTTATCATAGTGCAGTGATTTTCTGTAAAATCATAAGCAGCAGCAAAATTTCTCCGGTGCTGTTTGTGGAGCTTTTTCTATAATGATGATGAAAATCATCTGACTGTTCTGTTTTCTTTGTTGGCTGTTGTCTTGGCTGATTGTCCTGAGTCTCACCTGTGGCCCCCCAGAGTATACCGCATGAGAGCCCCCTCACTCCTTTTAGATATCAATCTGGTCAAAGAAAAGAATGAAAGCAATTTCTTCGATGTAGTTTGCAGATCAAATTGTTAACAGAGTGAAATTATTGGGAGCAATCGTCTTTTTCCCAGCGTGCTCGTGTCCCCCAGGGTCACTGGCTCGTTTCCTGTAGGTAAATAAGATGGTCACATCGCTCAGTGATCTTTTGCAGACATTTGCGGAGCTACAGCTGTTTCTACCTTTAGTGGTGTAACATGGTAATAGATGGGTGCTAATGAAACCTTTTCCGTCCCGAAATTAATCCGATTTTATCAGTAAAGCTTATTTGATTTCAGAATCACCAGTATTTTGTGAAATGATAATAATGTCGTGCTCCACTTTAACATACCGCCGTCTTTTATATGTTTACCAGATGCCAAACAGCCACCACGTGGCACAACATTGTTTTGTGGCGACCTGCAGCCAGACTGCAAATGCAAAACTTAAACACATATCTGGAACTTCCATCAGCCGTAAGCACTCAAGTAATTAACTTTCCTGCATGGCCGTGATCACAAACCATCACTAATGCAGCACTTGTCACCTTTAAGACCCCCTTTAAAGCCATTGTAATTAGTGCATGTAGAGTCCAAACATCAAAGTGTTCCTGATTAATGCTATTGATCATTGTTGCTGGTCGACGAGTCATCAATATTTCAGGAGCTAAATGTACTTTTTTCCTGTAGAATGTCTGCATCTGTCCTTAATGGACTCTCATCAATGAGCTCTTTACTCAGAGCACTCCTGACGCCAGCGCGTCTCATAATCCAAACACACCAATCAAACAGCACATTTCTTATTCATGAGTCACAACACTGCGTCTTGTTGTAGCCATCAAACACTTGGACCTTAACAAAGGCGCTAATGCAGGCCCATGTCGCTTGCTGTGTCGGCAACAGCCCCTCCTTCAGCACTTCTGTGACATTTCCAAGTGCGGCGGCCGCGATCAACAACGGTGTGTGATGTCGCCATATTGCACTGCGGAATCAAGAGAGAATGCAATTTCCTCCACTGATGTTTGAAATTTTCTGGTGGAACACGGAACACCCACCCCCCCCCCCCCCCCCCCCCCTGCCCACACACACACAAACACACACACCATCCACCCACTTCAGCTGCAGCAGAAGACGTGCAGGCTTAAGTGTCTGCACAATGAGAGCCCTGTGGGGCCTGAATGCTTTATTAGCACCAGGCAATCACGGGTGTATTCAAATCAAAATGACAGACAAGGATATTAAAGCTCAATGACATTTTACAGACCTTTGATATTGCAGTCGTCTGTTATGCATTCGGGGATTTAAACTTAAACCTGTAGGGGATATTGCTCTTTCTGAGTCACTGCAGGTAGATGCTGAATGTCCCGTCACTTATTGTGCCAGTTTTTTTTTTCTTTTTTTAGTGTGTGCTATGCTATCTTCTCTTACACAGCAATTAAAAGGGTAATTAGACCCACCTCCATTATAGATGGTCTTTGCCACACTTCTACATATGGCTTTAAAGTAAACACAAGAAACACTATTTGGAAAAAAAAAGAAAACATTACAGTGTAGTAAGTGTTTACTGTGACAGAGTGAGTTTATAAACATATGGTTTGACCTCTGGGGCTTTTAATGGTGCGACTCTGTGATTGGATTTAGCCATTCAAGCATACTGTAGGTTTAATTATAATTATATAATAAGTAAAATCCATATGTATTAAAACAGGAATCTCAGCGCTCTTATATGATCGTTGTCATGAGAGACGTGGACAGAACAGGGAACTGAAAGATGCTTTAAAACACGGGGCCCAGAACAGCGCTCTTTGTTTAGTCAGGTGTGGAAGCCTGTGGTGATTAGGCACTTATATGGCAGCCATGGCGACTGGAAACCATGCAGAACTAACAATAAGCTGGATCTCCATGGGCCAATTAGCCTTTGGAGTCTCCATGTAAAACCTTTAATGAAGACCCTGTGAACGAAGGCCATTACGGACAGAGAGCCTGTGCCAGAAGAGCACCGGCGTCTCCAGCGGATATCTTCTTTGCTGTCCAGCCATGCCTGCACATGCGATAAGCAGCCATGTCCTTAAACTGTACATGTGGGTTACTGGGGAATAGAAAACTGTGCCTAAATGGAACCCAATTACAGCTCTTGAATCAAAGTCTCATTGACCATTACAGGAGGTGGACGGGGCTGATGGAGCACACTTCAAATCACCATCATGACAGAATCTGGCTTGGAAGAGCACAAATTGTGTTGGTAGTCACAAGCTGCGTTTGAGGCCAGAGTCCGACAGCACAAAAGTTTCTCCTCTCTTTCCTTTTTTTCTGTGAGTGCACGTGGCTTTTAATAGGCATTCTTGAAAAAGGCCTTGAAACATCCCTCATTGTTCGGCAGCTGTGAATCTGTAAAGAGTCGTGATTCTTCGGCGCTCATACAGTATGGAGGCTGGCTCCGACGCCAGGCAAAAACACCCAATTGTCGGAACGTCAATAGGGCTGATGTTACCGCGTGACCGCTCGTGTGCACTTGCAGGAAAAAAAAAACCTCTGGGGTGGGTAGTCGTCATTGTGCTTTGTTAGCTGGCACGACATGCGTCTCTGTGCAAGCGTGCACGTGTACGCAGCCGCGTGTTGGGGCGTGGGAGGATGAGTCCGCTTCACGGTAGAGCTGAAATATTCTTATGGATTTCCTTAATGGTGCCTCACTAATCACAGTACAGGCTCATGGTCGTCCTCATTAGCCATTCTCCAGCATTCACCGGCAGCCACTCCGGTCACGTTCACGCTGAGAAGTGATGGCAAGCACCAAGAAAACAAGAGCTGAACCTAGAAACAACAAGGGGGGAGTCATTTCTCGTGTTTTCCTTCTTACTGTTTTTTCTGTTTTTCATATTTGCTGGAGCCTCCCGAGGCACTGAACTCTGAAGAATAGTTGGGGTAACATCCTCAAAGCTTGGCATTTCCAGCGAGTATTAAATGCCCAGAGTTTTGAAGTCGGAAGAAAATGAAAACCGGCTCGCCTGCATCAAAGAGCAACCTTGTCATTATTAACTGTAAAAAGAGAAATATGCAACTTGACAGGAGGGAATGTCATCTACTCCTTTCTTCTCCTAGTGTGTGCTCTTTAATACTTATATTGCACCTCTACTAAAACGCAATAATTTGGCATTTTTAATTGGATTTTTTTTAAATGCACTGGGCCATTATCACGTGAGATCTCTTTCCGCTGAGCGTCATTCTACGCATGGCCATATTGGAACTCCTATTACTTCAACCTTTTTACAAAGATTTGACTGATGAGCACAGTTTGTCTCAATGATTCTGTTTACGCGGGTGTTGTATCCGATCCTTCAGAACGGCCATGAGGTGATCCAAAGCTTCTTCTTATAGATCCATCAGCAGCAGGACAGCTGGGATCATTTACACACACTCAATCTGATGATAAAGCACGTATAAATCGTTCATTTACAGCCATATATCTGGTCGGTCATACTGATGGGCTCTCGCACCATCATAGGGTGATGGTACAGTTAATGAGCCATGAGCGGGAATGAGGCATCGAGGAACCGCCGTCCAAGAGTCCAGCGTGGACAACTTTTCAAAAATGTTTAATTACTGAATAACTTTGCACGTGTGTGGTGGCTCCTGAGCCTAGTGGTGGTGTTGTGGTGCTGGTGTGCTGTCTTTTGTTTGCAGGTTTCCAGCAGCGTAGAGCTAACCCAATCAGAGCACCTGGCCAGTGATCTGCAGGTTATAAAGCTTCGCCTGATCTCTCTCTGACCTGCCTTGGCACCTCTGCTCCGTGTGTGATCAGCTGCTTCACCTCCTGTTTGATTATTATACTATTTTTTTTGGCACTTACAACATCCCTCACTCCTTCACTCACCTCATTCATGCACTTGCCCACACCACTGGTTCTTATTCTCACCTCCCATACTCTTTAGTTTGGGTGTTTTTGAGTTGGAAAATAAATAGTTAATTGGTTTGGATTAAGCTGGAAGCGTGTCTTCTCTTCTCTTAGTGGTCCGAACGAGCGAACCATAACTGTTCAAACTATTTAAATTCATCCCGAAGACCTCAAGGACTTCACTATAAGTTAACTTTCCCTCCACAGGGAACCTTTTTATGTTTATATATTTACACTGTCTGGTCCATTACTGCCTTGTCCTTGTTCCAGCAGTCCCTCTCTCATCTCATCCTGGTTCCTCCGCGACCCAAACCGTGCCTGAGAAAGTGTGGATGCACATCACTCGTCTTCATGAGGTAGACAAGAAGGCATGGTATTGTTGCATTAAGGGGCTTGCGGATATGAACCCGCGTCATTTGCATCAAGTACCGAACCACTGAGCTAACCAGACATATCCCATATTCCCAAATGATGGCGACACCAGGAAGGAGGAACATGAGTTAGTGGAGGAGTACCAGAGGGGGCCACAAGCTTACCCCACATCCTCTCCGGAGAGGATGTGGGGTAAGCTTGTGGCCCCCTCTGGTACTCCTCCACTAACTCATGTTCCTCCTTCCTGGTGTCGCCATCATTTGGGAATATGGGATATGTCTGGTTAGCTCAGTGGTTCGGTACTTGATGCAAATGACGCGGGTTCATATCCGCAAGCCCCTTAATGCAACAATACCATGCCTTCTTGTCTACCTCATGAAGACGAGTGATGTGCATCCACACTTTCTCAGGCACGGTTTGGGTCGCGGAGGAACCAGGATGAGATGAGAGAGGGACTGCTGGAACAAGGACAAGGCAGTAATGGACCAGACAGTGTAAATATATAAACATAAAAAGGTTCCCTGTGGAGGGAAAGTTAACTTATAGTGAAGTCCTTGAGGTCTTCGGGATGAATTTAAATAGTTTGAACAGTTATGGTTNAGCTTACCCCACATCCTCTCCGGAGAGGATGTGGGGTAAGCTTGTGGCCCCCTCCCAGAGCCTTTAAGGAGGACTGAAAATGGACAAGTGTGGGAGGTGTATCCTATTACACAAGAACTGTAAGTTCCCTCTCTCTGCTTAAAAAATGCTTTAAATGTGCTCTTGTTTAAGGATGTTTTGCTAAGAATAAAGCTGATCCACACAGAACTTTGCAAATGAGAACTCCTGCTTCTCATTTTTGTTCATACCCCCCCCCAATCAACAGTAAATTATACACTCCAATCATGGACACCCCCTTTGCTTCTCCCACAGATTTCAAACTAAATGACTGTGATGGTGGCATCAGAGAATGGTAGTTGATCTGAGGCAAAGTGAAGTGTGTATTCAAGTCAGTTTGTCTGTTTCAGGCCGTCGTAGAAATATAACCAAATGCCACAAAATGGAATAAAATATGAATGAAAACTGTATCCAATATATGACCTTATTATACAGAATAAATAAAGCCTATCGTATATCATATCATTTCGGGCAGAAAGGTAGGAGGATGCAGGAAAAGATTATCACAAAGGAAGAGTAACTGCTGTCAAGGAGAAAAAGCCTCTTTTCTGGCAGAACCACAGAGTAAAAACAGTTGGCAATTCCACGCCAAACTCCAGGATTTCCAGGTGCAATCAAGCTTCATTTCAGTCCCATGTATTCTCAGACACTTTAAAAATACCACCGAGGTGAAAACACGCATCGTGTTACATATTGTCACAGTTCACAGCGGCTCTCAGTGGGCGGCAGTGTTGTTGCAAACACGAGTGTTGGCGTCTCTGGGAGCCAGCGGGGAGGCTCCACCGTGTCTGGATGGAGAGTGCTCGGACTGTGGCAGAATAGATTTTGGCAGGAGTGCGGCTCGTCTTTCTCGTCAGATACTCTCGCAACAACAGCCCAAATGCTTGCATCAGTGAGGTCGGATTTCACGCAGCATGTGTATGTGAGTGTGTGTGTGTGTGTGTGTGTGTGTGTGTGTGTGTGTGCATGCCAACCCTGCCCCGTGAAACTATTATTCGCATTCAGACCCCTCGAGAAGACAAATTGTCTGACTCTGATAGATCTCAGCGCAAAACATTTGGTTTTAAATGAAAATTGCAGCCATCCAGCTGAAGATTATGGTCCGCTGTGATACACAATTGCACCCGAAATTCCAGCAGTTGAACGGCGGCTGACAGGAATGGATAGGCTCTATTAATGTAGATGTAGGGGGTCCACAACTGTGTTGTAAATAGTGCCATTAATCCATATAGTGGGTCTATCAAGGTGCTGCCCTGTGCCGTTCTCAAAAGAGTCGACTGATGTCACCGAAAGGCCTCCTGAATTTAAAATGAATGTCCCAGATAATGAATATGGATTTTATCCCAGACGAGGAAGGTCTGTGGCACTTTCTGTTTTTCTGTCTCTTCTGGGAAAAATAAAACAGTCAGACCACTTCCTCCCCCTCATGAAGGCTCTCTAAAAAAGGCTTATTTTTCTATCTTATTAAGTCAGTTATTGACTTTATCAACGACGGCTACTCTGTCTTTCTCTGCCTGTTCCTCGCAAATGTTGCATAATTACCAAACAATATGGATTATGCCCATTTCGAAGGACTCTCCGGTTTGTAAAGAGGCGTGACATTGCAGGGCCCTTTGATCAACACCAAAACCATCAGCTTCATTTCACCGGCGTCGCTGCTCTTGAAAGGGACACGCCGGGTTTATAAACTATGTATATTAGCAATTTAGATCCAACATGAAGAACATTGTTCCAACATTTGCATCTCAAAGACCCAATTTTACTTTCTGGGGTCCATCTGGAGCTGAGGTGGATTGGATTTCCTTTCATTTTCTATCACTTTTTTTATTCACATAGCAGAAATACAGTCAGCAGGATTTTTTTTTTTTTAAATCGGATATTAAATAAAGGAAGAAAACGCAACAATATATCACAGAGAGCATACACCTTTTGGTATAATTTATTGAAAAGGTTACACTGACATTCCCATTGATGTAAAACAAAAGGATGGGATAGCAAATTTCATTTTATTTGAAGCCGCTGCCATTTGAATATAAATATGTCTTTTCTGTAGAACACATGAATAACTAAATAACACAACTTTATGGAAAACACAAAGGGGACTTTGACGGCATTTGTCTACTTACAGACTCATCTGCTTATTACTATGTAATTCCACTCAATGGAAGTTTAATTAATAAAGAGGCTTCAGATGGGGCATGGACCCCCACCCCAAAACACCCACAATGATCTTTCATGCATTTGTTGCAGGGTGACGCCTCAGCCGGCAGGTTTCTCGATCAACTGGATAATGTCTGTTAATGTGCAACTTATATTGATTGTTGTAAACGTCTTTGAGGATCGGGCAGATAATATTTCACCATTAGACAAAAGAAGAATTGTTGTAACAATATCTACCAACAGTTGTTCCTTGCAGTACTCTCCAGGGGGGTGGCGGAACAGGTTTAATGCCACTGGCTAGCTTATTTATTGATTTATAGAGGAAGAAATAAAAAAGTAAACAGCTCACGTGTCAGAAGACATTCCTTGTCCTCTGGGCTACAGCAACCACCCCCCTCACCCCTTGCTTCCTGTGCAGGGGCCATTACTGGCAACAAAAGAAAATGTTACAATTATGCCAATTTCTTTATTAATTGGGGGTTAAAATCATCCAGGAATGTCTAAATGAGAGCAGTCGATGAAAGCTTCTCCACCACGTATCAAAAAAGCAGGAGGAAATCACACTGATGAAACATTTATTGGGTTTATTCTGCAGGAAATTGAGAATTAGGCCATATTCAAATGATGCAAGGCCTCGGGAGTCAAAACACGCTTTTGATATAAGAAAGATCCTGCCTTTCCTGTCGCTGCTTTAGACATGAAAAGCTGGAAAAGTTGTAGGAAAAAGTAGCTCTTCATCGGGAAAGGGAGCTGCTGGGGAACAGAGGCTTCGCCGGCATGTAGTGGAAGCTGTTTCCATAATTGCTTCGTTAAAAACCAGTTGCTTTGTGTGTCCTAGAGTAATTAAGCAGTTGGATTTTTACATTACACTAGTGAAAATTAACAAAGAGCACATCTGGGTGTCCCATAGGTTCAGTCATTAAAAAGCCCATTATTTTTCAAATTACTTTTTCAATCTTTCGGCCCCCCTAATCCGGAGGTATTTCCCTACAGGCAAGTTCTCGTTCTTGCTCTGAATGAGTCCTTTAGGAAAGTTAAATATTTAGTGGATGGCGTGTCCTGGTGAGATCTGGCACGTGAGGAGCAGGGAAGACACCCAAATCCTCCAAATCTGTGAGAGGACACATAGCCAGGTGTGGAAATGTCCATCATTAAAGGAAAGGAGGGAGAAAGGGAGAGATACTTCTACTGTAGTGAAAATATAACAGATACTCGCAGATTAATTAAATTAGCATGCCCTATATGTATATTCCAGATCATATTGACCAGTCTCCTGCGAAAAGCAGTGCAATTATTGAAAAGCAATACCATCACATGAACGTGCTCCATCATTCTTAATCATAACTGAAAATGGTCTTCTGGGGAAAGCCTCACTGAAGCCATCCTATAATCGTTACCGTATGATGTTTTCATCTTGTCCGTGGAGAATTTCCCCTCGGCCTCCTCCAAATTGATCAGCTTATTTAAGTCGTGCGCAGGAATCCTGCAGAGCCTGATGGACGAAAGGCATTTTGTCTCCCTTGGCAACACGTTTTCAATTCATCAAATCATGATGCTTGGGAGCCCCGGAAATTCCACATCTGTGACATCACGCACACAAATTCACCAGACTTCTGTTTGATGTAAAAAAAATAAGTTTTAAAAAACGGACTGGATTTAGAACACAGCTTGAGATAGATAGATAGATAGATAGATAGATAGATAGATAGATAGATAGATAGATAGATAGATAGATAGATAGATAGATAGATAGATAAAACATTCACAAGGAAGACACAGGGAGAATGTGTAACATAATGGCAGGTAACATCACGGAACATATTCAGTCCCACGCTGTCCTCTTCATTGAGGGTCGATGTCAATAGTAAAACGCGATGTGCGGAAGTGTCTTGGCACCTTTGGGAAAAGCAAGAGAAATTGCATCAACTGACTAACATCTAGGGATTCGAAATGCTTATTGGTGATAATGATGCTTCCTCTTTCAAACCATCGGAAATTTCCGCCTGTCAGGAAATGCACGCCCAGCCCTGTATGGCATTAGAATTCAAGTCAATAGAGGACAGATAAGGAATAAAGTAGAAATTGAGGAAACGATTACTACAAACGTGCACACGCTGCAGGGCTGACTGTATTAGTTTTATGTCAAACCATCCTGGGTATATCATCCTGATTTATTATCCCTTTGCTGGAAATTATGGCCAAACCTGATGATTGCTGTTGGCATTTTTCTGCAAAGCAGCTTTCTAAAGCACACAAGAACACATGAAAAGACTTTCAAACTGGAAAAAAGAGAGAGAAATCCATGGCTGGCATATCAACAATGTTTTTCTCTTCAGGGGCCACTGGTGTTCCAGCATCACAGGGATCCTTTGGTAGACACAAATACATATACATGACCTGCTGTATACATCTGAAGGGGAACTGAGGCACCGGCGTGCACTGACCTCATTTATTTAAGCTTAAAATCATAAACAGCATCTGATGCATAAAACTGAGCATCGCTCCAATTAAAATGATGGTTATTCCAATATAACACATGTACGACTTGTAGATTTTTCCCTTTACTGATATTTCTCACATTTCATCACATCAAACTTATTTTTATGCATAACATGAGATAACATATCAGAGCAAAGATTTCCATTTCAATATGTAAACTGAAGCCTGAATTCCACACTGCCTAACTTTTTTTTTTAATTATTATTATTGATTTTGTGATTTATTTATATATGGAGGTGTTTGGGGTTTCCTTATGAGGACCCAGGACGGCATAATGTACCCGCACCTCTTCAAAAATCCTCAAAGAGTACAAAATATGAGGCATGAATTATTTAGCGACGTCAGAACATTCCTGGAGGTTCGCTGCGGCGCTGGAGAGTGGCTTTCATCCATGTGAGACTCCTGACAGTTCCTGCTGCTGTCAGAGGAAGAACCTGAGATAAGAGAGCTCTTTGACCGGCCTCGCCTCCCCATGATAAATCTTTATCATTTTAGGTGATGGCCTGACCTCTAAGACGGGTGCTGGCCAAGGGGGTCCTCATTAATACAGCTTGAAATCCTCTCAGCTCGTTCCGTCTGTTTTCTTGACGCCTGTGACCTTTTGCAGGATTGCTGCTATCAAACAAAGCCTTTTTGAGAGTTACTGGGGGTTGGTGGCGGGGGGGGGGGGTGGACTCTGTGTTGGCAAAAAAAAACAGCATGAGGATGAGCACTAATTCCCAACATCAGTGTGGAACGACACAACAGCAGCAGCTCTTGTGTTTCACAAAGAACCAGAGATGAATTACAGAGAAAAACACCCCGACAAGACAACAACCACTGAAATGGACACTGTGACTGTCTTTTATTAAGTTAGTGGACATCGAACAGTAAAACTATTTTGATCAGCCTTTATTAATATAATTTGAGACCTTGCAGCCTCACACGAGGACATTACATTTTTGCCTCTTGGCACAATGATACTCAATTTTTTAAATCTTTGACCTGTTAGCCACATTTAGAGACACTGCCCCCGCCATCATGTGGTGATATCACAGAATTACACCAATGTCAGTAGGAAAAAAATGGCGGCGATATCAGCAAAATACTTCTATAAGAGTTCCCAGAAGAAAAATGACCCAGGTAAAAATTCTGTCCAAATTTCATGAATGAAACCAATGTATTTATGTACAATAATGTCTCTAGCTTCATATGGGGTTTAAAATTTGACACATTTTAGTAGTAGTAGCAGGCTAGGACATCAGTAAAAGTGAAGCACTCGTTTGAGGACACAAGGTACTATGTACCGCTATTGATTCTACGATGTGGTTAGCTAAACTTTGGAAGATTTAGACGAGTTTACAGTTGTAAATAGTTATTTTAAATCATACATTTGCTTAGGCATGTGGTTTACAGTTGTAAATAGTATACTAAAATACTAAGTGGTATATTTGCTTAGTCATAAACGATATAGCTAGCCTCTATGATAGCCATGCGTCTCTGATATACTGTAGATTTTGACGCTATTTTTCCACATTATCATTACAGGGAAACTTTCATTGTCAAGTGCAGAACAATTGCTCATGGCAATTGCAGACAACTCTGAGGTAGATGACTTCTCAGATGGGGAAGATTATGATCCTGCTTTGGATGAAGTCATTCCACAAGATGTTGATCTCATGGATGAGCAACCTGATTCACCACCTGATTCATCAGGAGATGATTCAGATGAAGAATACACACCACCTGATGTAGCTGAAGATAGCGACTCTGAGAATGAGAGTCAGCCACATCATCCATAATTGCACAGACATGGCCGTAAACAAGAGCATGTTGGGAATGATGGTGAGCCAGTACCAGTGTTTCTCATCATAGACTCTTACAGAAATAAAAATATGTATTATTATGGTTTTACAAAAGTGTATCACCATCTCATACCTGTCAGTCAGCTTCTGCTCCCACACTCTCCCTGGCTCACCAGCATACGGGCCCACACACACAAGCACACACATTCACACACACAAACTGTGGGAAACCCAAGTCTGTTTTTACTCTAGTTCTGTTGGTTTCAAAATGTTGAGTGCATTACAATAAAATCTATTATGTTTTTATTTTTAGAGCCCAGACCAGAACCCAGGAATGCTGGTCGTGGAGAGCGCTGGAGGTCTGCTCCATTTAGCCCAAAACTTAGCAATGTGTACCTGTGCTTGCAAAGTGAACGCAATTGCTTTGCAGCATTTCACACTGGTATTTCACATAGGGCTTTTCCAAACAGGCACACAGGCTGCTTTCTGGAAAGAGAGATAGTTAGAAAAAAAAGCCACGGGTCAAAGGCTGCTCTGCAGAATTCTACTGTTTTTTGGACTGTTAGCATAAAAGAAAAATGAAACAATATTTGCTAATAATATTTGGCATTTTTTGCTCTGTTATTTTATTTATTAATTTATTTAGCCATGTTTAGGGCATGAAATAAACTGTTTACACAGTACTTTGCAGTTTCATTTCTGTATAGCCATGTTTCAGGCTTGTAAAAAAGAGCTGTTTACATTTTATGTGTAAACTTTGATGTTTACATTTTCAAATAAATTGTTTTTTGACCAATATTTTCGTGTCATATAGTAAGGTTGATCTACTGTATTCATATGAGGACATTGATTTTTGAGAGAACTACTTATTGTATTAAGCTGAAATTTTGAATTTAAACTAATTGGGACCTTCTGGCCTCAAAGAGCAAAGAATGTTTCTTAAGGTTAAGACCCACTGTCTTCATAAAAGGACATGTTTTTTTTGCAGAAACTACTTCCTGTACAAAATCACAGTTTAGGTATTATACTTATTAGGTCCTACTTATCCCAAATAGCAATAGCAAATACAAAATGCACACCAGACAAAAGCTCGGGTCTCAGGAGGTTATGACTGCATATACAAATGAATTATTGCAACTGTCCAAAACTGCAGACTCTTAAAGCTCGACTTTAACGGCACGTGTAAACATCTTAGTTTTAGAATTCAAGCTCAGATAACCAGAATGGCAAACAGAGGTTTAACGTACAAAAACAAAAAAGAAAAGAAAAACTAGATCAAAGACACCTCATGACATTTCGACTGGTAAGCTGCTAGGTCGCTCCCTCTCGACCGTTGTGTTGGTCTGTGAGGTCAAAGGTCAACCAGAAATTGCTCCTAACAAGTTGAAAGAGTGTAAATCGCAGAGGAGGCATGATAGTTTTAAGAATAAATTCATCATGCTGCTGTGCACGTTTACTAGGAAAGAGACAAATGTCCAATTAAACAGCTGGGAAAAGAACAGCTAAAGTTCTTTTATTAATAAATGTCTCTGACTGGTAAAATATGTTGTTTTTCTTTTTTCTTTGCATTTGTTGATGGGCCACAGAATTATTTTTTAACTTTTTGAAAGTTTTATTCAGAATTATTGATGAAACCAGTCTGGATCCTGACAGCCTGGTTCTGCATACAGAGGAATACGTTCATACATTACTGTTTTAAAACTGGAATGGTCTACAGACCCCGACTATATTGCTATATGGAATATTCCTCACACTTTTCTCCTGGTCTAATATGACAATGGTTATTAATTCCATCAGGAAATAGCGGTTTTGTGTCACAATTAAGCCATTGACTCTAATTATAGTGTGATTAATGGTATGGTAATTGAGACTCCTTTTGTGAAACACATTAACATGGTCACAATGAATCATGTTGAATAAAAACTCACAAATCCCAGTTTCAGGATGTCAACTGTCAGAGCTTCCAGAACAAATGACTGCTGGAGCCTTCCATCCACACACTCCGGGGGAAGTGTGTGTGCGGCCGAAAACCGCAAGCTCAGCAGAACAGCCTGCCGGGTTTACTCCGCGCTCAGCAAATCCTGTCCACAAAGTGTCCAATCATAAATCGTTATTTCAAAACAGGTTTGTCACGAGGCCGTTATCATATGGCTTGTGTAACGCTCTGTAAGCCAGGAAGCCTGATGAAACCGTAACTTTCACCCTCAGTTGTCTGCAGCTTTACTAGTACACGTTTAGCTTCTAGCATAGCCTATAAAGCCGGAATGTTTATTTTTAATTTGCAAACGTGTTATTACCTCCTTTAAAGGGGAAAAGCCAAGACAAATGAATCAACAAGCGGGCCGTGTAGACCCTAGTTTAGCTGTAGCATTTATCCAATCACTCAATACCTGTAATTTCTCCCATATGCTACATTGCTGATATGGATTAAACAATTAAGACTATTTTCACTGCTTGACTTCTGGCTGCTCTCCCTGTGATAAAGCTGCGCTGTTTAAATTAAATCTCCCCCAAAAGATATGCCCACTCACTCCCTATTATCTATAATTCACGAAACGAGAGGGCAGGATGGCTTGTAGTGTAGTAGTTGTAATTTTCAGCCTAAATTTAAATATATTTCTTCACGGGACACAAAACTGCACTAAATTGGAGCACATAAATGGTGCACATGCTGCTCAACATTAGTCAGACAACCTTTCATGAGAAGGTACAGGCAAGCATTGATTCAAAATATGATTATTCAGTACATTAATGCATGAATGTTATTTTATATATTCAAATCAACAGTCTTGCATTGCTGGTGGTAAAAAAAAAAAAAAGGAAAAAAAAGGAAAATGTTGCAGTGAATGACAGCACTCAACCCAATTAGACTTTATAAATACAGCCAGGACAGGTGTACTATTTCTGTGGCGACTTAAAGATTTGTTACAATCCCCCAAAGCGATGGCTCTTGCTGCACAATGAACACCCAAGCGTGTTGGGGTTAATTGGATGACCCAATCCATCTCAATTAAAGATTTTAAGGCACTCATCCCCCCGGTGTGCAGTGGAAATTGAAATCAGCTACAGAAGGCTCCTCCTGTGGGCTTGCTCCAAATAATTGCTGGCAGATACCAACAATGGGTGGAGGATGGGGGAGTTGGAAAATATCTGAAAGTATTTGGGTCAGAGACAGTGTTGACAAGCGCCACATGTGCACGGTCATGCCGTGTGAACACCTCCTCACCGCTGGACTGAGGCTGCGTTTGGCTTTGTTCTTTGCCACCTCTGCTGTTGAAGAGAATCGATCATAAGACTGTTAGGAGAACAGCTGGAGACTCAGATGGGAAGAATAGCTCCTTCACTTGGATGGTAGGGCTGATCAGTAAGGTGTCATTTAAAGGGATTGTTTGCAATCTCTTGTAATTATTCCCTGGCGTCAGATATTTTAATTTGAGCTCAGGCTGTGCTGCTTTGGCCGCTGTGGCTTTCTCAACCCACATCCACTGGTGGTCTCCTTCCAAAAATACATGCAGGAACACGAACAGCCGCCTCAACAGGTGACAATTCCATAGCAAGAGAAGAAGAAAAGAGAAGGTTCTGGGTTCAATTCTGAGCTCTGACCTTTTATATCTGGAGTTGTGAATTTCTCTGTGAGATAAATAAAGTATCTATCTTCACCTCTTCTGCCAGCATCTGCATTGGTTTCCTCCACATAATCCAGTTTCCTTCCACAGTCTAAAAACATGAACTGTGGGTTGATTAGAATTAGACTTAGAATTGCCTCTAGGTATGAGTGTGTGAGTGTGAGTCCTGCGATGGACTAGTGTCCAGCTAGGGTCTAGGGTGTGTTCCCGTCCATCACCCACTGATTTTGGGAGCTCCACCCACCACCCCAATACAGCACACTGACTTATCCATCAAATTCATCAGGTTGAAACCACACCTGCAGGAAATTCCTGAGTTGTATTTTTAGAGTTTTTCTTTCCCTGTGAATGAAGAGAGGGAAAATGATCGATTGATCGTTGAAAGGATAAATGGACACGACTTTGCTGCCTAAGTGATCAGCGTGAGACGGTTAAAAACATTTCTTTTCTCTGTGGGCCGCATCCCGGTCTTCAATGGCAAAATAAAACGGATGAACACATTGTGTGATTCATCTAAATGTTGCCCAGTGACAGAATTGATCAGCTAAAGTGGGCATTTAGCTAGCACGTTTAGGCCGTACAATCATCGGGTATCGGATGTGGTCCACAATTTGGGATCACGACAGACAAACGTCCAAAATTTGTTGCCTCAATTATCACTGAGAAATGAAAGGATGGACAGAGAAGTGCATGTGTGTACACTTGCACACACACATCGGCACAAATGTTCCCGGCCTTGTTCACCTCGTGAGAGCAGCCTCTGTTGTCTGTGTTGACACCTATAGAATTGATTTCCCATGGAGGTTCAGTCCATCTATCGCCACAAACACTGGGTGCCCGTCACGTCATGTTGACACAGAATGCAATCATTTCTGCTTGTCTGCATTTCCTTTTTTGTTGTGCAATCAAAAGACCCTGCACCAAACACATGCACACGCAAACACACACACACACACACACACACACACACTCAAGAACCTATATCAACAAGGATTAAAGAGAAGCACCATCTGATGTGGGAAGATTCGTCATACAAGGAACATATGGTGACTATTAACAAGTGCTGCCTGTATATCATCATGACATCTGGCAAACTGGGCCCACCCACTCCAGTTCAGATATTATTTAATTTATCACCAGAAGACGACGGCACGAATATGCCGCACTGACAACGGCTTGGCACCAAATCAAAGCTAATACCTGAAATGGTCGATATTGATGGACCCTCGTTAATCAAACCTTTCACCTAATTTGTATTATCATTTTTCTAAAAAGGGGTTTTCCTCTTTAGAGCTGCTGTGTCAAACACAGTAACACATTCCACAGATACCGTCTTCTTTTTTATTAATGCAGCGGTGTATGCTGTGAACATGAACTCTTTGCTCTGTAATCCTTTGTCTGTCCAACACTGTTTGCCGGCCGATGGAACATTAGTCTACACATCGGTGCATTATTATTCATCAACTGACATTGCAATGACACTGAACACACGGTGCAGACAGAAAATCTAAGGTTATATTACCATAACCCTTGTTCCTCACGCACAGATAGGGCCATCTGTTGAATTCTATCAGCATCCTCTCATATTCTCGAACTGCAGACACTGTTTCCTGCTATCAATAGATGTGAGTCTGAGCACACCATCCCCATATCACTAACTGGTTAGCAACAGGTGCAGGAGCTAATGTCTGTGAGCTCCATCAGGGCTGCAGTGGATTTGAGAGAGGCTCCGCTCACTGCTGAACCTGAGCTTTCAATGGCTACAAATGAGGTAGAAGTGGCAGCTTCAGCTAGCATAGCTAGCAAATGTGCATTTTTGAGCCATGAAAATAAATGAAATGATCACAAATGAACTGAAACCAAATGATATGGAGATCTTTGATGAATAAAATACTAGAAATGCATATACAGCAGCATGTTAGCTTAATGGTCAGATGTCAGATTTCAAGTCACACAGGACAGGTTTTTGACCTGGAGGGCTGCTCCACTTCATTGTAATTGTGAGGTGTATTGTGGGAAAACACAACTCTATACACGCACACTTACTGAGAATGTCAAGACCCAGGAACTGGCATAGGAATAAGAACCGGCCGTATATGTGCACCTTGGTGACAAGGAAAGTCACATCCCCAATGACATTATCCTCTTTTTCCCTTATGAGAAATGTTCCCCTGGAAGATGGGAGATGGTGATACGCGTGACCCCTGCGGAGAAACATCGGCATTATGAGGAGGGAGATGGAAAGAGGAGCTTCGTGAGGGGCCAAGAGTCAGTTCAGGCTTTTTTTTTGAGTGTGTCAAATGAAAAGAAAGATGACGTGATGGAGGGGAAAATGGTCTGACTGCAGTGTGATCTCTGTGACAGAGAAGTTTCACAAGAGTGTTGAAACACTAGTTTGGGGACCACAAGCCGGAAGAATGACACCTGGTTATGAAATCTCTGCATTTATACTTATAGACGAACATAAAGTAGACATGGCGCATACAGGCGTTAGTGTCATAGGGGTCGACAGATAGACTGTTGGACACATTTGCCTGCAGGCAGCTCCAGGTTGCATCCTAAAGTGATGGATTAACATTAGTGCTGTTTGAAAAATACATAGTATTAAAATAATGGAAATGTGGCTGTCACGAAGTAAGAAGTTGCTTTGTGGCCGACTTACCAATGGAGATGCAAATGCAACATTCTGATGGGAAACTTGAATGTCCCTGGTAGTGTCGTGTTGTAACATTGTTGTCATAATCTTGAAAGACATCGTCTCTGACTGTGGCATTGGAGCACAGGGCGTTCTGCTCATAGGAAATTCACCTGGCGAATATGAGGAGTAATACCCACAGAGCCAAGTAGATGGCGAACAATAGGGAGAATGTGGGGTGCTGTTTTTCTTTTCTTCTTCATAACCCAGGGTGAGTACTGTAAGACTGAGCCCCTCTGATCCTGCATCCCTGACTAAAGAGATGACATGTTGGCGGTAGCAGCGGGTACTCAGCCTGTCATCAGACACACTGACCACAAAGTCAGGGCAGAGTGAGAAAGTTCAGCTTGCTTCTTCACCAGGCTTCACAGACACACGGCCAGTAATAACAACAGCATGCTCGCGCTATCAGTGCTGAGCATAAAATACTGCCTGCAGAAAAGTTACCCAAAGACAGCTTTTCCTCTGATCATTAGAATTATTCGGTGGTTAATGTTTGCGATCTCCACATGCTGTTGTTGCAACAACCCTAACTTCATGTTCTGATCCTTTTAGTATTAATGTATAACACAGTAATAACACAAAGAGACAGAAATCTCATCAACTGAGGCTCATTTATTTTTTTTCTCCAGCAGCTACACTTCAGCTGTCGCTGAAACGCTCGATTGATATCTTTATTGATTCCGTTCTTTTAATTAATTAAAGTCTGAATGCCTGATGAATTGATTTTATGTAATAACACACCTGACATGTATTAAAAAGTGTTTATAATAAAAGTTTTCATAAGTGAGGTTTTTTTAATATGCATTTAAATCTATATTTAAGATCTTCAAAGAAAACTGGAGACATGTTTCCACACTTCCATAGTGCATCATATATAGACACTAACACTCTGTTGTAACAGTAACACCCAGAATCAGTGAGACCCCTGATCTGCTCTCCTCCTTCCTCATGTCAGGCCCTCAACTGATTAGTCTTGTGTTTTTCATAAAAATATTCACGTCAAAAATAAATAATTACATACATATGTAGTGTGAAGACATCTTAATTCCATTTGCATTTGTTAGGGGGCACCACTTCCACTTACTAGAAGAAATATAAACTCAAAAGTTTATATTGTAATAAAGTTAACCAATCTCTTACTGAGGGCACCAGTTCTAAGACACTGATTACCGCGCCTATATTCCAATTAACAAAGGGGAAGCCACTGATGGAAAATGATACTTTATTTCATAACAACGAATGATTATATGAATGGACAAGATTAAACATGTATAAATTCAACGGTGGTTATGATAGAAAGTAGAAGTTGGATGACGGTGAGACACTCTGGATTATTCTACCCTAATAAAATAATTCGGTTATTTGAGACCCAGCAAATGACCATCAGTGTCACAGCCGCTGCTCTGCTCTGCTTCAGCTCTCACCCTCCCCTCCCTGTCACACTTGTCCCGCACTCCCGTTCAGGCACACCTGAACCATGTTTCAAAGGCAACCTCATAAAGGCAACCTCATAAAAGGGCTGACTATGGAACAACCTGGTTGTCAGATCATTGTACACCGTCCTGCTTGTTGAATTATTCGTTTGTTTAGGATCGCTTGTGCCTCCTGTCTGTTTGGATCACTGACTGGTTTGTCCTGCGATCTCCTGATTCTTGTTTTGTTCATTGTGGAATAAATCCTTGATTCCTAGCACAACTGTTGTGTCGCTCTTGGGTCCCTTCCCGTAAATAACCTGACAATCAGACAGTTGATCCTTCTTACTTGCTGGCAGCTTTGCTCCGATGGGTCCAGAAGCGGGTGCAGGCCGTGAACTCTCAGTCTTCCAGGGGTTCCGTGCGCTTCAACACCCAGAACCAAGTCCAACCTGCGTCGTCAGCTGGCCCGTGGATACGAGGCAGAGATGCGTCTTCAGGTCTGAGATGGTCTCAAAAATTTTATTCAATTAGACGATCCGTGTGGCTACCACGGATGTAATCTTCATAGAGTAAAAATTCTAAAAACTTTCAAAAATTGTTTTGAATATGTTCTTTGAGGATGCAGTATGATAGCGACTTAACCAATTAACTTTCAACGGAGTTCTGAATCGTTACCATGGAACTAAAACAAGGAGAAGTATCTGGCTTCAAAAATTGGCTCAAAAATTAACAAAACGATACACGGGAATAACGAAGACAAGAACAGGGAAAAGACAAAAAGCAGACAAATGTGTGGTAGGCAAAAAGCCGGCAAAAAGCGTGACAGGCAAAAAGCCTCAAACAAAGGACTCCTGAGTTTTTATCATGTCTCTGCCCCCCTTTTTTTTGGGTTTGCCTCTCTGTGGTCTGAGGCCTTCAGACTCCGTTGGAGTTTTATTTCATAAAATACAAATATAACCCATCTGTCTCTCACTGTCATGTCTAACGACTAATTTTGAACACTCCTCATATATATATATATATATATATATATATATGAACAGAAATAAGAAATATAAAACAATAAGATAGCCACAATGTTTATTCAGTCCAGCAAGACAATTGATCTGAATCCAGCTGATCCGTCTGCAGAGGTGTGAATGGCCTATTGTCTCAGTGTGAGGTGGAGCATCTATTCTCTATTTGATCGGGAGAGGTGCCCCTTCCTCCCACTTAGTTGTTCCTGGTTCTAACTCCCAGGTCATTGGACAACCTGGGTGATAGGTGTATGTAAGCACAAGGGATTATGAAAACCAACAACACGTCCATTAGTAAATTCCTGTGCTGATGGTAAAAATTCTGTTGTTAGAAGGTTCCACAACCCCCTCCTGCTTGTGTCCTGGTATCTGAAACAGTCATAAAGATAACGATCTCGTGCTTGGTACAAGGAGATCCAGGGGAGAGTCTGAAATGTCCGCTACACATATAAACAAGTGAGGCTAATATGTAACAACATTTTAATTTCCCTGCTCATGAATTTGACATATCCTGACCAAGATAGCAGTGATGAAATGGAGGATATTAAATATGACCTTGGCTTGTCCCTGTCACATGATCTGGGACCTTTAACCGGCCTTCATTAGCAACTCTTAATAATTAATAATCTTAATCTTAATAATTTGCATCCTGTCCCCCTGTCCCCCTGTCCACCCTGGAAAGTTGTGGGAAAAAGTTGAAAACTTGATGTCAAATAAGTCAGGTGTTGGAGCATGGTGTTTGTCGATAGTCTTGTTTGTTGTACTGACGAGGAACCGGAGGAAAGACCTAATATTCTGCACTGCCAGGTGTGAATTATTATTCCAAACATTGCAGAAGTCGTGTTTCTGGATCAGAAAGACCACCTTGTGCTGATGAAATGAGATCAGGCACTTAGCAAAGTTCAGCCAGCACGGTGGTCACTGGGGTGGGGAGAATTTTACTTATCTCACTTGGTCGGCAAAGGTGAAGCCTTTCCTGACAGTTCTGACAGCCAGATAACACGCAGGAGCGTTTGAATAATAAGCCTTAGCAGTTTAGCGGGAGGACAGAACTGTACTGTCTTTCTTTTGGGCTCACACACACACACACGCACACCTACACACACACACACACACACACACACACACACACACAGACTTCAACATGCCAGTTTCTCTGTGCCTACCACCTAATTAAGGCCAGTCCTTGCAGTTTCTGCAGAGAACTGCAGCTCCCCCTTCACCACATCTCCTTCAAGCCAGTCCAACGTGTTGGTTGTATTTTCAAGGCATGCTGTTAGCTGTGCTGCCAGGTTTTTAAGGGCGAACACCTGCATGTTTGACATCTTGTACCCTTTGATAGTGCGGCTCTAACGTGGCTTAAGAAAACTACTAGTTTATAAAAATGGCACCAGTTTTCCAGTGCAGCAGGCTGCTAAGACAGACTTTTTCGTCATCAGCCTCAATACGGTGAAGCCGTAGCCTAGTGATTAGCCACCAATCAGCCAGCCTGATTGTAATAACATTACTGAAATGTATTATCTAGCTTAGCAGAGAGTAACGTGGATGGAACAGTGTTGATTATTTTCCACTGGACCGTGAACATTTGATATGCACATCTTATTTCCATGCAAGTACCTTAGCTTCACTGATCAGCCTAATTAACATTTTAATTGTTTACTTGTGTCCTCACTTTGTCTTAGATATGAAGCATGTTGGGCTCACGCATGGCACCACTGCTGGCACTCCGCCAGTATGCACGCGGGGCTGTGTAATCAGAGCAGCTTTGGAACTTTACAAGTAGTCATTAACAGTCATGACTATTGTGCAGACGCCACGATTTCAAAGGTGCTCGGCAACAGCTTGTGTGGCGAGGGCTGATTGAACCGGAGTACTTGAAAGAAGGAGAGAGACGTCAGGTCTGCAGCATCCTGTCGCGGCCCATCTGCCTCTCTCCGCTCCCGCCGTCAGTCTCTTTTGTGAAGAGGAAAGGGTTTGAACATCAAAGCGCAGCCACGCTACCTCAGAGACAGAAACAATTAATAAGGGATGTGGTAAAAGTGGTGTGGAGGGGAGAGCCATTCAGTGCTGCTCTGAAGGTATACAGGTCAGGGCTGTGTACCACCGATACCGGCACGGTTGTCTGAATTACATAACAAGATAGGCAAGGAGTTCTCGTGTTCGTCCCGTTCGCGCTGTAGTAGTTCAGACAAGTCGTTTCCTTTTTATCGAACACCATTCCCGTGAAAACAAGCATCTATGAGACAACGGTCAGAGTGATAACACCTCTGGCTGTGATAGATATATTCTCATTAACTCTTGTGTCCTGCAATATCTCCTGCAGCAGCTCGGCTTGAGTCCAGAGCAAATCTCAGAAGGGTGCTGCCTCATATAGAATACCCTTGAGCTGTTTTACAGCTATCTAAGATCTCTTCGCTGTCCGCCGCACCTCTCGCCCGCCCGCCAACTCCACGTGCCTCCGAGCCCACCCGTGCATTTCATTACGTGCACGAGGTGTGGGTCGGCTAAGTCGCCGATTAATAATGCATTTGTCATCAGTGACCAGGGGCAGCTGACGGGGCTCAGGCAAACAATCGCAAAATGAGGTCAATATCAGCCGGTCCTTGAGTTTCAGAGATAAACAGAGAGGGAGCGCGGTGTGGTTGTGAGCAAATCACGGAATAATTCACTTCCACTGTTGTCAAAAGTGCATTTGCACATTGGAAAATTGCCATTCGGGTACCTGAAAGACCCCAGCACTCAGAATATGTCATTTATGTAAACCAGGCAGACTAATCTGCGTCCCGTTTATGAGGTTTCACATAAAAAGGCAGACCTTGAATAATTAAATTCAATTATCAGTCAAAGCCCATAAAACGGGGAAAGAAAGAAGTGTTATAATTGAACTAAAGGCAGTCATTTCAGAGTTCTCATTGGTGTTCACGGTGCTTTATCCTTTTATGTGGACTGGCCCATTTGTACTGGGAACTGTGTCTCAATTAATGGCCGACTGTTCGGTTTTTGCTTCTCTCAGACCTTGCTTAAATATGCCAAAGCTCATAACAAATAAAGGCTATCTTTGTGACGGACACTGAATGGAGAATCCCAGCTTCAATAATCTAATTTAATCTGCAAGGATGTGGCAGGACGGCAGGCGTACACTTTCTCATGACATTTAGTGGCTTTTGAGGATTTTTTTTTTCTTTTTCAAGGTTATTCCACTAACAATTCCGCCCTGAGAAGATGAGTAACACAGACAGACAATCAGACAGAAGCCAACTGACTGCTGAGCCTGAAGACCTGTAGGCCTGTAGAGGCGGGATCAATCCCTGGAATGAGGCTGGTGACCGGTTCCAATTTGGGGTTCACATCAAAGAGCAGGACCGCCGTGGCCCCGACAGGGATGCTTCGGGTCACAGACACCGACTGAGGGATTTAGTCATTTCAGGGGCTTCAGCCGAGCACCATGGAGAGCAGCCATAAAAGCACAATGTCACTTTGTGACCTGTAGTTGGAGGGATACAAACCTGGAGCGATGGGAGCTGCATGTGAGTCTGGCCCCCGACCGACCCACTCACACCAGAACAGGGCCGCTGAACAGTGCTCACACAATCGCACATGAATGCAAAGGCTGTGTTTTTGGTACTTAGCTCTCAGATGTTTTTTTTTTTTTTTTTTTTTTTTTCATCTCGCCTTTTTAGCATTTTCTCTATCCGGTAAACACAGAAACAAGCGGCAGGCCGGACTCACCAATCCGCCTAAGGGCATAAATCTAGAGACGCGGTCTCCGAGAACGATGGCAGTAAACGAGAATGATAATTTCTGAAGGCCAATTTGCCACCGATGTCCAGTAAAGACGCAGCAGTGTTGTTTTAATGCAGCGGCGCGTGCTGGTCTTACATCATTTATTTCCATGACATTTACTGGCTGCTACAACACTCGCAGGAGACATCTAAGACCTGTCTCATCTGCATGCGGCGCTCCAAATAACCATCTGGGAATAGTCCCGCAGCTTTTAGTGGGGGGATAAAGCTCATAGGGCGCTCTCCCGTCGGAGCATACTGTGTCCTTGTCTTGTCATTTTTTTAAAGGAATAATCCAGAAAAGTTGGCTGTCAGTGTATTAATTCGTCAAAGTTGCATTTGCTTTCCATAATTGTTCAAGTACCACATATGCCAAAAAATGTTGGAGGGGGAAAATTGGGAGGGGCGCTATAAACAGCAATAAACCCCTCCTGCTCTCGCACGTCCACTTCTTTATGGCTCCCTCTGTCTATTATTAGTGTTAGAGAGAGAACAGAGCTGTCAGGAATTTGAACCCTTCCCATTCTCTTTGTAAACATACTGTCCACATCAGCGTTAATGAGGGCTTTCACTGCCGCTTGCAGCGCTCACGTTCTCATCCACTTGTGATGCAGAAATTAATCAAACTCTTATGAGCCGAGGACAAACCGGGGAGGCTACTTAGAGACGCTTCTCAGCCAAATGGATCACAGTGTCAGATTAGACTTGACAGACGCCTGTGTTGTTGTTGTTGTTTTCTGTGAAAAATTGCTAATTTTGCCATCGTGGCTAATTTGAGTTCTCCCCCACAACAATGCTGCCCCCCACCCCGTACATGCACAACCTGACACCATCCATCAGATCCAGTTGATCCTCTAAAGACTTTTCTCTCCAGTTTACACCTGATTATTATACAACCTACCACAATATTTCTGCACATTTCCCATACCGCAGCAGGGACGTTTAAATTCTGCATGCACTTCACGGGAGAGAGAGAGAGATGGGGTGAGTCAGTATCATTGCCTCAGTCAGCGTCGCTTTGATTTTGCAGCTTTGGACTGCAGCTGGCGTGCATCCAGTGGTGATTGGTTGGTGATCAAAAACACACACGGATATCCACCCCGCCATTCCGGGGCTGCAACCATGAGTCGGTCAATAAGCAGGTGAGTCCGCTGGATAAACCCGGCTAGGATTCCTAGATCCCCTCTGCTGCAGGAGGCTCTTACTTGTTGATCTTTCACAGGATTTATCAAAGGAGGTGACAGAAATAGTTATCAAAGATGTGCACTTAGTATTCATCCGCAGTGAAATAAGTGAGCAGCACAGCGAAGGCTTGAACTTTGTCATGTCGTCACGACGACTGCTTTTCGTTTCACAGCAGATAACCAAAATAGTACCCGCAGCAGAGCTGTAACCTTGACATGGTTTGGATAAACTTCGATTTATCAGTCTTTAACCAGTCAGTTTGCATTATGTTTTCCCGCCTAACTTATAGTAATAAGCAGGTGTGGTCAGGAGGGGGAGCCTTTGAAGGTTACTTTTCAATGTCGAAACCATGACACTCCTCAATAATTCTGATGTTTTGTTCTTGAACAGATTCACTGCCGCCTGAACATGAAAACTAGCTTGTGTTTGCATACATAATCAAAGTTTTGAGAATTCCACTGATATGGAATGGCCCCGACGTCTGGAAAGCTCCAGGTAAGCACGTTATGGCTGTGAGTCTCTTTCATATGGAATGAACAAGCCAGTAACGTAATGAGGGGGTGCCAATCTAGGCGCTGTAGGAAGCATATTGGACCTGACCAAGTTTCATTATTTGACAAGTTAGGAACATGGAGGCATCGTCTATTTGCATAGCTAATGTGCTCATGATTGGAATTTCAAAGTGGCAACCGCCCAGTGTTTCCATAAACTGCAAATGCAGCATTTTGCGAGTTGCGCGCCAGCTATCTGCTGTTGGCAAGCATAGAGAAAGATATATGTAAGGTAGCTTATCCTCGCTCACTAGTTTGGCAGCGGACAAGGTGCAAATCTGCGGTTTGGAGGGTGTTAATGAAAAATTAGCAGTTGAGCGGATCTCTTCGGACAACAGTCTCACTGGGTGGGTTTAATATAGCCGCTGGAAATCTGTGATAAAACTTGGCTTCATTTCTGCTTTGAGCAGAAACCTCCGTTAAATCTTCCATCGTGTCACATTAACGGTTCCCAAAGCTAACAGTGTTGTGCTTCCTACGCAGAACATAAAGGCAGGCACGTAAACATTCCCCCACATTTCTCAGTGCTGGGAGGCACCGGCTGTAAAACGTCTAAATTGACAGAACAACGTTGAATCCCTCCCCTGAGTTAGAAGGGCAAACTCCTGCGGCGCTGATCGCCAGCACATCTGAACCGCAGATAAACTTTCTCAGGCAACAATGCCTCATTGACTGCAGCGGCAACAGGAGCTGTTTTTATTGTCAGATCTCCGGTGTTGGACAATTAAGGGCTCTCTCCGGTCCCAAAATTGCAGAGTGGCCAGATAAGCCATCTTCCCCCCACGAACCTGCAGTCCCAGGCCTCGCTGCAGAGCATCTATCCGGTTGCACTCTGTTCTATAAGTTGCCAACTGCAGAGGAAGGCAGATACAAATAAAGGTGATTTAGGCCAAAGAGGCGTTGAGTGATTGCTCTCATTAGTCCAGAGTGGAGACCAAAGTCGAGATTTAACTGAGAGGGATTCCTGGCCATTAGTGCTCTGTATTGATAGGATTTTAATAAGACGCTACATTAATGGTTATCATGAGTGAGTGGGTTTATGATAATGGGAAAAGGCAGAGGAATGGAAGTCTCCAAAGTGTTTTTAGTCAAACTTGAGGCTCGGCTTGGGGCTTGCACCTTCACGAGTTTTTGGTTTGTCGAACACAAACGCTCTCTGTTGTTTGTGTATGGAAACAAGAAGTGATTTTTTTTTTTGTTTTTGTTTTTGTTTTTTTTTTTTGTTCCCGCTCTAATTTGAGCTACGCAGATGCGGAGAGGGTGATGTCAGTGATGAACGATGCTGGAGGGACGTCTCCCTGTGCATAGAAGTCTTCATTTCCTCCTACTAATCAGTTGGACTAATTCTCTCCTTGTTCCATTTTTAACCCAACATTGTCACTGCCTCCAGTTGCTCTAATTAAAATATTAGCAGCCAGTTAAGTAAATGAAGATGTTTAATCTCCTCTATCTCTGCGATTCCTTGTCTTGGGTTTCCTCCCATCTGACATTGTGATCTTTCTATTAGAGAGAAGTTGAGAGATTGCTCTGGATTGCCTCAGGTTGCCTAAACTGATGACTCTATTGTTTCATTTGTGAATTCTGAATATTTCTGAGACTTTGGAGCTTGCCAAAAATCCCCGATCCTTCACTAAGTAAAGGCTGAATTATCACCAAATGCTGGTCGGCTACAGCATTAAGGTAAAGTCTACTACACACTCTACACACTACACACTACAAGAGGCAAGACAGTTGTTCTCACACCAGCTCTGCTTTGGGAATTTGGCAGAGCTTTTTTCTGTTGCTAATAGAGACTGCAAACGATCCCACTAGAACAAGATGGCCGCCCCGTATCAAAGATTTTATTTTTGCAGATAACTGCGGCAACATTTTTATTTTTTTTGTGAAATCAGAATCCGGCATATTTGAAGAAACAAGCCAGCATAAATCATAAATCTTATGTACAACTCAAGACCCTGAACATTTATTTCACTTGTAATTACATTCACTGTGTTCTTTTGATGCGTTGTTTTCCTCACAGAATTGCTACATAGATTTAACGATGAGATTTTTCATCATTACTTTCTTATTTTTACCCCAATTACTCACCATCGCTGTCTGTCATCATGAAGAACAACGCATTTAATTTGGCCATTATAATCCCAATAAGACAAGATTCTGCAACTAATCAGGTGCGGCCGCCATCAGACAGCATCTTAATGATGTCTGAGAAAAGAGTAAACGTACTTGTAAAAGTGCAACACAAGGAAAGGGGGATCTGGTGCACTGGTGCATCTGGTGCGATAACAGAAGATGAGCTAAAGGACGAATAGAACAGCAACGCATGGATTTAACCGACAGAACATAGTTCTGTGGCTTTGACGGAGCATGCACGGCATCTGAAAATGAAATGTTATTTACTTTGTAATGTTTTTATACCTGATAGAGTGAAAAAGAGACAGTCCCGCTGCCATTATTGGGCTTCAAATGCAGCTCAGCTATCTCTTTTTCTCTTTTAATAAAATTTATGAGATCTAATTTCATGTTAAGATACTAGCTCTCGGCCAAGTTATCCTGGGTAACAAATCATTAGTATTCTCAGTGGTGAGCTAACCCCAGCTTTTTGCCACTTATCACATCAAGCTATTAAATGTTCTCGGCTAAAATAACAAGATCTGAATAACTTTTAAATCATCTTTTATTCATGTCAACATGCGGTTAATTCAGCCCCAAAACATGACCGCGCGTGGACTTTTCGGTAAAACTGAAAACTCACTCATGACATCGTCAGCTGCTTTCATTAGCGGGATTATTTTCGGGGCAGAAACTATTGAACAAGAGCAAAAATCGAACTTCACGCTTTGAGCGACGCAAGAGTTTCGGCTCTCATTGATGTGCAGAAAGTGAGTTTTAAAGTGTTGTTTGAGCGCCGTGACAGCGACTTTTTCACAGAGGAGTTTCACACCGTGACTTTAGCATGTCATTTCATTAGCACTATCTATAGCAATTACAGCACACATAAGAGCCGTGAACCAAATCAATCCTGTATTTTAGTTACCATCCATATACCTCAGCAAATAATCAAGCCCAATTTTTAACAAGTTAAAAAAAAGTAGTCCTTATTACCTTAAAGCACATGAAGAAAGTGGAACATAAATTCAAGCGAGGCAATCAGTTGATAAATCTCCCTTTTTTTCCTGTTTTTTTTTTTTTTTTTTTTTCGAGTTTCCTTATCAGACGTGAAGGCCTGATAACCGCTGCCCCCACTGCCACACACCCCCTCCTCTTGCCCACATCTGTGTGTCTGCACAGGAGTGATAAGCAAATCAATATCCTGTCACTTCTCATTTTTACTAGTCCGATTCCCTGCGACTTCTACAAGGTGACAAGCTCCTGCCTGCCGGTCAGGCCTGGACCATCTCAGGCTGCCTCTTTGTAGAATGTTGCCTCTCAAGCGACTCAAAAAGCCGTTTTTATCCTCAGAACGATGCAGACGGTCGCGCTCAACCCTCCCCGTTGGCTCTGCTGCTCAGAGTTCTCACCTCTTTGAACAGGAGGGCACAGCTCATTTGTACTGATCACCAATAAGTGAACACTAATTAAGTGATTGCATGCCAACAACAGGGAGAGTTGTTGGCGTGCAATTAATTTTTAGAAATTAATTTTAATTAATTTTAGAAATGAAAAAGATGATGCTGAAGCTGCTGTTGGAATGCGAGCGCATTGACCCTTTGTCCATCAGCATTTCCAGGAACTTTTATTCCCAGGAAGTTCTTTACCAGGCGGGTAAAAGCACCTCCAAAGTAGTTCTGGGTACATGGTAAAAGTTCCTGCTCTGGAAGAGGGGTTATGGTTGAGCAAAGCGGTGTGAAAGCACTTAAAATACCCCTCAAATTGTTTCCATGATATCTGCTTAAAATTGTGAGCAGTCCTGTGTTAGATATTTCTCTTTTTCTCTCCCAGAGAAAAATACAACCAGCTCAAGGTCAGCTAACACTCAACAGGATTTAATTTAGTCAGAGCCGCTCCAGCTTTTTGGGCAGCGGGAAGATTTGTTTCAATATTCGGCGCCCAAGGCAATGTCAAATAATCGTGGACCCCGATAAGATTGTTTGGGCTTTGCAATTAGTACCTTCTACGATGATTCTGCAGAGAATTTTTACGGGTCATTAGAATTATGGTTTGGAAAACACAGACGGATGAAGTGTCGCTCCCTAATTTGGAATCTTTTGCGTCACAAACTTGAAAATGCCAGTCATTCCTGCAAAAATAAATAAAGTCGATGACCATTGCTTGTACCACAATGATTCCTGTCAAATGTGTGCCCTACAGATTACTTCTTATCTCTGCCAAGACAGTTGTGTCCTGTCTTGGGTAAATAAACAGCACCATCTAAATGGACCGGAAAAAAGGGAGGAGAAGAAAAAGAGCAGCTGAAGGCTCCCCGTTCATTTTTGATGTGTGGAACCATATGAATGGAACTGACAGCCGTGCATAATCACCTGCGTTTTAGGCACGGGGGTTCCTGCTGAGAGCAGATTAAGCCTCTCAAAAAAACAGTTAAGGATTTCAGGAGTTTAGCAGAAACACGGCTCAGTCGTACTTACAGAAAAGTCCATTTTGAAACTATTGTGACAGAAATACGAGCTTGACATTTTTGCTCTTCGTCTCAATGAAAAATGCACTAAAACGATACCACTGAGTTGGGCCGTAATCACGTACGTGATGCACTTCCTGCCAATCCTTGTCTTATACATCTGTCCGAAAAACACAGATTCACATTTGTGTTTTATCCTTTTATCCTGAATTAACGGATTAATTCAACCTTTCAGGAGACTTGGATAGTGGAACTGTTCCTTTCGTTTATCTAAATGTCCCCATTGGAGTAGCTTGAGCAATTAGCATATCAGATCCACAGTCACTTCCATTAGCGGACCTACGGTGGAGCGTGCAGATGTTGGCGGCTGGATTTCTTTTTATTTTCTGCATCTGGATTTCAAATGTTGAAAATTTCTGCAATTTCTGTTCTATTTCTCTCTTTTCTTTCGAGTCTTCTTGTGATTTTGCGTCATGTGGAAGCACGCAAAACGGAACATTAGTGGTTTAGCACAAACCTTGTTGTCGAGGAAACTGGGCTGATTCCAGAACAGGCTTTTGCAGAAACAGAAATTGCTTCACGAACTCTTCAAACGTGAGTGAACTGAACCGCTCGCCTGAGCAGGAAGCCTGCACCCATGTCAAGCTCTTCCTCGCAGCAAACCAATCACAAAGTTCTTGTTTTGTCTCGTCAGAGGTGAACAGACGTGACCGCTGGGAAAACACCAACCAACATTGCAAGAGAAAGTCCCAACACCGGTCGGGGTTCCCATCAAAAGGCTCAGGGTTGCAAGCGTAGGAGTTGCAGGAGGGTGCAAATGTGGCTGCTGAGGCTGCGGTGGGAGAAGCCGCCAGGGGAGACAGGCTACCATGACTCACTGTCTGCTGTGTAACGGTCTCTATTTCCTGTCGCAACGCGGCCAATTCTTGGCGTATTTCTAGAACGTCTTGCTGAAGTTGACCTATAGTTGCGCCGTGAGCTGACAGAGCCTGGCTTGCGTGTGCTGGGTCCATGCTGGTTGGATCGTTCTGTTACAGCTGGGCAAGGGACCAGAACTTTCACGGCTGACCATTTAACAAAAAGCGGGTCCTCTCAATGGGATGTGGCGACCTCGAGGCAGTCATCTGGCGGAGAAAAGTCCAAAAGCAAGGTAAGTCCGAGAATGTGCAATACCACTCAGGTGACCCAACGATGATGGTGACCTGCTGCAGGTGTCTTAAATACAGTGTTGATGGCAATTAACAACAGTTGCTCATCACCGGCTGGGCTTCAATGGCCGCCAATGCCATCTAGTGAAGAAACAGCAAAGGTGCATCAAACAAAGAAACAGCCGGCAAAACCGTTTCCTGACAGACCTCATGCTAAAAGGTTGTTTTTCCAGATTCCAGAAATGCTTCAGATGAAAACTTTGATGAGAACGTCTGTAAAGCAGCAGACTGAGTCTCTAGAAATAGGCTGTAGGGGCTGCTCTCCCTCCATTTGCGCGCACACCCACACACACACACACACACACACATTCATCCTTGTACTTCTGACTTTGTAAGGACTTTCATAGGCATGATGTATTACCTTGCTACTTACCCTAACCCCCAACCATCCCAGCTAACTGCCTTGCCTTGACCCCAACCCTGACCTTAACCTTGACCCCTAACCTGAATCCAGTTCTAACCTGGACGCTTTAAAACCTTAAAGCCTTAAAACCAAGTCTTGTGGGACCCAAAAAATGGCCCCACTTGGTAAACAAGGCCCCATTTAGCTTGTAGAATGAGTTTTTTGGTGCTTAATATGTAGTAAATGCTAGGACACACACACACACACACACACACACACATAACCTCTTGCCATATTTACATTGACATTAATTAAAACATATTTTCAGAAAATCATAATTCTTCCAAATCAGGGCTAGTTGATGACCTCTTGGGGGGTTGTATGAAAGAAGTAGAATTTTTGTTTTATTTCCTTTTTTCAAATATGACCTTGTGCAGTTTCTGACAGTGTATTCAGAAAGTAAAACTACAGTTTGTGCCAACCTCTGTGTAGTTTATCCATGTTACAAAAGCATGTGAGATCAGCACAGCCAACAGCAGGAGTAATTACAGCTTACCAAAAACAGTTCCAGTGTATGTTTCACCTCCAATCAGCCAATGTGCAGACTTGATAACAGCTCTCCGTTTACATTGATACTGCAGAGACAGCGAGATGAGGAACAAAGCGTGCGACTAGCGTCAGAGATGAAGGTGGAGGTTCGGTCCCTCCACGAAAGTCCAGTCAAGTGTTTTTCTGAAAACTTTTAGCCAAGTGTAAAATTCACTCCCATTAGCTTCTCCCGGCAGGAGTCGGGTGAATCACTTTGTCTTGGTTAAGTGATCACATTTTCGGGTTAATTCCATTGTTAATTCTACCTCTCAACCTCTCAGCATGTTTTTAAGTGATGGCCCTTCAAGCATTGATTCTGCTAATTAATCTTAAATTCAAATGGATGACGTTTTCAGGGCACTTCGGTTTCCTCCCACAATCTAGAAACATGAAAGTGGGGGCGACAGGGTCTGAGTGTGTGAGTGAAAGTGTGTGTCCTGGGACAGGGAGCCGTCCAGGGCATGTTCTCACCCAGTGACTGATGGGATAGGTTCCAGCACTGAGACCCTGATTACGAATATAAGGAAAGTGAATAGAAGAAGACGATGAATTAAAAAACATCCTAAATGATTTTATAGCTGCTTTAGTGGAGGTCCAGACTTTCCTTCCGCCCTGCCAAAATAAAAAAAAAAAACACTGAAGACCTGCACAGAAACTGTAGGCAAACGGCAGAAACCGCAGCGAAGTTAACAATGTTGTGCATGCTGAAAGATGGGAAAAGGGAGATTAAGAGAAAGAGGAGTGAGGTCAGGTGTACAGAAGCGAGAGGCTTTAGTGACACCTAGGTCTCCGAGACACACTGGCTTTGATACCCCCACAGCTTTATCCTGACCTACACCTGCTCGCCAGGAAACAGACACGGACGCGCGAGGAGGACAGCCTGGACCCCGAGCTCTAGTTTTTCTCTACTAACTGTAATAAAAACAGCGCAATGGGTTGCAAATAGCAAGTTTGAGAAAAGCTGCCGTGACCCAAGGTGAAATGATTAATGACCAGAAAGAGAGGCCGCGAGAGAATAATATAGACCCAGATAACCATAAACTTTCTATCGATGTGTTCCTCCGAGCTTAGAAATGCTGAAGCTAATCAGCTGCCGTACGGTGAGACGGAGTGGAGAAGGAATTTGTACTGATCAAACACCTTTTTATCCATGAATTGGAATTATTCTGAATCATTTGTTCTCTGTTTGACATCAGCAGCAGAAATGAAGAATTCTCAATGATTTTGCTTTATAATTACAGAAATAAAGCCCAGAATTTGGCCTCCATTATTGTTACTAGGTAAAAAAAAAGAAGGCTATCACATTTTTGCTGGAGCTGTGGTACTTTATACGTGTATAAAAATACCATTTTCAGCCTCATGTGAGCTAAATTCTCCTTCTGAAATACTCATCAGCTGGGAGTGAAGGGTTACGACTGCACTGCTCGCGCCCAGTCCACCCGTGGGTGAAAGGATTGTGCTCAAATAGCCCGACGACACACCGACTTTATCTTGAAACCCAAACACATGAAGTCTGTGATCTGCTTCACCTTTATTCAAGAAAAAGAGAAAGAGAGAAAGGATGATGCCCCTGGGAGACCGTTAGGGGTTCGCAGTTGTTGTCAGACTGTATTTCAGACATTTGAGAAATGTGAAATGTTTGCCGGCTGACTGTGGCGTCATTTATTTTGCTCGCCTGAGTCAGGAATGCGGTGACCTCGCTCCTGAGATGAGGTCCTCCCCTTTACAAGGTTTAGCGCTTTAAATTTACCGTTTTAAAACAACTGGGACAAGATAATTTACGTTCATTCTAATTAGCTAATGGAGCCCACACGTCAGCATCTGACTAGCTTACAGGAATTAATTTACATCAATGTTAGTTAGCTGCTGGATGCACTGCGGCCCAGAAGCTTCCGTACAATTCGGGCACCTTTAATTGTTTGAGAAAAGAGAGAAAAGTGAATCAGTCTGGTGTCTGTCCTCACAGAGTAAACAGCAAATTAGCCGACTGAAAATGGAAAAGAGCTGGAAGTAATCCAAACAGCGATTTGCAGCACATGCTAACACAACCCTTGCTCTATTGCTAATAAGGTTTTCATACTGAAACAGTTGTGCCATGATGTTAGAGAGTAGATCATAAAGAACAGCTGATAATCTGACCTAGAAATTACCTTTTGGATAAAGAACATCCACAGTTATTGTCAACAAGTTAGCTTTAACTGTTACTAGTTTAAAACATTTGATAGCCAATAATTTGGGTATTTATGTCATAAAAACAAACCACATAAAGTTTTGCATCGGAGTGTCTCTTTTCATCGTGTCGAATGTGGGGAAGCTCGTTTTCTTTAGCGTTGGCTAATTAAAAGGAGAGTCAGAGTGCTGTGCAGAGGAAGAACATGGGTTTTTTTTTGTCTCTTTCCATTTTGAATTCATCGGCAGGAGATAAATTACAGTTGACTCCTGCAGTCTTGCAGGAAAGCCAACCGATACGAGGCAGGAGAGCAAGGAACAAGGGCGGCTGAGCTTTGAAACACTGGCGCGGTTTGCTTCATTAATCACGTACGAGGCACTGACTCACGGGTCCCTGTGAACCCCAGGCTCCTTTGAGCTCCCTCTGATTAACTCTGCTCATCAGACGGACAGCTGATCATAACTGACACTTACAATCATGGAGCTCCATTATAGCAGCGCCGTTAATAGATCGGGTTTTATGTTTGCTTGCAGCTTTTCTTCCTTGTTTACATCCTTCTCAAAGTAATGGTTGTCCTCAGAGCTGTTGCTCGCCTTCTTGGAATATTCTGTGATGAAAACGAGTTCTGGCCACCACTAAATAGTTGTTTCTTTTTCTTTTTCTTTTTTGTTTTTCTCACCACTATCAAGGTCACTTTTGTGACCTTGATATCTCTGCATGAGAAACAGAGTCAAAGAGGCAACAGAGGCTGTTAGATAATATTTCCACCCTGACACTGGACAACTGTGCCTGCTGGAGTAAAATCACATATGAGGTGTTAAATATTAATTCGGGAAAAAAGTCTGAAGTGTCGGAGATGGAGGATGCACGACTGAGTGCAGCGGTTCAGTTTAGGTCGCCGTGGTCTCTGTTTATCTGCGTTTCCATTGTTGAATTAATGAATCTTAGCCTTCAGTCTTTTTAGTTTCATCCAGCCCAACAAAACAGCTCTGAAATGTGCCATTCCTGGAAATTCTGCAGCTTTTGTTGACAATAACCTGGAGAAGAAGTGGGAAAAAGCAGAGGAGGAGGAGGTTGTGTTTGAACCTTGGACGACCAAAAACAGATAAAACAAAATAAAAAAAATATATAAGAATGAAGATAGATGTCGTACATTATGAGCAACTCTCAGGGGGTTCTGGTCCCTCCTGGACAGGAGGCTTCTGAAGGTGTGTTGAAGGTATCTGGAACCAACATGTTAGCAGCAGAACTTTTCAGTCCTGGAAGGTGGGAGGTGGGACTTGGATAGAGGTCTGCACGGGCGTCCTGACTGGGCTACAGGAGCTCCACATTTGAATTAGCCCACCTTCACCTTCAGTTCCATCAATGGTTCTTGACCTTCTGTGACCTTCCTTCCGTACACCAGCCTTTATTTACCTGTCAGTTGTGGCTGATTAGAAGGAGCAGGAAGGACTAACCACTAACCGTGGTGGTGGTAGTGGTGGAAAGGTGGGGGGGCGAGGGGGCAGGCAAAGGCGGAGCCAGGACGAGCAGAAGGGAAGGAAGCGAACAGAGATGTAAGAGTGTCAAGACAGAATTACTCCTCATTACAGTGCAGAGAGGAGCCACTAAATCAAACGCCGCTGCAGCCATTTTGCAGCTTCCCCCCATCATCAGTCCCCCCCCCCCCCCCCCACCTGTGTGTGTGTATGGGTGTTCTGCGACCAGAGCACATCCTTTTTTTTCTCCCCTTTTTTGACATCAACTGCCGATTTTCCAAAGTCGGCCATATTTCCTCTCTGCCCTTAAAGCCGCCGTCAGCCGAGCAGGTGATGTCCTGTCGCATCGCGGCACCTTGACATTGTCGGGGTGGTGGGGTGAGAAACGATGTCGCACTTCATTAGGTCCCTGCTGGTGGAGAGCTGCTTGTCCCATTAGACGCCGCAGCGTGACGCACCGTGTTTCTGCAAGCCCCATTGCCATTTATTTCACAATCGGCCAGATGAAACGGCTGATATTAACAATCTGTTCCTTGATGTGTTTTTCTCTCTCTTCCTCCACCCCACCTACTACACACACACACACACACGCACGCATGCACACACACACACACACACACACACTTCCCCAGCTCCCCTGACTGCCAACACGTATGGGCAGAAATCTGGAGGATCATTTGTCGTAGTCGGTCACGTTCCAGGACACAATTAATGGAGGGGATCATGCGGACAGGTGATTTGATTCATCTGCCCCATTTGTTATTTACAATTGTCACTTAATGCTACCCCTGACGCTGCTCGCGCTTGCTCTCCCCCCGCCAGCCGCCAATTACTCTTCAGCCCACCTTTCTGACCTCCTGGCAGGAGGAAGGGGGGAGTGTAACGGAAAGCAACCCTCTGAGGTATCCGAGCCATCTGCCACCTGCGTTCACACCTCCCTGAGCAAGCGGGGGAAGAAAGAGAGGACAGGAGAGAGGGGACGGCGACACTGGGACATGACAGAAGTGGAAGCCAGTCTGGGTGAGGTGAATGAGGGCCCGAGTCGAGCCCCCTCCCTTTCATGGATACATCAGACATTTGTTTGTTTCAAAGGCAGGATGATTTAGCTGTTTGGAGTTAGATTCTCCACCGCTGGTCAGAGCGAACCTAAAGCAGCCCCTGCAAGCCTCAGCGAAGCTATCATTGACACAAGATGTCACAGACAAGACTTTTCCCGACAGCGCGGATCTCCGTTCTCTCATTTGCTTCTGCACAACGACTCTCAGCAGGAAATTGGACCCGAATGGTGGATTAATGATTTATTCATTGATGTAAGATACCGTCAGCACCGTCAGGTGCTGGATGGTTGATGATGGATGACTGAGGTCAGAGAACGAGACGTAACGCCTGAAGATCTATCCAGTTTAATTCAACTTTATTTATGCAGCGTCTGCTACAATCAAGATTGTCTCTAGGTGCTTGAAGAGGAAGAAAACTTGAGCAGGACCAGCAGTGTTGTGCCTGCCGTTCAATTAACGCGTTCATAACATGAACTGAATGTACTGTATTACTGCCTGATGAACATAACTGTGAACTCATCTGTCATTCTGGTGTCTGTGAAGGACACGCTCTCTCAGTTCATTTTTGTTAAATGCTATGCCAGATTTCAGGCAAAAATCCGACTAAAACACACTATAAACAGGCTTTAATATGCAGCAGAAAAACACCCAGTCTGGCAACACCAGCCAGCAGCGTTGCGCCACCGAATGTGTCATCAGAACAGGAAGCAGCATGAAGGAGGCGACAGCATCGGCATGTATTTCAAGACAAAACTCGATTAGACAAAGCAGCAAAGATGCGTCGTATGATCATTTAAATTTTTATGACAAGGTCGATTAGGATGGAAAAAAAAAAATTAAATTTCTGTGCAAACTTTGCCTGCCGGCTTTCAAAAAGAAAATCCACACTTCAGTCACATCTACGGCAAAGCTGAAACGGCACATTGAACTGAAGCACCCGGGTAGCCTTTCAACATATGCGCAAGCAAATAAAAAAAAAATCAAAAGACAGTCAACCCAAATTTCATTAACTCCCAGCTGCAGCTGTTGGTGCAGTATACTGTATTGTCGGAGACCTGCAGTCATTGAGTAAAGTGGAAAGCCCGGCTTAATTAAATGTGCTAACAATGTGCTATCAACAAAAAAAGTACAAACACTCTTAAACAATACATTTAAAAAAAGCAAACTTAAAACTGAACTGTCTGAAATTAAGGATTCAAAATTTGATATGAAGATGAAATCTGATGCATTTTTTCAGTGATAAAACTGATAAAATAATTGCTGTCTAAGGTTCTATGGCAATAATTTAAAAAATAGCTCACAGCAACATTTGGAAAAAAGAACTGAAATAATTCATTTTTGGAACTGTGAACTTAGTTCAAATTTGTTGAATTATGAAATATGAACTGAATTAGTTCATTTTAAAATTTGTGAACTGAACTTTGAACTAGTTCATGTAGAAAATGAACTTTCCCAACATTGAGGACCAGGGTTGTAAGGAGGGGCCTCCTTTTGAAGGGTTAAGGAGGAGGAGAAGGGGAGACAGGACAGAAGAAGAGAAGAAGTAAATATTTAATTTAAGAAAGGCCTTAATGACAACATAACGTTCTGGTGTTTGACTAGTTATGACAAAAATGATCCCAAGCTGGTGGTAGTGGATCCACTTAAAGTTCCGCTCCACGAACATCTTGTTTTGAACCAATCAAAGGCATCTATTTTTTGGTCGGATTGTGTTTGGCGGATCTCGGTGACTTTCACTTCTCGCAGGGCTCACGGACCCCCTCCCACGTTTCGCATGTCTGCCCTTATTGAACATCACTTCTGCTCAAAAGAAAGTGAAACAATGTGGAAGTTCAAGGTTTGACCTTATGTGATGTGGAATGGCAATTTGCCACAGCGGGCACTTTGATACATACAAATGACGAAAGAAGGAAGATGTTGCAGCCCCTCGCAGTGAAAGGAATATGACATAACCAACCTTGCAAATGTGTGTGTGCTTCAGCAGGTCCAAGCAACAGGGGGGAGGTTCTTCTTCTTCAGCCAGATACAACCAAAGCAAAACATTTCAAGGTTCCAAAGCTTCATGGGATGTTCTTGCTGTTGTGGTCTCATGGTGAAGGGAAAGCTGACAGGTTACCAGACAGGTGGAGAGTGGCCATCAACAAGAAGGAAATTGTGGATTAACATAGAAAAAGCAGCAGAGATTTGCTTTTGGACTCACTCGTGAAATGTGTGGATGGGATGTCGACACAAATACATTACACATCTGTACCGGAAACTAAGGAAAAAATAAGTTCCTAAATCAGATGCATGCAGCTTTTTTTAATAATTTCTTACATCACATGAAGATAAAGTGCTCCATAGTTTGCTCCATAATTTCAAAATCAAAGAATTACCAGTCGTGGTGAGCTCCGACAACACTTTTTTTTTTCTTTTCATTACACTAGGATCCAGCGTTTCGGTTCAGGTATGATGACTCATTCCTGTGTAGAACAGTTGCAAACGCTCACGGAGCAGCAAGACCACTGAGGCTCTGGCAGATGCAGCTAAAGTCTTTATCTTGAGTAACAACATCTGCATTGTTACTTCAGAAACAGCTTGCGAACCTCACAGTCTGATGCAGGGAGCGACTCTCAGCGATCTCCAAGCTGACATTTTCACCTGGGGTGTTGCCCCACCGGAACCTCTCATACCTCAACATTACTATAAGACAGTTATCACCTTTTTAAAAGTAAACAGCAGCTTAGGTCGGATATTTTTTATTTTTATTTTTTTTTGAAAGAAGGTAATAACAATGATGGGTAACGTAGTAATAGTTTTAGAATGTTGGGTTCTTGGTCCACTAGCGCCCTATGTGTTTACTCTTTGCTAACATTAATAAAAGAGCTTCCAGCTCTATGTGAGCTTGGCTAGACATTTAACACCTTTCTAATAATATAACCCACAGTGTTCTGATCTTGTTTAGTTATTCTAAAATGTTATATGTGAATAAATGAAAATTGATATTTGTAGCGAGGTTATGATGGAGATCAGCGGGGCGAAGGTTATGTGTCTGCACCCTCCCACCTGAAGTGTTGAATAACAAACGCCGTACGTCCTTTGATGCTTTTAAATATCCGTCATGGCCAAACATGACAGTGTCTAACCTGTCAATGACATGGCGGATTGCTATTGATTGGCACTGTTATTGCCACCGGCTAAATTCATTATAGGATCGACCAAGGTTGTCTGAGATGGACACAGAGGTTGAAGCTTCTCAAAGCACATGAAAGGTTAAAAAAAGGAGGAGGAATAAAATGGAAAAAAAAGAAATTCTTTTATGTCTTGGAGCTGTGAATTTGAGGGACTGTGAAGGAAAAAGAAAGCATGATGATATTTTCTTTTTTTTCTTTCAAGTAAAAAAATAAAATAAAATAAAATAAAATAAAAAACTGTTATGGTTAAAACAAATAACATATTTGACAACTTTTCCTCCATTTTAGCTGTTTTACTGTGGGCTCTCCAAATGCTGTCTGGCTGTTAATATGTTGAGGTTAAATTGGGTGAATATTCAACAATGTTTTTCCTTTATTTGGTTGGTAAAATTGCAGTCCACAGCTGCCAGAGGTTTGCACCCACATTGTGCTTGTTTTCTGCAGGTTGATAAGATCGCTGCTCGCCAATTAGCAACACATATTTAATCATATCAAGTGCCCGTGGGCACATTCTGCCATGGGGTGCTTCGTGAATCACAGGCCACGAGGTGAGTCAACACACAGTCACCAGCATCATCAGAGTGTCACTGAGGTGTGACCACTTGAGGCTGTGAGCATGTTAGCATGCAGCAGCAGCTTTTCACCGTTTGTTTGTTAAAAAAAAAAAAAAAAAACTCGCATCCTCAGTGGTTGCTTTGTATTATTAAGCCTTTATTTGACCGTTTTCATTTTTGATTTGCAGGCGATTTAACAAAATTTCATTTTGATGTGATTTTGGCATCAGAGATTTTTCTTGATATTTGAAAGAAATGTCTTTATTTGATGTCTTGGATTCCTGCTTTTCAGTCAGCCTTTAAATGCTGCTTTTCTCACATTCAAAAAAGAAACATAAACATTTAGACACAGGTAGAGGTGGGTGACAGAGCACCAGCCAGAGCTCAAGGTGGATCAAGTTACAGTTACTACATGCTAATATGTTAGCATATAAGGAATTCACTATTCCAGACTTCCTGGTCTCCAATAAATAGGTCACACGAACAGAATATCCTGAGTGTTTTCCAAACTCATCCCTCACAGCAAGGGCCAGGAGCATCATCTGTGAACTGCCAAGCATGTTTGATCCCACGCCACCTGAACTCAGCGTTATAACTGTGTTATATCAGCTCAGCTCGTTTGCTCAGCTGCATATTAAAATAACGTGTTGATTTATTTTTTTTGCAGATTGTTTTGGCTGTTGATTTGTCTTTTTTTCATTAATATTTTTACTTTTGCTATTTTGTAGTTTTTCCATAAATAAATAAACAAATAAAGAAAATGTAAAAAAAAAAAAAAATCCTCCTGAAAATCCTCCTGTTTGACATCCAAAAGAATGACCAATTAAAGATGTAAACCCGCTAAAACATAGTCAGGAAAGGTGCTTTAAGCTGAGATCATGATGCTTCTGAAAATCAAAGCTGCTGTCGTTTTCATCTCTTTCTGCCTCATCTTCATCTCTCTGTATTGATCCCAGTCTAATTTCAGCTGGCTGTGTTGATTTTGTCGATGGAGAAAAGTGACCAAATGTTGACAAATGAAAACAGAGGCGCGGCCGTCTCCCTGCATAAGCTGCTGCTTCATATTGATAGATATAAACCCTCTCCTGGACTCCATTTGTTCTTCTACCTATTAATCCGCAGCTCGGCGCACCCCAACTGGAGGCTTAGTACAGCTCTCTGTTCTCTCCCTCCTGGTTGGAGATTGGGAACGCCATAGGGGGGCCAAGGATCCTGCGGAATACCAATTGGCCACACAGGGGGGAGTGGGATAAGGGATCTTGATTATAGATTTCTCTCAAAACTTGTTTTTCCGTCCTCTTCTTCTAATCCAAGGACCTATCTGAAGGAGAAAGGCGAAAAGAGGACTTTGAGCGTGGCAGGAAGCCGCAGCATCTCAGGAAAGATGTTTTTTCACATTTCAAATAGCAGACCTCTGCTACCGCTCTCTGTCATTTACAAATTATCATCCTGACACCGAAAGGGCAGATGTTGCAAAGGGTGCACCTGGCGGATGATTGTGCGGTGCTCTGCGACGTGATTGGCTGTGCAGGGACCAGGTGTGTCAGCTGATACGGAAGAGGACGGAAAAGGAGCGGCTGAGGAAGGATTGGAATAGCTTCATTTATCATAAGGTTGCCTGCAATTGCACTCGCCTGTGTGATTCCACATGATCTGAGAGGATTTAACCGACGGTCTAAAGCATTTCCAGACAAAACTGTACAAATTGAGTTTGATAGCTGGCGACTCTGATATTCTCCTATAAATCCACTCTCTGCAGATCAGATTTGTGCGTCTAGACTCATTTAGGCTTGATTACCAACACGTGATTTACTTTTGACACCTTTAATTAAGTAATTGAGGATATTAAGTACAAATATCTAGCCTTGAATGTCAGGTTTGTCATCACAAATCTGCTCTAAATACAACCTCATCCCTCTGTTGCTGAGCAGCTGATATTTATGACAAATACTAAATCCTCAAGTCACCAAGTACCTGTTAATACTTTAGTAAATTGCAATTAATCGGGCCATTTTGGAAAAACCATACCGTTTTTCTCCCGGATGTGCGCATCCACGGGAGGAGGACATCACTGCAAGTTGCTCAAACACTGTGTGATTGCAACACAAAGCCAGAGCTTTGTGTTGCAACAGATGAAATGTGGCCTCTTAGATAGTGATAATCCAACAAATGGGCCCTGGAGGAAGGTGGTGCAGCCTCCTCTGTGGGCATGCCACTCGCTCACTCACTCATTCACTCACTCTCTCACTGCCTCACTCACTCATTTCTCATGCTTTGCAGCCGCTTTGCTTGCAAAACAGCAACACTGCCCCCTTTTGGTTAATGACCAGCTCACCTGAACAGCCACTTCCCACTTGAAACCCTAACGTCACGTTTATCCGACACTTGCCTTGTCCCATTCCTTTATGAGCCTCCACTAGGAGGCCTTTTTCCCTCTGGTCCATAAGGAGAAATGGCGGCTGCTGCAGTTTGGGAAGGCCTGCTTCAGCTTTATCTCCGACTGAGCAACTGCCAGTCAGGGCTTATTAGTCAGACGCGGCCATTTCACAAGTGCTGGAGAGTCGCAGTGAAATAGTGCTTCTGGGAGAGATGTGGCTGGGCGCGAGTCCCCACGGGAGGGGTAATTACCCGTTATGATCACTCAGAAGCGACATGAATCCGAGTGACAGCTTTTGTTAGCTTGACCGCCAAGAAGAAGCGCAGAGGCGAGAGGGGATGATTAAAAGTGTATCTGCCCTCCTTGTGTCTTTACAGGAAGAAGTATGGTGACACCCGCATGGTTTCTGAGGATGTGCCTTGACAGTAGGGTGTGGGGGGGCCTGGAGAGAGCTGCCAGTGGGATTGACAAAAGATTGTCCAAAGTGGGGTGGCGGCGGCGTGTTCAAAGTGTCCCTTCAGCTCCTCGTCTCGAGCTTTGTTGCTTGGAGACATTTGGAGAAAATGCAAATGAGGGGAGGCAAACAGAGGGCCCGCATCTTTGTATGAAGACCTCCACAAACACAGCTGCTACAGCACAGATCGGTGCAGTTAAAGGGATGTTTACAACAACTGATGATTCAGTGGCCGCAAAGAAGCAGGAAGTAGGAAGTAATCTCAGGGACGCCATCAGAGGAGTCTCTTCATATTTCCCCACTATTGGACAGCTTCACTCGTTAAGAAGCACTTGGACCAGGTTCAGAGGCCGGTGTCCGTGGCCGCACCCCAGCGGTGGCGTCCCATGCCAGTTGTTAATTAGCTTTAACTGTTGGCCAATTCATCGCAGGAACAGCTTTAATTAGAGCACAAAAATGTCAGCCTCTCCTCTACAAAGGTTTAATGGGATTTGGGTGTTTTAGGCTCCCAGTGAGTTCTGCTCACACTCCTGTAGCTCCGTGACAAGTCGCGCTTCAGACCGAGGATGGTTTATTCATTTTCAGTGCACTTTATGGTCACTTTTTTTTTTTTTTTTTTTATCTCAGCCCTTAAAGCTCTGGCTCTTGTTTATGCCACGCTAAAAATAAACATAAAACATCAGTTTGGCAGCATGGAGGAGAAGCTCAGATGCAAAAGTATAAATCAGAGCGGGAGAGAAAGAGAACGGGGAGGGTGGAACTGTATCTTTGAAGAATGAATTAGAAATGTGTGGGAGTCTCAATACGCTACACTGACAATTCCCATGCTAATAGCCTGTAAAACTAAAGTCCACTTCTGAGCATTCTATCTGCGATGTTTGTTATGTTTTCATCTCTGCATCTGTGCCGGCCGCTGGTAATGAATACACAGCATTCTTGTTACTTTTTTTATTTATTTAAATAACAAGAACGCAGCCAGTGCAAAAGACCAAAATCCGTCTGTGGGATGTAGTGAGGGGGTGGAATTCATATTGTTCATCCAAGTGCTAGAGAGGAATGCACGGTATTTCTTTTTTTTTTTTAAACTGGGATTTAATAATCAAAATGCTAACATATGCTCAAAATGTCAATATCAGAATCAATATGAATTAGAAAATGAATGGTGATATTAGCTCTGCATGTCTCCTGGTCTGTGCTGCACTTTAGCGTCAAGCTTCCTGCAGGTTAACCTGGATGTTCTGGACATTCTGGAGGACAGAAATCAGCAGCTGGAGCTTTTCTCATGTAGAAATCACTTAAAGAGTGATAGGAAATTGATCAGAGCTGCTGAGGATTACTGATTGTGATCTCCTCTGATGACCTCGCTGCTCCTAAATCCTCACCAGTGCCCAGTCTAACTGCTGGCACGGACCCACACCACAGTTCCAGGATGTTCTTGAGCAGCCGCAGCCCTGCGCTGTGTTTACCGGAGGGGATGGAGGGGTATGCCGAGGCTGGGCTATTCCCTCCTGCTCTGCACTCTTCCTCGCTCTCTACTGGCTGAAATACAACATCGACAGACAGAAGTTATTTCATTTGTTCTGCTCAATGGGAGGGGGGGATCACATGCACTTCCTGGTTCCAAAGAGAGGGTTGGGGATGGGGTCGGGGGGTCTATGTATAAAATATTTAGGCTTCTCTGCTTGCCAATTATAATTGTCAGACACAGCTTAGTGCAACCTGTCTAGTCAATGATCGGAAGCCTGTTTTCGTGATTTATTGGTTTACTGAGGTAACTCTGTTCATCCTGGGCAGTGATGAACTGCAGGCCAGCTCCTGATAACGACACAGTATCTGTCTATGAGAGAGTTCTGAGTCGAATTACAGCTGGAACCAGCTGTTTCAGGTCATAAAAGAGGTTGAATCCGTTACTTTTCTTGGCATTTGGCAAACGAGTTAAACAACATGAACAACTGTATCATTTGTCTCTTTTATTTGATGTAACGTATGATTAAAGGATTCATGGCTTCCAAACCTAATGACTTTTCCAGCATTTGGAGTCTCACAAAATTCCCTTTTTTCAGTTTAAAGTGTCTTAGAAAGACACCGAAATTGGCATCAGCATCATCCATTTCCCTGTTCATGCAGACCTTCTTTTAACTGACACACACTCTTTCTGTTTGCACTCTGATTTGTTCTCTGCTGTTCTATTATTAATAATGCAAAATTGTACTGAATTTCTTGAGTCCGGAGGGATGCTGCAACTTTGATTACAGCTGTCTACAGCCTTTATAACATTTTCAGCAGCCTTTTGACACGGGTGGGTGGACCAGCATTCAGGCCCGTGGGCAGTGCAGGGGACCTATACAACTTGGTTAAATAGTTGGCTTATGAGAAACATAGAAGGCAGAGAGAGGGAGACAAGAGAGAAATACACCTTCTCCTCCCGTGGGCTGCCTTTACGGCTGCAATGTAAGGCTATTATCAGGCCGTGTCAGAAGGGGTGAGGAAGAGGCCTCTGTAATAGTTTTTATAGGTTTACCACTGCCAGGTCGCTGCACGTGGCATTTATCTACCCCTGGAGGTGCTGCAAATTACTTTAAATTAATAAGCAGGTGCTGGATGGGACGCCTGATGGGACAGGATGTTTGAGAGAGAGCGAGCGAGTGAGTGAGATATATAGAAGAGAAACAGCGGCTGAATTTTCTAACACTACCAGATCCATGAGGCAAAGTTGTTGCCATTGATAGTTTAATTTGCCACAGAAAAGCCTAAAAATAGAATTTAAAGTCATAAATGCTTTAGCTATTTAAACCGCGTCGCCGTTTGCTAGCAAATGTGGACGATGTTCTGAGAAGTTTGGACTGATTCAACACTTGAGGTGCCGGTGTTAACCGTCAACCTACGGATGACGGCTGTAAATAAAAATGAATGAGACCGTTTCACTGACACCTGCTGTACACGGGCGAAGCCACTCAACCAGGAGATGCAGGTGCAGCCTCCTGGTACCAGTGCCGTACAGCGCTGGTCACATCAATCACCACTTTCCATGGAATGGACAAAACAATCCGACCAACACTTGAACTGCCAGCAAGTCTGTTTCAGGGCTTCTTTATATATTAGGATATAATAATTTGCTTATTTTGCAACCAAAGCATGGAGTGAAAGGTAACAGGGCCTGCTTAATGCTTTCAGATGTGGGGGGGAGTGACCTTGAGTGGCAGCCTCTGGCTTGGCGACCATCTCTCCAAGAGACTGTGCCAACCTGTCCGCTCAGATTATGTTAATAAACTTTGAAAGTCATTACTCATTATGTTGACATGGAAGGTATTAAATATAGAGAAGCAGCCATTGTCTGATGAATTCTACCCTTGTTGCGAGATCTTCTGGAGGTTTCAGGTTTGGGACCTCAGCCTGACAATCTCTGACCTTGGGCCTGTTGCTGAGGGTCTTGCACTCGTGCTCGCATCAGCTTGGTGGGAGTCACGGCAATACTCAGCACATAGAACATGCAGCGTGACTGCTGCATTGACGTGATACATGCGCTACACATCTGGACAGGCTGTAGCTACAGCCTCGTTTTCTTTCACTTCAGCACCTCCATTATAACTTTTTCTCCTCAACTCTTCCTCAGCGGAGAGTCCACTAAGTTGCAGACGGAGCCAGTTTTTACAGATACTTCCCCGGAGCTTTTCCAGGACTGAAGCACAGGTGTGCAGAGAACTTCTGCCTCATAAACATGAATTCATTTCCAAACTCTGTCAAATCAATTCCCAGCTCCTGTTTAGCATGTTGTCTCTCACTGAGCTGCAGCCCAGCAGATTAAGGGGGATCTGGCTCATACATCTCATCCCCTGCCCTAACGACACGAGGCGAGCATGCATACACACACACACACACACGCGCGCGCGCGCACACACACACACCTACACACACACACACATACACCTGTGCAGCAGGCTTGCATTATGCAGCATAATGCTCAGCCGCACATCTGCAGAGGAAAAGGCTGGATGATTTATTTATCAGCGCCCAATTAAAACTTCAGGAACAAGAACACTTCAATGGGAATATAAATATCAGATAGAGTAAGCGCTACATGACTATTTAGTCATGCAATCTGGCTCCTGCACGCCGGCGCGGCAGAGCGGAGGAGACGCTGCAGATCAGGAAAGGGAAGTGGAAACGCTCAGATCTTTTGTGCGGCAAAAGAATCCTTAATTTCAGTCTGGTAATTTTCACCACCTCCTCCGCCCTTTCTTCCCTTTCTTCTCTCAGTTCTATAAATGTGATTTCTTTTTCATGTTTCAGGTTTTTTTTTCTGTATCTTTTTTAGGGGGGAGGGCACCTCCAAACCCCGGTGCAAGCCAATCGATTGGCCTCGCTCAGTTTAGGGAATAAATGTTCTAGGCCCATCCGAAGGCTGGAGAGGGCCGATTGTTAAACTCATTGGAGAGTCAAGAGTGGCATTGTTAGTAGCCGTACGGATTTCATAGAGCAATTTCTATCCTTGGAATCGCATGTGAATTGCACACCTTGTTTGTCACAGGCAACGACGTTATTTTTTGTCGTTGCCTGTGTCGTTGCCTTTTGTCGGCGTCACATCAGCGACTCATCTTGCTTTATTCCGTCTCTCACGGAGACGCTGCCGCTGCACTTGGATGTCCTCTAATAGGCTGAAAGTTTGGAGGAAAAAAAGGCTAAATATTTACCTGCTGAGCTGGTGCTGTATTTGAAATGATGATGATGATGATGATGATGATGATGATGATGATGATGATGATGGTGATGAATCTATTGCTCTATAAGAGAAACTTGTGTGCAGTGAAATTCAGCCAATCTGTGAACTGATGTTTCTAAATGTGAATAACCCGATAGACAGTAACAGCATTCCTTCTGATGCCTGTCAGCCTCCTCAATGAAGTTGATGCTGAAAGCCAGGCTGATGTGCCATAATTACACACTAACACTCCCCCTGTTGTTTAAAAATGTGTTGTTGTTTTTCATGCACCCCTTACAGTGATGTGAGCATCCTCAGAAGGAGGGAATCCACATAAATTCCAGTCTCACAATAAGACAATTTCTAATTCAGGAGCACAAGGTTGAATTTCAGGTGGAAGGTGTTAGACCTGTTAGCGTTGCCGCCTGAAAACAAAAAGGTTGGAGGTCAAACACGTGCACCTCACCACAACAAGACTTTACATTTGGGAAAATCCACTCCACTAGAAGCATGCGGCCCTGCAGATTTCCGTCATACCTAGGTTGTTTGATCCCGTCTCATCTTTTTTCTCCTCCCGTCATTCATCCAGACAGGACAGCTGGTTACGATGAGAGAATGAGATTGACAGAGGAGGTGTTAATATCTGTTGATGACATGTGCGAGTCATCTATCTCATTTTCTTATTATTCTCCACGCCTGTCATCAAGTGTACGTGTCAGCCGAGCCGTCTGTTTGACACACGCTCTCGTCTGTGGTAACCTCGTGGGGCCTGTGGGCAGAGGAACCAGGTAAAGATTTGTCAGGCGGGTCGACAGCACAAACCGGCACATGGGCAGAGCCGCGGATGATTTATAGGGCTTATTTCTGAGGATGGTAAAGTGAAATTAATCATGTTCCCACCTGAAAATGCTGCTCAGCGGTGACAAATGACAAGCTGCCAGGGACAGACAGTGAGCCATCCATGAAGTGTCTGCTTATGTGCTCCTTTCTCAAACAGGCTGACCCACAGCGTTGGCTCTCCAGATGCCCCACCTCACCTGAACACCTTCCCTCCACAAGCTGGCTGGTGCCATGTGCAGTGTGGCCTTCCATGCCCCCTTCTTCTCTGCTCTCTCCTAAAGAAATGATGATTTAAGGACAGATGGAGAGAGAGTTCTCCTGTCTCATGGCTCAGCCAGTGCAAGAGAAGAATCACATTTTGCTTTAAAATTTGGGGATCAAAGTGATGTTGATAAGCAAGTAGAGATTCAGTTTGAGAACAACTTTTAGCCCCACATGGGGCTCTGTACACTCATACTGAGGTAAACAGGAACTTTCTACACAATTTATGGAGTCAATCCAATTCATTTTCAAAATAAAACACATCTGTTTCTTTTTTTAATAACAGGAAATCATGGAAAGAATAATCACCAGATAGGGAAGAATGTATCATGTCTGTATTTTAGTTTGATATTGTGTTTCCTGTTTTATTTTGGTAGTTCAGTTTCCTGGGTGTGTATGTGTTTTGTGTGTGTGTGTGTGTGTGTGTGTGTGTGTGTGTGTGCGTGCGTGTAGCTTTACCTTTGTTTATAATTTTCACCTGTGTGTCGTTACCTTCCCACCCTTCTGCCTATTTAAGGCGCACCTTTGCCCACTTCTGTGCCAGATGGTCTTTGTTACTATGGTGTGAAAGTGCTCTTGTGATTTTGTTCCTGGTTTGACTCTTGTGTGTGACTGTGTTTGGTGCTTTTGTTTTCTTGGACTCTGGCCTGCTTCCTGCCTGTTTTTGTCTGCCTGGTTCTGCCTGCCCTCCTGTGTATGACCTGTTGCTTCCAGCTGGATTAAAAAGCTGTTTTTCCTGGATTTTGATGCCTGTTATTTTCCTTCCTTCTGCACTTGGTTCTGCTCTCCTAGGCCCCTTTACATAATGAGAGTAAATAATAAGTAATTTCATCAGTGTCCGTGACTAAAACACTACCAGTATACAAACACATGCATGATGGATTAAATGAACACTAAGAGGTCAGGGTCCTTTGTGGTGGTCCTGATGGTCTTAACCCTGGTACCATCTGCTGCTTTCATTTATCCATATGCATCTTTTCCCATCAGTGTTGCCTAAAATAAATACTCTTCAACGGTATCTCTGATGTGGGTTGATGGCACAGCCTAGCATCCAGAATTCATCAGCGACAAACCCGAAGCCAAACTATTAGCGCGTTTGTCGAGGTGCAGGCAATTTCATTACACTTTCGACATGGCGTCTCAAAAAAATGTCAATTCCATTTTTTCATTTTCGTCTTTGCCCCTGATCCATCCAAAGAAAATCATGTTAAAAGCTGCGTTGCCTTGACCTGAAGTATGAAAAGATAAATAGCAGCATCAACTGACCTGTTGATGTCCACGGCCACGTGCTCTCCGGGTACTGCACAGTGTTTTCACTGGAGGAGCAGCAATATGAATGTCATTGTACGCATTTATGCGGTTTCGACCTTGCAACCACTCGCGCTGAAGAGCAAAACACTCGATCAATGGTTCTGATGGTTTTTCCTTCACGGCTGTACTCAGTCACGGATGGAAATGTGTGGGCGGGCAGTCACGCTCTCCTCTGATTTCAAATATGTTGATTATATCATCCTCACCGTGGTTCGTAGATAAACCTGCTGATCTGACTTATATCCTGTCACCGACTGTTGGGAACAACATTCTTTAAGTGCTCCGCTCAAGCCTTTTGTGTAGCATACAACATTCATCTGGCCGTCCACGGTGAACAAATCCCCCTCATTAAAGTCAGGAAGTGATGCTGCAGCGCTGCCTGAGACGATTACACTCCATAGTTCAGGTTAAGCTTTATTGCCCTGATATTAGCGGCCTCTGATAAAACGCCCTCCTTTTCCTTTCACTCACCTATTGAATTGGATGAAGAATTGTTTTGTTTTGTTTTTTTTAAACCTGGAGCGGTCACCTATGACATGATGTGCGCTCCGCCATGGAAACAATCTGTAACTCTGACAGCTGCATAATTACCAGTGACGTGTTACAGGTCCATTTCACTGGATGCACTGCATCTTTTTTTTCATCTCCATATTATGTAAATGAAGCAAAACGATGCACCATTTACCACTGCCTCCGCCGGTAACAACGGCAATTCTTCTTCCCTGCAATTCCCTTCATGCCTTGCTCTCCCCCTTTCACTCATCCTCCTCCGTCTGCTTCTCTTCATTTCCCCTGCTCCCCGCTCTGCTTTTCTCTCCAATTTAACAGCATTTGAAGCCACGGAGCTCCTCCAGCACATTAGCTGTTTTACAGCTTCTCCAGGAGCGTGCATCTAAAATGTCAGCACTACAAATGTCTCTTCCACATCCCATTATTTGTCCCTAAATGTTAAGCGGTTATATTCACACATTGTTACGTTGACATTTGAGGACGAGGAGCCATAGCGGGACTTTGTGATTTGCTGCGTCATTAGATATCATTTGCAAACGTATGTGACCCAAGTCCATTTGTTCCTTTTTGAAAAATGGTGCACGAATTAAACGGTGGCAGACAGACTGAGGGCGATCGTCTCTAAAAAGCAGACTTTCGTCTAAAAATTGGCAAAAGAGCTGCACAAATCTAACCCGGAGGCACAAAACTGTTATTTTCTTCTAAAAAGAAAGCGAGACAGATTATCTTTTAATCTAATTAAGTGTGAAATAAAAATGTTTTGGCGTTTTCCTGACCCGACGAATGTCCAGAACAGCTTCGGAAGACGGGTGAAACAGGACAAAGGCCACACAAACTCCATTTCAGAAATGCCCACTGAATGGGTCCTATTGGCTGCCTCCCACCTGCTGCTCTGTTCTCTTTGTATGCACCTACATCTCCCCTCGGAGCATATTTACATCTGACCTTTTTCTTTGGTGCTCGCCGAGCCCGTTTTCATGAAGCTGTCTTCAGACAAGAGAAGCTGTTGTGTTGTCTTTTAGCATGCGCTCATTCACTCATTACATCGGGATGTTAATAAGCAGTTATCTCTGTCAGATCTGCTTGGGGGGGCGGGATTTTAGATAATTAAGGTTGAGTCAAATTTGGATCAATTATTTGGTGGTTTTCTTCTCTGACATTCATGATTATGAAGCACAGTGAGAAAAAAATCTGTTTATTTGGGCAGAGAGAAGAGATGCTGCTAAAAATTAGGACATACGATGGGAAAGGTTGCAGTAGGAGAAAGAGAACAAGGGCAAGGTCGGGTAGGTTTTATCAGCCACAATGAAAGTAGCATCAATTGATGGAGCTGTGTTACAAGGTCCCGCCAAGTTCCTGTTGGAGAAGAGCACGTGAAGAATTTTTTTGGTGCTCAACTCATCTGCAGTGATTCTGTTTAGGGTTAGATCCAGGACCCGTGCCAGCCTCCTTTAGACAGCACGTATCTGAGGAGAGCAGGCGTGAGTGGGAGGGATAGAGAAGCACACATAGGCAAGAGGATAGCGTCTCCCAGGGACTGTGATGCAGCCAAACAACAAGTCTGCTGCGGAGGGAGACAAGCGAGATGAAACAAAGAGGCATATTTTTGTTGAAATCCTCGGAAATGAAAGTTGTCTGTGTTTGGTAACAGAAGACAATGTGCAAACACAGTGGAACATACATGAACATTATCAGCGTCGTCTCACAGCGTCCTCAAGGCTGTTCTTCATCTCCAATCACGACCACATCTACAGATCTGCGAAGACACCGCCAACTTTCTGAGATTAGCCATCACGGTACAGGCTGAATGTGAGCTGGTGAAATCACTGGGAGCCCAAATCAAGGAACATTTCTTTTTGGGAGTCGAGCCGTAACAACAGCACTTCAAATCCTTTAAGTGCCACTGAGAGCCACAGCTACAAAATGGTATGTGTGTGTGTGTGTGTGTGCATGCGTGCGTGCGTGCATGTGTGTTTGGCGGAAAAGAGCTGAAACATTGCTTGAACTGGATAATTGACTGTTGCTTAAAGAGCCTTGATTAATTCGTTTAAGGACACCTTTGCAAGATAAGATAAGATAAAATAAGATAAGATAAGATAAGATAAGATAAGATAAGATAAGATAAGATAAGATAAGATAAGATAAGATAAGATGTACTTTATTTAATCCAAGACATGGGAAATTACAATTACAGCAGCAGTCAGTAGCAATAATAGTAACCTTGACACTATTTACAAAAAGAGCAGATTACATGTGCAAATGAGCAGCATGAAAATGTGCAAATGTGCAACATGAAATGTCACAACGTCTGCCAGTGATCTGCTGAAGCTGACAGATCGTGACACCTTTCCTCCAGTTGTAATGCGTCAAGGCCATATTTCAATCTGCACAGGGTCCCCAAACAGAGATTCCTTCAAGACACCCTCTGACCTCTGACTTGAGCTCACGACTCTTTGGAATGCTTAAATTCCTATTTTTACGCATACAGAAGGTCATGAATTCAAAAGAGGTTGGGCCAAATCTCACAGAGATGAGTTCTGATTATCGATCTTCTGCTGCGAGGGTAGCTGCTGGGAGGATTCAGGCAGGAGAAATTTCACCAAGGCATTACTGTCACCTGCAGAACCATGTTCAAATGGGGAACCTGTACCTCCAACCACGTTAACCCTTTAACGCAGGAATTCTGGTCCAGGAAGACCTCTGTCAGAGGAAAAAAGCAATTCAAATTATAACTTTTGATGCATGATGTGCAGGTTAATCAACAAATGATTCAATGTAATTTACTGACAACTTATAATGAGGAGCTTTTTCTTTTGATGCCGCATTGGTGTAACCCAGCTGATAAATAGCTGATACATAGATAATAAATAGACAATAAATTGTTGATAAAATAGGATTAAAAACAGTAATAATAAATAGCTGTGTGGATAATTCTGGTGTACAAATTCATGAATATTAAGCTAATCTTTTTTAAAAATGTAAGTTGAATGGAGAGGTACAGTATTTTTGTTGTATAATTTGACCATAGACACTTTTATTTTGAAACGCTGTAACTTCCACGATACTCTCTTGCTTGTTTCCTGTGAAATGTAGTTAAAATGTAGAGCAGAGAAAAGAACAGCAATTTGGACGGGCACCATGTTTAGCTATCTTTGTGAGCCTTGAACTTTAGAAAAGAGTTGAAATAGTTGGCTTAAACACTAGATTTTTTTGAAAAAGAATCTGCAATAGTTAAACTAACAGCCTGTGGATGCTGTTGATGACTAGAACTACTTTTATCGTCACCTGTTTAGATTCTCACTCATCCAGGTCATAGTTATCCAAAGTTAGATCTCTCTGTGTGCAATTGGACTGTAAGGTTTCCTTGAAAACGTTTTGCCCTCTCTCTAGAAGGCTTCTTCAGTTCTGGCCAGAAAAAAGATAATGTTGTACAACTGATGAACAAAAGAGTGAAAACACCTGATAGGAAAGTGTGAATGTGAAATAGACCTGCAAAAGAAGTGTACAGACATACAGTATACATAACTTTAAATATAAATACAGGTCAAGTTGGATTCGGAATCCCATGAAAAGCCTGCGATCTCAATAGATGGCGAGCCCCCCCAGCTTAATCTCCAAGCCATTGAATCTTGTCCACTCAAGTGCCCTTGTCCTAAGTGCCTGTGGTAGGATTGTACCAGCCACCCAACTGGTTGCCATATAAACTTGACACTGACTTGAATTACTTGACGCTGACTAAACACTTAACAAATGAACCTGAAAGAACTGAACTTTGCAAACTAAAAGAAAACCAGCTGAACAATATGGTAAAGGACAATTTTCTTTATTTTCTTTTTCCATTTAAAGGGCACAATTTATGTATATGTGTATTTTGTATTGGTTGTTTGTTCAGTTACAATACAACAGTTAAATTGTATCATATCATATCATGTGTTTTTGGTCATTGCACTTTGACTTTGCTCCTAGACATACCTAGAATCTGCAAGGTGTACATACCCCGTAGTGGGTTGCATTAGTTTAGACATTTTTTATTTTTATTCCTTGTGTAACGATGATGATGCAACGAACACAGAAGGCGTAGGCTTATGCATCTGTGGCAGCCAATCCAGTAACAGAACCAGTGTTTGAGCAGCTTTCCTCTTTAGTGACCACTGTGCATAAGAGGCTTAAAGACAGCCAGGACATTATTATTATTATTATTATTATTATTATTATTATTATTATTATTATTATTATTATTATTATTATTATATATTTTTATTATTATTATTATTATTATTATTATTATTATTATTATTGTTGTTGTTGGATTTCTTGGACAACCATGAATCATAAAGCCTTTGCATTTCAAGTAGATACAACATGCAGCCACCTCCCTAAATGAATATTTGCACTGGGAGATGTGAGAAAAGAGATGGACTGTTGCATGGATGGAGGCAAAGATATCAAAAAAAAAATCTTTTCTCTCAACAGGTCATCCCTTAATAATCCACTCATTATCTGGCATTTCTCTGTTCGCCATCGGACCTCAGATTGCCATGAAATGCAACCTGGACCTCATCAGCTTTGACTGTCTGAGAGAAAAAGAAGCGGCAAGGCCGGAAAGAGCATGAGGGGGCTTCAATGAATGCTTGGTCAGACACTTCACTATGGGAAGACAGAGAGAGAATCATTTGTGGAGGCAGGTAGGAGCCATGCATGGCTTACGAAAGAATAATTGCTACCCTTTCAAGAGCCAATTTTAATTGGCTGAGCTGTTATTGGGGGAATTTGAAGACAAGAAAAGAAAATGATGGAGTTGGGGAAGGAAAAGGAGCAATAAAGCTTTATGAAAAGTTTTCCTTTATCGTTATGTAATTATGAGATTGCTGCACTTGCAACTTTTTAAAGTAGGATTTTAAGGTTTCTTTGTCTTTAAATAGAGCAGGGGGTGCAAGTGAACTTTGGAATGTGAATGATTATTTCAACTGACCAGGTTCTTCCAGTGGTACTGAGACCCAGACATTGTCCTTGGGCACTTTAGTACTAGTGCTGTTGGGTCTGTTTCCCACAGATGGTCTGGTCTGTTTGGGCAGGTCTGAAAGCTTATCTTAACTTGTAAACTCTGGTGAGTGCAAATAGACTATACAGTGGATCAACGAGAGGAAGCAGACAAGGGGAGGTAGAGGAAGTTGAGATGGGGAGTAGTGAGGAGGTCTGTCATTGTACTGGACAAGCTGCCTGAAATAGAAGGAGATCAGCTTGCTGTCCTGGCATTTCTTGTTCTTCTTCATGCTTCTTTTTCGATGCTTCTTACAGAGATGCTGCAGAGGTGAAAAACAGGGGAGCCAGTGGTCAGAGAAAGTTTTTCCATGAGTTACAGAGAGGGAATATTTCACCGAGTGCTATTCGAACTGCAGTGTAGAGAACTGAAAGATAATTGCTTTTCTTTACCTGGACTCTCTTGAAACAAAACTGAATACCTGGATAACAAGGAGGCGTAATAAAAGATGAAACATTTTGCTTTATGCTTTACTTTAGTCTTTAATGCCATTCCAGTCAAATGACTGCATTAACGCAAACATTCTTTATTAAGTTTTGATTCAGTGGCGCAGTCCATCCCTTTGTTCTTTCCTGTATTGGTCTGTGTTAGAATGTGCTTTCAGCTTCAAGGCCACAACCTGAAATGTAGCAGTAATAGCTCAGTTCACTTACGCATTGGCTAAAGTTAACTATGTAATGGAAAAAAGAGGGGAAAAAATGATTGTCATTAATGTTTTATTTAAAATTTTTAGTTTTGGCAATATTGATATGATCTCAACTGCTCTCTGGCCAAATAGTTAATATTCCATTTTTATAGAAAATGTATGTTTTTACAGAGTGAACTGGGTCCAGACTATGGGAAACAGCAGCCTTTTTTAACTTTTTGACTGCCGTTAAATACCTCACAAAGTTTTGTCATGTTGCTCAGTAACATTTGAAGAATGAAAAGCAACTTGTAGGTCTTATTAGATTTGAAAACTGCAGTGTCCATTGGCTCCTGGTTTACAAAATGAACTGATTTTAATAAATCTACTCTGGAAACTGTGGAAGTTCTGAGTATTTGTCAGATAATCTCGAGCTTTAAACTTCTTGTACTCTTGTTATTTTCATCTCTTGCAAAAAGTCTGTGTTAGGGTCGTCTAATGGCCTCAAACATAACTTTTTTTTTTCCTTTCTCTTCTGTTGCTTGAGGCTATTAGACATTGCTGACTGCCCAGTAAGGTGTTGGTGTTCCCCAAGGTATTGTCTGTGTAGATTCTCAATCATCCAGGTCATGGTTATCCAAAGTAGATTTCTCTGTGTCAACTGGACTGAAAGGTTTCCTTGAAAACGTTTCGCCCTCTCTCCAGAGAGCTTCTTCAGTTCTAAGTTTGCTGGGGCAGAGCTTGAAAATATAGCCCTGTGGACCATTGGCATGTTAATTGTCCGGGGGTTCACCTGAGAGTCCTTGGCAGGGTGGTTGGCAGGGTCGTTCATCTAGTTTCGGTTGGGGTGCTTCCCCTTTGTCTGTTGGGTCACATGTTAATGAGTCTCCAGGTCTGGTCAAACAGCGTGAATGTTTGGAATGCTGACGAAATGAGTGGAGAACTGCATTGTACGTGGGTGACAGAAAGTGCCTTAGTCCACCACCTCTGTTTAAAGATGGTTTTTCCAACTTGACGTGGATGGCTTCCTTGACACCCCTCTCAAACCAGCGATCTTCTCTGGCCAGCACACGTACTTGACTATCCTCAAAGGAGTGTCCGCTGTCTTTTAGGTGTAGGTGTACTGCTGAGTCCTGTCCTGAAGAAGTGGCACGTCTGTGTTGGGCCATTCGTTTATGGAGGGGCTGTTTGGTTTCCCCAATGTACAGTTCCTTGCATTCCTCCTGGCACTGTACAGCATAGACAACATTGCTTTGTTTGTGTCTTGGTGTCTTGTCTTTTGGGTGGACCAGTTTCTGTCTGAGTGTGTTGGAGGGTTTGAACTGTACTGGAATGTCATGTTTTTGGAAGATTCTCCTGAATTTTTCTGAAACTCCAGACAGGTAGGGGATAGAAATGCTGTGACGTTTATTTCTTTCCTCTTCTTTGCTGGGGTCTCGTTTTCTGGAGGTCTTTGTGAAGGCCCAGTCCGGGTAACCACATGTTTTGAGTGCTGTTTTTAGATGTTCCTGTTCTTTCTTCTTCCCTTGGGTTGTGGTGGGTACTTCTTTGGCCCTATGTTGTAGGGTTTTGATAACACCAAGTTTATGTTCCAGTGGGTGGTGTGAGTCAAAAAGAAGGTACTGATCTGTGTGGGTGGGTTTTCTGTAGATTTCAATACTAAGATTTCTGTCCTCCTTGATCTTGACTGCACAGTCCAAGAAGGCCAGACTGTCTTCTTTTACGTCCTCTCTGGTGAATTTGACGTAATCATCTGTGTTATTCAGGTGGGTTGAGAACGCTTCCAATTCTTTTGTTTGAATCTTGACCCAGGTGTCATCAACATATCTGAACCAGTGGCTGGGGACGGTTCCTGTGAAAGACGACAGGGCTCTGTTTTCAACCTCCTCCATGTAGAGATTGGCAACTATGGGAGACACCGGTGAACCCATGGCACAACCATGTTTCTGCCTGTAGAAGCCCTCTCTGTATTGAAAGTAGGTGGTGTTCAAACAGAGGTCCAGCATGGTGCAGATTTGGGTTGGTGTTAAGGCTGTTCTCTCTGGAAGGCTGTCGTCCAAAAGGAGGCGCTTGTGGATGGTCGCTGTTGCCTCAGTGGTAGGGATACACGTGAAGAGGGAAATGACGTCGTAAGATACCATGGTCTCCTCAGGTTGTAGTTTGAGGCGACTGACCTTTTTAGCAAAATCCTGGGAATTACTGATGTGGTGTGGGGTGTTGCCAACCATGGGAGCCAAGATGGAGGCCAAGTATTTTGAAATGTTGTATGTGACAGAATTGATGCTACTAACTATTGGTCTGAGAGGGGTCCCTTGTTTATGGATCTTGGGTAATCCATAGATGCAAGGGATGGCTTCTCCTGGATATAAACGGTAGTATTGTGGTCTGTCAATGGCTTTTTCCTTTTCCAGTTTCTGGAGAAGATCTATTACTTTCTTCTTGTATGAGCTGGTGGGGTCCCGTTTGAGTTTCTCGTATGTGTTAGTGTCGCTCAGGAGGTTGAGTATTTTGGTGTCGTAATCTGTGGTGTTGAGAACAACTGTGCATCTACCTTTGTCAGCTGGTAAAATGGTGATGTCCTTGTCTTTTGCTAATGATGCAAGGGCTCTTTTTTCTTCCATGCTGATGTTGGAGGCTGGAGCTTTGGCACTGGATAAAGCAGCAGATACCTTCAGTCTAATCTGTTCTGCTTCAGCTTCAGGGAGTTTGTTGTTTCTAATGGCTGTTTCTGTAGCTGTGAAATACTCAACCTCCTGAGCGACACTAACACATACGAGAAACTCAAACGGGACCCCACCAGCTCATACAAGAAGAAAGTAATAGATCTTCTCCAGAAACTGGAAAAGGAAAAAGCCATTGACAGACCACAATACTACCGTTTATATCCAGGAGAAGCCATCCCTTGCATCTATGGATTACCCAAGATCCATAAACAAGGGACCCCTCTCAGACCAATAGTTAGTAGCATCAATTCTGTCACATACAACATTTCAAAATACTTGGCCTCCATCTTGGCTCCCATGGTTGGCAACACCCCACACCACATCAGTAATTCCCAGGATTTTGCTAAAAAGGTCAGTCGCCTCAAACTACAACCTGAGGAGACCATGGTATCTTACGACGTCATTTCCCTCTTCACGTGTATCCCTACCACTGAGGCAACAGCGACCATCCACAAGCGCCTCCTTTTGGACGACAGCCTTCCAGAGAGAACAGCCTTAACACCAACCCAAATCTGCACCATGCTGGACCTCTGTTTGAACACCACCTACTTTCAATACAGAGAGGGCTTCTACAGGCAGAAACATGGTTGTGCCATGGGTTCACCGGTGTCTCCCATAGTTGCCAATCTCTACATGGAGGAGGTTGAAAACAGAGCCCTGTCGTCTTTCACAGGAACCGTCCCCAGCCACTGGTTCAGATATGTTGATGACACCTGGGTCAAGATTCAAACAAAAGAATTGGAAGCGTTCTCAACCCACCTGAATAACACAGATGATTACGTCAAATTCACCAGAGAGGACGTAAAAGAAGACAGTCTGGCCTTCTTGGACTGTGCAGTCAAGATCAAGGAGGACAGAAACCTTAGTATTGAGATCTACAGAAAACCCACCCACACAGATCAGTACCTTCTTTTTGACTCACACCACCCACTGGAACATAAACTTGGTGTTATCAAAACCCTACAACATAGGGCCAAAGAAGTACCCACCACAACCCAAGGGAAGAAGAAAGAACAGGAACATCTAAAAACAGCACTCAAAACATGTGGTTACCCGGACTGGGCCTTCACAAAGACCTCCAGAAAACGAGACCCCAGCAAAGAAGAGGAAAGAAATAAACGTCACAGCATTTCTATCCCCTACCTGTCTGGAGTTTCAGAAAAATTCAGGAGAATCTTCCAAAAACATGACATTCCAGTACAGATCAAACCCTCCAACACACTCAGACAGAAACTGGTCCACCCAAAAGACAAGACACCAAGACACAAACAAAGCAATGTTGTCTATGCTGTACAGTGCCAGGAGGAATGCAAGGAACTGTACATTGGGGAAACCAAACAGCCCCTCCATAAACGAATGGCCCAACACAGACGTGCCACTTCTTCAGGACAGGACTCAGCAGTACACCTACACCTAAAAGAAAGCGGACACTCCTTTGAGGACAGTCAAGTACGTGTGCTGGCCAGAGAAGATCGCTGGTTTGAGAGGGGTGTCAAGGAAGCCATCCACGTCAAGTTGGAAAAACCATCTTTAAACAGAGGTGGTGGACTAAGGCACTTTCTGTCACCCACGTACAATGCAGTTCTCCACTCATTTCGTCAGCATTCCAAACATTCACGCTGTTTGACCAGACCTGGAGACTCATTAACATGTGACCCAACAGACAAAGGGGAAGCACCCCAACCGAAACTAGATGAACGACCCTGCCAACCACCCTGCCAAGGACTCTCAGGTGAACCCCCGGACAATTAACATGCCAATGGTCCACAGGGCTATATTTTCAAGCTCTGCCCCAGCAAACTTAGAACTGAAGAAGCTCTCTGGAGAGAGGGCGAAACGTTTTCAAGGAAACCTTTCAGTCCAGTTGACACAGAGAAATCTACTTTGGATCCCCAAGGTATTGTTCTTGAACCTCTTGAGTTCTTTGTACACCGCGTCTGAAGGTATTTCTCTAGCTACATTAGTTTTCATCAAGTAATAATGATAGACTATAGTAATATTTGTTCCAATCCCAACATTCTAATTCCAAGAGAGATCTGGAACCTCTTTGTCAGTCCTGTAGAACGTTGTATGTGTTTTCATCTGACGTCAAAATACTGCAGCTCGAGTCATTACTGGGGCAAAGATGCACGACCACATCGCTGCTTGAATTGATTTGAGAAATAACTCACATTCAAGCCCTTTAAAGCCATGTTCCTGAGCATTTTTTTTTCTTTTTTTTTTTTTTCTTTTTTTTGCTGATCTGATGTAACCTTATTGATGCCTGATAATTGGAAGATGGATTTCTGCTTTGGTGGGTGGCGACTCAAACACAAACACGCTGACAGCTGAACTCTTTCCCCGGTCCAGGTTTTGGGGTATTTCTGTCATCTTCTTTGGTTCTTTTTGAATAAATCTTTGCTTGATTTGCTCAAATGTTTATTTGTAATTCTCATCATAGCAGTAACATAGTCGTAACCATGTACCAATACTCAGTAGAATGTCACTGCCCCCAGCCCCTGCACAGAAAAGCCACCCTGCCTGCGTGAAGAAGGAGAGTTGTGGTGCTAAAACCCTTCTGACAGGAATGAATAGCTGCTGGGTGCACCTCAGTCATGGTGTCAGACATTCACTGTTCAATAAACATCACAGGCGCAGAGACGACAGACTTTTCTTCACAGCAGGGACTCCAGGCGCCTTTGATGCAGAGAAATATTTAGCTTTGCGAGAGTCGGTGGTGAAGTGTATAAGAGTCCAATGCCTCTGATACATAAACCTACACTGTAGAATATGTGACCTCACATTTCCTCTCTAAAATCAGGAAGCAGAGGGAGGAAATAAACGTCCCTGAAAAGCTGTTGCACTGTGGAAGAACAGAGTAAAGGACACACACGTACTGAGCCTTAGCAACCATACCTGAGGCTGAAACTGGTTCTGTTGACAAATTATATTTTATGTTCTGCTAAAAAAGCTCCTGAGACAATAATCAGGAGACAAATATTGTCCATAGACTCAGACAGGTGAGGTGAAGACTGCTCAAACCTTGATTTCTTTTTTTGGGCAACACTTAACAAAGAAGCCTAAACTGGACCAGGTTACCAGGAATAAGACAAACCAAATCCTACATAAAAAAGTAAACGGGACCTTTCTGCTACATTCTTAGTTTATTAATTAAAATGGGTTTCAGGACACATGATGTTTGGCACAACATTTTTAATTAACCTTTTTTTGAACTTTCAAAGATCTTCGATTGTTTTGAAGGTTCCGACTTTGATGACATTTTTTCATCACCTGGATGTTCTTCTTTGATCCAAGCCTCCTGTTATCAGCAAATTAAGATGTGCACAAAGATTGTGAAGTACCGTTGAGATTGGAGAAAACCACGTTTTCCACAGGATATTAACAAAAATTCCTTGAATGCAAGAGTCACACAACAAAGGTCCCAGAATAGATTAAAGTGATTCCTTGATTTTAAATCAGTTCTGTGAAACATTAGCACTGCTAAATCTGCAACAACTCACCAAAAACCCTCCTGAGTGTTCAGATACTTTGAATTTTCCCACCACGCTACGTCTGCAGGTCATAACTGTCCAGGCTGCAGGCAAGGACTGGTCTCGTCCCACCTCTGAGAGGTGCTTTCACCAAAACCAGCGGGCTGGATGCTTCATGGCCCTTCCAGCCGAAGACGACAAACATTTGCTTGGCGTGTCTGATGAGGGAAGACGGTGGACCTAATGTGCTTATATGCACAATCTGGTCAAAGAACATGCAGCTCTGGCCTCCTGTTTCCAGCATGGAGGAGATGACGAAAAGCATTGAAACGAATAAAAACCTGGTTTTGAGGCTTTCCGCACAGCGTGGCCAGGCGGTACAAGTGACCCTCTGGTCGTGGAAACACAAACCACACAGATGAGCAGGATTTTCATATTTTCTCTTTCAAGTCGGATTATATGACTAGATTCTGATTTTATTAAGTCATAAGCTTAATAATGTTGGTGTATGCTTCCTTCAGTTCTTTGAGTTCTGGTGTGCATGTCTCTCGCGAGTGTTGTACGTTGCACGCGAGTGCAGCTTTTTAAGAACGCTGAGATGAGTGTTTAGAACATTGCCTTCACATTATTGGTGGCTCTACTTGAGTCTTGTACTCTGTCAGGCTGGCCGAACCCTTATTGATTCTAGGTCCATACCACTTAGAGCTCTCAGCCGCACGGCACAGATCATCCGTGTCTTTCAGCAAATAAGACTCTCTCCAGTAAAGAAACCTACAGATTCAACTTCTCTGGAAAAACCATTGGATTAAATAATCCAGTAATATGGGAGCTTTTTCACAAGGTTTTCCTGCATTTGTTGGGATATAAAGGCACACCTGAATGCCGCTTGGGCAGCCTGTTCACCAGTCGGCTGCTTCAGTCTGGCTCTGCACTTCACTGAAAACACAGCAGTGGTCATATGCTGTATCAGCGTCACCGCTTTTGTCCTTCCCCACTACTCAAACAGCTATCTGAATGATTTCAAAATGCTGCTGGGTGTTTATCTAACTCTACTGTCTCTCTGATTGTAACACCATAATGACGGTGTGCAGCTGCCATGAGAGCAATTGAACATGCAAATGGAAGGCATTAGGAATCCAAAAGTTGGGAGACAAACCAAAAAATTGACATATGTTCTTTGCATTTGAAGTGATTACTCGACACCGCTCTTCTCCCAGTTCATCCTCCATGGTTACATGTGCAGCTCCTCCAGATTATTCATCACCCAGTAGTCTCCAAAGGTGTGAAATTGTGTTGTTGAACTTGTGCTAAATAAATAAAAAACTTGTGCTAAACTTGTGAAGCCACTGTTTTTATGGAGTTGAAGGAGCGTCAGCAGGAGGAGGAGGAGGAGACGTTAGAAGCCACATTGTGTGTGTGAGAAGCTGATAATAATAATAATAATAATAATAATAATAATAATAATAATAATAATAATAATAATAATAATAATAATATGTTGTTGTTGTTGTTGTTGTTGTTGTTGTTGTTGGGAGGAAGCATAGACGACTTGCACCTGGAGGGGGAGTGCAGGAGAGAAAACTGGGAGGTTTTGATTGAGTGCCCATTGAGGTCCCGTCAGGTCTGGTTTAAAGGAATACAGGATTCATCTGAAGGAGGGTGAGAAAGATTACTTACAGTTCTCACATCTACCCAAATCCCTCTCAAATCCCTCAACATCACACTTATCAAGTCGTGTGCAGCAACATATACTAACTCTTATTGGTCTATATCACAGTGCTCTTGTATTGTCTGGTGAAGGCATACCCTATTCCATGCTCCTGATCAGCACCAGGGTCTATTCACCAATTTGCAGATTCCGCTGCAAAGATGGATTAAGCTAATTAGCAGTTAAAGGTCAAGAAGTAAAAGCATATAACCTTCAGCCAGAGCCCTGTTGCAAACGTAAGGGGGGGAGGGTGCACTCGAGCCCCCCCTGCCGCTCAGTGGGACATTTACTCTGGTCACTTAATGGTTTGGATACACAACCTCTGAGGACTCTGCCAAATTAGAGCCTTTCTCATCATGCTGGCTAATGGCTGAGACGCTGTGTTAGCAAAGTGCCGTGCCTTTTTATGGGCTGAAAGAAATGGTGGATGCCACATTCACGCTAACACATCTCTTGGCCGCTGGAGTTCCTCTAAATTCACAGCTTGGAGTCTCTTTGTGCAGTCTCTCTCTAGGCCTCATTGTAGGATTTATTTATTTATTTATTTGGAAGAGGAGAGTACTTTATTGACAAAAGTCTCCCCAACAGATGAGCAGGTAACCATTTGCTGCAGAGTGTGACAGATGAAAGAACCACCACAGCTTAGATGTACTGTACGTATGTGTGTGTGTGCGTGCGTGCGTGTGTGCGCGTGCGCGTGAAAAGTAGCTGTCTAAGACTAGTGTGATTCTGTCTTCAGTAACTATACTTGAAGCACATGGTAGTCACTTACACTCCTGTAAGTCGAAAACAAAAGTCAGCCATGTGAGTGCTAAACGTACAGCTGCACCGTACGTTAGGCTGTTTGTGATTCATCCATGTTTAACTAGTCTAAGGTGCAAAAGGTCTGAACAAAACTTACACCTGCACTCTTTAAAATGTAGTGATGTAACACGCCACAGTCTTTCCAAAAAGCCCACTAAAGCAGCGTAGCAGCATGCAGCTAATGGAATAAGAGGACTATTGCAGCATCAGGACACCTATAGTAGCCACAAAAGATTATTTTAGCAACAATGACAGCTGTCAAAGGCAGAGCTAGTGGCGTTTGTGGCTGGATAGGTGGTGGGTCAGATATCCCTCATTCAGGTGTGATGTAATGCAAAGAATAACAAAGAAAACATGGCTCCGGACGCTGCTGGACAGTATCCAGTCAGGCTGTCTTTTGGCTTGTGTGGCTGACAGAACGTCTCATACCCGGCATTTATCTAATTAAAATCAGCTATAATATAACTACCGCTGTGTACTCCTGCTTTTAAATGCAAATCATTTTGTTTGGTTTGTTCTCGGTCGTACTTTTCATGTTTCAGAGTGAGTTAATGAAAAAAAGCTGAAAGGAAAACGATGCAGCGAAGGCTAAACAATTCATGCAATTATCATACACTAACAGCAGCAGGCAGAATTCTAACTGTGACATAAAGATACTGCAATAGTTATCCAATCATTAGCTGCTTTTTGTTTTGGTTATTTTCCCCCGTCCGTCCACAGTGACATTGAAAGGCTAGATCCTTTAAACCTGCTGTTGCCATGGCAGGGAATCGCAGAGGAGTGAATGGTGCTCATACGTAGCAGCTCCTTGGCTTTCTAACCCGTACGTCTCTGCATTGTTGCCGCTCCTAATCAGTGCTGCAGGTTCGTGTCGCTCATCTTATGACACTTGGTAATTATTCTGCCACCAGAACCTCGTCCTTATTTGATGATAAAAATAAATCTTTGTTGATACAGGTGAGCCAGTTAAGAAGACGTCTTCTTTATTTGATGGAAACCTGTGGGCTAACCTAAACATATCTTCAGAATGATCCATTACACATTGTAAAGGTGAAGAAGAACTTGCCTTCCGATGTAATTTGCCACGTGACAACAAAGGTCTCAGTTGAAGCCAAAAAAGAAATAAATTAATAAATATGGTAAAGCCTGCAGACAGCAGGGAGCTGGAGCTGAAATATCAAGCGGAAGGAATGGGGGGGTTTCAGTGGGTTAGGGAGAAGAAACGCTCAGGATAAGGAACTCATTAGATGATGAGCCCATGTGTGGGTAGAGCAGGGGGGGCACTTTTTTTTTTAAAGGTCTGTAAAATTTACTGTTGTTTGAAAGGTCACTGGCTGGTGGTGGCGAGCAGCTGGAAGATGTAAACGACCCCTCTTATCAAATGTTAATGCGGGCGGTGGCAGACTCCACGTCACACACGCTAGCAGCTAGCAGACTTTGAGGTCTTGCAGGTTCCATGGAAACAATTCAGTTGATTTACATGCTGAAATGCAACCAGATAATTTGTTTTCATGGCAGATGAAATAGCAGGATGCTTCTCGTTTCTTTTTTATTTTGTGGTGGTCGTCAAATGATGAGCTCAGGAGAGAAAGAGAGAGAGAGAGCAGTGTAAGGGAAGAAAGTTTGCAAAGTCAGTTTTGTCACTCAATTGGATCCTGCTTTGTCTGCGGTGGCATACTGGAGGTTGGGTTAGGGGCTGGGTGATCCATTATGTCTATGAAAGTCCTCACAAAGATAGAAGTGCAAGGGTTTGTGTGTATTTGCGTGATAGCTGCAGATAATGGTAAAGCCTTCCGTTGCAGGAAGTGTGCTGGATATAATTTCCTTTTTGTCCCAGCTGAATGGGAGATCAAATAATTTGTGATTACATTTATTCTTCTGTAACCCCCCCCCATCTCTACCCCACCCCGCAGAAATAGGAAATGGAGACGGTAAATCCTTTAAACTTCATCATCTTCCCTTTATTTAGCAATTTTAAGACATAAAACAAGGCTCGCCTGTGACACTCCCACCCCCCACCATGTCCTTCAGAGCTATTAATAAGAATCAGACCACATGAATGGGGACATGGAGGGGGGAAAGAGTAACAAAAACAAATACAAGGCACAACACAATTAGGGCCCTTGTTGCGCGTGTTTACGAGCGCTCCAGAGACAAAACTCATTCTAATCACCCCAGCGAGACCTGATCTGGTGTTCAGGAAAAGTACCGGTGTCAGCGGTAATTACACTTGTTGTGCTGGCTTGTCTCACACACAAATGAGATGTTAAAAAAAGAAAGAAAGAAACTGGGGGGAGGGGGGGCAAAACCACAACTCTTCCCTCGGTCCCCTGACAGTGATGCTGTGTATTGCAGTACCAACCCCCACTCCAGCCTGTGGATGGGTGGACAGTGGGGGACTGCAGCAGCCCTGCCAGCCCAGGATGTCAAAAAGTCACCAGCCAGAGTAATATCTCATTTAACACTGCCCCCTGCCGGTGAACAGATGAGATGGCAGTTTAAGAAGAGAATGGAGGGGGGTTGCAGCCTCCTCGTTTGCTCCAGCCAACCACAAAACTTATTCATGGTGTAGGAGCCACACAAATGAGAGGAAAAATGGCAGCGGAAAGCAACGAAAACATCAAGGTGGACAGATATAGATTTCCTGTCTGCGCTTCGTTGCAATTATACAGACTGACTCTTTGGTGAGAGGGATGTAAATGAGGGGACTCTTTGCTCAGGGTACACCTTTAAACGAGCTTTACAGGAGCGCTGATAAAATAAAGGGGGTTCAGAGGTAAATGTGTACAACATGTTGAATTGAGAGCCTCACTACAATTCTCTCATTCATCAAAAAAAAAAAGAAACAAAGAAAAAAAAAGAAATAGGCCTCCCTCCTCTCCAGTAGCTCAATTGGCACTGTCTGGGAAAATAAACGACCCGTGGGCTCAGGCACAACACTGCGCCACAGCTGACTTGGGGAGACTCAGAGAGATGTTTTAAATTGTATTCTCCAAAGGTCACGCTCCCCTTTTCTCACAGCCACTGTTTTGTGTGCGGAATCCGCCGCCCATTGAGCCGGCCCTCCTGCGAGCGCGTCCTCGGCGGCAGCCTGATTCACAGCAGGCTGGCATGGAGAGGCTCCCACACCGCCACACCCAGATCACCAAACGTTTGATGAGGGCGGGAGGATCTGGAGATACGAGGACTGGACAGCAATGGGGGGTTGGGGGGGGGGTTAATAGGAAGAAGGCATAATCTTCTGGACCGACTGGTCTTCAGACAGACAGACACCTCTTTCAGATGTGCAACTGTGCTATTTATCGTTTTTTCTGCCACTTTGAAAATGGAAATCTCGCCCTCCCCTCTCCCTTGTTAAACCAAGGCCAAAGCACGAACCCCGTTTCTCAACAACGCTTCAGGCCGTCGGGCTTGATGGCTCAATGTTCCCTGTATGACGTGCGCTGACTCAAAGGGAGGTCTGTGCTTTTATTCTGCTCAAACTTAATACCAAAGCTTTTCAAACACCAGGGCTTTTCTTCCATACACTCAGTACAGAGTGTCTGCTTGAGTTTGTGAGGAAGGGAGGGAGCTGGAGGTGGAAACAGATGGACAAAACACCCTGTCAGAAAAGCAGATATTCATACGGCAAAGATGGCTTTTTTGCGTTTCACCTGCAGACTTACAGCAAATATTAAAGCCATATCGATTAAAGCCAAAAGAAGTCTCACATTTGCGCTGCCGAATGTGTTGGTCTGCTCCAGGGACATTCGGCACCTTCTCAGGATCACCGTGGTTGCTGCAGGTTTTCACTTTCAGCCTCTTCAAATTCAAATGCAAGCCACTGTTAAAGCGACGTCATTCAACCATTCAACAGTCGGAGTGGTCTGAAGAAAAAACACAACCTCTCTCTGCTAGTTGATTATTCCCCCGTCAAAACCGGAGACTGAGAGCCAAACGTCCTCCGAGCAGGCAGACACTATTTGAAAAGATGTTTGATTATTAAAAGTGCTTCCTTAAAAAGCCTTGGGGGCGCAAACAGTTCTGCGCCGTTTAATGCGGGTTACAGCAGGAGCAACAACACGTTTTTAATAAGACATCTGTTTAATTAGTTAAATTTATCAGTAAACAATGGCTTGCTTCTCGGTGCTCCAGCACAATATCCTCCCACACTCATCTCCTTCAGGCGTGTCTGCTATCAGACGCAGGATAATGAACTACCTCAGCAACAGACACAGAGCCTTGTTGCCATGCTGCGTTACCTCTCAGGCTGCGTCTTAACCTCCGACCTCTTGGTTTTACATGAACCGCTGACAACTTTGGTCTGTTTAACAGTGTCGTTTGAGCAGCAGGAGCCCTGTGAACAAGTCTGGTTTGTAAATCCTAATTTTATTTTATTTTATTTTATTTTATTTATTTTATTTTATTTTTTTTTTTTATGAAATTGGAATTAGAATTAAAGGCAAAGCTCTCAAAGCTGCTCAGAAAGAGCTTGTTCACACCGAGCAACTCCAATAAAGCAGCAATTTGTCGACCGACACAACTGAAAAGGCTTCAATTTGGTTTCTTTAAGAGGAACATGAATCTGAAGATCAGCAGTGGAATCACAGCCAGCAGCGGTAAATGCTGCTCTCTACTGCCATCATGTGGCCGCACGAAGAAACCCTCTCGTGTGCGTCGGTCACTGAACTGAAGCTGAGATTTATTGTTTCACTCAGATTTTCTGTAAATGTGCCTCTGAACTGGGAATTTCTCTATCAATCCACCCACAAATTGGAGTCCTGCGTGTGCAGGAAACGTGCGTCTCACGTGGATGAAACTGTCATTGTTATCAGGTGCCGCAAACAGTCAGAATTCATGTTACCACTTATTTAATCAAAAAAGATTAATATTCCCAATTTGCATCCTTAATAACCTTCCTGCTCTTGATTTAATTTGTCACAGCAAAGAATCAATGTTAATCTAATCTTGTCGAGCCTTTAATCTGGTCCCATACAGGCTTACAAATAATTACACAAGCTTCTGCAGGCCTCACCCTGTCAATATAATAAGTCAAAACCCGCAAGGCTGCATCACCTAATGATGTTTGCTCCCCTATGTCCAAGTCGAAGGATAGATGGATAGATAGATGGATAAATCAAGAGTTTATTCATCTGCCCTCCCTCTAAACTTCAGCAACACAAAGTGAAATAATCACTCGCATAATGACTCTCCAGATAAGGAGGGGAACGACATGCTAGGTTAGAGTGGAACAGAGAGCCAACAAAGGGCTGTGGGAGAGGGGAGGAAGACCTGATGGAGGAGCAGTATTTGTGAGGATTGAGAGGGAAAAGCCAGGTGGAGAACATGCTGGCAGCTTCCTTAATTAGCCTCCTTGTTAACCCCTCTCAGCAACCCTGTGTCTGCATGGTGTGCAGGTCAACACTACAAAGTATGTGGATGAAGAGGCCCGGGACGGTTTAATCTCACTGCTTTTTGTTTCATTCTCCTGGCTGTCAGCCTCTCCTACTGCGGCCTTTCCAGGTGAAGACCTGCCAGCGCACACTCACGCACACACAAACCTTCAATCTGTGAAAAAAAAATCATCAGAGAAGGACTGTGAGTGATTTGCATAGAGTGTTTGCCATCAGAAGCTGATTTTCTTCTCTGTGCAACCAGAATTTTGGGCTTTTCTGCAGAGCAGCAGCCAGTGAATGACACTTCTACTTCTTGTTTGTAGCTCAGAAACAGTTCTGGTCAGAAATAAAAGAATGCTCAAATCTGTGGCTGAGTGTGAGGGTGCTCATCTTGCAGACTGTATTTATTTTTTATAGCATCAGCTATGATGGAATCAATGTCACCATTAAATCGAGATTTTATTTGCTATGTGGGCATCAGTGGTTTTATTAGATGATCTGTCTTTTTCAGAGTGTTTTTTTATTTCTCCATAGCTGCACACTGACCTCTGACCTCACCATCCAGAGGCCAGGCTTCAGCATAGCAAGGTCATGCAATTGTACACGTAACACATGCACATGATATTTGTGTCTGTCCCTCTCCTTCTTTGCCCTATCTGTTCTCCTCCTCCTTCTCCCAGTCCATCAGAAGAAAGCTGAGGGGATACTGGAGATTATGTCATTGTCCCTCTACTCCGTGCCTGAAGATCGATAATAGAATTTTTCAGATTTTTATTTTCAGCCTGCAGAGGCTTCATTCAGCCGTCAGCGTCTCCACTTGAGTTTGGCTGAACTTCAGCAGGGTCTGAAACCCTGTGTGGAGAGCATCCATTGGACAGTTGGGCATCGAGGCTGGACAACTTATCAATAAATTCTCACGTCTTTAAATTTACCGCTGGGTGAGAGGGCTCCGGAAGTGACACTTGTCGATAAAGTTCTCTAAGTCTCCAGGCTGATTAATGCTTTTTTTTTTTTTTTTTTTCCATGCTGTCTCAAATACAGCTAGCAAAGTAATCACTATCACTTTGTCACTTAACCGAAGTTATAACCCCAAACTTCCACCAGCCAGAGGTGCTGATGGTTTCATGTTTCATGCACACACAGTGAAAGTCCAGGTGCTCACACTGATTTATCTGTCAAAAATCTGGCTTATACTGGTTTCTGTGGGTTTGGAACAGCCCCAAAAGTCACACCATTACCTCATTTAAAGTATCACAGCAAACAACTTTATTTTCTCGAACTAAACTGCACCATGTCCAACGATAATAAGACACACATATACACAGACCCACTCTTGTACTTCTAACTTCTAACCAATCTTAAAACCATGCCTTAAGCCCTCAAACAGTCCATTGAGGTTGTGAGCACCAGCCAAAATGTCCTCACTTCACAAGTGTAATGAGTATTTTGGTACTCAGTTTGTACGCACGCACGCACACGCACACACACACACACACACACACACACACACACACACCTTGTGAAACTGTAAAGGGCCTCAAGGGTTATGAAACAAAGTGCAAAAGGAAGACAAAACAAAGCCATCAAAATCCAGGAAAAAGCTCATTAATACAGGTGGAAGCAACAGGTCAAACACAGGAGAGCAGGCAGAAAAAACAGACAGGGAGCAGGCAAAACTTCAAGTCAAAGGTACCAAACACAGTCACAAGAGTCAAGCCAGAAACAAAAGCACTTTCACACCAGAGCAACAAAGACCATGTAGCACAGAAGTGAGCAAAGGTGTGGCTTAAATAGGCAGAAGAGTGCGAAGACACAGGTGAAAATCATAAACTACTTAAACAAAGGTAAAGTTAACAACACACAACCAGGAAACTAAACTAGTAAAATAAAACAGGAAATACATTATCAAAATAAAATACATCCATTCAGGTACAGAAGACAGCTCCTTTTACCCCAGTGCAAGAAAATAAAGTTTTTAAAAAATATTTTCAGATTTAAATAGTCAAATAGAATTACAGCATTTGCACTAAAGTGAGATTTTAAGGTCAGTTTGTGGTCAGAATCTGACAGAGTCTGTCCGTGTTTTTTTGTATTTGAAAATAAATGTCATGCTAACAGTCTGTTAATAAGCGAAAGGAGAGCAGCACATTGGACAGATGTGTGATAAACATGCTCCATATATACGGTTGTTATAGAAACCGTGATGATGCGCTGTTGCTGCCTGACAATGAATCACTGGAAAACGAATCATTTTCTCTAAATAAATAACTGTAACTGTTGTGAAACATTCTTCAGCTGTACTTGTATGTGTTGGTTCCAGTAATGTCTCGGTCCCAGCCAATGCTTACGCTGCACCAGTGATGACCCCTGTCAGTACATGTAGCAACCAGCAGGAGGAAGCACACACTTTTCTCTAAACTGCCTGACCTATTTTCAGCCCTGAGCCTACAGAACATTTTGTCCTCATCTCATGCATCCTCTAACGTCTCGTGCGCGGCCCTCCACTTTAAGCAGATTAAATGCCAATAGGCCGAGACACTGAAGCCAATGCAAAAGAAAACATTTCCTATTTAAGATACCAAATTTTGTGAAAACATCTCAGGTCTTCAAGTGCTCGTGCAACTAGTTCAATGTTAACTGAAAAATGGAATTTAAGTTTTTTTTGTTTTTGTTTTTTTGGGGGGTTTTTTTGCATAGGAGCTCAGAGAAAAACATATTGGAAATGTGCTGGAAGCAAAGCCATGACATTGACGGAACTCCTCATATTTTTGGAATTTAAGTCATATAAATAGTCTTTTGATGCGTGTGAAGCTAATGCAACTGAACAGGAGTTCTTTAGAGTTGATTACCAATGGTAACGCACGGCCTCTCTGGCTTCGGGACTTTTGTTGACAGAAACTGAGTAAACAACAGACAAACGCCCCCGTCTGCAGACGCACACACATTTAGGAAGTACATGTCTGTCTCGCCGTGGAGAAGGAAGTCAGTCACGACTCATGTGGTGACAGCAAAGGTTGCGGCTGAAAGGTTGTGCTGAGTGCATGTGCGTGTTTGGGGGAGGAGCTTTATCACTGTTGCCAATCAGAGTGTGAGAGTACAGGTGTGGGTTCATGAGGGCGCCTACGTGGAGATGAGCATTTCTATTGTTCTTTAAATCTTTGTTTACATTTGTGCATTGGCATCGTAAAACTCCCATAACCGATGATTTTGTAGCCTGGCGAGCACAGCGGGAAGGTGTGTCCCCCTTTAATGTCAAAAGTGCAGCGAGGAGCTCATCGGTCACCTGATGGGAACACATTTCAGTGGCGAGCACGATTGCGTAACAGACCACAACATTCAAACTGCAGCAGGGTGAAGTGACACAAGTCATTCTGTTGGGGAACTGTAAGTTAATATTATGCAAAGTTACAAAGATGGTTTAACTATGGTGGTTGCAGAGAACAGGATGTCCGCACCAGACTATAGGAGGAGAATGAGGCTCCCACAGACTCAGAAACCTGTGCTTTAATGTGTTTTTATCAATTGTCTTTTAAATTCAGGCGATCATGCTTCCTTTTGTTGGCGTCGCAACTCTGAGAGACTGATTGTAAGTGATTGCTGTTCTGAAAATCGAACCAACAATCACTTACCTGACAGTGAGTCTATAGATCCAACAGCACACTGAATCAAATACCATCACCGGCTGTGACATGGAATCTGTTTCACTTTCACAATCAAGATATTGGAACACACAGGCTGAGCAAATATTTGGCCGTGCGTCGGCGTCACCTGCACGTCAATATACTGTAGTAACGCTTGTTCACTCTCACATCTGAGCACTAAAACTAGCAAATGTCACCGTCAACAATCACTGACGTCGAAATCAATACTGCAGATTTTAGACGTGAATTAAATCACATGACGTGTAAAATGTCAAACAATTCAACAACGTGGTTTTCTCTCCATGACACTCATGTGTTTGTTTCAGCGTTGTTTTCCTGCACCTGAACACTGGCATGCTGTTGTCTCCAATCACCTGATGCTCACTATTGAAGGTGTACGCCACTGTGGATCTCAAAAAGGAAAAAAAAATTGTGGCTTACACATGCGTCATCAACCTTTCTGTGAAAACTGAAAGCAGAACACGTTGTCCTTGGTTGGCTTTTAAAAAAAAAAAAAGGGAAGTGGCTGACTTAACAGATATGCGCACAAAACCTCTGGCCTTCACACAGAATGACAATAAGATTGTGCATCCGCTGGCAACAATAAGAGGTTTCTGAAACTGAAATGACATTTTTATTTCTCTGTTTTTACAAAATAACAGCTTTGTGGAAGTAGCAGTGGCAGCGCTAGTTCACATAAGAACGTGCAGGGCGAACCTATCTGATCTGCCTGCACAAGAAGCAGTACAGCTGCCTGGTTCTGGTTGCCAGGCGGCCAAAGCAATGTCTGTCAGGTATAACACGATCGTGCTATCAGCATCAGCAGCATGCTGATTTTGCGCTGGGTCCAAGTCAGGGACCAGGGAGATTGAAATGGTTTATCTCAAGCACTGTGGCTTAGTTGCATTTACATGGCTGTTCAAATGCACCGGCGTTACCCTCAACACCATTCTCAAATGTAAGTCGCATAGAGCAAGAGAACGTCCGTCCACCTTCTGTCAGAAACACAACGTGGATATTTTCGACGCTGAATTTCCTTTTCTATAACAGAAGGTTGATTTATTGTATTTCCTTTTTCTATAGGTGCCAACTCTTTCTAATCGAATCTCTTGTTAGGAGGACACCTCTGTCCTCCAGGCACGAGCACATGGAATAGCTGGAACTGTCAGCCAAGAAGACATTTGCACTTAAATACCCAAGGGGCCGAGGGGCCAGGGGCGGGGGGTGAATCTACCCTCAGCTCTCTGTCTTTATTCCACCGAGGTTGCTCGCTAGAAGAGTGTTCTTCTCTACAACTCTTTAGCAGCTGTTAGCGCGCAGGGCTGCCTGTCTACATGCTGTTCATTACAAAAGTGCATTATTTTGTGCATCAGAGCCGAAGCTAATGCCACGACCACCTCTTCCTCTTTGACCTCAGCAGCTGCCGGTCACTGTGTTCTCCCCACACTTTGCTCTAGTACATAAAGGGCGGATCAAGGTGCAGCCATTTCCTGCTTCCTCTTGGCAACGCTTCCAGCCCATGTGCTTGCGAGCCGGGATGATGATTAATTGAACTCATCCACTGTATCCTTACAGCTAAAGTATCACAGTTTCCTGGTAGTGTGTTTGTTTCTGAGGATTGAAAACAGGCCTTGGAGAGGTGTGAAGTGCCCCTGCTTGTAGGAACATAACCTGGCATTACAGAAAGGATTGTTAGCGTTGAAAGCATCCTCTTGCCATGTTGAAATGAGGCAAGAAGGCACGGTCAAGAGGAATTAATAATTTACATGTGTGCATGTGTTCCTTTCCATTTATTTGCCCTGTGTTCTGTTTGAACACAGGGCAAATAAATGGAAAGTATCATGTGTCATGGGTGTCATGGATGAGACTGTGTGTCACAGTCTCCATCGCCACAGAGCCGCAGCTCATTCCAAAGCTTAAACCAATGTGGCCTTGGTTTTATGAGAGCACTGTTGACATCTCCCGCCTTTCCATCAGCAGACTGCTGAGTGAATAAGTGAATTTCCATTATTAGGTGAACCAATCCTTTAAAAACAGCCATCTTCAGGACCCGGTTTTAATAAATTAACTGATCAGCAGATCAGCCAGACAAACAGCACGCACTCTCTTTTCATGTGAATCCAATGGTTGTCCTCTTTGTTTTGTAATTAAAGTTTTATTAGCCGTTTCCAAACACGGGATGTGCACGTGGAGAACATCTGTTCTGACCCCAAAAAAGAGCATTTGCAGGGAAGACAAAGAAGATGGGTGGATGTGTCCCGGGTTGACTTGATTAATACAGGCCAGTGAGTGAAAACACTGGAGAAACCAAAGCAGACAACTGTGCGCAATCCGACATGTGCTAACTGTGCACGTGCAAACCGTCCATTGCACGAGGCAGTGGCACCAGGACAGAGTGGCTGTGGGCAAGAGAGACTTAGACAGTCAACAATGGTCATGAAATTCCAGGAGCTGCAGGATTTTGGCAGCGTTCATTGAAATTCACAGTTTATCGAATGTCTGAGGATAGACAGACTTGTGTAGCATCACTGGTAACCGCACACACACACATACAAACACAAACACACACACACACACACGCTAAACTAGGCTGAGAGCAACATGTAAGATGAAAAACTGGACAGTGGGCAAAGCAAAATCTGCTGGATTCAGTGACCCTGAAACTATTCCTCATGTTGTTACATCCCAGCTGTGAGATCAAATAAAGAACATCCAACTGAGTGTAATGAGAAGCTCCTTCTAGGATCTGTCATGCATGCAAACAGTCCAAGGCATTTTTGTAATTTATTTTTGCCTTCAAAATAAAAGCGCCGCCGTAGTGCACGGGTTGGTCAGTGAGGGGAAAAGGTGCTGGCGCCGTGATTAAACACCTGTTCTGTTCTAGATCTAATGTTTCACTCATGCTGAAAAGAAAGGACAAAAACAAGGCTTTATAATTAAATACTTTATTTGATTTTATGACTTAACTTTATTATGTTGTTTTACACAAGGATAAAAAATGAAATTACTGTACCGCAGAACTAAATACGACCTGACTGATTCTGGGTCAAGATGAATAAATGACTTTATTGTGACCATCAAAATGTCTCGTCCATGCCAACTTTTTCATTTACCCACGTGCACTGAATGTGCTGTCATGACATGAGTTACCTTGAACTGTAAATGGAGGTATTACTGCTGTGTTCAGGCCCAAAACTCAAGGGGAAAGTCAAACTTTAGCACACTCATAATGCACAGTATATGACGTCCATGATTATCTGATTCTTTCACACCAGAAATTAGGAAATTATCTAGTTTCCTTGTGGTTGGACTCTTTTATTGAACTTTCTGAGACCATTTTAGGATCTTCGCGTGCAGACAGAGCAATGCAGAAGTAGCTGTAGCAAGAAGTGAGAGGGAGACAGAAGGAAAACACTCCCATTAGAACACACACACACACACACACACCTCACTCCGACCTTAAAACCTAAGTCTTCATCCTCAATCAGGCCTTTGAAGTTATGAGGACCAGCCAATCTGTCCTCACTTTACAAAAATGTTTTAGAAAAGTAGAATTAGTATTTTGGCACTCAGGATGCAGCAAATACATGAACGCGCGTGCACACACATACACACACAAAGTGGTGATTCCTCTTCTCTCTCGAGCTAAGATGCTAATCATCCACCTAAAGAGTGCTAGCACGCAAGCATCTGTCTGGGCATTTAGCCAGTCCACAAAAGGGAGACACAGTGTACTGGAGACAGACAAGGTCTTTTTTTTTTTTTTTTTTGAATACACAGCATTTCTAGTAGGCATGAGTTTACAAAGTGCACGTGATTTGATAAATGGAAAACAACGTTAGGCAGTGTTTGCTTGAAGCTGAGGTCTGAAGTACGATAGAAAGATAGGAACCAAACAGAGGTAGCAGATGATCTTTGAGTGCTTTGGCTTCATTAAAGACACACCTAAAGTAACACAAAAGACAACCATCCATGGTGTACAGAACAGCCTGGAGAGTAGAGTTTAAGAGGTGTGTCTCTCAGGTGTGTCTCTCAGCACACCCTTTGGACAGGAGCCAGGCTGCTATCTGATTAGTTACCTGCAGGGGGCTCACTAGGACCGAAATTACTCACTGCCAGGCAGGCGGGATTCACTGAGCATTCAAGAAGACACTCAGATGATTATTTTACAGTTAGATTGAACATCCAGCCATTACAGTTTAGTTTAAACTATTTTAAAGCATTTGGTTAATAAAGCCTCGTGGTTAAGAGAACCTTTGAATCTATTTCACTGGAGTGGGAGGAACTGTTGACGGTCGCTGTTGCAAGCGACAGCCTCTAGAGGGCTCACCAGCCCTGCCTGTGGTGTGCATGCTGGATGCACTGCATTTCCAACATGTGGGGAAAAAAAAAAAAAAGCCATCCAAAGTGTTCAGATCTGTTTCGTGCCAACTGTGGGAAGTGATCATGAATGAGGTGTGGAACTGAAAGGCTAAAGGTGTCGCTGGCACAAAGACACGTCCTCCGTGCTGTTTTTTTCCTTCATGTATCTACAAAGGTTTGTTTTTTGATGACATCAGCATTTGAGTTTGACATTTTAATAATGTGTTTCTTACCTCTCTGAGGTACTCTCATGGTTGAGCTGACCTGGAAAAAAAAATAAAAAAATAAAATAAATTAATAAATATATATATATATATTTATATATGTGTGTGTGTGTGTGTGTGTGTGTGTGTGTATGTGTATATATAGCAGCATGAAAATAAAAAGGATCTTATGGAATGGGGGAACTTGTTTTGCATTAATCATATGAATCTCTTTGTATTTACACAAGCACTACCACCATATTATGGCTTTTCTTTGTGTTCATCCATTACGTTTCTGAATGTAAACTCGTCCAGTATTGCTTCATTTGGCTCTAATGTTCCTCATTCCTTTTTCTCATAATCGGTGGCGTTCAGCAAAGACCTGCAAGGTGTGGTAGAAATGATGGAAATTCCCAAGGTCTTATTTTCAGCTTGGTGGCCATCTTGGAATAGGCTTCCATCATATATGCACTTTATTGAGTGGTATTTAAGCTTATGTAAGGAGATGTTATCAGAGCTTCTGTCACGCAGAGGTGTTTGCTATACTGTCAGCACAGGAAGCAGTGCCGCCCAGGCGGGGCCCTCGGGGCTGGCATCATTTCCACACTGTTCTTGGTTACTACCCAGAGATAGAGGAAGTTTGTGGTCACACAGAAGTTACGTCAGCATCACAACGCTGTACATCACAACAGTAGGGTGTGATGGGAAAACGGGTGAAGGCCTCGCCGCGACATCACGTGGTGCACTTCTGCATTTTGGGGGAGGTATAAAAAGCAGCGGTGCTATTCTTGTGCTCACAGCAGGCCCACACTGCATCAGAGCGAGTGGCTCTCTGCACATTTGCGTACTGGTGAACAGGCAGAAGTCGTGAGCGCGAGGCCACATTGAACTTGACTAGATTTCAGAGAAGATTTCTTCATTTCTTAAATTAAGAATAAACAGTTTAAAAATTCGTGATGGTGTTCTGTTTATCCTGAACGTATCATTTCCGTCTCGCCTTCTGGAAATTGCAACGTTTCATCAGACGCGCCAAAGACTTGTGTACAAGTAACCACAGGATGCTGACGTTCCGAACGGCGTACGTAAACAACCTGCGTCGTCACCTGCAGCTGCGGCGAAGCCCCGCCGCTGGGACCCTCAGAGCAGCGCTCACTTGTTATTTCACCTGTCGCAGGACATTGTGTAACCACAAGGTTACAACATCTCACACTGGGGGCAAATAGTGGCCGTCTGCCTGTCTGATGGGTTATACAATCATTCTTGTTTGTAGTTCATTAATGAAGGTGTAATAAGCACATTTATCATTAAAAACACTCACAATATTACAACTGATTAGATGTTGCTGCAACGCAGAAACTCCTGTGAACTCTTTATCACTTTATATGTGATAAAGAGTTATCATTATTGTAATGTTGTAAACAGACCTGTGTAAAGCAGATCAGGATGTTTCTGTTTCAGTGGACGACGTATTCCACTCTGCTGTGAATAGAGATTGTTATGACCGACAACGGGACAAGGCTGTTTGCTGTAATGACGCAGAACCACAGAACAGGTTAGGCGCCAAACTTATTTCTCGCATTTGATTTCCTTGAAATAACCTCTTTCCCAATGTCGCTCTTCCAGTTTTGCAGGGGCGTCCTAGGTCCGTGCAGCTGTTGGCATCAGTTAAACAAATTCACTTCAGGTATTTATTAGTATTGCTGGAAGCACCAACTGGGTTTCCCCATTTCTAAGTGAGAACCTCCAAAGCTGTTTGAGGGGAAACGACAAGAGGAGTCATATTTGTGTTTTTAGTCTCATGTATTTCATGGTACAGAGCTTAACACAGATAATCTATGAGTGTAGTTGTGAAATCAACACATGAATTCCAGGCCAAACTGTCCTAAAACGGCGTTTGCTGTCAGCTTTATCCTTAGTTTTCTGAGTATTATTTATCAGTATCGTCTGCGCTCACATGCCGGAGCAAAGTGACATGTTGCATAAGCTGACTCAGCTTCTCAAGGGTGTTTTGATCATCAGTCAACTGTCTCGCAGTGAATCAGGAAAAAAAAGAAAAGAAAAAAGCAGCTGGAACACTGACTCTGCAGGAGTGTTTGCTACATGCACCAGTGAATGTGAAACTCTCAGCACGTCGTGCCTCAGTGCCTCGCTCTTCTGTCCAAACGATTGCAGGAAATATCAGTTCAAATGTGTGAAACTATTCATTTGTTTAAAAAACAAAGCAAAAAACCAACAAGCAGCCCCTCCTCATGATATACATTTATCCTCTTTTCTAAGTATTTGGACCCAATTGTTGAATAATCCAGCATGACAACCCTCCTGGTCTTCCATTAATCTTTGAACTGCAGCCCCGGCTCCCCTTTCTTCTTTCATCCCCTTCGGCTAAGCCCTTGTTTTGCAATTGTCCCTCTGCAGGGGGCGTTGGAAGGAGGCCGTGGGCTGTAGCCTGCCATAAAGTGTGAATGAGTGAGCAGCCTGTACCAGACACATGTGGGGTTGTTAGCTGTCTGGATCCCAGGACTTAATCTGTGAGCTGGTAGGAGTTAATAAGGTTTTAGAGGTGGGAGACTGTCTATTTAGGCTGAACTTCAGCGTCCCGGTGAAGCAGCCTGTAACATTCCAGAATGACCCGGTGCAGTTCAACACGTGTGGGTATACAGACGTACCACGTGATGCCAACAACTTCTCAAATATTCTTTCCCTAGCTTCATTATCGGACATCATTCCTCTTATTCAATAGTAGCCCAACTCCTTATTGAGCCACCCAGTAGCTATGCTAGCTGTAAAGGTTTGCTAGCTTGTTTCAGTGAAATGCAGAATTAACTGAGACTTTTTATTCAACCTCCCAGTATGATTGATTATCCTGTCTGACAGTTGTAATACTATTAACAGAGCTGACCTCTTCCACGAAGAGACCGAGCAGAGCGCCCATGTTTCCTGTTGTGCTCAGGCATGCAGTTTCTGTGCAACATTAAACTACGCTACCATGACACTCAGACCTTGTAAATGCGTGGAATACAGATGTGCGTATCCTGATGTGAACTTTTGTTGTGTTTTGTTTTGTTTTTGTTTTGTTTTGTTTGTTTGTTTGTTTGTTTTGCTGGTGTAAGTACACGAGTTTGCTCAAATACAACTGTGAAACTGCAGTCCAATAAGTCGGCACCAACAAACACCCAGAGTTTATTGATGACCTGCTATTTCAGAGGCTGATGAGGCCTTCAGGACTGTACTTAGTGAAATTAAGCAGCTCATTTGACATTGGTACCTGGGGCGTTCACGGGCATTACACCCATTATGTTACATAACCCCTTCTTACACATGTTTATCCAAGACTCATTCAGTGCTCAACTACCAGGCATGACAGGCATTTCAGTAACTGAACTGTATACAGGTAAAATGTACTGTAAATGTCAGAAAAATCTGTCCACTGCTTTGTGATTTGGATGATCGGTGAGGCAAATAAAAGTATTTAAAAATAATGAGTTAAAAGGAAAGAAGAAAACCTTCCTGTCCCCCAGGGTGATGACTTATATTAGCTGCTTAATTTTTTTTTTTTTTTTTTAATCACAGGATAAACAAAACAGGGAAAATAGATAAATACAAGGCACGACTTGAATCACTGTACATCAGCAGTGGTTGGGCTCCAGTAGTCCATCTCTTTTACTTTTGGATGAATATCTTAATCTGCATCAATGAATCAGATCATGGCAGGCCATCATCCAATCACATTTTCGGAAATTAAAGCATGAAATGAAGCCAGAATGACAGTAGAAGTCAAGTTCCAACAATAGATGTCAGCAAGCTGGCACACGGTCACATTCATACTCCAGTCAGCCCTTACTAGGACATCTTCACTCGTGTGTGTGTGTGTGTGTGTGTGTGTGTGTGTGTGTGTGTGTGTGTGTGTGTGTGTGTGTGTGTGTGTTTATATTGCTGTGTTTACTATGTGACCTGTCCAGTTCAATGTTCTGGATGGTTTCCTGATCGTCACCTGCACTCCTCGGGCAGGGACACGTGGATGGAGGAACACATGGGAGCCTAAAAGAGAAGGCTGTTGCCTCTAATGCTGTTAGACAAACCTAGAGCAGCCCAATTCATGGAGATGAATAAAGCAGATTTGCTTAACAGCATTGCTACATAGCACAAGTGTTCCAGCTTATGATTAATTTCACCAGCAGTCGCAGCCCTCCCACACTCATTATCCTGACAAGTTTAATTTACTGTTTGTCCCAGTGCACAAGCACCGCAACGCAAGACTTTCCTCTTCTTTCTTTCATGTTCCAACCAGCTATGTCCAACAGCTCTGGTGTATTTCAATTTGTTAGACCTTTTTCCAATAGATTTGTGGCGTGGCAGACCAAATAGTCCGCAAATACGTTAATTAGTGGAAATACGGTGGCACACCAAGTAGTGTTTTTGCACATGTATGTTGGGATGTTATGGAGCATCTACAGAGTGGCTATATTCAGTATAATTTGACTCCCAATGGCATAATAAATGCGTGTTTGTTTGGCTTTTAGTAGTATTTTGGTCAAGCTAGTAATTTTTGTCAGACAACGTAAACTTTTTTTTTTTTTTTTTTTTTTTTACCTCTGACAAGGAGGTCATGTGACAACCAGCGTTTGTCTGATTGATAGTTAGCAAAATAATGAATGGATTTTACATTTTCTTGCCAGAAATGTTGACAATGGAACAGACATAGGAACAGATGACTACATTCGGTCTGACTGCTTTTCTGTGTGGGCCATGGCATCAGTGTTGCATTGTGTTCACTGTATTTGTTCGTATTTAACACAGGACCGCCAACACTCACTGGAGTGGAACTCATCCATGCTCTTAAACATTTACTTTGCTCAAACCCCCCTGCCCCACCTCCACCTCTGCCCCTGTCCCACCCATCCCTGGACACATGAAGGGTTTTTCACTTTGCACGGGTTACGGGATCTGTCGGCTCTACCGCAGAAGTTCCGCGTCTCCCTGCAGAGTCGTGCTGGTTCCTCCTCCGCTCTGCATGTGAAGTGGCTGTGTGGGTGTTTTCGCAGTCTTGCGCCTGGTTCCCTGCCAGTGACCGTACTTTGAACCAGCAGCAGCTGGGGCCCGAGTACAGCCAAAGATAGATGGCAAGCCAGGGCAAAGAAGCCCCCTCCTCCTCCCCTTAGCACCCCGCCTCCTGCTCTATTTGTTTTTCTCTTCCTCTCTGCCTCCCTCTCTTTCTTTTCCTACGTCACTGGGCAGAATCTATCAGCAAAAAAGGACCACACCTTCCTCTTTCCTGCAGAGTTTTGCTCCATCATTCTCAGAGACATGTGATGGTGCCTTGCCAAACTATGTTCCCTGAAGTTATTTTCAGATGGCACACTGGAATATAAAGTGTAACTCTCCATACCTGTTGTTTCTGTTTTGTCCATTTTCTTCTTCGTCTTTTGTAAAGCTGCTGTTGTTGTTCCTTCTGTCTAATTTTAGCTTTTCCTTTTAGTCCTAAATAATGGCCAAACGCTGAAGAGAAATTTCCTCTTTTCCTGCTTCCTGAAACATTGAGGACTAGTTCGCACGTCAAGCTTTGCTGAGTCAGTCTCAGCCAAGGTTTGCGTCTCCCTACTGCATATATTTATATATTTACCAAAGTCTTTGCAAATCTCTTATTAATGAAAGGAGGTGAATAATGGACTCCAGTGTGTGTACAATGGCTATCAACGATTCATCAGAGGGTCACTACAGATGATTTAGATTCATTAATATTCATTCATTCATGATTAACTCGTGACAGATGATGATTTATACACTTATCGTGTTTTATTTGAACGATATGGTGTCCAAATATCAGACTAAAGGAAAATTATCTTGCATCTTGAGATGCAACATGCAAAACATTTTGTGAAGGCCGTTTCCATCTGCAGGGTTTTTTTTTGTTTGTTTGTTTGTTTTCGTGTCTCCGCTTGGCAAACGTGTCAGGGAATTTGTCAGAGGTCGATTCACTGACACTTTGAAGTTCCGTTAAGGTGGTTTAGCACACACTGGGCTGACACTGACTCAAGTTTCTGCTTCTCTTCTTTCAGCTTCAAGTGCTTCAGTTAAATTCCCGAGTGTGGAAAGTGCTTAATGTCAGCTGATTTTATTGTGTTTGGTTTTTTTACATGCAAACTTCCCACCAAGGGGCTAATATTTTGCTTGCAGCAGTTCGTCAAGATGGAGTTGGTTCTGTGGGATTTTCCTTTCTGTGTCCTTTCTGCGCTGCACGTGTTTATTGCAGTAATATTCTGAATCAAATCTATTAATGCGCCCTCGTCTGCACACTTAAGTGCTAACCTCGGCCTCGGTAATAAAGTTAACAGGAGAAAATGTTTCTATTTCTTCCCAGTTCTGTCCATTATACCGGCTGTGCTGATTTCTTTGGTGGATCCTGTGTGAACAGTGTCAACAAAAGCAACACTTTGAAGTGAGCTCTTGAATATGTGTGAGAAACAAGTGGCAGATTTACGAGGCTTCCTTGTACAAACATTTGGCCAGAGGGGCAATAATTGGGTCCATGTGTGTAATATTCTCCAAACTCTGCTGGTGAAAAATTTGAGTCGAGAAAAAATAAAAAAGTGCTATTTAAAGGCTCCTTTGACGACTTTGCTAAAAGGATTGGATTTGGCCCAGCTCTTGTTTTGGCGAGTGAGTTCTGTCAGGGTACCTGCCAAGATGTAAAGCAGGAACTCTGAAACCTTAGATCGGATTCAACAGTCATCTTGTTAAATACAGACAAAGGAACGTGTGATCCAGAATGTAATCACTGGGGTGACGGTGTAGAAAGGAAGCACAAACCGGACCTTCGTCCGACTGAAACATTGCTGCGACAACTAAATTCTACAGTCAGTTGCAACCTGCGCGAGGTAGGTGTTTCTCCCATTTTCAGACGTGTGAATTTCAAGGCTGTCAGAGTTGACCCACATTTTCAGTCACGGCTTAGCAGTTGCAGAAGGCGACCTTTGTCCGAGCCACTGACCTAGTGTCGCTTCCACCATCTCTGCGTCGTTAATCCTTCCTCAAAGCCTACACGCACTTCTGTCCAACCAAAAGCTTTTCCGTACAGAGAATCAGCGCGGCTGCATTCGTCTGTTCAGCAGTGGAACGATGGAAAACAGAGTGAAAATAGAAGTACACTGATGGGAGATGTTGCTGACTCAGAATGCGGAAAAGCTGAGGCCAGGAAAGGGCAATTAATGGAAAATAGAAATTATGGGGCCCCTCACCCTCTTGGTTCAGCAACAACCGCACCCTCCCTAAAGGAAAACAAATATGGCCAGGAATATAGATGTGAATCTTTCTTACGCAGAGACAGAAACCCTCTTGTGTAAACGTAATGCTGGTAAAGATCATAAAAGTTCAGACTGAACAACAGTGTTTTTGAGGAAACTTCAGGAGTGATTTATTTGTTTTTATTTTTATTTTTTGGGTTTCTGAGCTGAATTCCGCCAAAAAGGCAGAGCGGCGAAGGTGAACAACGCAAACGTCCACCCGTGTGTTTTGATTGTCTGACGAGCCTCAAACAGTTTTGCCCCCTGGTGGAGATGAAATGGGTCATTCTGGTCGTGCAGGGCGGAGTAGGAGATTCGATGAATGGACCTCTTGTAAGCATCAAGAGCTTCATTGAAAAACCAGTGGTGTTGATGTTACCACCAAATATAGGAGCGGCCTCAGATGTAATGTACCCGCTTTAGAAACTGACGTGTGTGAGACAACGGGGCGGAGGGACACCTTTAATAGCCAATCACACTGACCGGATTAGATCTGTTTTTTCTTTTACTCAACATGTGAAAAAAAGGAAGTGCAATGATCTCACAGTGGTGATGTATTGTCAGCACTTTTCACAGTCAGTTCTTTAAAAGTGAACACTCCAAAATCTGTTCATAAGAATCACAAAAAAGAATTTCACAAAAGAGAACTAAAGGACTAATAAACAACCCTGAAAGTTTCACTTCCGCCTCTTACGTCACTGTTTATAGTACTGAACCATTGCCATGGCAACTAACTGTCGCTACGGCACCAAGTGTGAAAACAAAAACAACTCACACGAGTCGGGGGTGTATCCTGAGAAGTAAATATTTCTGAAAGGATATCCTGGATATTTAAAGAAAAGCACTTCTTTCATTAATGAAGGTTCCCTTTTTAGCATTTTACAGGCCAGACAACGTCTTAACAGTGCAGGGGGAGGGGGCTGCCAAGGACTTTAGGTGGTAAGGCTTTCTGGGTCTGGTGCTCTTCCTGGTGATGACTCAGTCCAAAGTATGTGTTTGGGGGGCTTCCCCAGCTTGCCACCAAAGTACTTGTTTTACCCCTCGCTTACACCCATGTGACTTTCCTCCTGCAATTCTTCAAACATTCTGTCAGCAGCTTTTGTGCTCCTATTTTTCCCTTTGACTTTCCCTCTGTCTCCTTCTCTCAGAGCAGGCAGGCAGAGGGGGTCTGTCCTTATTTGGCCTGGTTGCATATCTGGTGACAATGGGCCCTCCGCCGATACTCGCCACCCGTGCTCCGTCCCTTCCAGGGAGCCAAGGCGGCGTTTCTCAACGGTCCTGCTGATAGGAGAGGGTAAACAGGAAGTAGATTAAAAAAGCTGCTGAGCCCCCGGAGCTGCCTTCAGTGTCTGTTTTCACAATCGTTTCAAAGGTTTAAAAGGTTTGGAGATGTTTGGTCTAGAAAAGAAATCTGTGGGAGGGACTTTGTTGAACTAAAAGGAGCCTGTGATGTTTAGTTTATCCTTATTGGAATTATTAGAACCTGTGTCTTTGCCTAGCATAAGCAAATCCAAGGTTTCTATCCTACATTGTGTTGTAGACAAAGATTGCTGTGTTGATTGCCAGGATGTTTTTTTTTTTTTTAACCAGGTAAATAGAGTCCTGTGGTCCAATGATTGACTGATTAACTTGGCCTTTGTATAACCCATGGTTAATATCTGATACATAAGCATTTAATTTTATTTTGGGAGTAAGGGCTGAGAACTGGCTATGTTAGTGGCCTTCTCCTAAAAGCATAGCTGAACTCAGCTGAACACTCCACAAAGACGTGGGCAGAATGCCAGAGAGTAGAAACTCTGTAATCAACAATCTCTCTAACTTTGCACAAACAATGCCAAGAAACACACTTCACACCGGGGCTCAGACTTTTCCCGACTTCCAGGCTAGCCGATCATTGATCATTGGCTCGGCGTGTCCCAGTTCCTGAACTGGCCAGAAAGGCTTGACATAGTGACTCAGAAACTGGACCTCCTGAGAAATCTTTCACTCCTTATTTAATCGTCTCTCAAGCAGCATTTAAAAGTTGGAGAATAAAGTACAACAACAGATTACAGACTCCACCCCCTTGTGTATCTCCAGTCCAAAGGAGGACATGAGGATTGAACCCCTTTAAAGGTTCAAAGTTCAGTGAGGATGAGGATGAGGAAGATGGTGAGCAACAATTCAGAGGCAGATGTTGGCTAAGTTTGAGGGGGCTGGAGCTGCGTGAGTGGGTGGACTAACGGATGGAGCTTACACTGGTACCTGACTGGAACTGACAGGACTGGAGTGGCCAGGCTTTTCTCTAGCTGATGAACTGATTGAACACAGGAGTGGGGAGCATTCAGTCAGTGAGTCGCACCTCCACACCCGCACATTTTCAATCAAATTGAAACGGCATTAGACAAAGTTTTATTGAGAATTAAGACATGGTTCGACAGCCAAGACGCTTGGAAAAATGGTGCTTTGATGAATGCACGAGAAAGGAAGCAAAAGAACAAAACAAAGAGAGTGAGACGCTGTGCTGGAGAGGGAGCAGTTGTTGTAGGGGGATAAGCGTGCTGAGAAGTTTCTTTCTTCAGGTTACATAACAGATATGATAAGAACGTGCTCCACTCTGGCAAAGCAATCGTATTTCCTTTTAAGGATGCAAATATCTTTTTTTTTTCAAAAGCAGCAATGCTGCCACCATACATCTGCATGTAAACAAACACCAGCCCAGACACTGTTGCCATGGAGCATGATGGCGTGGTGGCATACAGCAGCCTGTGACTCAGACAGAAAGTGACTTCCTTGACAACAAACTGTATTCTGATGGCACAGATGGAAAAAAGAGTGTGTGTCATTCTTTAAATTCTATCTTCATATCACAGCCTGTAGGTGCTATGCGATTTTCAGCTTCATCATTTTATGAATACATGGGCTAACTATGCTAGAAGTGACTATATTACTAACAGAAGCCTAATATTTTCACAGGTCTGAGCCGCCGACAGTACAATCAAGCAGGAGTCCATGCAAAAACATTAGTGAGCCTGTGAAATATCAGCTGTCAACGGCGATCACAGGCAACAGCGCCAGATGGTGCAGACAACAGGCTACCGGCGGGAATTGTGAGCGGCACCGAGAACACTTAAAATAAATTAGAGGTGGCCAGGAAACAAGCTTTAAAGCACGCATGTCAGCCTGTCATGCTGGGTAATGGCTGCTGTAAAGCTACATCCACCCATGTCTTACAAATGCTTCTCAGCACCACCACTCTGTGTCCACCTCTCTGCCAATCGTGTGTTCCGTGAGCTGCTGTGGCAACAACTCTGATTAGAGTTTCGGCTGTCAGAGAAGTGGTGTGCCATGCGTTCAATCTTGTTAATGTAGGGCAAAAGGCTTGCTTACATAACCTCGGGGGAAAGTATAGCTCATTTGGAGAAAAACCACAATGGTAAGAAACTTTTTTGTGGGTTAGGGCTGTTGCACAACACAGAAACTGATATTTATTTGATGACCTTCGCATGTCTTTGTACAGTCACTGATGAAAAAAGGACTCAGTAGAAACTAAATAAGAAATAAAAAGGGTTCCAGTGTTAATTAGTCAGTCGAGAAGCATCCCAGTGCTGAGAAAGTAAGAGGTTAATGCCCTCTGCGTGCCAAATAACCATTGTTTCTCCAAGATTTTGTGGGCTGAACCTTGCACCCCTTTGCTACTCTGCGTGTTTACATTCCCATCAGCTTGCAGTCAGACAGTGTATGCACACAGACAAAGATGAGCTCAAGGCCGAGCGCACCAAAATTTGCCTATTGCATAACAAAGGCTGTGCCAAGTCGAGCAGTACACACATACACACACACGCTTGCTCCCATCATTAGAGGATAATCTCTTTTATCATCCACGCCTGGCGTGCACCGGCTTTCTGCTGACATACTTACCTACCTAATCCAGCACATCATGGTCATTCATAAGAGGTAAGAAATGAAACCAAGTACAGGTTTGTAGTTCTGTGTTTGCTGGATAATTCTTATCAGGGTAAACTTGAAACCAGTACAAGATAGCGAAAAGGTCAAATTATCAACCGCAACATGATCAACCTTTGGTCTGAGAAGGTTATAAAATGTAGATTTGGAAAACAAAAGGTGTGTTGGAGTCTCTTTTAACAGTGGGCAAAAAGTAGAAATACACCCTCTCCAGTCCATTACAGGACACAGGCACGCACGCGTGTACACGCACGCACGCGTGTACACACACGCACACACACACGCACACACACACACACACACACCAGTCACTCAAGTACTAAGGGCAACTCAGTCTCCCTTCAATGGAATGTGGTTAGCACAGTTGCTATGAGGTAATTACCCAACTGTGTGTACCTATAAGACACACAGAATCGACTCACAGAGGTCCCCGTGGATGCTTTGCAGCCTTATCAAACAGGAAAATAAAGGTGTTGAGACCAGAATAGATGCCACTGGCACTGTAAGTGGCTCACAGTGTTCTTTATTTAAATAGGTAGGTTGTATAATAGTGTGAGCCTGTGGTTAGACTTACTTGCACAAATGTATGCCACTACAACTTTTCCAATTTTACCCACGCCCTGGCTCCTTTTGCGCATGTTGAATGTGCACGTCGCCTCGCTTCCATTTAGCAGCTCATCCCAGGAAAGCTCTTGAAGTGGCTCAGTGGTTGGCTCCATTCTATAGGTCTGCCTGAACTCACAGGATGAGGAAAGGTGAAACGTACCCAGCTGTTTATAGAACATATTGAGTGGAAAAGAAGCAATCAACCGAGAATGAAGACATCTGCCGCGCCAGTGCTCGACTTTCTCTCTGTCCACATTGTCTCCTCTCTGATGTAGACTGCTTTAGCTCCCATGATGACTCTTCATTTCCTTTCATTTCATAATACCACTCATCAAGCATGTTTGTGTGTCTCGGTCTGGCTTAAACACCTTGGTAACGCAGAAGAATACCCAAAACTCTGACTAAGAAATTCCTGCACATCTCAAAACTGCAAACCCTTTTTTTCTTGCTGCTGTTTCACTTGTGTATGAAAAAAAGAGCACCAAAATGTGGGTCACACCCTGTTCAGCTGTGAAAATTACACGGCCCTGATGTGTATCACTGGGAGTAGCTGGCACGGTGTCTTTTAATAGAAAAAAGCTGCCCTGAGTGGATATGCATTCGGTGCCTGGTGACTATTATCCAGAGTGTGTCGGTAAATCCTGTTCCAGAATAATTCCGCTTAGGCTCATTAAAATGAGCAGGTGGTTCGTGTCCATTACTCTACTGAGCATATGATAAACAAAAGCCTGGTGCTTCATTATGCAACGAGATATGTAAATGCACTGGAGGTGTTTAATCTGTTGTTACCCCTCCTGAAGCAGCTGGGAGCAGGCTGATGTCTGCTGCTGGACCAGGGATAAAAAGGCCTTTAAAGCAGGTTCTCCCGGCACGACATAATGCAACAAAAGGGATGCAACGGCACATAATTCATGCAGGCAGTGCAGCCCGTAAGGCCTTGGAAGTTTGGAACACTGACTTGCAAGTCGTTCTCCCATTAAGGCACATCTTCTCTGTTGACAGAATTTCCCTGTAGCTCCAGGTCACCAGATGCTCCATCATCCTGGTCTACACGTGTCACATGAACCCTTTGCAGTGAGGGGCTATCAAGCAACACTGTTTTGAAAAGGCTTTGTTTTGATGAACACGACACCAGAGATAACACGCTGCCCCGCTGCTGCGTCCATATGAAAAGATCAGCGCAGCGGCGGAGACAGGGTGTCGACTTTCCAGATGAGAAGAGAAGAGTGAGCAGCAAGAAGGAACTCCGCATCTTACAGGGATCAGGAATTACGGTGCGTCATGGATTACACAGTTATCACTGTCCAATGAAACATTAACAACAGAACTTTCTAATCTGTACAGTAGGATACTCCGTAGACACTCTAATGCACATGCTAAGTATTCCAAAGAGAATACTACTCATCAGGAAATCCATTCCTGTATGCCTTTTAGCTGGAAGTTAGCAAATCAATTACAAATAGATGATTGGACGGTAGTCTCAACTCTACCGTCCAACATGTCCAGCAAAGCTTCTGCAGAGGAGTAGTGGGAAACTGTCTCGTCCATGTTGCAGTAATTTGATAGTTTTGTGTATGAAAGAATGCTCATGAGAGGAGGAGTTCAAGCATTTGCAGACACTGGACCCGACCAGGGATTTTAGAGAATACTAATCAATGCAGCCTAAGAATTTCCTTTTACTTCTCTTATCTTCTCCTCTCTTCTCTTTCTTTTCTTCTGTTGGCCGACCTCAAGCAGATGAGTCAAGCCAAAAGATTAGGGTTCTGCTCAGTGTTTCTCTTTGTTAAAAGCAGGTTTGTTATTGCTGACTGAAATAGATCAGAAATATTTGTGTTCATACTCTTCTTGGATGACTAGTTCAACTCAGAGGAAAACTCACAGGCCACTCTTCTGGAGATCTGGTTAAAGTTTGATGGATCATAATTACTTTTATGTTTATAGATATGACTTTTTCAGGCAAACATACACCAAATATGCAGAAAAAGGCTGTGGTCACTGTTCTCAGAATCCCTTCGGATGTCTGTTTACCATCATCAAAGTGGGAGTTCTGAGTAGCTGAACATAAAATTCCACCTGACCAAGACAGAAACAGGCAAGTCTTTGTTTTAAAGTCCAGTGTTCATAAGAAGAGTTAAAACCTGCTCTGCCTCCAGTTTAACCATTGGACACTAAGGTAATTAAACCAAAATAAAATTCTTATATTGGCTAAACACAATCTTTATACCCCAGATAAGGCCGTCTAGAACCTAGTTTATGCTTTCTGGTCTGCGTAGCTTACGGGAGGTTTGCATAGGGATTGCCGTATCTGCAATCTTTTGCGACCGCCACCTCCCCAAAATTACCCAGTGAAGAAGTGCAGACCCTACACAGACCAGGGAAGCCATGATTGGTTCACCAAACTACAGAAATTCCGGTTGTCACTGTTCTGACTTGCTAACCAAACACTTTCTAAAAATAATTGAAAACAATTGGCTGTAAATATAAATGATGAACATTGCCGCTCTTTGCTCATTTGGATCAAAAAGTTGGATAGAGAATCATAGGACTGTCCGCTGAAGCATAAATGGCAAACCCCATCTACGTAGGAAAGGTGTACGCATTGCGGATAGGCTACGCAGAAGCATACAATGATCCCTTAACAGCCAAGCAGGTCTGAGCAGCTGGTGGTGATGTAAGCAGCTCCATCAATAGCCAGAGACTAAAGAGTGCGCGCTAAAGCCCCGCCACCACCAGCCTCTGACAGGCACCCAGCACGATGGCAGACTAATCAAAAGACCTGACTAATCCACAGAACTGGAATAGAAGCGTTTATGAAATGGGCCGAGCTTTTTCTCAAGACTTTCACACATTTTGAATCAACCCATGTTGAATATTAGAGGCAGCTCTCTTAAAAAAAAAAAAATAACAGTACAAATGATGTCCAGTAGCGTTCAGGTATTTTCCGTTTAATTTCACATTTCAATCTTGTTTTCAAGAGCTGTCATACCTTTTTTCACCTCTCTTTTCCATAATCTGTTTTGCGAGAACGTCAATATTGCAACCACAACAAAAGCGACACACTGTGTCCCCAACATTCTTATTCAGTCAGCGCATGTCTTTTTTTTAAGTCATCAGTTTGGTTATTTCAACAAAGCTGCATTTTACGCATTGTCAGTTGGTGACTCATTCTCCTGCGTACACGATGGGACGCTTTGGCAAACATTTGAAACGGCGATGATGCAGCCCCTCATTTAGACAAGAGTCTCCATTGTTATCCTGTGAAGGCCAGCTGCCCACACCATGCCATTGTCCACAAGGACCACATTCTCCACGATTGTGCTCCGCTAACGCGCTCAAATCCCATCGGGAGAAAATGGCTGCTTTCTTTCCAGGAAAGCAACCAAACATTTGATTCTTGATTTCTCACACATGCACTTAATTTCTGACTGGCTTTTTAGCGTCTTGGGAAAGTCCCACGGTTATTTACTGGAACTTGAATTGCCAATAAGCACCTTGGGGAGGTTTACACAAAGTCTCGGTAAGAGGTAACTGCTGCACGGGTCAGCTTTCAGGATTTGGTTTGGATTATGTTAAGAAGTATATATTATAATATTGGGAATGAACGATGTGCTGGCATGTAATTATTGGTGGAGAGAGGCAAAGCTCAGAGTGTGAGTCTGGATGAGCGAAAGCCACAGAATGGTAATAATACATTGTTATTCAGTGGGTAACGTGTTGTTACACTTCCCTGCCAGACACGATGTGACACTGCCCCCCTGCATCAGTGAATATGACTGTAAACTTTATGAACTCCTGCAAGAATGTTCCCTCATTCTTGACATCTGACCTAAAAAAGCAAATTGGGTTAACTGGAGATTAGTGGGAGGGTAACGTGCGACATGTGGATAAATACAGGTCAGGTGATCAGACGGGAATGTCACATGCCACGTTTTTATCTCAGAGGTTAGTTTAGTTAATCCCATCTTGGCATTCTTGTCAGGCTTCCGTAAAACAGCTATAAAACACTAGCGCTACTGCTATATTGCCAAACCAAATTCAGGACAGGAGACACACCATCAAGAGCGCAGGAGGAGAAATAACTCATGCTACTTGTATGCTGGGGCGGGGTGAATCATTTATATAAGGAAATCAGAGTTAACTCATCAACATCAGCCAAAATGTTCCAGACCTAATCATTTTCTATACCACAGCTAATCTGTCCCACAGTCATTGAGGAACAGTGAAATTTGCTGGGGATCCTTCCTGTACACTGTCCAGGACCACAAACCCATTGTGCAGGGGAAAGAGTGTTGGCTTGACAGCAAGCCAGGAGAGCTTTCCCTCAGGAAACTCCTTGAAAACACATCTGGATGTGAGCAAGCCCACGAGGCCGAGGCAGTACTGTTAGAAACCGGGTGGGTTTCAAACCTTTCCCTCTGTTTCTGATCATCTCACTGATGCTGTGAGAAAGATGTTATTAATAGCTCAGGCAGGAAATAACAAGAGTCAGGAACGTGAAATGCAATAATCGTGCCCCTTCATGTTCAGTTTAACACAAAGTGTTCCAGCTAAAAATAATAGGCCAGGCCTGGTTTTCCGCCAAGCACGTGTTTTAAAAATCGGCACGAAATAATGTCCCAGTTTGTTAGCACATACGTGGAAGTCATCGGGGCTTCCGAGACAAAGCAGAGGAGCGTTAACATTTTGTTGACCTTGTCTGGATCTGGCACGGGCCAGCGCGGTCTCCGGGGACAGTTACCAGCTATTGTCCCCTCCCTGAGTTATTTTTGCAGTGCAGGCCAACGTTTTCCTGCTTTTAGTGGGGAAAAAATAGTATTCCCGCGTCATCCCCGCAGAGCAGGATAAAACCTGTTTCTGTCTGGATTCCAGTTGGCGCCAGGCCAGAGTGGGTCTGTCGCTGACACGCACAGTAAGGAGAGATTCCATACGCTGACTCAAGCGAGTGAGCTAGAAGGATCTGTTTTAATGGACCTTTCAGACACGGAAAGAGTATTTCATGCCAATAGACATTTCCAAATATAGAGCAGACAGTCTTGCGTCTGAAACTGTGCTGTAATCCCCAAGACCCCAAACATATCATTATATTTTCAGGGGTGGTTTTTGTTTAATTAGTTTTTCAAGGATCCATTTTGTGTCTATGTTTTCTAAAGAAAGTGGACGTTAGGTCTGTTTACACAACCATAAACACCTGATAAGTGGGAGTAATCAGGTCACTGCAGTATTCAGATCTGATGCATTTACATGCACCTCAGAAAAGCAACAGTCCCTCGTTTACGCCTTTCTTTCGGAGTACGGAATGAAGTAAGACTCAAACTTCCTGTTATTTCCAAAGCATTGACCTGCAGAATAGGCCACACGCTGCTGCTGACCTCTGTTTGCAGTCTTTTGTCTTCAACACCATTTGAACATAATGGTAGAAATGTTGCTTTGATGCCCTCTAATTATGACTGAAATGTTTACAAAACAGTAGCCATAATCAAAATAACTGTAGGAACTGTAATAATGTGTATCCTCAGTGTGGCAACATTCTGTTGTGCAGTTCAGAGAATCAAATCAAGCAAAGCAAAGTTCTGAGCAGTAAAGCAAACATGCTGCGCTGTATCCACGCACGTTAATCCTGCAGACGCTCACCGCTGTAGGCCGTCAGAGGTCACGCCTCGAGGCCCGGATGCTGCCCATCCTGCCTGCCGACTGGTTCATTGAAATGACTAATTCTGTCTTCTCAAACTGCTTCTGTTTGCTGTCCAGGACTCCGAGTGTGTGTGCTTATCATTATTGACTTGATTTTAGAAGATACACAGCCCTCAAAAAAAAAGGCTCGGCTTTATTTGTCGGACACAGAAGGATGACTTCGGGACACTGTCCCTGGAGGGAACAAACCAAATCAACTGAAAGAAGACGAAAGCAGAGAAAAAGCATTAGGTTAAATCAGCAAACAGGATTCTGGGATATGTCTGCAGTTTTGTAACAAATATTGGAGCTCACGCAGCTCTGCTGTGGAAAACCCAAATGCCCCATGTCCCAACAAGTGAAAGAGGAGTAACTTTTCTTCTTTCCTAAGTTTTAAATGTGAGCTGATCCAGTGGTAAAGCTGGTCATTATGTTGATCTTCTCTTAGAATTAGAATTGGACTCTAAGAAGGAGATAAAATTATAATCATAGTCAAGAATAAAACACATTCTAAAGAAGAAGAGTGTAGAAATAAATTTGATTTTGATCCTGTGACTCTAGTTGGCAGACAGTGATACCCTGAGTACAAGAGCATGGTGGTACATGCCCCGTGCAATACAATAATAATACAAACAATAATTATCACAGAAATAAAAAGTTCCACCTCATCTGTGGTGCAGTGCTTACTGAAAGTATTTAATCTTTGCTACATTTCACCATACCTGTTAATCAAATCTGATGGCTGCGTTCTGCTGACAAACACTGATTACACTGATTAATGCTTTTTGTTAAAAGGTGGCATGCACATGCACGTACGTGTGAACTTTCTTCTCCCATTTGTTCCTGCTCCATTCTCCAAACCACAGCTATTTACTAATCAGATATATCAGATGAGTTCTTGCTGCATGCTCACCACTCGTTGCGCTGCAGAGAAACACTCCCTTTCTGCTCACGAGCACTGGAGCCCAGAACAGATGAACCTTGACCTATGGCCCACCCCCTCACCCCAACTCAGCATGGCAGTCACACGCCAATAACAGAATATGATGGATGAAGATCTCCTTAGAACAAGAAAGGGTAAAAGTGTAAACCACGTTATTTACCCGCATCAAAGGAAATATAAATACTTTATGTCGGTGATGGTCCGGTGAGAGTGATACCTGCTAATCAGCTACAGTTTACACTGAAACTGTTTTAAGTGTAATTGTAGCCACTGCTAATTAGCATGATGTTGTTTACGTCTGTTGTTATCCTGCTTGCTAAGTTACTGATGTGTTCCTTCTCGTTTGAGATCTCACACCCGCACTCAATCCTGGCACACAGTCAAATGTGACTACCACCCACCACCCCATTAGCTGCTAGCGTGAGCGAGGCTCCATTCTCACAAACGTGCAATTTTTCTTTGGAACAGTTTTGACACACTTGTGCATTTAGTGGATCAACCTGTCGTAGAGACTGATATGGAAATGAGAGCTCGGAGTTAAAAGGCCAGTTATTCTGTAGATAAGCAAACATGCTGTCAAACACTCATGAGCACAAGAACACTCGTAAGCACTTACGTAATGTGTCAATTCTGCACCTCTGGCTGCGAGGTGACCTGATAAAGGCTACACCTACAGATTTATTTAAAAAGTAAAGACAAATGTACTGACTTTGCACATCACCGTCAGTCTCAGTATAATATCAAAGGGGTCAGGAAGGTGTGTGTGTTTTTGTGTGCATGGTGTTCTTTGTTCTCATGTGCAGGACATACACTCGCTGAGTGGAATGCGTACATACTGTGTGTTCGCCCTGAGCTGCTTTTGTTTCCTCCATAGAGTACACAACCTAAATATAGTGCGCATGGCTGACATCTCCTATGGTTACACTCGCACCACATCACATCTTCAGACGTGAGCCAGAACCTCGGTGCACTTCTGCATTTCTCGTGTTTGCAAATCAAGTAGCATGAGGCACAATGAATGCACATTTCTGGCTGTGTTTTTACTTTTTATCAGTACAGGTTCAAGTTGAAGTTGCATTTATTTACTGACGCTAATTAAAACAACTACTGCTTTAACATTAACGCCTTCGATTCCTAAGTCTCATACGATTAGGGAAAGTAGTCGTACTCATGATAAAGCTAATCTTGTGTTTTTAGATGGCAGCGCGAGATTGTTTTTTTCAACATATAGCGCAGAACGAATGGTGACCTTTACACTTATGTATATATAAGCATCTATAAGCATCTAAGTATCTGTGTCAGCACTCTCTGAAGTCCTTGGTCTGGGCCAGCGTATTAAGCTGTTAAAGGAGTGCATTTTTCATGATCCAAACTAAAAGTCAGAGGTGAAGGATCACCCGCTGTTGCCATAGAAACAGAGCTACATGTGGTGCGTGTATTCATGTACCTGTTAGGGGCAAGCCGGCCCCTAACAGGCCCCTGCAGAGGGCGCGGGTTCCCAGGATCCAGCAGGGGCTGCACACCTGTTGCTGATCAGTTCATCAACGGCTGATATGAGGAGGGTGCCAGCTGGTCCTGGTTGCTGGATCATTGACTGACTGTCTGTCTGTCTGTCTGTCTGTCAGTCAGTCATGAGTGTTCGTTTCGTTTGCTCGTGCTTCACCTGCAGAGTGATTGCCACGTTCCCCGTGAAGAAGTCTAAGGTCTTGTTTCTGGACACCCCGCAGTGGAACGTCCCCGGTGAAGCGTTTGGACTTTGTGTTTTTGTATGAACAGTGTTTTTCCTCTGATCGGAGCGTCTTCGGTTTTCCCAGTGTCTACCCAATAAAGGGCTGTTCTTGCTTTTGATTGCCTGCCTCGTGTCTGCATTTGGGTCCTCAACACACAAACCATAACATAACCATTATTAACCATGATTCGGGCTGAGCACGCCAGAGGATGTGCACCTAGCTGAGGCTTCTCGGTGCTCCCGTGTGTTGGACTGATACATGTTTTCTTTATTTTCTCAGAGGCCACCTCGTTCCCTTGTTTTTACCTCACCAATGCAAAGCGAGGCAATGCTGAATCCGAGCTGCGCCCACACCGTCTGCATCTGCAGCCGTGACAGCCCATGACGGATAAGATGGCCGAGCTGTTTCTGGAAAGAACAGTGTGTGCTGAAGTGACACAGTGTACGCCGACTCCCCGGCAGCATGTGTGGTGAGAGGACGTGATCCTCTTTAGGTGCAGCTCGTCATCTCTGACAGGTCTTCATTTCATCAGACATTACATTCCACAGACCTGACGTGGATCTCTGTTTAGCTCTGGGATTAAGAGCCAGCCGCCCTTTCTTCTGTCAGACCATCAGTCTGTCGCTGTAACCCAACATGTGGGAATAAAATCTAATGATGTAACATGTTTCTGCTGTCACCGGATACCTTTGAGCCTCACAGCTCACCAAAGCTACATGACAACAGCACTGTTAAAATGTTTTTTCTCCTCATCATGAAAATGAATGAAGCTTTTTAAAAGTAAACCTCTGAGGGTCTTATTATTTACATTTTCTTGCATAATATAGGTATTATACAGATTTTACTTTTTTTGTGTGCCTGGATCTAAATATTATGAAACCTGAAATTTGAGCTGATCTGCAGGAACATTTTACACTTATGAACATATACAGTCCTGAGGCATGATAGAGTTGCCCTGCTTATTTCAGCAGAATATTTCCAGAGCCCATTCTGCACATTTTTCATCAGGATAAACTGAATTCACCACATATTGTAGGTCATAATCACAATTTATACATGGCTTCTTTTCACATTTACAAGTGTTGTTGAATGTGCAACCGTGTAGAACACCTGAAAAACATTTTATTTCTGAAAGAGAAGGGAAAATAGAAACAAGGTTGTGTAAAAGATTCGTTCTTCAGTCCTGCATGTAAAGGTTTGGCCCACTTGTACGATCGTTTTTTTGTCCCCGTAATAGCGCCACGCAGCTAGGGACGGGTTTTGATAGTTGTAAAGCGACCCACAAAAAGTTCACAGCCCCAGAACGTTGCAAGAAGGCCATAAAGTATCAGACAACACGCCGTTCAAAAGGTGCACGCAGGAAGACGTCTCCGACTATGAGCTGTAAGATGCACGTATGTGATTTTATTAGAGCAGATTATCTGATGTTGGACCCAGTTTACATTGTTGTCACTGTTGTCATTGTTAGTTGTCATTGTTATTTATTAGCAACTGCTAATTGTTGTTTATCTGCTGCACCGTAATGAGGCAAATTAGCCCTGCTTCAATGCCACTGTTACTTGTCTGCAGCCAGATAAGATGGAAAGCACCGGCTAATACGAAAAAATTCCAGCATTACTTCTGGTCTTTTTTAATGATTTTCCCTCAGGGTTTTCCAAGCAATAACGATGGAAAAGGGAGCTAAAGCCTTCTCCAAACTTAATGGTGACAAAGAAGGTGAGACAAATCTCTGGAAATGCTCCGACAGGAGAAGTGAAACTGGAGATTCTGCTCAGTCACAGCTCGGCCAGGAGGGCTACATGAGTCATATAAAATGGAAAGGAGCTGCTCAGATCTTCTCTTTTTCCTGCTCTTGTCCAGGTGTCCCACACTTGACTTCGCTCATGTTGTGTTGATTTGCAAATGAGCGCCAACTGAGGCGGTGTCACCCTTACACTCCTCAGTTATGGTGGCTGTGTTGCGCTGCCGGAGATGTCGGCTGTCACTGAGGCTCATCAAGGTGCCACACTGGTTTTACTGGAAACGGTGCTGCAGTTGCAGGGAGTGTGCAGCCCAGTGGGGAAAGCTCCTGCAGCAACCAGAACTGGAACAGAGGACGCAGGATGTTTATCTCACAGAGTGCAGTCACAAATAGAATTAAAAAAAGAGGGGAAGGATGAGTTGCGTAATCCCTCCAAAACTCCACCAAACAACTTTGAAACCCACATTTCTGGTGAAGAGCGTCACGGCCATCGTCGCCGAGGAAACGCACCCGCAGTGACTGCAAACTGCCGCGTTCTTTGACTCCTCTCCGAACCACAGCGGCCACATCCATCTTCAAACCTGTCTTTGTATGTGTTTCTAATTAACAAGTTTGCTTTTTGTGTGTATGTGTTTTTTTTTTTGTTTTTTGTTTTTTGGTCAAGAGCACCACGACCCTGGACGTGTCACATGCTAAGCTGCGGTAGAACTGTTGCCGTGAACCGAGCTCTCACTGTAAATCTGAAAGCGGTGGCTCTTGACCTTTTGTCTTGATTGTTGAGATGTCCTTGCGTTCCTACACCAGCGTAGGAGACAAAAGCAGCCCCCCAGAAGCAAAACAGGGAACTCAGGATTAATGGTTCTTCTTCCTACATCAGATGACCGGAGGAAACAAAGCCTAGTTTTAGACATGGAGTAATAAATCAAAGCAGGTCAGGCTCTTTAGCCAAGCTGATATGCACTCTTGCAAGTTTCTGAAATTGTGACAAACGGTCAACTCAAAGAGTCCATTATGGACAATTATCATCAGACTGAGCCGAGTCAATAGCAAAGCTGCTGAATTCACATCCATCAGTGGTGACATTTAGGTCCAAATCTCATATATTTTCTTGTTTTTTCTGTCAGGAACCTGCGTGCTCCAGCAATTCAACCTCAAATATCACCTGACCAAAAATCTTCAGGCAAATCTGAAGCATTTGTGGTTATCCGTAAAATGGAGGCGTGTGGTGCAACTCTCTGCGTGGCTGGACTTTGTGTACCGGAAGGCTGCGGAGGCAAACAAACGGAAAGGCAGCTCTGATTCAGATGGCTGTAAATAAATAGACAGAGCAGTCAGACAGACACAAGAGCATGCACACTCTGAACCAGCTCAAACAGGCCAGGGGTCACATCAGGATGAATACAGATGTGTGATTGGACGTATGAGCAACACTTCTGAGTTACGTAAACTATTGTTTTGAGAGTTTTGTTTCCTGCAAATATCAGTTACTTTTTTGATGTTACGCAATCTTCAGTCAGTTCAGACTAGTGTTACTGGGAGAAACAGAGAAAATGTGTGGTCAGAACACAGGAAACGTGTGCGGCAGGAAACACTGGCATTCAGAGGGACACGCAGTTGTGCAGGTCCTCATGAAAAACAGTCAGTCGGCTCCTGCATGCAAACCCAACCGCAGAGCAGCGCTTGGTTCCTTTTTCCCACCACAGCCCATGAATCTCCATCGAAAACAGATGGCTCGCCTTGCATAACGCTTGGAAACACAAAGTCCACTTTTGGAAGCCCAAGTTTGAGCGTTCATGAACGTGGTAACCACTTCAGATCAGCTGGATTTCAAGTTTAAACATTGTCTAAAAGTTTACAGCAGTCTGCTTGGATGGATGGATGGATGGATGGATAGATAGATAGATAGAGCTCCCACAAGCATTGAACTGATTGTAGAACTGTTCCCAAAATAGAAAAACCAGCAGACCTTCCCCAAGTTCAGACCAAGTTCTGTTGAGACTGTGGAACTCCTTAACTACAAATCTGTAGTTATTTTTGAGGCTTTATCAGCACAAACACCTTTAGCTTGCCAGCATCAGCACACAGACGTTCTCTAAGTTATGTTGCATTTAAGGACCAATAAACATCTGCCTACAATAAATCCAGGCTGCGTTTCAGAGCAGGTATACAGATCGGCACCGCTTGTAGAAGGAAAAAGTGTCATGGCCGATGATGCTGTGGTTTCTCCAGCACCACTTGATCTGTGGTTGTGATTCTGGGCTCCGGGGTGAGCGTCTCCGCTGTCAGCAGCCAATGGATGACAGCAGCAGAGAAGCTGCAGCATATCTCATTGCACAGCCTGCACCGAATGGCTGACAAGACGTAATCCGTAATTGCTGTAATGCTTTTTCTTTGAAAGTCATACTTTATGCTCAGATACAAAACATGTGATTGTCCCTTGATTTTATAAGTGTTCTCCTGACTGGAGTTCTAATAAATGTCCGTTTCAAATGTGCGAATTTTGTTTCCTGGAAACAAAAACATTCCATTAGTGCAATACTGGGTAGTCAGACAGCTGATTGATTAAGCAGCAATGAAAGAAGTGATTTAGTGCTGAGCTTCAGCGCCACGCCTGAAGCTCAGACACACAAAAACGAGACAAACAAAGGCAAGCGTCATTTCATGTAAACACAAGGTTTATTGCAAAATGTGCAGTTGTATCCAAACGTTTCCTGGATACTTGACAGCAACGAAAACCTTTATTTTTTTTTTAAACGAAATGAACAGAAATCACACGTTTAGCATTAGCTTCTCCCTGTGAAATTTTACACATGGTCCTGTTTGTGTAGCTTCTGTTGCTGTGTGAAGTTTTTTTTTTTTTTTTTTTTTTTTTTAAGAATGAAAATAGGCAAAGACTTTGGTAGCTAGACAACAACAAGGACATCAGAGGACTTCCTCTCTACGGACAGGCACTGTTGTCATGCCATCGTTTTTTTTCCAATTTGGAAAGGGAGCAACAACTAGACAAAATCATGGACACTGCTGCAAAATTCAGGAGAGCACTTGCTTCCAGGAAATGTACTTGTGCCATCTTGGCGACATGTATGTACATCCTACGAGGAGTGTCAGGCAAGTGTGTGTCTGCAGGTGTGTCTGCAAACCCCGCACTTCCAACTCTCCTGAAATTCTTAAGACTGCTGTACAGAACTCCTTTATCTACACAACTGATTTCTGATCAAAATCACAAATATAAACAGGAGATATAGCAGAATTAACATCCCCCAGAAGCAGCAAGCCCCATCAGACAGTACATGATTACATTTTGGATTATTGCAGTCTACTTCAGCGACCCTGCACCTCCTGTTGATTATTCTCGTTATGGTTACAAATACACCAAAATAAGAGCAACACAATGCAGGTACGGGAAAAGCCCTTGTGTGTTTTGTAAGTCCTTGGAACTTGGATGGAGAGTCTGGACGACTGTTCACATGATGGGGTTCAACTCTGAGACATGGAGGACTGTCTCAGATGGGTCTCCGTGTCTTCCGAGCCAGTGCCTGTGGGGTCAGTCCCATTTACGCCTCCGTGCGTCCCAACTAAAGAGCAGAGGGGGTTTCGGGTCACCCCACCAGTCTGACAGCAGGTGCTCACGTGTGCCTGTGCCGTCTAGCTATTCTCTTACGATTTTGTCTACGAGGAGACTACGACAGAGACGTGGACGGCATCGCGTGATGGGTCTGACGGCGCACCGGTCAGAGCGTCTTAAGATCTAATTTGTGCTTGTCAGAGTCAACTGTACGTTTCTGTCCCATCAATCATTTACAGCCCCGATGCTGGACCTCCGTGGACTCGGAGGCTTCGCAGCAATGGCGGTTTTCCGCTTTATTCAAATGGAGGTCCATTATGGTTGAGAGGCAGTGGCTCTGCCCGCCCCAAAGCAGAGCCACTTACACAGCAGAGCCAGCACTGATGCAGGTCTGCTGCTGCTGCTGCTCTGTGGTTACCTGGCTGCTCTGATTGTCCAGCAGCACATCTGTCGGAATGCAGGACTGGAACTTCTCCAGCTGTTCCGGACTGGCGAGGTTCTTCAGCAGATAGTTCTCCCTCTCCAGCTGGTTGTTCTTCTCCGCCAGCTCTTTGATCTGCTCTTTGAGGATCTCCACCTCCTCACGTACAGCGTACATCAAATGGTTCTTGACAAGATCCTGTCACCAGAAAGAACACAGTTTAAAACCGGGCCTGAGGATGTGTATTAGCTCTCAGAGGATTCATCTATTCCACTATTGACACAGAGCTACTGTAAGACATTTTGCAGAAGCTCTGACACATTTGTACTCCATCCTCTTGCACTTTTTACATTTTACTCCTACCCACATGGATAAAACTGGTATGAAATTACACCAGAGTTCAGTTAAAACTGAGGCATACATGCAAACATGTCTTAGGGATCATAAAGAAGCTTCCAAATGCACCAAAACTTCAGGTCAAACCAGGTAAAAACAGTAAATCATGAAAAACAAATGTAAACCAATGTTAACTGTTTTACTGCATGCTAATTATTTTGTGTGTATTTGTATGGTTTTTTTTTTCTCTTACCATTGCCTGTTCAATCTTGTTGTCAATGGCCACCACGCTAGCACCAGAGGCACTGCAGAAACAGGAAAAAAATAAATAAATCAAACCGCTTCGTGCCACAAATGTTGTCTTGATTGCCAACTTAATCCCAGTGACTAACAAAACAAACTGAAACCAAAAACTCTACAAACAGAAAGGAAAACTGCTGCACGGTCATTATCAGAACAGGGTTTTCTGACAGGGTCAGAGCCCAGAGGACCGAATAAACACTTAAACACCTGCAAAACAACTACGTCCATTCTGCACCTGTGTGTGTGTGCGTGTGCGTGTGTGTGCGTGTCTTGTTTGAACAATGTTCAAGCAGCTCACATGCAAGTCATCAAACGTTCCGAAAGTCTAGCGACCACATCGGATATTTACCTGTTGTCAAGTTTGACCGAAACCACGTCCCCTCCGAGGAGAGAGGAGAAGAAAGAGATGGAGAAGTTATGCAACTGGTAGACAGCCACTTCCATGGGTGTTTTGGCGAACATCTCTGTGCTCATGTCGAACGTCAAACTCGCTTGGATAAAACTTCTCGCCACGTTTGCGACGGGTTGATAACAGCTAGGGTAAATCCGAATCGGGTTTGTCCGTCCTGTGTCGATGCACTCGCTCTTGGAGCCGAGGTGCTGTGTCAGTATCTTCCAACAGTCTGTGTCTGAAGCGACTGCCGGTCTGATGCTATTTCTGCCACCACCATCTATTTAAATAGAGTGCTTCTGACGTCACTCGACGTGTGCGCATATAATCCAATGAGCAGGCGGCCCACATTTTATGGTGCCTTCTAGGACAGTGGGAAAATAAAGAGCTCAAACTGAACCCTGGACACTTCTTCGCGTGTCTTTTCCTGGTAGTACTGTAAATACCGCTGAGCTTTATCACAATTTACTAGTTAAGTGGAAAGTATTTGTGTAAACGAACAGAACACTTAAACTCAAAAAAACAGCGAGAAGTAGTACACATTGTGCACGTACTATTTCGCAAACGGCGTAACTTCAATATTACGTCTGTTTGAATCTTACTTTAATTGAAAATTGTGCTACTAAACCGTTTGTGCATTAATTAAAGTGTATTAGTTTAAATCTGAATAGACGTAGAGACATATAACAACTATCAATTACCACTACCCGCCCCCCGCACCCACCCCGCTGTCGGAACTCTTTGTTTGCTGTTCTGCTGTTAACCCACAAACCAAAATGTGCAGACAGCACATCCAAAATCTGCAACAACATATGTCAGAATGTAACACAACTGAAATAAAATAATATTCTGCAATCTACCTTGTATATAACGGTATATTGCAAGGATTTGTGTTACATTCATAGACAGATACCTTTAAAAGAAATTTTAGGCATTTTGATCTTTAAAAGAAAAATTTCAAGCGCCACAGGAAAACATAAAATTTTCAAGAATTATTGTACGACATGTAACAAGTAACAACGAACACCGTATTATGATCGTGACACGTTTACTTAGGGCAAACTGCATAACGAAATGTTCTGTACATAGGTCCAGAGGCTTTTCCACCCGGTGTCCTGGTAAATTTCCCTTCAATCCAGGTTTGAACTACATCTCCATCTAGCGGATATAAGACACGCTGCAATTGTTCTATCTATCTATCTATCTATCTATCTATCTATCTATCTATCTATCTATCTATCTATCTATCTATCTATCTATCTATCTATCTATCTGAAAAATAATAGGTTCTCCTATCTTGTTTTTCCCAGTATTTTTTTTTTTCTGAAATGCTAAGATCTATTGAGCAATAGATATTGTTTTCACACAGGTGTCTCAGGGATGATAGGAAGACAATAAAGTCCTTCACACTTCTGCTGTGGAATCATCATATCCAGCCGTCCGACACTGGCAGCCAATGCATTTTTCTCACAACCCATCAATTTGATCATACAGGAAACAAACATCTGACATGTATCTTGGAGAAGACTCTGGTTATGTAACCAATAATGAAAATGGAAAGATTACTTTTTGGGCTTCGTGAGGTTAAGCAGAAAGCCCACCGATGCGGTATTAATGCCTGTCGTTTCGGATTTCATGTGATGACACTGCAGCTCCAGGTTTAATACCAGGCCCTGCTCTTGCAACATGGGCTGCACTGGTTCCATTTAGAAGTAGGCATGTCTCAGTGATTCCCCATGGCTTAAGCTGAGATGCAGATTAAAAAAAAAAAATAATAAAATCCGCACAGTGGGGGGTCTTTCCACCCTGCTAAAGTCAAATATGACTAATGAGCCAAACAAAGTGATACAAAGACTGTTTCTTTTTTTAAATGAAGCTAATGAACTTCTTGCGTTACAGACTACTTTCACTTGCACATAGTTTAAAAGTCATGGCCCTGTGTGAGATCTTGATTAAAACCTATTTCTGTGGAACATTTCTGAGGATTTCGCCCGACAACGATTTGTTTGTGCAAAATCCAGTGAGTCACTCCTAAACCAACCAACGCGCCACAAGTTCCATCAGATGACCCCTGTGCAGGAGCCAGCCGCCTTATATAACGCCGTGATTCACGCAAAGATGAGCTGGAGGCCGAGGCTGAGAAAAAGTTGGCTTTTTCTTGCCATCCCCATCTTTAAAGTTTCATCTGCCCCTCCCTCGTGTTTGTGCGAGGACACGCAACTCTGCAGCCAGAGGCAACAGGACCAACACAGCTGCGAGCACACAGTCCTGAGTGCTCTATATCCCAGAGGAGGCCATCATTACTGCACCAACGTAGTCTCCTCAGCCATGAACAGAGACAAGCCGTGTGGTCTTTCCTGTAAATCTACCAGGACTTAAGCATTCTGCCTCTGGTCTACATGCAGCTGGTGCAGATGTGAACCAAGCTTGCAGCGCACGGCCAACACGACAAGGCCAACATTATCGTCAGCGGGGGAACAGAGACATCGGTCTCTGTCCGTCCCTCACACAGTCGCCGGGGGTTCCGAGCATCACTTTAGGAAAATGTCAGTAAGAATTCACAGCAACACTTTGCAGCAGCACAGCACTTAAGGTTTTGGGTTCCGGGGATGAAGATGAGTTGAGGAAGGAAAAGGAAGGAAGGAAGGAAGGAAGGAAGGACAGAGGAAAAGTGTGAAATCAGTCACACCATCAGACATTCAGCACCCCCCCCCCCCCCTTCCGCCCCCCCCATACACATACTTACCGCCGATCGGGCCTCTTGAACAGGCTTGGTGAGTAAGGGGGTGAGTAGTTCATGGTTCTCTCAGGGTAGTTGAAGTGGTGGTAGGGGCAGCGGATTTTGGGGGGCGGGTCACCCAGGAGAAGGGTGCACACCGTCCTGGGGGAAGGCGGAATAGCCCCAGTGGGGAGAACTTCAGCAGGATGCCTCTGAGACTGTCCCATCTTGGCTTCCAAATGAGCACGGTTGGAGAACGGGGAGCCCGTGTGACTGTTTCATGCCTGTTACGCAGAGTTTCGTTCTCAGCTGTCTTTGGAAGAACAAAGAGCTGATTCAGCTCTGCTGACAGAACTAGATGTAGGACCACGCTCAGACTGGTACTTGTGTGGTGCGTCTCCATGGCGACAGCGGTTCCAGAGTCACAATGAAAAAGATGGCTCCACAGCTGCATCTGTTTCAGACTGTTTCTCTGAGCGTACCTGCAGGGTGTGGCGGCTGCTCCCTGCAGCTGCCACGCTCGTCCTCATTCCTCTTCCATTTAGTACCAATCTGGCCTGTAAATGTCAGCCAACTACAGCTTTTCTCCATGGAGCTCAACATAAACGTCGCCTTTTAGTAAACTTAGCTTGACTCTCGTACATAAAATGAATTAAAGCACTTCACTTTGAATACCAGCCTGACCTCATGCTCCGAAATGAATAGAAGTTGAAAAGCGCTCGTCCTTGTCAGTGGAAAAAGGAAAAAGGAAAAAGAAAATTATCATTAACAGCCACTGAGACTATGCATCAAAGGATGGGATCCAGCTTCAGGCCAGAGTCTGAAGCCATCACTTGTGCTGCAATGGCGCAGCTAAATGTACTGTGAAAGAAATACCAAAACAGTGCCGCAAACAGAGGAGTGTGTTAAAGGAACAACACAACATGATGACCCCCCGTGACACACCCACAAGCACTTCAGCTAGAAAAAGAATTGGCAGTATTTGCCCGCCTGCAGCTGGAGTACTGTCTTAGTGCAAACACACACACACGGCAACGATCTGGAATGTCGCGGATCAGGCTCCTGTGGTCCGGCTCTGACTAAGCGGTCTCTCTAATGGATCCCTGGATGCTCTGCAAAAGGTCAAAGGTTGTGGTTCCAATTGGCCATGCAGTGTTAAATAGCAGTGAACTTTGTTATTAGACATGTCGGAGCCCTTTGACTGGTTACGGGTCACCTAGTTTAGCACAGACCTTCATGTGGAAGTCGCTCATTAGCCGTTGTGTCTAGATCATGCTCCTCCCCCCGATGAAAGTCTGTTTGGGTTTCTACATTTAAATGAGTCTATAAGTCTGAAACCACTGTGAAAACACAAATAGTGATCATCAAATGTGATTCTGACAGGATCAGGTCCCAGCACAGGAGGTGACCCAGTTCATCCGGCATACCTCAGCTGTTGTCGTTGCTGCGGTTGATTGTGTTTACAGTATCTCAGTCTGATCTGAGTTGCTTTCAATCATGGAATGCTGGCATCTTCCCATGCGTACACACTGCACTGAAATCCATCACTGTTGTCATGATGCCAGGAAATGGAAGTAGAGCATGAAGCTGCCGTACCTCGTACAGTATGGCAGCAATGCATGCCGCAGGCTTCTGTGCTGATGGACAAGGAGACGCGGAGAAAAGAGAAGGTATGCAAAAATGTGTGAATTAATTAACTGCTTGATGTGTTTGTCCCTGCGAAAGATGATGAAATCCTTCTGTCTCTCACACTAAAGTCTTCCTCTTCATCTTTTTCTGTCTGTGTCTCACTGAGCTCACAGCTGTGTGACCTGAGTCAACAGCAACTGGGACACCCCCGCCCCCACACAAACACACACAAACACACACACACACACACACACACAGAGGCTCCGTCTGTCTCTCATACACAAGCACAGACGCTTGTACTTGCGCATGTTTTATGTTTTGTTTATGCACGCCCCCTCCCCCCATGTGCACGGCTGGCCAATCGCTCGCAAACAAGCCTGCACACGCACGCTCGGCCTTGTCAGCACGGTCCGGATTTAACTGGATGACGGGCGTCCCGCTAACTGCCGCTGTAGGCGTCATCCAAACACCGAGACGTTCCCACAGACTCCAGCAGGTTCCTCCGCTGAGCATTAAAGCTTATCCTTTGTCACCTGCGCGATGACGGTGGGACACCAACTAAGTTCCCATGGTGTCATTGGCGGTCAGCGCTAGTGGATGATGGGTCTGAGTATTTACAACCAACACAATCTTCTGACGGGGACTCTATGGCTACGCAGATATTATTCTCAGCTAATAAACAGTTACTGTGTCAGAAATTCAATATTTCATCCTGTGTTCGAGATTAAATTCAATGGGAGTAGTGACAGAACATAAGGATGCTAACATGCTACATATTTTTCTTGCTTATGTTAAAACACTCACAAATCACTCACTGAGGAGAACACTCAGGAGAACAGAGACCTGCACATCTGGTCCTGTCTTCATCCTCTGCCGGTAGGCGATCTCTTCCACCACTGCAAGTTGAGGAACCATGGTGGACACACTCACTAAGACTTCAGTCATTCTATATGCAGCTCGGTGGGACAGCTCAGACCAGCTGACCTGCTCGGTTCTAGCTCTGCATCGTCAGGAATAACTAATGTATAATGTAACAAACTTGCTAGCCAAAGAAGCTATTCCAGCTTTAGAGACATAGATCAGGGCCATGTAGTAGTTTTCCTCTGTGTGTGTGCCAGGTCTGTGCCAGGTATTACGGCTGATAATCCATTGTTAATTGCCCGTTTGAACACTGTCTTATCACTGATATGATAGAAGAATGATCATTCCTGAAGTGCAAACTGTGCGAATTTCTGGATGATGTTCTTAAGCTGAACAGACTTTATACATACAAAATTATGTTTCTAATTTTTGCTACAGTGGGAGTAAAACTGAGATTGTGAGATTGTTTGGCAAGATTTGGGTTAAATAGTGTTAAAAGACAACGGTTTTAAGAAACCCTGCAAAAATAGAGCAATTAAGGCAACCACATTCTCACAAAGCAGAGAAACTCTGTAGATCCAGATGTCAACCACCCATGTGAGGAAAACACAGACGGTTCATCGTCGTCGTTACTGCTGGATTCTGGTATGTTAACAAGAGTGTAGCTGCGTTAATTAGATAAAAGTAGAAGCAAGAAGGTTCCAATGAGAAGATCCTGCCTCCACACCTCCTAAACACTTGCTGTTAGATCTTATTTGTTTCCATTTTACACAACAAATGCAAGTGGCGCTGTATCCAACTCTTGTTTTTGCTTTTTTTTTCAGTTCAGCAATAATTAGAGAGGAAGACAAAAGCACTTTTTCAGGATGTGACTCAGCCGGAGGAAGGCTCAACATCAAACGCCTGTCTGGCATCCTGATAAACACAGACCACAGTGATATCTAACAGCGCCAAGCTCGGGAGATTGTTTAGGAATGTACAGGATCCCCAGCCTATCCTGCCTTGAGAAGGTGAGAAAAGGCGATTGTGCGTAATCGAGAAGTCCCAATGAGACTCCACCGCTGCTGAAATCAGGTTAAAAAGCCTTGTGACGTTAAGTGTCACTTTGAGATATAAATCCAGATGGCAAAAACAGTAACAAGGTTAGGGAGCGGGAGATGTTGTTGGGTTGTTGCATGAAAAGATGACCTGCCAGAAAAACGCCACCTGTTGGCCATTCGCGAGATCAGAATATGCTGAAAATTTAATTGCTAATGAATAAATCAAATTGCTAGGCTCGTGGATTCCCTAAACACATGAGTTTTTTTAGGAATTAAACAAAATAATTTGAATAAAACAGACACGGCACACCCCACACCCCGCTGATGTTGTTATCAGTGTAACTTCCAGACAGCGCCGAGCTGTAAATGTTTCTCTGAAAAAACAAATGAGCCGAGCTCTTCGGAGAGATTTTCTAATGGGATCCTACTTGAAAAACACCTCTCAGCTCATTAGGCAGGCCGCGCTGGAATGAATGCAAATGTCGGCATTTAGCGGTGAAGTTGTGCTGCAAATCATACCGAGGATGTCGGCAATTTGCAAAAACAAAACTGTTTATAATAACTGTAGTGTGCCTGCGATGTCGGAATACGTTTCACCGGGAGCTTAATATTTGCCGACAGAAACAATTTAGATTGTGAGACTTTTAATTGAGCGGTTCCGTTTGGCCGACACTCTTGTGAAACCAAGTTGGGTTTCACACGAGCCGAAGTTGTCTTCATGAGACAACTTCATTGTTCTGGTGTCAAAGCTCTGCTGAAGATCAGGTAAACATGATCTCTTCAGGCAAACAACAGTTCTGCCTCCAGCATATACCCAAGAGGTCCAAAGTTCACGCTGAAGAAGAGGGAAAAAAAACATCTGCTTTGCACGCACGCCACACGCTGGCTGCGCTCCCGCTCCAGAGCAATTATAAGTGTGCAGTCAAGCAAAACAATCCTGCAGGCACGGCAAAGCGTGCACGTGAAGAGATGCACGCATATATCAATTTAAGGCCAGTGGTGCCTGCAAACAAAGGCCAGATGCATGTGAAGAGGAATGGACAGAGAGGACAGGACGTTTCCAGCTGGATCTGCTGTGTCACATTCCCAGATCTCGCATTTAGCTCACGCCTAATTGGAGGCTTTTACAGTGGATTCAAAAGGCCCGGGAGAAAGGGTCTAGTTGATTAATGCTGCTTAGTAATGCTTGAAGATTTCTGTGTTCAAGGGGGAAAAAAATTGTCTGACAAATCAGAGAATGGTGTTCTCAGTCAGGTTTGGACAAAGACAGCGGCTACGCTCTGGATCATCTGCAGCGAATGCTGACGTAAGACTTCCAATCAGATCTGGCACGAGGGTGAGAGGTGCGTAACAGGCTTTTATTGTTCAACAGACGGGCGCCTTATCTCGCACCTTATACGTTAATAACAGAGTTCAGGTACTTGCCAACAAGTTCCCCACAAGCGGCGTTGAGTTTTAGGTTATGTGGTGCAGAAAACAATCATTCCGTTGAAGAGTTTGGCCAAAAAAAGCATCTGAAAGAAGTGCTTTTGACACTCTCTGGGCGTTAATTAGCCATTGATTTACAATTTTAGTGAATTATCTGATTAAGAGAGGAGAGAAGGAGGGCGAGATCAGGGAGGTCAGGGAGTCTTGTCTGTGTCTTTGGCCTGAATCCTGGAACAGCAGAAAGCTCTGCCAGGTTTCCAGCTTTGTGGAATCCAGGGGCAGGTATGTGTTTGTCAGTGACAGCTGGAGCCATTTCTCAATACTGGCTGCAATCAAAGCAGCTATTATTGAATCTGTCATCGCCCTCAGTCAAAGTATGCAGCAGGTGAAAGTAAACATCAATCATAGACTTATTCTAATCTCCTGGTCTGAGAGTGCAGAGAGGCTCTGTGGGTGCACTCTGATCCCCCATATTAAGCCTGGGATCATAAATGAAAGTGATATCAGCCATTTTTGAGGAACCACCAACTCAAATACAGAAGTGAAACAGAATTTCACATTACCACACCCCTCCCACACAACTGACCTGCAGCATCTCCTATGCAAAGAAAACAGTCATTAAATTACATGTTTTGTGCCAGCTCATCATCTCCAGGCCAGCCAGATCACCGCGGTGCTCTATGTTTCTCTGGAATGACTTTTGAGGGCCCCGACCACACAGGAGGAAGCAAAGCAGCCACCCACTTTTATGACATGCATCCACAAAACCCAATAAAAAAACAAACTGCATGAACTTGATCAGTTTTTAAATCGTTTTTGTTTTTTTTTGTTTGTTTGTTTTTTTTTTGAAGTATGCACTGGCTGGTTTGTGCTGGTGTAGCTGATGTGCCTCGCCTGCCATCTGCTGCACAGTCGTTTGTTCTGTCTGCGTCGTCTCGCTCGCAGTTCCAGTTCCTCCCCAGTGTCACGGCCCAGCGACGGCACAAATTAGGTACAACATTCGCTCAGGGCATATTGTGTCTCAGATGTCTCTGCTTAGAACCGATGTCTGTGAGCTTAATTGTGAACTTTAGCCCTGTTTTTACAGCTAAAAATAAGTATCTTCTTATTAGAGCTGTAAAGGTATATAATAATGAATTTCCCTGTTTTCATGCGTTCATTCCTTTTACACAGTTTTGGCACGTTTATAACGTCACCTAATCTAAAAATGATATATGGAGTATTAAATACATATAAATTGTTAAATAAAATGAAACACTGAAAATGTTCAGAAATACACTACAAAAGGAAACGTGAGGATAAACATGTAGGATTATGGTTCACACATCCTCAAACAAAAACAAGCCACAGCGTCTTATGTCACTGTTTTGTTTGTTTGTTTGTTTGTTTGTTTTTACCAAACTCTGCAACCCAAATGCAATAACTCACCCCGCCTGAAGACTGCAACACCCCGACAGGAAAATGCACAAAAATACAGAAGAGAGAGAAAGAGTGGAGGAGAAAGGGAGGAGAAGGTTTTCACAGCTGTTGTTAGGCAGTGTTTTCTTCTGATAGCTGTTTCTGGCTGCACTTCCAGTTCTTTCCACTTGATGTCAGAAAACATGGCTGCCTTGAACAGCGCTGAATTAAGGCAAAAGATACGGAATGTTAATTGGACAAGCACATACAACGTTAAGGATAAATGGCGCCATTAATAAGTAAGGATGTAGTTATGTAGGATTTAAAAGAAAAACCAGTAATAACCTTTCCTATAATAACTATTATTATGGTTTTAAACAATACAAGTTTTCACAAACACCAAATATGTGATGCAACCTTGAAGGCATCACTGCAACACGCACACACGCACACACACACACACACACACACACACACACAGGGAACATAAGGAGAATTTATTAGGGTCAATTCAGGTGTTGTAAAGAAATTTGCTGCTTTTGTTTGATCATTAAACTGGATCTGATTCCATTTGTTGAATAAATAAAACATGCAAATGCAAGTCTGCAGAAAACAAGAGCAAAAAGAACTGTGTGAATATTAGCGTAGGACCCAAACACGCCGGGGTGGGGGGAGGGGGTACCCAGGCCTAGCTTGGATCCAGAGAGCTAGCAGCTGTAAGAATGTGAGGAAGTATCACGCTTGTGTTTTATATACAGTCAGTGTTGGCTGTCATAAAATAACAGCAAGGGTGTAAACTTCCTGCTGATATAAACTACAATAGGTTTCTCTCCCTCCAGACTGCTGGGAAGTGGGCCCGCGGACAAACGCAGCCTGAGGAAAATCGCCAAAATGGCCCAGGCTGGCCAACAAACAGATCACATAACAACAACAGCTTGGTTGAAACCTACGGAGGCCGATAAATCAGCCGCAGCACCAAAAAAAGCATGGAAGGATCGCCGGGGTTTTTGCCAACATTTCCACATGTTGTGTCTGTCTGTTATGTAATCCCGGGTGAGAACAGGCGTCGGTCTTTGAGACCGTTACAGCACGTCTGCAGGTTATTCGTGGTTGGACGTTCAGCTGTCGACCGCAACAGATCTTCAACAGCCAGACGGGATGTCAGCAAACGCATGCATGCTGCTAAATATCATACAAATATAGACAGGGAGTAAGGAGGACATGACAGGATCCTGGAGCTGGACTAATTGTGGCTGATGTGCCAAATAACTTTTAATGCTACATTCTATTTCACAGCTGCAGACAGTCTCACCTTGAGTAGCACGACACCTAATGCTAATGAGTGATTACACTAAACAAACTGGAGGGTGATGTTTTGTGTAAACACTGAGGCCAGAATAGGTACGTTTGTGGAACCCAGAGATAAAAATGTGCTGCACGAAAAGAACGTGGCATTTGTATGAGCGTCAATAGAAATATCATCAGTCAGGTTCTCAAATGACTGAAAAACATCGTTTTAAATCACCAAAGGTCAAGATCAACACAAAGTTTAATGAAAAGGATAAATAGACTGCAGAGACTTTCGTCCAGCATCAAACCTGTAAATATGTTGTGAATTAAAAAAGAAAATAGTTTCCAGACAACTCATTGGTCCTGAAAAGTCCTGAAACGTCTTGACCCCTGAGCGTTACATAAGTTTTTTTTCTTCTCCTCACTGATCCTTGTGTGATCTGGTATTCAGCCTCATCATCACTGCTTCTTTATGGACACTGCAGGCCCCTGAGCGAGCGGTGTCAGAGATTGGAAGGCAGCCTGGATGTGCGTATGTGCAGCTCACACGAGTGTGTGCACAGGGAGAGGGAGAGACAGGAGACCGTCTCTCCGGGAGTCCTGCACTTTCCTGACCTTAACTCAGCATTTTTAAGTGCTCCTTCATGATTACGACCACGTGGAGGGTTCTGGAAACAGCGTAACGATCTCACCGTGACAGAAGTGCATCCTTCCAACACACGGAAAGAATAAACGTGATATTTTAGTGATAACTAGCACAGAAAATTCTGACTATGAGCATGTTTTTGTTGGTTTTGTTGCAGCCCGACCTGAAGCAGTCACTCTAGCTGCGCACTGATGGATTAGCAAGGGTACACTTGATTGGATCGCCGGGTTAATGCCAGGTCCAGACAGACATAATGAAGATCTGACTCATTACAGGACAGCAAGCATTAAAGAATCCAAAACAGTAAGAGATCATGACTGACTTACCCTGATGATAATAGAGTCACTGAAATCATCAGTTTGTCTTTTAAGCACAGTCACAGAATCAGCCTGGGATAGGACACCTCTTGTTTTTGTCCCTTTGAATGAATTTTGCCTCCCTTTCTTTCACTCTGCTGGCTAATGCCAAAAAAACTAAATTACAGACTCCAGGCAGTTTGGCACACATTCGTACATTCATTTTTCTCTCGCTTCATTCTTGCAGGTTCTTGTCTGCCAGAAAGCATGGTAGAGCTTGGCAGGAGTAGTCAACCTTTTCATTCCGCTCCTGCTTTCTGCCAGTGGAACCAAATTGCTCCCAGCCCAGCAAATCCCTCTTTTCTTCTGTTGTTTTAGCAGAAAAACAAAGTCTTGTTTAAGGGTTGCACTTCATTCTCGCCACTTAAGAAAAACATGTAGCCAGTTTGGAAATTTGGAGCAGTAAGAGTGACCTGAGTTTGATTTTCTTTTTTTTTTTTTTTTTGAGCTTGTATAACATAAACTAAAAGCCACATTAGTGTTTATATTCTTTCATCCTGCCCATGTTTTGATTTTTTTTTCACTCACAGAAGAAAAACATTTTTTGATTTAGCCAAAAAAAAAAACAAAACAAAAAACAGAATTGCTTAATAGGGCACCCATGATGAAATGACCTCATGAGGGTGAGACCAGGTTGCACCACAGATTATTAACTAATTTTCACAGTGCAAAGATTCCCGCTTGTCTGCAAAGGTCAGGTTCAACCATGAGCTCTCTGAAGTGACTGACAGTTTGGGTTGAGGTGACGGTGAACATTTCAGAGGACTTTAACAGGAACAGGAAACCGCTGCCCTGTTGCTGCAACGTGAACGCTGGACAGTGAAGATGTTTGCTTTAAAAAGTGACTGACGTTAAATTTCACTCAGTTTGACACACAGGCTGACCAAAACCATGTTTTCCTGCATCTTTGGGAAATGCGTGACAGGTTCTGTAATAACACCCCTACCCCAAAAAAACAAAAAAAAGAACATTGTTTATGTGAGAATCCCAGCAAGAATGAAAAACACAGACGGGACTGTTTCTCTAACTTAGCAGAACAGGCGACTGGCTGAAACGTTGCCACATCTACCTGTTCTTCATGAACGTGTGCTGAAGTTCTGCAGAATTTTACAGAAGTGGCTGATTTCTCTCCTTCAGACAAGGAGAGATCTGACGGTCCTTAACTGTCGCAACGGGGTTGTTTATGATACCATGGCGACGCTGTGGGCATCCTCCTTTGATTTGACCCAAGAAAAGATGAACTGAGCAGATCTTCATCCTCACTGTTGCATATAAATGTGCTTGTCTGGGTCTGTATTAGCGTGTCTGCTGGATGCTGGAAGTTCCTGACCTGTAATAGCACCCCGCCGATGAGATCAGGCTAATGACAGGCCTGCGCCACGTGGCCAATGTCAAAAACAAAGTCGTCAGTTTGTGTTTAACTGTTCATACTCGTTTTTAATGGACTCTTTACACAATATCTTACATCTTTTTTGTCAGCAGAGCACCTGGAAATCCACACAATCATGAGGAGAGTGCTGAAGCGTTACTCAGAAAGGCCTCGGGGCAGAACTCCATCTCTTCTTGCGGTGCGACGCTAACCACCAAGCCACCGTAGCTCCCAGAAAAAGGCGCAGTTGGAAAAATATTACCTTTAATCTGTTCAGCTGCAGCTCTCATTTATTGAGTCATCACACCATCTTCTTTCAAAACACAGTCTTGGATTTCTAGCGTATTGCAGCACTCTTTGGTAATTACTGCTTTTTTTTTATTCAAAGCGTAAAAATATCTGCAGGGGGTGAATGTGGGAAGAGTGGCCTCTGGTTTCCCAATAGACTCGGCTGCTGAGAAGCTGCCTTTGGTCAGACGTGCGGTGTTGCTTACAGATTTGTAATATTCTCCCAGGTACATACTGTACCTTCACCTCTGTCACTCAGGACAAAAGAGCTTAGCTGGATTTTGCTGTGGTGACGTGTCAAGAGGAGCATAATGCTGGGTCACCTTTGAGTATTGTACAGTGTGTGTTTGCCCTGCAGTGCATGTGGGTTTTCATGTCCTCCAGAAGAACACTTCAGTCACTTTTGTTGACCCTTGCAACTGCCATTTAAGCAGTGTGTGGATACAGGCTGCTGAAACACCTGCTGTCACTTCTGCTATAACTAGAAGAAAATCAGGCTCTGGGTTTCTGACTCTGTAAAGCACCTAGAGACAATTTTATTTTAAAAGGCACTATATAAATAAAACTGAATTCAATTCAATTCAATTCAATTCAATTGTGTTTATAGTGTTGCTGGGCACCGGAACACAGAACCACAGAAGGTTACATCAACCTATGGGGAAAGGGTGTGTCTGTCAATGTCACAGTTGACACACACTGGATCCTGTCTGTACAAATGGATGGTGTGTGTGTGTGTGTGTGTGTGTGTGTGTGTGTGTGTGTGTGTGTGTGTGTGTAAGGGTGATTTTTACATTGTTTACACACTTCCAGAAGTCTACCAGTGGTGTTCCAGTATTAAGTGTTGCTGTAAATGGTCGTTCCAGGCACCAGACCAGAACAGGAAGTAAAAACCGTTACTGTACTATAACTGTGTTATTCTTGAATGCCTTTAAACTCTCTAAAATTGAATTTTTGTGAATTTATTTATTTATTTATTTAAATTTTCATGGAACCAAATTAGAGGAAACTTGGAATAACAACTATAAAACAATGGCTTGTTGTGATATTTTACCTCTAATAAATGACTTCCTTGCGCTATAGAAAAAAACGTTGATCCACAGACGCCCTCGGCCTATCTTTATCCAAGAGTTCTAGTGTCAACAACACACTATTTTTAGCAAAACCTGTCTAGTTTTTGTCTTTGCCTTCTGTCTGTTTGTCTGGATCTCAGTCGTGTTCCTTCTGCCGGGCTCAGCCGCTGAAGTTATAGCCTTTGATCAACTGGCCGCAGATCCGGTGTTCCACCTCAACATCCTTCCCATTGACCTTCTTCCCACTAGTCCCTGTTTTTTTGTTGACACTGGCCTACCAGTAAGTCCGGACAGGATGTAACTCTCTTTAACCCAAACAGGCAGCCATAGCTCACCTTCACTGGTTTGACATTGCTACAGAGTTTATGCTTTCTTGCAGCCTGTGTCTTCAATCACTGTAGCTGAGGGAACGGGGACAAAATAACATCATGCTGTCCCCTCGTGGGAGTCCCACAGCAGCAGCAGGTGTGGGAAATCTGAATTTCAACAGTGTTACAGCAGCGACGTTCAGTCTGATCTCTGCAACAGTTACAGGCTGTTGTAATGGGCCACATGTTCTGCAGATGTCCACGTTATGAATCCACATTATGACATGATACAGTATAAAGACAGATTGGATTTTTTTGTTTGTTTGTTTTTCATTGTCAGAATATTCTTGAACTCTAATGATATTTTGCATCAGATTAGAGTTACTTTGCCGGTGAATGTACGGAGCAGGAGATCCATCCATCCTTTTATTGTTGACGTGCATTGAAAATAGGCAGAGAAGCTCAGACTACCCTGGACCAGGACCACTTCCTAATTGAACAGAATGGAGCCAGCTGAGGTGGTTTAGGCATCTGGTCAGGAGCGTGTCCTGGATTTCCACTTGGGATGTGTTTGAAACTGGGAAGAACCTCTCTGGAGGGAGCTGACTCCATACGTCCTGTCTGTCTATTAATGTTCTTCAGGAGGAGCTAGAACGTGCTGTCTGGGCATGTTTGGTAAGCCCTACTGCATGGATGGATGGATGGATGGATGGATGGATGGATGGATGGATGGATGGATGGAAAACCAGCTCCATTTTCTGTCATTCTTCCATATAATCCTATATAACCACTGAACTTGTTCGACCTCGTATGTGTGGAATCATGTGTTTTCCATGATTCTATACAGCAACAAGCCTTCATTGTTATCAGTTCTGGACCCAGCCCTTCACCTCTCCGCTGCACATTCCTCAGTTTCTGCAGTCTTATGCCAACCGGCACTGGAGTCTGAACCCATGGAAGGAGTTATGTTCACGGACACACCTTGACTACAAACCCCTTCTGTTGAAAACACCATCAGAGGCGCTTCCATATCATCTCTCATAGGTAGCAGTTATCTCTTTTACTGATCTGTCCTCAGTGAACCGCTCTCCAGTGGGCTCTTTGGGATCATGTTGATGACATTTTGATCACTGTTTCAAACTGCAAGTAAACTAGCAAGTCAACAGGCCAGTTTCGGGAGATATTCAAAATAATGAAATTATGCAATGTTTGACTATTGAATTATGAAACCAGTTTGTCAAAGTCACTTCTGCTGTGCTTTTACACACCATAATTATGATTTCCAGGCGAGAAAACTGATGAATCCAATGTTTCAGTGCTTATTTCGGAATGATTTCAGTGTTGTGTGCATGTCAATGAGGCTGATCCTGATCTCCAGACAGGTACATTCTTGCTAATCTTTCCATAACAGCTTTGTGTGAACAATATAGCACAGGCACAATACGCTTTTGTAACTCTTTGCAGAATAAAGACATGGAGCTTTGACGAATCTGAAAGGTGTAAACTTCAATCGAGCCTTGTGCTTGGCACATCTGCTGTGAAGGACATTTGTACAAGACTGGCCGTTGCTGAGCTGTGTTTTGACTGAGCTGCAGGCCCTTTAATGTGCTAGTATCAACACGGCAATCTGTTCGCCCTTTGTCTGAAGGTGTTGAGCGGCTGCTGCGTACCGTCTGACCGCCCGGGGGGAAGGAGCGACAACTGTTTCAACCAAGTCTACTATTTATTCAGCACATATCATTTCAGTCGGAAAAATCACAGGTTCGGTCTACTCTGGCCACCACAAACACACCAGCACATTCCTGGGACCCTTGAAATATTTACATAACAGGTTTATTGAACACTGTGTCACACAGTCGGTCCAGAAAAAAAAAAAAAAAAAAAAAAAAAGAAGTTCTGGCATAACTTCTCAGGTCGCGCTGAAGATTTGATTTCTAAAGAAGCTGCGCATGTGAAGTGAACGCGGCCCTGGCGGATTGACCACCCAGGGGGAGCCTAAAGCCAAGGCCAGACTTTCATCTGAATCCAGGCACTCCCAAAGTAAGCTACTTAGGAACTGTTTGAATTTCTATAAACCTCGCCCTCACTTCGAGTGACAGGATTAAACCAGCGCATACATGCATGGATGAATGAGCGTGTTTGTGTTTCTGCCCTCATCAGCGTGAGGCTCTGCACGTGAAATTAGAAAAAAAAACAAAAAAAAAACCTAGAACTGCAAAACCCATGATCGCAGGTTCAGGGACAAATTGTTCTATTTGTCAGGCAAACAGCGGAGCTGGCCGAGGGTTCGTGCTAGCTGCTGACACGGCCAAGCACACTGCCAAATATGAAAAAAACAAAGGAAATTTGACTCTTTTCCTTAGATTCTATCCATGAGTTAACCACATACACCATCGATCCAAATCAACATGCCTGAGGTTTCAGGCCTTTCAGTCCAGTTGACACAGAGAGATCTAATTTTGGATAACTATGACCTGGATGAGTGAGAATCTACACAGACAACATGCCTGAGCTTTTGACTTTAATAATCACGTTAGCATATATACACAGGAGTGCCAATGAAAACATGAGCAGATATTTAAAATTATAAATTTACCTCCTTCAATACATTACAGTTATGCAATTAGATCGATGGTTAAATAAGTAACAGAATTTATATGGCTGGTTGACACACGCAGAATAAGGTATAAAATATACTGATTAACTGGAAAGAGAATGTATTTTCCCAGCAGCTGTGGCAGGTTTTGACAATGACCAGCACTCACAGGCTGCGACAGTGTCCTGTCAGTCAGGAGTCAATGGTTTTGACTGTGCTTGAGGACCGTCTGTACCCGGACAATATTGATCTGCGGCAAGGACGATAAGGGCAGACTTGAACAGCTGTAGCACATAGCTCAGTTAAGGCCGGTTAAAATTTAACTTGTTTTACACGGTTAACTTGCGCGCTGCAGCAGTGAAGCTGCTGGAGGAGTTGGATGGAACAGTGATTATCCAAGAGAACATTACAGATAATGTCCCAGATGAATGATGCAATATGGCGTATGTTTGTGCAAGATTTTATGGAATAAGACGAGCAACTTAGCCTTTAACCCTCAAAGATGAGATTTTCAGCAGTTGGTGAAACAAGGAACAACATTAAAATCTAACAAAACCTGAGAATATTCACTGTCCAGGTGATTCTATTATTATTGATACAGATATATCTAATTCAGCCTAAAACAGCCTTTAACTGATCAGAACTGGTGAGAGTAGAAGCAAAGATCACATGTCCTTCTGTATATAAGATAGATAGATAGATAGATAGATAGATAGATAGATAGATAGATAGATAGATAGATAGATAGATAGATAGATAGATTATATGACTCAGGCGACAACCAGACATGTCGTACATGGTTCCAGCTTAAGCCAACGCCGAACACTGAATGTTGACTCAGGTCCAGGACTTTAACTACCATCAAAACAGAACAATGTAATGATTTTCATTTACGCTGAGGTCATCTGACAGGTGGCTGTTAAACAAGCCCTCCGACTACCAGCGCCCGTGTGGGAGAACGCTCTCCTCGTCAGACCAAGTTATTTTGTTACGGTTTTGACAGCAACAGGAAAGAAGTGTCAGGCTAATTTTAACAAGGCTGGAGCAACTGCAGCCCTAAATGATAATTCACTCAAAACAAAGTGACACAAAAGACTTGTTTCTTTTCTTTCAACCTTACAGTTGACAGTTCATAACAAAAGTATTCTTTATTTCTCATTTTCTATGGAAATGTTTGCAAAGATAGGGTGCTTAACAGAAACCAGCGCCTGAAAAGTATGAAATATAATGCTGCATGCAAGACTTTCGTGTTCTAAACAGAAATCGTGCTGCAGAAGCTTTGATACTAGAACTTTCTGAGTTCGGTTCTAAGTTCATACCATTCTTCACCATCCACAAATGCCGACAACAAACACAAACTGCCCTGTCAGTTCAGCGTTAATGAGCTTCACAAAGAGACAGGGTGCTCGTTTTGGGAATTAAAATGAACCTGTCGAATCTATGACTGTAACTACTTTAGTCAGCCTTTTTAAAAGAATCCAGAAATCTACTGATTCAAAAACACTGATTAGTCTCCATCAACCATCTGCTTCATTTAAATAAAACACGATTCCTCGTGGACTAAATGAAGATGTAGAAGTTGAAGGGCTAAAGGGTAGCTTTAGTGCAAGCCGCTGGGTTAATGAAAGACTTTTTTAATACTCAGTCATCACTGATAGGAGGACAACAACATACCGGTGGAAGAAGAGCAGAATTGACAGCATGGTCTGGTCAATATTGCTGTTGCAGATCCCCTCGTTGAGGAGGAAACAAGGGTCCCTCACCACCGATTCCAGGGAGTCCTGCCTCATGATGTTGTTCAGCTTGTCCGTATTCAAGTTGTGGTACATCAGCTGGTTGCGGAGTTGGCGGAAGTGGTTGACGCTGGGGCTGGAGGGGCTCGCTGGAAGGCCCTCTGTGGTACCCAGGCCTTGGGATGGGCTGGTGGACATAGCGTCAATGCAGCCATTGGCCAAGTCCAGGCAGCAGTTGCAACAATCCAGGCCGATGGGCGAGAGGCAGTCACCGTCTGACATCTTGTCTGACAGGTGGAGGATGAGGAAAGACGTCTGGGTGCTGCAGGACAGGCGCAGGACTGATGGATGTGTGCAAATAAAAGGAAAAATGAATGACAAAACAGGTTTCAGGGTGTCTTTCTTAGCTGAGGGACAGACGGACAGCCAGAGTCTCGTTTCCACTCAGGATGGTTGAATGCCAGAGTAAGTTCCTCCCTGAGAAGTGCAGTCACGCCAGGCCGCTCGGCCCGCTCATGTCCCTGAGTTCCTCTGCCTCTGCCGCCTGTAGCCTTTTGTTCAGGGCCGACACCGGTGCCGTAGCGCGTTGCTAATGTGGCAGGAGAGCGAACGCCCCACACACACACTGACACCGTTTCAGCAGGAGTGCGACTGAAAGCAAAACCCAGAAGCTGCTTTTTGTGCACTTTTTTTTTTCTCCCTTTGCCTGGTGTGTCTAGAGGTGGTGGGAGGAGACTACAAAGCTGAGAGGGAAACAGGCAGGGTGTGGAAACTCCTCCGATTGGTCAAAAGCATGGCTGGTGCACACAATGGGTCCTCCCCTTTTGTTTTCAGCATAGCCGAGTACATGTTATGGGGAAGGGAAATGGAGGGAGGGAAGCCTGAACGCATGCTTGAAACATGTGCAGTTGTACCAGACCCGCCCTACCGCCGCTGCACTGACAGCACAGGGATTGTCTGGGTGAGGGAGGCTGCAGGGACACACAAAGATGACTTGTTCACTAATCTTTCAAACTAATCTTTCCTAGGAAGAAATTATTTAACTTGAAGCTGATTGTCTGATTGTATCTACCTCGTACTTGAATATTTTCCATCAGTAATGTCCATACCACATTATTGATAGAATTTATTACGGTTATATAAAGAGGTTTACGTTTAAACGTTCACAATATATGTGAATAAAAACCTGGAGGCAACAACCCTAGCCCTCTCATTAATTCTTCCTCACTAAATTCTTCCTTTAGTGAGGAAGAATTAATCATAACGCACCCTGCAAATGCTTCTATATATCTCTGTTGTGCTTTTTACCATCTTTGTATAGGTCACACCGCTCATCTGCCTATCTGTTTCTGTTCGCCAGGCTTATCAGGGCCACACCTAGGGGCAATTACTTGTCTGCAACAACCTTAAGAAGCCTGTTTTTGTACAGTGAGATTAGTTGAAGGGACACAGTAAGAACATGTAGGTTTTATATGAACTATAAACCCAATAACTTTTTTTCTGTGAGGACACTGTGCTAACCACCGTCGCTCCACCCTGCTGACTTTTAAAGCTGCTGAAGATTGTGTGATGTTCAAGTGTCATGAATGTGTTTTTTACAAAAATAAAGCTCCAGCTAAAACGTCATGAGATTCGTGAGATTTATGTGTTGCTACTAATTACAAAAGCAGGGTCCTAACTTGGGAAATTCACCGTTGTGTAAGACCTGTTAGGTTCAGGTTATTGGTTTGAGAAATCAAGATAAGTAGGTCGATTTAAAGCCTGCAGTGATACCGTGCGCGAGAGAGGAATGTTTTTCCTAAGCTTGCAAATTAACGCCGCTTTATCAGGCCTCCCTGCGTTCCTGTACACTTCTGTCGATTTCCATATCTGTTCCCAAACAGCTTTGGATTAGGTAAGAGAATACTGTGTTCTTGTCGTGTTTCATAAACCTCAGCACATACTGGGACAGTGTTATTCAGCTTATACAGATGGTGGTGGGAGAAACACACCGATGACCTCCTGACCTTATTGACTAACAAGTGGACTGTCTACAGATGGCTGACAAACAAGAACTGCTCACCGGAGTAATTATAAACAGCAGCTCACAGATGCTGTTACCTGTAAGTAGGGATCAGCACAGCAGAGAAAATGACTACCCGTTGCTTCATGGAGTGTGTAATATCGTTTGGCTACCTAATGACGCATGCAGTGTCAGTCGAAGGCTGCCCTCTAGTGGGAGAATTTGAGAATATATTTTATCAAGTGGTAATGTGCAAAATTTCCCTTTTTTACATAACAAAGACATGTGAAAAAATCAGATCAACACTGAAATGAAACAATGACATGAATAATGTCTGACCACACATTGCAACATCCTATTTTTATGCAAAAGACAAGCCAAATGATTCAATCTGGCAAAAGTGATTGTGAGTTATAGTAAGCATCTAGTGTATTTTCTACTTGGGGTACCTGGGCATATTTTTCTAGGACTAGAAATATGCTGGTGTGTCCTCCAGAGGAAGGACCTTTCACCCATAATAATCTATATAATCAATTTTTCTGCATCCTCCATGGGAGGATTCCATGGAGGAGTTTCCTTCTGAAACACAAACCCCCAGTTTTGCCTCTGGTATCACAGCACCTCTCAGAGAGAGGCCAGATCTTGTAACAATGCATAAAATCAGAGAACGCTGATGAGACTTCCTGAGATTTCAGTTTTCCATCAGCAAAACCATCTAGGAAGCAGCTTACTCACTGTGAAAAGCTCCCATCAGCAGCAGCAGCGACTCTGTTGTGACTGTTTGTGCTCACAGGCACTGAAACAATCTGCAGCAGATTCTTCTTTTCCTCTCAGTCAAATCTGACTGCAGCTGATTCCTTTCTAATGTTTACTGATTTTGAAGCTTGTTTTGCACGAACACGTTTGTCTCCAAACATTCACACTTGAGTCGGGCTGAGAGATTTGAACATGAGACATGAATTATTAATTTAGCGAGGGGGGAAAAAGCTTGAAAGCTGTCAGAAGTAGGTCAGGGAAACTGGGGTAGTGGAAAGCCTCTGCTATCAGTAACATATTCCTAAAATCTGTCCATATAGTAGTAACAAGATCTGTCCAGTCACGAGACGCGTTGCCCTTGTGCTCAGATCTGAACAAAAAAGTGATAAGGTACCTTCTACTGATGATTGCTCATTGGTTCAAGAGATGATGACCCAGTCTCACAAAGCTCTTACTGCTATATTTGAAATAGTTTATATTAAAAATGTAACACTGACAATAATTATCACTTTTTAACCTAAGTGTTTATTTAATATATTCATTCAATCTGATAAAGTCATGATTCAGTTCAAAGCTTTTTTCCCCTATTGTTCACTGTTCACATAATAGTCATGCTAAAACTCATTTTCCACAGCCGTGACAAACATTGGAGTACAGTTTCGTCTCCTTGGTTACAGGAAGCGAAAGGACAACATGGTTGTGCATGTTGGCATTAAAAAAGTTCTGGTGAAGCCATTTCTGCTGAACACAGGACTGGAAGTTAATTTTAGGTTAATTTCCCCCGTGACTGTACGGAAAAGCTGCATGTGTCAAACTGAGAATCCGAACTGATGAAGAAGAAGAAAAATTGAAGAAAACTGTGGTGAAGGCTGAACACACACACACACACAGAAGGGTGTGTGCAAACCAGACTGACTCTATAGTCTATTGTCAGCAAAAAAACAAGAAGAACAAGATAAACGATCAGCTGAAACGATTTATATTTCCTGAGTTTACAGCTGTGTTTGCCAGATCAATCTGCAGGTTGGTGGAAAATGACATGTATATGCATTAAGTTGTTCTCTATCAATCTGGAGCGACCGCTGTAAAGTATAAACAGCCATGCTGCAGCCTGCAGGCCTGTGTCCTAGTTTAGTGAAAGGTCAGGGTTCAATGACAGAAAAAGTCTCATCTGGAAACATATAGGTTCAGGCTGACACTTGGAAACTAGTTTAGTTGGAAATGACTTAGTGTCACTGCTCCTTTCTCATCATTCTTAAAGCAACATTCGATTGTGGGATGTTTAGATGTTTTATTATCCTGCTCTACACAAACTCTGGGAGTTTGTGTGTGGATAGACAGGCCTGATTATTATCAGACCATCTGAACTTTGACTTGTTTGCATTCGTTTTATCTTATCATGGATGTTAACCTATTTTCTGCCTTTACAAAACTGCAAAATCATTTAGTTCTTGAGAAAGTTCTTTTTTTTAATGACAGCTGTTTTATGAACATACAGTATATTGCCATTTTGTTTTTATAAGATATAGTAATACAGAAGTTCATATCAGACACTTCAAGACTTTAACTAAGTAGTGTTTATCAAACTGAATTTCAATTGTATTTTTGTAACTAATATATTTACATTTATTTATTCAAGAAATTTATCACTGTGTGTACCTACTGTCAATGTAACATGATATACTGATACAGACACTGAAGTAACATCATAGTCACAAGATGGTTGAAGGTCTAGAAATTGATTATATATGTAGCTTTAATGCATTTAAAAACAGCGGCGTTCAAGTATGAGCTAATTCAGCAAAAATTAATAATTAGCGCCACGGTGCAGCTACGTCCAATCTGCTGCCACTAGAGGGCAGTCTCCCCACGCAGACAGCACAGACCAGCGACCTGCACATTAATCTTATGTTGATTTGATATGCATCTTTTTCTTTACGTGTGACAATTTAAAACTGTTTATGGTATGGCTATTTAAATTAGTCAGTTTGACAAATCTGCCACAGTGGCTCACATTTTTAATTTATATTAAATTTATATTAAATATTTATTTATATTTATATTAAATTTTTATCATTATATTTTCTTCAGCTATAATTAGTGCATCGTTTCTTTACTTTTTACTCTCTTCTACACTTGTTCATTTGATCCTCTGCCTCAGGCTGCGATTGGCTAATGCATCAAGGCCAAACGGCCTCAAATCCTCCCATTGGTTGGGGTAGATATGGCACATAATCCTAAAACTCTCTTACCCTCTGAGGATTATTTTCTCTTTTTTTTCCTGTCCAGTCATCTTTAAGGACTTTGTCCTCACTGGTTAGAAAAGTAAAGTCCCAATTCTTTGCAGCCCATCTCTCATCACAAGAGGCGTGTCCGAGCAGTGAGATGGCTGTGGAGGAGTTTCAGGTTGAGAGTTTAGCCCAGGAAGTAATTACAGTTATCAAGTAGCAAAGGTAAAAACTGTCAGGGTCCAGTCTAATTAACTGAATTCTTTTCCATACAGTCCTTCCAGCTGCCGTGCTTATGTGCTTTCCCACTCTCTTTACCCTATCTGTGGTTCTGCCTCGTTGGGCCTTCCTGGCTGAGGAAACCTGCATTGAGAAAATGTGTTTGCTCTTCACCCTCGTTCCTTCTATCATAACGTCAAATCATCTAAACATTTAAGCTTCAAGAGTAAGCATTTGATACCTATAAATATTTATCCTGGCTTCCTAATTACAAAACAACACCCCAGAAAAACTCTTCAAACCTAGGTTCACACAGCTATGTGTGACTGAAAATTCCACTGGAGGTGTTGATTACTGTGACCTTGGTTTAACCTTCAGACCACACAAGGACATAATAACTGATCATGCGCAGGTCTGTGTGCAGCAGGGCCAAAATGGAAAACGCAATCAATTGACTATGGATTATCAGTTGCAGCCAAAAGCATGCACGGAAAGATCTTTGTCATCCCGTAGTTGCTTAATTGTGGAAAGGTTGCGTTAGGTCTGATTGTGTTGTCCCAAACGCCACACAAACAAAAAGATGTCCTCGCCATGCTGGTTAATAGTGCAATACATAACGTGCAGAACAACACACACACACACACACACACACACATACACGCACACAGTAGTAGTTTAATCACCAAGTACACAGGCGCCAACCCCTAGAGGTCACATTTTGATAGTTGCTGAAGTGGGAGGTAGTGGGACCACACACACACACACACACGCACGCACGCGCACACACACACACACACACACACACACACACACACACACACTTGCTATACCAACTTTTGTGGTAGACCTTGGCTCAAAGTGAAGATTAATAACAGTAGTCATGTTATAAACCAGGAGTAAATGTTGTGAACTGACATGGAAACAGCAAATATGCATGAATGGCTGTTCAGGGTGATCAGCACTCTCACTGATTGACCATCCGTCAATGGTTTTAGCCACACACATCTGCAGTGATTGAGTCCCACAACCTCCCCCAACCTCCCCCCTCCCCCCATTCCTGATTAATTACACCTCAGCGTTCTACCACAGTTTCAGAGTAATACATAAGTAAAAACCACCTGTTGCAGCGCAGGTACATGTTGTCAGATCGGTGTGACAGGTTGGTTTGACGATGCAGATGAATGAATGAATGAATGAATGAATGAATGAATGAATGAATGCTTGCTGGCTGCTGAAGTCAGGACACTTTATTGGCCTTGTCCAAGAATACATGTGTCCTCACTGACAGGTTGATTCGTGTTCAGGAGCTGTACTATTAGATCCTGGGCCCTCTCTACCTGGAACCTTTTATAGTTCCTAGTAGAGAAGCCTCAGTTCCAGAGGAGGTTCTTCCAAACACACTAAAAGACACAGTTGAATTCCTCAGGATGGAGTTGTTGGGGGTGATAGTGATCCTCCAAAGCTGTTGCCATGGCTACATCCCTGAAAGCAAGCTCTGCTTTGACAGAGATCAATGGAAAAGATTCCATCCCACTAAGACACAGTATCAGCAGTCACCACACATCTGCTTACCAACATTTCTAAACATTAATTACACGTTTAGACTTTTAACATTTTCCATAAAGAGCAAAAAAAAAAAAATCCCTAAAGCCTCAAAGATTATTTATCCTTCTGCAGCAGTCATAGGAACTGCTGGCTGCCACAGTGCTGCTCGAACCACTACTTCCTGTTCATGCAATCCCACCAATCAGAGGTGTTGGTGCATCGTTCTACAAACACCAGAGCAGCCGCAGACGGGATCCATCGTTTGCAGCATCTTCATATTTAAAATCTCTCCAGTTAATATTCTTCCAGGTCTTGTTTTGTACTTTCTGATTTTCTTACGCTTGCCCTGCTGTCCTGTAGCCTGACCTTTCTCTGGGTTCAGCCTCATGCCTGCCCTTTGCCAGTAAAATTATATGACCTCTATCTTTATACCACACAGCATTCTGCGGTTTGTCCAATTTATATTTTTGTCACGTTGGTAAATATCATCTACTCTTTTAGTATTCTGCACTTTTGTCTGCATGTTTCTGGACTTATTACTTGGGGTAAGCGTATTTTTAAACTCTCTACACCCGTCCTGTTGGTTATCTTACACAACTGACTGCCTTGCATGATATCCCTGCTTGCATAGCTGCAATTCTGGAATTTGCTAAGTGAATTTGGAGATGTTGCAGTGCAGGAAGCCAGTCTAAGGATAATTCTTGTCAATTTTCACAAGGACAGAAACTGTCTACTTACTTCTGCTGCCTCTTCTAATTTGAAGTAGGATAAAACATCTAATATTTAAAGGGTCAAACATCCGCTGGCATTTAGCACATGACCTTACTGTTTCAAACAGAGAGTGTAAAAGCACGAACACCCCCTCCTCACCTCTCTGTGTGTGGCTGGATTTCTATCAAACTATCTTTAGCATCAAAACACACCGGTGTACGTTTCGACAAATGCCACCTCAGAACAGGCTGCAGAGGTCCGGCATGGTTCAGTTATGCTGGATGGTGGCTACCAGGTCAAAGGTCAAGGCAACTGTGGCAAATTCCTGGCCGTGTCTGCGTTGTTTGCTTTGCTTAGTTCAACCTTAGAAGCGAATAAAAATGCTGCTTCCCAGAGAAATGTAAAACAAGCAGTTGTGAAGGTGAGTGCAGAAGCAGAGTGCGTGTATAATGTGCATGTTCATGTGATGTGCAGGCACGCACGGATGGGTTTTTATGTGTTTGTCTGAGTGCAGACAAGGGAAATGAGCGTTGTCGCCCTACACAAGGAACAATTTGAGGCTTTTGCCTTTGATGTGTGTCCAGCAACACAGCGTGGTCTGTGTCTGCGGGCGAGCCGGGCCGGTTGCTAGCAAACCTCTCCGTACAGTTCCCTCACTTCCCACCGTTTTCAATCTGCTTGCTCAGAATTTCCACTTTTTCCACGTGCCCTGCCAAGAAACCACTAACGCTTAAGACAAACACGCTGCTCCTCTTTTCTTCAACGATGGTGGGCAAAGAGAGGAACACTGTTTTTGCTTCTTCTGCTGCTTTTGTCTTTGTCATTCAAGAACATTTATCTACATATAACATGTCTTACACAATAACCAGGTCACAAGACATTTTTTAAGGCCCAAAAATGAAACAAGCACCTTGGGGGAAGGATTTTTATGGACGGATAAATCCGTTATTAAGGGGTTCTATGCATTCTTTTGCTTGTTTACATGTGCATTGAAATAACCAAGATGCACTTACCTTTCCTCTCCTCTATATAGCTCTTTTTGATCCTTTCCTGTCTTCCAACCATGCCCCAGACCGGCTGATCGTGCATCCAGACAGGATGGCCGCAGCTTGGGGGGATTGATTGGGAGCCAGTGTGAGACCACCTCCTCTGGAAGGCCTCATTAACCACTCGTGCGTCTGCAGAGCTGGAGGAACGGTAGCAGAGGAGCTGCCAGGCAGCTGCGAGCTCACAGTTTTGTACCTACAGTCCGCTAACAAGCAGTGCTCCGACATAAACATCCTGCTGCAGCAGCGGCTCACCCATCCCTGTGTCCCTGGGTATACTGATATCATGTGAATAAGAGAGGACATGCAGAGCATTTTTTTCCACCATGGTGTCTGTTCTCATGTGCAGCATCCATGAAGCTGTAGCTCTCACAGTGACACGTGCATGAAATGAGATTTTTGAAGAAAAAAAAAGAGGCACTGTGCCTCAACTCAAACAAGCCTGTGTTTTTTGGTTTTTTTTGGAGGGAGATTGGGGTCCGTGTGAGAACAGAGAGTGAAATCAAAGAGACACGTGAGGATGGAGCTGCAGCACAATACTCCAAAGCATGCTTTTCTTTAAAGATTAGGCTGCAGGAACTGACAGGTATTATCGTCCATGTCACATGGAGCTGGATGTGACTCTTCCTTGATATTTAGTTTTTCAGTTTTTTTGTTTTTTTTTTTCCATTTCTTTGAACTCTTTTAATTTGCTGTTTGGCCTGTGAATTTGGTGCAGTTATTTCAGAGGGATGACGTTTTGTCAGCAATAATGAAATCTCTGTTTTGTTACTGTGCACAGTACCACTGGGCCTTCATGTTGACGAGTGCATTATGCTGCTGTCGGCACACAATGCCCTGTTCCTCTGCTTCCTCTGTCATTCTGAAGTGTAAACAAACGTCAAACCGCCTACTGGCCGTCTGTGGTGTTGCAGATCATCAGTTTAAGAAAATGTGAAAACAACCTCCATTATGCTACATATGTATCATGTGTGTAAACCATGCTTTTTTTGGCCTCATACCTTTGTAGGCGGAAAACTGAAACAGGCTTCTCCTTATCTAGAAAACCCACATTTTATTTTGTCTGAGAGTCAGACTAGAATGTGTCCACTCCTTCCTCAGATTGGCCTTTTGTCTGTCACGACTGTCATTTTCACCTCGATCCGACGATGAGAGCCAAAGCTCTAAACCCCGGCATACATTTTCCATTTCAAGATGGCAGCACTGGCTGGGTTGCTGACCAGTAGGCCAAGCTGAAGTATAATCACAGACCCCTGCAGGGTTCCTTATCAGCCCAGGCTCCTCATAGCCAGGCAGGAGCGGCTTGACATGAGAACACCTCACGCCTACAGCAGGGAAAAGTTTTATCTCTCCCACGTGAGGCTCGTGTCAGAGGTCCTCATGGAAGGAGACGTCTAATTATCAGGAATTAAATGGAACGTTCTTGTAACAAAATTTGGAAGTAGCTTCACGTGGCCCAATCAGCAATGCATTGCTTTTTTCCATCAGTTGAGGCTTCTCCTTTAGTTCAGCAGCTACTGGAAACAATCTTTAAAAGCATCAAGAGTTTTTTTTTTTTTTTTGACCCCAGGCTTGTGCTAATGTCTGAAGCTGAACCTGCCTGACGACTGCTATCTTGCCATGCGATCGCACAACTCATTGCTAGCTCTAAAAATCAGTCTAGCCTTAGCATATCCAGCGGTGATAGCATGAAACATTGTTTAAGTGTTTGTCAAAAGTGTGTTGATTTTGACCAAAAATGAGAATGAAGCAACAGGATGGTCTGTTTTCTTTCTTTATGTGACATTTTGGTTGGAGGTTCCTTGATTTCAGTCAGTTTTAGTGGAGGAGACAACCAAGAAGACCAGTGAACAAACAGGTTCAGGTTGAAAACCTGCTCCGTCAAAACATGTGGAACATTGTGATGCAAGAGACTCTGCAAACGACTTGTTTAAATAATGCAGTATTATGCAGTCCCTCGAAGTTTCCAGCATGCACACCACTCCTGCACAGCCCCTGGGCGTACAACCCTGCGCTAAGTGGAAAGTTTTTCTTTTTATCTTTTGTGGCTGCTTTGAAAAGTGGAGCTAACAACACAAACATCTTCAACATGTTCAACATGTTCAAACATCAAAGACGAAGAAGATAACAAAGTGAAATATTAAACTTGCATTTGAATATTACATTATAATATTACATATGTTAAGTGTAAGAACATACGTTGTGGCCATACAGCATCGCAGAAATAAAATAAGAACTGTTTTATATCCATTTTGCTCTTTACTCAGATTCCAAATTGGGCCAATCCCAGTGCAGAACTGTCATTAAATACCCCCATATACACCCATCTGTATCCAGCCTCATCAATTATTACTTCCCACAGCCTCATTAACCCCTCTGCAATTAACTATCAATAATCCCTAAAATAGAGAACAATATGTTTAAACCACCAGCTGTGTGTCAAGGTTTTCTGCACCTTCCTTTAAAGCCACATGAGCAATATTTCTTTATGTATTTACATTTACAAAAAGCTGCTTGTATAGATGGATGGATGGAGGGATGGTGATATTCAACTCTTATTTGCATTCATCGTCTGATTGGAGCAGCATATGGTTTCCCTGATTATATGCAAATACCTTGATATGCACTCAGGGTGGGCTGTGAGGAAGACTGCTGGAATCCCCTGAAGGCATTCTTCAATTACGTTCTCCTACTTGAATCGTTCCACAGAGGTTTTTCTTCACTCACCATCACAACCTGATATAAGTGGCGATTGACCTATTAACTGACAGGACGTGCGTGGGCATACGCTCAGCACACAGACACATTGCAGATCTGCGTTTGGGAAATGGCGACTGGCAGCATGTGTGGGACGGAAGCAGAGACAGACTGAGGGACAAGGACCAGTGCTCAGTTCCCCCTCCGGCATTCAGCGCTCCTTTGTATCTCGGCTAAACCAGATCCTCACCACCGAGGAGCTAATTAAGACAGCAAGTTGCGCAACAGAACCGCTTTGCTGCGATTTAGCATCTGTCACATTAGCATGTTTGAAGGTGCCAGATCTGCAGGCAAAGTCTTGTTTTCCAGCAGCAGCCTGTGGCAGCTCAGGACAGCTTCTATCTTCATCTCCAGGACCACGATGACTTCTTCTTTCCACCCTCACATTACAGATGGAGTTTGGTGTGTGTGTGATGTGTGCATGTGCCCTGCGCAGATTTTATTTATTTATTTACTTTACCATTATGTTTATGTTAGAAACTGACTTTGCATCGTTACAGGAGCCGCTGTCTTGTGACAATGACAGAGCAGCCAACAGAGCCCAGAGTCGGCCTCCAGCGTTCTTAAACCGCACTTTGTGGAGCTCTCATGCCCACCGCAGATTTGGCACTTCGCAGGGTCCAAACATCCTCCGGCGACACACAAGAGACACGCAGAAACAAAGTAAAAGAAATAATTTTTTTAAAAAAAGGGGATCTTCTTGCTGTGTTAGTACAGCTGTACTGGTGTTCGTTCTTGCATTTATTTGATGTGAAGGACCACAGAGATCTTCCTCCCGCTCTGGAAATGTGCCGTGCTGGCTGAGAAAGCTTTCATCTCCTCTCTGGGGTGTTCACACATTTTTAACTTTCTAAAATATCTTTACAATTTCTGTATGCTGGAATTTGTGTTACCGTCACATTGGTGTTATCAGATATCACGGATGGCTGTAGATAACACTGGCTGCTGCTGGTTACCGTCTAGCAGAAGATGTTTCAGGTTAGCCTGGTGAAACTGTTTCAATTGATTCCACACACGCGCACAGAAAAACACCAGTGTGTGTTTTCACCATGAGCTGATCCTCCTCATTAGGAGGGCAATGAGAAGTTAAGAATGACCTCATTGCTCTAAAAAGAAATAAAAAAAAACAACCAGTGTTTGCGTCCAGTTTGATACACTATAATGAGAAATGAACTGTAGCATTTCATTATGGAAAACCTCATTTATTTGGACTTGATATTTAAAAAAAGGACAGTGTTGTCTATTAACCCATGTTATTTATTAACTGAGCTGTTACTGCTGATTTTTCATCTCAGAGCCACATGTTTTAGGTTATTTTGGTACAATATGAAAGTGTGAAAACAAATTTGTGTTCTTTCATGGCCAGTGTTCTCGGTTTTCACATTACCCACAGTTAATGGTGGAAGTCCATTAAATGGCTGCAGTAACACTGAATAATTGTCGGTACATAATACTGGTAAAGGCGTGTCAGAATGCCACTTTGATTTGGTGATAATAACCTCAGACAGCGACCCCCTGAGGCGGTTGAGGGGGAGAGTTTTGCGCACGGCTCTGGTTTACTGAAATTGGACTAGAGCTGGGAGCACTGGTGTAACTAATCCCAGTTGCTGCTGTTGCTGCTCCTGCTGGGAGTCTGAGAGCTATTCCAGTACTCCCACCCCCTGCACTGGTCACGTGTCCTCTGGGACCGTTTGAGCTCCGCGTTGGAGGAAAAGAGAGAGCGCACCGCGGAGCGCGCAGCCGAGTCGGAGAGCCACATCTTCAGCGCGCTTTCACGATCCAGCTGGCGGGGATCAGTCGGATCAGTTTTTGTTGTGGGGCGTTGCTATGTTCACGGCGCGTGACTCGGGGATCCTTCACACACACTCGTGGCGTGTGTGATCACTTCGGCCCAAACTTCTGCGCAGAGATCTGTTTGACTGTGAGAGTCACGGTGCTGTCACTCCGGCTGAGAGTCGACACGGAGAGCTGTCAGCGCGCACTGAGGTAGGCTCCGCTTCTTTGTGCTTCTCTGGGGGGAAACAAACAGACGCGTTTGTGCTGAGCAGCTTTTCAGCGCTCGCTGTGATGGTTTTCTGCTGTCAAAACATCAAGACGTTACCACATCAGCTGTTCAGGAGGCTCTGAAGGGCAACAAAGAGAGTGATTTTGGAAAAGCGAGGGGGATATGCGCTCTGTCAATATGCGGTGCGTCACAGACTTCATATTTATGTAATAATGTGACCTTTTTAAACAATAACAAGAGTAGAAATTACACTCATGTCTGAACGAAGTGGGTTTCTTGCAGAGACCTCTCTTCCTTGGTTATTATAAGCAAACCTTGTCATTTTTGGTGTTTGCAGAAACAAATAAAGATCTACACCAACTTCCCTCGTGGTTTATAAAACTAAGCTAATTCCTGCTCATAGCTACGGCACAAACAGCAGGACTTACAGGAGCACTATGTCTTTTTTTTGGATGGGGCTGCTTTAACAGCCACCATGCTGCTGCCAAAGCTCAGAATCACATCGGTGCTTCTCAAAGATGTTGGAAGCACATCAGAGCAAAGGCAGGCACCATAAAGCCACTACAAAGATGCCCTTTACTGGCTCCACTGGGGTGTGACATCATTCTGAGCCGCCGGTGGAAACTGGAGAGCGAGCGGCAGGTGACCAAAGCCGCCGTGCGCCTAGTACAATGTGATCCACACATCAATAATTCACCTCACCAAAACAACAGAGAGCAGCAAAGCAGAGTTGGGGGTTGACACATGGTGACTCCTGCACACTGAATCACTGAAAATTGCGTCATATTTCACCGCCGTTCGTGTCAATCAGGGACTCAAAGCTTGTTTGATGATCTTCCAGGCGCCGACCGTCTTATAGCCAGATGATGTATGGTCCCAGTCTCTTCTGGAGTCTCTAGTTAATGATGATGGCTGCGGGTAATGAGACAGGACCTGACCTGCTCTGTGACAGTTCAGTTCAGATGAACTCCGCCGACACCCTCATCCATCATTACTCCACAGAGAGGCTTCTGCTCTGGCACACTCGCTCTCTCTCTCTCTCTCTCTCTCTCTCTCTCTCTCTCTCTCGTTATTACCCCTAGTTGCATCCTGGGATGCTAATTTCCATTTTGGGTCTGAATGAAGCATCTCTCTCAGAGTCAGCTGCCTGGCATCTCCTGACGTCGACGCATCACAGAACTTCATAAAACTGGAGAGGACCAACATTCGATTAGATCAGCTGTGGCGCAAACACGCTTTGTTGGCAGTTATTTGGCTCGCCGAAGGTCGCCTGTGGCGATGCAGTTGCATCTCTGTGTCCTGTTTTTAACTTTTTTAAAGATTCCAGAGTCTTTTCAGAACACAAAGGCTTCCCTGCACATGTGTAATGCCTGACTGTGGAGTGGTTATTGGAAGAATACCAGCTCCTGTTGTATCCCATTTTTCTCTTTTGCTCGTCAATCTTTCATCTGATTGGTTGCTTCCGGCATATTCTCTGTTTAACCTTTTTGGATCCCAGATATGTTCAACCCCAGCTTGCGTCTGTGACAGGCTGACGGAAAACGTGTCAGCATTGCAGAAAAATCTCAGAAACCAATTATGTGGGCGCCCCGGTTCAGGCAGAACCAGGTGGTTTGAGGAACAGCCTCGGATGATTGCTGTGAGAGGGGCTGAGCACAGTTTGACCTTGAAGGAGGAGCAACGAGAGACAGGTGGTCTGTGGCCGCCAAGGAGCTTCTGGCACTTTAGATATTTTGGCTACTGAAAAAAGGAACCTAGCGGCTATGGTCATTGGTTAAAGTCCTCCAAAATATCTCAAGGGTTATTTCCCACTTTTTCAACTTTAAACTTTGTGATCATTTCATTGCTTTTTAAAGTTAAAAGACAACCTCCTTCAAAACATTAACACCCCTCTGCAGACTGTGGTTGTGTCCAAAGTTTTGCAATTTACCAATTAATTAACAGCATGGCTGCAAATCTACAATAAACTATATGTGTAAAATAATTTAAGATGTGGTTTTTAGAGGTTTGAAGATGCTAAAAAGACAGCAACATCCCTCTGTTTCTGATGCTACACTGATCATGTGACAACTTGTCAACGTCCAGCTGAGGCCATGGAAGCTGCTGGCATACAGGTACGCTGTAGCAGACAGACTGGTGGGTGGGGGGACACGATTGTGACTCAGTTTGCTCAAAGTTTGCTCAGGGCAAACGGTTTGTGGAGAGACGCCCCTCCCCCATCGTCTTTGAGCAGATAAGATTCCTCAGACGGTATCGGGACCTTGCCGGTGGGCCGGTTGTCGGCTGAAAGCCGGGTTGATCACTCAGATCAGAGCTTTGAGCCACGGGTGGACAGGCGAAGACGGGGAGGGGCCGGGGGGGGGGGGCGCTCCATACAAGCAACCCCCTGCAGAGGTCTGGAGAGGAGAGAGCAGGCTGGGTCATGGGACGCTCTTTCCAAATAAATTCCTCCTTGGGAAACTGCCGCCTTCTCTGTGCCCTTCATGCATATGTCCTGGGAGCCACCCACACTCAATCACACACACACACACACACACACACACACACACATACACAGTGTGTTGGGCTGCCCGTTCTGTAGCATTTACAGTGAGCTATCATATTAGCAGTTAGCAAATGGTTCCTCGGTTTTCAGCATTTTGCTTCACTGCGCTGCCAAAACTGAACCATTTTTTAATTAAATGTTTTAAATTCATGGTTTTGTTGTGCATGTAAAGTACAGCTTTACTGTCAGAAGAAGGTCCACGAAGGAAAGGCTGGAGTTAGACTCAAAAAAGATCATGTGATTGTAATGGCGTGTGTTGCATTTAGGAAGCACTAGCTTGCTGGCGTTTTGTCAGACCTGCACGAAACGCTCCCGAACAGACCTGAATCGTGTTTACCTGAGAAATGCTGAAAGGAGGAGTGGTGAGCACGGCGAGATCTTTATCTGCACGCTCAAGAAGATGAAAAGGATTCATCCGTAAGTGGAACTGATGCTTCAACATTCACGGGTTTCACTTCAAATAGAATGTTCAGTCAGTTTACTCACTGCTTTTTTTAATTCCCTGATGTTTTTGGCTTTGCCTCAGCCTTTTTCTGTGTAACTGAATGGGTTTCTCTGCAATGAGTCAACCTTTGACCCTATGGACCTTATTTTGTCCCTGCATTAACCATTTTTATTAAAATGAATCTCTCCTTATTCAACATTTTAACTCTAAACTGTTCAGTGATTCACAGAAACCACCGTTATATTTTCTAAATGAGAAATTTGCAGACTTGTTTTGAAATTTGTCTTGCTTCATGAGCACCTGGAGATTCCAGGTGCTCATGAAGCAAGAGTCAGGGCTAAATCGAAGCGTGCAACCTCCTCACGTCCTCTGTCCTCCCCACTCATTCCCAGGTGGTGTCGGCGCGGCTGCGACGTCTGCTTTCCTTTAATTCGCTGTGATAAATTGCGTCTCACCTCACGGTGTCTGGGTGACCTCTGCTGCTGAACAGCACTGTAAGGCTTTCCACTTATATGCATAAGCATGTCCGGTTTCCCTTCCTGGTCCACTCCTCCTCCCTCCTCCTCCTCCCTATCAGATTTGCTGCTTGTTATCTGTCTTCCTCACATTTGTCCAACACACACACACACACGCAAACATAATCTAAATCTCTCCTCCTCTGCTTCTAAACGGCTTATAAACAGCACATCTTCGGTCAGATTATCTAAGCGTATGTTGATCAGAATTTTAATTAGTCACTGGCAGAGGGACGAAGCGGTGCCAGTTAGAAGGTCATCCGTTGTGGTAATCTCGCTTTAGCCTGTTTGCGCTCCGAACAAGTCTCAGATGTAGCTGCAGCTATCTGAATCTCCTCAGCTCTGATTCATGTTAGCGTTCGAGAGCCTGTCACACGCTCCACAAGACCAGGTCGATTGAACAAAGCTGGTTCTGGGACGTTTCAGACGTCAGGAGAGCTCCTGGGAAGTCCTCGTACGGCCCCATTGGGGCACTTCTTCCTGTGTCTGTAGCCTGAACCAGGTTCATCAGCCACAGAACAAAGGCTCGCCATTGCATCACGTCTGACCTTTGAAGGTCTGCGAATAAATGTGTCCACCTCGAAACTGTCCACTGGTGTTCAGTCAGATCCCATACCAACCATCCCACGTGAACCACGTCCACTTGACACTTCTGATCAATCCCACATGGAAAGAACCTATATGAACATATATGTTTTATATATGCCAGATATATGCACCAATTTATATGGACATATGTGAAATTGGACCACTACATGAATGCCTCGCAACATACAGTATGTTCATATAGGTTCTTCCGATGTGGGATCACTCCATGGCCACGCCGCACATGACTAATTGTTACTGATGCTTGATTAGCGTCACGAGTTTCCACTTGAATCGATATTCTCATCAACCATGACCTCACAGACCTGGCCCGGAGCCACTGTTTCAGAAACCACAGTCATCACGTAAACCTGCCATGATGTGTCCGTTTCAACCTTGGGCAGATTTCTGGAAGCTGCACTGCGAAGCTGTAGGATGCAATTTGTCCGGGTCCGTAATTAATTAAAGTTTTTAGATCTTTTGAAGTCTGACTGCGGGTGATGGATCAAAGATGTCAGACGTCTGGTTGGCTGTTCATCAGGCCTTGACGCTGAGCCTGGATCTAATCTACCGCCAAAGCAAATGAAAGCAAACTCACACAAATGCCACAGGCTGAGCATCATGGGAAAAAAACTCACCCGGTTATCTCATTGTCACCTTGGCATCCTGGAGGATGTGATCTCAGATAAGAACCGTGGCGCATCTTTGTGTGTTGGCTTATCAGGGATCCGCATCAGTGTGGGCAGATTTTTCTCTCGCATGTGCTGAAATCCAAATCTATAGTGATGCTGATTTAGTTTGAAAGGCGCTGAGATAATGAAGTGGAGCTGTTGTGTTGGAGTTTTATCAGAGCGCCAGCGTGGCTGTTTAATCTCAGCCTTCACACGTCCACATCTGATCCCAGAGTCCCGTCAGCTGGAGGTTATTTTCCAACTCTTTGATAGTCATGTTGATGTCACACATTTCCAATTTTTCCCTTTAATTCTTATAGACTTTCCTTCCTACGGACATCGCCGTTTTCATCGGTTGCTTGCTCCTTGCGAGTGTGGGAAAGGCTTCCCCCCCCCCGGTTGTAACCCTGACAGCTGGGAGAGCAGCTGTGGCTACACTGGGAATCTGCCCTTCCAGTGAGAAATGCAGCATTTCTGGGAGCGTTGTCGGTCCGTGCTGAGTCTAACTGGAAGAGTCTCTCTCTGATAACATGTGACTCACTTAGGACTCATTTAAATTGAAACAGACAGACGTATGAAAGTGTTTTCTGTCATTTTTTTTAATGATACACAGGTTTCAGGCTGACACTTCAGGCAAACTTCTTGATACTATCCTAAAAGCCCTTAAATAAAGTTTGCATCTGACACATCTGTGTCAGATCGGGTCCATTATGGCAGTCTGGACGGGTTTTCAAGCACGTTCTGTGTGGATCAACCCGACCTGGTAGATGTAGTCGACAGGCTGACGTGTCAGTCTTTGTTGTTTCCTGGGGCAGCTCTGGCGGGGCCTGTGTGCACATGTGCACGTGTTGTCCTATCTGAAATGTGGTCGGATTGGATGGTTGAGGATTTGACAGGTACACGGCTCCCATTAGCATGTGATTTATTCAGTATTTACATCACGTTTCCAAACAGGTTGCCTCTCAGCGTAACAGAAATATTCTCTGGGGTGCTGAGTTACTTTTATTCGTTTGTGGCTTTTTTTAATTTGTCATTCAGTGCAAATCTCTGAAATATCATGTAAGATGCTTCTAAATAATTACATGCTTTTAAAGAAAAGCCCAGAGCTTGTGGGAAAATATTATATATAGCCAAAAACCTTCATGGAAAATCCAAACTTTTTATTCCACTGTGGCCTTTTTCAAATCAATTGGAATAAGGCTCATGTGCAACATTATTATGGGGACGACAGAGATTAAAAAGCTACAGAAGGAAGAAAGTAAGCGAAACATAGGATCGCTCTAATTGAGTTGAGAACAGGCAGCCATCAAAGTTCTTTAAACCCTGGAGGGAGGATTGGAAGCCTGGAGGAGCCTGCAGATGGAAAAGATGACGAGCAGAAACAGATGAGAACAAAGGGCCATGATTGTAAGATTAAAAAAATAATGAATGCAGAGCTACTGCAGGGATATCATCAAGTATCAGAGTATCATCACTGCTGTTGTGTCACAAAAAGGCTTTCTTTTAGCTTAATTAATATTATTCTCTGTACATCTGGTCGTTGCACAAATCTGTGTGCAGAAGATGAACTGTTCTGTTTAATGTGAGAATCTAACATCCGAGCATTACAGTCTATTGTGCCTTTTATTGAATCAGTTTATGACTCAATGTCCTTAATTTTTTTTAAGAAAATCAAACGCCGCGTCACAGCTGTTCTCTATGTCCTTAGGCATTATTTCATAAATCTATCATGCTGACAGAAAGCTTCACATGAGTTCAATGGTTAAAAACAATTGTATTAAATAAATAAATAAATAAATAAATAAAGACAACAATAACTTTTACAAACATTCATATCATCTTTTTGCTCAGCCAGGACAGCAAGTTAGCGTGTTTGTGTCTTTTAACATGAGACACTAGATGGCACTATAGATACATAATCAGAACCCAAACCTCTGTACTCTGTACTCTGTACTCTGTACTCTGTGTGTGTGTGTGTGTGTGTGTGTGTGTGTGTGTGTGTGTGTGTGTGTGTGTGTGTGTGTAGGTGTGTGTGTGTGTGTTTGTGTAGGCCTCACAGATTTAGATGCAGGACTTGACTACATCACAAAGCTGCTGGAGCACGTTTCAACCTTGGGGTAAATTTCTGGATTTTATATAAAGGAACCCATAATTTATATCCGTGTGTGTTTGTGTGTGTGTGTGTGTGTGTGATTATCTTCTGCTTTATAAACATGCAGTTATTGTCATGCACTTAATCTGCCCCATGTTTGGGATTAGCCCTTTTGTTCGCTCCTCTCCTCCTTCCCCTCTTTTCTCTCTCTTGCCTCCTTGGGCTCCATTATGGTGTCTCCCCAGTTACCATGAACATACTCCAGCAGCTCTGGTGCAGCTGTAAGAATTCTTAGCTGCATTTAATCTCCTGAAAATTCTAAATCCTGAACAATCAGGATGGAATATGGCAGAAAAAAAGTGAAGTAAACATATAAAAAAAGCTCATTATACTGTGCATCGTACCTGTAGTTTGATTGCTTGAAGACACGAACACCCACTGTGTGCATGCTGCCAGACATACTGTATATAGTCAAACTCATGCAGAGTATTTTGAACCTCTCGCCGAATAAGCTGCTTCTTAAATAGAACCGTTGCTCCTGATTCCCTGCTATCCTGCCTCTTACCCTTTTGTGGGGGTATGCAGGCGCTCATGTTTTTATTGACAAGGTGCAGCCAGGGTCGTGGGTAGTGAAGCGGTTGAAGTGTGTGAGGTCAACCTCAATAATAAATATGCTCATTAATAGGTATGAGTGTGAGCAGATGTGCAAAGAAAATCAATGAATTCAGCAAAATCTGACCTTGTTATCTTGTCCATAATGGTGTTGTGAAGCACACATGGTGATGGGCTCCGGCAGTCAGCGTTGACGAATGATAATATCTGTGGTTGGTGCAGCTAAAAAAAAAAAAAAACAATTTAAAAAGATGTGAACTCCCCTGGCTTCAGGTGTGGGTTCCAACATCACACCTGGATTCCTGATTTTAGCCTGAGCTCAAAGTTAGCATCTCAGGGAGTTCTATTAGGTTTAGCAAGCATTATATCAACAGCAGTGTTTACCCGCACCAATTAGGAAGTGACTTTGCACAGGACGGAGAAAAATCACTAAATGTTTTTATTTCAGTTCCTGGAGTCTGCAGGAAAAAGCTTGTTGGGAAGAGATTTATAGTCACATCTCTTTTAGAGCGAGGCTGCTGTCCTTCTGATTGTGTCCTGGAGGAAGATTACCCAATGCTCAGATGTTTGAAAGAGGAGAGAATAGAGAAAATAAAGTAATTAAATGATCCTGTGTGCTTGTTACTGTGGTGGAACTTGCCCACCGAATACCCATAGATATCTTAATTTGCAATACTGGTGTCGCTCCATAGTCCAGATTTTAGACCTGAAGGCACAGAATCATGGAACATCTTCGTAAACAGCAGCAGATGAACTCTAGTTTCTCATATGTCTCTTTATGTCACTTTAAAAATCTCATAAGATTTTTAAAGTGAATGTCAGCAATCTAGCAGTCATAAACAGATGAATGCACATGAGTGGAACCACAAGTTGAGGCTCAGCGACGGTGTAACCGTGGTCGTCCTTTAAAGGGCCTTTTAATAAAAGATGGAAGGGCTCATGCGTGGATGCTCTCCTCGTACCACCGTGAAGGACAGTCCACCCATTCATGTCTGTTCCGGGATTCCCAGCCGCCCGGCATTCCTTCAAAGGCCCTGAACAGAGGGGGTATTCTGTCATAGGAGAGCGGAGGCAGCAGGGAAAAAGAGTGCGAGTGTCACCGCGCTGAACTTCAAGACTGCACAATTCCAGTAACCGAGCTGCATTCATGTGCGTACGGTATGTGGCGTTACTCGAGGGGGGAGAAAACCCGGTTGTGTGTCAAACTTTGTTCTTTACAAAGGGCCCGCTTCATCCCGGCTCTTTAGAAACATCAAAACTCTGACTGGGCGTGGAACGCTCAGCGCAATGCCAGATCCACTGGAGGCTTTGTGTCCTTGGTCTGACTCATGGGAGCGAGGGTCTGCGTTAACTATCGGGTCTTGTTTCTGGTGTCACATTTGCACGTTGAAACCCACATTTATGAACAGACGCTGTGTGTAAAATCGCTGTCAGTCATCTTTACCAAAATGTCCCAAAGTGAGGGTTTAGAGCTCAAAGGTCGTTCTGCTGTGTGGCTTTTCTGTCCAAAACCAGTCCGGTTATTGGTTTATCACACGTCCTGTGAAGTTTGCAGTGTCAACTAGAGTGACTCCTCGTCTCGCTGGTCTTTTAGCTCCTTGGGTAGTAGCTCACTCAGACTAAAAACAAACAGATCTGAAATTAGTTTGAAGTTCATTCATTCAAGCTGTAGCATCATGACTTTGGCCTTCGCCATCACTGCAGTGCGTGTCATATTTACCCTAAAAGAAAAAAAAAAGCCAAAAACTGTCCCACAGTCTCCCAGATTTTATGTTGTCCTCTTTATCAACAAGGGGAAGCAGCTCATGCCGTCCTGAGGGCACATGCTCCTGTGCACACTGCATGCATCCTTTGTCAGATCTTAAAACATCTTTAAAAATGTGGAAGCATTCCTTAAATCCTTTTAATATGTGTCAGGTCAGGGAGGAAATTCAGCCCGACTGGAATATGGTGCCATGAATGCATGATCATTTAAATACGTGCACACTGGAGAAGAAATCACAGTTGTCTGCACCATCAGGTGTATTGTTGTCAATACAGGCGGGATGTCTCTCTTTCTCCCCTTTTTCTCCCTCTCTCTCTCCTGCTCTTCCCAGGTTTCATGCCTATGGATAAAATGGGGAAAATACTCTAAAATGAGCCTGAAAACATGCTGCAGCACCCTCACACAAAAGACAGCCATCTGTAATCTCCCACTTGGCTTTGTTCCCCCCAACCACCTCTTCATCCCTGCCTCTCAAAGACCTCACATGCTTATTTTGCAACCGCCACGTAAACGTGCGCCGGTCGTCTCCTGCCAGGGATCGAAGTCCTGTTGAATAAGTGGAGCAGTTTCAGAAGAGGGGCGGAAAATGCTCGCCGCAGTCCCTGCGCCGGAGTGGGAGCCTGCTGTAAATTGGGGGGATTTTTCAAGGACAGGCAGAGCAGCTTTGGTATTCACGCGCGGTGATCAAATGTAAACGATTACCCTGAGGATTACTGTGGCAGCAACACCCAGATTCTGGGCTCCTGTTTTTAGAACACTTCCTTTTGGTCTGCGCAGGAAGACCAAAGCTTAAACATCAAAGTGAGAGCAGCAGCAAGTTTTTGGCTTATAGAAGCAGAGGGAGCTGATATGATTAGCAGCACAGCACTCATCTTCTCCTGCCTCAGAATTCTGTCCTTCTGACATTTCTGCTGCATTTACTCTTTGATTTTTGTTGTGCTGTTTCTAAAGACTACTTTAATTGCACACAGGGAGGTTGCGATTCGCCATCAGAGCAATATTTATGCATGTAAGCAGCACCTTTGTTGGGAGCAATTACAATAGCATGTGCGCACAAATTGGCGCTAAGTTACTGGTGGCAAGAGTGTGTAACAATGGGACGGCACTGTATCACATCCTTAATGACTGATAAAACAGATGAAGACAAGCTGATGATGCATTATTCATGGGCTTGTCTTCGCTCCATATGCCCGTCCTCCTCCTCCTTCTCCTCCCCTGTGATGAAGCAGTCAATGCATACAGTGCACCAGCAGCAAATCAATGGCAGCCCACTGATCAAAGACAGTCACGCTTTCCCCCAACACAACACCCAGCTATATATGAAATATTTAGATGACGCAGAGGAAGACAGTAGAGTCAGAGCGGAGAAAAGCTGCAGGAGGCGATACAGAGGAAGATAAAGGGAGAGAAATGTCATGACTCCCACTCAGCAACCTTCCAGATCGACGTGGGTTAATAGATGCCATTTAAAATGGGTTTATTCGACTCTGTGATGTCCCGCTTTTTTCCCCATTGTTTCGCGCATGTTTTCATCCTCTCACGCTCACTCCTCATCTCCCTCGCTGTCGTCAGGCATCTGTCTGTTCCATAAGTCATGTTGGCCCTAATACGATTCTCATGCTTAGCGTGATGGCTCAAATCCACGTCTTTTCTCTGCGTTCCTTTATTTAGGTCTAGCCTCTAAAAAATAGCACAGTGGAGTTTTCCAGAGAATTAATTATTCTCTTTTGCACAAAAAAGGGAGAGCTATCAACTATAAATAGCTTATTTGTACAGTACAGTACAGTACTTATTTTATACACTCCTGAGCATGTGCACTTATTTAAAGAGTTTCCAAACTAAAATTGGACTTGACAGCATTAAACCCCTGGCTGTGAATAGGTAAATAAACCAATGTAGAGCTTTAAAAACCCCTGAAAGAGGGACTGAGAAGAAATATAATCCAATAAAGGAGCTGGTGGCATTTGTGGAAGCCACACCCACATTTACCATCAGCTTCATTAATCTGCTAGAGAGGAGTTAGAAGCTCCATACCTGAAGTTCAGCAAACAACATTTCAAGTTTGTTTTTGCGTAGCCTTGTTGAAAAGCGGGCCGAGGAGACCTTCGGTGTCCTGATCCTCAGCGGTGGTACTCAGAGGAACATGCCGCTCTGGGGCTTCAGAGTGCAGTCTGGCTGTGAACTCTGATTAGACCCGCTGCGTTTGTCTCCAGACCTCCGTGTGGCTGACGCGTCCCGTTTCTGATTAGGATCTGTCACACAGGTTTCGCTGCTGTCGCAGCGGCGTCAGTGTTTTATGCTTTCTCTTCATGTGCGAGGGGCCAATTCTGACAGCTTTCAGTAGTTTTACAGTCAGTCTGCATCGAATCTGCTCCTCCACGTGACCCTCAAGGTCGTGCTGCAGTAGGACAGGAACACAAATACAGCTGAGGGTCCTTCCTGAGTGCAGATGCCACGTAGAGCCTCGTCGCTGATAATTAAAGCAATGAAGCTGAGTGATTGAGGTGAGATTGAACAGCCAAGACATACAGGAGCTTGGACAGCAGCCACAAGTGCACGTTGTCGCCTCAATTGGCGACTCTCCCTCATTAATCTGACAATGCTCAACCTGCAGCGTAATCGAGTTAAAATGTCAGACTGGATTCAGCGTCGGCTCATACATTTATACAGCAACTCATTAGCAAAAACCAGCAGCCGACTCTGTCCCGTCTTCATGCACAACTGAACAGCTCTGGAAAAAAAGCTTTTAAAAAAGCATATTTCCTGTTCTGTCTCTGGGTATTTCACTCTCAGAAAAGAATATTTCCCAAAGAGCCATTCAAAAGGCCAAATTAAAATAAATGACATGTGATCCAGACTTCTGTGACGTACCGTATATTAGTTTAAATATAAGCACAGCAGCAGAAACTACAGAATATTATATGTTTATTTTTAAATTGTGTAGTAAAACACCATCAAGGATGATGAAATTTAAGAATCATATCATAGATAGATAGATAGATAGATAGATAGATAGATAGATAGATAGATAGATAGATAGATAGATAGATAGATAGATAGATAGCATAGTAGAATACTTTTGTTAATCTCCAGGAGAAATTCACATTTCCAGAAGCTGTGGAAGCACACAAGGGCATGCAAGTCTTGGGAAAATACTAAAACTAAAATACTAAACTAAACTATAATTTGCAGAAACTCTAGTAAGTATAGAGTACTATAATAGAATAATAGAATAATAATTACTCCCGTCATTATTCGACATGCTGTGAGTTCAGCAAAACCCCAAAAACTGGTGATCAATCAAAGGGGTCAGATTGGCAGGTAATAAATTTTATTCAATTCACAGAAACACAAAAGGACAAGTGCCAAGTCCAAACAAAAGTCCAAAGGTAAATCCAGGAAGCCAGGATGGACAAAAAAAAAAAAAAAAACAAGGTTCAAATTTAAACAAAGAAATAGTTCAATGAAACTATCATCATATCATCATGGACCAGCAAGCACTTCACATCATCTGGCCCTGCAAACCCTGACAACTATTCATTTCATGGCATTTGCTGGGATTTTTAGCTGTTATCACTGAGGCAAAAGTGTACAATATAAATTTATTAGTGTGCCAAAGCACAATTCTACACTTTGATCCATTAATTAATGATTTTCTGTGCTTATTATCATGGACATTTTTCTGCAGACTAAATTCAATCAAAGCTTGTTTTATCTACCATTAAACAAAAAAAAAAACCATCTCTTGACTTTACAATTCGGTTACCGAATAAAATAATTAAAATTAAATTAAAATGAAGCTAATAATGAATGAATGTTTTTTCTCCTGTGGTTTTGCATTTTCTCATGTATATATTCTAAAGTGGCTCCCTGTATGAATGGTCCCTCAGTGCACATTCTGGAGTCATAAATAAAACCCCATGACAGTGCCAATCAATTGGCCTGTTGACCGCTTTCTCTGTGTTTGGAAAAAAAAAAGAAAACGCTGTCGGATGACGCACAGTGTTTGTATGTTGTTGCCACTGAGATCACGGAGGAAATGCGGTCAGGATGTGTGTGTTTCCCTGGCAGCAGGTACAAAGTGACTCTTGTGTGTTGTGGCGTAGCTGATAATGACCGTGTGTGTGTGTGTGTGTGTGTGTGTGTGTGTGTGTGTGTGTGTATGTGCGTATGAGCTAAATCTGGAAGAGGCAACCAACGCCCTTTCTCATAAAAAGGTTGTCCAGAGACTCGCAAAGTTTCCATAAAGGTTCCCACAAAACTATTTCTAAGTTTACTCCATTGTGTTAGCCAAAACAAAGCTGCAGCTAGCCGCTTCTTTCAACAATGTTGGCGTTAGCAGCTGCTGTTAACAAAAATCCCACTAATTCTAAACAGGATCTTTGTATACTGGCGTGTTGTTTCAGGACATGGGTGTTAATCATGTGGTCCTTTTCAGACCTGCCAGAAATTCACATTATCGCTGATGTCAAAGTGCATGTGCAGATGAGCCACCATGAAGACTGTGGTTGTACTGGGTGGATCCCAGTGTTCCCGAGCAGGAAACAGTGGTTTCGAGCACTGGAAAAACTACTCAGCTTGGTTGAGATAGTCATGCACATGGTTTACCGAGGGGTGCTGATGAGAGGATAGCATCACACAGTTGTTGACTACACATCTGGGAGGCAGACCTTGATATGTGCTGACTGCAGTAAGCTTTCTGTCAGTTTCCAGAAACCACTCTGAGATGATTCCAGCTCCGCTCATCATGGACGCAACCATCAGGAGAAGAGTGCAGTGTCCCCAAAGGGGCGGCCCTGTATCTCTTGGATCTATATGCGGTCAGTCATTTCGGAAACTGGATGACTGTGTCCTTTCGAAAACCCCTTTTTTAACAACATCAAATGCTTGTAGCTGTCTCACATTTTGCTCTAGCACATCTCCGATTGACCTTTTAGTTTTGAAGTGGAAATTTTTGATTTCTGGTGCTCCCTTGTGCTACATATCCATTTTTAAAAAAACTATTTTATATTATTAGTTTTTTTTTTTATCTCCAGCATGGAAAATGGCTAAAGACAATCGCCATCATCGTCAGGGTGTTTGGATTGAAATCAGGGGTCATCTCTGTCTTGCTTTTGGGGTTATTTATATTCATAGATTCTCTGGGTGCCCTCCGACTCCGCTGGAAAAGAAAAATTAGTGACTGACAGCATAATTTTTGCAGCAGCTTCAAAAAAAAAATGACTGAAAGATAAACATTGCATGGGGGGAAGGGGGGAAGCAATTATGTTCTTTTGGCAGGTTTATAACAAATCTGCTTCCAGCCAGTATTTTCATGTCAGGAACCTTTGATCAGCGGCTCTTTGATGCCTGAATGTGGTTAGAACAGGTTTTTCAGCGTCCCACCTGTGTCTATTCATAGTTTGCAAATTTTCCACTCAGAGTGAAGAGTTTCCTTTAATTAAAACTGCGAAAATCGAAGGATCCACCTTTTCAACCCAAAACACACATTCCTGACTGCTGGAATGGCAGAAGCCCCCCAATGTAATGGCAGCCTCACACTCTGCCCTCCAGTCTGCATTTTAATAAAAATCACTTTAAAAGACACAGTTTGAATTTCTCATTTTATTTTGTATGGAGCGCCAGTTTGTGGATGTTGCTATTAGGGAATAAATTCCCAGCAATCTAAGACCCTGACAGCAGCAGACATGGTAAAGGCAGGCATCATCATCATTTTCTGTTTTATTTTCGAAGTCTCTCTTTCAGATACCTTTAGCTCCCACCCTGGTGCGTTTCCCCGCCCTGCTGATTGTCTGGCTCGTTGACTGATGTTTTCACCTGTACTCGAGTGCTTAAATAGTCTGCGTCTGCCTTGTTTTGTGCCACTGTGGTATTCCTGTTTCATGCCACCCTGATCAAACTTCCAGCTAATTGCAAAGAGCAGGTTGATTACTGTAGGTTTTGCGAGTGACTTATATTATTTAGGTTCATTCCAGACTGTGTTTGTCAGATTAAGGTGGCCTTTGATGCCATGGCACCAAGGGTGACAAACCTGTGTGTTTCAAACAAAGAGCACCTTAATCACATGTGAAGCAACATATGTTCTCTTTTGTCGCTGTCCTTATTTGAAGGCCAGATAAATGTTTTTCAGATTCGACCCTTTGGTTGTTTTAAGATGAACTCACCAGGTCTGTGTAGCTGCTCAGTTGTAGTGAATACTAAACTCTGAGGTTGTTGGGGATTTCTCTTTAATTACCATGGAGCAAATGTAAAGCTGTAGCTGGGGGAAAGAGGACCTTCCGAGAGCGACCTCAGAATGATTTCTCGATTCTTTGCAGGCAACCTGATGGTATTTTCCAGTAGACCCACCATGGCCAGTTGGCACCTGACTCGTGGTATCTGGCTCCTGAATGAATGGTGACCACCACCCTCCTGAAACTGAACTGCTACTATTCAGTTTTTCTGTTCTTGTCAAGAGTGAGGGTAGTTGTTGCTTTGTAAGCAATGCTCTGGACCGTTTAGGTAAAGTATTCGCTGCATTTTAAATGAGGGCTCCATGTTTAACATTCACTACACATCCTGATGTAGCGCGCTCACAAGTGCCATCTAATAACGGGCAAAGGAAGAAAGCAGGCAAAATCCGGTCAGGGCTCCTGTCAGTGAAGTGGCAAGCAGTTTGGCCGTCCATGAGGATCTGTGAAGTTGCTGCTCCTTTGCATTAGAATGAGTCAGTTGAGGTGGCCTCAGTCTCTGAAACAGATGCCTCCTGACTGTCCAGTGATGGCTGAGTCGGGTGAAGGCACAGGTAGACACCAGAATGGAAGGCATTGCTTTTTGTTTGTTTTTACTATATTCACTAATGTATCCTGGGAATTAAACTCTCAAACACCACAGCAGAAGCCAATTGTTTGAGAGCATGACTGGATAGTAAATGTAGCATAAACTGGGCTTTCAGCCTTTAACAGCCATGTTGTCTTCTGATTACACAACTATAACAGTGGGACGCTGACATCCACTGACAACAGAATGAGACAAGCAGCGTATCCTTGATTATGTGGGCTTTGGTAAACACATGACAAGAGGTCATTAGTCATCATTCAGCAAATAAAGCCCACTGAGAAGTGTCATTTAAAGTAATGCACACAGAAAGATGCACGATTGTCATAATTACAGTGCAAAAGTCCATAAAATAAATATCTCAGATCCCCTAAAGGCAACCAGTTCAAATCCCCTGACTGGCTTCATCACTAGAGACCCATGAGCAAGGCCCTTAACTTTAATGCTTCCATGCTGCAGGGTGGCTGCCCATTGCTCCATAGGTGTGCATTAAATACATACATATTTCACATGTTTGAACCTGCTTTTCATGTTTAAAAAGGTTGTGAGAAATGTAATTCTTTATTGCCTGTTGCTTCCACACAGTCCTCATCCTAGTATTGTGCTTTTTTTTTCTTTGACTTGGTCATGTTCCTTGTCTCCATTCTCATTAACTCACCTCTCTCTCAGTGTCTCTCTGGCTTATTTATACCATTTGTTTGGTTTTTGCTTCACTTCTTTATTATTATCATCGTCATCGTTGTTGTTTTTCTGTGATGTGTCCCAGTCCTCTCTCTTTGTCTTTTTGTGCTGCTGGTTGTTAACTAGGCTGCCTCCAAGCCCACAGGTAGGCCCCCTCCCCTTCCTCTTCCTCCCCCCCTCTGTTCTCTATTTTTAACTCTACTCTGCAGGATCCCTCCCAGTGATTTTTTTTTCCACTCTCTCCAGCCCCAGCTTGCATGTCATCAGTACTTCTCTGCCAGACGCAGCAGATCAATACCCCCATTCCTGTCTCCAACTTATACGACTCGAGCATATTCGACAAAAACGTGGATCATGATTTTTGTTCACACCCACAGTGATGAACACCTGCTGTGAGCCACGCTGACTTAGCTTACAGACACCAGATCATATACGCATTGAAACACTGCCTACCATTTAACCTGGCAGCCCTCTGAGCATTCCCCGCCACTGAAACATAAAGCACTTGTTGGACTGTGAACCTGTCCTCTCCCCTGGCTCTGTCAGGTGCCTACCTTCTTCCAGATGGGGATCGTGCATGTCGCACTCTCCAGGTTCACCAGGAACATGCACAACAGGCACACAGGCCTAGTGGGGATGGAGGTCTCTCTTCTAGTCATTTTTCACACCATAGCTCCAACCGCTTCAAATGGATTCACCTGATAATGGCTCCTCCGTTGTGAGGTTGTCTGGTACAGTTTGAGGCTGTACTTTCTTGGTTACACCGGCATGTAACCATGGCTACCAATCAGGGATTTCGCAGGATATCGGGTATTTTATAGGTGTCACAGATGGTTGAGCTTGCTTCGTTCTGGTATAAGGATCATTGACAGGCAGTCTAGGCTACATTTACTCTCAGATATAATTTACAGATAAAAAGATCTATGTTTTCGATAACCCTGGACTTTGTATTGTTTGTTTATATTGAAGCCTTTAATATGAACTTGATCGAGGTAGGCTTTGCTGCAAAATAAAGGAGGGACAGAAAGAGAAACTGAGCATTAAAATGGCTAAAGGTCATTCCAGAGTTATTACAGGTCTGCTTTAAGCTGTCTGCAAACGTTTGTTGGTTCTAACAACAGTTCCTAAGGAGCATTTTAAAGACCTGATGGCTGAAACCGAGGAAGACAATGGAGAGGGATGGCCGTGGATGAGAAATGTTTCATCAGGTTTAACCAAACCGTCTGACTTGGTAATGAGCCTCGTCTGGGTTTCCAGACATGGCATTTAGAGGGACAGACGCATTGTGCAGCATTCCTCCTGATACAGCTCGACAGCCGGAGAATTAATTCAGAGTGCAAATGACACAGTTTTCCACAGGTAGACACGCATCCAGACAATCAGACAAGATCATCTTTTGTGTCTGTGGTTTGTCTGTGCTGGAATCTTTTCTATTTATTCCCATTGAGATCTCTCTCTTCTTCTTCCTACTCTTTTCACTGATGAATTTCACGTCTTCTCCCTCCTCTTGCCTCATCTCTCATTCTGACGCCTGCGACACCTCTGCAGCACAGTTTGGTCAAAACATGACATGAAAGGTTTGTAGTTCAAATTCTCTTTTCATGATGCCCTCTGCTGCATCCTGTTTTGCAGGGGTAACAGGCATCCTCGGCAAACGGTGAGAAAGAGCACTGATGTTGAAATACAGTCTGAAAGGAAACATGATGTGCAAAATAGTCGAGTCTTGTTCCAGATGCAGAGGTTGCACCTGTTCTTTATGGATGAATGAAGCAGCCCATCATCCAGATGGAACAACTGCTCTGCTTTCTTTTCTTACTCAGTCTAGAGTCCATCATGGGAGGTTGTTAAGTTTTATTCTAAGTTTTGGAATGTGTTTCCACTGCGGTGATAATCTTGATTAAGCAAGCATCATGAGCTAGGCGAGTCGCTGATACAAGCAGTTGGTCCCGACTGTTGTTTGACGGACACGAAAAATTATGAACCATGAGAAACTAAATTCTTGGGCCACCTGCGGTTACCAGATTTAAAAGACACTATTCTGAATGTTCCTGATGCCGACGATGATGAGGATACAGCAAAGAATGCAGAAGCATATGCGGAACTTATCCAGTTTCTGGATGACAAAAGCCTGGTTCTGGTAATGCGTGAGGCAGCCGATGACGGACGGAAAGCGTTGCAGATTTTGAGAGACTATTATCAAGGTAAAGGAAAGCCTCATATCATCAGCTTTTACACTGAACTGACCTCACTTCAAAAGTCAGACTGTGAAAGTGTGACAGTGTATGTAATTCGCGCGAGACTGCGATAACAGTGTTGAGAAATGCCGGTGAAATGAAAAATGAGTGACAGCCTGCTGGTGGCTATGGTTTTAAAAGGCCAGAATTCTTCCAACCGTTTGCAGTCCATGTCACACAGCGAGATGACACTATATCCTTGGCAGAGTTTAAAACAAAGTTAAGGAGTTTTGAGGACACTAAAAAGATGCGCACTGTAGCAGGTGATAATGTGATGAATGCACACTTGGACCAGAGAGGGAGACCTGTCAGCTCAGGAAACTGTGGAGCAGAGAACAGCAGCGGATTTGGTGTGCTTCAAGCGCGGCTTAAAGGAACACCTGGCAAGAACCTGTAAGTGCAAGCTGTAGTGCAACTACTGCAAGAGCACTACACACCGGGACAGAACCTGCAGACGTGGCGCAGAGGACGAGAGGACACACGCAAAGCCTGTGGCGAGACAGACAACCAGGACGACAAGTACGCCTTCCGAGTGAGCGAGGGTGCAAGCGTCGACCTGAAGGGCCTGATGGTTGACTGTGGGGCTACTTCACACATTGTCACAGATCTTGGAAAGTTTAAGAGATTTGATGAGAACCACCAAGTAGTTGCAGGGCGTGGAATTGGCTGACAGCACAAAGTGTAGAGGAGTGGCAGAACATCGTGGTGATGCAGAGGTCTGTTTTAATGACAGCAGTGGCAGATGAGTGAAGGCTGTTTTGAAACATGCCTTGTATGTTCCATCCTATCCACAAGACATCTTCTCATTGAAAGCTGCAACATACAGCGGAGCTACTGTGATTTTCAAGAAGGGGAAGGACGTTTTGAATTACAGAGATCGCACGAATTTCCATATTTATGTACATGTCAGACTGTATCATTTAAATACAGGAAATGATAAATGTGATGACCACAGTAGAGGGTGTTTTGATATGCAGACATGGCATGAGATTTTGGGACACTGCAACTATGAAGATATTCAGAAATTGCAGAATGTTTTTAAAGGTATGAAAATTAAGGGTTCATTGAGCAAACTTACACATTGTGAAGCGTGCACTAAGGGGACATTTTACCAAACCAGGAACAGGAAAACTGACGTGAGAGCTAAAACACCTCTAGAGCTTGTGCATATGGATTTGGCAGGACCAATTCATCCAGAGTCCAAAGATGGTCACAGATATGTACTCGCATTCACTCATGATTTTTCCAGTCCAGTTTTTGTGTATTTCCCCATGAACAAGAGTCATACAGTTCTAGCTACTCAGAAATTTCTTGCTTATACAGCTCCATATGGAAGAGTGAAGTGTTTCAGATCAGATAATGGTACTGAGTACACAGGGAGAGGTTACCAGGATTTACTACTCAAACATGGTATTAGACATGAAACCTCAGCACCTTATTCACCACACCAGAATGGCACTGCTGAGCGCAATTGGCGCACACTTTTTGACATGGCTAGATGTATGCTTATTGACGGTGGTCTACCAATTGTGGACTTATGCAGTCCAAACTGCTGCTATGGTGAGGAACAGATGTTTCAATAAACACACAGGGCAGACACCAGTTGAGGCATCAACTGACAGCTTAATTTGTCAAGGATGCAAAAATTTAGGACAGAATGCTATGTGTACAAACAAGACAAAAGAAAATTGGACCCAAGATGTGAGAAGTGTGTTTTCATTGGATATGACAAAAACAGTCCTGGGTACATTGTCTATTTTCCTAACACCAAGAAAGTGCAGAAGCACAGGTTGATGAAGTTTACGGACAAGACATGTGTAAAGCCCCTTAGAGATAGGGTGAGAAGTTCTGCCATCCGGGAGGAGCTCGGAGTAGAGCCGCTGCTCCTCCGCATTGAGAGGAGTCAGATGAGGTGGCTCGGGCACCTAGTGAGGATGCCTCCCGGACGCCTCCCTGGTGAGGTGTTCAGGGCACGTCCCTCCGGTAGGAGACCCCCGGGAAGACCCAGGACACGCTGGAGGGACTATGTCTCTCGGCTGGCCTGGGAGCGCCTCGGGATCCCCCCGGAAGAGCTGGACAAAGTAGCTGGGGAGAGGGAAGTCTGGGTTTCCCTGCTTAGGCTGCTGCCCCCGCGACCCGACCCCGGATAAGCGGAAGAAGATGGATGGATGGATGGATGGACATGTGTAAAGCACTGTACTCTTTTACCACCTGTAGATGATTTTGTAGAGTAGAAGTCTAAAAGTGCAAATCACAGAGCTCAAGCAGAGCAGAAGCTAGAAGTGCACCCCCAGCCTGAGCCTGTAGTGAGGCACCTCCAACCACAGTTAGTAGAAGTCAAGTGTGAGCCAGAGAGATGTTACCCTTCAAGAGAAAGGAGAAAGCCAGACCGGTACACTGATTTTAAAATTACCTATTTCAATTTTTATGATGAGACTGATGAAGGCTACATTAACATAGATTACTGTTATAGAGTAACATGTAACGTACCAGTTTCATTCAGAGAGGCTGTAAGGTCAGAGAAATCAACAGAGTGGCTCAAAGCAATGTATGAGGAAATGCATTCACTCAGAGAGAATAATATATTCACCCTAACTAACTTACCTGTAAGAAAGCAGTGGGGGGTAGATGGGTGTATGCCATTAAAACCAGTGTTGATGGTACTGTGAAATACAAGGCCAGATATGTGGCAAAAGGGTACAGCCAAAAGATGGGAATAGACTATGAGGAGACTTTTTTCCTCCTACAGCAAGTTTAACAAGTATAAGAGTATTTATGCAAAAAGCTTTTCAGGAGAACTTAAGCCTAGTACACATGGCACGATTTTTGGCGTCTTAGACTTGCGACTCACCCTCACCCAAAATGGGAGTGAGGCACTAATCCTCTTGGCAACTGAGTTAAGTACCACAAAGATTCGACTAATGAGCCTGATGACGCCTCGCGCCGAGCCTTAGACCTAAAACTGGTTATCAAACATGCTTGATATCCAGGCTGCTCATGGTGACGTTGAAAGAGCTACAGCCAATGAGAGCAGACATGGGCGTTGCTGCAAAATAAGGAAGTGAAATGGAGCAGTACAGCAGCTGCGGCAGAGCAGAGAAACAAAACATCGGGAGATTCAAAAAATGATTTTGGGAGTTCAATGGATACAGGAGACTCTGACTTAGCCACTGTCCGCCGACTTTTTGCACCAATCTGCATGCCACTACCACCGCAATATGAACAGAACAAAAGTTTTCTGCAAAAACTGCATAGTTGTGACCCCGATCTTGAAACTATTTGAAGTTGTGTTGTTCTCTGATGTTTTTTGGAAATTACGTAGTTGTTTTGTAGTTTTAATAAAGGTGTGCTGGTCTGTGTTTTTGGGAGTGTGAGCAAAAACTGAACTAAACAGATGATGTACCACTGAGTATTGTTACAAGGTACAGAGCGGCTGTGGGTAGCCTCATCTACTTAACTGTCTGTACTAGACCTGATTTAAGTTTTATTGTAGGCAAACTGTCACAGTGTTTTGCCAAACAGCAATGGGGTACAGTGAAACATGTTTTGAGGTATCTCAAAGGCACGAAAAGGCGAGGACTTGGGCTTCCAGGGCGTATAGTGACGCAGATTGGGCCACTGATGTTGAAGACAGGCGGCGTACAAGTGGTTATTGTGTAAGCTTAACCAAAGATGGCACTTTAGTGTCCTGGAAAACAAAAAAGCAGCCCACTGTAGCACTATCCATGTGTGAGACAGAGTACATACTGTAGCTCTAGCTACAACCATTCAAGAGTGTTTTTATCTCACTCAACTTCTAGAGGGCATAGACAAACATATGTATGCAACACCAAAGGTCTTTGAGGACAACCAAGGTGTTATTGCTCTAGCCAGAAACTCTGCCTGTGTGTGTGCTGTGTTCAGAAGAAGTTCAAGATTCCCGTGCTTTTTGCTTGCTTTGTGAACAGTATTGACTCCACGCAACACCGCTGTTTTCAACCTGCCAACAGAGTTGGGGGGTACTTTTTCAAAGTGTTCCTTACATGTTTTCATCATTCCGTGCTGGGGGCCATGCTGATATCTGAGTCTAGCTGAAGCAGTAGCTCCAATTGTACTGAACTTCACTGTCTCAGGGAGAAAATTGAGTGGCTTGTTCAGCCTCAGTGTCCATTCATGTCAGGATGATCAAAAAATGTCACCTGACATGTAATTAGATCCTTATTGTTTTCGGGAACAGTCACACCTACTTCAGTTAATCCGCTCAGTGTCAATGCAGCAACAATCGTAGGCTGGAATCTTGGGTTTCGAACTCCATTCCTGCTTTGGCGTGGCTTTTCCTGCCTGCTAATGAACCTGACCCACCAATGCAGCATCTGTTACCTCACGGGAAACTTGGAGCACACTGCAAAGATTAAACAGACCTTTTACCTTTAACCTTTGCCCTGGCTCTTGGCATCCCTATTCTGTTGTTCCACTTACAAAACTGCTTCTTCACCAGTGTTGGACTTCATGACTGGGCTGTGGTTATTATTCCGTTCTTCACAAAGCAGTCCCCTGCACCAATTAGGACTAGTTTAAATCAATAGACAGAATCAGTCTTTGAGAAGTCGACATTCCTTCTGCTATCAGAAAAGTAATTTCTGTGGAATAATGGAAAACTTCAGGGGCAGCAGAAGTGCTGGGCTTGCTGTGGGAACACGATTGATTCTTTTAAACAAGCGTTCTCCACTGTTATTAGTGGGGGATGGGCGAGATTTTACAACAGGGTATTATTTACCCATGTGAGATAATGCACGGCAGGTCTGAGGTGATGGATTTATCCTCTGGATGCTGCACTGACAGGGCGTGCTCCAGAAACAACTGACAGCTGGTCCTTACGAAAGTTGCAGGTAGACAAAGATCTCAATCACGCTGGGACCGGCCTGGACTCTGACAGATGGCTGACATTTGGTTGATGAAGAGCACCGTTGTTCCTCTTAGAACCAAAGGAGGGAAAAGAGGCGCTAGAAAAATTCACGAGCTGCGGAGGAGGAGGAGTGCGAGTAAAGTGTTGCGCTGCCCTGCTGAATACAAGCCTCGGCTGGAAGCAACTGTGAGGTTTGAGGCGCTGTTCATGCCAGTTGATGGAAAACAAGGGAAGGTCAGCCTTTTCCTGCAGTGGAAAGGTGAAAGAGGGCCGCCCTGGGAAACCTGGCTGGAGATATTCTTGCCAATACCCAGTGCCAACTGTCATTAGATGTGTCTGAATTTACTGTAACAGCCTCTCAGCGGCCCTGGAGAACAGACAGCCAGCAGACTGTGTTGTGACAACAGCTCATTGGGCTATTTCATGGTGTTTGATCAAAGTGTGTGGGAAAATATGTCAGGTGTGAAATACTTCATCACTACTGGACCACATTCAATAAGTGTTATGCCTTTATTTATTACCAAAAATCACGTGTATCTATTATTTGCATGAGTGGCGCCTTTGCAGCATGAAATCATATGTGGCTAAAGTGGGAAACAAAGAAGTCTGATATGGTTATCGTCCACCTGTCTCACCAGCCTTTCTTTCATTTCCACCATATCAGAGCATCTCAGTTGCACTGCACAAAACATATCTCCACAGGAGCGAATATCTCCCTTTTCCATCTGCCTCAGCAGGCGGGGAGGATTTTTCATCAGAACGGACCATTGAGCTCTCATCTACGTGATACCGCCTCGCACTCTCGTACCACGGGGAGTTGGAGCTGCAGCAAATGAAGCAACAATCCTGTCGTGTGTTTACGAAGCATTAGGAATGCTTATCCGCTGCATCAGAGGAGGGAGCCGGAGGATTTCACAGCCAGGCTGGCGCACAACATGAGCAAACAGGTTTTGGGTGTGGGTTTGGCACCACGGTTGATGAGACCATTTAAGCTATCATCTATGAGTCTATTATGAATCTCTGAAAGTACCTTAAACTTGAGTGATATTGTTGTTTTTAGCAGTGAAGAATCTGAGAGATAAACACAATTTCCATTACATTATCATTAGCAGAAACTGCTGCAGGTCATACACAAAACAGTTAAAGAAAATATGCTTGACCTGAGTGAATTGCACCATGCAGGTGAACTCTGTACGGCATCCTAAAATCTATGTGTTTGTCTTAGTGTTTATGATATCCAATCTCCAGTTTTAGGCAGCATCGTATCGCTGCCTCCATCCTCCATCTGTGTCCCCACCTTCCTCTGTTTTACCTACGACTTTAATCAAGCATCTGATCACAAGCCCAGGAGAATGAGGGATAATTAGATTAGGCCTGTACACGTGTGCACATTCTGATCGTTCCCTGTCGTTCTCTGTCTGACCCATATCTGCTCTGAACGCCCCTTCTCTCTCTCTCTTTTTTTAATGTTATATTCCTGAGTTCCCTTTTCTGCCTTTATCGCCTGTTTTCGTGGCACAGCAGCAGAAATGGGAGCATTGATGTTTGGTTTGCCAACAACCGGTGGTGTTATCTGGAAACCAGTGTCAGGTGAAGCCATCCAGTTCATTATTTCTGACACTTTAATTTTGGCATGGGACAGCTTTTTGCTAGAGGATTATGTAATAATCATCAGTATGTGTGTTGTTATTCTCATCACAGAACTGTTCCCTGTGCAGCTTCCATTTCCATTTCCTTTGCCTTTTTTTTTTTTTTTTTTTTTTTTTTTTTTTTTTTTTTTTTTTTTTACAAAGTAGACTTTTTTAAACAGGGAAAATGTAATTTAAAGAGCAGCTAATATGTTGATTTCCAGGCTTGGAGTGAGGTGAAGGTTCCTGCTGATGTAATGTGGCAGAGCTAAAGGACAGGGGTGTCAGTTCCACAGAACTTTAATTTCCACTCACCTCTGTGCTTCACAGGGAATATGGGATATTTGGTTTACATGAATAATCACATTTGCATCTGTTATGATGACCTCCAAAGGTGGAAAATCACCCAGAAACTGCTCTTTCTGATCAGCTTATTCTCATGTTAAAATTTGATGAGACGTTTATGAAGTTAGAGTATCCTCTGTGGATTTTAATGTGACGATGAGGCCATTTTAGTGAAGCTGATACCACTTTTTTGTTCTTCCAGACCTCAAAATCAAATCCAGAGGCTTCCATTGTGGAAATTTAAGTGAAAGTCCATCCAAAATACTGCACGATGAACCTCTCTCATGTTTTATGCTTTAATGAGTTCATAAATGTCTCCTCTCTAACAGAAACCCACCTCAGTCTAACAGAGTGTCAGAAAATCCAAAGTTACTGTCACAAAGTTGCAGCATTTCAGAGTAGCTGCTCTAGAAAGGAAAACTGACAGGAGAAATGAATAACCAGAGGCAACTCCTGACAGACGCAGGGGAGAGCAACATATATTATATATGATCATAAGATATGTTCAAATAAAAGTGTTGCATTGAAAACATTTGCAGGTGATTTACCTTCCACACCTGCTTTTGTCTGGATTAGAATGTACAAACTGCTGGCCTTCTTATTATGCCACAGTTTCAGCATATTAAGTCCACCTCTGCAGTTCAGCCCGTCAGGATAGATGAAGACTAAAGCCCACAAACACTGATGCCACGCAGCAGCACTGCTGACATGCTGCTGAAACTGACCAGACATCAAACCAGACTGACACACACACACACACACACACACACACACAGACATATACATAGCTATTAAAAGGCACGTGTTGTCTTAGAGCCTTCACTGTGTTTGCTATGGTTTCCACTGTTTCAGTCTACTTCTCCCACACCGACCTCACCATCTGACCCTCTGCCCAGCGTGACGTGCTCCTGACCTGCTCGCCGTCTAAATATAAGTACCACCAGTTTAATTTGACCTCCACGTGGACGCAACAGGAAGCAGACATTTGTGGATTCAACCATTGGACCAGTCACAGTGTTCAGCAGTAGTTCTTAAGGACCTGAATCCCTTTTAGTTGAATGAAATGTGCCAGCCTTCACTAACTCCCACCTTAAATTCTCCCCTACACCACACCCTAGAGGTTGCCCCCAACTATTATCACCAATTTGTGGTTTATATCATGCTGAGCTGTGAAACGTACATTAGTGGAGTTACAAGCCTGTTATTTTCTATACTGTAGATATAAATAAATGTCAGTTTCATATTCGAGCCAGATTGCTTTGCAGCATTATATTATGTCTTGCAGCTGCTTCACTCAACTAACAGTTGGCGAGCGAGAAGCAACATGGAGTGAAGTTATTTCTTATGACTGGAGATCAATCTTTATTAACGCAGCAGTGGGAATATTAATAACACCGTTTTCTACACTCTCTAAAATATTCTTATACTCTGAGGGAACAAAAGTTTTTGTGTTTTTTGTTTTGTTTTGTTTTTTTATCTCTGTGCAGAGTTGTTTTCTTTTCCAAATCCGCCATGTTGCGACTGTACACAGACAGACAATAAGTCCCAGATGAGCTGCGAGCTGAAGGCTGCAGACGAGAGAGGAAGAGAAGAGCTGATACATTTCCTCTGGCAACACACTGCTTACTGCTTCATGTACACCACTTTTAAGTATCGGGGCTGATGGTAATTGGACATCTCATGCGCCGCATCAGTGGGTCAGATAAAGCGCGATAGCAACTTTTGAGTGTTTCTGCAGTGGTTTTACATTATTGTGCTTTATCAGTGACGCTCGGCTTATTTTCATGGAGGAGTTTGAGCTGTTTAAGGTGATGGTTGGCCCCCACTTTGGTCGTCCAAAGCAAACTGATCCAAGGCCAAAGGTGACAGCTTAGATCCTTAGATCCACGTTGCCTCCTAACCCTGATCGTTATCATCATAATGAGGAAGACAGTGAAACAGATTTGATAAATCACATCAAAATACACAAAAATTATGATTCTATGTCATTTTCTTGAAAATATCTGTAAATTTTTCAAAGAGACATTAGAGTTTAGGTGTGGATCATAAGGATTCTGGCTGGGATTTCAGTCTTGATGAATGTTTTCTTCTATTGGCAAAAACATAACGTTTCCACTGGCAGCACTGCTTACGACAGGGTGACACAGACTCCAGAGGTTTAACTTTATCTTGACTGATGCCCTGTGCCTTAGAATAGGGCTTGTCCATATTGTCAGACTGGTATCAAATGCTGGATGTGACATTCCTCAGGACCCAAAGTAGATCTCTCTGTGTCAACTGGACTGAAAGGTTTCCTTGAAAACGTTTCGCCCTCTCTCCAGAGAGCTTCTTCAGTTCTAAGTTTGCTGGGGCAGAGCTTGAAAATATATCCCTGTGGACCATTGGCATGTTAATGGCCCGGGTGGTCACCTGAGAGTCCTTGGCAGGGTGGTTGGCAGGGTCGTTCATCTAGTTTCGGTTGGGGTGCTTCCCCTTTGTCTGTTGGGTCACATGTTAATGAGTCACCAGGTCTGGTCAAACAGCGTGAATGTTTGGAATGCTGACGAAATGAGTGGAGAACTGCATTGTACGTGGGAGATAGAAAGTGCCTTAGTCCACCACCTCTGTTTAAAGATGGTTTTTCCGACTTGACCTGGATGGCTTCCTTGACACCCCTCTCAATCCAGCGATCTTCTCTGGCCAGCACACGTACTTGACTGTCCTCAAAGGAGTGTCCGCTTTCTTTTAGGTGTAGGTGTACTGCTGAGTCCTGTCCTGAAGAAGTGGCACGTCTGTGTTGGGCCATTCGTTTATGGAGGGGCTGTTTGGTTTCCCCAATGTACAGTTCCTTGCATTCCTCCTGGCACTGTACAGCATAGACAACATTGCTTTGTTTGTGTCTTGGGGTCTTGTCCTTTGGGTGGACCAGTTTCTGTCTGAGTGTGTTGGAGGGTTTGAACTGTACTGAATCTACACAGACATATTCCTCAGGACTGAAAACAAAGTTGAGCAGTTTCAATAGAACCTAGCTCCCACCAATTTAAGCTCATCTTCAGCTCCTGTGCTCAGACAGGATGCTTGTATTCATTCAGTGATGACTGTGCACAGAAACCCAAATTATTCTCACGGGTCTTCTCTTAAAATATAATGGACCTGGCACAATCCCAGTTCAATAAAAAGTCAGGACACTCTGTTAAACTTTACTTCAAATTTGATTTTTACGCTTTCCTGGGAACCTAGATTAAGTTTCATTTAAGTTTTCTTTTTTTTTACTTTATCAAACCATATTTAAAATCTAAAAGAATCCGTTTCTGTAATACTGATAAAGCAAGTGATGGGAAAATTAGAGCTATGTTGATGATGTGACATTATATTACTGATTCTGACCTCACCAGCCCCTCCTCCCCCAAAAAGAACTTCTATAATTGGCCTAGTGTTGAGTAATGATAACGATAACAACTCGCCCAGCGGAAGAGTGACAACGTGACATTAACCAGATCAGGAAGCAGCAGTAATAGGTGAGCGGAGGGCAGTGACAGCTAAAGTACTGTTCTGTGATCACAAGTAGGCACTGACTATATGTATGCAGTGAGACGTGTGTCAAGTTAGCGACGCTGCAAATTACAGTCAACATCCTGAACACTTTGCTAGCTTTTATTTATTAATGAAATGGTACAATTCAATTTCCATCAGCTACGTGTACGCTTTGGTTTGTGGTACCATTTGGCAGCAGCGTCATCACCGCGCTGCATTGCCATCAGCTAATGTATAGAAAAAATAAATAAGTGAATATGGTTTAATTTTGTGTTCTGTCAGACTCCAAACTCTCTGAGAAGCAGAGATGCACAATGAGGCCCATAATTCTTTTCTCCTGGTGAGAATACGAACGATGTTTTATTCACCTCTCCGTAAGGAAAAATAACCATAGCATGTATTGTGCCCCCTCCAACTTTGGAATAAATCAGTGAAAGCCATTTTCCAATAACTATACATAAAAATGTAAAATATATCCTCATAATTCATCCTGAAAATATTCTGCATCCCAGTCAATAAGAGGACATAATTTGCTCTGTTGCTCGTCCAAAACAAATGTCAGAGCACATGACCTGTTTTGTCTCATCAAGACTTTATTGATCCTGCGTGATTACAGGTCACTGCATGTCAGGGTTTTGGTGTGGGACCCAAGAGCGACACAATAGTGAAGGAACAACCTCTGTCTTTTTAATTACAAAGCAGGCAGACAGAGGATCATGCAATCTCATACAAAAGGCAGACAGGTCTGCCAGGAGACAACACAGGATCAGGTTGGATACAGAAGGGTCAAACACAGATAATCAGAAAACTCAAACACAGGAACCCTCTGTATCTGAAACATATGAGCAAATGAGCAACAATCCGACAAGTAGTCGCTGAGAGTCTGCAGCTTATATAGCTGCACTGACTGCGGACAAGCAGCCAGTGCTGCTCTTCAGAATTGCGGTGCAGGTGTGACTGATCAGGAGTGCAGGGCAGGTGTGACAGAGAGGGGAGGGGAGGGTGAGAGCTGGAGCAGAGCAGAGCAGAGCAGCAGCTGTGAGACTGCAGAGTTGTTGAGGTATGAAGACCAGAGGAGTGCTTTTATAGAGTTAAACACACCTGCCCCTCATGCCTCGTCTGGCAATATTTGCCCATAAGCAACACAATAACTGATCTGTTTCCGGTAAAATATAGAAATATATATATAGAAATATATTGATTCCCTGGTGTCCTTCACAGCTTAACTTTCTTATTTATGTTTATCCGATAATCAATATATAGCGAAGTTTGACAGCTTTGCAAAGAAACGGAATTCTTGCAGATTTTTCTTTAAAAGTCATAAAAAAAAAATAAATTTAATCAGACTTGGTTTATTAAATAAAACAAGAGGCCCAAAAAATATGGTTTGGGGAAGATCGTTTCTTGAAAAGCAGCATACATTTGACATTAAAAATGTGCAAAATTATAAAAAAGTTACCTCTATAGATTTAATTATTGATTTGCATTTGAATCAATAATTAAAATGATATATTACGCAAATGAAAACATACTTTGTGCAGTTTACTTCCATGAATATTATATTTTCTACCTTTTAGAGAGTATTTCACATATTAATGCTAATAAGCACATTGGACAGGTGGCAAGCCTTTACCCAGAGTTGCATCATTGTTTTTCGAGGATATAAAAATGACAAGTGGCCATTAACTCATGCGTCATCCAGACTGGAAAACCGTGGTCACTCTTCCTCTGTCCGCAAGATTTGAACCATTTGACCTCTATTTTAACACCAAAAAACCTGCGATCTGCCTCCAAACCATTCCTCCTAATCCCCCAGGTTTAATTATCTATTTAGTTTAATAGATTAATGACGTCACGTGTAATCAGTGCGTAACCACAATGAACCCGGGTGGGTGCACCAAACTGAACCAGCTGGAGCTTCTGTCGCTTTACTGTCCGGGTGGGAGGAGCCGCTTTCCTGTGTTTGTCTGCTCTCTCTCTCTCTCTCTCTCTCTCTCTCTCTCTCTCTCTCTCTCTCTCTCGTTTTCCCAAACTTGTCTGTTCCTCCCGTCTGGCAGCAGCAGCAGCGGAGCGCAGCGCCGTGCTGACTCTTTGGCGTTGGGCCGCGCTTCTGCGCCGTGTGGATCGTTGTGTGCGCTCCCCCGGCTCGCTTCAGCCACTTCGCCTTTACTCCCGCGTTTCTTTCCAAGTTTATTTCCGTCGACCTTCAAGATGACAAGAGAAAAGAGGGTTCGGCGCGTAAAGCTGGTAGGTGCCTGAGACCCGCACGTCTGCGCGCTCCGAGGTGTCTGGTCCGTGTGTTCGGGTTCGGGGTTGACGCGGAGTAACCCGGGAATAAATTTGGAAACAGGAACCAGCGTTTTCTTCCACTGTCATGCGCTGGAGAATTACTGCAACCACAGTCTGATGGTCGGTTGTTTAAACTTGGTGGTTGTTGTCATGTCTTAAATAGTGATTCGGACATAAACAGCCACACGGAGACGAGGTTGCTGTAATATTTGGCTGCCAAAGTACACAAAAGCTGAGCAGGTAGTTGTTAATTACAGTAATATATTCGTCTTCATGTCAGTGCAGCAACTCGCCTCTCTTTGGGTGACATTGAAGCGGCTCTGGACCCAGTTCAACTGCAGTCTCAGTTATTACTAATGATTCAGGGAAAACATTCCTGTGTTGCTGCCAAGCGAGCCCCATGAAATAATCCAGCATTTACATGTTTTTGAGGGTCTTGATGTGGGAAATGTGGACGCTTTTCTGAATGAGTCCAACTCATTCTGACCCCTAAATAGTTCCAACCATTGCGTTGTACAGTTTGAACCCGTGTGAATCTGCTTTCTGGGCTGGAAATCTGCAGTTGTTATCAAATTGTATCATTTTAACAGTTAAAATGTTAATAGTCTGTAATAGTACAGTTTAATGGCTGTACTCAGTAATGAGAGCTTATCAGATCAATCAAACCTGTCGTTTTAACGCACAAAGATTGGAAAATACCCTTCCCACCCCCAAAAAAAATTGCTGTAAGTGGCAGAGAAATTAATAGGCCATTAAACCATGATGGAAAGTGCTAAGTTGTCAGGAATGATGAAGGGTCACTGCGAATAATATAGCTCATGCAGCCAAACACTGAATTCACGCACCATGATCATGCTGAGCTCAGCTGACAGTAGACGGAATGTGCTTGTTGTTGGGCTGCTTTAAATGCCTCCGTGCACTGACACAGTGGTCAGCACGAACAGCCAAGGTCACCCCTCTTGTTATGAGATAAATGTCCTTTTAGTAGTTCTCTAGTTTGCACATGATGGTGGAGCCATTTTCAAACCAGTGGCTTGGCAGAATCCTGAATCATCTTTCCAGTGTGTGTGTGTGTGTGTGTGTGTGCGTGCGGGTGCAGGTGCAGGTGTGTGTGCGCGCGTGCATGTGTGAAGCAGACAGAGAGAGAGCAGAGTCTCTGTCTCTTAATTAAGTGCACTGTGGCTTACCTAGCTGTGTTTTTTTGTCATACAGCCTCAGAGTTTCACACCGTTACACAACATGGGTTATCAGGTCGACTCCACACAGACTCGAGTTCAGTCTAACATGCATGTACAGTTTTCTTTCAGTCCTGTACTCAGACAGTGAGGACATGTTCTTGAGAACTGCCTTCATGCTGCCGTATTGTTTGCGGTTATTTGTCATTCAGCTCATTCAGTGGCTGCTCTTCCGTGTCAGCGCACCAGACACAGAGCAAACCTCGTAGTTTTAGATCGGCCTGTTATTAAGCTGTTCTCTTTGCTGTCTTATGTGCAAAGATCAAATAAAAAAGCCCTGCGTGTATGAAGGGAAAGTGATTGGTGGCGTATATGATGTCAGACTGGCTGGGTGTGTGAAGAGAGAGGCATAACGTAGAAGTTTTCATGCTCTAGATGGAGCATGTGGAGGTTCTGCCTACACATTTCTTTTCATTTTTAATAAATAGATGTACAGTGATGCATCGAGTGTGTCAATGTGACAGTTGGTACTTTTAAATGACCATAAAACGGGATATTGGATTAGCACACCTACATTTGTCCCCCATGCTCCGATGTCTCTGTGCGTTTAGACCCACTACTGTGAATTATTTTGTTCTTGACAAAGGCAGGGTCGCAGCACGGAGCCTGTTCTGCAGGTTTATTAGCACCCACATGAGGACAGCTAGCACTCAGACCGCAGGCGTCACAATGTCCAAGAAGACAAGTGCTGATATGTAGAAAATAACAGGAAGTTTGGGTCTTACATCACCTTGTATGCATTCCAAAAGAAATCTGATAAATGGACTGAAGCATGTAAACCAACTTTTTTAATCACATTTCTGATTGCATGCACTGTTAACTGTTAAGGATGGTGTGTTTTAGTTGATACTTGACATTAGCCACAGTGTCCACGTCTACTTATCTCATAAATTATATATTGTTCCTCACCTCTACCGAGTCCCCACAAGTCTTTGAAGATTTTAAAATAAGGGTGAGTGGTCGACCAGCTTATAGCTTAGCCCAGTTCGGCAGACCTGGAGTTTTTTCTATCCACTTTTCAGAGGTGACATAAGTCCTAATTTAAAGTCATAGCACTTTTTAAGTGGCACAAAAGGTCCCCAAAGTCTTCCCTGCTTGACTTTACGTCCATACTGGTTGGTCGTGGTGCTAGTAAATGAGCTTCTGTCTTTCATTATTCTTCAGGTTTTTGCAATAGCATTAAAAACAGACTTGAAGTAAAAAGATGATCATTTCAGGAGCCCTGAATTGTGGATTAGAAGTTGTCGTCACGCTTTTGTCAGTTATTCTGGCTCCAATTCCAAAAGTTAATCTTGACCAGGAGGCACAGCGTGGAACAGAAGGTGCAGTGGTTCCGTTAAATGGAAAGTGTAGAGGCAGGTGGAACATTCCAGGACGCAAACACATCCTGTCAGAAACCCCTCTAATATCAACACCTGGCAAGCTCAGATTTACAATGGAACTTTGATTTTATGGCCCAGGTTATAATTAGTGCCATGGAGGTGACATTAGGAATGAAAAGCATTAATGAAGGTTGTGATGGTTGTGATTAAAGTAACTCCTGCCTTTCAACAACAGAGGAAATGGCTTCTTCGTGGGGATGTGGGAGTCAGGGCAGACCCATTACATATGTTGGTCCAATTAGAGATCACTTGACATGAAAACATTTATTTCTAACTGTGGATGATGGTCTAGCTCTGATAGGTAAAATGTGAAAAGTTCCCCTTATAAAAGATGAACAAGAATGTTCCCAGCACAGATTTCCAGTTCAAATATTGAAAACCAGTAACGAAAAACACCCAAAGACCAGGTAAATTCTGTCTGGCAGTGTTATCTAACATTAGCTACTGTTCATCTTCTTGTTCTAGGTGAATGAGTGTAAAACACACACACAAGTCTCATATGGATAAAATATCTCTCTCACACACACACACACACACATTAAAACAGACGAATCAATAAATAATCTCAAGCCTTATTCTGGTGCAAAGATCAAAAATATTAAGAGAACTAGTCGAGGCTAACGGCAGCTGATGGCGGTTAACACTTGTGATCTCACCTAGTGGCAGCAGTGGTTTGGGATGAGGTCCAGTTGTGCTGTCATACTGCCCTCCCCAGGAGCTGCAGATCTGGCCTGTACTCGCCTCACCTCCTCTCTCTGGGACGCAGGAGCAGCAGGGGGTGGTGGAGGAAGGGAAGCTCTGCTGGTGTGGCTCCAGGGTGTTGGGTTCAACCCAGACCCATTGGAACAACAAAAAAGAAAAGCTGCTAATAAAAATAAGATAAAGTAACAACTTGATTAAAAAGGCCCAGCTTCAGATTTCCATCTACTGTAGGAACTCCTTATGAACCCTTTCTATTTTATCAGCATCAGGAGGCCTGCTTTAATAGGCTGAGAGCGTGGTGATGAAAGCTGTGGGGACACTGGAGGAAGGAGGCAGAGATGCTAAAATATGAAGAGGACAGATAGAGAGGGTAGGTGTAAACCGAAGGAGGCGTGAAAGGCGATGTTTGAGCTTCAAAGATGTTCTGAGGATTCCAAGGAGAGCTTATAGCCGCACAGAGCAGAGTGCAAAGACAAAATAAAATGTGGCTGATACCTCAGCTTACTCACGTTGCTCACACACATTTATCATGACCCCTCACCCACCCACCAGGCTTTCTGAAGTGATACTCGCCCATAAAAGCATCTGCTCCGCTGATGTTGAGCTCCAAGAAACGCCGATGTTCTGCGTAGGACCCCCTGCTGAACATCCAGCAGGTGAAAGTGTGTGTGTGAGTGTGTGAGAGAGAGAGAGAGACTGGTCAATTTCATCCAATCTGACAGGATTATGAGTAAGAACCTTTTTTATTTTAGCTCATCCTCGGGGCCGTTCACTATTGATTTATCAGCAGGCATTGTTAACCTTCGCAATTATTCTCCTCTCAGGGCCTCAGGGAATGACTATTTTTAAAATGGCAGTGTTGCCTATTGTAGACGTAACAACTTATTGATTTGTGTCGGCTTAGCTTGCAGGATTGAGCTGTAAATAGAGGCTGTTGTTTTCCCATTTTGAAAGCTTGTGATTTACAGTGTTTGAGAGGCCAAAAGTGATATTGCCATCCATCAACGAAGTGAAATGTAGATTATCTTATTGTGTTTGTGGCTGTGATGGATACAGATCAGCTTTAGTTCAACTATTAAATAAATATGTGTCTAGATATCAAATATTAGCGACTAACAGCCACTTATTTGGTGAAATTCACCTCTGCAGAGCGTGCAAGTGACTTTGTTGCTGGAGGAACAATATGTTGCTCAGCGTGGCCCATCTTGACTGAGTTGGTGCCTTGTTGGGGCACCAATGCTCTCCAAGAGTTAATCGCATTATAGAATTTGAATCAAATATTCATGCAAATTAATTCAACTGGATTAATGCTCTCATTTTTAAAGCCCTAATTGTTGTTATATTATTATTTTTAATTCCTTCTTTAGTCAAGTTCCACTGAGGTTAATCACTCTGTAATTGGTGGTTTCTAATAATTCTTCCTCAGTGAGTAAGGCTGAAGTTACATTCAGTCCATTTACGTCTGGCCAATTGCGTTTTTTTACTTTGTAGTGGTGGGCCATTTCCCGGTGACCTATGACCTTACAGACTTTAGCAACCCCAAGGTATGACAGCAGACAACGCTGCAAACTTGTATGTAGCATTGTTGAAATTCCTCTGCTTCAAACGCCGTAGAGTTATTGGAAATGTTTGAAGCTGTGTAGAGCAGCAACAGCCGGAATCTGTCTCCAATCTTAATCTGCAACTGCAGCAACATGAACTTTGAGCAGGATGTGATTGAGCCTTCAGAAGTGGAGATTAGGATCCTGGAACATGCAATAATGAAGCTGTGCAAAAGTCTAAAAGTTGCACCATCGGCTGCTGACAGGTGAATGTATGATGTCTGCTGAGCCGGTGACACAGCAGCTCAGAGAAACAATGGATCAGGTTCCCCCCCGGAAGGAAATGCCAAACATTACTGTGCTGTATAAATAGAAGACCCTGACTCTGAGGGAGTGAGAGGATGAGATAGAGGACAGGAACCCCCTCCCTGGGGTCACACCGGCCAGCAAGGTTTCCCACCTCTCTCCGCTCGATTGCCCTTTTTTGTTTCTCTTTCTGCAGAGCACACAGTTTGGAGGATAGAGCCTCAGCTACCAGCCAGTTTAGGAAACAGCATGCGCACAAAGTAGCCGGAACCTCAAGTTTTCTGCTATACATGCTAACAGAGACTTTAAAAGAGCTATTTAGTATTTTATCCCGTGCTCAGGACAGATGTTCCTCAGCTGTCACATGATTGCTGGTGCGTCTGAGACAATGGCCGTCATCTATGCAACATCACGGCAGCTTGGGTCACATCTTCTTCTAATACAGTTTGAAGCTTCCAGTGTTAAATCGGCTGTTATCTCACAGATCGGCTATTTTGCTCTTTCAGCGCACAACTCCGCTGGACTTCAAGCTGTCAACTCCAGTTTGCACTGGGAAAGCTCTGTTGGAATCAGTCGTCAATCATCATCGGGGCGGTTATTGTTTTCCTGATGCTGTAGGTGCGCACAGGCCAGGAATCCAATTTCTTACCGGAAGAAACCTCTTTAGGAGGGTGAAAAAGCTGTTTATGTGACACGTAGATTGCCATTCTGCATTTGCATATATATGGGAAGTAGCTGTAAAAAGTAAGTCAGGAACTCAGCGCCTTGCATACTGTAAACACACTCACACACACGCGCGCAGCATCTCAGGTAAATAGTCAAAATAAGGAATTGGTGAATCTGGGTTGACTGTCGCTTAAAATAAGTTTATTTTCTGTGAGGCGCTTACGTGTATTTTACTCCAGAAAAGTCAGTTGCTTCATCTAAGGAGAAACAACCCACTTGCACGCCATGTGCAGGTGTGCTAATGTAATTACAGTCTGACCTGTCAGGCCTTGAAAAACAAAAAAAAATAATTATGCAACGTAGCTGAAATTGGCCCTTATTAGTCAGCCTGAGCTTCTCCCGCTGGGACTCGGCTAGACATCAGCTCAGAAAACAGTGTATGAAAGAGAAAGTACGCCTTTGTTTGTTCCAGTCTTTCCAATATCATCACACAGAGGAGAAGTTTTTTCCCCCTTGTTCTTCATCCCGCTGTCCTCAGTCCATCGAAATATCTAATAAGTTGTTCTGCCTGCCTCCGATCCCCAGTTTGTTCTCACCTGAGCAAATGTACATACATAATGGAAGCGTGGTGGAACAGAGCCATGGCTGTGAGGGGTCTGATAAGGTTCTCAGGTCCTCAGAGAGTCGACGGAATGCACGTCTGACGGTAGTAACAATGGTTACAGCAGCAGGCGCCGAGTGGAGAGCAGCGGAGACAAGTCCCTGTCACGACCCCGAAAAAAATCTCATTTCAAGTCGTCTTTGTGTGCAAATCTGCTAAGGTCAATAGAAAAGTCATGCTTTTCCTGGCAGTCATGCTTTTCCTTGTTTTATTTGCAGTGTCTTCCATCAGCAAACACCAGCCTCATGGTTGTGAAAGGAACCTGAGTGACCAACAACAAGACCCCTGAAAAACACCACCAACGTGTGTGTTTGCTATTCTTTTGTGACAAATTAATGAAATGGTGCTACAACATCCACGCCAAATTGTATTGGTTCTGGGCCCTTTTATTTTCATTATCGTATCATATTTTTGCCGAAATCCCTCAGTGGTTTAAACACAGTATTGGCAAACCATTGTCAACACTTCTGATTTATTTAGGCTGTCTGTATTGGAAGACCTCCAACTTACTGCAGAAACTAGGCTTTAAACTTTGATTTTGATGGAACTGATTGATGAATTGCTAATATTTAGGTGAGAGCACAGACCTTGCCTCTGACTGCAGGAGTTGTGTTCTAATTTTGCTCTCCTTATATCACGCTCAACACGCCGGTTCTGTGATGTCCGACACTCTAATTTACAGCTCGGATCTGTGGGATCTGTGGATTTTAGCGTCTGTAACTGCCATGCTGCTGTTGCTCACCTGAATTTACCGCTGCTGCTGCAGGAGAGATCAGGATGACCTTGAAGGGTGTCGGATCCAAATGTAGGGAGAGTCGGACCCCTCAGAAGGGCTGTAGCCTGAAACTCTGAGCGGACATTTATACATTTAATGTAGAGATTTTTCATCTGTTTTTAAAATGGATTCTGTGATCAGAGCAGCAAGATGAGGGTTAACGCTGAGCCAGCCTTCTCTGCTGCATTTGATCTGGATTGGAAACACCGGCTTGGCTGCATTACTGTTTACATTCTATGAACAGAGATCACATGTTTTGTGAAACCAGTTCACGCTAATGGCTGTCGGACCAGGGGGAAAGGGGGAGAGGAGAGGGAGAGAAAGGAAGAATGGCTGAGCAAAACGGAGAAAACAAAGGCAAAAGGTTGTCTCAAGGTAGCCAGGCTTGTTTTTAATGAATCCAAATTGAAATTGAGGTCAGAAACTGCATACTTTCATACCACATTCTGGTTTGGATCTTCATTAAATAACACCTGAAGCCAAAACTTAGCACCACCTGGTTCTGCTATGTGTCCGACTGCCAGTCTGAGGTTTCCCGTGTCCCGTTTCCCCTCGATGTGAAACGCTCAGCTGCGGTCGTTGGGCTGAGAAGCGTGTTTTCAGGTAGAGCTCTCACATGATGTTTGCTTATCCAGCTCAAGAAAACCTCCACACAGCAGCTCTTGTGTGGTGTTTACATGAGTCATTTTAATGTGTGCACCATTCAGCAGAATCCATGATTTATCCAAGTGTTAAATGTTTGTTTCTTTCACAGAGCTGCTATTCTCACCTCACATGCATGCTTTTGCCCCTCATTATGTGCTGAATGGAAAATCTTTGTGGAAATATAAATTGCAGGTCAAAGTACAAAAATAAATAAACAAACACAAAACAGCAAATATTCATGCCAAGCTAGATATTTTTTCTTTATTCATTCTTTATAAATTGGCACGTGTTGTTAGACTGGTAAAACTGAAAAAGCCTCTTTTATAAGGTTATAAATGGTTGTTTGTCTTGTAATGAACATTGGTAGCACATTTCTGCATGCATGGCTAAACTGCTCAGCTTACCTGAGCTGTTTAGCCTAGCCTAAGTTTGCACAAATGCTGGAAAACATGAAAATAATAGAATAAACACACGAATTTCCCTCTGGAACACCGTGAGTTCAGTCATTAACCTGCCGGTTTGCTCATTTTTGCTTTAGGGGGCTGCAGTGTTGGCGTCCCTGTCATGATAGAAGCTAATCAGAAGTACTGATTTCACCTGCAATCACTGCAGTTCCTAAACTCATTTAAGCATCATTTGAAGGCTTTTTTTGTTTAATTTAGTGAGTAATGTAATTCCCTATTCAGCTGACCGCCTGCTGCAGCGGTGTTCCCTGGAGCCTTCCAAGCTTATCGTTGTGATTTTCTGCTCCTCTCCCTTCGCCATGATAAGCCAGTGATTGATGGCCTCCACTGAGAGGGACCAGAGAGGGGAGCTCTGTCGTCAATATGACAATAAAACCTGCCGATGCATTCTAGCTCCTCATCGTGTTCACATTGCTGCAGTTGCCGCTATTGATTTAATATCGACCCAACGCGGAAAAAAAATGCAAACCACACGAACTTTCTCTGAGGCCGCTGATCTAACTGGAGTTGACAGTTGTCGTTGTTGCAGAGGTCTAGGTGGTGGTGATTTGTTTCTTGATTGTTCCTTCTCACATCATCAGATGCTTATTAAGAGTCCACTTTTTGCCCTGCAGTTGTGCCGCTACTGTTCTGGAATGAGCGATTTCGTTACAAGTGGTTTGTTTATTCAGAGCTAATTATCTTTTTGACTGATGCACGTGCCAGCAGAGCATTCGTACAGATTTACATCTGGGAAACCACAGCTGTGCTGTTTTTATAAATGACCCTTTCATTGAGAGAAACTGAGTGTCTTTTAAATTGGGGAAGTACGGCAAGGTCACGTCTCCTCTACCGCTGGAATTCATTATCAGCAAATCCGTCAGATGCAAAACTAGATGTAAAAGATGTAAAAGTACATCTGTGTGGATATTCACCAAATGTGAAGTCAGTGTTGCACTGTTGCTGGAGACGTGGCAAAAAAAACATAAAACACAAAGTGTCTCAAAGCAAACTGGCAGCACTAGATGATGTCACTGGAACCACTACTCTGAATGTGAATGGTGTGTGTGAATGTGTGTTTTTACTTTTAGCACCAGCTGTGATGCTTCACCTTAGTGGAATAGTAAATGAGGAGAGACAGCAAGACAGGAAGCGTTTGATAATGTGTTTGTGTGTTAGTTGCTCCCATCACAGCCGTGAGCATTTCCCCTGAGTGACAGAGCAAAAGCTTAATGATGGTGGCGCTAAAGCTAAGTGTTAATTACAACAGCACGCTTCATCAAACACAACTATATGATCATCAGCGCTAGAGGCACGTTTGATCTCTGGCTACTAACTCTGAACTTGGACAGTTGCATAGATCCAAGTTATAGATCACAGACTCATTAACTCATAATTTCATTTTGATTGAGCCATTAGGGCAGGTGTTAGAACATAGAATGTGTAATTACACATGGTTGATGTCTTGAAGAGCAGAGGAAATCAGAGATTTGTGTCATGCTTTTTGTTTTATTCACTAAAACTAATTAAGTTTAAGGGATTCTTGAGGAAAACTTTGCTTTATGAGCTTCCTGGATTAGCTTGCATAACATAATGAAACCCATATTTTGTTTAAAAAAAAAAGTGTTATATATTTTCATTAAAAATAGAGTACGTGCTGTTTATAGAGCTGCCATTTCCTTCTCTAATGTGCGTCATAAAGCCGAGGACAATAAATTAACCCTAACTTGTTGTTAGGATTAGCCAATTTCCCCATTTCAGAAATATTTTTACTATTAAATGTTTCCAAGACACAAGACACCATAGTCTGCTGCAGTTAGATATCCGCACCTGGATCAGCTCAATACTTTAAATTTCAATTAGTTAAAAAAAGAACGTCGTCATCTCTAAATCCTGCATGACTTCTACATATTGCTGTCCTTTTGGGGACGTCTACTGTGGCGCTGTAGTCTCTCAGGGATTGCTGAGACGTGAGAGGAGACATATTGATGGCGCTACCTGGGTGTTATTGGTCGTTTCCGCTCTTCTTTGTTTTAACTTAGAAGAGGTGGTGGTGACGGCGGAGGCCTGAGATTGAGGGGAGAAGACCTTCGGACTAAAAGTCTAGTTTGGATCATGTTTCAAAGGCCAAAGTGTCTGTTCATATTTTATGCTTTGATTTAAAATGGTCTTAAAAGCGAAAGGGGAAATCAAATTAATCAGGATTAACTGAGGGTAAAACGGTCAGACTGTTCAATCAGAGCTGAGCTTTTCTGCGTTACTGCTGTCCGGACACCTCAATGAATTCTTCTAAACCAATCAGAAAGCATCTTCCTTAACTTACCCCTGTGGCCGTGCTAAACTCACCAACCTGCACACACAAACACAATGAACTGATTTTATGATATTCATTAATTCAAATGCCTCTGCTGGACTGTAATTACTCTCATGTCACCCCCCCCCCCCCCCCCCCAATACCTCCTCCTATGCAGGTGATTGGCCAGCTTTTGTGGGATTTGATGTCATCTTTAGATCGGTTTAACTGAAGATGGAAACACTGGAGTCTGAGCTGACCTGCCCGATCTGCCTGGAGTTGTTTGAAGACCCCCTGCTCTTGCCCTGCGCCCACAGCCTGTGTTTCAACTGCGCCCACCGCATCCTGGTGTCCCACTGCTCCTCCAGCAAACCTCTCGAATCCATCTCGGCCTTTCAGTGCCCCACCTGTCGCTACGTCATCACGCTGAATCACCGCGGGCTGGAGGGCCTGAAGCGCAATGTGACGCTGCAGAACATTATTGACCGCTTTCAGAAAGCCTCCCTCAGTGGCCCCAATTCCCCCACCGAGAGCCGCCGCCTGCAGCCGCAGCGGCCCTACACTGCCACCATTAGCGGCACAATAGCCGGAACGCTTGGCGGCGGAGGGAGTGGGACGAGTGGAAGCAGTGCCCGCGGCAGCCCGGCCACTTCCACCCACTCCCACCCACACGCTAACCACACCAATCACATCAACCACACCAACGCCAACCACAGTCCAGCAGTGGTGGCCAAGATGGACCCGCGCATCAGCTGCCAGTTCTGCGAGCAGGACCCGCCGCGCGAGGCCGTTAAGACGTGCGTCACGTGCGAGGTGTCGTACTGCGACCGCTGTCTGCGCGCGACGCACCCTAACAAGAAGCCTTTCACCAGTCACCGCCTGGTGGAGCCGGTGCCGGACACCCACATCCGAGGTCTGACCTGCCTGGAGCACGAGAACGAGAAGGTCAACATGTACTGCCTGGTGGACGACCAGCTCATCTGCGCCCTCTGCAAGCTGGTGGGGCGCCACCGGGAGCACCAGGTGTCCTCACTCACCGAGCGATTCGACAAACTCAAGGTTAGTGTTTCACTGCAAAAGGTCGCATGGATACGAGAATTTGTGCTGTTTAATTTTTGTATGACCGATCGAGGTAAGTCGCTATTTGAAGACGTGTTTCAGCTTCGAAGGATCCTTGTGTCTTCCTTCCAGCTCAACTTTTAATCCATTCCGACCTTTGGGATCCTCACTCTGCCTCTTTCTGTTGACTGTGAACTTTTCGGAAATGCCACAGTTGCATCACAGAGTAGCACCAGCCTTTGTTCAGCCAGAAGGACAGAAAGTCAGATGACAAACAGAAAGACAGAGGGGAAACAATCGGGATTGTGTGCCGGGGAGAGACAGGCAGCAGCAGGAAGGTCGTCATTATAATAGTCGATGAGCTGGCATTCCCCGCGGCTGATGAGCTTTCAGCAGCTCTGCCCAAAGTCCGGGAACGCTGAATCAGGCCGAAGCGCAACAAAGAGGGGCGCTGTTTTTTTTTAATTCAAACGGCCTTTTATGGTTGTCCCCTGACACCAAAATATGCAGATGAAACAATACCACCAACAAGCATAAATAACTTTTATAGGACACTTAAGCTGAATGTCAGCTCATGAAATGATCTCCTGTGGGCTTTGTTCTGTGGTACGTTTCGGACTCCGCCCAGGCTACATTGATTTACTGATACATTACCAGTTTAGCCTTAGCACACTGCGCCGCTGGAAGTGGCGCTCACAGCCTGTAGTAACATCTCTGACTCAGACCAGAGCGTTGGCAGACTGTTTTTAAAATATTTCAGACCTCTAGAGGTGAATTAATACATGACAGAGTTAGAAGTAATAAATTAGACCTTTGTGCCTCTCCGGCCATCATGAGCTAAAACCACTAAAAAGAATCAGTGCCACAGAGCGTAATTACAATTTACAGCACGTTAGATGTGGAATTAGGATCACTGTTGTGTGTTATCTACGGGGCTTCTCCTTTGGTGCCTTTTAAATGTGCTAATTTGTGTTTCATCAATGGCTAATTATTTTATTTTACCTGCTACTCTGCCTGACCTTCTGATTGCTCACAGCAGGAATGAATGAAGGCTTAATTCATGAAAATGAAGTGCTAGCTCTGTCACTTTAGCTGCTTTGTCTCTTGGTAGCCTTGTTCATCTCACTGCATCTGCATGCTGCACTATTAATACTAGCATTTCCTTAATGTGGTTATGGAACTGTTGCCTCTGCTGGACCGCAGAATTAGTTCTGGCAGGCCTGCTTGGATACTTGAAGCTAGCGCATGTTAGCATTGTGGAGCTAATTCAAGCTTGCAGTGAAACAAAATCTCCTTTCTGGGCTCAAATCACTGCACACTTACAAGTGGTTCCCTCTTTGTTCTTGTTCTCAAACTCATTAAGTGGGCAAGCGGGTTCTTCTTGTTTTCTTCATATCACTCCGCTCCCTCTTAGCAACAATATCAGTGCAACTGGTTGCCCGTGCATAAACTGTGCTGGGAAAAAAAATAATAAATTACCCCTAAAATTGAACATTTAAGAGAATCCAATATTGAAGCATGGTTGATTTCTTAAATTAAGTGGCTATGTAGAGGTGTTACTACACTAGAAATGATGTTATCCCAGTCATCCCATCAGGGCTATTTTATCTTCTGAATTCTGATTTTTTATTTATTTTTTTTTGTCGCTGCTAATGCTAAACTTGGTTCTCCTTTGACTCTTTACCTCTCATCTGTCATCACCTGTCAAGTGCTGTCATCCTCGGAGCCTCTACAAATCACCTCTGAGTGTTTACGGCTCTGGACACGACTTGAGCTGACCTGCTGATGCAAGGTCATCCAAGAAGCCCCGCTTTTAAGCTGCACAGTTAACGGCAACTGTAGTGATAGTCAAAAGATAGCTGCCATATTTCACATGTTTCGCCTTTACGACCTTACAACAGGCCAAAAAAATCATCTTTGGGCAAGAAGTCCATCAGTAACAGTCTCTGTACTGACACAATGTTCCTACAAAAGCACTCCACCAGAGCATGATGAAACGGCCCTGATGATTTCTTTCTTTTCTGCAATGATGTGTAAACATCACACAGAGCGTGAAATCAAAGGAAAATCTTAATTTGTGGTCATTAAGGTACATCAGTATGGAACGGAAATGTAAAGAGAGGCGCTCTCCGTCTGAATACATAAATAGGATTGTTTAATTAACATCACGTCTACGGATGTTCTTGTTTTCACTAACACAGCATTGTCTCAAAAATTGTGTACCTTTTCTGGTTTGCATCCACCGGTTCTCCCTCCCATAACTACAAACATCAGGCTAAAACAATCTGTCTTGTCGGTGTTAATTTGGTTCTGCTGAGTCAAAACAACATCACCATGCTGCACCCGGAACAAAAAGGATGGTGTTCTTTTAGGAAAAGTTCGTGTTTGTTGGCTTCTACATCTCAGAGTAGGTGGTTTTTATCAGTCTCCTCCTCCATGTTACCTAAGTGTGGGCGTCAGCAGGGTTTCTTGAGACATTATCTTCCGTCTGCAACAAAAGCCGATCTCATTAGGTCACAAGGTGAGCACGGCAACAGCAGCGTAAAACAGCACTTTTATTTTAGCGGTAAATTTCATTCTCTGTTATTGATGGTTCGTGCTATCAGAACTTAGGCTCTTGCTTTCAACTTTGTACTAGGATGTCGGCAGAATTCCACCTGTGAGGATCCACCAGTGGATCCTCAGCCCCACTCCCTGGTTCCCAACAGAATGTAGGACAGTTCACTATAAGAAGATTGCATTCCTCCTGAATTGTGAGGTCTTTTGAACAGTCCCCAGTTAATAGTTTTGAACCTTTTCTACTTTGAAATTCCCAGTCTGCACTGAATCTGGGTGGAGACCAACCCCAGACCAGGTTCCAGCTCGGCCCTTTGGTGGCAGCTCGCTTATAAGCTTCTTCTCGCTGGTGAGGAGCCACAGGAGGAGGAAGTGCGGTTTGTGCATAGTAACGATAGTTCAAGCCATAAGTGTGTGTGGGGTGTGTGTGTGTGTGTCCTTCCTGCATCCACGTTCGTGAGTTTGCATGTTGTCCCGTGTCCTGTTTTCAGTCCCATGTTAGTGACTTTGCTATCGACTGTTCTGTCCTGGGCCCTAATAGAGCCATCAGACTGACCACAGATCAATACCGCTACATAATTAGCTCATGCTGCTTTGTTGACTGCAGCCTCGCTAAGTTTGACCTCAGACTCGTGCTTAATGTTTTTCTATGTGCTGAGTGAGCTCAGAGCTGCTGACTGTCACTGAAGGATTTCCCACACTGAATCCAGAGGTAAGCTGGCTCTCAGCAACCAACAGCTTAAACTCCTCTGTGGAGAAAAGTGTTTAGTAAAATATATGATAGCCAAATAACCAATGCAGAAAAGCAAGAGTCCTTTTACTCTCAGATGCTCCAACTCTTATTTTAGAACTAAGATGGCCTTTCTCTGTTCCTGATGACATTTTTAGGGAACATATCCATCTGTGTGATTGGACTCTATAAATATGACAATTAAAGCAGAGCCCACATATGATTTAATGCTGCAAAAAAAAAAAAACATAGTGAGAGCTGTCATCCAATTATTTTCTCTTTGTGACGCACAGAGTCCCACTGTCCTCCTCTGTAGCCGCCGCTCTCCTATCAGTCTCTGTATTGCTCCCAGGCACAGGAACATTATCCTTCCCACCTGCTTCCTGTCACTCTCCCTTGCCCTGCACCCGTCTGATTGTTCAGGTAGATAGTATTGCTCTCGTCCACCTGCACCCGCCCACAGAGCGGCGATGCTCCCCATGTGCAGCATTTACAGGTGTGTGTTGATGCAGATACTATTAGGTTTGACGTGTGTGGAGCGACTGGGAGCTGAGTGTGTGATGCCGGGAGGACATCATGCCTTCGTCTCCCCCACAGTGTGAGATGGAGCACACTTAGTCATGCTGACAGAGCCATCATGCTTGTAGAAGGCTTTTAGCCTCCGCAGAGGCTAATCTAATGCGCCCGACGGGAAGCCCGTTTGAAACGTGGGTTCCTGCGCACACAGCACTGACGCCGCCGCATCGTTTATAGGTCCAGAAAATGTGTCGCCGCAGCCTGTTGTAAAACTTAGTGGGTCATGGACGAAAATGGCTTATCAAGTTACTCGAAGCCTCCACATCATCACACACACACACTTTATTCGGGAAGAGATAAAAAAGCTTTTAGGAGCGTCTATGTCTGTGCGGACACACTAGGCAGGTTTTCAAATAGGTGCAGATTTACCAGATGCTGCTCATTACTGAGATTTGTGGGAAGTCAGTTTTGTTCCTGTGTATTTAGCACCTCTTCCTGAATGAATCCTGACTTTCATGATGTTAAAGGAAAGCTCTGGCTGTACAAAATGGTACATAGATTCTATAAAAGTCATTATTTATGTATTTTCATGGGGAAACATATCTCAGCCTAAGAGGATTAATCAGCAGAGCCATTCTGGTCTTATTCTTCAACGGCTGCGGTAAGCCACCTCGGCGTCGGCAAATATCTGCTGAATAAGCCCGTCCAGACATAAATCCACTCTCCTATCTCCACAGATTAAAGTCAGATGTGAGACGTCATTTAGAAATGACCCTTTGGCGTTTGGAAGAAGAAAAAGCTAAGACTGGTTGTGATCGTAAATATATATTTTGTTTGCAGCTCAGGGATTCTACATCATGCGGGCCAGCAGAAAGGGAGTATTTATACCGAGTCTGCACCCAGGTTTCACGTTCTGGTGCTCAGTAACCAGCACGGAATGTAAACGAATGCACATTTGCAGGATGGAAACAGCCACTGCGGCCCTGTCTCATCCTTTTGTCTTTGCCATGTTTGTGCTCCTGTTTGGCGTCTTCTGAACGGGAGGGACAATCTGCGTCCTGTTCTGAGGCCACCAAACAGGAACAGAGTGTCGCCACTGGGGGAAGTTTTAATATGAACTAACGACGCCAGTGTGAGAGGAACGGCACGTCTCCACTGACCTGGGGACAGCACAGTCATCTTCACTCGAACCCCAGGGTCTATCAAGAGCCCCCCAGAGTCACTCAAGTGACACAAATGTCAATTAAAATAGTAAAGGCTTATTTAAAATGAAAGCCTTCTACTTAGTCATTGACTTTACACTTTCAGAAGTGGCTGTGTCCACACCAGACTTTGAGACCATAAACATCCCTTTTTTTGCCCTGCATCACTGTCGCAACTGCTTGAAATGTAAAATGCATTATCTCCATCTCTTCACGGAGCAGAAGAATCCAGTGTCACCAGTGTCACTTTAAGTGTAGGGGAGCTGGATGTATGCCACAGCGTATGGCGGCTAAGTTAAGCACAGCTTTGCTTTCAGCCTCACTCGGTTGAACATTATCGCTTTGATTCTTTTAGGTTTTTTTTTTTTTTTTTTTTTTTTACATTCATATCTGTGAGGCACTGTTGCGTCCACTTCCAGGAGACAACAAATGTCTTCCAGCCGAAGCAACCTCATTATGGTAACGACAGAAGCTGAATATTCCGCCAGGGCAATCAGGAAATCACTCGGCTCAGTTCAGAATCAAAGGAGCTGATCAAAGAGGAATATTAGCAGATGTATGGGTGAATTCCTTCACAGCTTTGTTGATGTCAGGTCTTTCCTCAAGCAGCCCTAGTTTTATTATATTTTTGCTTTTGAAGCTCTATGGCTGGAGGAAAAAACTTACTTTGTTTGTGTTTAGATCAGAAACACAAAAATGTATGAGATGAAGGAAAACTTCTTGTTCCTGGCATCATTCTTGGCCTGTTCCCAGTAAAAGAGGCAATCCACATTCCTTATATCAGATTGAGCTACATTTCACTGCATTCCGTTCAGATCAATCCCTGTTTCCACAGAGCATCCCTGTCTAGCGCTGTGACATACACTATATTGCCAAAAGTATTCGCTCACCTGCCTTGACTCGCATATGAACTTAAGTGACATCCCATTCCTAATTCATAGGGTTCAATATGACGTCGGTCCACCCTTTGCCGCCATAACAGCTTCAACTCTTCTGGGAAGGCTGTCCACAAGGTTTAGGAGTGTGTTTATGGGAATTCTTGACCATTCTTCCAGAAGCGCATTTGTGAGGTCACACACTGATGTTGGACGAGAAGGCCTGGCTCTGGATGTATGGCTTGGATGCAGCTGCTCGGCCATGGAAACCCATTCCATGAAGCTCTCTGCGCACTGTTCTTGAGCTAATCTGAAGGCCACATGAAGTTTGGAGGTCTGTAGTGACTGACTCTGCGGAAAGTTGGCAACCTCTTCGCACTATACGCCTCAGCATCCGCTGACCCCGCTCTGTCAGTTTACGTGGCCACTTGGCTGAGTTGCTGTCGTTTCCAAACACTTCCACATTCTTATAATACAGCTGACAAATGACTGTGGAATATTTAGGAGTGAGGAAATTTCACGACTGGATTTGGTGCACAGGTGGCATCTGATCACATGTGGCATGCTTGATTTTATACACCTGTGGCCATGGAAGTGATTGGAACACCATGATTGTGATTATTTGGATGGGGAAGTGAATACTTTTGGTGTATATCTAATATAATGTAGCAATAACGTCTACTTTATTCACTTACAGCTGAGGTTGGAGTGAATTTCCCAGTGAACGCCACTCTAACCCTTGACCTGTCCTGGTGGGGATCAACTATTACACTCAATCAGACTCCCACCGTTTTGGTTGCACGTTAGCAAGTAGCGTTCTTTGTTATATCTTCTATCACCTGATCCACAGCCGCTCCTCTAGTCTCCCCAGTTACCCACAGCTGTTGGAGAAGTTATTCAGGTTCACTGTGTTTTAATCTGTCCTATTGCCCTCCAAAAGAAAGGTGAGCAACAGCAACCTAGCGTGTGAATTGAATTCACTCGTCGGCGCTGTTTGAAGACACAGGTTAATGGCGCCGTGCTCCAATGTTGTCCTTTTAAAGCCGACGAGAAAAAGGCTGCACCAATGCATGCTTAATACCACGTAGGGCTTCTTTTATGGGTTCTAGAAAAAGGGGGCACGTCGCCTATTCTCTACAGACAGTGTGAGAGCCACGGTGATAGGAGCCGGTCGACGCCCGGCCCAGTAAAGCCTTATAGGGAAAACACATGTCCGCCAGTATCTGACAGCATACAAACACGCACATGTGGAGAAAGCACTGGTATCTGTGCATGCCGAACTGCCTTTACTGCCTTAATCGCAGTTCACAGTGAGGGCATCGTTTTTCTTTTCACCTCTGCGTCCAGTACGCAGAGCCAGCAGTGCTCGTAAAAGCTATCAGGATAATTAAATTACTGCGAACATCATTGGCCCAACTCCTATATATATCAGCCTGTGTGGTCTGATTTATTCCTTTCTGTCAGTGGCCTGCCACTGCCAATTATTTATTACGTGTGTGTCATTAAGATAAAGTAGATACGGTGGTTTTTACTAATTTACCCGCCGAGCTGTCATCCGTCCAGCTCCTGCTAACCCCCGGCCTGGAAGTTTTTTCTGTTGGCTCGGCTTGCTCAGAAGAAGTTCAACACCCCACCATGTCATGCTCTGCGGAATGCAAGTGTTCCTACAATGAGATGCCAGAAAGCCTATCACGCAGGAGTGCAGGGAGGCCGGGAATGTGCCTCCCCTATTTATGAGAGCTTTGCCACTAGCACAGCAGCGGCCCCTGCACGGTTCCTGAGAAAAGCACAGCGAGGGGTTCTGTCTTTCTGCGGAGACAAACCTATCTGTATCTCCACTTCCTGGGCCTTCCTGTCGTCAGTTGTCACGGAAACCGATGGCACGTAGATTATCACGCTATTATGCAGCCTCCATCAGCACTGGTGTCAGGCGACCTCGTTTTTTAAATACACAACAGTGACTTGATTTATTGGCTGGCTTCCTTGGTTAGCCCAATTAGAGACAAGCGAGCTCAGCAGAGACAGAGTAGAAGGAGGCAGGCTCATTTGTTAAAGTGGACAGATCCACTTTGGTGTTAATAGAGACACTTTGTCTTGTCACTGACCACCATCAACACATGCAAGGGGGCGAGGGGGAGTGTTAATTATATGCTTCGCTGTAAACTAATACGGTTTTAAGTACCTAAATAGAGACGTCAGCCTAAGCTGAAAGCTGAAAATCAATTATATAAACATTAATGAGGTAAAAGGCCTAAAATATGACCTGATACTTCTTCAAAAAATACTTGAAATTACTATTGGAGTAGATTGCTATAGCAGCAATCTACTGTTGTGGCAGTGGTGACACAAGTAAATATCTTGGATTTCTCCTTTCAGCAGCTGAAGCAGCTCAGAATCACAGTAACTTTGCATCAGTGTCTTCCCAAATGATGCCCTGAGGCAACCCCCACAGGTCAAATTCCTTCACACATCGTGACATCTGCTGCTCTGCCTGGTTCTGAGCATGTTTACAGTAGCACCAGCAGCACCAGTCACGCGCGCTCACAGAAACTGTCTGTTCGCCTTCTTGGCGGCGAGAGCACGGGCCAAACGTGATGCTCACAGCCTTATCACTGTCACGCAGAGCCAACCTACGTTAGTGCAGCACACAAGCGGCATCGGGGGTTTTACAAGAAGCAGGGATTTGTTGGGCGTTTTAACCCAAATGTGTCAGCCGCACCTATTTTGCGTGAAATGAAAGACGATGTTCAGAGCGGCATCAGACTTTGACAGTGAGAGAGGAGAGATCCGTTTGCATGGCAAAGGGACAAGAGCGATTCTTTCAGCAGTGGTCCGGTGTTCTCTCTGGAAGGGCTTACGTATAAAATAGATTTTGCACCTCAGAACCCTGAATGTTTACTGGGGCTGGGAATTAACCTATTATCGTGTAGTTATTGCTGATGGTTTGTTTTATGACCCTGGGAAGAAGAGCGTCGCCACCTGTTGCCTCGTATTTGAATCGGCTCTCTTGCTTGGGTTTGGTGGTGCTTAAAGGATTAAACAGAGGTTTTGTGACGGCACCATTGTTTCAGCTGTTTATCACACAGCTGTGTGCACACTGCTTATTGCACTGAAGTATCCTGCAGTACTCCAGGATCTCGAGCTAGGGTACATCCCACCCTGATATCAGAATGAGAACGATCAGACCTCTGGTCTCATCTCTTAGCTCTAGAAATTACAATGAATGGAAACAAACATCTGCATTGTTTACTACTGCGTACCCAGCAGAACCTTCATCCTGGGACTCTGCGGTCTGTACACATGGTTTCCATGTGTGTGCACGTTTCTGTGTGTCAGCTGTGCTTCTCCTTATTCCGGTTGTAAGCTCCTGTGGGGGCAGCGCCACTCAGCAAATACAGTTTCTCTTCTTGTCCACATCATGTCTGGTAGATAGTTTCTTTTGCTCACGCAAAGCAGATGTTTAAAAGCTTCTTTTGCCTTTGAACGAATGACGTCCTTCTGCACAGCATGGACGTCCTGTATTCCTTCTCTGAAAATGATTGAGCTTGATAGGAATACTTAAGTGAAAATATTTCCACTTAGCCATTTTAATGCAGCAGTTAAGAGTCAGAGCAAGACAACTGCTGCTGGGTCTCCATCCATCAGTGCAACTCAGGCCCAGCACACAGTTTCTCCAGTTATTACAGCAACAAAAAAAAAAAAAAAAAATCACCTGTGAATATGCCAATCATCTGCAGCCTCACACTGCCCCCTGTGTGTGTCTCCCTCTTGTTTGCTTCCAGCAACTCTGTATTTTTGTTTGTTTTCGTACCTGCGTGGGCATTTGGCCAAATCCATTTATGACTGTATTTGCAGCAGAAACCAGTTTTGCCTCAAGTCCCATTATGCTATAAGCTGCCAGGGAAGCGAATACAGAGGACATGTATTTATTAACTAACTAAAAAAAAAATGTAGGATGTATTTTACAACAAATGAAACAGAGGCTACAGATACGGGAGCACAGGGTGAGGACAGACATGACACAAAGGAAGACAGAGGTCCAACAGGACCAACAAAGAACATCCAGTACAGAAACAGAGCTGTCCTTAAAGGGTAAACATTGTATGATGTCATGTTTATTGCGGGACTACAATGAAACATTTCTACTGCAAGACTGTGTTACTTTTGATAAAAATGTAGGAACGATGGAAGAAATGACTCATCCAATTCTGCTCTAGTTTAGTGGAAAAGGTCAGTTCATCATTCAAAGATACTGGAAAGGACACACGACTTGAGACTGAAGAGAATTAGCCCAGATTGCTGGACCAGATGACAGCCTCCCTGCTGCTCAGGTGTTAATCAGAGCTGACATGTTTGGACGGGAAACTGCTGAGGTGAATTATTCAACATTTTCAGAGACCTAACCAGTATTAATATATAAACATTTTGACTCATCTATGAATTGAATTCTTTGTAGTCACATAACACAGGATGGTATTGCCTATGCTCTCATTTTAAAGAGTCAGATTACAGAGCTGTTGCTCTCAGGAGCGGAATGACTCTATCATAATTAGTTTTAAGTGGCTCTTTACTTCATTGTATTGTGTTTCACCTGTATCCTGTAGGTGTGACCTGCACATGTATGTCCTTAGACTCACCCAAGTGTCTCTTCCTGGAGTGAGTCTGTTTTTACTGAGCTACCAAATTAGATTCAGACATCTATAATTTTCCAATGTTGTTCAACTCCATAAGACAGCCATGTTGACTCACCGTGATGGTAATATGTTACGTCTGCAGTCACTGTTAATCTGCTATAGCTAAGGACACAAATGTTCCTTATGTAGCCTCCAGCTAGCAACAGTGACCTAATGGTATTATAATCTGTTTATATGTATGGACATGGATAGCATGGATGTGTGAGAGGATACACCCTCGGGTGTCCGTCTCTGATGTAAATAAACATTCATTCATCTACAAACATATTAAAGTGACAGTTGATGCATTTAACACTCATGGAAATAAACACTGGTGACAGTTTAGACAGGAATGCATTGTGACATCACCAAACTTGGAGCCTTATGAGGATTAGAATGCAGCTTGATTTTACCTTAGCCTAGCTTAATGTCTTCACATACCAGTGACAAAAGTGATGTTGGCTCTCAGCGCACAAAATCAGGTGAATGATTCGGTCTCTTTCTCTATTGAGTAAAATACGGATGATGCTGACTGGCTGCCAAGCCTCTCATGGGTCCAGTCTGACCATAAAAACTTGCCCCAGTGAGAATCCAGCACAGGCCAACTAAAATGAAACAGAGAGATCCTTTAAGCCCAAATAGCCATTTCAGTGTTTTTTCACTAACCGCACTCCGTCTCTCTGCTAGCCTCCCCTAATCCTCAGTATTAAATTCCCATTTCTTCTCATGCAAATATCACAGTACTCTTGATCTGTAATCTGATATGAAATTGGCAAACAAAAGCCCTCTAGAAAGAGGAGGAGCAGTCTGTGGCAAGTTTGTGTTTATTTTGTTCATTGTTCTTCTTTGTGAGCCTCGCTTTGGTCTCAGCCACTTTGTTATTCTGATAGAAAGAAAGAAAATCTTTTTTGTTCTTTCTAATATGTCCATACGTTGTTTTTAATGGATTAGTCTGTGTATTGTGACAATTACGAGCATTAAGGATTAGATTTAGGAGGAGAAATAGTGAATTTTCTTTTTCTTCCAGTGTGTCCAGCACAAACATCTCGTACTGAGGTAAAGCTCCAGCTACAGGTGAAAGGCAAAATAGACTGAAGTACAGAGCTTCAGTAGCACTTGAATTGATTGAAGATGAATAAAGCTTAAAATTGGACGGTGGATGGTAGAGCAGATTTTATTCATCCCCTTGGGTCACATAGATTAGGCCCACGATAACGAATTGCTATGAGAAAACGAACTGCTAAACCCCACAACGAGTCTTGACCTCAAAAGTTCTGCCTCATGGAGTATGGCCCTCACAAAGAAGAAAGTGTGTTTCCCAGAAGGATCCAGTTACTGACGCGTCCTACCACTAAACCAACCCTGGCTAACAACAGCTGTAAACTGAGCACCTTCCATTGTCTCGTCGACTCTCATCCGGCCCCTCTTTCATTTCTTTCTCTCACAGTTTCTGTGTTTCTCGTATGCATAAGAGATGATCCAGAATTAATTAAAAGTGGAAGCCTTTGAAGTGGCTTTGTCGGCCTCGAGATATTTTTTTTTTTTTTTTATTAAGGGTGGGGTGGCTGGGTGATATATTTTGATGGTTTATGACACTGTCCAACATCTGGACATGCGGGACCTGGACAATGTCCTGATATAGTAACCAGCTCATGTCAGTCTCATACCTCATCTTCCATACAGTTCATGAAGACCTCCTCATGTCCTCCTCATATACCCTCTATTCTAAAAATGATTACAAGCTTTTTGAACTTGAAATTGACATCGGATGAAAGTGCTTTAAGGTGCAACTTTTGCTCCATCCTGAAAGCACTAGCACGTTTGCGACGAAACGTGAGTGATTAGCAACATAGTTCTGTCATACATTATTCTTTCATGATGTAATTGGGTGTAATTCACTCTGAAATATTCCCCGGACTATAAAATGAGCAACTGTTGTGAACAATGATTGCGAGAGATCAAATTGTGACAGCTGCCTCAAACTTAAGTCCGCCGTGTGTTTGCTTAAGCTGTAATCATACGCACTGTCACGAAAGAGTTTTTTTTTTTTTTTTTCCCTGTCCAAATTATTCTTTCCAATCCCTACAGCTACTATGGTAGAAATACAGATCTGTCAGTTTAGTTCCAAAGACAAATGGAATCATCTGTACAGCAATGATACCCAGTCGCTCCTCCATGAAACAAGAGGTGGGGGCTGATCTAACCGAAGATGAAGGGCTGTCAGAGGCTGCATTTTTAACTGCTCAAAGATGGACAGAATAAGGACTGAAGAGCGAGAGCAGGGACAGAATAAAGGGGAGGGAGATTTAATATTACTTGGAGAGAAAGGCAGGCGGTGAGAAAAACAAAGCAGTGAAAATGGAAGGCTAGGTTGCAGCTTCCCCCCATTCAGCATGGGACTCCAGCCTATTTCTTTCCCGTCAGCCCTCTTTCCATCTCCGTGGCTCTTTGGTCATTCTCATTGCTTTCTGCTGCAAAGCTGAATTGGTGAATAAATTGCCTCATGCTAACAGGCTAGGCCACCACAGCAAAACCAATCGTGCGCCTCTGGCAAGTAAAAATGCATTGATTTTTTTTTTTTTTTCTTTTATGTTCACTCATCTTTATCCGTATCTGAGGACCCTTCTTTGTGTGAGGTACTCTCTGCTCAGCACTTTCAGTTTCTACTAGAAACAGTGGCAACAGGTCAGACGCAACCATTACCGCAAGTTTCATCTGCACCAAAAACAGCACAATCTTGTGGATTTGTGTTGCTGTTGTGTATCAGATGAGTCGGGAGCCACTCGTAGATGCTCAGATGCAACTGAAAATAATCCCTATTTGGTTTTGCTCTTCTAACATATCATAAGTTATTTAAGTAGTCTGCTTTAATTTGGTCTGTCACCAGTGCTTTCTGGCACTTTCTCCCTCTACTCACCCGTACACTCCTCTTCTCATCCATGTTTTTTCCTCTGTTTGTCGTCTTTGATGTCTGTTGTGTGTTTTAATGAGTTTGTTGTTGACACTCCGCTTGCAGCTCTGTCTGCCATTCATGCTGCCTGCTGGGCTGAACGCAACATATATGGAGGGGACAGAATAAGAACAGGCAGATGTCATCTGCATAGAGGGAGATGCACATGGACAACAAAGACTCGCACAACACACACCTCCTCCACACACGCTCGTATACATCCGTGTATATTGAGGACAGTTTATTTTGCGGCGCTCTCGTGGGATGCAGCTGCTCTAATGCATTAATCATCTTTGGCTCCAGCTTGCTAATTAATGACCCATCTGTCCCCTCTGACTGATGCTCCACTTCAAACCCTTTCGTATGAGAACGCACTCACCCACAGTGGTGACACAACAAATGCCCATTCCAGTGATTTAACTCCCGGCGTCGCGGCCCTCAGAAGGGTAAATATTAACAGACACCGGGGTCCACGTCATCTGACAGGCAGTCAGACTCACATGTTGCGTGAGAGTCGATGCTAAATGTTCGTGGAAGCATCTCACCACTTTAGCTGCGATGGACGTTGTTCGAGCAGGTTGTCTGTGTGTGCATTAACGTGTGCACTTATGCGCGTGTGTGTGTGTTCGTAGGCTTATAAGGTGAGCCCGGGCAGAGTGTCAGATGCGGTAATGGAGGCTTCAAAGACAAGCGCTGCGGTGAGTTTCCTGGCTGCCTTTTACCAACTTCCCAACCCTTCTCACACCCCCCCCAAAGAGAAGCAGACAGGTACACAGGCAAACACCTGATTCCTGGATAGAAAAGGACAGGCTGAATCGGGCAGGCTGTTCCCCCACCTGATGGGGCCAAGTCAGACAGTCAGAGCGACGGCCAGGTGCTCTTATAGCCTCCTCCCCTTCACTTGCATGAGCAGAGTCACTTCAAACACCTGCCGCTTGTCTGCTGCTTTGTTCTTTTCTCAGCTGTGGCTGCTGTTGTTGTTTTGATGCGTACAGTCGCTGCTGCTGCCGCCGCCGCCGCCATCATTGATTTGCTTCCTTTGAACAGCTGTTATTTGTGGCTCGCTATTTGCTTGTTTTCCTTTGCGTCTCTAGCAGTGTGTATGCTTATTCACGTTTGCTTTGTGTGTGTGCACGTTTGCCACAGTCATAATGAAAGTATGGTAATTCAGGCTTTGATCATTTAAACAGCCATTTTGATCTTTCAAATAGCTACTCGGTTTTGTTATTAAGATCTACCGTGATTGTTTTGAAAAGCTGAGCTGTTAAATGTTTTTAATACACTAATTTAAACAGCACAATGTCATGGGATTGAATTTATCTCTTGATTATTCATTGATTTCTTAACAGTCTGTTAGAACAAAAGTGCAAAACCTGAGCTTTTGGTGCAACATTGCACATAAGTTTCTTTAAAAATATATCTTCAACAACTTTTTGCTGTTACTTTCACATTGTTAACTACAACATGTTGAACCTGTTAAACCTGAACTTGATCTGAAACTTATTTTCTACTCTGAATTGTATCTGTTCTCTGTTTTATGCAAAGCGGTCTTTAATGAACAAATGTCAACAAGCAACATCTTAATCTCATTGCGTAATAAAATATCCTTTAAATCTGCCATTTCCTGGTGCAATTAGGAATATCTCTGTAATGTAGCTAATGAAATTAAACAACTGCATGACACAAATTAAAGAATAAATCAGCTGAATACACACAATTAGTTTTAGCATTAAATGTGTCTCAACATTTCATGCTAACTCTTGTCCACCAGCATTCTTGCAGCTTTAAATGCTCACTGTCTGTTCGCTCTTGTCTTCTTCCTCCTGACAGCAAACACTGGAGAACAACCTGACCAACCTTGTGAAGCGAAACAGTGAGCTGGAGAACCAAATGGCCAAACTGATTCAGATCTGCCAACAGGTGGAGGTACGTCCGAGCACTAGCCTCAAAGCTAACGTCACTTCATATTGGAGCTAGCATCTGCAAGTTGTTCATTCACGATTCATGATTCAAAGCTTTATTGTCATAGGCACAGTAAAGAAGCACGTTTCCCTGTACAATGAAATTCTTATTTTGCTGTCTACACTGGATGCCAAGAGTATATAAAAAATGAGAAAAAGAGAGGCATACAAAAATACAATAAAATAGGAACAATAAAATACAATACAGTAAAATAGGAACACAAGCTTTATACTATGTACATATTCCTGCAGATAATGTGCCACATTTGTTTTTATGTGCAACTGTCAGTAGTAAGTGTTGTGCAAAATGTGCAACTGTATGTTAACAGGTCAGCAGCCAGGAATAGTGCAAATTATTCATGTGCAAAGTGTATAAGTAGATGTCCAGGAGAGGGGGGCTATCGCTCAGCAGTTCAATAATCTGATGGCCGTGGGAAAGAATGAGTTCTTATGTCTGGTAGTCCTACATTTCACACTTCTGTACCTCCGTCCTGAAGGTAGGAATATGAATAGTCCGTGTTGGGGGTGGGTGGGGTCTTTGATGATGGAGGCATGATGGAGGCCTTTGATGATGGAGGCCTGTGGACTCTGCGATGGTAGATGCTCTTCAGAGAGGGTTGGGGAGTCCTGGTGATCTTTGTGGCAGTCTTAACCACTCTCTGCAGGCGTTTGCGGTCCTTCACAGTAGTGCTGCCATACCACACAGTGATACAGCTGTCAGGATGGACTCAGAGGTGCGGCTGTAGAAGTTGCTGAGGATTTTGGGCGACATGCCAAATCTCCTCAGCCTCCTCAGGACATACAGCCGCTGTTGAGCCGCCTTCACCACCTGGGTTGTGTTAAGTGTCCAGGTGAGGTCATCACTGATGTGGACCCCCAGGTATTTAAAGCTGCTCACCTCAAGATCCTGGATAAACAGTGGTTGATGAGGTCTCCTCTTTCCTTTCTCATGTCCACTATCATCTCCTTAGTCTTGTCTGTGTTGTGTGAGATTGTTGTCCCCACACCATGTCAACATTGCAGTTTAGCCCCTCTCAAACCGCTGGAGTTGTTATCCAGTCCAATCAATGCTTGAAATATCAGGAGCGTCAGATCCAGTGTTCCCTGTTTTGTTCCAGGATTATAAATACATAAAAACGAGGGTACCTCCAGAGCCTGACAGACACCGTTATCGACTGTGCGCCTTTCCTGTTGGTGGCTGCTCTGTTGCCAGGCTTTAAGTTCTTTGTGTCTCTCTCTGCAACACTCAAACGCGACATAGATTAAGCTCTCTGCGCTTTTTTCCTTCCTTTCATTTCATTTAAGCTCTCTCCCTCGCACTATTTCATAGCTGTTGTGTAAGAAATAAAGTCATCTCTCTGTTCCTTTCGTTCCGCTCGCTACCTGTGCCCTATATTAAAATTAAAAATCAATCCCGTTCCCGACACAGCAGGCTTGTACGGCGTCCACATTTGAAGGCAGTTTATGAGAAGTAGTAATTTTCATAGGTGAAAGAAAGAAGAGGACCTCTGGTGATCTTTGAAACGTGTTTAATCTAAAATGGCTGTTTGTCGTCTTCGCTCCAGAACTGGTGAAAAACACGGGCTCAGGAATGAAAACACCAGATGTAAATTAGGGTCCCAGTGGCCTCTTGTTCTTAGCAGCTCTTCAGACGTGACTCAGACTCTGACTCAAAAACCAAATATGAGCCCGAGGAGCATCAGCAACCATCCACCAGAAAACAATTTTGAAAATGAGGGTGATTAATGCACAACAGGCAAAGCTACCAGGACGTGATTCTTTGCGACAAAAATCTGCTTTTTTAGCGCAGATTTGGCTTATGCGGAACAGGGAGCTCTGTGTTTCTAAAAATCCAACATATTCAATAATTCAATTTTCATAATGGGAAACACGGAGGAAGCTTGAAGCAAGATCTAGAGGAAAAAGGCCCCATTTTAACTTATTTTTGTATAACTTCCGTAAAGTTAATTTAGTTCCTACTGTGTTTAAAGTTGGGCTTAGCTCAACAGTTTAATTCCCTTGTACCGTACAAGAAATATGTCCCCATAAATCAACACGGATAAAATCTGTCCACAGGCTCATCTCCGCCGAATGGAAACTCCCGCTGTTTGATAAATTTGAAGAAGTGGAGGTTGTCCTTTTCTGAACTGCCCCTTCCCCACCCCCCGGCCCGCAGATTAGACATCGGTTGGTTCTGTCACTGCTGACCTTTTCCATATTGACTCACGCTGTCATTTAATAAATGTAGTGAGTCCATCTAGAGATTATAGAGATTATTCATGCTCGGCATTACCTATGATGCCGTGTCAGGAGGCAAACACACACACACGCACAGCCACGTCTGCAGGGGCTTTACTCGTATTCATTGGATAGATGGATGGCAAGGCCCTGCATGTATAGAAATTCCAGCACACACATACACACACACACACACACACACACAGTCTTAATAGACTCCATCAGTGCTCTGTGAAATTTGAGATTAATGGCTACGGAGGACAAACACACCGTAGTGTTTCATTTCTTATTAGCCGGGACTGACTCAGTTTTCTTTAACTCACTCTGAGCTTCAGGAAAAACAACTCTCGCGCAGCCGCTCAATCAAAATAAAATGCCTGCGTCCCTCGGTGTGTGTGTGTGTGTGTGTGTGATTCATTAATATACCGTTCAGCACGAGAAGAGAAGAAAAGTCTCTCGTTTCGTCTCCGCCGTCGTGACGTCCCACTGCCAAACAAACAGACCCTCGTCGTTTATTCATGCCAAAGCAGGAGGATGTAGCTACTCTGCTTCAGGAGCTGTTCACGGCTTCCTTTGTGCAATGTCAACATCAGAAGGTGGTTTGAATTATTAACACCAGCAGAGCTGCAAGAGAATGTATGTAAGTAAGGATAAAATGTTGTGATTGTTCCTCTGGAGGGGAGCAGTGGGAGAAAACCATGCACGGCCCACAATCCAACGCAGCGTCTACATGAAATATACAGCAGAGAGAGTTGGTGGAGAGGCAGATTTGTGCAGAGTAAGACTTGTCTGTAGGGCTCTGTGGATGACCTGGATTTCTCCTCCCGCTCGTTTGCATCATATTGTGTTGGTGCCAAAAAACTGATCAAACACAAAGTGAATCAGCTCTCAGAGTTTCGGCGCACAGAGCAGAGATGTAGCTTCGTTCTCCAGGGGTTCTCTTCAGTCTTGGAAAAGATGCACAGTCTCTATTTTATTCTGTTTTATTATTTGGTGTCAGTTTGCTAAAAATGTGCTTATTACTACTCTCAGCCTGAGATTGCGTGTATATTCACGTTACGTGTATGTCAGATTCCATACAGCAAGTCTCCGAATGTGCACCTTTTAACAGTTGTGCACCAGTCTGCCTTCGCCGTTTGAGGAAAATCGAGCTGAAAGCCGAGCTGCTTTAGCTAGGATACACATTTGGCAAGTAGCTTTTCCTGCTTGTGTCCAGGATAAATTCTAGCGCTAAGTGCTAGGCCGGAGCACAAGCTGGGATGTTTCCTGTTTGTTTGTATCTCCAAAACTGCAGGTTTTTTCAGAGAGCATTCATGTGTTCCTGGCGGTTGGCGTTTAGAGCGGCGGGAGTTTTTCCTCCTCCCGGACATCTCAAAGGACGCTTGCTCGTTTGTTTACCATCAGTCCTGGTTTTTGAGTACTTTTCCGTGTATTTCCTCTGGAAGTTTCACAGTTACTTCCTTTCCCACTCGATCACGACACTTGTAGACTGTTGACTTTGGGGATGTGAACTTTTGCCCCTCTTCTGTAGTTCTGGAGGTGCTGCATTCATTTTTCCACTGAGATTCTCCATCTTGTCTTTGCTCTGCCTAATCAATATAGAAGAGACTCAACGCAAATATATCTGCACAGAAAACCACAGAAAACAAATTCTGTATGTGAAAAGACAGTAAAAGGAACTCATATGAGAAAAACTAGGATTACACAGGCAGATTTAAGTCACTAACCCCGGAGTGTCTGGCTGTAGCTATTGGAATTCGACAGCACTGTTAGCTGAATGGAAACGACGCTGCATATTCCCGCGGGTCTCGTCATCCTGCCGTTATCTACTGTAGTATCAAACACTCCGCTGCTGTTTCAAGTGTATTTTAATTAGAGCTGACATGAAACCTCAGCTGTTTTCATTGATTCCATCACTTTTAATCGATAAAAAGGAGAGGATTGTTTTGAGTCTGAACAGATTCAGTCCATTGCAAACTTCTGCCTGCACATCAGTCGTGTGTTGTTTGAATTCTAGTTTCCGACTTTTGTTCTATCTCTTAAGTTGCCAGAGTAGAAGTTGTTATCCCCCAGCTGAGTTTTTCCTCCCAACTGTCCTCCCAACTCATCTTCTTGACATAACCTTTAGTGTGTCTTTGCTGTCAGGCGTCCCAAAAATCATTATTTTTATTTTTTTAGGGAATTTGAAAAAAAAATGTCTGTTTTAAAAAGAATTTAACATGATGAAAGTTTGGGGTGTCAAACTTACCTACGCACTTAAAGAGAGTGACGCTCCAGCTCGGTATCGCAGAGGAAATCAGAGATCCAGCTGTCAGACAGAGTCATTTCTTCTGTTTGAAAAGATCATCCCTGGGAGACTAACGGGGGAGGAGAGGGGAGTGAGGTGGGGGCTCTCCGTCAAACCGGTCGATGAGACGCAGCCAAACTGGGGCAGGTGAGGTGAAGGCAGAGCGGGGAGAGAAGGTAAAAATAAGACAGGAGGAAGGAGATGAGATGTTCTTTTGCATTCTCTAGGTGTGTGTGGAGGCCATTTATTCCTCTGTCATTTTTCTTGTTGCACAACACTGTCTGAGGCATAAAACATGTTTACAAAAGATAAGATTCTCTATATGCTGTGTATGTTCTGACCTCTCATGCTTAAACAAATGATTCAAGCACTCTTCCTCCATTATGTCCAATTTACATCAGGATAGCACACCTGCTAGTTGATGTGTTTGATGATTAAATAGTAAAAAAAAAGGTTTGTGTGTTTGAACACTGCTGCTGGAGCACAGATAATGACAGTAAAATGAATAATTCATGCGTCAAAGACGGGAATAGCGATGCAACTGATTTTGTTAGCTATTTATGGGGTCGGCACGAGGGTTGTATGTGAAATCATCATATAGCCAGAACTGTTGTGGATTTGCCCACACGCACCAGCATTTGCGTTCTGAAATAGTCCGGAGCTTAAAGTGTACCTTAAAGTGTAGCTGCACGCTGTCAGATTAGGACAGGTTCATTTTCCCAAGCTGATTTATTCTTGTCATAACGGCTGTATTCAGACAAACTGCGCGTAGAAATACAAGTACAAACTCAGAGCCACTTTAGAGCCACAGTATTCATTGCCACATATATGTTTGGCTGCTGATTCCTGTTAAATGAGTTATAGGAACCATCAGAACAGCAGTCAATACGATGATGCTGACACGTATATCCAAACATTTAACTAGGTGATATCTCAGGATGCATTCTCTTCAGTTCATGACTGGCTGCTCTTCACCTGATAACCCATGTAGTCAGTTCATCATTTGTATAAATCTAATTTCACGCGCTGTTTGTCTCACAGCAATCATCATGTTGAAGGCTCGGTGAGGTAATGGAAATCTGATTACCTGATTACATTTAAGAAAAATGACTTTGATACTTGCGATAATTGATCGTTACACCCCATAGAGAGGATGACCGGCTGCATCTATCCCCTCTTATTATTGTACTTGACAACTGGCCAGGCTGTTGGAAGTGACTCAGTAAACCAGTTCAGGATACACTGGGAGTTTTTGTCCACCTACACCAGTTCAATCTTGGCTGTTTTTTGTGTTTGGAGATGGTGAGCTGGTTATGGGTTTGCCTGCAGCTCAGGGCCTACCACAAAAACGTGTCCAGAGGCGTGTTTTTGTGAGCATGGTTGGTCTTTTTTGCAGCGTAGTTTTGAGCGTGTGCCCGCTCGTCTGTCCAGGTGAACACAGCCATGCATGAAGCCAAGCTGGTGGAGGAGTGTGACGAGCTAGTGGAGATCATCCGCCAGAGGAAACAGGTCATCGCTGTCAAGATCAAAGAATCAAAGGTAGGTACATATTCCCGCATTACAAAAACAGGAAAAAGCTTTTGCTTCTTCCTGTTGCACTGGTTCTGTGTTCATGGCAAACACACCGCCTCCAGTCGGCTTGCTGGAGGATCTGGAGTCTGAGCTGATTCACGTTCCCTGTGTTTGCTCAGTTGCTCAACTAAACTCGATTAAACAGCCCGGAATTATAATAACCGACGCTGACAACTGCTGGCATGCTGTAATGACATGTCAACTACATGTTTGTCTTTTCTGTAAAAGTACAGCCATATTTTTTACACACTTACAGCAAAAGGTGGCCTCATCTCAGCCATCAGCCCTGCAGAGGGTTCCAGGACTTACTCACTGCACATTAAGTGCTTTTTAAAGAACCTCTCCGGTAGCGGAAGAGCTTTGTAAAGAGATGAAGGATCGCTAAACCCGGCTAAATGGAGGTGTGTGCATTCGTGTGCAAGCGTTTGGGAATAAGATGGACTATAAGAAGTGGAGGAGTGAAATGAAGCTGCAGCAGAGGCGTGTTTGATTGGTGTCAGCCCGCAGGTGGTTTATTAATATTTGAGGCTGTTTACAGGTCAGGGAGGATTATCAAAATGCACCTTGAATAATTCAGATGACGCCAGGTGGGGTTAAATCAATGTTTGGTTAGTTTCAGGCCAGTCAGCAGCACATGTAAATCCTCAGAGGTGGTGATTGTGTGGGGGGGCCCCATCGCTCATAAATGATCCCACAGTCAGGCCTGATCTCACCCCTCTCAAATGAGACATGTTCACTTTAACATGGCGGCACATCAGGTGACTTTGATTTCCTGCCTTTCAGGATTAAAGACACGATGGTACAATCTGCTAAGGCCACTGGGTTATTCTGGCCCACTGCAGCACGAATGCCCCAACAACCAAGCAAATCCATAAAAGAGCATTTTCATGCATTTCTGCGGTACCACAAAGTGACTGGGAGGATGCGAAACTTGTTTGTTCTGTCTAAACTGAAGCCAATCAGTCGAAGTCCAGACGGAACATTCTGAACGAATGAAGACAGCTAAAGATCTCCTGTTTAAAGGCAACTGATGTTTGAAGGCAACAAATGTTGTTGCACACATGTAAATAGTGTCCTTAATATCAAAGAAAAGCGCTTTATCATCTCAATAGACATTGTTTGCTACGTTGATCCCCATCGATTGAATTCCACTCGCTTGTCCCCTCAGTGTCAACCCTACGTACCAGAGACGGAGTGATGACTTCTATTTATATTTCCATTAAATCCCCCGGCCATGGAGAGGCCTTAGCAGCATTCCCAGACACAGGAATTAAGTGCAGGGTCGTTTCTTGTGTTTATTTATTTATTTTTGAAACAAACTTTCAGAGCATATTCACTGTATGTGTTCTTTTTTTCCTTCTAAATCTTCCTCAGTTGCATAATTAAAGGCCTGAAAGCAAAGATGCGTTGCTATAAATACAGTATGACTAATCCTTTGCTGGAGCTCATCGCTTCTGCTCTTGTGTATTGACAGAGAAAAGGCGGCTAAGTGTTGCATTTGAAGGCTTTAAACAACAGTAAATTGACCCTTTTCGAGGCAGATTGACAACCAGTGCAGAGCCTGGAGCACTGCTCGGGCTTCAGCGGTTTCCTGTGTGCATGGAGGTGAAAAGGGAATATGGAATCAGAGGTGAAGAGAGAGGAGTGGTGTGGGAATTTGGTCTGCAGCATTTCAAAAGGATGCTGGCATTTAGATTGAGAACACACAGAGGCCTGTGAACGTCACCGAGGTCTCCTGTAATCACCATTTCTCAGACTCCATTGCTAAAGCTAATTTGCGTTAGATCTCGAGGATCCTATTTCCCGTGGATGGTTTCACAATTTATTTCGTTTTGGGACTCAGGACACAAGCAGCCATCAATGGAAATGAATGATTTTCATTCCAAATTAGCTGTAAATGGCTTCCTTGTGGTCCTTCAGAAAATAGATTAAAAACATCCAGTGACAAATGACAAATGTCAACACAAACAGCATTAGACAAGCTCGGAAGCTCCTGATGTGAGGTCTTCTGAGGGTCCTCATGATTATCATATGTATCTTTGTACTTCCTGGACTTTTGTTCAAACTGACACATCTACACATGAACGTGTGCCAGACTAGAACAATGCGTGACGCTGTTTGTCTCCTCCCTTCTATTATATTTCATGTTCACAATGTTGTTGTGACAATAACGAGTCTGTGGGGTCACTTTAACTGAGAGCCCATAACCAGGACCAACTTCTGTCATCCTGTCTGTGTCTGCATTTGTCCTGGTCCCCTCTGGACGTTAAGAATTTATGTTTAGATTTGTAAAGCAAACTGAACAAATGTTGGTCTATTTCCTATTCCCTCCAGTTACTAAGGGACGTGAGAGGTGTCCTGTCACACAATGGACCTTAAATTAGAAAGAGTAACACCAAATGTGTTTGTTCAGTCTAATTACTGACTTTTGATACTAAAGTATCAAAAGTCAGTTTCTCTTTGACTTTATAAAACTGGGTTAGGTCAATTTTCTGGAAATTACTTAATTCAGACTAAATAAATAAGATTTACACGGTGAGACAGAGCTTTAGCTGCTAATCGTATTTGGAATTTCATACTTTGCATATTTGAAATGTTTGAAGGTCAGTGGGTCAGCTGTAGGTGATTGTTGTCATGACATTTACAGCTCGGTGAATACGTGACCCACACAAGGGTGACTGTAAGTTCAGGTTTGTTTGTTTTTTTTTTTTTTTAATTCCTTCTAAATAATTAATTTAACGTACTTTCACGGGATTTCTCTGGCAGGCTGTTTTTTTGATCAGCATCCAAAGCATTCTGTCCAAGATTCCCGTTGAGTCACGGTGTTTGTTTTCATGTCGCTGTTCTCGGGAACGAAGCGAGATATGCAGCGTTGGGCAAGCACCAGCCGATCTTATATTTGCAGCTTTAAGAAATAAGCACAAAAGAGCAAACAGAGGAGAAACCAGAGCTCAGGTTCACTTTCTGACCTGTGCTTCTGTGCTTGCAGGTGATGAAACTACGCAAGTTGGCGCAGCAGATTGCCAACTGTCGCCAGTGTCTGGAGCGTTCCAGTGCCCTCATCACGCAGGCGGAACAGAGCCTGAAGGAGAACGACCATGCCCGCTTCCTCCAAACCGCCCGAAACGTAGCAGAAAGGTGGGAGATGAATGTTTGACCGCTTCTTCTGGCTCCATTGACTTATACATTCATACGAGGAGACAGATATTACTGTGTACTGTTAGTGCTTCACATTCAGAGTGATTTTCTGTATAGATTCATCTTCCCAGTCCAGATGGGACGTAGATGATGATTCCTGGTGTGGTTAAAAGCTCTCTGTGTGTCAGCGTTGATGAGGAACACCTCAAGCTTTCAGCTATAGTTGCAGAGCTGTTGGTTGCTTTGTATAACCTCTATGAAATAATTGTCTTTTGTCATATTTCATAAATACCTCAGTCACTGTTCTTGCAGCATGAAGCATGAGCATGAAGCTCGTAGAGGATGACAGGAAAGCTGTTGGCAGGATTTGATAGTGAAACTGCCCGTTAACTGTCCTACATCTCCCTCCAATACCCAAACAACTAGATTTTTTTATATATATTAAATTTTTTGAAACTAGGATCTTTGGGTGTAAATCAGACCCATTTTATCCCTTTTTTAGATGGAAAACTCTAAACTGTACAAAATATTTTCTGTAAATTCAAATTATTTCAAGAAATAAGCTAATAGAAGTGTATAAAATCTGTAATTCTGCTATTGATGTCACTTCCAGCTCTGGTCAAACTCGACACCAGTGCATCTGTAATATTCCTCCCTTGCGTCCTTCCCTGTTTGCTGCCTCCTAACAGCTCCGGTATTTTAAGATAATCCTGTCCAGCATCGGTGCAGAATGTTCCCATTTGTTTCCCCCTCACTCTAGTAAAAGGCTCTGCAGCTCCTCCTAATACGGCTGATATTTAAATTCACCTTCTAGTTAGTTATTGATGGTTGGCCTGCTGACATTCTCAGTCGCTGCAAGTTTTTTTTTTTTTTTAACTGATTTACGTTTCTGTTCTCTGTGCTCACTTTCTCTGTTTTTTCTGTTCTTCCTCCTTCCTGCTCTCCCTGTCTCCCCACCGTGTCGCGATTGCCCTCTGAAAGGGTTGCCATGGCAACGGCCTCCTCCCAGGTACTCATCCCAGACGTCAACCTGAATGAAGCGTTTGACAACTTTGCACTGGACTTTTCCCGGGAGAAGAAGATTTTGGAGGGACTGGATTACTTGACAGGTCCGTGTCTGGTCTGAGCGGTGCCCAATTGTAAAAGAGAACTGCTTGTGTTTAATTTTTAAACAGCGTCAGACCCTGATTTGCCCCTCTTGATATCTTCAAGTGAAATCTGAGGGATCTCGGTCGGCACCAGTGCTCAGCTCCGATTAGCTTTTAATGTGGGATGTTTACAAATCCAGCCTTCAACCTTGATCTGCAAATGATCAGCGTTGCCCCTCGAAAGAGCCAGCTGGAGGCGGGGCTTATGCTGTTACTTTCTGGGCATTTTGGTTGTGACCATGCTAAGATGCTGGGATTGGGCTTGATGTGTTGCATGTTATTAAACAAGCTTTTTTTTTTATCTTTTATGCACAATATCTATGCTCAGATTTTATTCTGTGCTACTGCTTCCTTCTTGCTCAGCACCCAACCCTCCGTCAATAAGAGAGGAGCTGTGCACCGCCTCCCACGACACCATCACTGTCCACTGGACGTCAGAGGACGAGTTCAGCGTCACCTCCTATGAGCTGCAGTACACCATCTACACTGGCCAGACCAACTTCATCAGTGAGTCACGCCACAAACGCCGGCACTCGCATGTTTTAGCCATTTAAAGTGAGTCATTTCTCTGACTTCGGTACCAAACTTGAAATTTGAAACATTTCAAGGAACAGAAGATCAGATTTCAGTGGCATCAGTATTTGCAGACAACAGAATTGGGTATGGTTAATAATCTGTGGTGGGTTTTCTGGTACACTGAACAGTCGCTATTTAAGTTGGAACCATGCAGCAACTTTTGCCAGTACAGACACACATGTGCAGACTCCAGAGTCCCTGAATGCACCATTTGAAAGAACAAAACTGGAGTGCGATTCTTTCAACATCGCTCGGTCTTCACATTTTCATATATTCAATATTTCATACACAGCATGTTGCATAACCCAGATTTTCAGCGCTTTGGATTTCATGCTTCTTGTATTGAAATAGAACAGGAGCTGAGTTAGACAGGTTGGTTTTTCACTGCAAAACCTTTCGAATCACAAATGTTGCCTACATACAGCATATGTTTGCACCAGCTCACCAGGCCTCCTCTTTCACCTCCTCACGGGGAGAGCCAAAGCTCAGGATCAGGCCAGGCGAAAGGAAACGAGCTGCACAAGTGGGAGCATTTAACCACTCGTACAGTTAGAGAGAAAAATGCTACAGTTAAAAAAAAAAAAAACTGAAGTGGTGTGGCAGACGACACGAGCCTCTCCATTTCTCGACTTCTCCTGTAAATCTCAGAGGACTCTGCAGGCACACCGCTGAATGTCTGATTCACTCAGTCTATTACAGCTGAAATGTATCTCCATGTTTCAAACGGCTGTGACACTCGAGCTGCACAGTCAGAGGCAGAAATGTCAGGCTGCAGAGGGAGGAACCGGCTGCAGAAGAGTGGAGAAAGAGGATGCACCATAATGTGCATCAATCATATTCTTCTAATGTCACAAAGTGGTAATTTTCACCTCCACTGAGTCACCATTATCCACTCACTGGTGTTCGCCTCGTGCTGCTCCACTTGTTATTTTTCTAATGCCCCATTAGTTCCTCCAGAACCAGCCTGATGTGACATCAGTATGGCCTCACACACATCTGTCTGGACCTTCTCCGTTTCACATGGTGCGTTCGGTTGCCGCTCCATACTTTGAAGTACGCCGCTCATGGGGCCAAATCAGCAACAGAGCATCGCTGCGTACTGACCCAATTTGACTTGGTGAGAAAGGAGATGTGCTGCGGAGATCAAAAGCTTCAAAAATGGAAAGAGACGTGAAGTCCCGCTCCCTCGTCTCCCCTCTGTGTCTCATTTTAAAAGAGCTGGAGCTTCCCCGACGCACCTGAACGCAGGACGGAGGCATTTCACAGTGTTTCATGGAGAACCTGCTGAGGTACAGTTGTATGAAAAAGTTTGGTCACCCCTGACAATTGCCATTATTTTCATTTATAAATCGCTGTGTGTTTGGGTCCGCAACTTCATTTTGATCTATCAAATAACTGATGGACACAGTAATATTTCAGCAGTGAAACTAGGTTTATTGGATTGGAACAGAAAATGTGCAATATGCATCAAAACAAAATTAGACCGGTGCATAAATTTGGGCACCTTAACAGAAAAATTATATCAATATTTAGTAGAGCCTCCATTTGCAAAAATAACAGCCTCTAGACTCAACTTTAACAAGACTCCCAGTATTAGTACTGGCCACACAGCCCCACAGCATGATGGAACCTCCGCCAAATTTCACTCTCCCGTACAGCTTTTCCTTGTGCAAATTGCGCTGCATTGTTGAACTGTGCACAGTGACATCTGCAGCAAGATGACCTTGCAGGTTATCATCCTTTGTCTTTGCCTCTGATATTTTTCTTGGCCTGCCACTTCTGGCCTTAACAAGAACTGTGCCTGTGGCCTTCCATTTCCTCACTATGTTCCTCACAGTGGAAACTGGCAACTGAAATCTTTGAGATAGCTTTTTGTAGTCTTCCCCTAAACCATAATGCTGAACAATCTTTGATTTCAGGTCATTTGAGAGTTGTTTTGAGGCCCCCATGTTGCCACTCTTCAGAGGAGAGTCAAAGAAAAGAACAACTTGCATTTTGCCGCCTTAAATACCTTTTGTCATGATTGGATGCATCTATCTATGAAGTTCAAGGCTTAATGAGCTCATCAAACCAATTTTGTGTTCCAATTACTCAGTGTTAATTAGTTACAGGTATTCAAATCAACAAAATGATAAGGGTGCCCACATTTTTGCACAGCCTATTTTTCACATTTGATTTAATTTCATACAAATGAATATTACTACACTAAAAATCTGTGTCTTTAAAACAGCCCAGTACTCAGCTTTTATGGGAAAAAGAATGACATGCCACTGTTATCATTTTCCGTGAAGACAGAGTCAATTATTATGCAAGCTCAGGGGGGTGCCTAAACTTTTTCACACAACTGTAAAAGCAAATGAAGCCTGTGGTTGTATCTGTGTGGATTTGGCACACTGAAGGTGTAAAGTGTGCAATCTCTCCACCCTCCGAGTTTTTATTTGTCTGAGAAAAGCTCCAGGTCGCCTGCAGATATGTAAAAACGTCACGTCAGCTGGTCGTTTGAGAGTCACCTCCTCTCATTCATACTTAATGGCGCCTCTTTTAAAGGCGTCGTTTGCATCCTGTGGGGTATTTATTTTTACAAGCAGAGTCCCAGTTATTACTTATAAATGCTGTTGCCATCTTGTTCAATTATTCACAGAGTGTCCTTACCGAAGGGGACCGGGCAGCTGTGGCCCTGAGAGCACTGTTATTATTGGTTTGTTACTGCTGTCCTGAAGAGACAGACGAGAAAATGATTTATTCTCCATTTAATAGTAACCTGTGCAGCTCCTGTGATACCTCGCTTAGATTAATGGCTGTCCTGTCACAATGATGCCGCGAACATGTGGTCAGCTTTGCCGTCTCAGCTGGGCCTTTAACTCTGTAATGTATCTGTTACAACAGCACCGGAGGCTACGAGTGAACCCCATTGTTACAAACTGTTTCTTAAACGGGGATTACCTTTTAAAGCTTAACAGTGGGACGCAGCCAAGATGCTGCCAACTGATTCGAATCAAAGGGCTCACCTGTCAGGGCCATGCTGGTATTACCCAACTTTCCATACATCATTACCACCATTAAAGGCTGTCGCTCTCTTTGAGCCCTCAGGCGTTCGCTCGTCAGACTGTACAAACGCCTTTTTTTTTTTCTTAATGGGAAATAAATTCAGCTTTGTGAATGCATCCCATCACCTGAGGGGAGCGCCCCACGGTAAACCTGAGGGTGACGTAATGGGATGGATCAGCACGAAGGCACACTGACTGTGTGATCTCTGGCGGCTGCAGCTCACCCAGGTTGAGTCGGGTCAGGGCCCTGGAGGGGATTGTTTCAGTTCTGAGCGGGATGCTTGGCTCATACGTGTTTTCTCTGTGCGTCCTGCCAGGTTTGTACAACTCGGCGGATAGCTGGATGATTGTCCCCAACATTAAGCAGAACCACTACACGGTTCACGGCCTGCAGAGCGGCACCCGTTACATCTTCTTTGTCAAGGCGATCAACCAGGCAGGGAGCCGCAACAGTGAGCCAGCCCGCCTCAAAACCAACAGTAAGTGAATTGTTTGAGTACTTCAGACTCTTTATTATAAGCTCTGGTTTGTAGATTTATTTTTTTTCTAACCACAAGTTAAAAGGCTTCAATAAACAGATTTAAAGTTTAATCGGATTAGCTAAAATTTGGAACAGGGGAGCAAATCTGACCCCGTTTTGGATGTTCATAATTTCGATTTACTGGGGTGATTTTTAGCATGTGAACAATGGCAACGAGGCAGTATTGTTCATCCAAGGAAGTGGGCTGCAGTTGGATGAAAAAATTCCCCGTCTCTTCAGTAAACACGTGCAGTATGGGTTCTTTTCATCCTCTGAGCCGCACAGCAGCTGCAGAAGTAAATAAGAACATGGAAACATTGAAGTGGTTGCTCCTTGTGTCTGTGAAGCACCTGCTGTCTGACACTGTGTGTGCGTGGAACCATGTTACTGATCTGGAAGCAGATCACATGCCTAATGTGAATACCCTCTTTCCAAAGTTCCCGAAGGCATCACGGCTTAAATGAAAGTGTTGAAAATGCTTACGTGACATTCTCTGAAACTGTATCATATAGCTAACAGCCAGCATCAATATTTTAAATGTGTGTTTACGGTATGAGCCTAAAACTCTACACACCTATTTCAAATGCACAACCTTATCAATGCTTTGACCTGCAAAAAATATTTTGCAGTACATCTTGTCTGTTTGACCTGTTCTTTTCGCTCATACTTCATATTCAGTAGTTGTTTATCATTATAAATCCTTGAGAGATGATGCTTAATTTATGCCCTCTCTACGCTGTTTCCATCACCATGTTTGTTTCTTTCCGTTTCCTCAGCATATTTTCATTTATTATGCCTTCTTGTTTCCTGCGTCGGCGCAGTAAACAGAAGCAGGGATCAAGTTGAAGGAGAGGTAACTGAATATTCCACACCAGGATATGAGACTCGGCCTGGTGTTAAAACCTCAGCAAAACAGCTAATTTAGGTTATATGCCTCAATGGTGCCTAATAAAAATTCAAACCCTGCATTAAAAGGCAGCAGTGAAGTGGAGCTAAAGAGGAGTGGATATGCCAACAGGCTGCTCTCAGGAATCTAGCTGTGGCATTTAGGATTAGCTGTAATCTGGATACACTTTGCTGTCTGAAATGTTGTGTGGGAGACCGCTCGTCTCCAGAGATGAGCGCTCCTTCTCCCAGACACTGAAGAAAATATAAACACTCGCCCCCTGTTTCTTGCTCGTCCTCATTCTGGTTAATCACAGAGAATCTGATAATAATATCAAGGTTCGGAGGTAAAAATGAGGATGACAAAGCCCTTACTTCTTTATATGACAGTGTGAAAGCTCCGTTTGGCAGCTTAAAGCTTTATTGGAACACGTTTGATTCTCATCTGCACCATGTTTTTAATCCCAGGATTTTTAGGTTGATTGAACCTTTACTCAAGTGGTTGTTTCCAGCGGTGAACTGGCACATAGAAGAGTAGTTTTTAAATGATCAAACATAAACAAGCAGATGTACATATTTCAAACACAAACCTCAAGTCATAGGTGCCATTCAAGCACCAGGTACTGCAAACACGTGAAATATATGAAATGTCGTGCAGATTTTCTCAAAATTACGTTCAGTTCTTAAATGGCCCTGTGCAGGATTCTCCCCAGCTCACTTCGTTGATGGTCTCCTGCAGAGATACGTTCTAGTTAATGGTGTTAAAGGTCCCTCCATCAGCAGACTTAGGTAGCACCATCCGGTGCTTGAAAACGAACTTCTCGGGAATTTAAGCCCCACTTGCGTTTACCACAACCGCCCAGAAGTCAAACTCTCGTAGACATACGTTGCCCGTGGGCCTTGGAGCCTGCCAGTGCTTTAATTTATTTTTGGTGGCATTAGAGTGGATTAGTGCCTCAGTGGGATGTGGGCATGACATGCACCCAGGGAGCATTTAGAGGTGAAGAGCAGGGTATCAAGGGCTGGCAGTCAGAAATCTTATGGGCGCTATATAAATAACACTCAGTAGCACTTCAATTTGTAATGCTCTGCTTGACACATAGAAATGAGATGAGTGTTGTCGTCTCTCTCCCTTTCTCTCTCTCTCTCTCTCTTCCTCTCCATCTTGCACTTCATTTCAGCTTTACGGCAAAAGCTTTTAGCAAAATATGTTGCTCGAGTTTTTGCAGAAGCATAACATAAACCTAAGGAGAGCAAAGCAGATTAGCGTTTATTTTGTTGGTTCTCTCAGACAGTGATGAGTCTTTCTATACTTCCACTCAAATTTGCCCACATTTCCTTCTCTTCCCTGGCAGCCTTGAGCTATCGGAGACATTTTAGATTCCGAGCTCATGATTGGCGACAAATGTTTCTCTCTGCTCCGGCAGATTAGACAAGCTGTCATAAAAAAAAAAAAAAAAACTTGGCGCTTTAATCTGCAGCTGAGTTTTCTTCTTTGTTTTGGCTCTCTCTCTTTTCCTTATCTTTCCCTCCCTCCGTCCTGATTTGGTATTCCGATTAAAGTTTCTCAGTTTTGGATTGTGTTGATGGATTAGATGTCAAAGTAGAACACTTGTTAGTTTTCCTCTTTTATAACAAGCTTCTGACCTGTGAACTACCAGTTTTACACTTTTCCTTAAAATCTCGCTCTCTCTCTTTGTGGTGAGATTGGCAGGTTTAGCTGTCATATTTTGAAGATGAGAGACTGCAGGCTCTTGGTTTAAGATCATCATATTTTAGGCAGATGCTTGCAAAGCATAGAACGCAGCAACGAGTCACTCACAAACTGAGAAAGTTGCATGGCTTATCCTTGTCTAGTAAAGCAAGCAGCTCCTTTATTCTACGCTATGAAATCATAATGTTCTAAAAAGTGCGTAAAAAAAATCACAAAAATGAGCAGAAAACAGCCGATCAGTTTAACACCACTGGACGTAGCTTGAGTGTTTTCTGCCCGGGATGTCGCAAAGCTCAGTCCATCTTCTATTAACCGCCGCTTCTGGAGCCCCTCCCAGAGATCACAAGGGTTACGCCCTGGACAGGTCACAAGTGTATGTTAGGAACACAAACATTATTCATTTATTCACACAAGTCTTTGAATATTTCACGAGTTGTAAGAGAAAACCCAGTGCTGTTTAACTGTTTAATGCTACGATGATGCATTCCAGTCCAATAGGTGGCAGTGTTTCACCTTATAAACTGGATTAAAAACCCTACCCCACATGTGAAGTGTGATCTAATGTTTCCTGTGATCAATGGATGACCCCCCAGTCAGCCCTGACCTTAACCACTTTTTACAGTTTTTGCGGTCTGAAGTTGTTTAAAACCTTTCTTCATCTCTCTTTAATGATGTATAAGGTGTATTTTTGTGAATCTGAGAACTTTACCTCCAGCTCACAGGAAACGACGTAAAGTTTAACTAAAGCCATGACAGGTAACACTCCCCCAAGAGCTCCCAAAATAAGATTAAAAAGGTTTGATTTTAGATAGGAGAATAATTTAGAACTCCAGAACTTCAGTTTTAACTGTAAATGCCTTTAGGAACAGGTAAGGATCGTGAAAGGTTTTGAGGTAAATGATGGTATCTATTTTATGTTCTTCACTATAACAGTGTTATGCTCTCGATATCAGCGTTCCTTCTGCTTCATCTTTGTCCTTCTCTAACCCTCCTCTCGGCTCACTGTCCCCCGTTACCCCTGGCTATGGCATATGATCTCGTCTCCTGGTGCCCTCCCTTTAATCTTTGTACCATCTGTCAATTTTTCCCAGAGAAGTTTTCCATGCCACAACTTATGGTCTCGTGGCAAAGCTGAACTGAGGCATTGTTGCCAAAATACTATACAAAGATGTATAAACACAGGGAAAGAAAATATGTTTGCTGCCGCAATTTCCAGCTTGAGCAAGTCTAACAAACCCGAGGATTGACTTTCGACGGTTCAAAGTCAAGATACAGCGTGTGTAAAGTACGCATAAGGCAAACAAACTAAATGTGTTAACATTATTCCCAGTGTGCATCTGTGTATATCAGGATCCCCCTCATCACATTTCCCACCGCAGAAATGTCTACTTGTTGTCAAGAATAAAATCATATGATGATAATGAAATCAGAATTGCATCCACTTATTTCTGAAACAGCACATCAGAGGATGGCCAGGTAGTGACTTCTGTAGCTAGGAAGTCACAGCATTCTGTGACCGCCAAGCTACAGAATTCTCAACAGCATTATTTCCAGCTCCTGATCACCAGCCAGTCACCATGGACACACACTCTTAGGTCAGTTCGAACTCTCCAGTCGCCCTGATGTTCATGTTTCTGGACTCCTGGAGGAAACCAGACATAAAACCCACTCAGACAAGGAAGAACAGGCACACTCCATAGAATCATAAAGCAGAACCTTCTCGCTTCGTGCTAACATCCCATCCACCATCTTCACAGTTTCCTGTTTGCGTGTGAAGCCTCCATCTTTCAAGGGTTAGATCTTCACTACAGAGAAGCGCACACCGCCACTAATTCTGGTTTTACTCTAAATTGCACTCTTTTACCGGCTGTTATCTGCCCTCATGAAGTATGTACGCCTGAATGTGCCAAACCCGCGGTGCACTCCGCAGGGTTTCCTGGCTTCTCTGTGACTTCAGACAATGGAGTTGAGAAGAAAACAGCATTTAAAAATCACAATGTGCAGCTTTAAAGCTTTCAAAGGCTTTTTGGGTAACGCTAAACACACTCTACTCACGAGCCATTCATCCGAGCATGAATAGAGAGCAGCAGTGCTAATGCCGTAGTATGTAGCACAGACGTATTATTGATAGATTCCTGGAGACAACACGTGAAGTAACTCACTGGTTTTGACAGAGCCATGAATTAAGGATGACAACGAAGAAGTGTGGCTTGAAAGAGTGCGCGTGTGTGTGAGTCTGTGTGTGCCAGGCATCCATGTGTGACTTTTATTACTATGACCATAACACTGCATTAACCCTGGAGCGAACTGTGCCCGAGTTTCTGCAGCAGGCCAGAATAAAGAAGTAGATAAAAAGTGGCAGACTGTGAGTGAGAAGGAGGGAGAGTGTTGAGTGGATAGAAGACACCAAATAGCTTTTTGCGGGGTTGAGTGTCTGCGGACATGAGTGCGCTCTAACGCGCACGGGTACAGCCCACTCCTGACGTAAACACACGGATGGCAGTCCAGGTACAGCAGGAAACACTTTTAAATATACTGCTCAAAAAATAAAGGGAACACCTGCTCAAGAAAATAAAGGGAATACCTGCTCAAAAAATAAAAGGAAAACTTAAACAACCCACTGTAACTCCAAGGCATTGTAGGGAGGTCACAGAGGCATGTAGAGGCCACACACACTACTGAGCCTCATTTTGGCTTGTTTTAAAGACATTACATCAAAGCTGGATGAGCCAAGTCATTCAGAACTAGGATGTGTTATTTTAGTGTTCCCTTTATTTTTTGAGCAGTGTATATTATAAATATGCAGCAAACTTACGGGGGCAATCTAATCAGCTTAAATTTTTTTTAAGCCACAAATTCTGCCCAGAGTCTATTTTTAAGCGCTGGAATAAGCACTGGATTACAGCTGAATTCGGTCAGCTGTCAATAGAAGCTGGGTTAATTTACCTGGCTTTCATTATGTTTATCATTTTTAATTGGCTCTCCTGGTGAGAGGAGCTCGCAGGAACGGAGTCACTGTAGAGGAAGAGGAAAGCTGTGTGTTAATCCATGACAGAGGAAGAGGTTGAGCTGCAGAAGCATCAGCCGCCGTCTGTATGTAGGTCACAGACTGTTCGTGGTCTACCCTCTTCCACCCACTCATCTGATTACCAACTCACTGGCAAATGAAGCAGAGGTCCTATCTTCTTCTGCGTGATGTTTTATCACACACACACACTAGCGTCAGCTTTTTTAAGGCTTTATTAAATTAAAAAAAAAAAACTTTAGTAAAGCTGTGCGTGTGAAGGTCTTCATGCACTTTCATGCACAAAGTTCTAAAAACCTGCAGCTGAGAATGTTTAATGCTTTGGTTCAGTTCCAACCTCAAAGAAACTTTGAACTGGAGGAGCTCTGAAAGCGTCCTGCGGTGACTTCCCTCGTATGGTGTGTGGTCAGACGCGGGGACTCCATCCTGCAGAATGTACTGATGTTGCAGCCGGCCCGATTTGCAGCTGCAGCCGGAGCTCTAATCTGAGCGAGCACATTGTTGTCGCAGGAAACAAAAACTCATCGTCGCCTTCCTTCGGGCAGCTACTGTGCTGACAGTTCAACACAGGACTGTTGACTTAACGTCATTCATCACTCTGTTGGTCAACTATTCTGAGCATCTGCAATGTTTGTACAAAGCAACAAGTCTGCAAACACCCCAGAGAGAGAGAGTGTGTGTGTGTGTGGATCTGAAGTGCCTGTGCTGGCAGCTAAATGCAGGCAAGCAAGAGTTTATGCCAAGGTGGTTGAGCGGTGCACATACCTGCTTCTGTTAAAATATTTACCCAGCTTGATAAAAAGGCATAAAAGCCCAGAGAGGATCTAGATGAAAGAGTAAATGAGTTAGAGGTGTGAACAAGGCCTTGTGTTTAACACTTACACTTAGAGGGTAGGATGAAAAGGAAACATGGATCCATCCATATCCTGTATCTTTTCAACTTCAGCTGTGGTCTCAGTTTTAGATCAAGTGCAACAACGAGGACGTCAGTTATCAGTGAGCCCTTTGGGATTTCTGCTCAAGTTAATTAAAAACAGAGTGAATGCAAACTTACAAAGTTAAGAGGACGGGGTGTATTCTTAGCTCTATATGGTATTGAGCATTGACTCAAGTGCCTAATCACAGAAGCCTTCTCCAGAAACGGGGCCCCTGTTCACAGCAAATTTGCTGGAAGTGAAAGTAACATTAATCACTCCTCTCTGATGGCTGAGTTCATCTCTGGGTGGCGTCGACAAACATCGCTGACCTCCGTTTGTTCTTCACTGCACAACAACCCAAAAAGGGTTGTTTTTTCTAGATGCTGAGATGAAACAAACCCGTTGAGGAGAAGAGATGTGACGTGAGTGGAGCGAAGTGAAAAATGCCAACATATAACATGAACTATGCATTATTGATCTCGTTGGTGTGTAAAATGTTTGAACCATGAAAGTGTCGGACTGCAAATCAACAGTACATGCAGCCATTGTTTGATCTCTGGTGTGTCTATTGAACTGTCACAGTCCCGATGCTTCCCTGTCTGCTGCAGAATTAGTTCAGTTGTGTATTAAAATTATTTTTGCCTTTAGTTCCCCTCATTACGGAGTCCTCTCAATCCATCCTACAGCAAAAATGTAAGCCACGCTATGTGAGTTGTAGACCGTATTGAAATAAGTCGATTATTACCCCGATATCCTACCACAAGTAGTCCAAACGTGGCTCAGAGAGATGAAGTTGGGATGAAATTGTCTTTTTTAAAAGCCCTCCCAACCCCAGCTCCTTTCATTCCTCTTCTCCGCTCTGTGTTTGACAAGTTTCCATTAAGAGCTTAAGCTTTTCACAGATTCAAGACAGTCAAAGAGAGAACACTTATCACCTCACTAAGAGTTAAAGCGTCTCTAATTACATCTTTATTAGTCTTCATTACACACAGTCGAATCACTCACAATGTCAAATCCAGAGGGGGAGATTTCCTCAGTTTCTTTGCTGATATACAATCTTCAAAACCAGAATTATGTCCACTGAGCCGCATTTTTTTTAAATTACGGAAATGATTTTTGGGTTCAAATACTCACTGGTAAGACAATGTTGCATTTTATATCTTTAACCCAAAAAGGAAAACAGTTTTTACAGCTTAATTTGCATCGTAGTCAGAACAGGAAAATATCATGATGTTGAAGCTCTGGCACTGTTACGTGTTTGTTACCTCTGATATTATGAAAAACAAGACTTTTAAAATTAGCACCTACTTTAAATGATACACTCATTTTAGAAAAGTCTCTTCATGTCTCAGTCACATGACCTGTCACTTGATCACACACCACGCTAGGGGACTTACTTAGTTCAGGTCAAACATCAGGTTTAGGGCATTCAAAATGTTGTGATACTCATGTTCTTACGCGTTCATTCAAGAGTTTCCTTAAGAATAAGTGATTCACAGTGTTGCAGCAGAAAATTAGCACCAGTTTGCTATTGTCATCTGTTAACACCAAGCCAATTAAAACCAGTCTTCGGTGATACACCTGTCCTCCTGCCTGTGAAATCCTCTCAACTCAAGTCTTTACATGCATAATTTATCCAAACAGAATTCACCAGTTCCGCTCCAGCTTATTATGCATGACTGTTCCTGTTTACTCGGCTCCTTCTGGCATTGTCTCGTAACACTTTCACTCGGCCACTGTCTCTGCTGTTTGTGCGTCTGTGCGTGGTTAACGCTCCGTGTGCATGGCTGCGTCTCCTCTGCCAGCACGTGTGCCTCTCCATCAACAAACCCCTCAGACTCAGCCCAGGCCCCCGGGAGTCATCCCCTGGAAAAGCATGACAGAGCCCCAGTGTTTGGAAATGGCTGCGCTGGCAGCGATAAGCAGTTCAAAGAAGAGAGCGCATTAATGTAATTGGCTGCCAGCAGCGCTGGCCTCATCGTCTCATATCCACGCACGGCAACACACACTCAGTGCGGATCATTGGAGGGGATGAGAGCGAGAGAATGAGGGAAGAGAGAGGGCACGTGAAGCGAGGGGCGGAGGAAGAGGGCCCTGATTGTGTGTCAGTACAGTAAGTCGGGGGGGTGGAGATGAGGCGAGAGGTGTCTGAGTTAAATGTCGGGTCTGGAAGGGATCTGGATAACACACACACATGCAGAGGATGGATTCATATTATCCCCTCAACTTCTCTTCCTCAACCCTTACCTGCCCTTTCGCCCACTTTCACCCTCTCCATTTCCCACCCATTACACCCAAATTACTGGTGTCAGTGCAAATTGAATTGTGGCCGCCGGTTTCCATCGATTAGTCCCGCCTGCTCCTAGAACAGAGCCAGAGAAGGTTAGCTCCTTCAGATGATTTCCAAGTCTGTGTGATGAGAGGCAAAGAGGAGAACGTTGGCCGGCTTCCTCCGCCACTCTGAATGACTCTCACTAAAGGCTGAGAGAAGCTTTTGAAGATCCGGCTTCTCGTCCTCGTATTTCAAACGTTCTCCTCTTTTTGTTTCTCACGCCGACTTCTCCATGAGTGCCTCTCTACCTCAATTTTCTATTTATTCTTTTGCTCTTGCTCTAAACTTAAAAATAAATAAATAAATAAAAAAACAGCCCCGGATAGAGACCCATCCAAGTTGAGTTTTGTTTGTTGTTTGTTTGTTGTTTGTTTGTCTGGGAATATCATGCCCAGAAAAACCTTTTTCAAAGTGAATACAGATGTGTCACTTCCGTTTTATCGATTTAAATGAGAGGTTTAACTTTCCTATCCAAGGTTAGATCTCTGCATGCAACTGGACTTGTTGAGGTTTCCTTGAAGACGTTTCGCCTTCAGTTCTAAACTCGCTGAGGGCAGAGCTTGAAAATATAGCCCTTGTGGACCATTAGCATGCTAATGATCTGGGTGGCCACCTGAGAGTCGTTGGCAAGGTCCTAATGTTTTTTCTTTTGTTTTTCTTTTCCAGGTCAACCTTTCAAGTTGGACCCAAAGACAGCCCACAAAAAGCTGCGTCTGTCCAATGACTGTCTGACCATGGAGAAGGACGAGAGCTCGCTGAAGAAGAGCCACACCCCCGAGCGCTTCAGTGGAACCGGCTCTTACGGCGCCGCCGGCAACGTCTTCATTGACAGTGGTTGCCACTACTGGGAGGTCCTGCTGGGAGCGTCCACGTGGTAAGAAACACACGCGCGCATGCCTTTTTATGAACAGCAACATCTGAGATTAGGAAGTTTGGATCTCGGGGGAAACTCGCACATGCACAAACTCTCATATTCTTTTAGCTAACTGACTGTGAAGTAGACCTCCTCATGCAGGAAACACCCAAAGGGTGTGTTCTGTCTAATGTGGCCTAGGCGTGAGGTAGCCTGGCTGTGCAAGTCTAGTCAGTAAAGAGGTAGTTTCGGATCATTAAAGCATCTTTTAAATAAATCTCTTTCCCCGCAGGTATGCCATCGGCGTGGCTTACAAATCAGCCCCCAAAAACGAATGGAGCGGCAAGAACTCGTCCTCGTGGGTGTTCTCGCGCTGCAACAATAACTTTTTGGTGCGACACGACGGCAAAGAAATGCTGGTGGAGGCGAGCCTGCAGCTGAGGCGCCTGGGCGTCCTGCTGGACTACGATAACAACTCTCTCTCCTTTCACGACGCCATGAACTCACAGCACATCCACACGTTTGAAATCTCCTTCCTCCTGCCCGTTGTACCCACGTTCATGATCTGGAACAAGTCCATCATGATCCTTTCGGGGCTGCCAGTGCCCGACTTTGTGGACGGGGTGCCCTCGGATTTTCAGGAGCAGCAGCAGCAGCAGCAGCAGATGGGTCTGTGCCGACAAGAGTCGCCGTATTTGACGGGGATGAAGACCTGCCACTGAGAAAGGGCCCGGCTTTGGCCAAATCCGCTCAGGCCCCCGTGGCTGAAAGCCTGACCGGGGATCTGAAAGTCACCGACCATGCAGCCAAGCTCTGCTCGATCCTCTGTCTGAAGAGAGGACCTTTCACTGTCTTATGGAAAAGTGACACCAGTCTTGAAACCTGTCCCTTTAGTTCGTAGCCACCCTGTAAGTCACGAGTCCATCACTGGATGGAAACAAGGTCTACTGACTGTTCCTGAGGGCAGTGCTGAACATCTGATTTGCAGCAGTTAAGGTCTCTTAAATTTGTTTTCTTCTTGGTTTGTCCTGATTTTGGAAGTTGCAACATGTGAACAGAGAAATAAGTCATTGAAACAACACTGGAAACAACACTTCAGTCATGGATTCGAGGCGCTGCCTTCTCTGGGCGTTTAGACATATTGAGGTTTTGCCTGATGCTCTTTTGAGCTAAGCTAACGCCTGCTAGTAAGACATGTGTCAGTGGTTCTGGTGGAACAGATACTCTACATGTGCTGGTTTCTGTTTTTACTGGCTGATTGAAAATCTGGCGCCACTGCTGTTCATGTGTTGTGACCTCCGTGACCCTCAGTGCTCCCTGACACCGCGTTCCTGCATCTGGCCTGCAAGTTTCAGGAATAAAAAACGAGAAGCTCTAAAATACAGGCGCTAAACTTATATGATGAGACTACTCAACTTGTATCATAAGATGTTAATTGAATAATAGATGAGAAGTTGTTATTTATGACAAAAAGATGGTTTACTTTTAATATGATACCAACATATTCATGATGCACTTTGTAATTAACACTATTTCCCTTCTATGAAAGTTAGCGGCGTGACTTGGAAGGGTTGTTATGAGGAGGGAAAGCAACAACCAGCTACTAATTACTCTTAAAATATGATTTATAGCCAAAAGCAAGTCTCGGTAGCTGATGTAATACCTAGAAGAAACAGGTGGTTTGCAATAAAATCGGAAAATTTTCTTGTTTTGTTCTGTTAAGAGCGAGCCTGCATGTATTTTGTACTTTTTTGCAATAAGAGCAGCCCCTGCTGTCAAAGGACGACTTCCCTCCCCAGGAACCTCTGGTTTAGCAAAGGGACATGATTACGGTGATATCCATGCGGGTCTACTTGGGAAAATATGATTAACTTTTAGTCAGACGTTCACTGTTGTCAGTGATTCAGGGAAGATGGGGGTGAACACGTTACCTTTGCTGTTTGTCGCAGCGTCATGGCATGATTGTGTTTTCCCTTTGTGATTTGTTAACACGTCCACTCACACGTGCGCACACACTCGCACACACTCACACAACACGCATGTCATGTTTTCTTTAGGTTGGCATATTGTAATGACTGCATGACTCATTGTAGGATTCCACACGGCTTTGCTGGGTGAGTTTAGGAGCCCACCAGACCTTGTTTTTTCATCACTGACTCACTTTTGCTTGACACCAAAAACACTTCCTGTCACCCGTCTATTGAAGGAAAAGCTGTGGATTTAAAGATTTTGTGTGGGTGATGTTCAGGTGGTGAATAAGACAATCAAATTTGTATCATAGTTTATGCAGAGCCGACAGGGTGTGTAGCAGGGAAATGCAGGGCAGAATGGTAGCTGACCTGACCCAACACCTCGTGGCCATTGTTTAATTTAATTCAAGCCGCTGGATTGCATTACATTTGTACTGACTTGTGTGTAGTTGAAGCAGAGATCCAGTGATGTATGGATGTGTGTTATAGAAGTTACCCACGCACTACTTAAGGTCCACAGGTCAATACTGACCCAGGAGGAGTAACAGGAGTCCTGCTGATTAAAGGTTAGCAATTGTTAGCCAGGTTTCCAGCTACAGACCCGTCGCACTCACCAAGTTCTGATTTGTGATCCACGTTGACCGGCTCAGCAGATCCGTGCAAGCGCAAGCCTGGCTGGCTCTCTGCATGAGCTTATGATTTTGCTGCAGTATTCCTGGCGTGTCCCTATGTTTTTTTTTTGTTTTTTTTTATTATAATTAAAAAAAACACAGACATGAGATGTCCATTGCATATCAGCTAGTTTGCAGTGCTTTCTTTCTTTGTGTCACAAGTCAACAGTAAAGTATATACAGTGAATGATTTTCAATAGTTACCCACCCCTCGTAGTGCAGTGTAATACCCTAGAGACTATAGGATACAGTAGATTTTCCTTTTTGCTTTTCTGTTCGTGTACCTCGGGGCTTTCTTTTTTACAGTTCATGAATAATACACTCCTCTCCAGTTGGCATTTGGACCTTGATAAACAGCACAAGAAGAGCACTGTTGCAATTATGCAAGGCTTTCTGTTGCCATAAGAGTATAGAGAACATTTTAGCCTGAGAGGAATACAAGTCATAGGGGGAAATATATATTATATACAATTGTATAATGTACAATATATATATGAACCAATGTTATTTATGTGAACTGAAGTACAATTAAAATCTCATCCCAAATGTGTTTGAGTCAAGTCTTTGTGTTGCCTCCTTCTGCAGACATTTAAGACAACCAAGAAAATAAACGCACTACACTTTTTTTCCGTCATACCATTGTTTTATGTTTACACACTTTGTGTTGAGTATAGTAAAATGTAACACGCATTTGTTCTGTTAAACTGACATTTAACAAGTGTAATTTGAAAATGATCTGTTGTGTAAAAATAAAAATCTAGTTTATCTTTAGTTTAAACCCTGACATGAACGTTTTGCCGTGATTGGGTCCCAACCTGACCTGCAAACCTGGCACTCTGACCCTGAAGTAATGAGCAATATGTCCACCCATTTAATTGTTTAGTTTTCTTTTGTTTTTTTTTATGTCTTAAGACAGAATAAACAAAAAGTCACAAAAGAAACACAAAGGTCAGTACTTAAACATGGCCCTGTATGTCCCCAACATGTCAGAGCAGTACAGCGCTGCAGGGCGGCAGTCCTCCCGCTGACCCTGTGCAGCTACCCATGCTGTAAAAATGAAATATCGCCCTCAAGGATCGATACGAAGCCACACATGCATCAGGCACTAAACAACCATGGATAGCTCTCAAATGTCTAACTGCAAGCTAAAAGATGTTAGAAAACAAATTGCTTCTCCAGGACCCTGAATAAGCCGTGAGCGAATTAATTACTGTGCAGCAGGTCAATGAGAATGGAACACAGGAAAGAAATCAACAGTTATTTCAAGTTTGGCTTGGGTGAAGTAATTTTCTTCCAAGAAGATGTAAGGAAATGTATCATAATGTAAGAAAGTGTGAGGCAGCACATACAGTACCATATACCATACATACAGTACATGTACCAGTCAATGATGTCATGTTGCTTTTAAATTAGACGCCCTCTACAGGTAGTGTGTGTAATTACTATAACCATTATCTTATTAGCATGTAAAAACAGCTTTTAATGAAAACATTTCTGCACCCCAAATAAATTAATTTCAGATAACTCATCAGGGTTAATTATATTGATTGGAATGCAGGTTCTATTTGCTTATTTCTTGTCTTTCTCCTCCCCCTACCCAGTTTGTAGCTAGCACATTTGCTGAGGTGCAGGTCTATCTCCTGCTTAGCTGCTAGTTAAATGTGCTGTTCACTCCATCTCGGCTTCTTCCTTTTGGAGCAAGCTGTAATTCATTTCTAATTGCGGAGTAATTAGCGTTAGATCATTTGTCACCCAAAATTTCTAACCCTCTAGAGCAGTTCACTCTTTACACCAAATGAATGATCAACATGGGGGATATTTCTCCAACGCCATCAGTCTATATGTTTACCTCTACCATGTTTAATAAAGAATTTGCTTTTTTAAAAATCAAATTTTTTTATTGTTTATTTTATTTCTTTATGGTATCAATTCCTTTAATATTCAAAGCAATAAAATTGTGTTCTGCTGGAGTCAGTTTATTTCCATCGGCTGCATGATGGCTCACATAACCCTTTAATTAAAGAGCTCTATTCCAGGACCAAAGATCTCTGTTTTCCTTTTGAACTGAAGCAGAAAAGCAGTGAGACGTGAAAACGAGGAATGATCAAACTCTTAAAAATAGGCGACCTGTTGAGGCAGAGACAGCCTTTACCAAATCTAAGTGAGGATAAATGAAACCAGTCTGGGAAGGAGAGCAAAGGCTTTGCTTCCTGCCTGCGGGTTGACAGACAAGAGCTATGAACTCTGGAGAATGAGGATCTAACTGGGCTGTAGATTGCTGATCTGACTGGCTCTATCTCTATCAGGCTCTCTCCCTCTCCATCTGTCTGACTGAGACACCCAGACAGACACCTACACGCACCCCACAGTCGATATCCTCATTCAGCGGCGCCACTGGAATCAATCATTCTGTCTGGCGGCGGCTCGGGAAGCACTGGAGATCCAGTGGTCTCGCTGTGAGACAGAGATACTGTACAGACCAGTTGTTTCAGAGAGATGTCCAGAGAGCTTTACTGCATCTCCCCAGGGAGCGTTTATAGAGATGTTATCCTTCCTCACATGTGACAGCCAGGTCTGGGACTAAACCGCTGCAACATGAAGGACTTTTTTTATTGATTCCTTGATTTTTAAAGTATTATTACACTACTCAAGCTTTACTTACTGCTTTATTTTAAATTATCTTTGTTCTCTTTGATGTTGCGGCTATTTGTTTTTCTCTGTGTCAACCGCGCTTCAAAGATGTAAAACACAAACTCACCGTTTGACAGGAAGTGAAATCGATTGAGCGAGCGCCTTAATTTTGCGGAATTCGACTCCTCGCTTATTTAAAGCCGTCATACTTTCACATGGATGAGATAAAATGTTCAATCGCGTCCGCCATTTCGTTTTACCGCCTCTGGTCGGTAAAACTGCTGACCTGCAGTCACAGCCACGGTGCAGAGCTGCTTCTTTTTTATGAAACTGGAAGTCATGGTTTTAGCCTCATACCATAAATTATAGGAGGCTTAGGTTAATCACCACGTGATCACATATGATCCTGAAACATTTGGCTGGACTCACCTTGGTGCTCCGGGTAGATGTGATCTGATGCCAGAAAGAATCGACATGAATAATTCTCTGGGGAGAGATGCTAATCAAAAGAAAAGAGCTTAATAATGTTAGCAAGTGATGCATGTAATGTGAAGCTATCTGATCTGTGCACCAAAACAACAATCTCCACCTTAGTGATGCCCTGCATCATTAATATCGCGCCGTCCCCTCTCCTGTACATCTCTGCGTCAGATAGTTATCAGCCCATCTTTCATGCTGATGGAAGCCCATTAGATGCAGATGATTTTCGAGCTGACATCTTGACTTCATTGGATACAGCTCACAGCCCACGTGTCTGCCTCGCCTCGTTCGGCAGCGGGAGCGTGCTGCGAGGGCAGATGAATAATAAAGCACCGCAGGCGAGCGGGCGCTGCCACAAGAATAACATCTTTCTGCGGTAACAAGCACTTTCTTGTGGTTTTATTGGTGCCTGTGAAAAGGCTGCTTCAAGCGAGCAGACGTCGCCGCCGTTCCTGACAGCTGATCACAATGCAGCAGTTAGCTGCTTAAACAACACCAGATGCTAACAGGCCAGCGTTGTGAATCACCTCCAGTCCTCTGGTTTCTTAGCTCCAAGACATGATGCTCACGTTTTGTTTTTTTGTTTTTTTTTATGTATTTTGTGCTGGTAATGCAGAATGGCACTTCTCACTATTGCCTCACAACCAGTGCTCTGGTCATCCTTGCTTGTTCTGTCCCAGTTCTCCTGCTCCTTCCTGCAGTCCTGAAGACAGGAACATCATGTCAGTGACTCAAGCTGCCTACAGGTGTGAACGCGGCGGCTCGAACGCAGCGAAATAAAACCCAGCTCGTACTTGGCCAGTCAGAGGCTACAAACAGGGACCTGCCTTGCGCCAATGAATTAAGGGTGATGGTTTGCAAGCTGATGAGAAAAAACAGGCAGAAGAGCACAGAAAATATTTAATAAAACCACATTTTAACCCTCAACTAGGCCTTTGAGGTTGTGTGGACCAGCAAAAATGTCCTCAATGTGTAGCATGTACAAGAACACACACACATACATCCATAGACTGCATCAATATTTGAAGCGCTATAAATAGCCTCTCGTTCTGATCATGCTGAAGTCTGTCGTACCGACCGCTCCATCCTGCTGTGTCTCATGACTCTATCGACTCTGAGATAAATGGAGCTTGAATAGATTACTCACAGCAGTGCGCAGTGGCGGCGGACTGCGATGATGCTACGTTGGTAATTCTGTGTGCACGGCGTGCTCCGTGTGGATAAAAGGCCAGGGGGCCACGCATGGTTCATTAGGTTTTGAATAAGTTGTCAACGTTCTGTCCTGCTTTCATCCATAAGATGACATTTCAGTGCAGCCGAGATTAAAACGTCGACAACCAATGCTTCTAAATGTGCCCTCCACGCTAGCCTTCGATGTACCTTAATGGAGAGCAGCAGCGGTACATCCATCAATGTGGCACACGGTCTAAAATCACATCCCGGACAAGTGCTAAGATGCCTTCTGTGTTAACAAGACCATATTAAAATCTGGCCCTGACAAGTGGGTAAAGCATCTGCAGATCAGTGATCGAGGCTGAGAATGGAGAGAGACAGATACTATAGATAGATCTCTCTGCACACCAGAATGTATTCAAGACACATAAAAGCAATGGGTTTAATGATCTTTAACATGTCAGTCACAGTATTGGCTCTGCTTTTGGTAATGTAACCTTGATGACCTTTGCTTTTGGTCCAGCTCTCATTAACACAAGCTACAAATGTTTGTTTACCGGTAACAGTCTCATAGTTTCGTTCTCTTCAGCTCTGGAAGTTTTTAGATGCTAAAGTACGTCAGATTCTTTATGTATATATGGTTTAGTGTTATGTGTTTTATTTTGAAAATTATCATCTATTGTAATTCAGTATTCACAGGGGCTTCGTCCCTTTGACATTCAGAAAGTTTTAATCTACTTTGATTAGATATACAGTTGTTTTTTTAAATCAGTGTGAGCAGTGATAATGCTTGGAATCTCTGGCGTGCATTGTTGGGTGTGCGTGTGTGTCAGTGCCGGTTCTTGTGTGTTCCTCGAAGGTGAAAGATATTTCCACACCAATGCAACCCAATTTCATGATGCATTATGCAAGCTTTATACATTTTTATATCATTTCCAGATAGCTGAGCTCTTTCCCTCGACAAGCACACCATCGATTCCGAGGTGGGGCATCAGGCTCTTTTTACAGCGGGAGCCGGGTTAAACGGGGGTACCGCTGGGTCGCAGGTTTCATGTAGGGTGCGTGGAATTGCATACATGAAAGCAGTTAAAAGGCAAAGCCTCCGATTATTCGAGTTTTAACTGGCAGAGTATCATGATCTCAGTGGAGGTGTTTTTAAATACAGTATGCAGAATTTGAGATGGATGGTGTTTTCAGTTAAGAGGTTAATTAAACTTTCAACTTTTTCCTTTTATCTGACCCTATTTAATGCAGCATACTGACACCTAATTAGCTGGAACAGTTTTTACCTCTCTGTGATTACATTAATAAGGGCAACATGTGCTGTTAGTACTCCAGGGAGAACCACAGAGGGCATTTCAGACATTTCTGGGGCCAGATTCAAGCAAGCCCGTGTTGTTTAATATCATTATAATGTTTACTGTGTTGCCACGTGTATGGAATAATTTGAATAACAATGCATGGAGGTAATAGGGAATTAGCCTTTGTGCTAGCTGGAGGATAGAACCTTATTCTGAGTCACGTTTTCGTGGAAGGTCACGAACCACCTGCACATGCTGCTTTTTCCAGTTCAGTCTCGACAAATATGAGGTGAAATGAACTGTTCCCATCTCTAATCACCACAACAGAATCAAACTAAAAACTGAGGCGAATACTGAAGATGACAGTGATACCCTAAAGACGTGGAAATGTGTGGCACAGTGGTGATAGGCTGAATATGAAAGTGGCATCCTTTGATCCTTTGATATTTCTATATCAACTGTAGAAGTTCAGTTTGAAATGAGAAATCTGAGAATCCCAAAAGCTGAAAAAGCTAATTTCTCAGGACTTTTTAGGATGCAAGAAACTCAGCAATCCATCACAATCAGTGAGCCCGCAGCGCAATCAACATGGACTTAGAAATAGTAACGGATCAATCACGAGCAAAAGAGTACAGGGTTGTCCAAAAAGAATGAACCGATTTCAGCTTCAGCTTCAGTTCTTAAGCATCGTCATGGAATGAGTCAGTGACCTTTTGAAAGAGGAGTTTTCAAAGTTTTGAATGGCTGCCACAGGAAATGAAATAACAACAGCGATCAACTCAGTGGATTGTGATATGCTGATACATGTCTGAGAGGAATTCTCTTATCGCATTGATGTTGTCCGTGCTGCAGGTGGTGGCCAATTTGAACACTTGTAATACTGGAAATAAAAGCTGATTGTGAGTAAAATAATGGCTGGAATTTTCTATTGCTTTTTTTCTTATTAAAATATTGCTTACTGAAATCAGTTCATTCTCTTTGAATACCCTGTAGGGCATCTTCATCAACGGAGCAATTTAATCCACCTGTTTATTTGGGTTTTTTTTTTTTTGGTTTTTTTTTTTGAGGTCACCATGGCCACCCTTGTGAGCAGAACCTTTTTCAGACATTCTGCAGTAGAGTGATTCCTGAGAAGAGGCTTGTATTGTGTTGTTTTGGTTTTCCTTTTTGTTGTCGACTCCTCGATCTCACATTAACAAACCTTTTAAACCTGTCTTTGACTCCTGTCTGCATGTCGGGTCCAGTTCAAATTAAATTCTAATAAATGTGCTTGCTAATGTTATCCTACACCATTAAAAGTCTGGCACAAAAAGGCAACATGTGCGAATGTTTTCAGAGCAGATGAAATCATTCCGGCGGAAGAATAGAAGTGACAGGCCGCTAGACTGGCATTATAAACCAGAGCCGGTCTCCTACAGCAGAAATTAAAGTGTCGACTACATTTATAACTTTATCCCTTTTTGTTTGTCATCGTCAGCCATGGTGGCCTCTTCTCACATGCTACTACAGTAAGCTCAAGGAGGTATGGCTACATGCCGACTCTAAAGATCACGTCTATGTTGTCTTGGCTTCACATAAAGCATAGTTAGGTTTTAACTGACTGAAGAGAGATTAGCTGACCGCGCGGTGGCATGTTCCATGCATACAGGGACAGAATTTGAGACACAGCTGACCTGAGAATTTATTCGACTGTATAACGTCTGCACATGCCTGGGCTCTGTTTAGAATAGAATAGAATAGAATAGAATAGAATAGAATAGAATAGAATAGAAATACTTAATTAATCCCAGACATGGGAAATTGACTTGTCCCAGCAGCCTCGCTAGTATTAACATATTTACAACATATACAATGCAATAAATAATTATGACAATGTGCCACATGAAAGTACTACTGGAGCCCATCACAGCACCAGGGCTGTGAGTCTCCGTCAGACGGACTTATTGAACAGGGTTATTGCACTGGGCAGGAAAGATTTCCTGTATCTGTCTTTGTGGCAGCGGAGCTGAATCAGTCTGTTTGAGAAGGAGCTCCGCTGCCTGTCCAGGAGTGGGTGGAGAGGGTGGTCCGGGTTATCCAGGATAGCTAACAGTTTGTTCAGCATCCTCCTCTCCACCACAGCTTCCAGGGTGTCCGGTTTGCAGCCAGTCACGGAGCCAGCCTTTCTGATCAGCTTGTTCAGTCTATTGGTGTTGCTGGCTCCGATGCTGCCTCCCCAGCAGACCACAGCGTACAGCAGTGCACTGGCGACAACAGACTGGTAGAAGATGTCCAACATCTTACTGCACATGCCGAAGGATCTCAGCTTCCTCAGGAAGTAGAGTCTGCTCATCCCCTTCTTGTACACAGCCTCGGTGTTGGTCTTCCAGTTCAGTTTGCTGTCTATGTGCACGCCCAGGTACTTGTAGTCCTCCACCACCTCGATGTCCTCTCCCAGGATGCTTTTGTTTGACCTCCACAGCAGGTCCTGCAGCGCTGGTGAGCTAATGTCTTTACTCAAAGAAGTCTGCAAAAACTCTGGTTGCAATGCTCGTACATGATTTGGCACCCTCGTTAAAATGAGACAGACGTAACTACGCTAATAACAAAGCATGTAGGGAATGTACAGGAAACGATGTGGATGATGAGGCATCATTTCCCACGTTGTCCTGCCACAGCGTCACACCATGGGAAGCTGACCACAGCTCTGCCCACCCTGCTGAACCGATCCGCAGATGCTATCAGCAAAAACTAGCGCCAGAGCACCTGACTGTGTGTGTTTGCTGCTCCCGCTGGGCCGTCTGCTCCTCTGCCTGCAAACTGTTGCATTTGTGAGACCTGGGTGGAGAGTTTGCCCTGCAAATACAGGACGTCAGTGTGCCCAGATGGATTGGTCCTGAGACAACAAGTATGGAAGGCTTTTGCTTTTGAGTAGATAATGCTACCTGTATAATGACTACAATTCATCCTATTGGGGGTAGAAGTGCTTTGTTGCCATGACGGGGTCAGTTGTACATGGCACACGCCCTCATGTTTGATATTTCCCTTTAATTAGTCACGGTCCAACATTGCTGTCTGTGAACTGACAAGAGGAACCTTTCTCCTGTCTTGTTTGTTTCACGCTTTGACACTCTCGGACCAGTCGACGTTTTCAGGAGGCTGAGCTGAAAAGATTAACGTCAGGTTCTTACCAGAAGCATCATTCTCCTGTTTAATCGCAGGCAAACAGGAGGCTTTATTAAGGCTGGAGAGGTTTTGATGTAGGTTTAAAAATGCACCGCTGTTGGAAGGAAATCATTAAGGATGCGTGATAAAAACATTGTTTGTGAGGAAGACTTGCAGCATATTCCAATTAAAGTTCAGCTGAAAGGAGGCCAAGCTCATCTCTATAAAAACTGCAGGAGTGTAGCAGTATGAACAGTTTGGGTAGTAGATTCAGCAGCTGGGCTGTGGCCAAGGGTTTGTGAAACAGCCTCCCAGTCGAATGTCTTAGTGTGTCCTGCATGCTGAAATGCTGCCTGAATGCAGCCAATGAGAACGTCCCTGACACATCAGAGTAGGCGTGATCAAACTGTCTGGACAGGCGTTCAAGGTCCAGGATCCAGTGGTAGAACACATACATACAAATGTGCGTATGGAATGCATGGAATGTCTGCACATTAAGCTTAACAACCAGACAAACATGAGCAATGCCCATTTAAAATCTGATATCTCATGCGTGCAACTAGGTTAATCAGATTGGCTTTTTACTGCCACGTAATATCTCAAATCCCCCAGTATTCCATTATTGATATAAATCACGGAACATAGAGTCCAAAAGGTTACGGTTAACCTTGAGCGCCATCATCAGGTTCAGAGCGGAGCTGCGATTTTTGAGTGGCGGTAATGATGGGAGTAAACTGGTGGAGAAACAAAGGTAATTAGTTTGGTTAATTCATGGTGCAGTGCACCAAAGTTGGCACCATCTCCAGGTGTCAATAAAGCAACAGCTCTGCCTCTTCCTCTGCAGGCCCAACAAAACCTCAGCCAGTCTTCAAACTCCAACCTTGAGCAGCAGATTTTAATCCAAAGAGAATCAAAGATGCCAGAACTATTAGCTCAACCCCACACAACCATTTCTTGTAGACTGTAATTTAGGGCACAGATCACTGCTTCTCTCTGAACTGTTAGAAAATAATTAATTACTAGAACATTCACTTTCATCGGACGTGCTGCCTGTTTAATTCAGGTATAATGAAGTATTACGTCCCAGTTGCTTCTTCTTCCGAAGTTTGTGATAGCTGCAGTTTCTGTTTCAGGTTGTAGTTACATTCTGCTCGGGTAATTCTATATGTAATAGCGCTTTAATTGCATCAGGAGGTGTACAAAGTATGGTGGCGAGGAGCCACAGAGGCCACAGCAGACCTGTGTTTAAAACCGCTGCACTCACCAAACAGCATTTAAAATCTTGCACGTAAGAACAACTGCACACTGAACCGTTTTCAACATTTCTTGTTAACTACTAAAATATAAATGAAGCTGCCACTGTCTTCTTTGTGGGCTGCAGTTATCTCTGGATGTGAGTTGGTGGCGGACACACTTGTTTTCAAACCGGCTGTGGGTTGTTACGGGCGGGAGTGCTCGGCTCTGCCGGGCAGCGCTGCTCCCAGACACCCATGTCCTCCTCGGTGGCTCCAGGCAGGGTGCATCCTCAGCCTGACTCCAGTAAAAATGGCTGACTAATAACTCTTGCCTGGGAGGCGGCACCGGTTGCCTCTCTCTCTCATTAAAAAGATCCCGTTTGCAGGCTGATATTTGGGTTCATTCCTCTTCTTCACCATCACACCGTCTACCATGCAGGTCAGCGTTGACTCTGTTTGCAAGGGCATCCGAAATCACTTATTATTTATTACATCTGCTACCCTTGACAGCGGCTCGCCAGGCCAGACCAGAAGCACAAACACTCGTTCCAAAAGCTCATAAACAAGCCCCTCAAGGTCTCCTTCACATCTGGGTGAGCACATGCATTATGCACCGATGACACCTGGACAGATTGCATAATTTGCTTGTGTCCCTCTAACCCTGCAGCGGAGATGTGGTTGTTATCAGATTCTTCCTCTGGATGTGCTTAACACTGGTTGAAAAAGGCTTGTCAGTCGTTTCTGCTGACACAATAATGCGTCTGTACGCATGAGGTCAGGCTCTATTTAACTGGTCTCTGCCGTGAGCAAAACCAGTCGGAAAAGAGCATCACTGCTGTGTTGATTTGCATCTGGTGCTGCTGGTATTTGTAGTGCAGGACTTGAACTCGAGGCGCGTCGCTTATTAATGCGCAGTTTAATAATTCAGCCAGTTGGAGGAGCAGAAAAAAGACGCACACTTAAGCCCATCCTACACGTGGGTTCAGGCAGGTTAAAGAGCTGTGTATAATTTATTAAAAACTTTAAATACCTTGATTATGTGACTGGTTTTAGCTCTTCCCATGCTGGCTGTCTGTGTGGCTGCAACTTTAGGGTCAATGCTGCCACCTAATGTTTATGTTTTTAAGATTTAAGATGGTAAATTTGGCAGCATAACAAATTAGTTTAGTGATACAAGACTCACTCTTGTAATAATATGATTATTACTGTTTACTTAACGTTTTGTAATGATAGACTTTTGTACTTAGGGAAAGTTTTTAGCGTTTTCAAAGTGACTTTGTCAGTCGTTGGGGGATGAATAAGAATTACCTGTTTGTCATCCCGCACCACTCTTCTTCATTGGTATCCTTGAAAGCGTTCCCGTCACAGCTCCACACCGTCTGAGGTCCCTCGCTCCCACAGCGGAGGATTAGCAAAGTGAGCACAACACAACAGGGAGATTTCTGCTTCGCAAAGCTCGCCGCCACTGAGGGGAACGTTACACGTTCTTGACAGCTTCCTCAGTGGGGAGAGTCTCCCCTGTCACTGTAATTCCAGGCAGAGATCACACAGGGACAGAGGCTCGCAGGTGTTCTCACTGTACCTCGAAAAACTGTTCTGTTCTGTGCAACTGAGCACTCAACACACTGCAAAGGCAAAGAGAAAGTAAGCTGAAGGTAAAGATTCTCTCAGAAGATGGAAGCTGCTCTCTGAGCTGACTGGTGGGCATCAAAAAGTCCAAATGTTTCACTAAAGTCTGAAATATCAAGAAGACCAGAGGGAATTCTGGGACTTTCTGGGCACAGCTGACTTATAGTAGCTGTGGCTCAGCTTTTCAAGGGGTGGATCCAATTCTGCAGAGGTCACTTGAATTTCTCTGCAGCCCACGTGTCAAAGTGCCTCTGAGCAAGGCACTGATCTTCAAAGCAGCGCCATCGAGTTTTTGTTTTCTCTTGATGAGCAGCTGGGAATTTGTGTAAGAATGCAGACATGTACTGTTAAGAGTCTGAAGAGGTCAAAGGTCACAATAAAGTGTTTTATACATACACAGACACACACACACACACACACACACACACACACACACACACACACACAAAGAGAACGTTTCCTTACAGGTTTTGTTGGCAGGGCAGTCTTTGCCAGGCTGTCAAAACAGCCAAAAATGTTCAACCTTTCCCAGAAGAGACTTCCTGAGTAAACAAAAGTACAACGAAACCCTAAGCATACTGACAGCCTGCTTATTTTAGTCAGATTGGAGAAAATGATAGCAAACAAAGGAAAGGTCAGAGGTCAGATCAGAGGTCAGATCAGAGATCAGTCCCAGAGGTGCCACTTTAGAAGTTTGGCTCTTTAATTGTCAAATTCATATGCATATTTATATGTTTTTAATTTATCATTAAATGACAAAAATCCACGAAACATGGTTTGGTGGTTTCTGTCGAGTCTCTCGTGTGAGAAAATGTTTTCCCCTCCAGTGATGACTCATCTGTAGTTCAAGTCAAGAGCAATTACTTGATTTCTTCCAGGGGGTCGGAATTTATTTAGTCGTAGGACTTTGTTTATTTCCCATATCATACTGACGAGTGTGCGCTTTGTTTCCTGTTTATACCTACTCGAGCAGATGTGAAGCACACTTTTCCTAATGTGAACTAAGATTCTCTTCGGTCCCTCGAGTAGCAGCTAATTCTGTAGTGTTGCACACAGAAACAAAAGCAAAGCCATCTGCCCATGAAAAGCCTCATGAATGCATCCAGGTTGCACTCACAGTGGGCTATTATCATCATTAAACCTCTTCTCATGCAAGAAATTCAATGCCTGCTATGGGTATCAATGAAAGGAGGGTCATCTTTTCATGTCTTTTAGGAAATTAAACACGAAAATGGGCCTTCTATAAAAGAAAAACATCGTGCCATCATTTTTACCATTTATGGATAAAATGGACTGGAAATACCCTGAAAGCAGCTTCTTTGTTCTGATTTTGACATGTTCATTAAGTCTTCAAGAAGTGCCTGAAAAAGTTTTAGGATTTTAATTTGGATCATCTTTGTAAAAATTAAATTAGACGATTTTGGTTGAAGCTACAGTACAAAAAAATCCAGAGATGCGTTGGATCAATGTTTTTATTGTCCTTGGCTGACATCTAGCGGACAATAAGTGAACGACTTCTTTATTTTCAAAATACAATTTGCATCTTGACAAAAAAGCGACATCATAGATGGAATGTCCATAATCAGTTTTTAATTTTTCATTTTTATAAATTGTCCTTTAACACATTATGTGAAAGAGCTTAAAGTTAAATGGTTTATTGTTGTACAATATCTTACAGACAGTGAACCTGGCTGATGTTTGAGACTAAAGGTGCATCAGTCCTGATAATACAAAGAACCACAGACTCGTGTGTCGCAACCACCGTGGGTTTGTTTGTTTGTTTGTTTGTTTATCTCTTTCTCTGTTGTTTAAATGCACCTTAAAACTTGTTTTTACTCCTGGGCTTGGAATCCGGGATGAATTGTTTAGATAGTGTTTTTGTGCTCCTTTTCTACATTATCTCCTCCATATATTTCAGTATGCTTTACTGAAATAATTAAGCAGCACTTTGTAAATCTTTTGTTTTTAAGATGTTGATAGGATTGCAAGGATTTTTTTTTTTCAATCGTGGCGCATGGTGCATTTAATATAAAAACAATTGAACAACAACTGAAGAACTCTGAGTATGTTTGGTTTGGTTTAGGGTTTAGGGTTTGGGTTGTGTGTGTGTGTGTGTGTGTGTGTGTGTGTGTGTGTGTGTGTGTGTGTGTGTGTGTGTGTGTGTGTGTGTGGGCTCAGGAAAGCACCTCCGCCTGCCGATACTTTCAAGTTTACTCTGGCCGCGGCAGACTTTGGACGCGGTTCCATCGCGACTGTGTGAAAAGTCAAACAATAAATCTAATAGATTCTGTCTGAACAGTTGAAGAGCAGTTCCCTCTGCCTCATTCAGTCGGGTATATGCATGCAAAATATACTTAAATTGATTAACATCTTTACATTATACAAACAAGTAGTAACCATGAAGTTTGTCCTCCGAATGGTTATGTAATGACAATAATAACACGATAACACCCCCAAGCAGACAGGTATGTGAATTCTGTTGTTTCTATTATGGAATTATTTGCAAACACCCAGAAAAAAGCCAGAATGCCCGTTGAAAGGCCAAATAATAATCTTGTAACAGGGGACATTAATGAGATTGTCTGTGAGTATAAATTAGTATTTGTCATCACTTTAACATCTCAAGAATTGGGTATATTTTACTTTCAAACACCTACTGACTTCAAAACGGGTCCGCAAGTTAAACCTGTCCGCAACACTACTTCCGTCGATTAAAATAATAATAATAATAATAACACCCACACACAGCCTGGGAAAAACCTGGCCTGGGTCAAGGCGACAGAGCTCCTGCACTTGGAAATGTTGGCCCAGGGGTAGAAAATGTACATCACCACCAGGATGGTGGATTCGCGGCCGTGCGCTGCCGCACGCTGCTCTCCAGCTGCATGAGGCAACATTGCGCAATCGGGTCCCATCGGCTGATCCCTCCTCGTCAGCACAAGCTAGGCGAGGTGAGTCTGTGGTCATTTTCGCCCTTGTCCCACCTTCTCCTCCATTAGTCCTCCTATTTAAAGGACTCCCACACACGCTGAGATCTTCACTCTGTCACTGAGGGGGTCGCCCACAGGGTGACTTTGAATAATTAGGGCGATAATTGCAGGAACATATGTTGGCTCTCTTAGACTATACAGCAAAGCAAAATAAACCAGGCAGAGATCAACATGGAAAAAGGTATGACTGGATGATTGGAATCTTTTTTTTTTTTTTTTTTTAAGAAAAGATTTGTAGAAGTAGGCTATCTACCGACTTGTGGCGCTCGCACATGCACTTTTGTTCTTCATTCTGGTGGAAGTAATCACGGAATGTCAGTGATCAGACTGAGCTGTCAGGCGCTGCTCCCGCTTTGTCTGTTTGGAGGTTTATCTCGCTGCTTAGACCAGGTGCTCGACTCTGCAGACCAGAATTGCGGCTGGATCTGGCTCAAATATTGGAGAACTCACTTTTCCCTGCTGCTGACAGCGTAACACAGGTTGCTGATCGCTCGTTTCGTTTGAATTTGACATATTTTCTTTCTCGTTCACGTGTCCGTCAGTGCGCGACGTCGAGGCGATTACGGATGGATTGTCCGAGTTCAGCATTTATTACTGGGTCCCTGAAATTCCTGCTCTATGCACGAATGCTGGGGCAGGAGAAGCACGAAAGTTGTGCAAAATGTGTTACATAACACAGTTGGGATACTGGGAGAAACTGGCACGGAGCACTGGTGTGACACTGTTTACTGATTTACGGGCCTGCTGCAGCCGGGTTGGTAAATCAGTCTTTGATGTTTGTTTAACCTTTCTTGTTAAACAGATTAACATCTGAGGCTCGTTTTATATCATCCAGCAATAGCAGATTTATTTCATTAGATTCATGTTATTATATTACTTCGTAGGCACTTGTTTGATAACTAATTCACTTGAACTTTCCCACATATAAATGTTTTATATATATATATATATATTTACGTCTTATATCTGTATTTAGAGTATACATATTGTCTTCTCTGTTTTTTCTTGCAGCACGTACAAACATGACAGAGTTTTGGAAAGAGCACTCCAGGGAGGCCACAGTGGAGGAAATGATGTTGGACTCTCGAGCCCACGAGCTAACGCAGTACGAGCTGCCCGAGATCCTCTCCATCCTGCCCTGCCTGAGCAAATCCAATGTACTGGAGCTGGGAGCTGGCATTGGGTGGGATATCTGGACTGTCAGACGTTTGTTCAAACACTGATTTTACGCTTTGAGTATGCAGAAAGGAAAACAGTCAGCACTTTGGTATTTTGTAAAAAGTTAATTTTGTGCATAACCAACTACTCCAGAAGGCCGTACAGTCATAGCCATGTTTTTTTTGTTTGTTTGTTTTTGTTTTTGTTTTGCTTTTAATCATGGTGCATTGATTATCCAGAGAAAGTGAGTTTTGTACACATGTGTCTCTGCAGTCGCTACACCAGTCACCTGCTGACCAAAGCCAAACACGTGACAGCTGTGGATTTCATGGAGAGCTTTGTGAAGAAAAACAGAGAGAACAATGGTCACCACAGCAACGTGACATTTGTTCAGGCTGACGTCACAAAGCTGGAGATCCCCAAAAACAGGTGGGTCAAATGTACAAAAGGAACCTCAAATGTACAAAATCACTGGCACCAGACAACACTGTGCACGTCGGCACACTAAAGTCTCCCTCTGCTGCCCCCTAATGAAGCAATGTGGAATTGATTTAATTACATTTGTCACAACATGTCTGATGATTTACAGACAGTCTGTACTGACACTGTAGCCAAAATAAATAACATATTAAACATTAATAGGTGGGTCCTGATAGGGGTTTTGAAGGCGGTCAGTGCAGTCACATAAGTCTTCAGAGAGTTTATTTTAGCTTGTGGGGGCAGACATAGAAAATTCTCTGTCACCATGGGTCCAGAGCTTGGTTCTGAGGGGTGGAGAGAGAAGGTGTGTGTCAGAGGAGCAAGGCTGCTGCTGGGAGTGTTTTGGTGAAGCAGTTCTGTGGGGTATGACGGGATTGTTGTGGAGGGCTTTGTAGGTGAGAATCCTAATCTGTGTCAATATAACGCCCACCTCAGCATTGACTTCATCTTCTCTAACTGGCTGCTGATGTACCTGAGCGACGACGAGCTTCAAACCTTCATAAAGAAGTCTATAAGTTGGTTGCGGCCTGGTGGATTTCTTTTCTTCAGGGAGTCCTGTAACCACCGTTCAGGTAGTGATCCAACATCCAAACGTCAACATCATCAAACAGGAACGTGACTCAGTAGCCGTCATTTTAATTCCTTTTTTTCCTATCAAGGTGACACAAAGAGGGAATTCAATCCTACACATTATCGCACTGATGCACAGTACAGTCACCTGGTTTCCTCAATAGACGCAGAGGAACCAGAGGGCGGGCAGATGTTTGGTTACGACATTGTTCTGAAAAAGAAAGTTCAGGCTTATATCGAGGTAAAGTTTTGAGTAATGAGGACAAATTTGCATGTGATGGTGTCTCTAAAAATATCTTCCTTCTTCTTTTTTAGATGAAAAACAACCCAAACCAGATCTGCTGGCTTCTGGAAAAGGTTTCCCGCTCTTCACACTCCCAGAAGGGATTCAGCACCTTCCAGCAGTTCCTGGATAATCAGCAGTACACCAGCCGTGGTATCCTGCGCTACGAGAAGATGTTCGGGGCTGGTTACGTCAGCACGGGAGGGCCCAGCACCACCAAGGTGCGAAGTTGGTGAAGCGTCTAGGAATATTACTTATTATCATCACTAGAGATGCTAATCAGTTGAAGATCAATCATCTTGTATCTTCTTTCATTTGAATAAATGTGCCACCAGGAGTTTGTCGATATGCTAAACCTCAAACCAGGACAGAAGGTTTTAGATGTTGGCTGTGGCATTGGTGGAGGAGACTTCTACATGGCAAAGGTAATCGGAGTGGTGGATATTAATAATATGTTTTAGGGGAATATGCACTGATAAAAATGACTAATGGAAGAAAATTTTCAGGACTTTGGAGTAGAAGTGCTTGGCCTGGACCTTTCGGAGAACATGGTGAACATTGCCATGGAGAGGGCCATCGCTGAGAAGCTGCCATCAGTACATCTGAATTTTCTCTTTAACCTGATCGCTTAGGCTGGTGATTCTTTTTATCTTTTATTAAAATTCCATGTGTGCTCTCTCAGGTTCAGTTTGAGGTGGCTGATGCCACTAAGAGGATGTTCTCCGAATGTTCCTTTGATGTGATCTACAGCAGAGATACAATCCTGCATATAGACAACAAACCCCCTCTCTTTAAACGTTTCCATGTGAGTATTTCAGAGATCTAGGACATCGTAATATAAGCTTTTTTTGATGACATTTCTGTGAATGGTAAATTCTCCTTCTCTTTTTTTTCCAGTCATGGTTAAAACCAGGTGGCCAGTTACTAATCAGTGACTACTGCTGTGGGGAAAAACCCTGGATGCCAGTTTTTGAGACCTATGTCAAACAGAGAGGCTACATTCTCCACACACCTTCACAGTATGGCAAGGTACTGGAACTACACCCCATTGCAAAATTATGCAGTGGTTTGTGATAGGAACAACTTAAAGACAAAATATGAGCTGAGACGTGCACATGAGGTTATTTAGGGATGGTTTGGTTTGTGTCAGTCCCAAGCCTGGATACATAAAAAGAATCTGGCCTGAATCTGAAGAGGATATTTTTCATTATTGTTATGTGGAAAAAGTACAATCGATTAAAGGGATGTCACTTGTCATGTCTCCTTAAAACAGTTCAGCTCTGTTTAAACTCGAATGTTGTTGCCTGCACAGGACGAGGAAAGTGTCAAAGTGTCGGAGTGTGATGAAAGGGTTTTTGCCCCTTTTTTCCTCCCGCAGTTCCTTAAAGAAGCTGGTTTCTGCAACGTTCAGGCAGAAGATCGAACGGCCCAGTTCATCCAACTGATCGAGACTGAGCTGGAGAGAGCAGAGGCCATCAAGGAGGAATTCATCGAGGTACAAGTCAGGGTTGCAACCATATGGCTAACATCACTCATTTAGGACTGTGTCATGTTTAGAATGTGCAGTTATATGAAAACAAAACAACTGTTGAATCATTTGAAAGTCTTTGTCGTTGTTGTTCCCTGCAGGAATTCTCCGAAGAGGACTATTTAGCAATTGTAAATGGATGGAAAGAAAAACTGGCACGCTCCAGGAGCGGGGACCAAAGATGGGGACTCTTTTATGCAACAAAAGATTGATTGTACAATAAATAAAGATGATAACAGAAGTGATTTTGTTTCTGTTTTTATTTTATTGAGACTCTTATTAATAACAAAGCAATGAGTTAAGGTGGAACTGTATGGATTTATTTAGCTTTGTTGACAGGAAAGAAGGTATGTTCATGTCTGTGTAGATTCTTACTCATCCAGGTCATCGTTATCCAAAGTTAGATCTCTCTGTGTCAACTGGACGAAAAGGTTTCCTTGAAAATGTTTCACCCTCTCTCCAGAGAGCTTCTTCAGTTCTGAAGAGTCCAGATAAGGTATGTTCATGTTCTACAAATAAATAGCATTGAAATTTTGAAACTTGTCAAACTAGACCACACAGGGATCATGTCCTTCATTAATTCAGACCTTACAATTGAATATCACCAATTTATTAAAGGGCACAGACAAACTGTAGAAGTAATTTAGAAATGTAGGAGTCATTTAGTGCAGCGGTCCCCAACCTTTTTTGCGCCAGGGACCGGTTTAATGTCAGACAGTATTTTCAGGGACCGGCTGTTTAGATGTAGCGGATAAATTCAACAAAAGAACGTGATATGACGTCATGAAAACCGTGGTATTTTCTAAATATAATAATAAACGTGTGTGAATAGTGAGCCATAAATAGATATAACCAAAAGAATCCAGTCATTTTTCAAAATAAAACATCGTTCAGTTTCAGATAATAAATAATTCAAAATAATGTAAGTTATTTATTCTTTATGTGCGGCCCGGTACCAAATGTCCCACGGACCGGTACCGGTCCGCGGCCCGAGGGTTGGGGACCGCTGATTTAGTGTAGCAATTTGGAGTAGTTGAGGCTTAAGAACTGATCTGGTCATACATTTCTCACACATGAATCCTTCATTAAGCTGTTCTTATCTTAGTGTGACCTTGATGGCTTAAAGTTCCCCCAGTATTTTTTTTTTTTAACTCTCTTGTAGGCTGCCAGGAACTTTCCACTGAACAGTAAGATGAACTGATGAACTGTTCAATTCAATTCAATGTTAAAGTACCAATTCATAACAAACTGTTACATGCTGTAAATTCTGTCTCTGTACTCACTTTGCATGCAGCAGTTTTTTAAATAAAATTCAAAAAATTGCCTTGACATGAACGTTGTTTCGGATGTTTAAAATTCGGCCACTAGTTGGAGGCAAACTGCTTCCTATACAGTCCTCGGTATTTAACAAACATGCATCAACAGGCACTAGTGAGTCATCGAAACTCAATGTGGCATGAGTTGAATTCGGGACAGTACAAGAGCGTAAATGCTAATGGCTTTAAGTATACGCAAAAGTTTTGTTCCCTGACCCAAGGATGAGGGGAAGCTACCCTTTCACCCCACCAGGGTGAACTCAAATGTATTGGCAAATGGTTGGGGCAGTTTCATTATGCCACACCTGCTCTCTGCATCTCACCTGGGGCAACTCCAGCCTAGAGGAGAGAGAGACCCAACCAGGGGGAAATTGCCTCAGATAACACCACTTCTAGGGTCGTAAGGCAACACAAACTAATCTGCCATGAGTAACATATTTTCATCACATTTAATGAGCTACTATAGACACTAATTTTGCAGCAGTCACCTCAAAGCAAAAATGTCCATTCAGGGATAGATGAATTAGGGATTGTTCATGGTTTTTGACTTTTCTCTTGTTTTTTAAGCCACTCTGTTTTGTCAAACAGCACGTACAGACATGACGGCATTTTGGAAACAGCACTCCAGGGAGGTCGTGGTGGAGGAAGTGATATTGGACTCTCAAGCCCATGAGCTGACGCAGCACGAGCTGCCTGGGATCCTCTCCATCCTGCCCGGCCGCAGTGCAAAAACAGGTGGGTCAACTCCAACTTTGAACATCTTTGTTTTCATTTTTAATTTTGAATTCTTTATCACAGTGTGATAAAGAATCAGAGTCCACGTTGCTAATAAATATTGGATTTCTGGGGTCAAATGTACAACTTCAAGGACACCTCATGTAATCAAGGAAGATGATTGACGTCTTTATCTGTTCTCTCCTACCCACTATAGATTCCATAGACAGTGTAATTCTGATAATACAAGTTTTAGCCTTTGTGCATTATTAGATCATTTTAGAGACAGATAAATCCAGATACAGAGCCCTGATATGCTTGAACTGCATCCGAAAGCAGAAAATAATCAGACTTAATCTGTCCAACATCTGGACATGTAGTCATGACAGTTTACAAGTTTTGTCTTGTTTCTGCAGTTGATCAACAACCTGTCCTTAATAGATAACCTAATAAGTCATTATTTAATGGTGTCACATCTACCTTTCTCCAGGCTGCAAACCGTCTTTCACACAACGGCAGCTGGGATAGGTTCCAGCGTTAGAAAATGATGGGTGTTTCCAAAATTTGCTTACCAAAGTTTCTGCTTTCCCAGATTAAAACCACCCAAACCAGGTCTGCTGGCTGATGGAGACGATGTCCTGCTCTTCAGACTTCCAGAGTGGATGCAGCACCTCAGGAAATCAGAATAATTAATAATAGAGTAACTCATTTTTTGCTGTCACTGAGTCAACCCATTTATTTCATTTCAGGACATGTTTGGTACACTGCCATTAAAGTCTGTATTTAATCCATCAACTAACAGTAGAAGATGCAGGATGGTGAAACATCTTAAAGTCTTTGGTTGACACAGTTAATTCTCTCTTCCCTGCAGGAATTCTCTGAAGTGGAATAGTTTTTAATTGTAGGTAGATGGAAAGAAAAATTGGCAAGCTCCAGGTGTGGAGACTAAAGATGGGGTCTGTTTCATCCAAGAAAAGATAGTTATTGTTATTTATAACAAGGTGATAGGATTAACATATAAATGTGTGCATTTGCTGAGCTTTGATGAGAGAAATGGGTGATCAGGTCTAAAAAGAAATGATGCAACATTCATTTCACGTTTGATTAAACTCCATTTGTTATGATTGAGCGTTTAGTTTTTATGCAAATAAAGTTAATAACGCTGACGGTTTGAAACTTGTCAAACCAGCACCGAGATGGTGTGTTCATGAATTCAGACCTAATTAAAGACAGCAAAAACTGCTCTGGTTGGACAGGTTGTTCAGGTCCTAACCCTAACCCTAAGATGAAGCGTTCACTTTAAAAAAAAAAAAATCCTAATGTCTTAAAATTAAAAACGAACGGCCTATTTCTTTCCCACTTTAAATACATTTTAGCATCTTAAGTTAATGACTAACGCGCAGTTTCATTCTGATAACCAATGGTTTGCCTGCGACCAGGATGCAACGCCCACTTCTCTCGTTAGGGGCCAGGGCGCACAAAACAGGCGCGACTGTACGCAAAATAATTACTCGCAAAACATGGCGAAGTGTAGCGAACACGGGATTCGCCTGAGCTGCGTATGTATCTCTGACTCTGCTGGAGCGATGTGAGTGTGGTCTGACGTGAGGTGAAAGTGCTTTTCTCTGCTTTTTTCAGATGAACCCAGCCTTCCTGAACAGCAACAGCACCAGTCATACCTGGCCCTTCAGCGCAATGGCCGAGTTAGTGGGTAAGTAGGTCTGACAGTGGGGCAGAACTCAGTCACCCACAGCAAGACGGCTCTGGGTTCGATACTCCTGTGCAGAATACGCGGAGTTTGCATCTAAGTTGCGTCTCTACTAAAGGCTCTGCAGATCCCTCTCTGAGATGAGAAAGGGAGGTAGATGGGAAATGTTTGGATGGGAACTGAACTTGCTTCCGCGTGTAAATTAATTGTTATTGCGCCCTTCGAGCAGCTCTGCTCTCTAATAGATACTAAGTAGTATTTAGAGCAGTTCTTATTTTCTACAGAAGCGTCTTGCTGCCAGACCAGGAAATAAATCATACCGTGAACGCGGCGCAGTATAACTTTTCACGTCACAACGTGATGTCTATTCCACTATCACAGAGTATATTTCCACGCAGTACATTTTGTCGTTACCAGTAAAACATTTTTATTCAAAAGTCTTGCTCCTGCTTGGACTCTTGACTCACCGAGTGACAACAGGATGTCCCCCACTACAACATGCGCCTCTAGTGGTGTCAATGAGAAACTGCACCGTAAAACAAACGCTTGAATTAATTCCAGCATAAAAACAATAATAACCAGGTAGTAAACGACTAGTAATGGAATCAACGCAAAATACTATTTTTAAAATAAGTAACATTTAATTTCATACCAATGTGGCACCTTCTAACACTTTTTACACATTAGTGGACTTAAGTTGTCACATGTAAATGAGGCACTTGATAGTTTTTCAAGACCACTTATATGGATTTATGCACCTTCAAGTCATTATAATCCCAAAATCGCTGCTTTCAGATCTCAATGTGCACGTTTGGATCACGATGTCATTGATTTGGGTGGATCACCATGACAGCAAATGTCTACTGGTGTGTCATCATCGCTGACATTCCTCCACTGTGCATTCAGAACATTTCTTCAGATGTGCTCAGTGTTGGTTGGCTGACCAGGTTTTTTTTTTTTTTTTTTAAGATAATATTCACAAAGCGAATCCATAATACTTATGACCAGTTATTTGTACAGTGATTTTCATATGACAATAGAGCTATCAGCGTTGAAAGTTTATCTGCTAAGTCAACAAGTCAGAAGCAAAGTTTTGCATTACAAGTAGAAGAGTTCAAAAAGAAATACGATATAAATATGTATAGGTGCACACACTTTTTTTTGCAGTTTTAGACCATGCTGTGCTGATATATTTATGAATCCCAGCTGTATCAAGTCCACTAAAACCAGCAGAAGTAATAAAATTCTGACCTCATAATCACAATCTTATTTTTTTAGCTTTTTCTGAGGTTTGTGGACAGAAATTCTTTTTTTTTAATACACATCAGGGACAGATCTGAAGACCCTGACGTGCAGTTATACTTAAGTAGTTAAAAAGTTTTACTTTCAGTGAGTGAGAAAGTGCTCAGTTGAGTACACCTATCTAACTTTTAATGAAAAGACTAACTCTTTTGCCCTGTTGTAGAGACACTGGACTCTGTTCTCTTTTATTTCAGACAATGCATCAGATCCAGGTGTGTACGCCAAACAGATGTGGATAGACGTAGTGGAGGAAGAAGGTCAACTTTGCCTAACGTTCACAGATAACGGCTGCGGCATGACTCCCAACAAACTGCACAAGATGCTCAGGTAAGACATTCATCTCCATAAGGACATCTAAATATGGGCATCTCCTTCTCTACCACTGTTTACTGTGGTACGTCGAAGTCACCTCTGACCTTTTTATGTATCTCTTGTATGGGAACATATAGGCATCTAGAGCCATTATATCAAAGGCTTCTCTTTAGCTCACCAAAGCCATAGCTGTGTCAATGTTTCTGATATTGTGATCAGAAAATCTTTTTTTTTCTTTGCTTCCTGATCTTTTCTTTCACTTTTGTCCAGCTTTGGTTTCACAGAAAAAGGTTCCGGTAAGGTCAGTCAGCAGGCCATCGGGGTGTACGGGAACGGCTTCAAGTCCGGCTCCATGCGCCTCGGCCGCGACGTGCTCATTTTCACCAAGAACGGCGGCTGCCAGTCTGTGGGGATGATGTCACAAACCTACTTGGAAAACATCAAGGCTCAGGCTGTCATTGTCCCCATTGTGCCCTTCAACCAGCAAACCAATATCCTTCACGAAGCGCTGGAGTGAAAATATCAATGAGCAATTTTATGCCTGTCTGTGTTTTCACGTTCTGACCTTAACTCGGTGTCACAGTCTCAGGTGGTGACTCAAGATTCAGAGAACAATCTGAAAGCCATCCTGGAACACTCCATCATCACGTCTGTAGAGAAGCTACATGCACACTTTGACTCCATTCCTTCCAAAAGAGGCACCAAAATATTAATCTGGAACATCCGCAGGTTCAAAGAAAATTGCTGCTAAATTTCAAATTCAGTGATAATCTACATTTTATTTTTGGTTTTACCGTTCTCAGATGGCAAGACTGAAAGGCCTGTTCTCTCTTTGATTGATTCTGTAAGAACTAGAAGAGGCAGATGTTACACTTATAGACGAGCACAGCGGTCTTTAACCCAGTCCTACAGCCCCAGCAGGGTTTTCTGTCCTACCAGGTAGACGTCTGCTTTCACCTGGGATCCAAGTTTGCCTTGTAGAAACTGGGTAGGATGGAAAACCGGCCTTGTAGGACTGGGTTGATGACCCCTGGACTAGCAAGAGTTTGCTCTACATTTGTACAAGAGGCAAGACTGCCTCTGTCTTCAATAAACTGTCCCTTTTGCTCCAAAGGACCAAAGACGGCAAGCCAGAGATCGACTTTGAGACAGATGTGACTGACTTCCGCTTGCCATTAATTCACAACGAGGAGATCAAGAAAGGTCAAAGTCGCAGTGGGTCCATGCCACATGAACAGAACCTTCCAGAGATTCAGTATAGCCTCAGGGTGAGATTCTACCTAAAGCTCACTTTGCATGTGTTGAAAAGTGATTTTCATGGGCGTGCTCTGTCTGTCTGCTCTCAGGCCTACCTTAGCATCTTGTACCTGAAGCCAAGGACACAGATTTTTCTGAGGGGAAAGAAGAATATACCAAGACTGATCACGAAGGGGCTGAATTATATTGAGCATGATGTATACAATCCTCACTTCAGTGTATCCTTGTATATGGAAGGTATACAATCTATATGTGTGGGTGTGAATCTGCTTGACACAAACAGATTTTATCAAGTCAGTTGTTTTATCCTACTTTCTTACACAGCAAATATACTAGCATGAAGTTATTCCTCATAGTTTCTTGTTTTTGCATTTTACAAGAACTTTAAGTAAAGTAGTGAGAACTAGAAAGGTCCTTGTCCTTTGCTCTGATGTGATCGCTGCTGGCAACCTTGACTGGTGATGATCAGAAAGACAAGGTGAAGGTGACTTTTGGGATAAGTCCGAGGAAGAAGGACCATTACGGCATCATGCTGTACCACAAGAACCGCCTCATCAAAGCCTACGAGAAAGTGGGCTGCCAGCTCAAAGTAGGACAACAGGATTTTAACTGTGTCCCTTCACGTGTTCGGGTAGCGCCTCTACCCAAATCTCAATCCTCATCTTGTTTCCTCCAGTCCTCAGGTCAAAGGGCAGGAGGCGGGGTCATCGGTGTCATTGAGTGCAACTTTCTGAAACCCGCTCACAACAAGCAAGACTTTGAATATACCAAAGAATACAGGTTCAGAGTGCGCACGCACACATACACACACACACCCACACACACAGACAAACACACGTGTTTGTACTTTTATCTTTATGCATTCCCCAGCTCCTCAATGTACAACATTACCTTAAAATGAAGTTTTGTTTTGTTTTTTTACACATGAAAAGAGATGCATCTACTTCTTAAACACACAGACATAAACCATTTTAGTCAGTCTCTTACAAATGTTTCGCTCCTCAGACTCACCCTAAGTGCCCTGGGCATCAAACTCAATGATTACTGGAACGCTCTGACAGACAAGCAGTCCAGGGGACGAGCGTTTCAGCCTGGTGGCAAAGACGAAGGCGAAGAGGAGAGTGCCAGTGATAAGTGAGCCTCGATGTTTTTGTCCTGAATTACCTGCCCTTAAGGCTGTGGGGGTGGAGACAAACTGATAAACACGGTAATATTAGAAAGGGAGAGAAGCTAAGTGTCTTTGCAACTTGTTGGTTTCTGTTGTTATCTTAAGTGCCAAAGCCCACGGTGTACAGGTGTAATATGAACGTTACGGCTGATTCTCAGAAGAGAGAGTGGCTTGTTTCTAAAATATGTGAGACGAGTTAAGGATGATTGCTTTGGCAGATCATAAGCGAACAGCTCCTGGCTACGAAAGACTTGTTTCTGAACCTCGAACAAAGAGGTTTGTTGTTTAAAAGAACTGCAGCATATTCAGGTATTCCATCTGTGGATTTAATTGCACAGCACAGAGATAGGACGTGCACTTGTTAAGCACCCAGTGTGTCTGTGTTTACAGGCATCCGACATGGTTACAGTGTGAAGAATGCCTGAAGTGGCGGAGCATCCCCCTTGGTCATTATGAGCATGTCCCTGAGAGCTGGAACTGCAGCCAGAACCCAAATTCCCGTTACAGGTGACCTTAACAATTCCCGCATTCGTATCATTCTACGAGAGGTTTCACAAACATTCCAGGATTCGAGTTCCCGTCTGGTTGCTTTACTTGTATAAACAGAACTTATATATGCATTGTCAGTTCTCTGATTAACAGCAGACCTGTTTGTCTTTCAGAAGTTGCTCTGCACCCGAAGAAGCAGAAGAGGAGCTGTCAGCCCCAAGCTACCAGAAAAGCTACAAGAAACAGTTAATAATCGTTGGCTTTCTCACACTCCCACGTTCTCTCTATTTATGTTACTACAGTATTACTTCAGCCAGTTGTTAATTCAACTTGTAAACCAATGTTGGCTCCAAATGTTGAGTGAAACTGAAAGAAAACCTGAATTTGCAAAAAAAAAAAAGATACTTTGCATTTGATAAGTAATCAAATGCTAACTTTTTGATTTGGTCTTAATTCTCTATGTCCTTTTTTCTATACAGAGAGTTTAAAAAACACAGAAAACGAAGATCTCTGGAGAATTTTGAAAAGGTAAACTTTTCTGGTCAGCAGGACTACATATGTATATCAGACTTATTTTGTTGATTAGACGAGACCCTTTCACAGAGCTCATCAGAGCCGACCCAGTCCGTTCTTCAGTCCCCCAACTCCTCCGTTCATATAGCCAATAGAAAGGACACAAAGGAGGACATGCAACAACCAGAACACACGAGTGGAGATCGTTGGGAAGATTCTAAAGATTTCACCTGGAGTACAGAGCAGACCCCCGATCATCCAGAAGATTTGTCACTATCACACACAAAGGATCGCACATGGGCATCACCTAGAGCAAACATGGAGGAAACCATGGAAGAACACACCATAGAAGGAGATACAGATGAGGATGGGACACTAGTTACAAGGCTTGAAGATGAAGAGGAGGATGATTGGAAAGACACACATATGGAATCGGAGGAAAGAAAGATCACAGACACATCAAGGTACGTGGCACTCCGCTTTCAAAACACTGATTTCTACAAGCTCTAAAAGCAGAAACGGAAAGAAAATTCAACTGAAGGCTTTGTTTTAGTAATTCAGCTTTTTGGGTTCTCAATTGCCCTTCCAACTAATTTCCAAGCTTTTGTTCTCCGTAGCGACAAAAGGAAACCAGAACCTTTATTTTCCGACGTGATCAAGAAGTCGTGTCTTCAGAAACAATGGGCTGAGGCGGAAAATCTAGAAGAAATACTCCAGATGTCTTCAGAGAAAACTCAGAATGACGGAAGCAGCCGAGCGGACAACGATGGGGACACTCTAGAGCGAGACGTTTCCACCCAGAGCTCAGGGTCATCGCCTCAGAGCGGACCACTGTCTCCAGATGAGAGGGACCAGAGGCTGGCCTGGTTAGAAAAAGAGGTCCAGAAGCTACAAAGGCTTCTTGGTCTACAAGTCCACAGGACAGCTCAGGGCACGGTGACAACGGAAGAAAAGCCATCCAGCCGAGAGATTGGCTGCCAGACAGACATGGCCGAGGTGCGTTTGCATAGTCGTATTAAGACAAGTACACACGGCACGATTCTTTCGAGCCCGGGTCTCGTCTGAGACTCGTCTGAGACGGGAGTGTCCACACAGTGTGATTCTCTCCATCAGGAGGCATGACCGACAAGGACTGACATGGAAGTACGTGGCCGCAGCGCGTGAGCCTTCATTTACAAACATGGAGGAGATCTCAGCAGTAGTGTGTGCACTACTATGTACCGAAAAACCAAAAAGAAAGAAGAAAAGAGTATGGGTCAAGCTCTTGCCAGCTCTTTTCTTTCTCCACTCGGTGGTGGTAGAGCGAGTGCGACACATCGTAAAGCGCCGGGTATTCCTGCCAAATGCTCCACCGTGCTTTCCAGAATCTCCTGTGTCCACTGAACTCGCAAAACCATTTTTTTAATCTCCCGATGTTTCTTGTTTCCCTGCTCTGCTGCAGCCGCTGTACTGCTCCTTTACACTTCCTTATTTTGCAGCAACGCCCATGTCTGCTCTCAAGTCGCGAGGCTAAGATGCCGAAAATCGTGCCGTGCGTACTAGGCTTTAGTCGTGACCGTGTTTTTTACCTTTGAAGTGTAAATGCGATGTAACAAAGCGTGATGTACAATTTTCAGTTTTTTTGTCAATGAGGAAAAGCAACGACTTATTGTCCATATTGTCTCCTGCAGAGCTCAAGTTCTTCTTGCAGTCTCGCCCCGGTTTCAGGAGAGCGGGCAGGATTTGGCCAGAGCGCTTTAGTCCGGAGTGTGGGAGAACAGCCTGAACAGAGCAGAACCAAGAGAAAGACGGAGAGTCCCAGCTGGTTACGGTCCAGTGACGGTGACAGCAGGTGGGTGTTGAAGGCAACACGTGACCAAACATCTCTGTGACACCTTTCTGACTAGACTATATTTTAGGAACGGTTTGAACAAAATGTACATTTCTGACTCCTGACTGATGAGATGTTTTGCTGACAGATCGTTCCAGGAGTGTCTGCGCCTGATCAGGAACAACGTGGTGGTGCTTCTCACCACCCTCCTGCCCCAGCTGGATTTGACCGGCATCAGCATGGAGACCCCCGACGTAGACAGCATCCTGCAGCAGATCATCGAGGTCAACCAGCTCAAGCTATGAATGCTCACCGTTCCACCAAAATGTGATGTTTTTACTGTTGTTTGTTAAGTATTGCTTTATTTTTAGTAGTGCATTAAAAGTGGTAGATACAGTATTCACAGCACTTAACTTTTTACCACACTTTATGTTGCAGCCTTGTTCCAAAATGGATTGATTTCATTTTCCCTTAAAATTCTACACACAACAACCCATAATGACAATGTGATAAAAGTTTTTTTTTCAGATGTGTGCCAATTTTTTTTAAATAATAAACTAAGAAATCTCTTGTATATAAGTGGTCCCAGTGTTTGCTATGAAGCTCACAATGGACCTTAGGTGCTTCCTGTTTCCATTGATCTTCCTTGAGATGTTTCTGCAGCTTAGTTAGAGTCCACCTTTGGTGAATTCAGTTGATTAACTGATCTGAAAAGACACACAGCTCAAAGTTCTCTGGAGAACCTTCCAGGAGGACAATCATCTCCTAACCACTGATCAGGCCCATATAGTGGAGTGGCCAGATGAAAGCTGTGAATGGCAGGTGCCATGTTTGGAGGAACGAAGACAGATCAGATATATAAAAAGCTATCTTGAATAGAACATGTTATCTGGGATAGTTCCAATTTTGTCGTGTCATCATAGTCACGATGACACGAAGTCATAAGTCATATAAGTGGTAATTTCTGTTCCTATGTTGAAAAAATATGGCTTTTTACGCTGTCTCTAATTTGCCACTAGATGGAGACAAATCAAATTGACAACCGTCACGTGGCTATTATGTCAACTGACAATAATAATAATAATAATAATACATCTTCGAACCGTTGTCTTTTGACGGGTCACATTAGGGGGTATACCCTGGGTAAGTTTAATAATATTGGTCTTTCCAGTCAGACCAGGAAATATCTGTCCGGTACAGAGAGGTTTTTGGAGATTAATCCTTGACACAAAAGCCGTTGGCACATGTAATCAGCTTGTAAAAAGCGTGTTTAGAAGATCTTAAAATCAAGAAGGTCTGAAAACAACTAATCACTTTATCCCAGTAACCTAAATGAGTTTATATCTTTCACAATTGACATAACGTGACCGACGTGAAAGCAAGGTGTAATGTCTCTAAGGGGTCACCAGATGGCGACAAATTAAATAATTTTATCCAAACTCACCCATGAGATGCTTTTAATTTTGACCGTTTTTTAGTTTAAAAAAAGTAGCTTTACTTTTATTCTGGTTCTATACTTCTTCTGTATTTGTCCTCTACTTTATTTCCATTTTCTGTGTCTTAAAACTCCCTGAGCATCTATTCTCTGAAGCATTACGTGGAAGTTGAACTTCCCCTCTCTGCAGCGCACCTCCTTATAAATTTGAGCTCACGGAGTGCGCAGCAGCGTTTGAGCCGGGACGCACTGCGATGAGGATGGCCACACTTCTGCTGCTGCCGCCGCTGCTGCTCGCCTTCTTCTGTGGCGGAGATGCGCAGCTGCCACCGGCGGCCGTCAGACAGTATTATATCGCGGCGGTAGAAATCGGCTGGGATTATAGTCATGTGGAAGACGGTGACCCAGCGTCGGAGCAAAGGTGAAGGCTGAAATATCTAATTTATTAAAGATTAACAGATGTTTACGTTGATTTTTGTTTTAAACAAAATTTGTTTGACCAAGTTTATAGATAAAGAGAAGTGTTTTGTTGAGCATCTTTAACACGCTTTTCGATTTGTTCGTCTCAGGAAAAAGCCTAAAGATATTCCTCAAAAATATATTAAGGCAGTGTACAGGGAATTTCTAGATGCAACATACACAGTTCCCAAGCCCAGGCCTGCGTGGACAGGTATGCCCCCTTTGACTTTGAGTCAAATATTTATTTTATTCCCTGCAAAGGACACTAGATGGATAATTTATTTAGGCCACTTTAACAGAAACCTGCAGTTCTGATCTGCTTCGGTTTATTTTCAGCTACATTCTGTTTGCAGGCATTCAAGGTCCGGTGATCGTGGCCCAGGCTGGCAACACGGTGGTGGTCCACTTCAAGAACCTTGCCTCTCAGCCTTACAGTATCAGCCCAGTGGGGATATCCTACTGGAAACACTCTGAAGGTGATGTGCTGTAACCAAGCTACGTTGGTCAACATCATCCTCTTCCTCCGTGCTGTTTGACTCACTGATTCACAGTTACACTCCATGAGTCACTCACAAATGTGACTGTTAAAGATCTTAAAGGAGCTTTTCTCTCACTGAAACTACCGCTGCTTACGTTAGTAGTATATAGTATTGAACATACATATCATATCAGAATCATCATGAATTAAAGTTGTTTGTAATTCCACAGAAATTACAGCAAATATTGATCCTTATTATCTTCTGGGTGCAGATTTGGCTGCCCCGTGCCAGCCTAACGGCCAGGAATTATCTGCCCAGTACAGATACAGAATCGTTTCTCATGTCACGGACATGAGATGACTGTGCACTGAGAGGCTTTTCGGGGATTAATCCCATTCACAGAAGACACTGGCACATGTCCTGAACGCACAGTTCCCATAAAAGGCGTGTGTAAAAGATCTGGATATGTTGTTTCCAGGAATTGTCTAATCACTTTGACCAGATAACTTCAAAGTCAACACACACTTGTGATACTCATCTTCCTACTTTTACTCACCTCTGTCAGAAGGAAAATCAAGGCTTCACTCTGTGTATTTTCCCACCAGGAGCCGGGTATGATGACTCCACAGCAGGTCATGAGAAGGAGGATGATGCCGTGTATCCCGGAGGATACTATAAATATGTCTGGGACATCAGCCCAAAAGACGGTCCCACCAGCAGCGACCCTGAGTGTCTCACCTACTCATACTCATCTCAGGTGGACCCGGTCCGGGACGTCAATTCAGGACTCATTGGTGCACTGCTTATCTGCAAAACAAGTCAGTGTCAGGTCGTGTCTGACAGTTATTTACGGTCAGAGAGGAAAACTAAACTTCCTGGGACATTCTGGGTCGTTGCACCTTTTATGCAGATTTAGGCGTTTTCAGGTGTCATCAAAAGTGTTGTAACTCATGAAAACATGTTTTTCTGTTATAGTAACCATCCTTCAGACTGGGATTTTAATTTAAAAAAATACATTAAAAAATTTCAATTAGCCTGAACCATCCCTGCAAACATTCCCACAGCCCCCCTGCTGTGAAACACATGATGAGCTTCTTGGCAGAGGGCTGCAGGGGGCTTGACCTCATAGAGTTTATCCTTTACTTTGATTTCCCATTAAAGAGGAATTATAACCAGATGTTCTTGACGTTCATGTAATATTTGCAATCACATGTTCATGTTGCCTTGTGTTTGCTGGTTTAATGTGTATATGTGTGTGTATGTGTGTGCGTTCTCAGGTGCGTTCACAGACGAGGACCAAAGGAGGAATCAGGCATTTGTCCTGCTGTTTACTGTCTTTGATGAGAGCAAAAGTTGGTATGGAGAGGTGGGAGAGACGAAGAGCAGAGATAAGTACAAGAGGAGCGATGGCAGGAAGGAATACCACACCATCAATGGATACATTAACGCCACGTTACCTGGTAACCACACAGATTGTTCCATGAGAGCATGTCATACTGTGCTACAGTACTGTATGTGGTCTACACAGGAATTCATTTGCGCCGTCTGATCATGTGTGTGTGTGTGTGTGTGTGTGTGTGTGTGTGTGTAGGTCTGAAAATATGTCAGGGCCGTAATCCTGTGATTTGGCATCTAATTGGGATGGGCACAGCTCCAGAAATCCACTCGATTCAGTTTCAGGATCATACTCTGGAGGTAATTCAAGTCTTGAGGAGCCAAAGTAAGAGGTTGTGGTACAATTTCAGACACGCTGAAGCCAAAAAATCAGCAGTTAGCAGCATTTAATCATGCTTTACAACCTGAAAGCGTTTTCTTAAGAGTCTATCATAATGGCTGTGCAGGTGATGACGCACCGTAAAGTCACAGTTGAGGTGACCCCTATGACATTCATCACTGCGGAGATGAAATCTGCTACGGTTGGCAGCTTCCGCATCAGCTGTCAGATCCACGCTCACCGTCATGGTAAGAAACCCTGTCCCAGACCGTGACAGGTGCTCTGTAAGTGATTACTGTGGCCAATATCTCCATCCAGATGGTATGAGCGCTTTGTTCCTGGTGGAAAAATGCCCCGATCCTGTTGTTCTCCCCGGTCCTGGCATGCGTAACGTCAAACACAGCAATAATGAAGACTACGATTACAACGGGGAAGATGCTTTCAACGTCATTAGCTTCCAGCCGAAGCAGCCGAAACTGCAAGCCCGAGCGAGCCGGGGAGGGAAGTTTCAGGTCTGGGAGCGTTACATCGCCATCGAAGAGATCACCTGGGACTATGCCCCTCATCTCAAACCAACAGACAGGTCAGAGCGATGGAGGAGGCATATTCAGATCTATTCTCCCATCTTAGACTGATTCAGACTTTCATTTTCAATGAGCAGAGAGCTGCAGTCGAGGTTTTTTCCCACATCTCCAAATCACCGGAACTACAAATATAAAAAGGTGGCGTATGTGGAATACACAGACGGATCTTTCACTCAGAGGAAAAACGCTGTACAGTCACTGTTGGGTCCACTTCTCAAGGGGAAAGTCAATGATCAAATCCACGTGAGTAGATCAGTTGAAGGCAGGAAGCAACAAAAATATAAGACAGCCGTTTGTGCTGGATGAAATCTGAGCTGACTGTGGTCTGATGATGGCTTTCTGAGCTTTCGTTCACTTGGCTTGTGTCTCCAGATCACTTTAAAAAACATGGCCAGTCGTCCTTTCAACATCTACCCCAATGGTCTCAGCAGCATCCTTCCAAAAACAGGATCCAGCAATGGTAATCTCACACAGAAATTGTCCAAAAAGTTGATTGAAATCCTAATCACTGATAATAATGATAATATTAATAACAAAATGCTGTAGAGATTTATGCACAGCAGAGGATAAGTGCTTAATACAATGTAACAGAAGCCAGATACAGGTTTTCATACAACAAAATATAAAAATGTTTCCCATAATTTAAGAAAACAGTGAATTTAAGAAACATGAAACTGGTTTCAGTACTTCCCATGTACCAAATTCACATGGGAATTTACATCTTGCTGTTAACTTTTTTTTTTTTTTTTTAATGTTAGCATTTAAATAAAAGTTTGCTTGGGTTTTTCACCCAAACCTTCATCAGCATCAACCTGTTTCAATTGCAATAATGTCTGCTAAAACATATTACCAAATTGTTTCCAATAATTGAAATGAACAGCTGCAGAAAAGGACTTACGTTCCATGGGAGTCGGCCCCAATGAGACCTTTGGCTACATTTGGAGGTTAACCACTGCCGACGGGCCCTTAGAAGGAGACCCACAGTGTCTGACCCAGCTGTATCAGAGCACTGTGGCCCCAGACAGGGACCTGGCCTCCGGATTGGTCGGAACACTGCTCATCTGCAAGAGTGAAGCCATCGACACAAGAGGGCGCCTGGTGAGAGGACATTTGTGTAGCGATATAAAAGCACTTTTAAACCTGTGTCGCACTGTTGCAGTTATGCTAATACACCCTCTGTGTTTGACCTGATCGCCTGCTGCATGCAGCTGGGCTCAGACAAAGACTGGAGTCTGGTATTTGCTGTGTTTGATGAGAACAAAAGCTGGTACATGAAAGAGAACACCCACAACCAAACGCTAACCAGCTGTAACGACACAGACGCCGACATCTACAACTCCAACGTCATTTACAGTAAGTGTACCTCACCGACTACTTCATCGGTATTAGTGAAACAGATAACGTCTACTATAGAAATGTCACAATGCAAAAATGACTGTAGAAATAGTTTATTCACATTTCCATCGCACTGTCACTAATCCAGTAAAAAGGGAGGGTCTTGTGATTAATTCTGCAGCCTACCAGCAGAGGACAGTGGACATCCCTTTTGTCCATCCTTATATCTATCTATCTATCTATCTATCTATCAAGATTCATATGTGCACGCCGGACCATGTATCTTTTCCTCCAGGTGTGAACGGCATCATGTTTCACAGGCGTCAGTTTGTCATCTGTCAAACGGACGTCGTCTTCTGGCACGTCGCCAGTGTGGGTGCCCAGAAAGAGTTCCTCTCCGTTTACTTCACGGGAAACCTCTTTCAACATCAGGGGGTTTACCAATCTGTCCTCACGCTCTTCCCCATGAGCGGCATGACCGTCTCCATGGAGCCTGAGGTTATTGGTAAGAGGCAACCTGCTTATATACTGTACGTAGCTACAGTTTAGAGAAGTCAAATTAGAACTCTCACACTTCTATATGCGCAATCTGTGGCTTTAGTTTGAACACATCGTGTGGCAATCTATGTTCATAGGTGAGTGGGAAATCGGCGCCTTTGACGGCAGCTTGAAGAGGCGAGGGATGAGTATTCAGTACACCGTTCTTACTTGCGAGAGGGAAGACCTGTTAGTTGACCGTGAGATAGATGAAGACGATATCTCCGATTATATTGATACTCTGGGTCTTGGCCCGAGGGGCATGAGACCGCAGAGTGGCACAGTGTTGTTACGAGTGTGCAAGAAAGTCCCCGTTAACAACATCACCCAATCAGGTAATGCATCCGCTCTAAACGCCACCGATGATAGAAGATGCTACCTGAAGGAAGTGACATTCACACCCCCAGGAAAGGAGGATGCCAACGTAACATCAGGGCAAAGAATCCCAGAGGACATCTTGGAGGAGCTAGAGATTGATGGAGAGGTGACAGAAGCACCGAATGGAAGTGGAGGAGAGAGAGCTGTCAGACGGAGGCGACAGGCGGAAGATAGCAGGACACATTCTGGTGAAGAAGGCAGAGAAGAGGGGATGGAAATTCAGAAACAGACGGTGGGAAATGGAACCAACACCACTTTTACCACTGAGAAAAACAGGACAAAAGAGGAACTTGAAGAGGGCAATGAGATCTCACTGAGCAGCACTCCAGCGAGGAACAAAGTGACCTCCACCGCAGAGCCAGTCGCTTCAGAAGAGATGGTTCAGAACTATGTTCCCTCTGAAGCTGAGAAGCTTAAACCGCATCAGCAACAATCACACACCCTCACCAGGAATGAACTGTCCGTCGAGTACGATGACTACAACCAAGAGGTACTATTTCTACTGTGCGTCTGTCTCTGAACATCGATTCGACCTGAAGCGCTCCAAATCCTAACAAGCTATGAATGCAACATTTTCTATAGGAGAACAGCACATCAAATATATTCAACACAGATTACATGGACCTGCGCTCCGGGGAGTTCAGGTATCTCCACTACTACATAGCTGCAGAGGAGGTCACCTGGGATTACGGTATCAAAAAACCATACCAGCTCATCAAACCACAGTAGGAACACGACTTCTCCTGGACCTCAAATGTAAAGCTGTATTTATTAATCCAGTGTCATCCACATCTGACTCAATTTGTCCTTCAGAGAGATGAATCGTGGCATGAGGAAGTTCCTGCCAGAGTATAAGAAGGTGGTATTTCGAGCCTACAGGGATGAAGGTTTTCAAGATCCAGTAAGCAGAGGAGAGCTCCAAGAACATCTGGGCATCCTGGGACCCTTCATCAGAGCTGAAGTTAATGATCTCCTCACAGTGAGTGGTCAAGTAACCTAGCAATGGTAAACAGTGAACGGTTGATGCTGGATGGATGGGTAGAGGGAAGTTTAGGCATCAATGTTTCTGCATGTTTAAGGTCATCTTTAAGAACAAGGCATCCAGGCCATACTCCTTCCATCTTCATGGAGTCTACGACCGCAACCAGGGGGCGGGAAATACCCAAACTGCCTCTTCTGCCCTGCCTGGAGTTCCAGGAGAGCCTTTGGCCCCTGGAGAGGTGCGGGCTTATACGTGGAGGATAACCAAGACTCAGGGACCCACAGACAGCGAATTTGACTGCAAAACTGGGACTTACTACTCCACTGTGGACAAGGTTTGGATGGTCGTCCTCCTACTTTTGTGAGTGTAAAGAGGAAATAAAAAATAAAATCTGTGCTTCCAGGAGAGGGACCTCAATTCAGGTTTGATTGGGCCTCTGGTGATCTGTAAGCCAGGCACACTCAGCACAAGTCTGCAGATGCAGCCTGACATCTGGGAGTTCGCCCTTCTTTTCCACACCTTCGATGAAACCAAAAGCTGGTACATGGAGGAGAACCTGCGCAGGCACTGTGCTCCACCTTGTCAGGCCAACACTCAGGACTCCTGGTACCATGTCAGCAATAAGTTTGCAGGTAGAAAACGTGATTTGTTGTTTCTGTAATCACGATAGTTACCATTTAAATATTATCCTCTTTCTTTTGTTTTTTTGCAGCGATCAATGGTTACGTGGCTGAAACACTTCCTGGCCTATTGGTGGCCCAGCACCAGCGAGTCAGGTGGCACCTGTTAAATGTCGGCAGCAATGGCGAGTACCATGCCGTGCACTTCCACGGCTTACCTTTCACCGTTCACGCCAAAAAAGAGCATCGCATGGGCGTCTACAACCTCTTTCCAGGTAGCCCCAACACAGACATCTGCATTCTTCTGGAACCCCACAAAAATATACAGAATTGGCATTGCTAATTTTTAAAAACATTCTTGAATGCAGGAGTGTTTGGGACAGTAGAAATGAGACCCCCGACAGTTGGCACGTGGCTGGTGGAATGCACTGTAGGAGAATTCCAGCTGGCAGGCATGAGGGCTAAACTGCTGGTCTATAATCCACGTAGGTGCACACTGGGGAAAATATGTATATGTTTGTGTTTCATATTTAAAACTATCACGCTGCTGTAGTACTGCAAGAACGTAAATGGGAATATAAGTTTCTGCTTAACGGTTTAAAAATAAATAAATAAATAAATAAACTATATATATATATATATAGTTTATTTATATATTATTATTATTATTATTATTATTATTTATGCATATATATATATATATATATATATATATATATATATATATATATATATATGCATGGTTTGAACAAGTGGAACTGGAAGCCCGAAAGCCCAAAGTAAACATTTGTTCATTGTAATTATGTAGAATCTGATGTGCATTGCTAATCTGGAACTATCTCATATTTACATGCAGAATGCAGCCTGCCTCTGGGGATGAAATCAGGAAGAATCGGAGACTCCCAGATTACAGCATCAGATTACATAGGTAAGATTTTTAACATTTCTATTACCAGTGCATAGGATAGTGAAATATTCTGGTCTTGTTTCAATGATGAACAGGTCAAAAAATCCAAAAATGACCATGAAAATGATCATTTGCAGGCGGTTGGCTACCACACCTGGCGAGGCTGGATCAGTCAGGATATGTCAACGCCTGGATGGGCCAAAACAAGATGTCCTGGATCCAGGTAGGACATGCAAACGCATATTTAACCCAGGTCAAACCTGAGGATTATCTTGACAGTTGTCCGTGTTTGGCAACAGGTGGATCTCCAGAAGCCCACGCTTCTGCATGGGGTGCTTACCCAGGGAGTCAGTTCGAAGCTGAGGGACAACTACATTACGTTATTCACCGTCTCCTATAGCCAGGACCAGGAGACGTGGTCCACATACAGAGGAAGCAGCAGCAGCAGCAGCAGAGTATGACATAAGCACACGTGTGTTTCTGGAGTTCAGAGCAAAAATGGCATTAAATGTGAGAGAATGGATGCATTTTACCAGCTAAGAACAGTCCCAGAATCATCAATTTCTCCTTCCTCTAATGAAAAGTTTGAAGAAAATATTTTAATAGCATCAGTGTTTCTGTTATTGGTCGCTCACATCAGGTTCACTTTGAGTCTCCAGACGATTATCAGATGGGAATCAATTTATAAACATGTGGTTCAGTGAGATTTGGCGAAACCTGATTTGCTCTTTTTTTCCAGATATTCTACGGTAATCTGGACAACTCCAGGATAAAAAACAACGAGTTTGTTCCCCCGTTTGTGGCTCGTTACATCAGGATTCATCCAGTGGACTACAAGCAAAGGCCTGCCCTCCGACTGGAACTGCTGGGCTGCGACCTCAACAGTCAGTTTCACCTGCAGGAGCGGAAGTATTGACGTTTCTTTTACTGACGGGAGTGCTGACAATCATGTGTGTGTGTGTTTCCAGGCTGCTCTCTACCCCTTGGGCTCCAGCAGGGGCTGATTCCCGACAGCAGCTTCAGCGCCTCCTCTTCTTACTCATCTCTGTGGCGTAGATGGATTCCCAGCCTCGCTCGCCTTCATCGGGAAGGTGGCGCCAACGCCTGGAGGCCAAAGGTGAACGCAAGTGTTCCTCGCACATGGCAGGGTAATTTCTGGTTCAATATTGTACATTTTATTAAAACTTTATGTCTTTTCTACCCCAGAATAACAACCCCCATGAGTGGCTGCAGGTTGATTTGGGCAAAGTGAAGCGTATCACTGGGGTGGTGACCCAGGGAGCACGCTCAATACTAACCCAAATGATGGTGACAGAGTTCTCAGTCACAGTCAGCCAGGATGGCCACGCCTGGAGCAGCGTCTTAGAGGAGAACTCCCAAAGAGAAAAGGTACACCTACCAAAACAAACTGCTAAAGCCTGGATGAAACTGGCCACCCCTTTTTAAATGATTTACACAGACGTGACACTTTAACGTGTTAGGGTTACATGGCACGTTAATGACACTCATAGCACATAGCACTCTATGAAACTATGTCTCCATCTTCAGTGATACACAGTAGACCAGATGTGACAAATTCCACAGTTGATTACCACAGCCTACATTTTTGTGCATTTGCTTCACCTCATCTGTCTCAGTGTTGGGTTTCTTACCTAAAGAGTTGCTTTTTGTGTATTTTCCATGAAAATAACAACAAATCTAACAAACATTTTACTGTATGCATTGGAGAAATGTATTTCAAACCCATAATAGTCCTCATTTCCACTATCTTTACACTACTTTGTATGCTCAGTGTCCTCGTCCTTTCTTCTTACGTTTCTCCATTTCTTTTGTCAGATCTTCCCAGCAAACAATGATTCAGACGAGGAAGCTCTCACCATCTTTGACCTGCCTCTCTTCGGCCGCTACATCCGCATCCACCCTCTGGGATGGATCAATGACATCGCCCTGCGCCTGGAGATCCTGGGCTGCGACACACAGCAGGGGCTCTGATGTATCTGACCCCTCCCACCGATGCCATGCAACATATATTCTGGTTTCATTATAGCTCAGTTCTTTTTTTATATAGCCTATTATATGGCATATTCTACAGCATGATATTGTGTCAGGAAAGCAGTTTCACTGTGGTTACTGTTCCTGCTTTTCTCTAGCAGCACACGGCTAAGCTAAACCCAGAACAAAACAATGGAAAGTAAGCTTGTGTAAATATCTCAGACACAGAGGGGATGTATAAAGTTTGATGTATATTGTGGGGAAACTTTGTATTAAAGTATGATTCTGAATACAGAATAAAGAGAGAATAAAATCTTTTTCGTTTGGCATCGCCACATGATTTATCAGACATGTGCTTTCAAACACATTCAGACTCAAATGATATCAACTGTTCTCCTCCCTCTTTCCAGAACATTATCTTTGTTCTTTCTTTCCTGTGTCTGTCTGATTTGAATTTCCCGTTATTTTGGCTTATCCACCTTCAGCAGACCCCAGAACGGCAACAGGTCATCGTTCTTCTGTTACACGTTAAACAAAGACCTTCACAAAGAGTAAGGATGAAATGAGGTGATGGGATGATAAGCAGGAATAAATTGTTTTCTTTCTGACTGATTATCTGAGAAGAGAAAACGACAGTAGTGCGGAGTGTGTGACCAAACTGCTTATCAGCTTTTTATCAGCTGAGGAAGTCTCCAGGCGAGGGAGGTGTGTTTGGTTTGGAGGACAGAGTCGTGGTGAACAGGACGTGCAGCTGGCAGAGACATGGAAGTAGAACACTGTGCCTGGCTCTCACGCTCAATCTCTGCAAAAACAATAACACATCGACGAGCAGATCACCTGTAACGGCTGATACGCACCATCCCAGAGGCAAGCAGAGGTCATGGGCCATTATTGTGAAGATGCCCTTTAACCTTTGTGAGTATTATATTAAATATGCCATTGCTCTGAGCCATTAGAAAATACAGAAATTACAAAAGTTTTATGAAAGTCATTCTGTGGAAAATACCCAATCTTGATATTCAATGGAAAGCTGAAGTTTGCAAAAGTGTGTAAAAGCAAGTTTGCAACATAAGTGAAATATCGCCATGAACGCCAGGTCGACACTTAAATCGCCTTGCAACCAGCTGTGCATGATTGGCAGGCGCCAGGTGCGTAAGTGAGTCCCAGGTGTGGCACATTGTCCAGACTGGCACCATGACATGAAAAGAAAGCTATCATCATAAACAAAAAAAAGAGAAGTAGTCTAAGAAAGCGGTTTTTTTTTGTTTGTTTTTATTTTATTGTATGAAAGATCTTTAAACCATCCAAACAGTGAGTGCAGCCAGGTTAACAGGAAATATTACATTTCTTAAACCTAGATTTCAAGGTTCATGAAGTTCTCAGAATTATTACCACTTCCCTTTGTGGCAACGCTATATGGTCCACCCAGGAAAAAACACGTTTTTGGCATATCTCTGAGGAAGTGCTATGATATCACAGGAAAGAAAAGCAGTATCACCGAAGAAAAATTGCCCCCAGATTTATCACCCTTTCTTTAGGTTCAAAGTTCCCCAGACGACCTATGAGATGAATATGGATATTGTCTAAGATCAATGTTATGAAACCTTTCAAAAGTGTTTTGTAGCTTTCATTTGAGTAGTTCAATGTTTCTGCAGGATTTTCTAACAGAGGTGTGAAGTGCGTGACAAAGCGCACTGTCAGATTTTCGGCATTTTTGGTCAATTTCCCAACATAAATGAGGGAGGGGCGACACTTGCTGGACAGACGATGGTACTGCAACCACCGACATCCTGCAGGACCTGTGGAGCCACGCTGTGTGGGCGTGAAGAAAAAGGATGGAAACACGTTTTAAGGATTTAAAAATTGTTTAGTCGGGGGAAATATCTAGGTAAATGCTGCATTTTGTAACTTTGGAATTTAGACTATTTCATGAGAAGTCTTTTATTTTCCATAAATTGGAATCTGTATGATTTCCTAATCTTAGAATCTGACTCGCTCTTCTAAATGGTCAAGCATTTCCTTAGACTCAGACAAGAATAAATGGCCATAATGGAGACCTTGGGCTTAAGGGTAGCCCCTAGTGTTCGGTAAAACACTAGTAGGTTCCTATGCAGGACCAGTGGGAAGAAGTAGGGATCTGACTCGCTCTCCCGGGGATAACTCGCTCTCCCAACACTCGGGAGATATTAGTCATTTTGGTAAGAATCCGACTTGCTCTTCTTACGCAAAAGGAAATTCAGATCAGAGACCTTTTCACTTTGTTTGTTAGAAAAAATTAAAAATTAAACTTATTTTTCAAATGAACAAAAAATTTAGCCCAGATTTGGCTCCATAGTCCAGATGATTCTCACAGGTTAAATTACCTCAGTTGATTTTTTTAGTAACCTTAATGAGTCATTCTCAAATATGGAATTACATATGTTTTATATATATACAGTATGTATATATATATATATATATATATATATATATATATGTATATATATATATATATATATATATGTATATATATGTATATATATATATGTATATATTTAAATAAGCCTTTCAAATGCTTAACATCTTGAGATCTGTGTAGATTCTGATTCTGTGTAGATTCTTGGAATCATTTAGAGAAAAAATACATATAAAAAGCAAGTTGTGGTTTGGCAAAAAAGCAATCTAAAGCATCTTTAACAAGTAGATTATTTTTTGCCCTGTGTCACGTACACAATAGTTCCCTGTATGTACATGATGGGACCCACTGCTTTGAAATAATTCAGTGGACTCAAGGATTGGCTGCCGGCCTCTGGGATACTGAGAGCAAACCGGGTACAGGGCATCAAATGGAGATTTAAACGTCTCAAAGACCAGCCCCTGTTGCTATGGCACAAAAGCAACAGCCGAGGGGAACTGCTAAGTAGTTTGACTGAAGTAAATCACCTTTTCATGAAGAAAAAATGCTCTAAACTCTTGTTGCTGAGCAGCATGACTCATCTGCTCACATGATGTCAGTTACACATCATCAAATCTAAACAGCTAAGACGCAGGATGGAGGAACTGGGTGACCTTTAACACCCGCCCTCTGCCGCACAGCATCCGATTTGATGCTACCAGGTCTTTACAAAAGGGGTTAATCTCATGATCCCACATGACCACATGTTGACAGCAAGCTGATTGTCTGCTGCGTAAGTGGAGCAGTTGAAAGCTGACGGACAACAAAGGAGCGAGAGGCACTGACAGCATGGCTTCTTTTCATATCACATCTTTATTCTGGGTGTAATACAAAAAAATGTGCCTGTTTTCATTAGATTTCAAACTGACCCTCCAAAAAAAAAAAATTACATTTTTCTTCTAGCAGCACAATTTAATTTCAGATGTTGACCTCACTGGCTTTGTTAACATATTGTTTTCTAAGAGAGAAACGTGGATTAAACAAGATGAGCAGAAAAGAGGTAAAGGTTTAATGGAAATGTCGGATCATGCGTTGTCATGGTGACCGTAAAATTAGAGCCTGCATGTAAACAAAGCAGAAGAGATGCTACAGGGTAGAGTTTCTACTGTGGTGTCTAAAACCAACACATTTATTCACACGCAATGACACACAAGTGACCTGGAAAGCTGAGAGCTTCAGAGTTAATCATTCATGTCAGTTTCTCTTTGTGTTTGTTCGTTTTTTTCCAGAGGTCAGTGTTTTAAGATTAAATCCATCTGACTGAATGAACAAAAAAGAAAGAAAATGTACACAAAAACACAAATAATGTGCTGATCAAACGTTAGCGCAGAAACAGATTACATATACTCATTTAAATACATACATAATACATCTCACTTGATTTGTGATGAACTGAATTTGTAATTGAGTGAAAACAATTGATAAAAATGATTATACTCGATTACAAATTAGACAAATACAAAAATAGTCGCAATCAGTGTTAGTTCAGAATTTAGAGGCTCTGTTTTAGCTTTAGCCTAAAATGAATTAAGTTCAGTGTGAAATCAATATAATAATAAAATAGAATAATAATAATAATAATAATACATCATTTATAGCTAGTTCAGAAGGTAATGAGTCAAAGCTGCATCACTTTTCTGGATTATTTTTAATCTCAGTCTTTTTTTTTTTGTTTTTTAACAAGACAGAAGGTGCGTATGTTGATAAAGATCAGATCTCTAATTAGAACTCGGAACTTTTATGCACACACGAGTGAAGAATTCAACAAATGAAGTGGAGAACAATGAAAGATGTAAATACACAGATTACACTGTAGATCAGGAATAGAACTGAAAGTTTTTGTTCAGAGCTGGGCCTCAGAGTGTTTCTGCTCCAGCTTCATATAAGAGCCTAACAACAAAGTCAAGTTACAGGAATACAAATAAAAGGGAAAAAATATCATAAGGAAGAATTTAGTAATAAAGATCAAAAAAGGCAAAAATGTCACACATTGTGCTGGGGTTTATGTGCATGAGAGTAGCTTTTTAAAGCTGTTGCTGAGGGTTTCAGCATTGCCAAAAATCTCTTAAATCTCTTTTTTTTGAGTCACTCATCAAATTCTAAGAATGTGGCCTTGGGCCTTTAGTCTGAGAGTGAACAAGTGCAACGTGTTGTCTCACTTTGATGCTGTGCAAACCAGCAGAAGACGAACTCATGAAGAAATACAGCCTCACATTTTTAGTTCTCTGCCTGGAACAACTATGTAACAATGTCTCTTGCAAATTCCGGAAAATATTAATAAATATCAGGATATCCTGGATTGATATTAATAGGTTTCAACTAGAGGTGAACCTAAACTCAGGGATTAGGTGGATGTAAATTGTTTTCTTTCTTTTTTTTTTGTCTTTTTGTATAAATCACTGACACATTTTCTTTTTCAGACAGACAATGAGCTACAAGACAGACACTTCATTGTGTGTGGTAACAGCAGAAGTTCAAATAAACTAACAGATGCGAAGGCAAAAAGAAAAAAAAAATGGATTAATCCCTGCACATACACAACGGCCACAGTTTGGCAGTGCCCATGAGGTGTTTGGAGAAGCCAGTGTTTGGCAAGATTTTGGGCTCCTTGCAGAGCTTCAGCAGGTCCGGACAGGATTCTTAAGGGTTGTAGGAATACTGAGGTATTGCTGTGTCTCCTATCTGTTTGTCCAGTGAGTCTAAATGCAGCAGCGAAGAATTTAGGTCGTAAAGCCGTGTAACGCAGAGGGGGGGAACGCCACCGGAGAGACAGAGCATTTCCTCCATTGCTGGGAGACAGCTCCCCTCTCGGCTTCGGAATTCCAAGCGACAATATCTGTTCTTTTAAAGAGCAACAAACAGGCTGCTGAACGCCGTGTCCAGGCTGTTTTCATGACTGTGCAGAGGAGGAGATAAAACATCATCTGTGAGGTGTATGGAGGTCTGTATTCTTAAAAACAGACTGTTCTACTCCAGTTCACCACAGCTTGTTTATGCTTTCCTTCAGTCCTGTCCAATGGCCTCCACACTTTTACTGGTTGCAGGGACATTTTCACTCAGATCAACAACAAAAATCGCCCTATTTGTGCCTGCAAGTTGCTCTTTAAGCCCGAGACAAGTCGGTAATGCCAGGAAGCAGAGGAACCCAAATGTCCATCAAAAGTGACAGGAACAGCAGTGACAGTACGACACTAAATGAAAGCAGCAACCCAATCAGGTAATTTGTGAGATGGCTCATTTGGCAACTTTAATCTCAGTAGTCTACTCTAGCTGACTGTAACATTCCACGTGTAAATGCCTCTACAATTAAAGAAAAATGAAGTCGTGCGGCAGACGGGAAAAGTCCTGAATGAAAAGATACAACATGCCCTTTGTAGATTTAGTGTATTCAGTGAAAGGTGCTCTGTCTGCACGCTACCAAAAAAAAAATAATAATAATAATAATAAAAGCATTCATGATTAATGTTCAGCGTCCTAACAACTCAACATCAATCCACCCAGAACCGTCGGGACGGATTTAAGGCTGTACAGATTCTGTACCAACTGCATCTGTCTGACTCCGTCACTTAAAAAAAAAAAAAAAAAAAAACTTTCAGAAGCTTTTGGCCACTGTTTACTGTGCAGTTTATCTGAGGGGAGGTCACCGTGTGTGGCGAGTCTGTCAGTTAAACCGCCTGTTACCTCCAGTCACACTTGTGAGAGACTTGTGTGTTTTTTTTCCATCGCAGCAGGAAACAGAAGTGGGTGGGCTGAGTGTTTCCGCTACAAAGACTAAAATTAAATGCACTGTCTTAAAAAAAGAGCTGTTGTACTACATGAAAGAAAAGCTTGAATTTGTCCCTTCATTAATTGTTGTGTCTGAATCTAAATATAGGGTTTAGTACTTTTCACAGCATCAAAAATGCTAAAGCAGCAGGACTAAAACAAAAAAAAAAGTGATATTAGAAACTCTCTGTCTCTGGCAATCTCTCCACATCTTCAGCTCTCCACAGAGTCACTGCCTTGTGCTTGTCCACCTTACCCACGTCACTTTGTGCCTTCTTTACACCTCCTAGGCAGCGTCAGGCCAGAGCAGCCGTTTTCATTCCTCTCCACACGAAAACATCAACCAGCCCACAAGAGTCCAAGAGGGAGCGAGAGGGTTAAAGGTTAGCTGATAGAAAATCCCTGGCTGGGTTGGGCAATCGAAGGATGAGAAAAGGTGCTGGTGTGCTGGCAAGTTGAGTCCCTGTGAAGACCAAACAGAGCAAAGCGGCAGATTTAAAAAATGAAAAACCCCGGGTGCAGATGTGTGATGATGTGGAACATGCGTGCGCATGTGTCACCTTTGTAGCATCCAACTCAGATGTGTGTCTCTACGTCAGTGTAGCCAGGGAGCATGTCGCCGTTGGAGCAGCTCTTGGGCTCCTCCTCTGGCTGACTGGAGGGCAGCATGTGGGCCGTGGTGGCCGTCTCCTCCGGTGATGCCTCGGCGCTGCCTCGCTGCAGCCTGTGGTGTATCAGGGGCACAAAGAAGAGCACCACGCCCCCCACCATCGGAGGCACACCAGCCAGGGAAAAGGCAACCGTGTAGTTCCCAAAGTAATCATGGAGGAGGCCTGGGTGGAGGGAACAGGAATGGAATCTTCAGAGATTGAAAGCTTTGTTGCCTCCATCAGGTAGCTAACCTGACATTCCATGTTATGTGAGGTGCACTCTAGATTTATTTTCCAAGGTTTTGCAAACATCCTGGTGAACCTCATCGTGACAATTTATCACCACATCCTGTTTTGCAGCGATAGTTTGTGTTCTTGCTAACAAGCCGATTCGCCAGAAGCTGTAAACACGACGCATTCTGCCCAGCGCTTCTGGTTTGAACAGTTTGCCTGGAAAGAACAGTTTGCCTGACAGGACAGTGTCTGCTCTCAAACCCCTGACCCAATCTGCTGTTGGAACCTGGACCTGTGGGTGAGCAATGGAGGCTCACCATGCACAACCAAGTTAAGCACATGGTTTTCTTTGTCTTGGAGACATTGGAAAGCACCCCAAACGTCCCACAATCCTCCAGGCGTGAAAACCTGATCGAGCAGTGACTGAAAACCTGATCGAGCATTTGACTGTGGAATGTGAAGCTGAGGTCATCAGGTCATATAAAGGGTCTGCTCAGCCTTTGTTCTCTCTCTCTTAGCTTCTCTTACCCCCCTTCTACCTCCACCTTTCAGAAGCCCCAGCTGCTGAGCTGCAGCTGGTTGCCTCAGGTAGCCTGCTAACAAAAGCAGCTAACACAAGAGCCTACAGAGGAACCGCCAAAATACCGCAAAACAAGTTCAAATAGCCACCAAACACCAGGTTTGCAGGCTAATCTTCTAAGCAACAGGAGCCATCCAGCTAGTTAGCGCGAGCGCCTCACAAGTTACAGTTTTAAGTTATGTTTTAACTTAATTTTTGTTAATAAATGCCTTTTTAGACCCGCTGCCTCTTTAACGTTGCACAAGAGTAAATTCTGCCAGCCTCTGCAGTGCACTGTCAAGAACTGGATATTTCTTAACTAGCTGTTATTATGGTAATTTTGGTTAGTTATTAAGTTCATATAAAGAGTTTAAACAGCTGACAGGGGAGAGGGTTTACACACAGCTCTCCCAGTAAGCAGTCCCCGAGCATATGAGCAGAAATATGCAGTGTGACAAGCTGAGCCAGTGCGTTCAAAGAAATAACCACACATTAGTCAGCGAGTTCATTTATCTGAATTTGATGCACAGTCAGTCCTCTCTGTTTGCAGCCACATTCCTTTTCAATTCTGAAAATGCAAACTCCCTGGTGATCTTGTGAACTTGCACCCAACGTATCGCCATTCAGCCGGTTGGAGGGACTACATTTGGTTCTCTAATGTGAATGAAAATGTTGCAACAAAAAATTTGCTATAATTTATGTTGATGCCAAACTGGTCCAACCAGTTCCTCACAGTGTTCTCGAAGCACGCTGCTTTGGCTTGCTAACTGTTTCTGCTCTGTCTGCAAGCTGATGTGATGCCCACATCCACCACGCCTCCTGCTTTTTGTCTGTGGCTTTAGACATTTCCTGACGTTAACACCTCTTATGGAAATATTTCTTCTTATCCAAGCCAAGAGACATCCACATCAGAGCTACAAAAGCAAAACTAACCCTCATCCAAATCTCAGAGATGGATTTCAATGATCTAGAAGGCCAGATCAGTAAATTACTTTGATTACTTTCTTTCTCTAGCAGGTTTACAGCCTAATTTTATGTTTGCAGGTGTTTTTTTTAGTGCTGTGTTCGGGTCAGGGTTAGGTTTATCCAGAAAACCTGGAGTGCAAAGCTGAAATGAAACGCCTACTCTCGGAAATGGCAGAGCTAGCAAATGGAGTTACAGGAGCCATAATGGAAGTGGAGCACCGCCTGTGTGTGCTTTAATTCCAGGAAGACGAATCCCTTGAAACTGCCTCGAGATGGCTTGTATCCAAAACCTCTCCAAATACAATTTAGTGCACAATCATCCTGTCACTCACTCTCAGCGTGGCTCTCCTTGTACTCCTTCCATTTATTTTCATCTTAATTGGCTAAAATCAAGCAATTTTCAGTCCTTTTATAGCCAGAGTAGATAAGAGTAAAAACAGAACAACATTTCAACCTTGGACATAAACTCAATACAATTAAGCTCGTGTTCCGAAGCAAACAGAACGTGCTTCTCACCAGCAATAGGTGGGCCTGCTGTCATGGGAATAGACATCAGGCCCAGAAGGTAACCGATGGCCTGTGAGGCTTGCATGGGTCCGACCAACTCAAACACTATAGGGGCCATCATTGTGAGGAAGCAGCCGTCGCAGAGGCCCAGGAACACGCACACCACCACCAGCCCCTCGAAGACCAAGCACTGAGGAATCATCACAGACATCAGGCCCAAAGTTATGAAGGACACCACCTGAAAAAGACGACAAAAACACATCATCAGCCTTCTCTGTTACTTATAAAATCTCTCTGAAAACAGCAGCAGATTGTTCACTTTTCTTTGTTGTTTTCTTTATCAACACCAGAAGCACTGACAGCATATTTTCTTTATATGGACTATTTGGTATTTGTTCTCTTGGAAACATACCTTTGGCGGAATATGTGGAAAATATACAAACATATGTGGCCAAAGCAGAGGCTGGGTAGAGCTAGGGAACTGTGAATCGGTCGCTAATAAAGACTGCTGAGAAAGCTACGATGGTTACAGATTAGCAGGCCACCCCGTAGTTGCATTTATGTTGTCATTTCTGCCAACCATTTCATGTCATCTGATATAATAATCCTCTTAAAAACCTGCAACAAATACTTTCCCTCTAAATTTCATGATGTGTTTAATACTAGTTCTCCACACGCATGCCTAGCCTTCGCGCTAAGTGACCATGTGTATACATGAATTGCACCCACCATGAAATTAGGACATTAACGTATATGCATGGAGATTGTAGTTAATTAAAAGAACAGTCCAAGATCCATTAGACTGAGCCAAAAGTTTGAAGCCTTTTCTTATATTGTCAGCACACTGCTGCAGCTGCCGCAGGCTCCATTTGCTACAATTCCAGCAAATATTGTTCCAGGGAAATTAGATCAGAGTTCACGGGTTTAAAACCCACAAGTGTGACCAAGATTTCTTCCCCTCAACAGTAAACTGAAAGCTTTCTCTATATAATGCCTGCTCAGTTCTATAAAAATGAACAGACCTTTCTCACAGCTTGTGTCTGATAGCTAAAAAAAAAGAAAAACTCAACATCGGAAACACTGTAAACAAATAATGTACTGTAGTATTCTCATAACACTGCTGAACTTTGTGCTTATTTTAATCTTTTTTTTTATTGCAATCAACATGGTTTGGAATAGAAAGACGAGGGCTGACAAATCCTCTTTGTATTCGTCTTAACTAAACAGCTATGTTTTTATTCTTTCAGCCCATTCTCAGGACTAAATTAACCTTGAACGCTCCTCTGTGCGGGGACTGAAAACCTGTGCAAAGACTGTATTACTGCTTAGCTGCAGCTTTATGGATGATCACATGCAAAGAAATAAAAAATATATATATATATACATAAAAATATTAATTGTAAAATTATTAATAAAAAAACAGTATGCTCTGCTCACGTTGGTTGTGTCTCTCACCTGCATGTAGATCTTTTTAAGACCGGGAATGAGGTCACCGATTTTCCCAAAAGTGAGGCGTCCCACCCCGGAGGAAGCACCGATGCACACCAGGAGCACCCACTCCTTTTTAGTGTCCTTGAATTGCTCCTTTGCAAAGTTGATCTGAGAGACATAAAGAAAAGAGTCCAGTGTTTGGTGGATAAATAAGCAAAAGTCAGAAGTGTGATTAAAAGCACACAACCAACCAAGGAGACACTGACAAATCCTACAACTACAAACGCCCAAAACCCTCCGGAGCAGCAGGACAGGAAGGCCAAATGCATACAGGTTAGATCCTCCCACTCCCCACTGTATGGACCCCTCCAATTCAGATTCCCAACATTCAGTCACCCTCTGAAGGCTTTCCTGAAAGAGCTGGTGCTTCCGAAACATTTGCTCTGCTTTGAAGGCCTCTGCATTCATCAGTGGCCATAGCATAGGCATGATTAGGGACACGGGGAGGCCATACAGGAGAGGTTTCCTGAGGTGGCCAAGGCGATACAAAGGCCGGGGCTGTGTTTACATCTGGGCTCGGGCCTGAAACAACAGGACTGACGGAGGGAGGCCTGAGCTGGAACATCCGACATCTGGATAGAGGGAGATCAGCTTCACAGCTCCGTGCTGGAGCTTTACGCTTCATCCTCATCCTTCACTATCCTACGCCCAAGTTGGTGAGAGGTCAGATGAGCAGAAGTTTGGATTCCAACTTCATTGCACACTGAAATGAAATGAACCTAGCACATATATTCTATATATATAGTAACCAAATATGTACAGTGTTGACGCTCTATCACCCCTGTCTTATAGTTAAAATCTTATATATTTTTGAGGACTGTGCTGTATCTTGTGCAGATGGACTGTTTAGCATTTGCACTAGTGTGTAAGTCAGGTTTGTGATAAAAGTGCAAATATTTTTGGCTTCACTGCACACACACACACACACACACACACACACACACACACACACACAGACAGGGTGCAGGTGTATTGCAGAGGCGTCAGAAATAGCAGCCCTAATGTCCAGGAACTTTCATGTTTATTGCTCTTACCAGATGAATATATGGCACAAAGTAGCCCAGTACAGCTGTGGCCACCCCAAACGCCCACACTCTGTACGTGATTATGCGAAAAACGCGCAGGTTGAAGTACTTCCTCACTCTGCCCACCACTCTGGTGGCCGCCTGGGCATTTGGCCCAGGCTCGTTCTGAGGCTCGGCGAGTCCAGGGTCCATCCCCGGAGGCCCCATGCCTCCTCCTCCAGCTGGGAGCAAAGGTTTAAAGGTCAGTGCCAGCAGGGCCTGGACCAGCATGAAGAGGCTGAGGATCTGAAAAGCTCCACTGAGGCCCAGCGACTTCACCACGTTGTCGAGGAGAACCGGGAGGGCCATGGAGAAGAGGCTGGCCCCAGCAGTGACTACGCCATTGGCCAGACCCAGGCGCTGGCGGAAGTAGTGGCCGAGGATGACCAGTGATGGCTGGAACGCAAAGGAGGAGCCGCAGCCAAATAATATGCCGTATGTGAAATAGCGAAGGCTGAGTGAGCTGCAAGTGCAAAGAAAAAGGAGTTTAGTCACTGTTGAGTTGTTCCATATATAGTTATATATAGAATATATATAGAAACCTTCTGGAATAAAGTGGGTTTTAGTGTGTCTTTACAGTCTAAAGGTGGTTAAGGATTAAAATAAGTGATTTGCTTAATAAATGTAAAGAGACTTACTTTGCAAATGAGGTGCCCAGCAGCCCTACAAAAGCCAACAGCGCCCCGCCGACAGCTGTCTTCCTGCAGCCAAAGTGGTCGGTGAACATGCTGACAACAGGTGAACAGAAGAAGATCATGCCCATGGCCAGAGCACCGACCCAGGCTAGGGAGGAGAAGGAGCACGTCATCAGAAACTCTTTTTTATTTTTCATGATCATTATATCATAAAATAATAACACAAACCATTCATCCATTGATGCTGGAGTTAAAATGTGCTCAAAAGAACTGAGAATTATTGTGTTGAGCAAGTTGATGGTTTAGCTGCTGAAGGCTAAAGGGATGGAAGCTGAGATGGACGGCTTGCTGCTGATGTGCGACAACGATTTTAAAGTCAGAGATCAAGAACCAAGACATGACACCTCCCTCAAGGGGAAGTTCCGAGTTAAATCAGTCTAAATATTTTCAACAGATTATTGCTATCTCCATGCTTTTCTTTTTGGGAAGACACAAATGCATATGACAGGTAGAGACTACGCATCACCATGCTTGTCACCTGGTTCCATCTTTATCTGTCAAACAGTGAGGATGGTGACCTGTTGCCTAAGGTACGTCCAGGCGGCGTTAAAGCATAACGAGGTAAAGAGGTCCGACAGGGACACCGTGTACCCTGTGCAAGCAAACAAATGTCTGCTTCAGGTCTCCTGAGGACCAAAGGTTGCTTTAATGTCTACCCTAGTGTTTGGGTTGTGATAACATTGGTTCAGGAGATTGCTGGGAAAGGGCCCTGTGGATGTGGACAGACTCGTGTGAAACATTAGCTGCGCTGCACAAAAACACACACATTTCCTGTGGATTCATCGGACAATCAGTGTAGGTGAACATGAACTACTACTATGGCTTCT